>CM035620.1:81294988-83694988 GCA_020496765.1 Gossypium stocksii
AGTCTTACTTCCACTAAGCGCTGAATTAATAAGATTATGATGTTAAAGGGTGAAGATGGTTCAGTTATTAAAGAAGAGAATGCGATGATGAAGTTTGTTGTCAATTATTTTAAGGATTTGTTTACTAGCTCTTGTCAAAATAACGATGAAACAATGTTTGAAGGGGTTACTTCTAGGATTTTCTCTTTAATGAATGAATAGCTGTTGTATGAGTTTAGAATGGAGGAAATTATTGAGGTGGTTCAGGAGTTGGGCCCGACTAAAGCGCCAGGATATAATGGTTTCCATGCATTTATTTTCCAAAAATTTTGGCATATTCTTGAGCAGGATGTGGGGCAGTTTTGTTTACAAGTTCTTATCCGTGAGGTCTTGTTAAACAAGGTAAATTTTACTAATATTATTCTCATACCAAAAGCAAATGATGCGGATAGAATGTCACTATTTCGTCTTATTAGTCTATGTTCGGTGTTATACAAGATAATTTCTAAGACCATTGTTAATAGACTAAAAAACGTTTTAGATCAGTGTATCGATCATGCTTAAGGAGCATTTGTGCCAGGGAGAGTCATTTTAGAAATGTGTTAGTGGCTTACGAGGTTTTACATGCGTAGGAAAGGAAGCGTAACAGAAGAAATGTTCGTTTGCTCTTAAACTTGATAGGAGCAAAGCTTATAATAGAGTGGAATGGGGGTTTTTTTAGAGATATAATGAAGAAAATGGGCTTTGCTACTGAGTGGGTTAGTTTAGTTATGCGTTGTATTTCTTCAGTCTCATACACAGTCAATTTCAATGGGCTAACAAGTGATAGATTCTCTCCTCAAAAGGGGTTACGACAAGGGGATCCTTTAAGCCCATATCTCTCTCTTTTATGTACTGAGGGTCTTTCACCTTTATTGAACTCTGCTATTCAGATGGGTAAATTAAAAGGAGTGAAAGTATGTAGAGGAAGTCCTGCTGTCATCTATTTTTTGCGGATAATAGCATTGTTTTAGGTGAAGCAAATGAGTCAGGAAGGCGGGTCTTGCTGGATATTTTAAGACTATGAATCTATTTCGGGGCAAAAAATAAATCTTGACAAGTCACAGATCTTTTTTAGCTCCAATGTTTCTGAATTTTCTTGTAATCAAGTGGTGCAAATGTAGGGAGTTCGACACTCGTTGTGTATGGAAAAATATTTGGGTTTACCTATGATAGTTGGGAGAAGAAAAAAGGAGGCTTTTCAATACATTTGTGCTAGAATGAGAAAGAAAGTTAATAGTTGGGGAGCTAGATTACTTTCCTAGAGAGGTAAAGAAGTGTTCATTAAGGCGGTCCTTCAAGCGATTCCTACTTATTTGATGTCTTCTTTTTTGCTTCCAAAAATACTTTGCATGAAGCTTGAGAATATTATGAGCCGATTCTGGTGGCAAAAGAATTCGAATTGTAGAGGCATGCATTAGTGTAGTTGGGCTAGACTTAGTCTTCCTAAAAATAATGGAGGAATGGGTTTTCGGGATCTCAGTAAATTCAATATTGTGTTTTTGGAAAAACAAGGTTGGAGGTTAGTAACTAACCTGAAATCTTTACTTGGACGAATCTATAAAGCAAAGCATTATCCTCATACCTCGTTTTGGAATGCCACCTTAGGTAACTATCCTTCGTATGCCTGGAAAAGCATTTACGCAACCCGAAAATTATTAGAAGATGGTATTGGTTGGAGGGTGGGATCAGGATCCCAAATTTCCATTTTTCATGATCGATGGTTGCCTCATTGGGCGAGGGGAAAATTCAAGCTACTATTGCAAATAATGGTATTGAAAAAGTTTTAGAACTTATAGATAATTCAACAAAGACTTAGAATATGAAGTTGATTAAAAATCTTTTTACCCCGTTGGAAGTGTAGGTATCAGTTGTATTCCTCTTTCAACCTACGCAACTGAAGACAAAATGGTCTGGTATGTATACGGTACGTAGTGGTTATCGTTGCCTTGTCGACTCAAACACTGATAATACTATTATCAACAGTCATATAGATTTTTATAAGCAGATTTGGAAGCTTAATATTCCTTCAAAAATCAGAATTGTCATTTGGCGATTTACGCATGATTTTATTCCTACTGCAGCAAATCTCTATACTAGAAGAATTAAAGCATCTTCTGTTTGTTCTAGCTGTGGCAAAGCTTCTGAGAATTTTATGCATACCCTTCTATCATGTGGTCCTGCAAAAAGTGTATGGCGATCAATCGGTGTTGAGTGGTCAATGTTAAATGAAAATAGGGATTTTTACACCTGGCTTAATGTAATTTTTTAAAACAAAGGGCATGATTTTGGTGAAATTGCTGCAACCATGGCTTGGGTACTTTGGCAAGCTCGAAACAAACGCATAATGGAAGGAAGGAGACAATTAGTCCAAGATATTTGTTCTATTGTCTTTAGCATTATAAGGGACTTGAGGGAGCTGAAAAATAAATTGCCTGTGCGGGTGGAAAAAATGATACCGATAGGGAAGCCCCCTCAAGATCCTTTCGTTAAGGTTAACTTCGATGCTGCGTTTAAAGCAAACCTCCATCAATCCCGTTCTGGTTTTGTTATTAGGAATAACAGGGGTTTGGTTATGGGCAGTGGAGTAGTCTTCAACAATTTTGTTTCTGATCCTTTTACAGCAGAAGCCATTGCTTGCCTTTAGGCGTTGAATTTTGCATATGAGATGGGTTTTAATCATGTTCAAATGGAAGGAGATTCTAGGTTTACGATTGTCAAAATTAATCAGGTATTACTAGATTTTTCTGATATAGGTACTTACATTGAGGAGATTAAGATCAAGACGGGTTCTTTCTAGCATATCTCCTTCCATCATGCTGATAGGCAAGCGAATATGGTGGCCATATGATTGCAAAAGAGGGGTTTTTGCTATTTGAAGATAAGTTTTGGGTGGAAGAAATTCTAGAAGAGGCAAAGATTTTCTTGGCCAAAGACCTCACGAGAATGATGCCTCAGAGATAGAATCTGGAAGTTGTGTTTATGGGTCTGTGGTTTTTTTAAAAAAAGCTTGAAGTTTTTATTTTGTTGCTGCTTGCTTTGGCTAAATGTGGGTGTGCTTTCTGTTTGTTGTCTACCTTTCTTTTGCTCACAAGCTGCAGAGAGTCTTTTGTATTTTCAATACTTTAGATTGTGTGTTACAGCTGGGGTGGTTCTGTCCTTCCTTTTTTGCCCTTTATTTTTTAAGTTTTAATTTTATAATAAATCTCTCGGTATTTTTATCAAAAAATTATATAAAAATTAATATGGGTGAGCCGGGTCGAGCCCGGTTTTAACATTTTTATCTGGATTGGGCTTGAGCAAAATTTTAGGCCTATTTTTTGGGTCGGGCCAGGCTCGGGCCTAGCAAATAGGCCTAGATATTTAGTTGAGCCCGGCCCGAACTCAATTCGGCCCAGCCCATGCACACCTCTAGTGATGATGTCATTATGCCACGTGTCACAATTTTATTCTGTCACCTATTTCAGACTTAATAGCGTAAAAAAAAACCAAACTAGTTGACGGAAAAAAAAATTGGGTACCAATATGGGAGAAGTGAATAAGTTTGGATACTAATTTTATATTTGAATTTTTTTTATATATTTAGGTAAAAAACGAGAAAAAATCTAGGCCAGAAGAAAAATAAGAAGAAAAATAAGCTAAGTATAAAATCGAATTAGATATAAAGATTTAGGGTTAGGGTTATAGTTGGACAATTAAATTCATGCATAATCAAAATTATTCTTTTTACACAATATTAGGAGTAGGGGATAAAGATAATCCAGTTTGAATTCGTGTCAAATAAGAGTTTGACAAAAATTTTAACTATCATTTCATTCAGGTTAAGACCATAATCAAAATTTTTTATTTAACCATAATTATTTTTGAAACTGATGCATTTTAATGATATTTAAATTTAAAAGATATATGTTTTAAATAAAAATATTTATATTTATTTTTAAATTCTTTAATATTTTTTATATTTATCTTATTATCAATTAATAGTGCATAAAACAATATTCTATTATCTCGAATCTCGAACCTATGAAATGTTAAAGGCAATGAAAACAAGACATAATTTGATTAGGGAAGTACAATATTCCCCCTAGAAGGAAAGAAAGAAAATGAGTTCAATTCTAATTAATGTGTTCCCAAACGAATCCAAAACAAACCCACACGAAAAAGTGAACTTCAAATGCAGCAATGGGATGGCCAATATGTCCCAATTGTCTGCCACATCCATGAAAGTTTTAACTTTTAGGAGAGATGTCTGTAACCTTATTCTTTTGCTTTTGTGGGGTTGAATCATGATGAAATGAAAACAGTCCACAACCATTATTTTAGGATAAAAGGATTCATCATTTCATCAAAGAGAAATCATGACATTGTAGTTAGAATCCACATAAGCATTCAAGTGGAAGTAGAAGATCAAACATCTTTTTCACATGAATCCTATATGGAATCCGACTAAAAGCCTCTCTATCGCCTCATCTTTAATTTGTTGCAGAGGGGATATAAAGTGCAATGTATGGTAGAGTTTCATTTATCTTGTTTTGGAAAAGCAACTATGGTGGATCCTGCATTCTCAAGGGTACATCTTACATAAATTTGGAACAGGTTCAATGCATACATCGCCAACTTTCTTTCCACTCACAAAGGGAACTCTAGGCAACTACATTAACGGACCATATAGTTTGTCGCATATATAACTGGTCAATCTTTCCACTTGAACGGAAGATTTTCTTTTCCCCTTTTGTCTGCCCTATCTTAGAATGTCAACTCACGGTTCCATTTTGAAGTTTATGCTCCATTCTTTTTCAATGACTCATTTAGCTTTTTCAATTTTATAAAAAAATAAATTATTTTATTTCTTTATTTAATTTTTCGTCCTTTTTAGTTTTTAAATTTGCGTTATTTGTCAAATCACCTTAAAATAGATGAAAAATTTAATATTTGTTCATTTTGTTGATATGGCATACGCATAGATGCCACGTCAGCAAAGTGAATAAACATTATCTTTTCTATCCATTTTTTAGTAATTTGAAAAGCCATGCAAGTTCAAGAGTTAAAACAGACGAAAATGTAAATGGAAGGCTAAGATGACTTTTTTGCGTTATTTTTCATATTAAATTCTCTTTCAACTAATTTATTTGTTTACTATTTTTGTCCCATTTAGTTAAAACTCCTTTAGTTCACGTCACTTATTTTATTTTGCTTTTGGTCATCTATATTCACATTTAAAGTTCATTACTAATATTTTAATTAATTTTCTCCCCTAGTAATCTCTAGTTAAATTTACTCAGATATACGAGACTCCTCCACCATATCAATAAGTATCGATGTGCTAAACTGTAAGATAGCATAACACATCCCTCCACTGCACCAATGAGCTCATGAGAGTATAAACTGTACGACACCAAGATACGCATAAATGCAAGGCCCGGATGCGATAAAAAGTGTAAATAAGTGAGAAACCTCTAACAAAACTTCAAACACGCTATAGACCTTAATTGGCATGCCAATCATATCCTAACATTTTACTAAGTCTAATAGGACACACTACAATTATAAATAACATATATCCATGAAGGTAATTAACAAATACATATACACATATCATATAAGGGCACTTTATACACTTTCACATACTTATGATCAAATCCATATTAATAAAGACCTTATGAGCATGTTCATTCTTTTTCCTTCACATGTAGGCATCATAGGTATTTTACATTTACATATACATTTTCACATTTCGTCACGCTTATACACAAGTCCATTTTGTATAATAAATCCCAATAGTGGAAAGTCACATTTCCATTACTTTTAATTTTTTACGTAACAAATCTTATGTTTTAACATAGTATCAACTTTATCGACTAAAATTATGAATTAACCAATAAATCTTTTTCATAGTCATAATGATAATTATTCACAATTTTTCATTAATAACATAATTCCAACATATCCAAACATTGTGACAGCCCTATTTTGACCCTAGTCGGGACAGTGGTTTCGGGACCACGAATCCGAGTCGAAAAATATTCAAATATTGTTTTTTCCGTGTTTTGATTGTGTGAACTTTGATGTGTTAAAGTTTCATGATTTAATTTTGAGATTTGGGTGCTTAATTACTAAGAAAAGGTTAAATTGCATTAAATAAATTATATGTATGCTATTATGAAAATGCTTAAGTGTCATGTTTCTTTAATATAAGGGTTTTAAATGGCAAATAAGCCATTTGTTGAATGGATATACGGTAGTGGGAGTAGGTATGTGTTGCTAAATGCATGTTGGTATAATGATGATATGAACATTGAGTTTTTGTCATAATATGAAAACATGAATAAAATAATGCATAAAAGGGGTGATAAAAACAAAGTGGTTGCTTGTATATGGACGGTAGTGGAGTATTATTATAAGCTTTATATTATTATAATAAGAATTTAAATTAAATAATAAAGACATAATAGGATAAAACATAAAATAAGGAAGCCATTTTGTTTATCTATCTTTGCATGGCCGGTCATTAAGAAAGAAAAGAGAAAGAATAAAACTTCTAAGTTTCGGCCCTTGTCAAGCCAAATTAAGGTGAGTTTTTGACTTGGTTTTCATAAATTTTGGTGTTTTTGAGTTAGTTACCAAGTCATGTTCATAGCTCAATTGTTAATTTTGATTTTTGGGGTTAGATATGTATTCGGCCATGATAGATGTGCATAAGATTATTTTTTCTTTATGTTTGGATGTTTAAAAATGGGAAATGATGGTGGGATGAGTTGAGCTTGTTAAAATGGTGAAAAAAAAAAATGAGCTTGATGCCTAAGTAGCATTCGGCCATAGAGTAGCAAATTAGGAAAATTTGTAATTTTTGTTATATGTTAAAATGAGATTTAAATTTAGTGAATTAGGTGATAAATGAAAGATTTGAGTTGTGTATATGTGAATTGAACAAGTGAAAGACCTATATTGGCTTAATGGGAAGTTAGGCTTTGGCATGATATTAGAAAAGAAGGTTTAAATATTAAATTTTGTATATATGTTTGCCGAATGTGATATTGATTAATGATTTGAGTAATTGCTTATAATTGAGATGATTGAAAGTGAGAATTTTCGAATGTGATTGATAATGTGAATAATATTTGCTATTGTTTAGAAGTGAATGCCGAACGTGTTATAAATTAAAGAATGTTCTTGTGATGTTCTTTGAGGTTGCAATATGTGATTTTATACATCTTGAAAATTTGTGGTTTGTGATTTGATTACATAAAGTAAATTATTAAATGAAAGTAATCTACTTGATATAGCTCAAGAACAAAGGGAACCGAATTTGGATAGGGGAAAGGCGAAAGTAGTTGAATAGTCGATCCGTAGTGGTTCGACCACATCTGAAGTAAGTTTTAAGTAATTAAACGTAAATTACATTCTATTATGTCATGATATAAATTATGAGAAATAAGCATTTTATTTGAAATGTATGGATTAATTGAATGTAAGATGAAATGTTGGCATGTGGCCTTATGCTTATATGGCCGAATAGCAAATATGACATGAGGTAAACTTGCGATATGTTTTTGGATTGAATAATAAGTGTGAAGTGAATGTGAAAGAAAAATGATTAGTATGTGTTTATATTCGAATGAGGTCAAAGTTGATTAATATGGTTGCTTTGTGCGAAATGCATAAGTACATGATTTTGATACGGTTATGATTTTGTAAAAATTATCTTCGAATTGTTATTTGGGCCTTTGCTCAGCAAGCTTTTAGCTGGTGAATAATTTTTGGGCCACAAGCCTAGCAGGCGTATGCCGGTGAATGAGTATAGGACCTAAAGTCCAGCAGGCCTCATGCCGGTGATAAGTTCGGGTTTATACCTAGCAGGCTTTGTGCCGGTGATGAGCTCAGGATCTTACCTAGCAGGCTAAATGCCGGTGAGTTAATAAAAGTCTAAGGCCATGAGACCTTATACTAAAATGGCTATTGAATTCGTTCAATGCATTAAGTTGCTCAGGTACGTGTTATGTATTTATATATGTGAGAATGATTTGAATTGATTTATGAATGTGTAATGAGAAGTATTTGGGAAGTTGTCAAAAGTATATATATATATATATATATATATATATGTACATTCGGTCCTTGTGAAATTACATATAAAAGTATATGTCTTATATATTTGTGATCATGAACATTGGAATGAAATGTTGATATGGTATTGAAGACTAATTGGATTCGATTGAATATAAGTTGACATTGAAGTATTTTTATGCTTATGATTATATGAATTCTAATTTAAATGAAATAATATGTTATATGTGCATATAAGTGACTATGCATATTCGGCCAAATGGTGGTATACCTAGATAACGTTATAAATGATTTTGGATATACGGTTTATAAGTGAAAATTATTTATGAAGTGAATGCATATGTGAATAAAGTGCATAAGTGAGTTTAATTGTTTAAATTACTTAAGACTTACTAAGCTTAATTGCTTACTGTGAATGTTTGTGTTTTGTTTCATTTTATAGATCTTGGTTGAAGCTACGAGCTCGAGGATTCAAGTTCAAAGTCATCCACACTATCGTCACTGTTTGGTACTTTTAATAGTCTATATTTTGAAAGATGGCATGTATAGGCTTAATTCTCTTTTGAAAACAAGTTGTATTTTGAATATGTATATATTCAAGCCATGCGAAAATGACTTGCTCATTTACTAAGTATGAATGTATGTTTTGATGGAATTGTGTGGTTGATTGCTATGTGAATAACCGTTGAAGTTTGATTTGATAAATGGCTTAAGTTTTAGTTGTCCATGAAGATGCATGTACACTTACATATGTTTGCATAGATAAAGGTCATAGGGTTGTCAACCCATGTATTTGTTTGAAATTAAATTCGGTTATTGAGTTAGTATAAGTCTTGATTATAAGTGAAATTTATACTTAGCATGTGATTTTATATATATATGTTATATTATAATTGTAGATGTGTGATCTTTATTCATGACCGAATGTATAAAAATGGTTCATATGGTTTTTGACTAAAAATTTTGAATGTACATATGTTTTAGACTAATGCACATACGGTTCTTGGCTTTATAAATATACCAATTGAATAGTATGTTTGAACTTAAATGGTAGACATTTTCGAAATTGAAACTTAAAAATTTTGGTTATAAATACGAGTATGTTTCTATTGATAAAGTTAGGCTTTGAGTGGTAATGCCTTATAACCCTTCCGGCGACGGATTCAGGTTAAGGGTGTTACAAACATACTTATTAATACCTCAATGGCAGCCAAAGTCTCGAAATTCCTCATTAATTGATATATCATCTCACATTCAAATTTTTACCAAAACTTAACAATAACTATTGAACGATAAAATTTGCATATATATATATATATATATATATATATATTATACAATTATTCAAATACTTATCACATAAATATTACCATATTCATAAAATTTAAAATAAGATAGGTAAGAGTGTCCAATGTACTTACTTTGGGATGCTCTAACACACATAATCAAACCTCCATAAACTTGATTCCATCCTCAATTAGCAAGAAAATCCCATTATTTAACATTCTTCATTTTTTTTCCATATACACAAAAATATAACTAAAATTAATAAATATTTTTTTTTTTCTAAACTTTCTCATAACATCTAAGTTCAAATATCAAGCTAAGAGAGTTAAAAAGACATTATTTTACCTTATTGCTTTATTTCTTTAGCATATTTTACCTTATTGCTTTCTTTCTTTAGCAACCATTTTCTCCCTCAAAATCCATAAAACCCTAACTTTGACTGGTGTAATGGATGGAGGAACTAAGTTTGAAAGTTAATTCTCTACTTGATTTTAGTGAAAAATCAAGGTTTGGGTTGAGATTTGGCTTAGATTTAAGAAATGGATAAGAAATTGAAAATAACTTACTGGATGGGACTAGAACTTGCAAAATGAACTTGGGCAAAACTAGTGTTTGAAAATACTTATTGGGCGAAACTAAAACTTTTGAAAACAAATTTGGGGAAAACCAAAGTTTGACAATAACTTACTAGGCGAAACTAGAACTTGTGAAATGAGCTTGGGAGAAACCAAAATTGGATAGTAACTCACTGGACGAAACTAGAACTTTTGCAAACAAACCTAGACGGTACCAGAACTTGATAGTAACTTACTGGGTAAAACCAAAACTTTTGAAAATGAACCTGGGCGAAACCAAAGTTTCAAATACTTATTGGGAGAAACTAGAACTTGTGACATGAGTAAGGGCAAAACAAGAGTTTGAAAATAACTTATTGGGCGAAATTTGTGTTTGAAAATCCCTACTAGGTGAAACCCAAACTTTTGAAAATGAACCTAGGCGAAACCAATGTTTGAAAATACCTAATGGGTAAACCAGAGTTTGAAAATACCTACTAGGCGAAACCATAACTTTTGAAAATGAACCTAGAAGAAACCAAAGTTTTAAAATACATACTAGGTGAAACTAGAACTTGTGACATGAGCCTATGCAGATCTAGAATTTGATAGTAACTTACTAGGTGGAACCAAAATTTACAAAACAAAATTTGGGCAAAATCAGAATTTTTGAAAATGATGTCTGGCTTAACCAAAAAGTTGAATAATATTAAAACAAGATCAATTTTGGAAAAAAAAAACTCTCAGAAAACATAAATGCTTCATGAAGTGATGCAAATGCTATGGTGATATCAATCAAGGATACTTATGGTGCGATGATCAAGTTGATGTATGTACTTGTCAAAATATGCATCCATGATGCATGAGATTTTAATGAACATAATGTATATGCTCATAAATGAGGAAAATATGCTCAATACTCTGAACACTTTTCTCAAATCATTCTTAATCTTTCTGATTCATTTTTTCCTCCACTAAGTTGTACCACTTCTCTTCCAATTCACTATCTTCTTGCCCCGAACAACTTTTCATCCTAAACTTTCATGATTTATTTTCATGACTTGTCTTCACTCTGCCCTCTTTGCAGAACAACTCTTGTCCCATTTGAAAACCATTCCCAACATTTTCCAAATATATTCTTATATGGTGAAAATAATTTGAATCAATAATAGAATTTATGTCTATCGAAGATTGAAGAACTTTGACTAGAAAACTTCAAGTATTAACTTAGGGCTAGTTTAGCATTACTTTTGAGAAATGCTTTTAAAAAGTGCTGTGAAAAGTAGTTTTGAAAAATATTTTTGACAATTTTTTTAATATTTAAATGTTCAGTATAACTATCAAAAAGTACTTTTGAGAAATAAAATATCCGTTTTAGACATGGTGTTATAAAGTAATAAATATGCATTAAATAATGTTCAAATTAATTAATATTATAATATTTTAGTAAAAATATAAAAAATTAATTTATTATAATTTTTTGTTAATATTTTAATATATGAAATATAAATTTTAAATATTTTAAGCAATTAATATTAATTATTTATAAAATTTAATTCAAATATATAAACTATATTTTAAATATTAAAACATAACCAATAAAAATTTAAATATATAATATTATATATTTAAATTAAATTTCAATTGAAAAGTAATTACATACCTAATATAAATATTATATAAAATACTTTATAAGGGTTAAAATTATCCATTCTTTCTAAAAAGCGCTTTTGCCAAAAGCAGAAGCTAGAAAAAATTGTTTTTACTTTTGGGTTCAAAAGCACTTTAGACTCCAAAAGTTATCTGTTCAGTATTGTTTATGGCTCCAAAAGCACTTTTGACCTCAAAAACACTTTTGAGAAACAATGCTAAACCAAGCCTCAGTCCTTTAATGAAAAATGGCTTGATGGAACAAGATGTTGGTTTCAGTGACAAATCTAAAGAGGGCTGTTAGGGCCCCCGACTTCCTCTAAAATATAAAATTGTTATTTAGACCCTTAAATTTTTTTAAAATTAAATTAGTAAAGGTAAAATTGTAGTTTGCCCTCCCAAAAATTATAAAAATTCAATTTAATCCTTTAAAAATTATAAAGACATAGACTATAAAAAAATAAAATTTCATTCAACCCCTAAAAAGTTGTTCTGACTTTGGCTCTGGTTGGTTAATACATGAAAGTTTTAGAAAGAAAGAAGTATGCCACATAACCATAGGCTCATAGACGAAACAATTTGGTAAACATGAATTCCTTCAAAATTAAGCAAATGCAATATTCTTTAGTCCTCTAAAATAATAGCTTTTTGACATGTGCTAAGATCCGTTGTGATGATTGGAAGGTCAATTTTCCATAATTTTAGATTTTTTGGTGTCCCCTGGCTTTTTTGAGATGGGTATTTTGTGATCTGGGTAACTTGCTAGTAGCTTTTGAATTCCATTTTGCTGTAGACAGCCCCTTTTTATTGAGGTTTTCACTCTAGAGTTTATTCTTTCTTTTCGTTTTCTCTCTTTTTCTACTATGCATTAGAAGATTCATCATTCTTCTAAAAGTAAAATAAAAATTCTAATAGATGAGATAAGGTTTGAGGACAGACTTTCCAACTTAGATATCCATACATGATCAAAATGGACTTGAAAGCCACGTAATAGAAGCCAAGGTTTATGGTTTTGAAAGAACGAATATTCAGGTTTAAGGATACTAGAACGAAGGATCATTTTTTCATGAAGAAATTCATCACTCATTCTTCTTATTTCAACTATCCTTCCTTGTTTCATTTCATAATTTTCTATTTTTCTCTTCTCGTTTTTACTTTTCTTCAATTTTTTTTTCCAAAACAAAATGTGTTGAATTCCTTTTCAACTTGAATCACATCAATTTTTGCCTTTATTTGAAAAGGCACTATTTCCACAACATATTGGAACCGTCTACTTCTTGTTCAGTAAACAAATTCTTTATGATCTTTGCCCCTTACTGTGTGCTAAAATATCTAAAAACTAAAGGTAAATTAGAAAAATGAATTGAAGAATGCCAAAATGTAACTCATGTATTGATCTTAAGAATTGAATTCAGATGTATCTTTAATGTGAACAATTACAAGTCTATATCTATAAGATTTTTGAATGAGTTAACTGCTACTAACAAATCAACAACTACATAACAGCTAGGGTATAACAAACTAATAGACTAACAAATGGCTAACAACTGAAGGCCTTCCTTATACTCTTAACATTCTCCCAACTTCTCCACAAGTAAAATCTGAAAACAATTTCGAAAATGCACAAAGGATGAGATAGATAGGGGTTTGGTGAGGATGTCAGCCACTTGATCACAAGTTGGAACTTCACCAACAACAAGTGATCCACTAGCAACTTTTTCGCGAACTAAGAAGAGATCAAGCTCAACATGTTTAGAGTAAAGAACATGATTAGCCGGGACAGCCACTGCACTTAAATTATCACACTATGTAGCGGGTAAATTAGTGGAACATAAACGTAGTTCTTGTAGCAACGAAATTAACCAAGTAACATCATTGGTAGCTGCAGCTAAACTTCGATATTCTGCCTCAGTCGTAGATCGTGACACTACTTGTTGCTTTTTGGATGACCACGAGATAGGTGTATGTTCAAAATACACATAATACCCTATCGTTGACTGGCGATCATCAAAACTAACCTCCAGTTGGCATCGGTATAGCTTACCAAGGACAATCTATCAGAAGGTTGAAAAACAAACCCAAAACCAATAGTGCCGTGTAAATAACGTAAAATTCGTTTTAATGCAACTAGATGCACAGTAGCAGGAGCATGCATGAATTGGCAAACTCAATTAATGGCGTAGACAATATCAGGTCGAGTTAAGACTATATATTGTAAAGCACCTGTAAGACTTTTATATTCAATGGGATCACTTAGACGATCTCCTTTATCATTTGATAACATCGAAGAACTGATCATAGGTGTATGAACACTTTTTGCATGAGTAAGCCACTTCTGTCAAGAAGTTCTCGAATGTACTTGCGCTGACATAAATGAAGAAATCCAGTAGAGGACCGAGTGACTTCAATTCTGAGAAAATAGTGGATATCACCCATGTCTTTGAGTGAAAATTCTCGATGTAGTTATTGAATAAAACCAGCAATGCTATCTGAAAAACTTCCAGTAACAATAATATCATCCACATAAACTAAGATATACAAAGTGGAGACAGATGTAACACGAACAAATAAAGAGGCATTAGATTTAGATAAGATAACCCCAGTAGAGAGAATGAAGCATTTCAATTTATCAAACCAGGCACGAGGAGCTTGACGTAGACCATACAAGGCTTTAGTCAAACGACACACCAAGTGCTCACAATGGGGACCATATTGAACATATCTTGGAGGCTACTGCATAAACATTTCATCAGTGAGATATCCATTCAAAAAAGCATTATTAACATCAACTTGACAAAGTTGCCAACCGTTAGAGATAGCAAAAGATAAAATGGTTCGAATAGTAGCAGGTTTGACCACAGGACTGAATGTCTCCTTGAAATCACACCCGGGAACTTGGGAATAATGTTTTACTACTAAGCAGGCCTTACGAAGGCAACAGTCCCGTCAGGATTTTTATTAACCTTAAATAGCCATTTACAACAAATAATTTTCTGACCAGGTGGTGCAGAAACAAGCTTCCAAGTAGAATTATAAAGAAGAGCATCATATTCAACTTGAGCGGCTTGATGCCATTCCTCACTAGCAGATGCCTCATTCATTGTGTGGGTTAAGAGACAGAAGCTTCAGCAGAAAGAGCTTTTGGTTTGAAAATTCCAGCTTTTGAAAAAGTAATCATGGAATGTGTGTTGGTCAAATGTGAAGAAATAGGTGGTGGATTAGGAGAGACAGATAGCGGTCTGAGAAGAGCGGTGCTTGTAGGCAAAGATCCTGAGTCATCTGAAGATGGAATAGAAACATTCGGGTTTGAAGATGAACAAAAAGCAGGAGGCAAGATCGAATCATGTTGGAAGACGGAAGGCTCATTGGGTCTAGTAGAAACTATAAGAACATAAGTAGGAACACAAGAGTTTGATGAGGAGGAATCAGTAATAGGCGCATAGAATAGAAACTGATTTTCATCAAACACAACACGATGAGATAAAATAACATTTCCATCTAGCATAAGGCATTGAAACCCTTTATGTTGTGCACTATACCCTAAAAATGTACCCGGCTGAGATAAAAAATCCAACTTATGAGAATTAAAAGGTCGCTGATACAGAAAGAAACAACATCCAAACACCGTAAATGATCATATGTGGGATCTCTACTATAAAGAATCAAAAAAGGAGATTGCTGCTTTAGAACGGATGTGGGAAGGAGATTAATGAAATGAACTCCACAATAAAACGCATAACCTCAAAAACTCAGAGGAAGATTTGCCGGAGCTAACAAGGTAATACCAACGTTAACAATGTGTCGGTGTTTGCGTTCTGCCACACCATTTTGTTTAGATGTATGCAAACAGGAAAGCCAATGAATGATTCCATGTTCAGCAAAAATAGGTTTGAACGTACGAAACTCTCTATCCCAATTACTCTAAAACTGTTTAATATCTCGTCCAAATTGAGTTTTGACCATTCGCTGAAATTGAATAAAGTAATCCATAGCATGAGACTTGCGTTGAATAAGATATAGCCAAGTATAGCGAGTACACATGTCAATAAAAGACACATAATACCAATGATTGTCAGAAGCAACAAACGTAGGTCCCTACAAATCGAAGACAACCGAAACAAATAGCTCAGTATATTCAGTAGTAGAGGGAGAAAATGGCAATTTATGAAATTTCCCTTTTTTGGGAAGCAATACAAACATTAGTAAGACTAGATTTATTTAATACAATCTGACATTTATTTAGAACAGAGGAGATATGTGACCAAGTCTTCAGTGTCACAGAGTAAATGAATCACAATTGTTAGGAGCAGACAAAGGCCTAGTGTCAGAAGTAGAATTAGCCATTACATTGTGAACAGATACAATCGTAGAGAATTGATAGAGCCCATCACGAATATAGCCCTCTAGTAAAATTTCTTGGGTCTTGATGTCCTTAATAACACAGTAAGATGGATGAAATTAAAAAAATACGTTATTTTCAGTAGCAAATTGAGAAATAGATAGAAGATTCTTTCTTATAGTCGGCACACATAGAATATTAGACAAGTGAAGTAATTTAGTCTTAGTTGGCAGAATAGAATTAACAATACTTGCAATTTTGATGGGAGTCCCATTACCCATGAGAAGTGGAGATATAACTGAATACAGTGTGGACTCGTTCAAGATAGAGGCTCTCGACAAACGTGATACGTAGCCCTAAATCTGGATACCAAGATGACGTCCCTACAGGCATAGAAATATAGGAATCATATCAAAATTAGACCCAAAATTAGTTGCATTAATATTGAATCCTGTGGAGTTGGAGATATCAGTTTCAGGAATGCGGGCAACCCAATACACGGCGGTGCCAATGCAGGACAAACATAAACACGAGGAACACGTGACCCATAATTTAGGCCAGACTCACCACCTCTGATAAGCCGAAAACCTAGACCATGGTTACTAGATCCCTTAAAACCAACACAGTTCGAAATCGGCTAAGGAGGGGCCAAAGTGGTGGGTGGCCTATTATTGTGAGAGTGGCACCTAAAAGTAGGACATGTTGAATATGGCCCAACCTGATAAAGATGCTCAAAAGAATAACCATTCGGGCCTGCTGAATATGGCCCAATCAAATTCTAATGCCTAAGTGAAGAGCCATTCGGACCAAGCCCAACTGACGATACATTCGGTTTTGTGCCAGGCCCAACCGATGGTTTAACCGCATAACCTACTACATTCTCATGTGTAACAAATAATAGAGGAACCTTAGTCTGTCGCAATTAGGAGAGAGCCACTCCACCAGCCACTAGAAAAATTCATCAGAGGCGCCATCGATGGGAAAGCAGCATACGGCGTACTAAAACTTTAACTTTGGTCAACAAAATCGGTCGAAGACGAGACCTTTGCCCCTAACGTCGGACCACCATAGTCACGGTTAAAATGGTAATAGCACCGTTGAGCCAAGTGCCTAAATTGACTACATATTTGGCATTAGACACAAGATCTAAACCCTCTTCCACGACTAGCAGGCGGACGACTTCTACGTGCAGAACCTACCATCGCCATTATTGATGGAGTGACCTTGACGAGGTGAGCTTACAATGGCACCTCTTGAACCGCACGGAGCTACTGACTTTCAAACTCCAACAAAACATTGACCAAACATTACAACGGCAGAGGTTTGAACGAAAAGGATGCAAGGGTGAGTATAGCATCAAACTCTGACGGTAGCCCTACAAGAACAACCTCAACCTTCTTCGGTTTGGAAATCTGAGATCCAATCGTATCTATCAAAGCACACGTGTTTTGGATCTTCGCGATGTAGTCCTTGATCGACATTGCACCTTTCTTGATTGAATGGGGTTCATGCCAAATTCAGGAGAGCTTTGCGCCGGAAACGGCGACAAAAAGATGAGTAGCGGTGGTCCATACATCATTTACCGTCTTCATGTCTATAAAACTAGACAAAACAGATGAGCAAATAGTAGAAAGCAGCCAAGAGGTAAGTAATTTATCCTGTTGATCATAAGAAGAAGCGTCCAGATTTGCCATCAAAGAACTGTCTGGCGACTACATGAACCTTGGTGAAGCAGGTAATGTACCGTCTAGAAATCCAGTCAAGTTATAACCATCTGTAATTAAACGAATATGTTGATGCCATTGCACGAAATTATTGTCATTGAGTTCCACATTATCGTAGCGGGAAAAAGACTAAACCAACTGAATGGTGGTGAATGGCGAGCAACATGGAGGAGCAGTAGTTGAATCGGTGGTAGCGGAGGTAGCCATGAGCATAATATGCCAAGTCTCCAAGGATAAAGCGACTGATCCCATACTAAAATATCTAGAAACTAAAGGTAAATCAGAAAAAAGAATTGAAGAATGCTGAAATGTAATTTAGAAATTGATCTTAAGAATTGAATTCATATCTATCTTTAACGTGAACAATTACAAGTATATATCCATAAGATTTTTGAATGAGTTAACTGCTACTAACAAATCAACAACTACATAATAGTTAGTGTCTAACAAACTAATATACTAACAAATGGTTAACAACTGAAGGCCTTCTTTATACTCTTAACACTATGGAAGGTGATCCTTGGTTAAGGTTAATGCAATTAGGCTCAAAAAGGACAACAAAAGATAATTTCTTAACGTGAAAGGATAGTAAAAGAAGGTCATTATCATCTCATGCTTGGATATCTTCATAGAAAAGTCATTTTTAGAAGGATAGATATTGTGACAGCCCTATTTTGGCCCTAATCAGAAAAGTATTTTGGGACCACGAAACCGAGTCAGAAAAAAATTTTAAATATTTTTTTCTTTTTTCTGTGTTTTAATTGTGTGAAATTTGACGTGTTAAAGTTTATAATTTAATTTTGAGGTTTGGGTGCTTAATTACTAAGAAAGGATTAAATTGCATCAAGTAACTTATATGTGTGCTATCATGAAAATACTTAAGTGGCATGTTCCTTAAATATTGGGATGTTAAATGGCAAATAAACCATCCTTTGAAGTAGTGGACGGTAATGATGGTAGATATAGGATATTATGTGCATTTTAGATTTATATAATAAAATGATATGATATGTGAATAAAATAATGCTTAATGGGTGATAAAAACAAAGTGGGTGTATGTACCCATGGACGGCAAAACCATGTTATAATGGTTTATACATGTGTTTAATAATGGGCAAAATAGTAAACCAATAATAAGTCTATATGTTTAATTAATAAAACATAAAAATGGTTGTATCATTTCCTTGTTTTTGCCGAAGGTTAAAGAAAAGAGAAAATAGGATAGACTAAAGATATTCGGCCATTGTAGAAGCTTAAGTGAGGTATGAATTTCAAGTAGTTTTCTTTAAATTTTATGAATTTGAGTTAGTTATTGAGTTCATTCATAGCCCTTGTATCAATTTTTAATTCTATGGTTAAAAAAAAAAAACTCATTCGATCATTTGAGATGTGCAAGATTGATGGTGTTTTGTTGTTTTAAAATAGAAATGGTTGAAAGATGAATTTTGAGTTGTAAATTTTGATACATGTGTGGCTTTAATGGCTAATGGTATTCGGCAATTCGAGTAAAATGTGAGTTATGCATTTAATATTAGAAAAGAATGCATGAATGTCAAAATTTGTATATATGGTTGCCGAATGTAGACTTAATTAGTGAATTAAGTAATTTGTCACATATTGGGATGATTGAAGACAAGAATTTGCCGTATGGGTGTTATTAGGTAGAGAAATTGTCTTTGTTTTGGATTAAGAACATCATGGTTAAAATGAGCCTTGAATTTGGTAAATTGAAATATGTGAACTTTATTTGTTTATATACTTTGATAAGGTTGGCCGTGAGTTCCATTTTTGATTTAATTATGGTCTAAAGTCATTTTTTTGTTGTTGTTATGTTAAATGCCGTAATAGTTAGAAAAGTCGATAAGTGTTTGTTGTGTTTTGGGATTTATTGATGAATTTGAATGTTTAACGTTCGAATGAAAATAATTCAGTTAAGTGATTAAACAAGTTGATTTGGTTAATCTAGCTCAAGAATAAAGAACACCAAATTCGGATAGAGGGAAGGCGAAAGTAGTCGAATAGCTCACTCATAATTGTTCGTCGACATCCGAAGTAAGTTTTAAGTAATTAAACATACATTATTTTTGAGCATGACATGTTATATCATGCAAATTAGGCGTACATTGAAATATATATATATTTATTAATTTATTTATTTCTAAGTGGTAAGTATGAAATAAAAGTAAATTAAATGATATGCTTATCTGAACGAATAAGGAGTATGAAAATAAAATAAGGTGCTTGAAATGTGTATTGGCCGAATGGCAACTTGGAGCAATAAAAGTAAGACTTTGATATGTGTTATGGCCGAATGGCCAGTTGTGAAATGAAATTAAATAATTAGTATGTGCTATGTTCGAACGATACTAGTTTTTAAGATGTGCTTATATTACGAGAAAATTAGAGATATGTGTTTAAAAGTATGGGAAACTTTGTGGTGTATTTATCGTATGGTGATATTTGGGTCTTTGACCTAGCAAGCTTTAAGTTGGTGATTATTATTATTATTATCGGGCTTAGGGCCTAACAGGCGTAATGCCGGTGAATGAATATCAGACTTTGAAAGTCTAGCAGGCTTGGTGCCGGTGATAAACTCAGGTTATTACCTAGCAGGCAAATTGCCGGTGAACTATTAAAAGTGTGGTGCTATAAGGCTATGTGCTAATACGATATGTGGATTCGTTCCATAAATTAAATTATTCAGGTATGTACAACCTAATTATGTACATGAGAATTAAATGAATTTGATGATTGAAGTGAATCGAACATATGAGAAATGGTTTTATGTTTTTGTTCAACTATGAACATTTGGTCCTTGTGAAATTATTAGTGAAAGTATATATATATATATATATATATATATGTGATTACGATTATGGAAAGAATGTTTTAAATGTGGATATGGCATTTTATTCTAGTTCATTTTGGGTGAATACAAGTTGGCATTGAAATATTAAAATGTTCATGACTACATGAATTCGAAGCTTTTTGGATGACATATTATAAGTACATATATGAAATTTTGTATATTCGGCCATATGGTAGTATGCTTGATAATGTTATATTTGATTTTGAATATTCGTTTATTAAGTGGAAATTTGTTTTATGATGTGAGTACATATGTGAATAGGGTTCATAAATGAGTTAATTGTTTTAAATACTTAAGACTTACTAAGCTTAATTGCTTACTGTGAATATTTGTGGTTGTTCTATTTTATAGATCTTGATTGAAAGCTACGAGCTCGGGGATTCACGTCCAAAGTCATCACACTATCGTTACTATTTTGGTACTCTTTAAAAGTCTATATTTTGAAAGATGACATGTATAGGCTTAACTCTCTTTTGAAACAAGTTATATTTTGAATTTGTATATATTCTAGCCATGCGAAAATGGCTTGCCTAATTACTAAGAATGAATGTATGGTTTGATGAAATTATGTGGCTGATCATTATGTAATTATTCGTTGTTATTCTGATAAATATGTTTAAGAGGTTAAGTAAATTAAAATCATATCAATCACGTATGGTTAAATGAGGTAGTTATAAGTTTCCAATGATGATAATTGTATAATATGACTTGTTTGTGGTTTGCCTTGATACTAAGAGATTCAGTTATGCCCATTTACAAGTAGTCACTTTTGAAATTTGCTAAGTGCTCATATGGTAAAATAATGAGTTATGTTTATGCTGAATGATTTGTGTTACTAAGTTAGTACAATCGGCTGGTAGTAATATTAATTAGGTCATTATTTGATATTTGTTATGTGTTCAAATAAAAAGGATGAAAATCTTGTAGTTGTTTCTTTAAGTTATGGTGTAAAGAATTTCGAATATCGTGTTATTAGCTATATGATTATTGATTGATTAATTATATGTTGCAACTTAATTGGTAATGGCTATTTTGACTGATTGAATTTGGTTATCATATGAATGTGTGGAATTGGGAATTAATCGTTAGCTTTGTGTGGTAATGCCTCGTAATCCTGTTCCTGCGATGGATACGGGATTAGGGGTGTTACAATTTTATTGGTATCAGAGCTATGGTTTAGTCAATTCTAGGACTAACGTAGCGTGTGTAAGTCTAGCTATACATGCAATTTTGTGTTAATACGATAGTGTGATGACTTTGGATAGTTGAAATGTATTTTTCATATAGTAAATGAATCCTGATCCCAATTGAGCCGTAGCAGATTATATCGAGAGTGTAGCGCCTGCTCCCGTGCAAGAGCCAGCGCCGAATGACTCTCAGCCGAATATGAGTAATCAAGATGAGGAGGCAAAACAAGCCTTCTATGCTATGATGAGTGATTGGTTCACTCAATAAATTCGAACTAATCCGGCTGTTCCATAACCCCCACCCCTGAATAATCTGCTTCTGATACCTGTAGTGCCTCTTGTGACTGATCCGTTGAGATCGAGTAAGCCCCCGATTGATAAAATTAGAAAATACGGGGCTGAAGAATTCAGAGCTACTGTAAGCAATGACGCTGAGCGGGACGTGTTTTGGCTTGATAATACTATCTGCGTGTTTGATGAACTATCGTGTACCCCTAACGAGTGTTTGAAATGTGCCGTGTCTTTACTACGTGATGCTGCCTATCACTGGTGGAATACCTTAGTTTCGGTTGTTCCGAGAGAGTGGGTTACCTGGGAATTCTTTTTGGCGGAGTTCCGTAAAAAGTATATCAGCCAGAGATTTATCGACCAAAAGCGCAAAGAGTTTCTTGAGCTTAAACAGGGCCGAATGACAGTTACAGAATATGAATGAGAATTCGTAAGGCTCAGTAGATATGCCCGTGAGTGTATATCTTCCGAAGTTATCATGTGTAAACGCGTCGAGGATGGATTGAATGAAGATATCAAATTGCTAGTAGCCATTCTGGAAATTAAAGAGTTCATAGTACTTGTTGAGCAAGCTTGTAAAGCCGAAGAACTCGGAATTGAGAAAAGAAAAGTTGAAGCTAGAGCTAGAGAGTTTCGTAAAAGATCTTCGGGAAAAAATCTCAACAGTCATCAAAAAAATTTCGAGATGACTCGGGCCGATCTAAGAATACTTCGGGCTTTTCTAAACGAGATCGCGATCAACCTCCTGTGAGTACACGAGCTACCTCCGTTGCTAGTGTTGGCAATGATCGGCAGAACAGATCCGAATGCAAGCATTACGGTACATGGCATTCGGGGAGCTACAGATTGTATGATCGCTCCTGTTTCAAGTGTGGGTCAGCTGATCATTTTATTCGGGACTGTCCAAAATTAGCTGAGCAGAATACTGATCCGAGTGGGAGACCTAGTAACACTGCAGCACGAGGTAGACCACCTAGACATGCGGGAATGCTAGTGGCAGTCAGAGAGGGACCAAATATACTGCTGTTCGATCTGAGGCTCGTGCACGTGCCAGAGCTTATGCCATACGCGCTCGTGAGGAGGCTTCTTCTCCACATGTTATTACTGGTACTTTCACCCTTTTTTATACTGATGTTATTGCTTTGATTGATCCCGGGTCGACTCATTCCTATGTGTGTGAAACTTTGGCATCCAATAAGACTCTACCTGTTGAATCTACTGAATTTGTGATTCGAGTGTAAAAACCTTTGGGCCGGTGTGTGTTAGTTGACAAAGTATGCAAGAACTGTCCACTAATGATTCAAGATTCTTGTTTCCAGGCTGATTTGATGTTATTGCCATTTGACGAGTTCGATAGCATTCTCGGTATGGATTGGTTAACTGTGCACGATGCTATAGTGAATTGCAAAAGAAAAGTAATTGACTTGCAATGTTCGAATAGTGAAATAATTCGAGTTGAGTCTACTTATGTGAACGGGTTACCGTCAGTGATATCTTCGATGTTGGCTTAGAAGTAATTGAAAAAGGGATGCGAAGCTTATCTGGCATATGTTCTGGATAGTAAAGCATCAGAAAGAAAACTTGAAACTGTACTTGTGGTTTGTGAATATCCAGATGTATTCTCCGAGGAATTACCTGGATTGCCACATGTTCCAGAAGTAGAGTTTGGTATAGAATTAGTACCTGGAACGACTCTGATTTCGATAACTCCGTATCGTATAGCACCGATCGAATTAAAAGAATTAAAATCTCAGTTGCAAGAATTGACAGATAGAGGCTTTGCTCGACCGAGTTTCTCTCCCTGGGGTGCACCAGTGCTATTTGTGAAAAAGAAAGACAGAACTATGAGAATGTGCATCGATTATCGTCAACTTAATAAAGTCACGATAAAGAATAAATACCCGTTACCGTAAATTGATGATTTATTTGACCAGTTAAAGTAAGCTTCAGTATTTTCGAAGATAGACTTGAGATCGGGCTATTATCAGTTACGAGTTAGAGACTCCGATGTGCCTAAAACTACATTCAGAATGAGGTACGGACACTATGAGTTCTTGGTGATGTCGTTTGGGCTCACTAATGCCCTGCGATTTTCATGGATTTAATGAATCGGGTTTTAAGACAGTATTTAGATCGGTTTGTAGTTGTGTTTATAGATAACATTCTGATCTATTCACGCGATGAAACTGAGCATGCCGAACACTTCAGATTGGTGTTACAGATTTTACGAGATAAGCAGCTGTATGCCAAGTTCAGTAAATACGAGTTCTAGTTACGTGAGGTTAGCTTTTTGGGACATGTTGTATCCGCGTCAGGTATTCAGGTTGATCCTAGTAAAATTTCATCTATACTAGATTGGAAGCCTCTGAGGAATGTTATGGAAGTTCGAAGCTTTTTGGGACTTGCCGGGTATTATAGACGGTTCGTGAAAGGCTTCTCGATGATAGCAACACTATTGACAAGGTTGCTTCAGAAAGATATCAAATTTGAGTGGTCAGAAAAGTGTCAGAAAAGTTTTGATCAGCTAAAAGCCCTTTTGACCGAAGCTTCAGTGCTAGTTTAGCCAGAATCGGGTAAAGAATTTGTGATCTATAGCGATGCATCTTTGAACGGTTTAGGCTGTGTTTTGATGCAAGAGGGCAGAGTTGTTGCATATGCTTCGAGACAATTAAAACCTCACGAGCGAAACTATCCGACTCATGATCTCAAATTAGCTGCTATTGTGTTCGCTCTGAAAATTTGGCGTCACTACTTATTCAGAGAGAAATGTCATGTTTATTCCGATCATAAAAGCCTCAAATACTTGATGGCCCAGAAAGACTTGAATTTGAGACAACGATGGTGGCTAGAATTATTGAAAGATTACGAGCTTGTCATTGGTTATCATCCGGGAAAGTCTAATGTGGTTGCTGATGCTCTAAGTCGAAAATCACTGTTTGCTCTACTAGCAATGAATGTACATTTGTCTATGGCCGCTGATGATGCGTTAGTAGTGGAATTGAAAGCAAAACCAATGTTGATGCAACAAATTCGTGAAGCTCAGAAAGTTGATGATGATTTAATCGCTAAACGGGCTCAATGTGATTCGAAAGAGGATTCAGAGTTTCTGATTATGGAAATGATTGTTTGAGATACAGAAATCGATTGTGTGTTCTGAAAAATTGAGAGATTATTTCGATGATTTTGAATGAAGCTCATAGTAGCTGAATGTCAGTTCATCCGGGTAACACGAAAATGTACAACGATTTGAAATAACAGTATTGGTGGCATGGTATGAAACAAGACATTTCTGACTTTGTTTCGAAATGATTGATATGTCAACAAGTGAAAGTGGAACATCAAGTACCATCCGGATTGCTTCAGCCGATTATGATACCGGAATGGAAATGGGATCGCGTCACGATGGATTTCGTATCTAGTCTACCGTTGACATCGAGCAAGAAAGATTCAATCTGGGTTATTGTCGATAGATTGACAAAGTCGGCTCATTTTATTTCCGTTCGTACCGATTATTCACTTGATAAGTTAGCTGAATTGTATGTTTCTCAGATTGTGAGATTGCACGGGGTGCCTACCTCTATTGTGTCGGATACAGATCCGAGATTCACATCACAATTTTGGAAGAAATTGCAAGAGCCATTGGGTGCCAAGTTGCATTTTAGCACCGCTTTCTATCCCCAAATAGATTGTCAATAGGAACGAATTATTCAGATACTCGAGGATATGTTGAGATGTTGCATCCTTGAGTTTAGTGGCTCGTGGGAACGATACTTGCCTTTGGTTGAATTCGTATACAATAATAGTTTTCAATCGAGTATCAAGATGGCACCCTACGAGGCTTTGTAAGGTCGTAAATGTCGTACAACGTTGTTTTGGACCGAGCTTAGTGAAAATAAGATTTACGAAGTTGATTTAATTAAAGAGTCCGAACAGAAAGTAAAAGTGATTCGTGAAAGTCTGAAAGCAGCATCAGATCGTCAGAAATCGTATGCAGACTTGAAACGTAAAGAAATAGAGTATCAAATTGGGGATAAAGTGTTTTTAAAAGTTTCACCATGGAAAAAGGTACTCAGATTTGGCCGTAAAGGCAAATTGAGCCCGAGATTTATAAGACCGTATGAGATTTTAGAACGAATTGGGCCGGTTGCATACAGGTTAAATTTGCCACCCAAACTTGAAAAGATTCACAATGTTTTTCATGTTTCGATGCTTAGACGGTATAGATCCGATCCTTCCCATGTGATTAATCCGTCAGAGATTGAAATTCAGCTTGATTTGAGTTATGAGGAAGAACCGGTCCTTATTCTGGCTCGCGAGGTGAAAGAATTGCGGAATAATAAAATTTCGTTAGTAAAAGTTTTGTCGCTCAAACACGGGATCGAAGAAGCGACTTGGGAGCTTGAGGACTCAATGAAAGAATGTTACCCTAACCTATTCACTGGTAAGATTTTCGGGGACGAAAATCCCTAAGGGGGGAGAGTTGTGACAGCCCTATTTTGGCCCTAATCGGAAAGTGGTTTCGGGACCACAAAACCGAGTCAGAAATAAATTTTAAATATTTTTTTTTCTTTTTTCTGTGTTTTAATTGTGTGAAATTTGATGTGTTAAAGTTCATGATTTAATTTTGAGGTTTGGGTGCTTAATTACTAAGAAAGGATTAAATTGCATCAAATAACTTATATGTGTGCTATCATGAAAATACTTAAGTGGCATGTTCCTTAAATATTGGGATGTTAAATGGCAAATAAACCATCCTTTGAAGTAGTGGACGGTAATGATGGTAGATATAAGATATTATGTGCATTTTAGATTTATATAATAAAATGATTTGATATGTGAATAAAATAATGCTTAATGGGTGATAAAAACAAAGTGGGTGTATGTACCCATGGACGGCAAAACCATGTTATAATGGTTTATACATGTGCTTAATAATGGGCAAAATAGTAAACCACTAATAAGTCTATATGTTTAATTAATAAAACATAAAAATGGTTGTCTCATTTCCTTGTTTTTGCCGAAGGTTAAAGAAAAGAGAAAATAGAAATAGACTAGAGATATTCGGCCATTGTAGAAGCTTAAGTGAGGTATGAATTTCAAGTAGTTTTCTTTAAATTTTATGAATTTGAGTTAGTTATTGAGTTCATTTCATAGCCCATGTATCAATTTTTAATTTTATGGTAAAAAAAAAAAACTCATTCGATCATTTGAGATGTGCAAGATTGATGGTGTTTTGTTGTTTTAAAATAGAAATGGTTGAAAGATGAATTTTGAGTTGTAAATTTTGATACATGTGTGGCTTTAATGGCTAATGGTATTCGGCAATTGGAGTAAAATGTAAGTTATGTATTTAATATTAGAAAAGAATGCATGAATGTCAAAATTTGTATATATGGTTGCCGAATGTAGACTTAATTAGTGAATTAAGTAATTTGTTACATATTGGGATGATTGAAGGCAAGAATTTGCCGTATGGGTGTTATTAGGTAGAGAAATTGTCTTTGTTTTGGATCAAGAACATCATGGTTAAAATGAGCCTTGAATTTGGTAAATTGAAATATGTGAACTTTATTTGTTTATATACTTTGATAAGGTTGGCCGTGAGTTCCATTTTTGATTTAATTATGGTCTAAACTCTTTTTTTTTTGCTGTTATGTTAAATGCCGTAATAGTTAGAAAAGTAGATAAGTGTTTGTTGTGTTTTGGGATTTATTGATGAATTTGAATGTTTGATGTTCGAATGAAGATAATTCAATTAAGTAATTAAACAAGTTGATTTGGTTAATCTAGCTCAAGAACAAAGAACAACAAATTCGGATAGAGGGAAGGCAAAAGTAGTCGAATAGCTCACTCATAATTGTTCGTCGACATCCGAAGTAAGTTTTAAGTAATTAAACATACATTATTTTTGAGCATGACATGTTATATCATGCAAATTAGGCATACATTGAAATATATATTTATTTATTTATTTATTTATTTATTTCTAAGTGGTAAGTATGAAATAAAAGTAAATTAAATGATATGCTTATCTGACCGAATAAGGAGTATGAAAATAAAATAAGGTGCTTGAAATGTGTATTGGCCGAATGGCAACTTGGAGTAATAAAAGTAAGACTTTGATATGAATTATGGCCGAATGGCCAGTTGTGAAATGAAATTAAATAATTAGTATGTGCTATGTTCGAACGATAATAATTTTTAAGATGTGCTTATATTACGAGAAAATTAGAGATATGTGCTTAAAAGTATGGGAAACTTTGTGGTGTGTTTATCGAATGGTGATATTCGGGTCTTTGACCTAGCAAGCTTTAAGTTGGTGATTATTATTATTATTATCGGGCTTAGGGCCTAGCAAACGTAATACCGGTGAATGAATATCGGACTTTGAAAGTCTAGTAGGCTTGGTGCCGGTGATAAACTCAGGTTATTACCTAACAGGCAAATTGCCGGTGAACTATTAAAAGTGTGGTGCTATAAGGCTATGTGCTAATACGATATGTGGATTCGTTCCATAAATTAAATTATTCAGGTATGTACAACCTAATTATGTACATGAGAATTAAATGAATTTGATGATTGAAGTGAATTGAACATATGAGAAATGGTTTTATGTTTATGTTCAACTATGAACATTTGGTCCTTGTGAAATTATTCGTGAAAGTATATATATATATATATATATATATGTGATTACGATTATGGAAAGAATGTTTTAAATGTGGATATGGTATTTTATTCTAGTTCATTTTGGGTGAATACAAGTTGGCATTGAAATATTAAAATGTTCATGACTACATGAATTCGAAGCTAATTGGATGACATATTATAAGTACATATATGAAATTTTGTATATTCAGCCATATGGTAGTATGCTTGATAATGTTATATTTGATTTTGAATATTCGTTTATTAAGTGGAAATTTGTTTTATGATGTGAGTACATATGTGAATAAGGTTCATAAATGAGTTAATTGTTTTAAATACTTAAGACTTACTAAGCTTAATTGCTTACTATGAATATTTATGGTTGTTCTATTTTATAGATCTTGATTGAAAGCTACGAGCTCTGGAATTCATGTCTAAAGTCATCCACACTGTCGTTACTGTTTTGGTACTCTTTAAAAGTCTATATTTTGAAAGAGGCATGTATAGGCTTAACTCTCTTTTGAAACAAGTTATATTTTGAATTTGTATATATTCTAGCCATGCAAAAATGGCTTACCTAATTGCTAAGAATGAATGTATGGTTTGATGAAATTATGTGGCTGATCATTATGTAATTATTCGTTGTTATTCTGATAAATATGTTTAAGAGGTTAAGTAAATTAAAATCATATCAATCACGTATGGTTAAATGAGGTAGTTATAAGTTTCCAATGATGATAATTGTATAATATGACTTGTTTGTGGTTTGCCTTGATACTAAGAGATTCAGTTATGCCCATTTACAAGTAGTCACTTTTGAAATTTGTTAAGTGCTCATATGGTAAAATAATGAGTTATATTTACGCTGAATGATTTGTGTTACTAAGTTAGTACAATCGGCTAGTAGTAATATTAATTAGGTCATTATTTGATATTTGTTATGTGTTCAAATAAAAAGGATGAAAATCTTGTAGTTGTTTCTATAAGTTGTGATGTAAAGAATTTCGAATATCGTGTTATTAGCTATATGATTATGAATTGATTAATTATATGTTGCAACTTAATTGGTAATGGCTATTTTGATTGATGAAATTTGGTTATCATATGAATGCGTGGAATTGGGAATTAATCGTTAGCTTTGTGTGATAATGCCTCGTAGCCCTATTCCAGCGACGGATACAGGATTAGGGGTGTTACAGATATTTAGAACTATTACTTTACTTTTAAAGAATTGGAAATCTCAAATGCATAATGTCATAATATTTTTCATTTTCTTTCTTCTGTTAATATTCAAAGAAACATCTCAAATAAAGAACTCTAAAGCTTATGAAGAAAGGGTTGATTTCAATTCTAGGTTGCTCAAAATAACATGTCATGATATGAACTTAGTATCAGCCATGTGTCAAAAACTGTACAATTATCAGGTCATAAGTTCCTAGCGAAAAGGTCATGGGTGTTGTTTTAGTGAATGAGTGAAGGGTTTATGTTGTATTGTCATGGGTAGGATATAAAGGGTATGATCCTGACACACATCAAATCACCAAAATTTATATTCTTAAAGAATACTTGGATCTATTTGATTCATGAAGAATTCAAAATATTTTCAAAAATCTTGTTTCTTTAATCATAGCCTAGGATTTAGGGTACCTCTCTTGGTTATTCCTTGGTACATCAAGTTTTGCTCAAGATTGCCAATTTTTTGAACATCATGCCGCCATGAGTAATAGTTCAAGGAATGTAAATAGGATTAAATTTTGGAACATCAAAATTCTCGAGACTCGATGTTTTTTAAACAAAAACAAAATCATTTTGGAAAAGATTTTCAAGCAAAGATTCTAAAAATTTTACCGTATTTATCTTAGTAACAAAACATGAAATGCAACAACTTAGAGATTTGAAAACTTGAAAACAAAAAAGACAAGGGTCCTCTTAGACAAATCAACAAAATGTTTCTAAAGAGCAACTACAACTCCATCTCTGCATACTTCATTCCTTTAATATAGTGTTCACATCTAGTTGTTCACTGTTGATGAGTGCGTGAACTTTTCTCTTCAAGGACACGTATTTCTTTGTGGAATGACCTTGAATCCCATCACAGTAATTACAATATGCACTTTCATCATGCCAACTTGGGTACGGAGGTTGAAAGGAAAGAAATTCCTCAAAAGACCAATCCAACCTTGAGTTTTTAATGCATGTTATGAATGTATGCATGCATGGAAAAATGTAGTTAACATAATACTAATATGGAGACAAATTGATGCATAAATATCTTTAAGAAAAAGTAATGCAATAATTTATTCACAAAGCAACTTGATGATATTACATAAGTTTGATGCAACAGGATATACAATGATTGAAAGGATACATTCAAGAATCATTAAATAACAAGTAAAGGGTAAGAAGTGTGCATTCCATATACTTATCTTGGGTGACCACTAACGGATAGAGAATTGACATGGCTTTATTTAGGTGGATTCCTATGGCTCAATATATGTGATCCAAGTTTATTCTAAAGGCCCCCAAATCATCCCTACCAGCTAGTATCCATACGAATTAGTAAGGTACCTCGATCCTCACCCATGAAGGGTTACAAACGAAGAGGATTTGATTTGGTTAGGGAGCATTTTTTTGGCTTGCACGAAGGCTAAGACCTTACGAAAGCATACGAACTTTACAACCCCTGGAGTAGATCGTAGCCCATGCCAGAGCATAGGTACATTCTCCCTCTTAAATGGACAGAGCCTAAGTATAGAGCTCATGTAATGATATGCACATGGTAGTATGTGCAGAAAAAAAATCATGTAACATTTAAAACAAAAAAAAAAAAAAAAACAAAAAAAAAAGCATAAAATAAAAATCACATAAAATAAAAATTAAAATGTAAAACAAACAAACAAAAATTTATTTGACAGAATTAAATTTAAACACCAAGTTTACTTCACTCGATAAAAAAATAAGATAACACATGATTAAGTAGGTTTGACTCTCAAAGTCTCAAGTGGAGTCACCAACTGTCGTAACATTTTTAGGTCCGCTAGATGACATTTTAAAGAAATATGGAGTCGCTACCAATCTTTTTTAATTAGGTGTGATTGGCCACCTAAAAACATAACCCTTTAATAAAAAATTAAAATTAAATTAAAAATTATTAAAAAGATAATTTTTTCTATGCAATAGAAATTGAGTTCAATAGTACGATTATATGTAAGGAAGTAGTTAACACTAGAGGTGATCATGGGTTGGGCGGCCCGGCCCGGCCCGAAGGCCCGCCCGAAAAATGGGAGGGTTTGGGTAAAAATATAGGTCCGAAATATGGGTTTGTGCAAAAATACGAGGCCTGTTTAGAATACGGGCAGGGCCTCGGGCCAACCTTTTTTGGGCCGGGCCGCAATTATATAAAAATTATTTTTTTATTTTTTTAAGCATATGTAATTTTTAACTTTGTTTTTTTTAGTTTGTGTATTGTTTTAAGAATTGATTATCTCAATTTTATTTTGTTCCTTGTTTTAATATTTATTTTTATGTTTTTAAATTTATTTAATTTATTATATTTTTAAAATTTTTAATGAAATAAGGAAAAAAATTAATATGGGCCGGGCCGGGCCGGGCTAGGGCCTAGCATTTTTATTTCGGGCCGGGCCTGGACAAAATTTCAAGCCCATATTTCGGGCCAGGCCGGGCCCGAGCCTAGAAAACGGGCCAAAATTTTTCCTAGACCCAACCTGACCCAACCCATGATCACCTCTAATTAACACCTTCACATGCTCATTTAAAAAAAAAAAAACCATTTAATCAAGTGTTTTCCTTTGTTCTGATGCAATGAATTTAAATTTGATGAAAATATTCTAGTTATAAAATCAACTTATTAGGAATGAAACAAATCTATTATTTTTTTAAAACACAAAAATTCTAGCAGCACCTTGGTGGAATCCCGTTATTAGAAAATTTTAAAAAATCTCATGAAAAAATATTAAAAAAAATATATTTTTTGCGATAAATAATTATTAAGTGTCCCGACGTGACCCGAGTGACAACCCAAAATCATCATATTAGAACATTGTCTTACCTTTAAAGGTGTTTTAATTATTTTTACTAGCAATTGAATCCAAGTAAAAAACTCGGTCTACGAGTCAATACACATATATACCACAACGAGAGAAACACACCAACATACAGTGGAACAAAATAAAAATTTACGTCCAAACCTATTTAGACATCATATGAAATTTCAAAGTAAGTATACAGGTATATTAACGCATCACATAATATAACGTACACAATACAAACTCAAAACATGAAAATAAATGTGCATATATTTTATAAATCATGCATATAAATCCGCAGCACCACCTCGGGGACCAAAACAGGTCATTTAAGAAGCCAAATGGAATATATATTTAAAAATGATTCAATCTGCAGCAACTTAGGGACTCGAGAAAAATCATTTAGAAAATAAAATACAATTTATGTAATTTTTAAAAAATTAACTAATCCGCAGCACCCTAGGGACCTTAAAAATATCTAATAAATCAAGCGATTTATATTTATATTTTAGGAAAATTGTTAAATCCACGACGTCTAGGAGACCCTAAAAAATCTTGTAGAAACAAAAATGAAGTTTACTGTTAGAAACATGAACAAATTTTAGCATAAAAACTAATAAAATGCACAATCGAGAACTTTTAATGCAATCTGGTTACAACTTTGGGATGTAACATGTACATATACACACGTTAACCATGATAAACTTTTACCATGAATCAACCACGATCACAAAACTTCGTTATGAATTTTTCCTTTTATCAAATATAACTCCCATAAACCTTTTTACCAAAAACATCGAAATACTATAATATATCTAAGAGCAAACACTAAAAAACAACACCAAAGTTTAGACCTACACAAACAAAATTATTAAATAATAATATATTAAAATGAACAGACAATTATTCAAAACATGAAAAACAATAAAAATAAGAAAAAAAATTATGAAACAAGTAAGTATGGAGGAAAACAAATCCATACCAATTGCTCTTCTTGATTTTTCCATTCTTTCTTACTTTTCAAAAACATTCTTTTTATTCCTGGTATCAAAAGGTTGAGTGATGAACTAAATAGTTTAGTCATTGATAGAGTTGATGAAGTTAAGTAGTCAATTTCTATTGATGATTCCATAATTGCTGAATATGATAATGTTTATAAATGATATAATCATGCCATATCATGTTGTCACTAAAGGACGCCCCCCTTCCTTTTGGTGCAGTGTCTGTGTTGGTGTGGAGCCTGTCAAGTTGGACCGATTTTGTGTGTATCACCTTATGGTCTAGTTGTTTGCTGTTAATTGTGTTTTGCTTTAGTGATTGGTTTGTGTTTTACTGTTTTACCATGTTTGAATTTTGGTCTTGATAGGCGTGGGCTTGTTGGAGTTCTAGGCTATTGGTCTTCATGGTTATAACTATTTTTGAATTTTAAGGAATTGCTTTCTTTAGTTTTCCAAAAGGAAAAGGAACATAGCCAACAATACATCACTACCAAACAAATGAGTCAAGTTAAAAAGCAAATGATTCTGTTGAAGTTGGCCTGTATGCAGCACATGAAGCAGTCAAGAAGCAGAACATGCTGCCCTAGCCATGCATATTGCAGTTGAAGCTAATGCTATTGGTTTTGTTACTTTAAGTTAATGTTTTGCTGCTTAGTTAGATTTGAACTAAGTTGGTAATGTATTGGATATAATTAGGTGCTGATAGATTGATGAATCAGCTTACCTATGTGTGCAAGTTATGTTTTATCAAGTTTCAATGCAACTTAGTGGAGTTAGGTGATGATTAAGTGACTTTGATTTCATTTTGACCAGCTGAAAAGCTTGTATATGTAATGGCTTTATGCCTCAAATTTTAGTTGATGAAATATACATATTTCTTCTTCATTTTTCTCTAGTTTCACTCAAGCAAATTGCAAAAGTTCCTTAGCTAAAATTTCTTGTTTGTTCAGCAAGCATCGAGCCTTCAAGCTCAAGTTTCATTAAAACTTCACTCATTTGCTATCTTAGTTCCAATAAATGGTATCTAGAGCTCATTTCTTAGTGGATCTGTCATTCTTCAAGTCTAAAAACCATGTACTCATCCAGATTTTCTCCAGCTCCATCACTAGTGTTCAATGGAAAAGGCTACCACATTTGGGTAGTAAAGATGAGAACCTACTTGCAGGCATTTGATTTGTGGGAAATGGTTAACTCAGATGCTAAACCAACACCTCTAAGAGCCAATCCCACTATAGCTCAGATCAGGCAGCACATAGATGAAAGAACCACGAGACACAAAGCCATGTCTTGCATCTAAAATAGTGTGTTTGATGTGATTTTCACAAGAATCATGGCTTGTAAGTCACCAAAATAGGCTTAGGATAGGTTGAAGAAGGAGTTTCAAGGGACTAAAAGAACCAACCAGCAACAACTATTGAATTTGAGAAGGGACTTTGAAAATTTGAAGATGAAGGAAGAAGAAATAGTGAAGCAATACTTAGACAGGATTATGGTTGTTGTGAACAACATTAGACTGCTTGGGGACCAGTTTAGTGAAGCAAGAATAGTGGAAAAGGTCATTCCAACCTTACCTGAGAGATATGAAGTCAAGATTTTATCCCTTGAAGACTCAAGAGATCTGTCAAGCATCTCTTTGATTGAGCTGATCAATGCTCTTTATGCGCAAAAGCAAAGGACAACCAACAGACAAGAGGAACATCAAGAAGGTGCCTTCCAAGCTAAGAGCAGACTTACCTCGAGCTCATCTGGCTACAAAGGGAGGAAGATCTGGTCAGACAAGCCTAGAACAGGTGGTGCAAAAAGAATATATCCACCTTGCCCACATTATGAAATGCTCAATCATCAGGCAGAAAACTATTGGTTCAAGCTTGATGTGCAGTGCAAAGTCTGCAAAAAGATGGGCCATGTTGAGAAGGTTTGTAGAAACAAAGGCAAACAGAGGCAAAACCAGCATCAATAGCCTAGAGCTGAAGCTCAAGTGGTAGAAGAAGGCTATGACCAAGAAGAGCAAGTCTTTGCTATTTCATGCTTAGCTGCCAGAAGAAAGACCACAAAAGGATGCCTGATAGACAGTGGCTATACAAACCACATGACATCTGATGCTGCAATCTTCAAGAACATAGACATGAGCTTCAACACAAGAGTAAAAGTGGGAAATGGACACTACATCAAAGCAGAAGGCAAGGAAGATGTATTGATTGACATTCCTACAGGTACCAAACTTGTTTCCAATGTCTTATTTGTGCCTGAAATTGATAAAAATCTACTAGCATTGCTTAGTTGCTTGAAAAAGGCTATTCAGTAGTGTTTAAAGGCAAAGAATACCTAATCAGTGATCCAAGTGGATCCAAACTCATGTCAGTAACTATGGTTGATAGAAGCTTTGTTGTGGACTGGAAAAAAAACTCAGAAAGTGCTTACACAACTGTCTTAGATGAGTTCAAGCTATGGCACAAAATGCTAGGCCATGCCAATTATAACTTACTGGGTCAGCTGACCAAAGGGGACTTGGTTGAAAACTTCACTAATTTAGTTGAGAAAGAAGAAGTTTGTGAAGTGTGTTAGCTAGGAAAGCAAGCTAGACAGCTATTTCCTTTGAACAAGGCTTGGAGAGCCTTAAAAAAGTTATAGCTTGTCCACACTGATGTGCGTGGCCCTATGAATACATAGTTTTTAAATAGTAGCAGGTATTTCATCCTCTTCATTGATGATTTCTCAATGTTTTGTTGGGTTTACTTTCTGAAGCACAAGTTTGAAGTGGCCTCAATGTTTTAGAAGTTCAAGGCTATTGTATAAATAGAATTAGGTTGCAAGCTAAAGACATTAAGGTCTGACAATAGTATAGAATACACTTCAGCAAGGTTTCAAGGCTTTTGTGATGAAGCAAGCATCAAACACTAGCTAACTAACACCTACACACCTAAGCAAAATGGTGTTAGTGAGAGGAAGAATCGAAGTTTGATGGATATGGCAAGATGTTTGTTGTTTGAAAGGAATTTTCCCAAGACCTTGTGGGCTGAAGCAGTTAACACTGCTGTTTACCTTCAAAACAAGCTACCAACCAAGGCTTTGGTTCAAAAAACTCCATTTGAGGCTTGGTTTGGGTTCAAACCATCATTTTCTCACCTAAAGGTCTTTGGCTGCTTTAGTTATGCACATGTTCCTAGTGTCAAGATGGACAGTTAGCCAAGAAGGCACAACCTGATATCCTGGTGGGCTATAACAGTGTGAAGAAAGGCTACAGGATCTTGATCCTCCATCCAATAGAGTATTTGTGAGTAGAGATGTAGTATTTGATGAGAAGTCAAGCTGGAATTGGGATAAAAATGAACCAGAGACTGCTGCTGAAGACCTAGTGACTGATCAGACAGAAGCTGATTAAAATGATCCTGAAATGGATATTAATGATGAACCAGTTAGGGAAACTAGACCATTGGCTGATATATATGCAAGAGCAGAAGTAGCTACTATGGAACCAACTTGTTTTGAAGAAGCTGAAGCTCAACAAGGATGGAAACAGGCAATGTTCGATGAAATAAACATGATTGATAAGAATCAGACCTGTGAGCTAGTTACAAGACCAGCCAACAAGAAGGTTATAGGAGTGAAATGGGTGTTTTGAGCCAAGTATAATGCTGATGGAACTTTGAATAAGTTGAAAGCAAGGTTGGTAGTGAAGGGATTCAGCCAAAAGTATGGCATTGACTACTTTGAGACATTTGCACTAGTGGCCAGACTAGACACAATCAGGCTATGATTGCTTTGGCTGCACAGAAGCAGTGGAAAATTCATCAGCTCGATATCCAGTTAGTTTTTCTCAATGGTTTTCTTGAAGAGGAGATTTATGTAAAGCAACCTAAAAGCTTCAAAGTAGCTGGCAATGAGGATAGTCTCTACAAGGTGAAGAAAGCCTTTTATGGCTTAAAACAGGCACCAAGAGCTTGGTATGACAGAATCGATAGCTACCTAGCTAGCTTGGGGTTTGAGAAAAGCATCAGTGAACCAACCTTGTATGTGAAGAAGGAAGATGATGAAACATAGCTCATATTCTCCTTGTATGTGGATGGCCTATTGGTTACAGGAGGAAACAATGGAATGTTGGCTGATTTCACAAGAAAATGGAGAGGATTTTTGAGATGTCTGATTTGGGAAAAATGTCGTGCTTCCTTGGCATAGAAGTGTCTCAAACTTAGCAAGGAATCTTCCTAAGTCAGAAGGCATTTGCTTTGAAACTTCTGAACAAATTCTCCATGCTAAACCGCAAGGCAACAAGCACACCAATTGCTATTGGAGAGAAGCTATCGAGCCAAGGTGATTTCGAGAAGGTTTGTGAATTAACCTATAGGAGTTTGGTTAGATGTTTGCTCTATTTGACAGCCACAAGGCCAGACATCATGTTTGCTATAAGTCTACTATCTAGATTCATGCATTACTGCAATGTGAATCATTTACAAGCTGCCAAAAGAGTTCTCAGGTACATCAAAGGTACATTGAGCTTTGGAATGATGTTCACCAAGGTTGATAGTATAAAATTACTTGGTTATGCTAATATTGATTGGGCTGGATCGATGGATGATATGAAGAGCACCTCAGGGTATCTGTTTACCTTTGGTTCAGCCATTTTTTATTGCAGTTCAAAGAAGAAAAATGTTTTTGCTCAATCAACTGCTGAAGCAGAATATGTGGTAGCTGCAGGAGTTGTCAACCAAACCATTTGGCTAAGAAAAATCATGGCCGATTTGAATCTACATCAAAGGGAAGCAACAGAGATCAAATGTAACAACCAGTCTGCTATTACAATTGCAAAGAATCCAGTGTTCCATGGGAGAACAAAACACTTCAAGATTAAGTATCATTTTGTTAGAGAGATGGAACAAGCTCAAGAGGTGAAACTAATTCATTGCAGTTTTGAAGAACAACTTGCTGACATCTTGACAAAGCCCCTTAGTGTGTCAAGGTTCATGGATTTAAGAGGAAAAATGGGAGTATCTAGCATGCAAGCTAACTAGGAGTGTTGATGTTGGCCTGCATGCAACACATGAAGCAGCCAAGAAGCAAAACAAGCTACCCTAACCATCTATATTGTAGTTGAAGCCAATGCTGCTGATTTTGTTACTTCAAGTTAATTTTTTGTTGCTTAGTTAGATTTGAACTAAGTTAGTAATGTATTGGATGTAATTAGGTGCTAATAGATTGATAAATCAGCTTACCTATGTGTGCAAGTTATGTTTTATCGAGTTTCAATGTAACTTAGTGGAGTTAGGTGATGATTAGGTGACTTTGATTTCATTTTGACCAGCTGAAAAGCTTGTATATATAATGGCTTTTTGCCTTAATCCTTAGTTGATGAAATATACCGATTTCTTCTTTATTTTTCTCTAGTTTTACTCAAGCAAATTGTAAAAGTTTCTTAGCTGAATTTTCTTCTTTGTTTAGCAAGCATCGAGCCTTCAAGCTCAAGTTTCATTAAAACTTCACTTATTTGCTTTCTTAGTTCAATAGATTCATTAATACAAGGTAAAGAGAAAATAACCATTGTGGCTGTCTTAGTACCACCATTTTTGTTTGTTCCTATTAAAGGGTGAACAGTTAAGACACAACGAAACATTTTTGCAATAGTTGTGGAGATGGAGATTGAGTTCATATTGCTTCTAATTAACATTTAAAATAAGTAAGATTCGTCATTGTTGGTGTTTTGTGTCGAGAAACTAGAACAAAGTTGATAAAAGGAGAGCAAAAAATAACACTTAACAGATGGAAGAAATTTCTTATATATTCATCATCATTCTCGTTCCAAAAAATTACAATATATAGGTGTAGTGGTTACAAGTAATCAACTAATCCTACCAAATCATCTTGAAAATGTAGAGATAAAACTTGTACACAAACTGATTTGAAGAAATCTGCACCTAATAACATCATTTCAATATTAACTCACATTGTTTCAACAAGTTAACTTTAAACAAACAGATTAAATAAAAACATCAATTTCATCACATGCAAACCCTGCTCGCACTTCATCTGGAGGGTTCACCAAAACCCTTAACACCTCACACTCTGATGAGCTCACGGTTTTGAATGAGCTTGTAACTTCCAATGAGCTCATAACTTTGGATGAGCTCATAGGTATTGTATGGATGGCCACTTCTCAATAATCATTTTTACCCTCAAGTTATAAGATATATTAAGCAGATGATAAGTGGACTACATCAAATAGTTAAGTTGAGTTGAAAATACAATTTTCTTTTGCAAAAAAAAAAAAAGAAAGAAAAAGAAAATGGTAACCACTTGAGTTGTTATTAACAAATTAATATAATCAATTGTTAAATGTTGGCATTGCAATTGTACATCAAGTACAATTTACAAAGACTATATAATCTTCTTTCCTTCAAATTCTACCGCTTCTCTTCTTTTGAAATAATTTTATGATTTTCTCAAAATGGTTTCAATATTGTTCATATACTCAGTCCATGGTCTCAGTTTCTTCAACTGCAAATGTAATATCAATTAAAAAAGTTTTAATGTTTGTAAACAACTTCGGAAAAAAAAACAAATGACAACTGTTAAATTAACCTTGAAACTACCGATTAGTTTTTCTTCTTACAGTCATCAACACAAAAATGGAATAGAATAGCTAATGTCTAAACTCTATCTTAGAAATAGAAATATTGATGACAGACAATTTGATACTTATTGAGTAAATGCTTAAAGAGAGTGCAATTTGGAGCATATTTAAATACCCTTCTTTCTTTTGGTTTAGAATCTCCATTTGAGAAAGTTTGATTTTTATTTTTAAATAATTTATTTAGGTATAAATTCATATTTGGAAGAGAAAATATTCACAAAAAACTTAAAAGTTTTTATATTGAAATTGTATATTTGGGTATCTTTTACCTTTTTAAATGTTTGTTTAACATCAGAACTTATGGTAATACTCTGTTATTGAATTTTTGTGTGTTTGAAATAAAACATTAGTACAAAAATTAGTTCATTTTTTAAATTGTTTCCTTGACAAAAACTGTTTTGAAATGTTCTTTTTTTATCTTTCTGGTGAGATTTTACAATCGTACGAGAAAAATTGATTTCGGGGTGAATTCATTGAGTTGAGTTAGTAAATAATTAAAATAGAATGATTACAAGTGAAGTATGGATAGAGAAAAAAGTTGATTTATTAAGTGTTATTGAATTAAATTGATTATTAAAGATAGTAAAAGGACTAAATTGGGAAATGAGGTTAATGTGAAACTGTAATTAAAAGACTTTAAAGGGCTTTAATATATAATTATACCAAGGACCTTGGAATAATTTAACCATTTAAAATTGTATGATAATGTTTAAGTAGGAATTTTGTCATCATTGTCCACTAACTAAGATTATAATATATTAAATAATTAGATTAGTTAATTAAAAGTAAAACTTCATCTCTTTCTTTAGCTTGCCGTCCATCTACTTGAAGACAGAAGAAAACCTCTTTTTCTTCCATAAACCATTCGGTCCAAATTAAGGTAACAAAGGTAATTTCTTTAAATTTTTTGTAGAATTTTAATCATCTAGGCTTAGTCATTCATGCGCAAGTACTAGATTCCTTTATTATTGAGTTTTAATCAAAATGTCATTAAAGGATGTTGATGAATTTAGGCTTGGTAAAGATAGATTATTGAATAATGAGTTTAGATTATATTATGATTAAGTTAGAAAATGGAGAAATGTATTGATTCAAAGTTGAAATTGTGTTTAAGAATTTAGTTAATTATATGTAATAAGAACCTAATTGTACAAGATAAAAACTTTGAGGTTTGATAATTAATAGTGGTTGTAGGAGGTCTGTAACACCTCAAACCTAGCCTGGATGTTATGGCCGAATCTGATGATGTCACATGAGAGTGTGTTTGGAAAACGTATCGTCGCTAAAAACCATTTCCCATTTAAAAATTTTTATCATCTTCACTTACTTCCAAAATCGTGTTATTTATTTAGTTGATCATTATCAAAATGTTATTCATTTTCAAAATTTTATTTATTGCGGAAGCTTTTAAAACAATTCACGTAATCGTGTGTATTTTAAAAAAACATTTATTTCTTTTGAAAACCCGAGTTTTCATACTACTAGCAAATATAAACCATAAAACAATATAAATCCCAAAATTAAACCAAAAATCCGTAGAGGCCATAATTATATCAAAACCTCCCAAATGAAAATTTAAAACCATGAATAATCATAAAGCAAATAAAGGAAATCCATATGGTCACCGCTGAGTCTTCCATCGCATCGATTCGTTTAAGGCTAGGGATTACCTGTATAGATTAAATAGAAGGGGTGAGTTTACATAAACTCAATGTGAAATCCCTACAGAGAACAATCAATCAGTAAGCAGAAAACACAGTTTGGGCCTAAGCCCTTTTTAGGTAATAAAAATAGTTTGGGCCTTAGGCTATCTCTGAACAGTAGAAGTCCTGCAGTAAGGCCTTAGCCCATCACAGTAACAGTAAGTACTAGGGCCGTAGCCCGGTACAGTAACAGTATGCAAATCCTACCCAACCAACTACTATACACCATATCCTGTCCAACCCTGCACTCCTATGGGGATTAAATCACTCACCCATCCATACACTTACAAAGAGTTATAGTTGCGGCACTAAACAGTAATTTGCAGCTGAGCTGCCAGTATATTAGGGTTAAAGCCATCAGTAATTTGTAGCTAAGCTGCCAGTATATCAAGCTTAAAGCCTTTCAGTACACTTCCTCCAATCATATCATCCTAACCCCATGCAATACAACATACAGTCATGACATGCCATCTTATGGTATCATAAATATAATCAGTTTAATATTATCGTCATGCTCAACATACAGTCACATGTATATATCATTCATTCAATTAGCGATCTTAGCATAACTTACCAATCCTACATTAGGTTCACAGTTGACTCAGGTGACCTGTGCAACCTTAGCAAACAAATCAGTGAAAATGGGCTTACACACCCATGTGGGCCTACACAGCTCAAATTGGCCTTGGCCGTGTAGATCCCACATGTCCGTATGGACTACCCGTGTGGGCTTATACGCTAGTATGGCCCACACGGCTCAATTGGTCGAGACCGTATGTCGTACATGACCTCGCCTGGCCTCATCGATCACACAACCATGTCTTTTCACATGGCCTACTACACAGGCGACCAAACACCCGTGTGGCGTCGGCATAATGCAATTTTGGCTTTTCATCGAATCTCATTTTCTGCGTTATGGGTACACACCTGGTTTGTTTTCGACGCAAAAGCCACTCCAAGCAATCTCAAACCTAAAATTTATCAGTATACACTCGATTAATCACTTACTGGTCAAATTAGATCTGAACTCGAAACGCAAAATTCACCCCTTTGAGTGATTAGACCTCACCTTAACACTCTGAATCAATTGCTTACGAATAGTACGGTGAGAGCCTCAATCCTGACGATTTGCTGCTGTTAAAATATCAATATCACCCTAATTAGTGCTTAAGAAAATGCAACTTACAAGGGTACTACAATTCACTTACCAAAATTACGTACAGATTCGTTGAGGGAAAGGGAAGAAAATACGATTTCAGTAGCAAAAGGAAGTAAAAACGATAGAGAAGGAGATAGAAGAAATTCAGCAGGAAAGGGGAAAATTTTCAGCAGAACGGAGACAAAAAGAAAAAGGATGAAGAGGAAGATTGACAAAAACTTTTGGTAGGAGAGCAAAAATAATTGGATAACTCTCGAATCCCCTATTTCACTTCTACTAAACCACATTCATCTCAACCACTACACTGTTTCGGCTGAACCAAAATTCTTTCAGTCCACTGAGCAAAAATCAACTCCCTCACTCATGCAGGGATTCGAGCACATAACCTCCTACACTCCAACACTCTACTTAACCACCAGACTAGCAGACCCATTCTGTTAATTATTTATCAACAATTAAACTTATGCCCTTTGAGTAAGATTAAAACTTTACTTATAAAATTTCAAAATTTTGCCAAAGACATAGCTTGAACTTGGGACCTCACACATAAACCCAAAACACTTAACTACTGAAGCAGACAAATATTTGTGTCATAAATACGCATAAACAAAAATTAACAAATTTTGGGGCATTACAACTTTACCCCCTAAAAGAAAATTCTGTCCTTGAAATTTACCTAATCAAAAGAAATGAGGATACTGCTAACGCATCGCATCCTCAAACTCACACGCTGCCTTCTCAATACTATGATTACACTATATAACCTTAACCAAGGGAATAGATTTCCTCTACAGAACCTTAATGTCGCGATCTAGAATTTGAACGAGCTTCTCCTTAAAGGTCAAGCCTGGCCTAACCTTAATCTCCTCCACTAGAACAATATGTGTAGGATCAAAGTGGTAGCGCCTCAGCATTGAGACGTGGAACGCATCATGAATCTGATCCAACTCTGGAGGTAGCTCCAATTGGTAGGCAACTGGTCCCATTCATTTCAAAATGCGGTAAGGCCCAATAAACCTAGGGCTCAACTTGCCCTTGTGACCAAACCACAATACTTTCTTCCATGGTGAGACCTTGAGAAAAACGAAGTCTCCCATAGAATACTCAATCTCACGACACTTTAGATCCGCTTATGACTTCTGCCTATCCGATGCAGCTTCCAGTAAGTCCTGAATCAATTTAACCTTTTTCTCTGTCTCAAAAACTAGTTCAGGACCCAAAACATGTCACTCACCTAACTCAGTCCAACATAAAGGAGTGCGGTACTTACGACCATACAATGCTTCGTAAGGTGCCATCTGGATGCTAGACTAGTTGTTGTTATTGTAAGTGAACTCAGCTAGCGGCAGATAATCCTCCTAACTCCTCGGAAATCGATAGCATAACTCCTTAACATATCATCTAGTATCTGAATCACCCTCTCGGACTGACTATCGGTCTGAGGATGAAACGTAGTACTGAAGTCTAACCTCGAACCCAGAGCTTCATGTAGCTTTTTTCAAAATCAAGACGTAAAACGAGGATCCCAATCAGAGATGATCAAAACGGTACCCTATGCAGTCTCACTATCTCAAAAACATACAGTTTAGCCAGGTTCTGCAGAGAATAGCTAGTACGAACAGGTATGAAATGGGCATTCTTGGTTAATCGATCCATGATAACCTATACCGAATCTTTCTTAGTGGACGTTGGGGGTAACCCACTAACGAAGTCCATAGTGACTCTCTCCCACTTCTAAAGTGAAATTTTAACCGACTGCAGTAACCCCGAAGGTAACTGATACTCAGCCTTAACTTGCTGGCATGTCAAGCACTTAGCCACAAAATCAGTAACCTCTCATTTAAGCCCTAGCAACCAATGTAACTCACGAAGGTCTCAGTATATCTTATTTCCACCAGGATGCATAGCATAATGGCTATTATGCACCTCTCACAGTATAAACTGCATTAATTCAGTATCATTAAGTACACAGATTCCCCCATGAAAATAGAGTACCCATTCACTATTCAGTCTAAAATCTGAAGTGTTACCACTCTCCACCTATCGGAAACAATGACCCAAAGACTCGTCCTCTAACTGCTTACCCTTGATCTACTCAATCCATGTAGGCTTAACCTACAGCTCAGCTAAAAGGCTACTATCATCAAATAAGCTAAGGCAAGCAAACATCATCCTCAGATCAGTCATAGCTTTACGACTTAGTGCATCAGCCACCACATTAGCCTTGTCAGGGTGGTACTCAATACTGCAGTCATAATCCTTAAGCAGCTCAATCAATCTACGCTGCCTAAGATTCAGTTCATTCTGAGTAAGGGGATACTTGAGGCTCTTGTGATTCGTGTATATGATACACTTCTCATCATACAGATAATGCCTCTAGATTTTCAGTGAGCACACCACCACGGCCAACTCCAAATCATGCGTAGGATAATTCGCCTTATGAGTCTTAAGTTGACGAGACGCATACACTACAACCTTACCCTCCTGCATCAACATACATCCCAAACCAATATGTGATACATCGCTGTAAACAGTGAACTCTTTTTCAGACTCTGACTGTATCAAAATAAGGGCTTAGTCAGTACAATCTTAAGCTTCTCAAAGCTCTCTTGCTGCACATCAATCCAGTTAAACGACATACCTTTACGTAGCAGCTTAGTCAAGATTGCTGCAATTAGGGAAAAGCCCTCTAAAAATCATCGATAATACCCTGCCAGTCTCAGAAAATTGTAAATTTCAGATACAATCTTCAGCTGTTTCCAATCCAACACTGCCTCAATTTTGCTAGGATCAACTCTAGTCCCCTCAGCAGAAACCACATGGCCCAGAAATGTTACTTCTCGTAACCAGAACTTGCACTTACTGAATTTGGTGTATAGTTATTTCTCTCACAGAATCTGTAGTACCACTCTAAAGTGTTCATCATGCTCATCCTCAGTCATCGAATACACCAGTATGTCATCAATAAATATCACTACAAACTGATCTAGATGGGGATGGAATACTCGATTCATCAGATCCATGAAAGCTGTTGGTACATTAGTCAGTCCAAATGGCATTATTAGGAACTCGTAGTAACCATACCGAGTCTTAAACATCATCTTATGCACGTCAGCCTCTTTAACCCTCAACAGGTGATACCCTAATCGGAGGTCAATCTTAGAGAAAACTAAATCTCTTTATAACTGGTCAAATAGATCATCTATCTTTGATAGGAGGTACTTATTCTTAATGGTCAATTTGTTCAGTTGCCGATAGTCGATGCATATGTGCATGGATCTATTCTTTTTCTTTACAAACAGTACTGGTGCTCCCTACAGAGACATACTAGGATGAATGAACCCACGATCCAATAGCTCCTAAATCTGAGACTTAAGCTCTGCAAGCTCCTTCGGTGCCATTCTATAGGGAGCAACGGACACCAGAGCTGTACTAGGAAAGAGCTCTATCCCAAACTCCACTTCAAGACTCAGAGGTAAACTAGGTAGCTCCTCAGGAAAAATGTCTGAAAAGTCCTTTACCATTCTTATATCCTTAACAAAAGAAACCCTAGAATCTGAAACACTTATGTAGGCCAGAAACGCCTCACATCCCTTACGAACCAACTTTTTTACCATCAATGCAGAAATCACATTTGTCAAGTAGTTTCGACGTTCCCCAATTACGACTACCTTACTGTTATCCTCAGTTTTCAACATGACCCTCTTAGTCGGGCAATCCAAACTAACATGATGCTTGACCAGCTAGTCTATTCTCAATATCAAGTCGAACTCCCCAAACAGAAGCTCCATCAGATCCGCCAGAAAGATTGCCCCTTGAACTTCTAAAGGGACGTGTCTAAATAACTTACTAACCCGGACAGACTGCCCTAATAGACTTAATACAGTAATTTCACTCGAAGTACTCTCAACCAAAATCCCCAAGTTTTCAGTATTAGAGCATGCTATATAGGAATGAGTAGATCATATATCTATCAATGCAGTATATGGTACATTATAAATAAAGAACGTACCCGTGATAACATCCGTAGCATCTCCATCCTTGCGGCGACGTGCAGCATAAACTAGAGCTGACTGCCTCGTCTCAGTCTGACCAGCACCTCTGCCCAGTGCTCTCTGCCCATGGCCCATACCGTACCACCTCTAGCTTAACCACAACCTCTCAGTTTCTATTGAACTACCTTCGATGGTTGTGCAGTACTAGTACCCGAAGCTTGCATCCGATCGGGCATTCGCGGACACTCTCTAATATGGTGCTTTAATGAACTACACCTCAAATAAGCCCCAGTCGTTTTCCAGTATTGGCCCTGATAGCGTCTACCACAATCAGTACATAGTTGCTGTCTAATAGCAGTAGCAGGACCCTAACTCTAACCGGTCCATCAGCTCTAGCCTTTTTTTTAATCATCTGAATAGAATTCGAGGGCTCTGAATCCCTCTTATTCCTACCTCTCACTATGTCGCGATTTTGGCGTTCAATGCGCTTAACCTCTTTGACGATCTTCACCTTCTCAACCAGTGTAGAAAAGTCTCGCTCCCTCTATGGAGCTATCAAAACTCAAAGCTAACACATCGCTCATACTCAGTCGCCACTATACCTAGCACATAGCGGATTAGTCAAAAAAGTTCGGCCTCATACTTGGCCACTGATCTATCTCCCTAGGTCAGATTCAAGAACTCTCTCCTATGAGCATCCACATAATTGGCCCATATATTTCCCCTAGAAGGCGGTCTTAAAGAACTCCCAGGTCATTCGTTCAGGCTAAGTGCCCTCTTTAACTGTGAGCCACCACTAGTAAGCTTCATCATGCAGTAGTGACACTACACCATTTAGTTTCTGCTCAGGGGTGCAGTCCAGATCGTCCAAGATCCTCTCTATAGCCTCAATCTAGGGGCGACCCCAGTGACACCCTTGAAGAGCTCAGCTCTATTGGACCAGAGTCACTCCGTAACCGAACCTCAGCCTCCAGCTACAGTATTAGGACCAGTAACCCTCTCTAGAATCCTTAACATGGCTTAGGATAGTGCGTCATCCCCAGTCACATGATCATGAGACCCAGACCCTGTCTCCGTAACTTGCGACATCGATGTCTCACTAGTATCCTGATATGCGTGATATGAAGTAATAAAATTTATAAAAACTGATCACACCAAAACTAACTAATATCACGATTTTAAGGCAAGCGCACCTATCAAACAGTAGTATAGTTTAGCGACAAGACCGAGTTATCGTATCCAAGGGAACCAAAAGTACTGGTACTTACTTCCTTTCTATTATCTAACCTAAAAAATACAGGGGGTTTGTATGAAACTAATTCTAAAACTAAACTAAAAGTGCACAAGAAAGTAAATTTGGGGAAAAACTCTTGGGAAAAGCTGATTGATATGGGCAAAACTCAAGGGAGAATCCACGTAGACTTCACTTGTTATTAACTTCTTGAACTAGATGATTTCTTCACTTGACTTGATCCGTAGAGATCCCTAATTTTTGTTAATACCTCCGTCGAGGATAAGAACAACTAATCCTAGGTTGATTAACTGAAATCTCTTTCTAGTTAAAACCCTAGTCTTGCATTAACTCGATCTATAGATCCCCCTATTAGGTTTGACCCTATTCCGGCAGATTTATGTTGCCCTATATCTAGGGTTGCATGCAACTCCGCTTAATTATGCTAGATCTACTCTTAAACAAGGACTTTTGCTCCTCTGCCTAAGCACATAAAAACTTGAATTAATACCTAGGATTATTAAAAGAAGCATTAAGCACACATAATTAAGAACAATTCAAGTATTTATCATATAATTCAAGAATGAATAATAACAAAATCTGTCTTAGGTTTCATCCCCCTCAAGTATTTGGGGGATTTAGTTCATAATTAAGAAAGAAAACATCTCAGTAGAAATAAAATAGCAAAACATAAAAGAACCCAAAAACCCTGAAGGATTGAAGAGAAATCCTCTGTCTTGATGTAGAATTTCAGCTTCTGGGATGAATCAATTGGCTTCTCTTGGAGTAATCCCTTGCTTCCACTCTTTGTGGTGGTAGAAAGAATGCGCTCCTTTTTGGGAGAAAAGAGTACACCCTTAGAGTTGCCTCCTAGGGTCTTTATATAGAGCTTTGGGATACCTTTCTTAGCCTTTAAGTATCCAAATCTGTGTGAAATTGCACTTCCTCACGACAGGGACACGCCCGTGTACCACGCTCGTGTAGATCGACAAGAGGCCTTGGTTGGGTCTATTGAGGGAGGCATGGCCGTATGGCCTGGCCATGCTTGTCGCGGCTGGGTCGTGTTGGACCTCATGGGGCAGGCCGTGTGCCACGGCCGTGTGGTGACTCCTTGGGCTGTGTCATTTTCACACTTTGGCCAATTTTCTTCGTTTTCAGTTTGTTTTTCATTCTTTTCTCTTCCTTATGCTCTTCTGAGTATACAACATGAAATAGAAGGGTTAAGAGCACCAATTCTCATAAAATTAATAATAATTCATCCAAAATATAGGCTAAACATGAGGTAAAATATGTATAATTTATCGTTTATCAAATACCCACACACTTAAGCCTTTGCTTGTCCTCAAGCAAAATATCAATCTCTAATTAAGATTTATTCCTCTCAACTTACAATCTTTATCAATAATGTTTCAAACTAATTCACAAGCAGTCATACAATGAAAATCCAATCAGAAGAACATTAAAGATTCAATCACTCTAAGTTGAGAATTTTATCATTGAAACATAAGTTCTCTCCCTTCTTCTAAGTAATTATCTCTCAATCAAAATTAACAAGATTTGACATCCTCACTAAAGATTCACTCTATCCACTGAAAGTGTTTAGGGTTCAAAAATTAAGCACTCTCTAGTCAACCTGAAAAGTTATTACCATAGGCTTGTAAGAAAATCAAATCTCCACCACTATAGATTGATATGATATATCGATCAAAAGGTCTTTCAATGGTTGTAATAGGGCTTTGGTTAGGGGTGTTATCACAAGCTGAAAAAGAAAGGGTTAGAATCGAGATTGCACTGAAAAATTATCTAGCTAGAAAAATCTCTATCACTGGAACATATTTCTAGATCTAATTCTTATGATAACATTATTTCCACCTTGGTAGCCTTAAAATAGAAATATGCAAAAACTATTGAACTATTACAGATTACAAATGAATTACTACATACGTTTTTTTTTTAAGAACAACTCAAGTACAATTTTATAGGCTTTACAATCTAGAAATGAGAATAAAGCTAGATAATAATTTCAACTCAAATCTCGAAAAAAATAGGGATCAAAATAATTGAATGGAATTCAACAAAAATGGGTTCTAGGTTAATATTAGGGGTGAGTCAAGGAATACGTTGTTAGGCTCAACGAGGTTCACTAGGGGTTAATTTGTGGAGGTAGGCTTTTATGGAGTAAGTGGGTTAAATCCTAAGTGCCTTTATTATCTTAATGTATCAAATCAATGATGTGGTCTTGATATGTATAATCGAAGCAAGTTCTAGAATAACAAATCAGTATTGACTCACTCAAAGCAATAATAAAAGTGAGCACGAAAGAATGTATGCTCAAAAGGCTCAAAAATCTCACCAGAATTATGGCTTTTGATGTCAATCCTACGAATTTCAAATCTCAAGATAACACTTAAAATTAAGGAAAATAACTTATGTAAAAAAAAATGGGATTCTCAAAAATTTCAACTTATCATGCTTGATTCCCTAATGTTTTAAAGTTTGAATAATCAAAGTATAAGCACCCATATCTTAATTCTCAACTTATCAATAGAAATTATAAATCGATCAGAATTAATTCCTATTAGGAGACTGAAGATAATGTAAAGAATGAAAGTGAGAATTCGAAATTTTGAGAACAATGCAAAAAGCTAGAAAAAAAATTCAGGGATTTCAAGGAGAATATAATGACTGAAAGTCAGTTTTCCCCCCCCCCCACACTTAAGATGTACATTGCCCTCAATGTACGAAGGAACATTAGTAGCAGTAGAAGCACAAGATCATAAGATAGGGAAAGGCATGAAACTCTCTAAATTTTGGATGAATTTGTGAGACAGATATTGGGATTGGAAGAGCCGGCAGTTGTGGCAGGGTGTTCCAATTCCATATGGATTTGAGCTGTAGAGCTCCTTTGAAACTGCGAAAGTATTTATTAGTCGTGGGGAATTTAGATGAAGAGGGATTACTTGTTAGGAGATAGCTGATAGGAAATAAAATACACTAAATTTGAAAATACTAATATTCAAATAATGAAAAAGGTAAAATGAAAGAAAATAAAAGTAAAAGGTAAAAGGAAAATAACGTTAGAAGAAAAGCTAAAAATAGATATCAGAGTTAAAATAAAAATTAAGATAAAAATAAAGTTAAGAGGAATAGAAGTCTCTAATCCTCAGATGGATCACGCGGTCGCGGTGGCGGTGGTAAAGTGATGTGAAGGTGCTGGCATATCTACTGTAGTTTCGCATCGATGTGATCGAAACGCTAGAAGCATTGCTGCTCGAATCGGGATATGCGCTCAGATATGTGAGCATGAGAAGCTGTCGCATAAACTGGTCGGTGGGGTGGTGGTGGGTCGGTAGGTGCATCCTCCTCTGGTGGTGGGACATCATCAAGAATGTTCTCTGGTTCCTAGGCCTCCTGGATGAGGCAGTACTGAAAAGGGTCGCCTCCTGGTCTCTACTGGATCATCCTCATATGGTGCATAATCTGGATGCCCTGAGGGGACATCTGGCCGACGAGTGTGTATGAGGATGTTTGGGCCACTGTGTTGAGGAGCCCGAAGTGACGGGCCAAGCGTGTAATGTACGGGCCTATAGATATGACGCCCTTGCGATGTCGCTCAGTCTGGTGCTGCATGGCGTGAGTGATAAAGAAGGCGAGGTCGATGGGGTGCGCGTTTTCCATGCTCCATAAGAAATAAGCATCATAGGTGTTGACGATGCCTGTGCTCTCTCGTCTACTTGTCAAAGTATGCGCGAGAAGAGCGTGAAGGTACCTTAATGACGGGGTGAGGGCGATTGCCTTCGTGCGACTGGGGTCGTAGGAGGGATACCCCGGGGCGATATTGTGCCAACAATCGACTGGTTTCAGGTGAATGCAACGGAGAAGTGTAGGAAAGTCTTCCTCCTCCATGAATTACTCTGTGTAGAGGTCGAGAGCTGAGCCGAGCTCTGGTACGCTAAGGTGGCGTACACGACCTCCTAAGCGAAACTGGACCGTCCCGGGATCATCGAATTGGCTTATGACGGTCTGAAGATGGAAGGTGGAGCAGAACTCTAGAGTGAGTTCAAGGTATGTAGAGTCAATGATTCGGAAGAACTGCTCCCAAGGATCCATCATCAGTAGGGCCTGGACTGCATCTGCGAGGTTGACTTGCTCTAGCGCGGCCCAATCAATGCATCAGCCGACGCTTAATGTACGGGCCCATAGTATCTGAAACAACTTCTCTTGGGAGTCTTGGGGAAATATAATGAACGGATGGCGAGCCTCGGAGGTGGGCCTCGATGATGAACCACCTGGCCCCTTACGTTTCTTTGAAGGCGGAGCAGCAGCTCTTTTTCCGCGTGATGATGACATAATACCTAAAAACACAATAATAATCATTAGTCCTAAAAAAATAAACTTTGGATTTAAATCGAATCAAAAACTATAAATAAAATAATAAATATATAGATTAAAATGACAATGTGCCTAAAAACAATTTGAAATAAGATGGGGACTAACCTAAATAATATAAATTATCCATCCTAATATGATATCAAAAGTAAGAAACATGGGTATGTATTTATACTAAATGCATGAGATTTTAGATAGGAAAAATGGCACTCAAATAGAACTCTATGTGGCATGAAATCACAAGGTTCTCTATAACATTCTATAGTGTTCATGCTAATTCAATCAATTTCATGCTTTGAAATAATGCTAATCCTAAATATAACATGGTATAAAAAGAAAAATAGAAATAAATTAGTAAAAATTAGAAAGAAAAATGAGAAAATAGAACCAAATGGGAGATGGATGAGGTGGAGCACGGTCGTGGGTGAGGCGGCACGGTCGTGGGAGCACTGTAGACATTGGCGGTGGCGCCATGGAGGGTTGGGGTAGGGTTTGGGTAGGAGGATTTAGGGTTTAGAATGGGAGAATATGATGAATAGTGGCTCCTATTTATAGTTTTTGGGTCACACAGGTACGGCACACGCCCGTGCGACTCGGGTTTTGCACGTGTAATTTGAAATTTGGTGGTTTTGGCACGCCTGGTTCAAGGTCCACGCCCGTGTTGGCCATCTCGCATGGCCGTTTGCGATCTTGTTCGCTTTTTACACGGTCATGTGATCGGTCACATTGGTGTTTGCGATGAGGCTTCGCTATTCACACGGTCGTGTAGGAAGTCGCACGGCCGTGTCTAAATTGACAGTGTTGGCCACGGTTTGGGGACATGGGCGTGTGGCTTTGTGCAAGCCCTTGTCTAAATAGAAGGGTCGCCACAGCCCTGTCGCACGGCCATGGTGATTTGTCGTTAGCCCGTGCTTTGGAAAAAATTATACTTTGTTTGTACACGGCTTGGGTGCACGACTGTGTCTTTGTTTTAAATATTCACACGGCCTTCGGTACGCCTGTGTGCGTGGCCGTGTGGTCCTAAATTTCTGCATTAAAAAGGGTTAGTTGATGTATAAAAAGACTAAAATCAAAATAGGAAGAAAGTTTACTAAGTTAGTGCTTAGGTTGCCTCCCGAGAAGCACTTATTTAGAGTCTAAGCTTGACTCTTCCTGGATGTATCATGAAGGGAGTTTATAGAGCTGAAGCTCCTCCCTGTTATCTTTAAAATTCTCACAGCTATAGTGTTTAAGCCTATGGTCGTTTATCTTGAAAGTACCGTGGTTAGGGTGAGTTACCTCAACTGTGCTGTATGGAAAGACAGTTTGGACAGTGAATGGACCTGGCCATCTTGACTTGAGTTTTCCAAGAAATAGTTTTAGCCTTGAGTTGTAGAGTAGGACAAGAGCACCGAATTTGAACTGTTTAGGTTGTCTCAGTCGTTTGTCGTGACGTCGCTTCATGGCTTCCTTATACAATCTTGAGCTTTTATAAGCATGGCAACGCCATTCATCTAGCTCGTTTAACTGCATTAGTCTTTTCTCACATGCGAGTGTAGAATCAAGATTTAAAAATTTTATAGCCTAGAATGCTTGATGTTCAAGTTCAAATGGTAGATGACAGCTTTTCCCGTAAACAAGCTTATAAGGGGATGTTCCTATGGGTGTCTTAAATGCAGTTCTAGAGGCCCATAAAGCATCACCTACTTTTCTTGCCTAATTTTTCTTATTTGTTTCTATTATTTTCTCTAGGATGCATTTTAGTTCCCTATTTGTGACTTCAACTTGACCACTAGTTTGTGGGTGATAAGGGGTAGTTGTTCTATGGTGTACTCCATAACTTTTTAAAATTTTTTCAAATTGAGCATTGCAAAAGTGAGTTCCCCTATCACTAATGATTATCCTAAGTGTTCCAAATCGAGCGAAGAGTTTTTTTAGAAATCGTACTACCATTCTAGCATCATTAGTAGGTAAGGCTTGGGCTTCCACCCATTTTGACATATAATCTACTGCTACTAGTATATACTTATTCCCAAATGAGGTAGGGAAAGGACCCATGAAATCAATACCTCATACATCAAATATTTTGTATGAGACTATATAGTTCTGAGGCATTTCATTGTGTTGAGAAATATTACCTGTTCACTGGTATTTATCACAAGAGGTCACGTACCTGTTAGCATCTCTGAAAAGTGTAGGCCAGTAGAAACCTGATTCGAGTATTGATACTCGCGATATTAAGTAATAAAATTTATAAAAACTAATCACACCAACAACTAACTAATATCACGATTTTAAGGCAAGCGCACCTATCGAACAGTAGTATAGTTTAGCGGCAAGACCGAGTTATCGTACCCAAGGGAACCAAAAGTACTATTACTTACTTCATTTCTATTATCTAGCCTAAAAATAAAATAGGGTTGTTTGAAACTAATTCTAAAACTAAACTAAGAATGCACAAAAAGTAAAGTGGGGAAAACTCTCGGGAAAGCTAATTGATATAGGCAATACTCAAGGGAGAATCCACCTAGACTTCACTTATTATTAACTTCTTGAACTAGACGATTTCTTCACTTGACTTGATCCGTAGAGATCCCTAACCTATGTTAATACCTCATTCGAGGATAAAAACAACTAATACTAGGTTGTTAACTAAAGTTTCTTTATTAATTAACACTCCTAATCTTGCATTAATTCGATCTATAGATCCCCCTATTAGGTTTGACCCTAATTCGGCAGATTTATGTCACCCTATGTCTAGGGTTGCATGCAACTCCACCTAATTATGGTAGATCTACTCTTAAAACAGGGACTTTTGCTCCTCTGCCTAAGCACATCAATTTCTTGATTTAATACCTAGGATTATTAAACCAAGAATTAAGAACACAAAATTAAGAACAATTCAAGTATTTATCATATAATTCAAGAATGAATAAGAACAAGATCTGTTTTAGGTTTCATCCCTCTCAAGTATTTGAGAGGTTTAGTTCATAATTAATAAAGAAAACATCTCAGAAGAAATAAGATAACAAAACATAAAGAACCTAAAAACCCCTGAAGGAATTTAGGAAGATCCTCTGTCTTGATGTAGAATTCTGGCTTCTAGGATGAATCAATCGACTTCCCTTGGAGTAATTCCTTGCTTTCACTCCTTGTGTTGGCAGAAATATTGGGCTCCTTTTAGGAGAAAAGAGTACACTTTTAGGGAGAGAAAAGTCTCCCCTTAGCGGGAAATAAGCATACCCTTCAAGTTGCCTCCTAGGGTCTTTATATAGAGTTTAGAATGGCTTTCTTAACCCCTAAGTATCCTTTTTCGAGTAGAATTGAATTTCCTCACGATAGGGACACGTCTATGTGCCATGCCCGTGTGGATCGATAAGAGGCCGTGTGCGGGCCTGTTGATGGTGGCATGGTCGTGTGGTCTGGCCGTGCTTGTCGAGTTGGGCCGTGTTGGACCTTGTGTGGCACGGCTATGTGGTGACTCCTTGGGCCGTGTCATTTTCACATTTTGGCCCATTTTCCTCGTTTTTGGTCCATTTTCTGTTCTTTTCTCTTCCCTATACTCTCCTGAGTATAAGATATGAAAAAGAAAGATTAAGAGCGCCAATTCTCACAAAATTGATAATAATTCATCCCAAATATAGGCTAAACATGAGGTAAAAATATGTATAATTTATCGTTTATCAAATTCCCCCACACTTAAGCCTTTGCTTGTCCTCAAGCAAAATCCCAATCCCTAATAAAGAATCACTCTTCTCAACTTACAATCTTTATCAATAATGTTTCAAACTAATCCACAGGTAATCATACAATGAAATTTCAATCAAAAGAACATTAAAGACTCAATCACTCTAAGTTGAGAATTTTATCATTGAAACATAAGTTTTCTCCCTTCTCCTAAGTAATTACCTCTCCATCTTAATTAACAAGAGTTGACATCCTCACTAAAGATTCACTCTATCCACTCGAAGTGTTTAGGGTTCAAGAATTAAGCACTCTCTAGTCCACCTGAAAAGCTATTACCATAGGCTTGCAAGAAAATCACATCTCCACCACTATAGATTGACATGACACATCAATCAAAAGGTCTTGTAATCGTTGTAACGGGGCTTTGTTAGGGGTGTTGTCACAGGCTACAAAAGAGGGTTAGAATCGAGATTAAACTAAAAAATTATCTAGCTAAAAAAATCTCTATCACTTGGAACATATTTCTAGGGCTCATTCTTATGATGACATTGTTCTGGATTTGGGAGCTTGTAGAAATATGCAAAAACTATTGAACTATTACAGATTACAATTGAATTAACTTTATATACATTTTTTTGTTGTTCTTTTTTTTTAGAACAATTCAAATCAAATACAATAACTTGAATATTTACAACTTTACATTCTAGAAAAGAGAATAAAGCTAGATAATAATTCAACTCAAATCTCGACAAAAATAGGGGTCAAAGTAATTGAATGAGATTTAACAAAAAATGGGTTTTTGGTTAATAATTAAAAGGTAAGTCAAAGAATGGGTTGTTAGGCTCAACGGGGTTTACTAGGGGTTAATTTATAGAGGTAGGCCTTTGTGGAGTAAGTGGGTTAAATCCTAAGTGCCTTTATCATCTCGGTATATCAAATCAATGATGTGGTCTTGACATGTATAATCAAAGCAAGTTCTAGAATAACAAATCAGTGTTGACTCACTCAAAGTAATAATAAAAGTGAGCACAAAAGAATGTATGCTAAAAAAGGCTCAAAATCTCACCAGAATTATGGCTTTTGATGTCAATCCTGTGAATTTCAATTCTCAAGATAATACTTAAAATCAAGGAAAATTACTTATGCAAAAAAGGGGATTCTCAAAATTTTCAACTTATCATGCTTGATTCCCTAATGTTTTAAAGTTTGAATAATCAAAGTACAAGCACCTATGTCTTAATTCTCAACTTATCAATAGAAATTATAAATCAATCAGAATTAATTCCTATTAAGAGACTGAAGATAATACAGATTTGAGAACAATGCAAAAAGTTAAAGAAAATTTTAGGGATTTCACAGATAATATAAAGATTTAAAGTAAGTTTCCCCCCCACACTTAAGATGTACATTGCCCTTAATGTACAAAGATACATAAATAGCAAGAGAAGCATCATATTATAAGATAGGGAGAGAATTGAAACTCCCTGAATTTAGGATGAATTTGTGAGACAGAAATTAGAAGAGTCGGCAGTTGTGGTAGGGTGTTCCCATTTCCATTTGAATATCAGTTGTAGAGCTCTTTTTCGAAACTACCAAAATATTAATTAGTCATGGGAATTTTAGACTAATGGAGATTACTCGTTACAGGTTGGCCGATATGAAAAGGAAATAAAATAAAATAAAATAAAGTTCTAAAAATACGAATATTCAAATAATGAAAAACAAAAAGATAAAATGAACTAAAAATAAAAAGAAATGTAAAAAGAAAAATAAAGGAGAAGAAGTTAGAAGGTGAAAATAGAGATAGGAAGTCACACGGCCGTGTGCGATGAGGTTTCGCTATGTACACGGTCGTGTAGGAAGTCACATAGCCGTGTCTAAATTGACAGTATTGGCCACGGTTTTGGGACACGGGCGTGTGGCGTTGTGCAAGTCCGTGTCTAAACTGATGGGTTGCCACGGCCATGTCGCACGGCCGTGGGGATTTGTCGGTGGCCCGTGCTTTGGGAAAAATTTTCCTCTGTTTGTACACGGCCTAGGTGCATGACCGTGTCTCTGCTTTAAAGGTTCACACGGCCTTAGACACGCCTGTGGGCATGGCCGTGTGGTCCTAAATTTCTGCAAAAAAGGGTAGTTGATGTATTAAAAAACTAAAATCAAAAATAAAAAAAAAGTTACTAAGTTAGTGCTTAGGTTGCCTCCCGAGAAGCGTTTATTTAGAGTCTAAGCTCGACTATGCTCAAGCTTGGTCGGTCACGGTGGTTCGAAGAGTTGATACTCCTCTATCCTGTTTAAAACTTTATTTTCAATGTAAGATTTGAGTCGAGTGTGGTTTACCTTAAAAGGGCTGAGTGACTCATGTTTTATCTCTACTGTACCATAGGGGAAGATTTTTATTACCGTGAAGTAGGGTATGTCACTTGTATGTTCTTTCGAATTCAAGATTCGAGGGTCTTCTTCCACTAAGATTACCTTATCCCCTACCTTGATTTGATTCGTTGTTACCTGGGGGTTGTCTTGGTGATGCTCTGGGTTGGTGTGGCATATTTTGGGCTTTTCATGATAGTTCAGCCATTCATCTAGTTCATCGATCTGAAGCATTCGCTTTTCAGGTGCATCTCTCTTGGATGGACTTGTCTGTGATTGGGTTGCCTTTATGTGGAATGTATCCTGCACAGAAGGTTGGGTGGTGAGTTCAGTGTTTTTACAAGGACTCGTGACTATATTATTATCAACAGTCTTAATCGAGTTTCGAGCTTGTAAGGTAACTTGGTATTCACCTACACGTAGTGTAAGTTCACCTGTTCCTAAATAAATTATTGTTCTGGCAGTTGCTAAAAAGGGTCGCCCTAGAATTAAGGGTACATTGCTATCCTCATCAATGTCTAAAACAACAAAGTCAACTGGGAATATGAATCTATCAATTTTGACAAGCACATCTTCAATTATTCCCTTAGGAAACCTAATAATTTTATCAGCCAGTTGAATGCTCATCTTGGTTTGCTCAGGTTTTTCAAGATCTAGTTGTTTAAACAGTTTATAAGGCATGACATTTATACTAGCCCCTAAATCAGCTAAAGCATTTTTGGCATCTAGGCTACCAAGTAAACAAGGAATAGTAAAACTCCCTGGATCTTTCAGTTTGGTTGGCAGTTTCTTTTAGAGAATAGCTGAGCATTCCTCGTTGAGTTCCACTGTGGACAGTTCTTCCATCTTCCTTTTATTTGTGAGAAGTTCCTTTAAAAATTTTGCGTATTCCGGCATCTACGTAATTGCTTCAACAAATGGTAAGTTGATATGTAATTTCTTTAAGAGTTTAAGAAACTTACCGAATTGTTCATCTGTGCGGTCATTCTTTAGCGCGGTTGGGTATGGGATACGAGGTTTAAATTCTTTGGTAATTTCATCTTTGTAACTTACCTCATTCTTTCCTTTACTTACCACAGGCTCCTTGCATGGCTCTGGGTTGGTTTTGGTTATCCCCTCATCATCTATTGTATCCACAGCATTGAGTTACTCATTAGGGTTAGTCTCAGTGTTGCTTGGTAACCCACCTTGCGGTCTTTCAGAGATTAGCTTGGCGAGCTAGCCTATTTGAGTTTCAAGTCCTTGAATGGATGCCTGCTGGTTCCTTAGTTCCATTTCAGTGTTCTGAAAACGGGTTTCTGACATGGCCATGAATTTGGTAAACATCTCTTCAAGATTGGGCTTTTTGTCCTGTTGCGGCGGTGGCTACTGAAATCCCGGAGGAGGTGATTGTCTTTGATTTCCTTGCCCTCCCCATGAAAAATTGGGGTAATTCTGCCAACCTGCATTGTAGTTGTTACTATAAGGGTTAAATTGAGATCTAGAATTATTACCCATATAGTTGGCTTGCTCAGTTTCTATGTTGTGTCCATAAGATGAGTAGTCTGGATTGAACATATTTCCTGGAGTTGCGTCACACTGCATTACTAGTTGTGCCTGTGTAGAACTAACAAAATTATCAAACTTTTTATTCAAAAGTTCTACTTGGTTAGTAAGCATGGTGATAGCATCAATATTATAAACTCCGGTAGCTTTTGTCGGTTTTGTCCTCATGACCTACCACTGATAGTTATTCAGTGACATCTCTTCAATAAATTCATAAGCTGCTTCTAGTGTTTTGTTGTTGATTGTTCCTCCTGTGGCTGCATCAATCATCTGTCTCGTCGATGGGTTCAAATTGCTGTGAAAGGTTTGAACTTGTAGCCATAAAGGTAGGCCATGATGAGGGCATCTTCTCAAAAGATCTTTGTATCTCTCCCAAGCATCGTAAAGTGTTTCTAAATACATCTGCACAAAAGAAGAGATATCGTTTCGTAATTTAGCTGTTTTAGCTAGAGGAAAATATTTAAGTAAAAATTTTTCTGTTATCTATTCCCATGTAGTGATTGAGCCTTGTGGTAAAGAATTTAACCACTGTTTGGCTTTATTTCTCAAAGAGAATAGAAATAGCCTTAGACGAATGGCATCATCAGAAACGCCATTGATGTTAAAAGTATCACAAAGTTCCAAAAAGTTGGCTATATGTGAATTTAGATCTTCATCTTGTAAACCATCAAATTGCACAAATTGCTGAATCATCTGAATAGTGTTAGGTTTTAGTTCAAAATTCTTAGCAGCAATAGCAGGTCTAATAATGCTAGTTTGAGTACTAGCCAAACTAGATTTAGCATAATCATAAATAGTACGAGGCGCTTCATCTGGTTCTGCGGGTAATGCTGGAGGTGGTTGAATGTTTTGATTTGCGTCCATCTCTTCAGAAGGTTCTTGTTCCCGTTCTGATTCTTGGTTTTGATCTTACTCTAGATAATGTAAGCTTTTTCTGATTTCTCTGCGAGTTTTGCGGACTGTAGCTTTTAAATCTTCGTCAAAAAGTAGTGGTTCTGTAAGGTTTCTTCTAGTCATAAACTTGAGATACCTAGTAAAATAAAAAGAAAATAAAATAAATAACAGTAAATAAGAATAAATAAATAAATAAATATATAGTAATGGCTAAAGTAATAGAAATCGAGTTTTCGTAATATTTTAGTTCCCCGGCAACGGCGCCAAAAACTTGATACTCGCGATATTAAGTAATAAAATTTATAAAAACTGATCACACCAAAAACTAACTAATATCACGATTTTAAGGCAAGCGTACCTATTGAACAGTAGTATAGTTTAGCGGCAAGACCGAGTTATCGTACCCAAGGGAACCAAAAGTACTATTACTTACTTCCTTTTTATTATTTAGCCTAAAAATAAAAGAGGGTTGTTTGAAACTAATTCTAAAACTAGACTAAGAATACACAAAAAGTAAAGCGGGGAAAACTCTCAGGAAAGCTAATTGATATGGGCAATACTCAAGAGAGAATCCACCTAGACTTCACTTGTTATTAACTTCTTGAACTAGATGTTTCTTCACTTGACTTGATCCGTAGAGATCCCTAACCTATGTTAATACCTCCGTTGAGGATAAGAACAACTAATACTAGGTTGTTAACTAAAGTTTCTTTATTAATTAACACTCCTAGTCTTGCATTAATTCGATCTATGGATCCCTCTATTAGGTTTGACCCTAATCCGGCAGATTTATGTTGCCCTATGTCTAAGTTTGCATGCAACTCCGCTTAATTATGGTAGATCTACCCTTAAAACAGGGACTTTTGCTCCTCTGCCTGAGCACATCAGTTTCTTGACTTAATACCTAGGATTATTAAACCAAGAATTAAGAACACATAATTAAGAACAATTCAAGTATTTATCATATAATTCAAGAATGAATAATAACAAGATCTGTCTAAGGTTTCATCCCCCTCAAGTATTTGAGAGGTTTAGTTCATAATTAATAAAGAAAACATCTCAGAAGAAATAAGATAACAAAACATAAAGAACCCAAAAACCCCTAAAGGAATTTAGGGAGATCCTCTGTCTTGATGTAGAATTCTGGCTTCTGGGATGAATCAATCGACTTCCCTTGGAGTAATTCCTTACTTTCACTCATTGTATTGGCAGAAATATTGCACTCCTCTTGAGAGAAAATAGTACGCTTTTGGGGAGAGAAAAGTCTCCCCTTAGCGGGAAATAAGCATACCCTTGAAGTTGCCTCTAGGGTCTTTATATAGAGTTTAGAATGGTTTTCTTAGCTCCTAAGTATCCTTTTTCAAGTAGAATTGAACTTCCTCACGATAGGGACACGCCTATGTGCCACTCCTGTGTGGATCGATAAGAGGCCGTGTGCGGGCCTGTTGATGGTGGCACGACCGTGTGGTCTGACCGTGCTTGTCGAGGTTGGGTCGTGTTGGACCTTGTGTGGCACGGCCGTGTGCCACTGCCGTGTGGTGACTCCTTGGGCCGTGTCGTTTTTACATTTTGGCTTATTTTCCTCGTTTTTGGTCTATTTTCCGTTCTTTTCTCTTCCCTATGCTCTCCTGAGTATAAGATATGAAAAAGAAAGATTAATAGCACCAATTCTCACAAAATTGATAATAATTCATCCAAAATATAGGCTAAACATGAGGGAAAAATATGTATAATTTATCGTTTATCAAGTACCTTATAGGCAGTTCTGGCTCCACTGTGGTGTCCTCCTGTGGGTCATGAATGGCAGTTATTTAAAATCTAGTATGCTTTTGTTTTAGCAACGCATCTTCGAATAATCTGATCTACATAAATGCGAAAAAGAAAAGGATCTTCCCAAAAGTAGTTTTTCACATCAGCGAAGAATCGCTTCTTTTGCTGATGGGTCAACCCTTGTGGGGTTATGTTAGCAGCTAAATAATTTGCAAAATCGGCAAACCAAGGAACTGCTTCATCTGCTAAGGCTAAGAGTTGTTCGTCGGGAAACAAGTCGTTTATTTTATCGAGGTACTTGGAGTGTGGATTTTCTAATCTCGAAAGGTGATCTGCTGCCAAATTTTCAGCTCCTTTCTTATCCTTTATTTCTAAGTCAAATTCCTGTAATAATAAAATCCATCTGATCAATTGAGGTTTTGCATCAATTTTAGTCAAAAGGTAACGAAGAGTAGGGTGGTCAGTATAAACAATGACTTTCGATAATATTAAATAAGATCTGAATTTGTCAAATGCAAAAATAACGGCTAGCAATTTTTATCTGTGGTAGTTTAATTTGCTTGAGCGGCTGTCAAAGTTCTGCTAGCGTAATAAATTGGTTGAAAGTGCTTGTCTCTTTGTTGTCCCAAAACTGTACCTACTGCAAAATCACTCGCATCACACATTAGTTCAAAAGGTAGATTCCAATCAGGTGAAATCATAATTGGGGCATTGACTAACTTTTCTTTGAGAGTGTTAAAAGATTCTAAACATTCCTAATCAAAGTTGAAAAGTATGTCTTTTTCTAGTAATTTCGTTAAAGGCTTAGCTATTTTAGAAAAATCTTTGATAAATCTGCGATAAAAACCGGTATGTCCTAAAAAACTTCTTATAGCCTTAACTGAATTAGGGGGAGGTAATTTTTCAATGGTTTCGATTTTTGCTTTATCTACCTCTATCCCTTTACTAGAAATTTTATGTCCTAATACAATACCTTCATCAACCATAAAGTGACATTTTTCCCAATTTAATACTAGATTTGTCTCTTCACATCTTATGAGAACACGTTTTAAATTAGTAAGACAAAGTTGAAAAGAATTACTAAAGACTAAAAAATCATCCATAAATACCTCCATGATGTCTTCCACGAATTCGTTAAAGATAGCTAGGATACATCTCTGAAAACTAGCAGGAGCGTTACATAATCCAAAAGGCATTCTACGATGAGCAAACGTACCGTATGGACATGTGAATGTCATTTTCTCCTGATCTTCTGAAGCTATCGGGATTTGGAAGTAACCAGAGAGGCCATCTAGGAAACAATAATAATATGACCTGATAATCTTTCCAACATCTGATCAATAAAAGGTAAGGGAAAATGATCTTTTCGAGTTGCGTCATTCAGCTTCCTATAATCAATACAAACTCTCCATCCAGTGACTGTTCTTGTAGGTATTGACTCCTTTTTGTCATTAGGCACCACGGTTATGCCTCCCTTTTTAGGAACAACCTGTACAGGACTTACCCAAGAACTATCAGAAATAAGATAAATAATACCTGCATCTAGAAGTTTAATTACCTCGACTTTTACGACTTCCTTCATGTTGGGATTTAACCGTCTCTGAGCTTGCACCGATGCTTTATATTCATCTTCCATTAAAATTTTGTGGGTGCAAAAAGAAGGATTAATTCCCTTAATATCTGAAATTTTCCAAGCTTAGTTCCTCTTTTTCTTCATTGCTTAAATCTGATGAGATAATCACAGGTAATGTCGAATCATCTCCTAAAAATGCATACTCTAAATGGTCTGGCAGTTGCTTTAGCTCTAATTTAGGGGGTTCATTAATTGAAGGTTTCTGTCTCAATTCATCATTCATCTTTATATTTTCGTAGCTTATGTGTCTTGCAACAAATTCATTATAGTCTAATTCTTTCATTACTTCTTTAACTTCAGCGGTGGCTTCATCTTCCCCCCCACCTTGTACTAGACACAGTTTCAACGTGTCTGTAAGAGAAATTTCCTAAAAATTATCTTGAACAAAATAATCAATAGCATCAATAAAATAACATCTTGTTCTCTAGAGAATTTCATAGCATCATAAATTTTAAAAACGACTTCTTCCTCACCAAGTCTAAGTACTAATTTACCATCCCCTACATCGATAACAGCTCTAGCAATAACTAAGAATGGGCATCCCAAAATTAAAGGCACCTCAATATCCTCATCCATGTCAAGCACAACAAAATCAACAGGGAATATAAATTTATCTACTTTTATTAACACATCTTCAATAATTCCCCTAGGATATTTAACAGATCTATTAGCTAATTGAATACTCATCCTAGTGGGTTTTGGTTCCCCTAGACCTAGTTGCTTGAACATTTTATAAGGCATCAGATTAATGCTAGCACCTAAATCAGCTAATGCTTTATCAATAATTAAACTACCAATTAAACAAGGAATAGTAAAACTCCCTGGATCTTTCAGTTTTGCCGGCAGTTTAGTTTTGAGAATAGCTGAGCATTCCTCGTTGAGTTCCACTGTGGGTAATTCTTCCAACTTCCTTTTATTTGTGAGAAGTTCTTTAAGAAACTTGGCGTACTTCGGCATCTGCGAGATTGCTTCAACAAAAGGTAAATTAATATGTAATTGTTTAAAAAATTCAAGAAATTTACCGAATTGAGTGTCTGTGTGGTCTTTCTTCAACCTTGCCGGATATGAAATAGGCAGTTTGTATTCCTTAAGTGTTGGTGGAGTGTTTTCCTTGGGTTTTTCTTCCTCTACCTTGTCTTCTGGTGATTTTGGAACAGGCTTCTTTTCTTGTTCGGCCAGTACTTTCCCATCTCTTAGAGTAATTGCCTTGACATGTTCTCTGGGATTTGGCTCAGTGTTACTGGGTAGTCCACCTTGTGGTCTTTCCGATATCAACTTTGCAAGTTGACCAATTTGGTTTTCAAGCCCTTGAATTGATGCTTGTTGGTTCTTTAGTGCCGTCTCAGTGTTTTGGAAACGGGTTTCTGACATGGCCATAAATTTGGTGAACATCTCTTCAAGATTCGGCTTTTTCTCTTATTGTAGTGGTGGCTACTGAAATCCCGGAGGAGGCTATTGTCTTTGATTTCCTTGTCCTCTCCATGAAAAATTGGGGTGGTTTCTCCAACCTGATTATAAGTGTTACTATAAAGGTTGTTTTGAGGTCTAGAATTGTTACTCATATTGTTGGCTTACTCAGTTTCTATGCTGTGTCCATAAGATAAGTAGTCTGGAATGAACATATTTCCTAGAGTTGCGTCGCACTGCATCACTGGTTGTGCCTGCGTAGAACCAACAAAATTCTCAAACTTTTTATTTAAGAGTTCTACCTTATTAGTAAGCATGGTGACAGTGTCAATATTAAAAACTCCTGTAGCTTTTGTCGGCTTTGTCCTCATGACTTGCCACTGATAGTTATTCAGTGACATCTCTTCAATAAACTCATAAGTTGCTTCAGGTGTTTTATTGTTGATTGTTCCCCCTACGGCTGCATCAATCATTTGTCTTGTTGAGGGGTTCAAACCATTGTGAAAGGTTTGAACTTGTAGCCACAAAGGTAACCCATGGTGCAGACACCTTCTCAACAAATCTTTGTATCTTTCCCATGTGTCATACAGCGTCTCTAGATCCATCTGCACAAAAGAAGAAATATCGTTTCGTAGCTTAGCTATTTTAGCTGGAGGAAAATATTTAAGTAAGAACTTTTCGGTCATTTGTTCCCATGTAGTGATTGATCCACGTGGTAAAGAATTTAACCACTGTTTGGCTTTATTTCTCAAAGAAATAGGAAATAATCTGAGGTGAATGGCATCATCAGAAAAACCATTTATTTTAAAAGTATCGCATAATTCCAAAAAGTTGGCTATGTGTGAATTTGGATCTTCATCCTGTAAACCATCAAACTGCACAAATTGCTGAATCATATGAATAGTGTTAGGTTTTAATTCAAAATTATTAGCAGCAATAGCAGGTCTAATAATGCTAGTTTGAGTACCAGCCAAACTAGGTTTAGCATAATCATACATAGTATGAGGCGCTTCATCTAGTTCTGCGGGCAATGCTGGAGGTGGTTGAATGTTTTGATTTGCGTCCATCTCTTTAATAGGTTCCAATTCTTGTTCTTGATACTGTAGGCTTCGTCTAATCTCTCTACGGTTTCTACGAACTGTAGCTTCTAAATCTTCATCAAAAAGTAATGGTCCCGCTGGGTTTCTTCTAGTCATAAACTAGAGATACCTAGAAGGGAAGAAAAACAGAGAAAATTAAAATAAATAATAAAAATAATAAAAATTAAAAATAAATGAATTAATATAGTAATGGCTAAAGTAATAGAAATTGAGTTTTCGTAATATTTTAATTCCTCGGCAACGGCGCAAGAAACTTGATATGCGTGATATTAAGTAATAAAATTTATAAAAACTGATCACACCAAAACTAACTAATATCACGATTTTAAGGCAAGCGCACATATCGAACAGTAGTATAGTTTAGCGGCAAGACCGAGTTATCGTACCCAAGGGAACCAAAAGTACTGGTACTTACTTCCTTTCTATTATCTAACCTAAAAATAAAAGGGGTTTGTATGAAACTAATTCTAAAACTAAACTAAAAGTGCACAAGAAAGTAAATTTAGGGAAAAACTCTCGGGAAAAGCTGATTGATATGGGCAATACGCAAGGGAGAATCCACTTAGACTTCACTTGTTATTAACTTCTTGAACTAGACGATTTCTTCACTTGACTTGATCCGTAGAGATTCCTAATTTATGTTAATAACTCCGTCGAGGATAAGAACAACTAATCCTAGGTTGATTAACTGAAATCTCTTTCTAATTAAAACCCCTAGCCTTGTATTAACTCGATCTATGGATCCCCGTATTAGGTTTGACCCTAATCTGGTAGATTTATGTCGCCCTATGTCTAGGGTTGCATGCAACTCCGCTTAATTATGCTAGATCTACTCTTAAACAGGGACTTTTGCTCCTCTGCCTAAGCACATCAAAACTTGAATTAATACTTAGGATTATTAAAACAAGCATTAAGCACACATAATTAAGAACAATTCAAGTATTTATCATATAATTCAAGAATGAATAATAACAAGATCTGTCTTAGGTTTCATCCCCCTCAAGTATTTAGGGGATTTAGTTCATAATTAAGAAAGAAAACATCTCAGTAGAAATAAAACAGCAAAACATAAAAGAACCCAAAAACCCCTGAAGGATTGAAGGGAAATCCTCTGTCTTGATGTAGAATTTTGACTTCTGGGATGAATCAATCAGCTTCCCTTGGAGTAATCCCTTGCTTCCACTCTTTATGTTGGCAGAAAGAAGGCGCTCCTTTTTGGGAGAACAGAGTACACCCTTAGAGTTGTCTCCTAGGGTCTTTATATAGAGCTTTGGGATGCCTTTCTTAGCCTCTAAGTATCCAAATCCGAGTGAAATTGCACTTCCTTACGACAGGGACACGCCCGTGTGCCACACCCGTGTGGATCGACAAGAGGTCGTGGTTGGGTTTGTTAAAGGAGGCACGGCCGTGTGGCCTGGCCATGCTTACCGGGGCTGGGCTGTGTTGGACCTCATGTGGCACGGCCGTGTGCCATGACTGTGTGGTGACTCCTTGGGCCGTGTCATTTTCACACTTTGGCTCATTTTCTTCGTTTTCGGTCCATTTTTCGTTCTTTTCTCTTCCCTATGCTCTCCTGAGTATACAACATGAAATAGAAGGGTTAAGAGCACCAATTCTCACAAAATTAATAATAATTCATCCAAAATATAGGCTAAACATGAGGGTAAAATATGTATAATTTATCGTTTATCATGTCCAAATTAGGCATGTAGCCAGATGACGAGGACCTAGCTCGAGCCCCTCTACGGCCTCTGCCACGGCCTCTTGTACCCTGTCCGCGAGTACCTCTTGTGCTCATTGTCTAATCGTGTTTATCTGTTTTAATAGTTTTATGCATCAGTTTACAGTTTCAATGTTTATTAACAGATATTTTATGTAAAGCAATATCAATAATTCAATGTTTGTTCTCATGTATCACAGTCTCACTACAATTTTCAATTTTTCTATAGTTTTTAGTTTACACTAACCTAAGTGTTTTTAGTAAAGTATACTACCTATAGTAGTTTCAGAATCATATCAATTTTAGTTTAAAACATATAACAGTTTCAGAGAACTTACAAGATCGATGCCGGAGACTTGATGCACCACACATTAGTAAAATTATTTCAATCATCAAAAATTAGTTCTTTAAAAAATAAATTTTTAAAAACCCAAATACATAGTCAAGTTTTGCAACATGACTCTGATACCACTAAATGTAACACCTCAAATCCTACCTAGACATTTTGGCCGAATCTGATGATGTCACATGAGAGTGTGTTTGGAAATCATATCGTTGCTAAAAACCATTTCCCACTTAAAACTTTTTATCATCTTCACTTACTTCTAAAACTGGGTTATTTATTTGCTCGATCATTATCAAAACGTTATTCATTTTCAAAATGTTATTCATTGCGAAAGCTTATAAACAGTTCGCATAATCATGGGTATTTTTTATAAAACATTTATTCCTTTTGAAAACCCGAGTTTTCATACTACTAGCAAATATAAACCACAAAACAATATAAATCCCAAATTTAAACAAAAAATCTGTAGAGGCCATAATTACATCAAAACCTCCCAAATGAAAATTTAAAACCATGAATAATCATAAAGCAAATAAAGGAAATCCGTGTGGTCACCGCTGAGCCTTTCGCCGCATCGATCAATCTAAGACTGGGGGTTACCTGTACAGATTAAACAGAAAGGGTGAGCTTACGTAAACTCAGTGTGTAATCCCAATAGAGAACAATCAATCATTAAACAGAAAACACAGTCTGGGCTTAAGCCCTTTTTAGGTAACAGAAACAGTTTGGGTCTTAGCCCTTCTCCGTACAGTAGCAGTCCTGCAATAGAGCCTTAGCCCGTCATAGTAACAGTAAGTAGTAGGGCCGTAGCCCAGTACAGTAACAGTATACAGTAAGGACTTAGCCCATCACAGTAACAGTATGCAAATCCTACCCAACCAACCGCTATACACCATCTCCTATCCAACCTTACACTCCTGTTGGGATTAAATCACCCACCCATCCCTACACTTACAAATAGTACCGGTTGCGGTACTAAATAGTAATTTACAACTGAGTTGCCAGTATATTAGGCTTAAAGCCATCAGTAATTTGCAATTGAGCTGCCAGGCTTAAAGCCTTTGATTACACTTCCTCCAATCATATCATCTCAACTCTATGCAATACAACATACAGTCATGACATGCCATCTCATGGTATCATACATATAATCAATTCAATATTATCGTCATGCTCAATATATAATCACACATATATATCATTCAGTCAATTCGGAATCTAAGCATTATTACTGACTCTACAGTAGGTTCACAGCTGACTCGAGCGACCCCTGCAACCTTAGCAAACAAATTAGTGAAAATGGGCTCACATGCCCATGTAGTCTACCTGATGTGTGGCCCACACGGCCTGACCCAGAATCTCACACGACCTAATTGGCCGAGCCTGTGTGTTACATATGGCCTCTTGTAGGCATCACACGACCGAGTCCTTCGAGCACGACCTAGCCTCGTCGATTACACAGCCATGTCCTTTCAGATAACCTGCCAAGCGAGTGGCCACACGCTTGTGTGGCATCGACAGAATGCAATTTTGGCTTTTCGCTGGATCTCATTTTCTGCGTTTCGGGTACAACCTTATTTTTTTCGACGTAAAAGCCACTTCAAGCAATCTCGAACCTAAAATTTATCAATATACACTAGATTAGTCACTTACTGGTCGAACTAGAACCGAACTCGAAACGTAAAATTCACCCTTTTGAGTGATTAGACCTCACCTCAACACGCTAAATCAATTGCTTACGAATAGTACGATGAGAGCCTCAATCCTCACGATTTGCTGCTGTCAAAATATCAATATCACCCTAATTAGTGCTTAAGAAAATGCAACTTACAAGGGTATTACAATTCACTTACCAAAATTACGTACAGATTCATTGAGGGAAAGGGAAGAAAATACGATTTCAGTAGCAAAAGGAAGTAAAAATGATAGAGAAGGAGATGGAAGAGAATTCGGAAGGAAAGGGGAAAAATTTCGGCAGAACGGAGACAAAAAAAAAAAGGATGAAGAGGAAGATTGATAGAGACTTTTAGCAGGAGAGAAAAAATAATTAGATAACTCCCGAATCCCCTATTTCGCTCCTGCTAAACCACATTCATCTCAACCACTACACTGTTTCGGCTGAACCAAAATTCTTTCAGTCCACTGAGCAAAAATCAATTCCCTTACTCATGTAGGGATTCAAATACAGGACCTCCTACCCTCCAACACTCCACTTAACCACCAGACCAGCGGGCCCATTCTGTTAATTATTTACCCGCAATTAAACTTAAGCCCTTTGAGCAAGATTAAAGCTTTACTTATAAAAATTCAAAATTTTGCCAAAGACATAGCTTGAACTTGAGACCTCACACACACACCCAGAACACTTAACCACTGAAGCAGACAGATATTTGTGTCATAAATACGCATAAACAAAAATTAAAATTTTAGGGCATTACAAGTTCTTTGTACTATATTTATTAAGTCGAATTTAAATTCGATTGGGTGAATTTTGAGAAACGAGTGTTTCAGATATTAGGTTCGTAAGGACTAAATGAATAAATTACATTTATGTTTAATTTTTATGCTTTTATGTCCAAATTGTAAAAGCTAATGAATTCATGTATTTGAATTTATTATACGTAGCTAAAGACGACGTTGGGATATCGAAAAGCAAAGAGAAAGCTAAAGTCATTAATGAATAGATGATTTGATTTGTACTATCATAATTCGAGTTCTTGATAAACAAATATATATTTGATTCATTAAATGTTGAGAAAAGGGTAAACTATCAGTGTGATTGTGTTTGAAAGGTACATATATACTTGATTATGTGACTTAAGATCATTCAATTAATTGATTATATATGTGTGTTCTTCCTTGATGATATATGATTATTAATAATGAAATTTTCCTTATTAATGTTGTCAGATAGAGTCATGGTATAGTTGACAAGCCATAGAGTCTGTTTTAATAGGTGGGAGATTTAGCGCTATGCGTATATATATATATATATATATATATATATATCGCAATAGTTCTCTAATTCCTCTAGGATTGAGAATATATCATCAGCTTAATTCCCTAAGGGTACGAGTGCATTCTAGTATGGTTGGTAGGATTGGTGCATTTATGCTTGATTAGCACTTTGATGCTATGTTAGTGTAGTGGTAGATTTATCTGAGTATCCATTCTTATCTTTGATTTTGTTAATAGGGATTATAATGTAAAAACTCATGATCAATATGTATATAATTGAATTAGAATAATAAGGTTAATATGATACATGATTTTGATATGGAAAAATAGATGCAAATACCCCAAGGGTGCATCATAGTTATGTTATTTGAAAGCAAGTACAAAGTTGATATAAATATGAATAATGTGCATGAACATGGAATAAGTTTAATGATTAGTAAGGTGCATACGTACTAGTATTGATAATATTTGAAATGGTTAATAATTAACTTGTTTAATTTTGCTAAGTAGTTAGTTTATTTGATTTTATTATGATTTTAATTAAATTCATATTATGTTAATACCACTGAGTATACAATACTTAATGTATGAATATATTTGTTTTCGTACATAGGTCTCAACAAGAACTATATTAGATTTAAGGTCAAGCATCAAACTCGGTAGCTCAATTCGAAAATCAATTTTTTGTCATGTTGTATGTATATATGTGTGTTTTGGGTCTTATGGTATATACCTAGGGTGGTGAGCTTGTTAATTAAAATAAGGTTTGGTACTTTGATTTATTGATCTATAAGTTTTTGGTGGTTGAACTTCATCATTTGATTATTAGGTAATTATGCTCATTTATATTGGTTTGAATGTGCAAATTAGTATCTTTATGTATTGATGCGTTGGATGTCATGATTTGATATTGTTTGAATATGTTTTTCATGTGCTTAAGGGATGATATTGTTTAGGTGTAAGTTTGAGGTAAGTTTAAGTGCAAAATGGTAAAGTTTAGATACTTGTAAATGTGCATTTTAGGTCATTTGACCATTAAGTCTCGAGACAACAAGAACATGTCTTGAGACCGTTAAAACAAAATTTACCTTATAGTGCATCAAGAGCTTAGTTTATTGAGACATGTTAAGTTGGTCTCCAAACAATCTTGTCTAGGTCTCGAGACAAGTTGCCTTTGTCTCGAGACAATGGCATATTAAAGCTAAATAAATTTTGCCCTACTCCAGGTCTTGAGATAAGAATCCATTGTCTTTAGACATTCAAATTTCAAAATTAAAATAGGAAAACAGGGGAGACCTGTCTCAAGACCTAGTCTCGAGACTTGAGGACTTTTGTCTTGAGACTTGAATTTCATTGTCCCAAGACATGTAGACGTTGAAGCAAAATTTTCAAAATTTAAAATGAGGCCCATCTAGAGAGATGGACTCCCTGTCTTGAAACATATTATTAAAATTTGACAAAAAGAGTTTGAATTCAAATCCTAAACTCGTATTAGACCTTGCTTAAACCCTAATTGATTCGATTATGATTGATATGTATTTATGTGATTCAATTATATGGATTTATTTAATATCGTTTTATATGAGTTGATTCAGCAACATGATGTGATGTCAAATATTCGAATTTGACAATCGGGTTGAGTGTGCGGTGTCACACTTTTGTTATTCAAAATGTAGTTCAATTTCTTTGCTTGAGTGTAGAGAACTTACGTGCATAGAAAATTGGTCCCATTTGAGGTTTTTCTATAATTTGGTTTTGGATTTGCGAAAATGGTTTTGATTGTTTGCATTAAGCATAGGACTTATTGTGTTGAAGATGAATTTCATTTTACCTTGTTCCTAGAGAGGCTAATACTGTTGTCGATCAATTGGCTAAAGTGGGCATAGGGAGAGTTGACAATCTGCTATTGGTGGATGCCCAAGTTGGCTTGTGTTAAGGTGTCTCGTTTTCATATCTTTGGACGTTGCATCTCGCGTGATTATGCTTTTCACCCCTGTTCTGTGGACTCTCTTTTCTGGTGTCTTTTGTGGACTCTCTTTTCTGATGTCTTTCGCTGGTGCATCCTTTTTGCTTACTATGTTTTGTTGTTTTGTTTGTTGCTGGTTTCTTTGAGCGAGTTTGTTGTATTGAGCTTTACCTGGCTACCGTTGTGTTTTTGCCAAGCTGCTGGTTCGATTGGAACCTTCTTACGGTTCAATAATATTGGCACTTTAAAAAAACTTATCTATGGTTATGAGTTTTGTTGGAAACAAAGAAATGCAGACAGAGAACATTGGAATTTTGATGTCATGTTTGACTTTTAAGCTTACTATTGTTTGAGTTGATCATAGTATTTTGTCTCATGTTCTGAATGTCTCTCAGTACTGCATGTTTCCTTACATCTTTGGCATTAGTTTGATAGCTTGGTGTTGTATTTTTACCTATCCTGTGCATCAGTTTCATATTTTAGAGTCCCAAGCAAAGAGATATGAAACATTGTGAAGTTTTTCTTTTAGATATCTATCGTTATTATTTTTAGATTTCAGTCCAAAAAAATTTATATGGCCTCAGCTGAAATAGAGAATAGAGCGACCTTGATCTTTCACATGCTTTTAACTTCTACCTTGAAATCTAAGAACGATGGACAAAAGCAAGATCAGTGATTCAAAACCCATGCAACATGGGAACAAAAATACTTTTGTTTTTAACTTGGTCTATACTTCCAAGAGATTGTATATGTCGATGCTATTGCTAAGTTGGTCCCTGTTAATTTGGAATGTATAAAAACTTTGGGAGATGCTTACTCATTTGTCATTTATTGCAGTGTTTTTATAATTGGGTTTTAACTGCACAAAATCACTACCTGTGGTAATCATTTACTAGCCAAGGTTTAATGACACATTGTTACATTGACATTATTAGGTTAAAGTAATAATTAAATTCCTATATCAAAATCTCACGTTACCTCTAAAAGTATTACCGTCTTAAACCAAACACATCCGTATGGCATGATAAACAATATAAGACCAAAAATACATCCGTCATCCGTGACCTCAACAAAGGACGCCGGAGCATTAGGCCTGAGCCCGAGAGCAGTTTGCACCAAACAGAAGACATCTTCAAAAATCTTTCCATTTGACTTTTGTTGATGTAATCGTAGCTTTCCAACAATAAATTTCAAAGACAACATGGATAATCGTTGTATGTCCCACCAAAAACAAGTAGAATTATAACACTAATCAACGCAAACAAGGGCATTGTTACAAACATATTATTCGCCTTTTTATTGTTCTGCGGCTAAATGCTTACTTGTTGGAGCAAGAAAATGAGATGGGCACGCTAGAAACATCAAACAATTCCATAAACCTCTGATCTGAAACCCTAGCTTTTGCAGCCGCAAACCTTTGGTATTCATCGAAAACAGATGTCAAACACCATCTTTGCAATTTCCTCAAGCATCCAACCACACACCCAGTTCGATGCTGAAACGAGAGCACAACATTGTAAAACTCGAACCTCTTTGTCATATATATGGCAGATGAACAAATTTCACATACCTTCCCTCGATTGCAATGGATCAGAACTGGGTGATTCCTTACATCTGCATTGCAGAGTGGCAATATTAAATTACTAATAATTGATCAACCCACGTTTACCTTGCCCACAATTGAAGTGTAATAGTGTACCAAGGACCACATTCAGAGCTTCACGAATTGTATCCTCTGGGACATTTACAAATGGCTCCTGCATTAAATGTATATCTTAATTAGTTTTCCTTCAATTTGACAAACATACCATGGTCATTTTGCCCATCAAGTTGCCCATTGTTGCCTAGTTAGAAAGGAAACTTGAATAGTTTCTTAAAGCTAGAGCAGAATTTAATATTTCCTTGTGTTGTATATTTCAGAAATACATAAAATCAATAAAATTCATATTGAGCTAAATACGTTCATTTTGGGCACACAACATATCGTTTCAAAGGGAATTAAAAGATCTAGTTAAATTTATTTCAAGGATGAAATCCAAAAACATCATGAAGACATCCAAAAACAGTTTGAAAGTTTAACGTGAAAATTACCAAAAAAACAACTTAGCTTTATTTAACTAAGGTCACTTTTGTATTTTTTTCATTATATTATTTTTTTTCCTATAAATAAACATGATTAGTTTAAGAATGGGGAGACCGAGACTTTTAAACCCTTTTTTCTAGTCAAGGGTTAATCGAAGTTTAATTTCGTGAGACTTAATTTGCACTTTATTTCTTCTTTGCTCTTTGGTATTCGTGCATCTTCTTTTTTTAAATTACAATTTGCTTTGGTTTATTTAATAGATGACTAGTATTCAATAGCTTAGATGGTTAACGAGTCAATTAGGATGTAATTATTTAATTAATTCTAATACTAGCGACAAATTGCATAATTTGTTTATGTCATAGCTTGCAATTATGCGGTATATATGTGTGATCTAGCTTAAATAAACCCCACTGAGATAAATTTGTTGGTTAGAATTAGATCTCTCTAGTTTTTAATGTTGCCGGTAAGTTAAATATTGGGTAATGTATTATGAGGTTATTTATTGATTAAATAATTTACAATGAATTGTTTTTTAGATACCAAACAAGTAAAGAGAGATCAGTTGCTCGATGTTAAATTAGCAACTAAAATTAATTTATTAAAGGCATTGAAGTTATCTTTACATCAATGATTGAACCTATGAATCAAAAGGAAATTTTACCTTTAGCCAGAACTTTCTCCTATTTATTTTCCAAAATGTTTAATTATTCCTTTCTTTATTTTAGTTTTCAATTTGAATTTAGTTTTTGCTTCTATAAAAAAATCCTTTTTATTTACTTTATTTATTCATTAAATAAAATAAAATTATCGCCAGTTTTTGTGGGTAGGACCCTCCTTCCCATTTCCTATTAATTCATCTTTTTTAAGTAGGTCTAATTTTTGGCGACTTTGACAACCGTACACATCTTAAGCAGTCATATAAGACATTCTTCTCAAATTTTTCGTGAAAATCCTTTAATTAATAATTTATTACACTTATTAAAATTCATATCAGGTCACAACCTCATTTCATCTGAGATGACTTAACTTCGGACATATTATAACGTTACTCTATTTGTATCTAATCATCTAATATCAACTTGACACATGACACCACCATATATAAAATCGGGAGCCTAAGAGAGTACCACGCAACCCATCACCTTTATCCTTCCCGCCAAACCTCAACTCTCTCCCTTTCTCCTTTTTTCTAGTTCCAACCACCTTTCTCACTGGCTCTCTATCATGTCTTAAAAAAATCAACCACCTTCACTACTAAGCTAGTATTGACAACCTTTTTTCTAAAAAAATTAAAATAAAAGTACAAAAAAATCACAAATAGTATATCAATTGTAAAATATATGTTCATGAGTCGAGTCACTATTTGGTTTCAACAAATTTTCAAGCCATGATTGAATGGAGCTCTAATCCGAAAGATTTGTTTCATAGTTCATATATTAATAAAAAAATATTTTATATTAATTAAATTAAAATTAAAATTTTTTATTTAAATCAAAGCAAAATCTAAATGGATGAAAGCAAAAAATAATTCTTGATACCAGTTGTTAGTCCTTTTGGGCAATGGAAAAGAAGCATCACATGTATGTTAATGTAAGAAATCAAAAGCCTAAGACCCCACCCTCACGAGGCTTTGGACTAGGAATAAGGCGGCGGCTTTCCAATTTTAAGCTCTAAATTTAAGTCTCATTTTATTTGAATTTTGCATTTATCTAAATGTATTTTACTTTATAATTTAATAGTTTTGTTAGTCATTCGGTAAAAAAATAATGTACATAAATAATAATAATAAATCCAAAATTTAAAAATGAATTATATAATTTAAGATGTTCACTGCAAAAACAACATGTTTGGGAATCAAAGAGTTACCTTATAACCTTCAATTCCAAACTGAAAAAGCCTGATGTCATTGGACTTTAAGAACTCAGTGTTGGCTTCTGGATACGGCTCAGGACACAGATATCTAACATCAAAACCACAAAAACCCCTTTAACTCAAACTACAAAAATTTGCATGTGATGAGGAACATCAACTTCTATGAAGAACAAGGGAAGAAACTTTGGTCTTACATTATGGAGCGGAGGTTAAGTGTTTGGAGAAAAGAGAAATTGGCAGAGTGAGGGAAACCCGACCTGAAGACGCCATTGTCAACCATAGCAAAGTTCAACGGAGGAATGAAGTTAAGTTCGTCACCAACCACCACCGTCGACGCCCACTTCTCCACACTCCCAACAATTTCTATGCTTCTCCACATCTCTTGCCTCCCTTCCTCTTGGCTTTCATTTACTTTGCTTTTAGTGTCTTCTCCCATGAATCAAACCTTATGTAATTACTAGAAAACTATATTGGGATCAAAATTCTGGCTTGGATTGCAATTTGGTGACACTTCAAAGGAAGATGGAGATTGGATTTGAAGCTTCAACATAGTTTTTATATATATATAAATCAAGACAAACTTTTTTTTTATCAGGTTTAAATTTCAGAAATTTTAGTACTTTAAAGTAGACAAGAAAAGATAGGGACCAACATTTTTTAATTATAATATATCCATTCAATTAAAAATTGAGAAATCATTAAAATAATTAATATCACGACTTTTAATTTTTAAAAATTCCTGATTTTAAAGAAAATATAATAATTTTTCCTTTTTATAGTTAGTGTTGTAATACTAATTTCATGCATCAAAACATATTTGTTTTATTATTAATGTAGAAATGGTCTAAAAATAAGATAAAAGGGTTTTGTTTTACTATTTAAATTATTTAAAAAATTAATACATATATTATATCCTAATTTAGATGATCTGAATTGAAAACAAATATTATTTTTCTTAAATTTCGAGGTTAAGACAAAACAATGAAATAATGGGTTTTGAATGGATGAAGAAAAACGACGGTCGAGAAAAAGAAAGAGTAGATTCCAAGGAATATGCGATTTCTGGAAGGGAAAGTGAGAGATGGATGGGCGAATAGTGAAGTGATTGATATTTATGATCTTTAGTGCTTGGAATTTCATTGTACCACCCCTGCTTAAGATTCCATGTCCTATTTACATATATTTATATTATATGCATTATGCATTTTGATTTTTTTTTTTTTTTAAGGTTTCACTTCTTTAGGGTTTATCTTTCTCTTACTATTTTTTCGTATTTCCATCAAGTTTGAAAATTGATTTAAGTATCGGAGAGTGTTCCAAAATCTCCTGTAATTTGCATTCGAGATACAAACTCGAAAAGGATTACTTAGCAATGAATAAAGCAACAATACCAACCATCTAGAGGATATTTTATTCAATTTAAAAGATTATTTATTATGTAATATTTACACTAATACTTTCTTTTGATTGATTAAAACACATCACCTAAGCTTTTAGGAGTTTTATTTATACAATTAGTAGATTTTGAGTTACGAGTATTTTCTTTTTATTGTATATGTGAAGATGACTGTAAGTGTGAGAGTGTTTGTTGATAAGTGCATAATTTCCAGTGATAATTTTTTATTTGAATAGTATTATTTAAGTTTTTTATTATTTTATTTTTATGTTAGTAAAAAATAAGTTTAAAAGTTTATTTTTATATTTGACCTCCAATTAATATTACTTCAGTATTTTGATCATAACTTGAGTTACAAGACTCTACTTTAGACCCATAATATACATTTTAAAGAGAATGAAAAATTCTAATTGAAGTTATTTCACAATTCGAGCCCAACAAATATCGGGAAGTTACCTAAAAATGACTTAGAAAATTGAAATAAAAATCTGTCAAGAAAACTAAAAAATTCTGTTTTGTTTAATTAAGGATACTATTACATTTTCTTCCTGTCCAAAATTTATGATTTTTTATACGAGCAATTTTTTGAATATTCTAATTATAAATTTGATAAGAAATCTCGATTTTTAAGGCTTTAATTATTTTTGAATTATTAAGAAGACTTTAATAGGTGTTTTAACTCATTTTTCAAATTTTTTACTCAATCAGATAAAAATACGAATGAAGAGACATAATGATAATTTTATGACTGATGATATCTTAGACATTTGAGACTTAATTATGAGTAAATAGTAATATTTAAGTGAGTCTACGAGGATGAGAATTTGTTGGATGTTTTCAACAACCATATTTATATCAAATAAAAAAAAATTAAAGAACCACTCTTTTTTTTTCTTTTTGACTTTGACCCATTTTAATTAAATTCCATAAAAAGATTGAGACCCCCCCCCCAAAAAAAATCTATTCTAGAATGGTTGGCCATCATTATTACGAGAGGAATTCTCCATTTTTCTTCTTTGTCATCTCTTACCCCTTTTTTCCTTCAAAATTCCACCATTTCTCACATTTTTCTTATAAAATCCTTTCAAAGAAACCATATTTCAGCTTTATATCATCATCTTGGGTTTACAAAAATAGGTTGAGAAACTATATTAGTGTGAGAACGACTAGATTTTGGTGAGAGCTCTTCTCATTTTAGCATTCCATCACCTCATTTCATATTATATGTAATACTCCTCGCTCAACCCGAACGTCAGGTTCGAGTAATGGGATGTTATAGTCATTGTCAAAGCAACTACCGTCAAATACACCATAAATAAATCATTCAAATATTCCATCATGTCATAAACACATTCACATTATGATACACAATTAAATCCGAGCCTAAATCGAGCTTATGGAAGCTCTTTTATAGACCCGAAAACACGGAATTGATTTGCTCATATAAGCTGACATATTTGGGCTGCTCACACAAGCTTCAATTTAAGGTTGTTCACACAAGCTTTAGAGATTCCGCAACACATGCTAGATCTCAAAGCCATCGTTAAAGAAATCCCTAATCAAACACCTTATTTCCATTTGGACCCAAATGGCATATCATTCGTATCCTAATTATTTACTAAGTTTACATGGGCATTATTACAATATTCAAATCATTTCAATCATTGAGATGTCGTCATAAACATATCATCTAAGCATATAAACATTTCATATCCATTTAGCACATCGTATCTATATGTAATAACAATATTTTCCATACTTTACAATTTAGTTCTTTAGATGCCAAAATCGTCAAAATTACAATTAACCTAAACTAATAGACATTATAATATAATTCAAACATAACATAAATAAGTTCCATATGAACTTACCTAGAAAAAAAAAACAACAAACAAGATGTTGAGGCCTAATCCACAATTTTGTTTTTCATCGATTATCCTCTGATTGATTCAATTCTCGATCCATGCAATAATCCATTTCAATTTATCAATTCCAAACACCTTACTTCATCACATTATAAGCATAAGTCAGTTCAATTTCACTTTTCAAATGTTCCCTAAAGTTGTTCATTTTATTCAATTTAGTTCTTAAAACTGAAATTACCATAACTTTCAAATTTGAGTTTCGATTTTGAAACCGATCTCAATTACATCCTTCTATAATCCTCTATTACCTATAATTACCGAAATGTTACACCAATTCCAAAATTCATTTATTCTAGTCCCTATGTTCAAAAACTATCAATTAAACTTTACAAACTAGTTTTTTTTTTCACTTCTAAGCTTACAATCTAACCATTTAGTATAAAAAACTTCAAGAAACTAACAATGGAAACTTTTGACAAATTTAATAGTTTTACAAATTGGTACACTAGCTAGCTAAATTAAGCTCTTGGGACCTCAAAAACATAAAAAAATACAAGAAACAAACTTAAAATCACATACCATTTATCAATTGAAAGTTTGAAGCTTAAAAACACTTCTCCCTTTGTTTTTCTTAGCTAAAAATGTTAAAGAAGAAAAAGAAACAAAAAGATGAACATATTTTCACTTAAATTAATATATATACTTTTATTAATTCATTAATCATTTACTTAACTTAGTAAATCTTAATTAATTAACTTTTAATCTTAATTAACCCAAGTTAATGGATTCTAACTATCCACTACCATCGTATGTAGTTTATCCTTCAGGTAATTAAAAATCTATAGTGATTAACTTTTACCATTTTTACAATTTAGTCTTAGTACCTTAATTAACTATTCGATTGATAAAATTAAGGGACCAAACTTTAATTAAACTTTATATTAACCTCATAGATATTAAATAATTATCTTTACGAACTAAGACATTGAAAATGAAGTTTCAAAACCATCATTTTCAATACCACTGAAAAACAAGTTGTTACATTATATATTTTAAATAAGTTGTTCAACCATTTAATGGCCATTAAATGTGGATGTCATGATTTTGACTGTGTATTTATAATGTTTGTATGATTATTAAAGATAAAGAAGTTTCTAGGGAGGACTATAGCAAAGGAAAGAAAATTAAATTTGAGTAAAAGTTATTGGAGCTGCCACTCCCTTATGTTGTTGTCTAGAAAGGTAAGTTATCTTGGAACTTACTATACTTCTTTGCTTATGTGTCTGCATTAATGTATCTGGTATATGTATTTAAGGTAATTTTATGTGTTAGACATGTTCAACATCATGTATGCTATGTTATATGTTAAAGTTATTATGAATATGATATGATATTGAAGGTTTATTTTGCTATACTTAATAAGTAAAATCATATTAAGAAGTGCAAGAATAAGTTACGAGTATGAAATGATGTGTGTAAGGAATTGAAAAAGATGGAATTTGACTATAAATTTAAGAAAAGACGATGTGTACATTAATAAATGAGATGTGTGTATACATTACCCCTTGGTTGAGCATTTGTTGCAGACTATTGCACTCACATACCTCTTCGAAGGCATTTATGATATTTGGAATTATATTGCCTTCGAGCACATCACCTCGATGCTCTTTGGTGTATGTGGATTTCTCATAGTGTCCGAGTGTTATTTTATTGAGATTACAATGGGCAAAATTTTAAAATATGAAGACAATATAAAAATGAAATAAAGTATAGATATGAATAAGTAATATTAAATTCTAGAACATACATATATATTATTTTATTATTTATTGTTGAGTGGAAACTTGCTATGAACTTAAACTTTATAAATTTAATGAGTAAATGAAGGATTAATGATTTAAAACTTGTATGCTTATGTGCTTTAACTATTTGTTGAATTCATGTATCCTATCTTAACATGTTATTTGCTTGAGTGAATTATAAACTTGTTGAGCATGTGTTTGGTGTGCCTTTTTAAGTTAAGTATGGCATTTTCCATTTGAAATTACTAATCATGTTTAAACTTGCACGTTGTTGTTTTTGTGTGTAGATCGCACCTTTGGACAATTAAAGCCTAACACCCCTTTTGGAGCATCACATTATCATGAAGACTAAAAGAGTATGAAATTTGCATATTTATGTATTGTGACATGTACTTAGGGCATATACATGTATAAATATGCTTATTTTGTAACGCTCCGAATTTTGGGCCTGAAAGTTTAGAGATTTGGAGCATAGGGACAGTGAGGAGGCCGCACATAAGTGATTAGTTGTGCGTTTTAGTGACAAGAATGGACCTGCTGGTCTGGTGGTTAAGTGGAGTGTTAGTATGATGGAGGTCCTGTGTTTGATTGTCTACGTGGGTGAGGGAGAGCCTTTTTATTTTGATCTGTTTTAGTTAATAATTATAATTGTTTATAATTATTAAATAAGTTGTTTTATGATTATTATTGAGCCTTTCTGTTCTTTCTCTTAGGACGTTCTTCTGTTTCTTCCTCCCTATGCTTTTCTTTTTGGCTCTTAGCTTTTCTTCAAAAAACGGTTTCGACTCATTGGTTTCAGGAACTTTCCCTCCTCTGTCAGCATCTCCAATCGCAAACAAGTGGGGAATTTCAACCTTCTTCCATTCTATTTGCTTATTTTTATTCAATTCACTAGAAAGTCGACGATGTCGATTAGATGTTTGGAAACCCGTTATTTTTGATGGGGTTTGACTATATAGAGTTTGGAATTCGTAAGTTTAACTGTAATTTCGAACCATCGATGAGTGGGGTCTATTTTGGTAGCTTAAAAGGTGGTTTTGAGACTAATTTAGGCTGGTTTTGTAGCCTCTCTAACGGCCACACGAGCATATACCAAGACACATGGCCATGTGGATTTGGGAACTAGGGTTTCCAATTAATTTTGGATGCTGCATGGCTTGGCCACACGATCGTGTGGCCGATTTGGGATCTTGTCGAAATCCACACAGCCGTGTCCTTTGGGCACACTGGTGTGTGGGATTGGGAATTAGGAATTTCAAGGATTTGGAGTCACATGGCCTAGCCATACGGTCGTGTGACATATTTTGGGAATTAGGGATTTTACATAGGCGTGTGTCTCAGGACACATGGCCGTGTAACTGATTTAGGGCCTAAGGATGTCACACGGGCATGTGTATCAGGAAACACGGTCGTACCTAGTGGCCACACGGCCATGTGAAACCTTCATACTACCTTGTCTGCCCTGCACCCTATTTTAGTAAAATTGGACAATGAGTTACATGGCCTGTCCATGCGACCGTGTCCCTGCACCACACGGGCGTGCGCCTCTGTCACACGGCTATTTGGAACCCCACACGACTGGATTGCTCCACACGGTCGAAGCAAAGGGGTGTATGGCCCTAACTCGCCAAATTCTGATTTTAGGGAAATTTAAGTGCAATCATGATTCTATGTGTTCCAACCCTCGACTGAACGTACTAGGGGTAGATATGATTCTATTTTGACTTTGGATATTGTGTTACTTGTGATTAGATGTGTGATATGTTAGGTGCTAAATCTGAGTGCATGAGCGTGCACATTTCTATAATTGATTGAATGGTTGTAGGTGACTGCCTTTGAATGACTGCCTGGGATTGTATTCTGAATTGGTACATCTGCATATAAAGTTTTTGGGTCGGATTTTGAAGAGAAGGAAGATTGACTGAACTAAAACCGCATTGTACTGTACCGCATGTACGTTAGCTACGCTACGTACTACTATCTGGTCTGGCAGTTCATACTGCATGTCTGTACTGTGGTTTACCATATTACACAATACAGCTTATACGCTAGCCTTGCTACGTAATATACAAGACTCATAGTTAAACTGTATACTGTAGCCCCTAATACCTAAAGGGTCATGGGCAGTCCCAATACCTAGAGGGTTGTGTACTTTACTCATATCGGTATAACGGATTACCGCATTGCACTGTACTGCATGTACGTTAACTACGTTACATACCACTATCTGATCCGGCAGCTCAGCTGCAAATTTTTGTTATGTGTCGCTTTCGGTACTACTTGTAAGTGTAGGGATGAGTGGGTGATTTAATCCCCACAGTAAGTGTAAGGTTGGATGGAGAGGTGTGTTGGTTGGATGGGTGGGTATTTTATAACTCAATTGTACTCATATGAATCTGATTGATTTGATAAAATTGGAACTTGTGAATGATTGAGAATTACTGATACTGTGACTGAGTGTGAAACTGTGACTAAATGTGATTGTACTGTTTGACTGAAAGGCACTTATGCCTATGAGAATTTTGTAGACTTTGACTACGACTAATTGACTGAAATTTCTGGGTTTGATTGATAATTATTATTACCGTGCCTGAGAAGGTACATGAGACTGTGTGTATCTGACGGATTGAGTTGAAACTAGAGACTGGATAGTACTGCATTTGTGTAACTGAGTGTACTGTTCATTATGCTCTAAATAATGCTGTTTGCCGGTACGTTCGTTTCGAATGTACCAACTCTTTCTGTATAGCACCGTAAGTAGGTTCTGTTTCTGAACTACTTTTTAGTTTTTTGTTTCTGAGTCTATCGTTAATGGATTTTGATCTCACACTGAGCTCGAGTAGCTCACCTCCTTTTCTGTTTCCCCTTTCAAGTACAGTTCTGGATTCTGGATGCTGGACTCAGTACGCGGAGGTCTCTGACAGTCTTGGTGGGAATAAGTTATAAGCTTTTATTCTCAGGTTTTAATTGCTATTTGGTTAAAGTTTGAAATGTAAAGTTTCATAACACTGTGGTACAACTTTTCTTTTGAGTTTTCATTCGTATGTTTTATACTGTTAAACTCACTGAGGAAATTTGATTGATTAAATGTTCTTGAAAATAAATTGTTAATCGACTTGATTTGAAAAATTTTCTCACGATCACTTCAGTGATCAATGTAGCATCTCGAATTCAGCCTAATCTTCTAGGCCGGGTTTGGGGTGTTACATATTTTATATGCCATTTAGTACTTTGAGCTTTGGTTATGATGTAGTAGGTGAAGGTTAAACCAATTTGTTAAATTTATGGATATGAAACTTTCACTTTGCATGCTTGCATATAGACCTCCAACTTTTGGAGCTATTATTTGGGGATGATTTAACTTATTTTGAATGGTTTCAAGAAAGTCTTATTATGCTAGTGATGATTTATATATATTGATGGATGATTATTTAGTTTAAACATGTGAAAAAAGGAATTTTGCTTGTATAATGTCGATATTCAAGTCTATTTCATGTTTTCCATGTTTGGAGGTGTTTCATGATTTAACTTTTTAGTGTTGAGACAAGTGCATTTTAAGTTAATTTTTAGCTCTAGGAGTCGGGGTTTCAATACTTGGCCCCTATGGTATCACAAGAAGTGAGGCAAAAAGCCAAAATTTACAATAACAGGGAGAAGTATTTGTTGGAAAAACGAGTTTGGAAAACGCAATGGAAAATAAATTTAGGGAAAAGCCAGAGTTTTAAAAAATTTTCCAAAACAAGATCTTGGTTGTGATATCTAAAGTAATAAACACTTAATTGAAATTAAACATTTTCGATTCGTCTAGGATGAACGCTTCGACCGAGTAGTCTTCTCCGCTATTCTCAAGTTCACGTCTGTCGAATATGGGTTTGCTTCGAATCAGAAAATTTTTCACAAAAATTACTAGTGGGGTAATTTTGCAATTTCCCTAAACTTTTAGGTCAAGTTGTAAATCAAAAAAATATCTTTAAAAATTTTTTAGAATAATCTTTTCAGAGAATTTTCTCTCTACAACTTTCTCTTGAATTCATGTGTGTGTAAATAATGACCCAAGGCTCTCTTTGTATAGGGAGAGTTTAAAGAGTTCCACAATAGTTAAACTTAAATCACTTTAATATTAAATACATATAATATTTATCAAGACAAATATTAGATTAAATTTAATATTAAATCTTCTTAAAATAATAGAATGTTTATTTACAATATAAACATTAAATTCAATTTAATATTAAGATAATTACTTTAATATCAAATTAATAAAATACTATTAAGATAAGTATTAAATTAAATTTAATAATAAAATATTAAAATAATATTATTTTTTGGAATAATTGATTTGAAATCAAATTCTCTAGTAGAATCCCAGTAGGATTGTAACTCTTCCACTTCTCGACCATCGATGACCAACCGCCACTGGCCATCGGGACACCACTGTCGCAACCATCAACACCGCCGTGTCCGGTGATGCAGAAGCGACACCCTTACGGCATCTCGAGCCGATTCAACTACTGTTGATTTGGTCTGGGTCAATGACAACCCAGCCAGTCCAATCTGGCCACCAGTTGGATTGTCGGCCCGGTATCACATAACGTGTCCAGTTTGACTAGTTTTTGGGTCTTGATTTCAGTTTTAGGCTCTCGAGCCTAATTTCTGATCTCAAGTCCAATTTTCAAGTTCAATTACCAATTGGGCCAATTGTTTGACTTGAAAATTAATTTCCAAAAATATCATATTAATTTTAATTAATTTGATTAATTTAATTTTACTTGGTTAAAATTAATTTTTCCAAAAGTCATTTAGCTTTTTCAAATTAATTTTTCAAAAAAATTCTTTAATCAAATTCTCTAGTTTAACAATTCTTACAACCATCTAATCTAATTCCACATTGAATAAATCGACTCAATTAAATTATTCCCGAAGTTGTACAATTTTTTCCTAACTCAAATGTAGTCCAATCAAGCTTTTGTTGAGCTAGTGGAAGGACTAATTGGACATATAAAATAAGGCTCTAGTGATTACAATTATGTCCACAAGCATCGTTCCGATAATTCGCAATTACTTAATCATTGAGTTAGTCCACAAGAAGTACCATGATTGAAAACTCCTTATTGTATACTCTTTACAAAAACAATTCATCCAACTACTTTGTCCAATGACCTCATCATGTGTATGTTACCCTAATATGATATCCTTGATTCCTTTGAGTTAAATCCGTTCACTCAATACAATTCTATTTTATTTCATTGTCAACATTGTGTTTTCTTAATGATTAATATGATCACTGTCAACAAATGACTGTGATAAATTGCTCATTCGAGAACAACAAACTTATAACCACATTCCATATTTATCAATCCACACAATTGCAATGAGAGGGTACCATTAACTATTTAGTTGAGCTATGAAATCCACTGTTGCTAGTAAACCATGCCATATACAAGTCATGTACCCAACATACCGGCTATGGGTTTGATCATCTTTAAAGTATAAGCCTCCACTTATATCAAACCATATGAGTTGCATATGCATGGTCAGTGACTAACTCAAGATTTAGTTAAATCACACCATGAACGTCACAAGAAAATTAATTCACAAACGGATTCAAAATTAATTCATCTTTGGTCCAATCCAATGTATCATTCTACCAATGAATACATTTATGTCTCTACTCATGGAGTCAACTACTGCGATAGCCAAGACTAGTCATCTCCCCAATTGGAATTGTAAATGACATAATAATTCTTCTCAGTATTTGAATCAAATGCTCACTTCGATTCTTTTACGAGATTACAGACTTATTTAGATTATCTACTAAAGTAAGTTGTCTTTCTCGCAATGTAAACATTCTTGCAATGCTACTTATCTTCAGTTTGAACTTAGACCATCAATGAGCTAATATTTTTATCACAATTTTGCTATGCATGCAAAATATAAAAGACATAAATACAAAAGAAATAATAGTGAAATGTTAAATTAACTTTATTTATTTATTCATTTGTTTAAATAAATAGAAAACATATACATATTTAGTACTATATGGGCACATTTCCCAACAGTATTCATATTTCTCCTTACTTGTACTAATACTAAAATGTCAAGGTCAGGTCATTGCACTATTTTGGTGATTTTGAGTCTTCGAGGCTCGTTTTCGCTCTTGGACATATCTAAAGATATGCAATTTGATTCTAAGTGGTTTTAACATGATTTTGAAATTCTAAAATTGATTTTACCCATTTTTCATTATTTACATTGAATATTGAATTTCTTAAGTAAATAAAAGAATATTGTCACGAAAGTGCTCTAGTGTCATAACCCATTCATATCAGTCTTCAAAACAGATGAGGGGGAGTTAAATTGTGATTTTTTTCCTTATAAATAAACATTAACTACAATAAAAATGATTTTTTGTAATGTTTCAAAAGTGTCACAAAAACAATAGGAAAATGTCATGAAAAGTAAGCTTTTTGAGCTTTCTTAAATGTTTTTAACGAAAGGTTGGAAAGTGTCATGCATATAGCATAACTAAAAGTCGTGACACTTAAAAACCATCATGGAAATGTATCTTTTCTATGAATTTTTTTGAACGTCAAAAAAAGTATTATATTTCCTTAATTTTAAAAGCGTTACTTTAACTAAAAAAAAGTGTCACAGAATGAGTGTCTATTTTGTGTAGTTTAAAAACACCACAAATAATTCAATCCAAAAGGTCAGAAATTGTTTGTTTATTTTGTGACATTAAGAAAGCGTCATGAAAAATAGATTAGAAACATCATGAAATGTTGTGTATTTTGTGACATTTAGAAAACATCATAAAAATTTAGTTTAAAAACATCATAAAAAATACTTTTACTTTTTTTTTCTTTAAAGTAATTGATGTGATTCTGAACACGAACACAATGTCAAATTCTGATGGGTTGACGAATGAAGTTAATAGGTCGAATCATCATGGTCCAACTGTGCAAGTAACGTTCAAAGTATTGGTTGATCCATTACAAATGCCAATTGGGTTGGTTAAGAGGGCCGGAGCCAAATGCTTCAAGGAATCTCTTAATGGGCTAATGCGTGGACTCTGGGATCAAGCCCAAGCTAATCTTGTCCAACTTGGGCCGACCCTGGATACTATGTTGGTTTATATGGTCCAAGTGTTGGACAAATATTCTAATGAGCCTGAATCAAGCATTCGACCATCTTGATCCTTTTTACTCAATTCAAGTCTTTATTTTATTTAATAAGTTTGCATGTTATTTTAATTCACAGGCTTAGTTATAGTTTATGTTCCAATTAAGTGTTATTATATATTATGATGTTAATCTTGTGTTTAAGATGCCAAGTTTGTTTATTATTATTATTTGCATGTGGGTCACTTACATCATGTTAAGACTCTAGTTTGAATTTAGTTGTTGTAATGTTGATAAAGTGTCAAGTCCATGCAGTCTTTGAACCAAATTCTAGTATGTTAATTGCATTGATCTTGTCCCTTTTTATATGTATTTGTAGAAACTATTCGGTTGGCCAAATCAAAACTCTTCATGCACCCTAATCAAAGCCAAATCCATGCACAAATTATGTTTAAAGAATTTTCAAATACATGCCATAACTTTGGTATATGTGACAGTTCGTATGAAGGACCAAATGGATATTTGTACTTGTTGTGTGGCCAAATTCAAGGCATGTGCATGGTGCATAGATGGAAGCTTGAAAGGGAGTTTAATATGACCGAGTATCTTCTATACATACAAGAACAACCAAGGGGGATGAGTCTTCATAAATGTGGCACAATGAATTGTTACAAGCATGCACAATTGAGAAGATGAATCTACAAGATACATGCAAAGATTCAAGAACCAAACAACCATTAATATGTCTAATAATTAAAGGCACATGTCTCATGCAAGATACATGTTCAGCCAGGGAGATGGAAAAGACTTTTGATGTTCATTCAAACATCTAAAGATTTCTTTCAAGCTAAGAATGCATGCATGTTCCAAGGAGGAGGAATATGTCCATTCGATTGTTCAATATACCTACTTAATTTATAAATGTCATTTAACTCCATACATGAACTTCATTATGACCAAATGTGGCTATTAGATTACTTAGTCCTATAAATAGCTTAAGTCTAGTCATTTGTAAAGTTAGACCATTTTGAATATAAGCTTTATTTGTGACATATTTCTCTATTGGTTCTTGATTGAACTATTGAACTTATCAACCTTTCATGTTTCTGGCGTTCACCTTTGTCTTATCACTACGTTCATCCATCACGGAGTATGGCGACTTACTATACTAAGGTTCGAGTAATTTTGCAAATGTAAATAAACTAATAAATTGAGTGCAAACACATAAAGTTTACCATAAAAAAAGTTAAAGTCAAGTACTAATGTTCAAACAATAAAACATAAAGCCACACACACACATAAAAGACAATGCAAGTGGTAATTGAAACTGACCTAAAGTCATACAAGGTTTGATGAACTAAATAGTGCAATAATGAAATTGTCAACAAGACTACAACCTAGAGTCACATTAGTAGCTTTAACATTAGGTTGATGGGAGGAGTGATAATTAATGGCTTGTAATAGAAGAGGCATAACTGCTCCTAACTAAACCTGTGCAGTTAGCTCTTGAACCTTGGCTTGTAGATCTTGAACATTTGCCATAAAAGTGATGAATGGGGCATATTAGTCAGGGTCTCTAAAGGAAAAGGCATATCAACATCCTAGAAATATGAATTTCCACCCTATACGTTTGGAAGAAGATGTTGTGTGTTAACCACCTTTCCCCATCCTATTTTATATTGAGGAAGAGAGCCCAAATCATGTTCCACAATTTCTAAATTTTTTAGATTGTTCGTTTTCTTTGGATCAAACGAATGTTGCTTACTCATATGTGTCATCTTTTCCTAGAAGTTCAAAATAAAATAAAGGAAACCTCAAATTCATGTACACATTTGATCAAATATTCTACTCATTTTTAGTATATTCATTCATGCATAATATAATTGTGAACCTTATTTAGCATGAAGCTTCTTCTTACAAATGTAATAAACTATTTAAAACAATCATACCTTACAATAATATATATCAAGCCATATCTTATAAAGATATAGATTCATATTTTTAGCGTACTAGTTATGTTAACAAAAATAAACAATAAAACTAATATGTATTACAATGGAAACTAACAAAAACAAGTTTATGGTAGGAGACAACAAATTGTTTCTTTTGAAGGATAAAGGACTTCAACATAACAAAATCATAAGCATCAATACTAAATCTAATGCTAACAAAAACGTGCATAATTCCAATCAAATTTCATACATAATTGTACCAAATGATCATCAACATACACAAAGCCCTACAATAATGGTTCTTGATTCAACTCCTAATAGTACATTGATAACTCTAGCATATAGAGTTATTTTATTACTCTTAAGCTTATATTTCTATCAAGATAAGAGTGGTTTAGAGTGTTTTTATAGTTAATTTAATTATGTTTATGTTAAGTAGTTAATTTTTGAAGCATTTATTTTAAAAATATATATCTACCAAATATGATACTGAAAACATGAATTTTTATTCTTGAAGGTGACTATTAGAACATTGGAAATATAGAGAAAAGAAGATGTTGAATTTTAACATTTGAAGCCCTATTGTTGTAGCAAAATCGTAACATCAAGCTTAAAAAGAACAGATTGGAGAACACCACATCAGCTTTTGGGCATAACCAATATCTTAGTCAAGTGTTGATGATGATTGAGAATCATAAGGAATAGGGCTCTACAAAAATCAAAAGGCCTAAACACTCCCAAGAGGACAAAAATAGAATAAAAAGGGGAGTTGACCTAACCTACCATCTTTTGAGGATATAAATACCTCATTTTCAGAACATAAAGGGAGAGTCGACTGGTACAAGCAAGAACATCCATTTTTAGAAGAAGAGAAGTTAGAAAAGAAGAAGATAAGAAGAGGAAGAAATATAAGAACCAATTGAGGAGAATCACCTTATTGGGCTTGAAATCTCTTCCCTTTTTCTCTTTACATTTTGTTTATTTTCATTTTTTGTTATCTTGAACAATGGTTAGGTTTTTCTTAATTGTTTTTAATTTGGTTTTTATGTGCTAAATGTTTATTAGCTAAATAATTATGAAACCCTAATATGAGATTATTTATAATGACTTAGAAGTCAGTGGTACCAGAAAGTGTGGTTTCTGATCCCATTTTCATATACCAGACCTGTAAATATTTTTATTAAATATTTATAGAGTTATTTTATGAGTGGATTGAATTTCAAATAGGTAATTTCCTGGAAATAGTGTTTAATTAGAGTACAAGTGTAACACCCAAACTCGGCCTAGACGTTATGGCCGAATCTGGCGGTGTCACATGAGAGTGCTTTTGAAAAAGCCTTAGTAAGTTGAAAATAATTCCGGTTATTATCTTTACTTAAGTCAGAAAATCGCTAATCAAGTTATTTGCTTAAACCCATTTCTTTTACGCGAAAGCTCTTAGTTAATTTTAGTAAAACGAAACCTTTGTGACGTTTGCAGTTTTAAAAATAAATCCATAAATATCAACTTAGGAACCCAATTAAAGCCAAAAATAGTCCGAGTCCAAAATTACATTAATAACCCAAAAATAATAAAACCAATAAAGTCATAACAGTCATAAACTGTAGTAAACGTCTCAGTGGTCACCATCGAGCCCTCCGCTGCACCGATCCATCTACTACTAGGGATTACCTGATAGATAAATAAATAAAGGGGTGAGTTTTCGCAAACTCAGTGTGTACATCCCCACAGTAAAGAATGCATACATATAAATATCAGAAACCGATAACAGTCATGATGCAGGCCTAAGCCCTTAACAGATACAGTGTAGGCCTTAGCCCACTCAGAACAGAATCAATATATTCGGGCCTTAGCCCATACAAATACGTACGCATATCAAATCAATGCAGTGCATGCCCACCAACCCTGCATACCATCTCTGTCCACCCTACACACCATGTGGGGATCAAATCGACCCACCCAGCCCTACACACCAAGTATAGGGATAAAATCAACCCATCCAACCCTACACACCGTAAGGTACTGTAAAACGGCACATAATAGTAAATACAACATAGCTGCCATATAATAACATCATGGCATGCTTTTATACAGTAAACAGATCATACAAATACATTTCAAATCAGAAGCAGTATAGATGCTAAGTATATCATGCTATCATATCACAAAATAAGGGTCTTAGTAACGTTTATCGACCCTACAATAGGTCACAGTCGACTGGGGTGACCCGTGTAACCTTTCAGAACAATTCAAATTAATAGGCTCACACGTTTATGTGGCATACCATGTGTGTGGCCCACACGGCTCAAATTTGCCTTACCCGTGTGGATCACACGGCCTGGCCCAAATCCCACACACCCGTGTGGTTCACCCGTGTGGGCCCACACGGCCAATTGGTCTAGCCCGTGCCTCACACACCACCTAGCTAGCCTCACACGACCGTGTCTGTTACGCCCATGTCATGCCACACGACCTGTTTTGTCGTTCACATGACCGTGTCTCGCCACACAGCCTCTACACGAGTAGTCCACACGCCCGTATGGCGTCGATAGTTTCGTTTCTAGCTTTCATTAAAATGCGATTTCAGTGCAATCAAAGTACACACCTGGTCATTTTTCGATACTCTTGGAACCTCGGAGTCACAGTACCTAATAATCATAATATTTCAACTTTTAGACCCTAAAATAGAATCCTAACAACCAATCCCAAAATCCTAGAGCTGACTTACCGCTACCGCAAAGAGCACAGAATAGCGTTCTTATAATTCGATAACTGAAAGAAATCAGGCTAGATTTAGGAAGAATCACTTCCCGAATGCGCTCAACCAATCCCGAAGAATGATGAAACTGCAAGAAAGTAAAAATCCAAAAAAAAAAAAACAGCAAAGATATGGACAGATTTTCGAAAAAGAAAAATAAGGAGGGGAAAGAATTTTTGACAGAGAAGATTTGGGAGCAAAGGAAAAAGCTAGAAAATTTTGAAAAGTAACAGACTGCAGGATTCTAATAATTCCCCCTTTCAACACCACTACTCAGTCTTTTAGTAAAACTCAAACTCCTACACACTAAGAACAGCAAAAATTAATACCTTTGCACAGACTCAAACCCAAGACCTCCCTTACTCCAACACTCATTTTATCTACTAGACCAGTAGGCCCATTCTGTCATTTATAAACCAAGTTTTGTTTGTAAGTCTAATAACCAGAGATGAGGCTTTACTCAATAAAAACCCAAAATTTTACCCAAGTTATGACTTGAACTCGGAACCTCCCCTAACACACCCAGTGCACACAACCACTAAAGTAGGTGATATGCTCATGATATTAAGTAATAAAATTTATAAAACTGATCGCACCAAAAACTAACTAATATCACGATTTTAATGGCAAGCGCAACTATCGAACAGTAGTATAGTTTAGCGGCAAGACCGAGTTATCGTACCCAAGGGAACCAAAAGTACTAATACTTACTTCCTTTCTATTATCTAGCCTAAAAATAAAAGAGGATTGGTTGAAACTAATTCTACAACTAACTAAAAGTGCACAAAAAGTAAATTGGGGAAACCTTTAGGGAAAAGCTGATTGATATGAGCAATACTTAAGGGAGAATCCACCTAGACTTCACTTGTTATTAACTTCTTGAACTAGATGTTTTCTTCACTTGACTTGATCCGTAAAGATCCCTAACTTATGTTAATACCTCCGTCGAGGATAAGAACAACTAATCCTAGGTGGTTAATTAAAGTTTCTTTATTAATTAACACACCCAGGTTGCATTAATTCAATCTATGGATCCCCCTATTAGGTTTGACCCTAATCTGACATATTTATGTCACCGTATGTCTAGGGTTGCATGCAACTCCGCTTAATTATGGTAGATCTACTCTTAAAACAGGGACTTTTGCTCCTCTGCCTAAGCACATCAAATTCTTGAAGTAATACCTAGGATTATTAAATCAAGAATGAAGAACACATAATTAAGAACAATTCAAGTATTTATCATATAATTCAAGAATAAATAATAACAAGATCTGTCTTAGGTTTCATCCCCTTCAAGTATTTGAGGGGTTTAGTTCATAATAAAGAAAGAAAATATCTCAGAAGAATTAAGATAACAAAACATAAAGAACCCAAAAACCCTTGAAGGAATTTAGGGAGATCCTCTGTCTTGATGTAGAATTCTGGCTTCTGGGATGAATCAATCGGCTTCCCTTGGAGTAATCCTTTGCTTTCACTCCTTGTGTTGGCAGAATTATGGCGCTCTTTCTTCAGAGAAAAGAGTATATCTTTAGAGTTGCCTCTTGGGGTCTTTATATAGAGTTTAGAATGGCTTTCTTAGCCCCTAAGTATCCAAATCCGAGTGAAATTCCTCTTCCTCACGACAGGGACACGCCCGTGTGCCACGTCCGTGTGCCACGACAAAAGGCCATGTGAGAGTCTGTCGATGGTGGCACGGCCGTGTGGCCTGGCCATGCTTGTCGGGGACTGGACCGTGTGGTCTTCGTGTGGCACGACCGTGTGCCACGGCAGTGTGGTGACTTCTTGGGCCGTGTCATTTTTCCATTTTGGCCCATTTTCCTTGTTTTTGGTCTATTTTTCGTTCTTTTCTCTTCCCTATGCTCTCCTGAGTATAAGATATGAAAAAGAAAGATTAAGAGCACCAATTCTCACAAAATTAATTATAATCCACCCAGAAATTAAGCTAAACATGGGGTAAAAATATGTATAATTTATCGTTTATCAGTAGGCAGTTATTTGTGTCAAATCAATTCAGAAACACATTCAGAAGATTTTCATGCCACAAATTCATAAAAGTTAGAAAATAAAAATTTGGGGCGTTACAACTCTACCCCCCTTAAAGAAAATTTCGTCCCCGAAATTTTACCTGATCAGAAGAGATGAGGATACTGTTGTTGCATCGAATCCTTTAGCTCCCAAGTGGCCTCCTCAGTGCTATGATTCCGCCACAACACTTTTACTAAGGGAATAAACTTCCTACGCAGAACCTTAACGTTACAATCTAAAATCTGAACTAGCTGCTCCTCGAACATCAGATCTAGTCTAATCTCAATATCCTCCACAAGCACAATGTGTGTGGGATCAGAGCGGTAACATCTCAGCATCGAGACATAAAACACATCATGTATACGATCTAACTCTGAAGGTAGCTCTAACTGATACGTGACTGACCCCACTCTTCTCAAAATCCAGTATCGCTTAATAAACCAAGGGCTTAGCTGCCCTTACGACCGAACCTCAGAACCTTCTTCCATGGTGAGGCCTTAAGAAAAACCAAGTCCCCCATAGAATACTCGATGTCTTTCCTCTTCAGATCAATATAAGGCTTCTGTCTATCAGAAACCACTTTTAGACACTCTCAAATCAGACGAACATTATCCTCAGTCTCTGATAGCAACGCCAGACCCAGTACACGTCGTTCACCCAACTTAGTCTAGCACAAAGGAGTGTGACACTTATGACCATATAGTGCCTCATACGGTGCCATCTGAATACTGGACTGATAGATGTTGTTGTAATCAAACTCAACTAACGGCAGGTACTCCTCTCAACTGCCTCAGAAATCTATCGCATAGCTCCTCAACATGTCCTCCAATATTTGAATCACCCTTACTGACTGACCATCTGTCTGAGGATGAAAAGCGGTAAGTTAAGTCACGAACCCAAAGCCTCGTAAAGCTTCAGCCAGAATTAAAATGTAAAACGAGGATTCCTATAAAAGATGATCGAAACAGGAACCCCATACAGTCTCACTATCTCAAAAATGTAAAGTTTGGCCAAATTTTGTAAGGAGAAGTCTATCGTAACATGAATGAAGTGAGCTGACTTGGTCAATTGATCCACGATGACTCATATATAATCCTTCTTAGTGGGTGTTAGAGGAAACCCACTAACGAAGTCCATTGTCACTCGCTCTCATTTTTATATCGGTATTTGTTCTAGCTGTAGCAACCCCGAAAGCAACTGGTGCTCAGCCTTAACCTGCTGAAATGTCAAGCAGCGAGTAACAAATTTGGTCACCTCACGCTTCAATCCTGGCCACCAGTACAACTCTAAGAGATCTTTGTACATCTTGTTCTCACCGGGATGCATAGCATAATGGCAACTATGCGCTTCCCTCGGAATTGACTATCTTAAGTCCTCATCATCGGTACTCAAATTTGGCATCTAAAATACAGAACCCCAACATCATTAACCATAAAATTAGTGGTAACTCTACTCTCAACATCACGGAACCGTAACTCAAGAGTTTTATTCTCCAACTGCTTAGCTCTAATCTGCTTAATCCATGTCGGCTTCACTTGTAACTCAGCCAAAAGACTCCCATCATCATATAAACTCAATTGAGCAAACAACACTCTCAGATCCGTCACAGTCCTACGACTCAACATGTCAGACACCACGTTGGCCTTACCAAGATAATACTCGATGCTGGAGTCATAATCCTTAAGCAGCTCAACCCATCGACGCTGCCTAAAATTTAACTCCTTCTGAGTGAGGAGATACTTGAGGCTCTTGTGATCAGTGTTGATGGTACACTTCTCACCGTACAGGTAATGTCTCCAAATTTTAAGGGAAAAAACCACTACAGCTAACTCCAAGTTGAGTGTCGGATAATTTTTAACCTCATGAGTCTTGAGCTGTCGAGATCCATGTGCCACTACCTTATCGTCTTGTATCAAAACATAGCCCAAACCTACATGTGACACATTACTGTATACCACGAAGTCCCTTCCAAGCTCAGGTTGTATCAAAACTGGAGCCTTTGTCAAAACTGTCTTGAGCTTCTCAAACCTCTCCTGCTGTGCATCAGTCCAAACAAAAGAACTCCTTTACGCAATAGCTTAGTCAACGGAGTTGCGATCAAAGAAAACCCCTCTACAAAATGATGGTAGTATCCTGCCAACCCTAGAAAACTATGAATCTCTGATACATTCTTCAGCTGCTTCTAATCTAACACAGCCTCAATCTTACAAGGATCCACACAAATCCCCTCAGCAGATACTACATGCCCCAGAAAAGTAACCTTTCAAAGCCAAAACTCGCATTTAGAGAACTTTGCATACAACTATTTCTCTTGAAGAGTCTATAGAACAATGCTGAGATGCTCATCGTGCTCATCCTCTGTCTTAGAATAAACTAAAATGTCGTCAATGAACACTACCACGAACCGATCCAAATAGGGTTAGAATACTCGGTTCATCAGATCCATGAACGCCGCAGGTGCATTAGTCAACTTGAAGGGTATAACTAAGGACTTGTAATGACCATAACGAGTCCTAAATGCCGTCTTATGCACATCAGCCTCATTTACTCTCAACTGTTGGTAACCCAATCGCAGATCGATCTTAGAGAACACTAAAGCCCCTCTGAACTGGTTGAAAAGATCATCAATCCTCAGAAGTTAGTATTTATTCTTAACTGTTAACTTATTTAACTGACGGTAGTCGACACACATCCTCATCATACTGTCATTTTTCTTTACGAACAAAACAGATGCTCCCCATGGAGACACTCTGGGACGAATAAACCTACAATCCAACAGCTCTTGAATCTAAGCCTTAAGTTCTGTTAGCTCCTTCGGTGCATACGATAAGGGGCGATAGACATCGGAATCGTACCAGGAATCAAATTAATCCCAAACTCTACCTCTCGACTCAGAGGTAAACCTGGTAGTTCCTCTGGAAACAAATCTAGAAAATCCATTACAGTGCAGATGTCTCTAACCGAAGAGTCTACAGAATTCAAAACACTGATGTAGGCCAAGAATGGCTTATATACCTTTCTTACCAACTTATCTGCCGCCACCGCCGAGATCACATTTCTCAAATAATTTCGTCGTTCCTCAGTCTTGACTATCTCATTATCCTCTTTGGTCCTTAGAACAACCCTATTTTCAGCACAATTCAGACTCACACAATGCTTTACAAACTAGTCCATGCCCAGAATTAAGTCGAACTCCCCAAACGAAAGTTCTATCAAATCAGCCAGAAATATCGTCCCTTGCACCTCCAACGGAACGTCTCTAAACAATTTACTGACTCTAACAGACTGCCCCAACGGGCTCACCACTGATATCTCGTTAGAAGTACTTTCATACGTAATACCCAGAGTCTCAAACACAGTACGTGCAATATAGGAATGTGTAAACCTATGTCAAGCAGTACAACATAAGGTAAATTAAAAATTAGGAACGTACTAGTGATGACGTCTGGAGCATCTCCATCCTGACGATGACATGCAGCATAGACCAGTACAGGCTACCTCGCCTCAGTGGGCCCAACACCTCTGCTCAGTGCTCTCTGACCTCGACCTATATCGTTACCACCCCTAACCTGTCCTCGGCCCCTAGGTGGCTGCTGTATCCCTCTCGGTGGCTGTGCAGTCTCAATAATCGGAGCTTGCATCTGACTACCACTTAGTGGACAATCTTTAACTTAGTGCTCAGTAGACCCGCACCTCAAACACGCCCCAGTAACTCTCCAACACTTGCCTAGATAGCTCCTATTACAGTGCTGACAAATAGCCACCATAGCAAGAATAACCACAGTAGGCCCAACTCTCATGGGCCTATTAGTCTTGGCCTTTTTCTTAGGCCTCATAGCAGAATTAGAAGGCTCTGGATCCCTCTTAGCCTTCCCTCTATCACGATTTTGGCGTTCAATGCGCTTCACCTCCTTGGCTATCTTGGCCGTTTTGACTGAGGCTGAGAAATCCCGCTCCCTCTGTGGAGCTATCAGAATACGTAGGTTGTCGCAGAGACTATCCTCAAACTGCACACAGCGCTTACACTCGATCGCCACCATGCCCCTCACATAACGACTCAGTCTAAGAAATTTAGACTCGTACTTGGCCACAGATCGGTCCCATTGTGTGAGATTAAGGAATTCACACCTCCTAGCATCAATATAGCTAGCTCTCACATACTTATTCTGAAAGGAGGTCTTAAATAAACCCCACGCCAAACGGCCAAGCTGAGTGCCTTCCTTAACTATCAACCACCACTGGTACACCTCATCTCGCAGCAAGGACACAACCCCCTTGAGATTTTTCTCATCAATAAAGTCTAGATCATCCATGATACGCTCCGTGGCCTCCATCCAGTACTCAACCACGTTAGGAGCAACTCTAACTATCCCCCTAAATATCTCAGCCCCATTCGATCAGAGCCATTCCGTAATGGACCCACCAGTGTTGAGCCCAGCAACCCTCTCTAAAATCCAAAGCATAGCCTGCAATAGTACGTCGTCCCTAGCTGTACGATTATATGGTCTTGTCTTAGTATCAGTCGTAGGCGATGCCGATGTCTCACTAGCATCCACCATCGATATGGTATCAAAAGTGAAGGACTCAGTTCAAACCCTTCAACGGCCTCTACCTTGACCTCTAGTACCCCGTCCACGAGTACTGAGTGTGCTTATCATAAATATCAAATTATCTATATTAAGAGTTTTATACAAATTAGTTTACAGTTCTAATATATTATTAGCAAATATTTTATGCAGTACAGTGATCAGAGTATTCAGTGTCGGTTATCGCGAGTAATAGTCTCACTTCAATTTTAGTTTAAACTTCCTAGAGTGTTTCAGAAAAGTACTACCTAAGTAGTCTTAGAATACAATTTCAGTAGAGTCCTACCTAAAGGTCTCAAAGCATACAAACACTATTTCTCAATTAGATCAAATAGTATCTCTAAGCATCCTTTCAATCAATTCAATTGGAGTTACAGAGAAACTAAATTAGATCGGTGCCGGAGGCTCAATGTACCACCTTCTCAGTATCAAAAACATTTCAAAGTCATTTTTGGATTATTTCTCAAAACCATACTTTCAAACCCAAAAAACCACAACCAAATTTTACAACTTGGCTCTAATACCAATAAATATAACACCCCAAACATGGCTTAGACATTATTGTTGAATCTAGCGGTGTCACATAAGAGTGCTTTTGAAAAAGCCTTAGTAAGTTGAAAATCATTTCGGTTATTATCTTTACCTAAGTCAGAAAATCACTAATCAAGTTATTTGCTTAAACCTATTTCTTTTACACGAAAGCTCTTAGTCAATTTTAGTAAAATGAAACCTTTGTGACGTTTGCAGTTTTAAAAATAAATCCATAAATATCAACTTAGGAACCCAATTAAAACCAAAAACAGTCTGAGTCCAAAATTACATTAATCACCCAAAAGTAATAAAACCATTAAAGTCATAAAAGTCATAAACTATAGTAAACGTTTCAGTGGCCACCATCAAGCCCTTCGCTGCACTGATCCATCTACTGCTAGGGATTACCTGGTAGATAAATAAATAAAGAGCTCAGTGTGTACACCCCCACAGTAAATCATGCATACATATAAATATCAAAAACTAATAACAGTCATGATACGGGCCTGAGCCCTTAACAGATACAGTGTAGCTTTAGTCCACTCAGAACGGGATCAGATATATTCAGGCCTTAGCCCATACAGATACACATACATATCAAATCAGTACAGTACATGCCCACCAACCCTACATACCATCTCCGTCCACCCTACATACCATGTGGGGATCAAATCAACCCACCCAGGCCTACACACTACGTATAGGGATAAAATCAACCATCCAACCCTACACACCGTAAGGTACTGTAAAACAGCATATAATAGTAAATACAGCATAGCTGCCATATAATAACGTCATGGCATGCTTTTATACAGTAAACAGATCATACAAATACATATCAAATCAGAAGCAGTGTAGATACTAAGTATATCATGCTATCATATCACAGAATAGGGGTCTCAGTAACCTTTACCGACCCTACAACAGGTCACAGTCGACTAAGGTGAGCCGTGCAACCTTTCAGAACAATTCAGATTAATGGGCTCACACGTTTATGTGGCATACCCGTGTGTGTAGCCCACACAGCTCAAATTGGCCTTACCCGTGTGGATCACACGGCCTGGCCCAAATCTCACACGTCCGTGGTGGGCCTGAGCCCTTAACAGATACAGTGTAGGCCTTAGCCCACTTAGAACAGAATCAGATATATTCGGGCCTTAGCCCATATAGATACGTATGTATATCAAATCAGTACAGTACATGCCCACCAACCCTGCATACCATCTCCGTCTACCCTACACACCATGTGGGGATAAAATCGACCCACCCAGCCCTACACACCAAGTATGGGGATAAAATTAACCCATCCAACCCTACACATTGTGAGGTACCGTAAAACGACACATAATAGTAAATACAACATAGATGCAATATAATTGGCTAGAAGTTTTACAGTTTTCCTTCTCTTCACAACAATCCTACCCTAATGCAATGCAACATAAATAATGTCATGGCATACTTTTATACAGTAAACAGATCATACAAATACATGTCAAACCTGAAGCAGTATAGATGCTAAGTATATCATGCTATCATATCATGGAATAGGGGTCTCAGTAATGCTTACCGACCCTACAATAGGTTACAATTGACTAGGGTGACTCGTTTAACCTTTTAGAATAATTCAAATTAATGGGCTCACATGTCCATGTGGCCTGCCCGTGTGGGCTCACACGCCCGTGTGGCCCACATAGCCCAAATTAGCCTTGCCCGTGTGGATTACACAGCCTGGCCCAAATTTCACACGCCCGTGTGGCCTACACGGCCCAATTGGCCTAGCCCGTGCCTCGTACACGGTCTAGCCAGCCTCATACGATCTTGTCTATCGCGCTCGTGTCGTGCATACATGACCTGGTTCGTCGATCACACGATCGTGTCTCACCACACAGACTCCATACGGGCAACTCACAATCCCTTGTAGTATCAACAGTTTTATTTTTTTACTTTCGCCGAAACGCGATTTTAGTGTAATCAGAGTACACACCTAGTCCTTTTTCGATGCCGTTGTAACCCCGGAGTCACTAGTACCTAATAATCATAATATTTCAACTTTTTAGACCCTAAAATAGAGTCCAAACAGCCAATCTCAAAATCGTAGAATTGACTTACCGCTACCACAGCAAGCACAGAATAGCATTCTTATAATCTGATAACTCAACCAAGGCCCTCAATTAGTCCCTAAACGAGAGTATAATGATTCCTCCTTAAATCGCTTAAACAAAGAAATCACGCTAGATTTAGGAAGAATCACTTACTAAACGTGCTTAACCAATCCCGAAGAATGATGAAACTGAAAGGAAGTAAAAATCCAAAAAAATAGCAAGGATATGGACAGATTTTCGAAAACGAAAAAGGAGGAGGGGAAAGAATTTTCGACAAAGAAGATTTGGGAACAAAAGAAAAAGCTAGAAAATTTTGAAACGTAACAGACTGCAAGATTCTAATAATTCCCCCTCTTAACGCCACTACTCAGTCTTTTAGTAAAACTCAAACTCTTACACGCCAAGAGCAACAAAATTAACGACTCTGTACAGACTCGAACTCAAGACCTCCCTTACTCCAACACTCTTTTTATCCACTAAACCAGCAGGCCCATTCTGTCATTTATAAGCCAAGTTTTGTTTGTAAGTCTAATAACCAGATATGAGGCTTTAATTAATAAAAACCCAAAATTTTACCCAAGTTGTAACTTGAACTCGGGACCTCCCCCAACACACCTAGTGCACACAACCACTAATCAATTCAGAAACACATCCAGAAGATTTTCATGCCACAAATTCATAAAAGCCAAAAAACAAAAATTTGAGGCGTTAGAACAAGGGCTAAAATGTGTAAGTGAGAAAAGTATGAAGTCTTAAGGAATTACACATAGGATAACAATGCTCACACAAGCTATCAGTTGTGAAGATAATTGATACGGAATAATGTGGATGAACGCAGAAGCAAATTGCAACGCCTTAAAATTTTTAATTTTTGCTTTTGTGTATGTGTGACACAAATATTGTCTACTCTAGTCGTTAAGTGTTCTGGGGGGTGTTTGGGAGGTCTCAGGTTCAAGTCATGACTTGGGAAAATTTTTGTATTTTTAATGAATAATTGGTCAGTAGGCTTTTTAAGTAAAAGTTGGTAAATAATTAATAGAATGGGCCTGCTGGTCTAGTGGTTAATTAGAGTGTTAATGTGAAGGAGGTTATGTGTTCGAATCGTGTGCTCGTGTTGTACAGTAAGTTTGTAAGTGAGTTCTCTTCTGGAATAATTCAATAAATCTCCGTTTAATGTGAGCCGTAATCTATTTAAGAAAAAATCGAGGGGCTGGTGGTTTCTAATCAACGTTGTAATTATGTGGAATCATGGTCACTCAAGCGAGTTAAGGGTTTTGTTAGGTCTTTAGTTGAATTTTTTCCGAAATTGGTCAATTAAAAACGAATTAAGTGATTAATCTGGAGATATGTTAGTCAATTTTTAGGTTTAGGAGGCTTGGGAGTGCTTACGCATCAAAAACAATATAGGTGTGTACCCAAAATGCAGAAAATGAGGCTCAGTAAAAAGTCAGAAAACCCCACTATCGACACCACACAAACGTGTGGTCGCCCGTGTAGTAGGCCGTGTGCTAGGACACGGCTGTGTGATGGCTTGGCCAGCCGTGTGTGACACACGGGCTAAACCAAATTGGGCCAAGTGGGCCACACCGGCATGTGGGCCTAGATGGGTAGTCCACACGGACGTGTGAGATTTTGGGCCAAGTCGTGTGATCCACACGGCCAAGGCCAAATTGGGCCGTGCGTCCCACACGGGCAGGCCACATGGGCATGTGAGCCTATTTTCACTAAATTGATTGTTAAGGTTCCACGAGTCACCCAAGTCAACTGTGAACCTACTGTAGGGTCGGTAAGCATTACTTAGACCCCTAATTGTGTGAACTGATTGAATGATTGGTATATATATATTGAGCATGATAATAGGATTCATGTATACTGAACTGATTATATGTACTGATACCATGAGATAGCATGTCATATATTGTATGTTGTATTGCATGGAGTTGGGTTGATTATATTTGGAGGAAATATACTGAAAGGCTCTTAAGCCTAATATACTGGCTGCTTAATTGTAAATTACTGTTTTGTGCCGCATTCGGTACTACCTAAAATATAGGGATGGGTGGGTTGATTTAATCCCCACATAGAGTGTACAGTTGGATGGAGATGATGTGTAGAGGCTGGTTGGGTAGAACTTTACTACTAAATATTGATGACTAACACTAATATTATGATGGGCTAAGGCCCTAATGCATACTTGATACCGTAGTGAATGGGCTAAGGCCGAAACTGCTACTGATACTGAAACGGGCTTAGGCTCATATTATTTTGATTGTGCATTGTGTTTACTGTTTATTGGTTTTCTACGGGATTACACACTAAGTTTACGTAAACTCACCCCTTCTCTATTTAATGTACACAGGTAATCCCTAGACCTAGACGGATCGGTGCAACAGAGGACTCGACGGTAACCACAATTTTTGGACTTCATGATTATAATTTATTACTTTTGATTATGGTTTTGTTATTGGTTTAAATTGATGTAATTTGTGGACTTTTAAGGACTTTTTCTTAAATCCAAGCTTTTGTTTATTTAATTATTTTATGGATTTAAAACTACTAGTCGTGGGAAATTTGGTTTTCAAAAAGTGAAAGCTTTTTCTAAACTTACGATTACTTAAACCGTTTTAATTTGAAAGCTTCTGCAACGAGAAACGTTTTAAAGTAAATATTTTAAATAAGCAAAACGACTTCTTTTGGAACTAATAACATGGAACTGTTTTTCTTGTAAAAACTTAGTTTTCAAACACACTAACATGTGGCATTGCCAGATTCGGCCATAACGTGTAGGCCGGGTTTGAGGTGCTATATTTAGTGGTATCAAAGCTAGGTTGCAAAACTCGACTGTGGATTATGGGTTGTAAAACTTGGTTTTATAGAACTACTTTTTAATGATTGAAATGTTTCTACTGAGAATGTGGTATACCGAGTCTCCAGTGCCGATCTTGTAAATATTTTGAAAGTGTTAGATATGTTTAAATTCTAAATACTATGGTATTCTAACTACTATAAGTAGTGTACTGTAAAAATACGTTACATAGTATATACTGAAACTGTAGTAAGACTGAAACTATAATAAACTACTAGAAATGGTGACATACGAGAACAAACTCTGAATTACTGATACTATTATATAAAATATTTGTTAACAAATACTAAAACTGTAACTGATTCATAAAATTTTTAATACAGATAAACTTAATTAGATATGAGCACATGAGGTATCTGTGGACGGGGTACTAGAGGACAAGATAGAGGCTGTAGAGGGGCTTGAGCTGAGTCCTCGTCATCTGGTAACATATTAAATCTGGACATGAGTGAGACGCCAGTGTCGTCTGCTACTGAGACTGGGTCTCAAGATCATATGGCAGGGGATGACGTATTGTCCCAGGCTATGTTGAGGATTTTGGAGAGGGTCGCTAGGCCCAATACTAGATCTGAGGGCCAAGGGTCGATTACAGAATGACTTCGGTCCAATGGTATTGAACTTTTTAGGGGTGTCACTGGAATCGCTCCTAATGTGGTCGAGTACTAGATAGAGGCCACGAAGAGGATCATGGATTATCTGAATTACACCCCCGAGCAAAAAAAAAAGGGTGTAGTTTCACTGCTGCGATATGAGGCTTATCAGTGGTGGCTGACTATTATGGAGGGCACTCGGCCTGAAGGTCTGACTTAGGAGTTCTTTAAGACTACCTTCTAGGGGAAATAGGTGGGGGCGAGTTATATGGATGCTTGTAGGAGGGAGTTCTTAAACCTTACCTAGGGAGATCAATCTATGGCCGAGTACGAGGCCAAATTCCTGCGACTGATCCACTATGCAGAAGGTATGGTGGCTATTGAGTCTGAGTAATGTGTCTATTTTGAGGATGGCCTCAGGGAAAATTTGAGAGTCTTGATAGCTCCGCAGAGGGAGCACTATTTTTCTGCCCTAGTTAAGAAAGTGAAGATCACCGAGGAGATTAAGCGCGCTAAGCGCCAAAACCGTGATAGAGAGAGAGGTAGGAACAAGAGGGATTCGAAGCCGTCGAGTTCTGTGTAGAGGCTTAAGAAAAAGTCTAGAGCTGATGGGCCGGTTAGAGCTGGACCCCATGTTGCTACTATTGGACTGCAGCCATGTGTTGATTGTGGTAGACACCATCAGGGTGAGTGTTGGAGGAGGATTGGGGTTTGTTTGAGGTGTAAGTCACTAGAGCATCACATTAATGTGTGTCTATTGAGGGCCAATCAGATGCAAGCTCAGGGTAATGGTACCACACAACCACCGAAGGTGGCACATCAGCCACCGAGAGGCCGTGGGCAAAGAGCATCAGGTAGAGGTGCTGGACAGATTGAGGTGAGGCAGCTGGTTCTAGCATATGATGCACGCTGCCTAGAGGATGGAGACGCTCCAGATGTCATTACGGGTACGTTTCTCATTCATGATGTACCTTATATTGTTTTGATAGTTATAGGATCCACTCACACCTATATAGCCTGTACTGTGTCTAAAAACTTGAGGATTTTGGTTGAGAGCACTACAAGTGAGGTTATCGTACTGAGCCCGTTAGGGCAATCTATAAGGGTTAACAAGTTGGTTAGAGACATCCCTTTAGAGGTTCAAGGGGCAATCTTTCTGGCTGACCTGATGGAGCTTTCATTTGGGGAGTTCAACTTAATTCAGAGGATGGATTGGTTGGTCAATCACCGTGTTAGCTTAGACTGTGCAACTAAGAGGGTTGTATTGAGGACAGAGGAGGATAATGAGGTAGTCCTGATTCGAGAGTGCCAGAATTATCTATCTAATGTGATCTCTGCACTGGTAGTGAAAAAGTTGGTTCATAAGGGATATGAGGCCTTCTTAGCCTACGTAAGTGTTTTTGGTTCTAGAGACTCTATTGTTAAGGACATCAGAACGGTAAAAGATTTTTTGAACATCTTTCCTGAGGAGTTATCGGGTTTACCTCTGAATCGTGAATTAGAGTTTGGGATTGATCTCCTTCCTGGTACATCTCTGGTGTCCATCATGTGACAGCCCTATTTTGGCCCTAATCGAAAAAGTGGTTTCGGGATCACGAAACTGAGTCAGAAAATTTTTTAAAATATTATTTTCTGTGTTTATATTATTTGAATTGACATATGTGAAAGTTTGGTGTTTTAATTCTGTCATTTGGATGCTAATTTATTAATTAAGGATTCAATTGCATAAGGGAAAAATTAGATGGTTAATGTGTAAATGTCGAATTGTAGATGTTCTTTTAATATGAAGGGTTTAAGATGCAATTAGACCAAGCATAAATTTCATGGACATATTCGGCAATGATATAGTGGAGAAGTAATGATTTTATCAAGGCTAATGTGGTAATTCAATAATAAAAACTCATGCATGAAATAGTAAAACATAACATAGTTGTTGATTCACTCTTGTTTTTCCGAAACTAAAATAAAAGAATTGAAGAAAAAAATTTTGGGCATTCGGCCATTTGAAGCCTTCAATTCAAGGTGATTTTCATACTTATTTTTGTTAATTTGAGTATATTTATAATCTATGTCCAATTCTTTCAAAAACCCATGTTGAAATTTTGAATTTGGTTGAAGGATGTATATTCGGTCATAGAGGAAGTTAAGTTGATTTTGATTATTGTTTTATTTGAATAAAGAATTGGATGAATCTATAATTATAAGTGAGTAAATTAGTAGAATAATGAGTTAGAAGGACCTATAAGTTAAGATATCACTATCGGTTTAAACGTACCATGGATAAATTCATTTAGTTTCGTTGTATGCACTTGGATTGATTTGTAAGGATTTGAATATACTAGAGAGTATTTGGCTAAAGTAAGATAGGAAGAATGTTGAAAAATTACTTATCAAAGATGATATGACCGAATTGTTAAGGTTCGGCTTTGAAAGGGCTTTTATGTGATTTTGTTCTAGTTATACTATATATAAACAATCTTTGAATAATGTTAAATTTTGGTAAATAGGACTTTAAGGACTATATGATATTCGGTTATGGGTGTTAATTGGAAAACCTTATGTTAGATGTTGGGAGATAATGTTTAAAAGTTAAATGTGTTTATACATATGGCTGAATGTGCTTAATGTTAATGAATGGTTTAGTTGAATGTATTTTCTATTGATAAATTGCTTAGGTAAAAAGTATATTGAGAGTTTGGAAATATGTGCTTGCCGTGTGTGTATATATATATATATACATATATCATTAGGTAAGCATTTATTTTCATGTCTTGAATGAAAAATACCATAGCCGATCATGATGTTTGAAAATTAACTCGTGAGAAGTTAAGTAGTTGATTTAAAATATAAATGATGTTAGCTAAAAATTTAAAAAGGGAATGCCGAATGTGACTTCTTATGAGAAATGGTTCGATTTGGTTATTATAGAAAGGTTAAAGATGACCTATAAGGTGCATGACTTTTGCTATGATTTATGTATGTGAGAGCCGAATATAGTTATGAGTTAATGCTTGAATAATTAAGTTGTAATAAGTTAAAATTTGTTCAATTTAGCTCAAGAGCAAAGAGAGCCAAATTCGGATAGGGGGAAGCGAAACTGTTTGAATAGTCGATCCGTAGTCATTCGACGACAATCGAGGTAAGTTCTTAAGTATTTGAGCTTGATTATTTTGTATGTTTAAAGGTTGAATGAATATAACAAAGAGGGTGTTTGATTTTATACATTCAAGGTGCTGAAAGAGTATCGAATTAATGCTATAAGTCGAATGTGACTAGTATATCTAAGTCGAATTTGATATGATAACATGATGTGCTGAAATATGAGTTATGATGTGTGAACTATGCCCTATGTGTTTTATTAAATGATGAAAACCTTTGTACAAAGATATATGTTTCAGTTATATGTAAATTGAAGCATAGGTTACGAAAGTATGAAAGAACATGTGAATTAGTTATCATAATGTGATATTCGGGAATTGGCCTAGCAAGCTTTAAGCTGATGAATATTGTCAGGCTTTGAGCCTAGCAGGCGTAATGCTGGTGAAGCAATTTCGGACTTAAAAAGTCTAGCAGGCCTTGTGCCAGTGACGAACTCAGGATTACACCTAGCAAGTTGATTGCCGGTGAATTAATAAGAGTATAAGACAACGAGGTCCTGTGCTAAAATGGCAATTAAATTCGTATAATGCATTAAGTTGTCCAGGTATGTGATACTTACTTATTTATGTGAGAACGATTTGGATTGGATTATGAATGGGCATTGAGAAGTATTTTCAAAGTTGTTGCAAGTATATATATATGTGCATTCGGTCAATGTGACATTGTACATATAAGTATATGTTAGTTGGGAGATTATAAACGTTGATGTTAAATATGGATATGAGGTTGCAATTAATTCTTTGAGATTAAATCAAAGATTATATTGAAGCATTTAAATGCTTATGATTATATAAGTTCGGTTTAAAAGTAAAATAATATGATATATGTGATTATGTATATTCGGCTAAATGGTATCAAACTTAGATATTATTATACGTAAATTATGTACACACATGAGTTAAGTAAATTAATTTACTTAAGACTTACTAAGCTATATTGCTTACTCTGAATATTTGTGGTTTGTTCTATTTTATAGATCTCGGTTGATAGTCACGAGCTCGGGGATTCAAGTTCAAAGTCATCCACACTATCGTCACTGTTTTGGTATTTTTAGTAGTTTATATTTTGAAAGATGGCATGTATAGGCTTAACTCTCTTTTGGAAACAAGTTATATTTTGAATATGTATATATTCAAGCCATGCGAAAATGGCTTGTTATGTTGATAAATATGTTTAAGTGGTTAAGTAAGCTATAAATCATATTATTCGTGTATGGTTGAATGAAATAGTTGTAAGCTTTCAATGGTGACTAATGGGTGATATGCCTTGATGATGGATTGCTTTGTTATTAAGAGATTCAGATATGCTCTTTTGTGAGTAGACATATATGAAATTGGATAGGTTGTTTATATGGTAAAATAAGGAGTTGGTTTAGACGACTTCTATTGTTGGTTTTATGTATCTTTGGTTATGTTTCATAAATGGAATTGAGATAAAATGATTTAATGATGAGTAAAGCTTTAAATTTATGAGTTATGTTGCGTTGAATGACTTATACTATTAAGTTAGTACATTTGGCTATTGGCAATAGTAATTAGGTCACTATTTGATATTTGTTATATGTATAAATAAAATTATGAGAATTTCGTAGTTGTTTCTATAAGTTGAGAAGTATATGATTTCGAATATCGTGTTTATAGTTATATGATTATTGATTGATTAATTATATGTTATAAACTTAATTGCTAATGGTTATTTTGATTAATGGAATTTGGTTATCATATGAATGTGTGGAATTGGGTATTAATCATTAGTTTTGTTTGGTAATGCCTCGTAGCCCTGTTCTGGCTACGGATTTAGGTTAGGGGTGTTACACATCGCCCCCTATCGAATGGCACCGAAGAGCTTGTAGAGGTTAAGGCTCAGATTCAGGAATTATTAGATCGCAGGTTCATCCGCCCTAGTGTGTCTCTGTGGGAAGCTCTGGTACTGTTTGTAAAAAAGATGGATGGATCCATGCGGATGTGTATCGACTATCAGCAACTGAACAAGTTGACCATTAAGAACACGTACCCACTACCAAGAATAGATGACCTGTTTGACCAGTTCCTAAGAGCTTTGTTATTCTTTAAGATTTACCTTCGATCTGGGTATCATTAATTGAGGGTCAAGAAGGCTGACGTACATAAGACGGCATTTAGGACTCGTTATGGTCATTATGAGTTCCTAGTGATGCCATTTGGACTGACTAATGCACCGGCAGCTTTTATGGATTTGATGAACCGAGTGTTTCAGCCTTATCTGGACCGGTTTTGTGGTGGTGTTCATCAATGATATACTGGTTTACTCGAAGACTGAGAATGAGCATGACGAGCACCTTAGAATTGTTCTTCAAACTTTGAGGGAAAAATAGCTCTATGATAAGTTTAGCAAGTGTGAGTTCTGGTTGAATGAGGTGACATTTTCGGGTCATGTGGTTTCTGCTGAAGGGATTCGAGTTGATCCTCGAAAGATTAAGGTGGTGTTGGAGTGGAAACAGCCTAGAAACGTGTCATAGATCCATAGTTTTTTAGGACTGGTAGGTTATTATTGGTGATTTGTGGAGAGCTTCTCACTGATCGTAGCACCCTTAACTAAGTTGTTACGTCTGGACGATTGCGCAGCAAGAGAGTTTTAAAAAGCTCAAGACTTTATTAACTAAGGCTCCTGTTTTGACACAACCAGAACCTGGAAAGGAGTTCTCGATTTATAGTGATGCGTCACATGTCGGTTTGGGATGTTTGTTGATGCAGGTGGGTAAGGTGGTAACATATGTGTCTCGTCAGCTTAAGATGTATGAGGCGAACTATCCGACACATGATTTGGAGTTGGCTGTCGTGGTATTTATACTAAAAAGCTAGAGGCATTATCTGTATGGGGAGAAATGTATCATCTAAACTGATCACAAGAGCTTAAAGTATCTTCTCACTCAGAAGGAGCTTAATCTTAGGCAGCGTAGATGGATTGAGCTGCTCAAAGATTATGACTGTACTATTGAGTACCATCCTGGCAAGGCCAATGTGGTGGTTGATGCACTGAGCCGTAGAGCTATCACTGATTTTAGGGCAATGTTTGCTCGCCTAAGCTTATTTGATGATGGTAGCTTGCTAGTCGAGCTTCAGGTTAAGCCAACATGGATTGAGCAGATCAAAGATAAGCAGTTGGAGGACGAGTCTTTGGGTCATTGGTTCTGATAGATTAAGAGTGGTAACACTACAAAATTTGGGTTGAACTCTAAGGGTGTGTTGTGTTTCCGTGGATGGATATGTATGTCGAACAACACTAATTTGAGGCAATCTATACTAAACTAGTGCATAGTACCCCTTATGCTATGCATCCTGGCAGAAATAAGATGTACCAAGACCTCCGTGAGTCATATTGGTGGCCAAGTTTGAAAGGAGAGGTTACCAATTTTGTGGGTAGATGTTTGACTTGCCAGCAGGTTAAGGCTGAGCATCAGTTACCTTCGAGTTTGCTGCAGCCGGTTAAGATTCCTTTATGGAAATGAAAGCGAGTGACTATGGACTTCGTTAGTGGGTTGCCCCTAACACCCATTAAGAAGGACTCAGTATGGGTCATTGTGGATCGATTGACCAAATTCACCCACTTCATACCGGTTCATACTGATTAGTCTCTACAAAAGCTGGTGAAGCTTTATATTTCTAAGATAGTGAGACTGTATGGAGTACTTGTTTCAATCATATCTGATAGGGATCTTCACTTCACGTTACAATTTTGGAGAAAGTTACATGGGGATCTGGGTTCAAGGTTGGACCTCAGTACTGCGTTCCATCCTTATACTGATGGTCAATCTGAGAGGGTGATTCACATACTGGAGGATAAGTTGAGGAGCTGTGTTATTGATTTCTGAGGAAGTTGGGAGGAGTATCTACCGTTAGCGAAGTTTGCCTCTAATAACAGTTTCAAGTCGAGCATCTAGATGGTACCTTACGAGGCTCTGTATGGTCGTAAGTGTCGCACTCCTCTGTGTTGGACTGAATTAGGCGAGCGACGTGTTCTGGATCCTGAGTTAGTTTCTGAGACTGAGGATAAGATCATATTGATTCGGGATTGACTGAAAGTGGCTTCTGATAGGCAGAAATCTTATGCGGATCTAAAGAGACGCGAGATTGAGTATTCTATGGGGGACATCGTATTTCTTAAAGTCTCACCTTGGAAAAAGGTACTGAGGTTTGGTCGTAAGGGCAAGTTGAGCCCTAAGTTTATTGGACTTTATCATATTTTGAAGCGAGTGGGACCAGTTTCTTATCAGTTGGAGTTACCTCTGGAATTAGATCGAATTCATAACGTGTTCCACGTTTTTATGTTGAGGCGCTACTACTCTAATCCTACTCACATTGTCCCTATTGAGAAGATTAAGGTTAGGCCAAACTTGACCTTTGAGGAGGAGCCGATTCAGATTTTGGACCGCGATGTAAAAGTTCTGAGGAAGAAGTCCATTCTACTCGTGAAGGTGTTATAGCGTAATCATAGCACTGAGGAGGCGACATGGGAACCTGGGGATACAATGCGTTAGCAGTATCCTTATCTGTTCTGATCAGGTAAATTTCGATAACGAAATTTTCTTTTAGGAGGTAGAATTTTAATGCCCCAAAATTTTTAATTTTTGTTTTTGTGTATGTGTGACACAAATATCATTTGCTCTATTGGTTAAGTGTTCTGGGGTGTTTGGGAGGTCCCAGGTTCAAGCCATGACTTAGGAAATTTTTTTGTATTTTTTTATGAATAAGCCTTATCTTTGGTCAGCAGGCTTTTTAAGTAAAAGTTGGTAAATAATTAACAGAATGGGCCTGCTGGTCTGGTGGTTAAATGGAGTGTTGATGTGAAGGAGGGTCTGTGTTCAAATCATGGTGAGGGCATTATTTTTGCTCACCTGTCTAGTAGAGTTTGAGATGAACTAAAAATCTAAGTGGTAGAGTGTTTTGGGGTTATCAGCTTCTATTCTTAAGGGTTTCTTGTGGGTAATTTCGGTTTCTCTTCTCCTTTCCACCCTTTTTGCTGCCATTTTCCTCTTCCACTGTTTACCCTTCTAGTTGCCGAAAATTTCCAATGAATCCCCCTCTCTTTTTCGTTTTCTTTTTCTATCTTTTTCGTTTGTGCAAAGCAAGCGATCATGTCGTATGGTAAGTTTGTAAGTGAGTTCTTGATAAATGATAAATTATAAACATTTTTACCTCATGTTTAGCCTATATTTTGGATGAATTATTATCAATTTTGTGAGAATTGGTGCTCTTAATCTTTTTTTTTCATATCTTATACTCAGGAGAGTATAGAGAAGAGAAAAGAATGAAAAATGGACCAAAAACGAGGAAAATGGGCCAAAATGTGAAAACGACACGGCCCAAGAAGTCACCACACGGCCGTGGCACACGGCCGTGCCACACAAGGTCCAACACGACCTAACCCCGATAAGCACGGCCAGACCACACGACTGTGCCACCATCAATAGGCCCGCACACGGCCTCTTATCGATCCACACGGGCGTGACACACGGGCGTGTCCCTATCGTGAGGAAGTTCAATTCTACTCGAAAAAGGATACTTAGGGGCTAAGAAAGCCATTCTAAACGCTATATAAAGACCCTAGGAGGCAACTTCAAGGGTGTGCTTATTTCCCGCTAAGGGAATACTCTTTTCTCCCAAGAAAGAGCGCTATAATTCTGCCAACACAAGGAGTGAAAGCAAGGAATTACTCCAAGGGAAGCTGATTGATTCATCCCAGAAGCCAGAATTCTACACCAAGACAGAGGATCTCCCTAAATTCCTTCAGGGGTTTTTGGGTTCTTTATGTTTTGTTATCTTATTTCTTCTGAGATTTTTACTTTATTAATTATGAACTAAACCCTCAAATACTTGAGGGGGATAAAACCTAAGACAGATATTGTTATTATTTATTCTTGAATTATATGATAAATACTTGAATTGTTCTTAATTATGTGTTCTTCATTCTTGATTTAATAATCCTAGGTATTACTTCAAGAACTTGATGTACTTAGGCAGAGGAGCAAAAGTCCCTGTTTTAAGAGTAGATCTACCATAATTAAGCGGAGTTGCATGCAACCCTAGACATAGGGCGACATAAATCTGCCGGATTAGGGTCAAACCTAATAGGGGGATCCATAGATCGAATTAATGCAACCTAGGGGTGTTAATTAATAAAGAAACTTTAATTAACCACCTAGGATTAGTTGTTCTTAGCCTCGACGGAGGTATTAACATAGGTTAGGGATCTCTACGGATCAAGTCAAGTGAAGAAATCGTCTAGTTCAAGAAATTAATAACAAGTGAAATCTAGGTGGATTCTCCCTTAAGTATTGCTCATATCAATCAGCTTTTCCCTAAAGGTTTCCCCAATTTACTTTTTGTGCACTTTTAGTTAGTTTTAGAATTAGTTTCAACCAATCCTCTTTTATTTTCAGGCTAGATAATAGAAAGGAAGTAAGTATTAGTACTTTTGGTTCCCTTGGGTACGATAACTCGGTCTTGCCTTTAAAATCGTGATATTAGTTAGTTTTTGGTGTGATCAGTTTTTATAAATTTTATTACTTAATATTGTGAGAGTATCATTTCTCTTCCCGAATAATTCAACGAATCTCCGTTTAATGTGAGTCGTATTCTGTTTAGGAGTAAATTGAGGGGCTGGTGGTTTCTAGTCGACACTGTGATTGTGTGGAATCGTGGTTACTCAAGCGAGGTAAGGGTTTTGTTAGGTCTTTAGTTGAGTTCCTTCCGAAATTGGTTAATCAAAAATGAATTAAGTGATTAATTTAGAGATATGTTGGTCAATTTTTAGGTTTTGGAGGCTTAGGAGTGCTTACGCATCAAAAATGATACAGGTGTGTACCCGAAACGCAAAAAACGGAGTTCGATGAAAAGTCGAAAAACCCCACTGTCGATGTTACATGGGCGTGTGGTTACCCGTATGGTAGGCCATGTGCAAGGACATGACAGTGTAATCGACGAGGCTAGGCCATGCGGGAAAAACACAGCTGTGTGATGGCCAGGTAGGCCATGTGCGACACACGAGTTAGACTGAATTAGGCCGTGTGGGCCACACGAGCATGTGGGCCCACAGGGGTAGTCCACATGGGCATGTGAGATTTTAGGCCAGGCTGTGTGATCCACACGGCCAAGGCCAATTTGGGCCGTGTGGGCCACACGGACATGTGGGTCCAGACATGCAGGCCTCATGGGCGTGTGAGCCCATTTTCATTGAATTGATTTTTAAGGTTGCATGTGTCGCCTAAGTCGACTGTGAACCTATTGTAGGGTCGGTAAGCATTACTTAAACCCCTAATTGTGTGAACCGACTAAATGATTGATATATATATATATATTGAGCATGATGATAGTATGCATGTATATTAAACTGATTATATATACTGATACCATGAGATGGCATGTCATGTATTGTACGTTGCATTGCATGGGGCTGGGTTGATTATATTTGGAGGAACTGTACAAAAGGCTCTTAAGTCTAATATACTAGCAGCTCAGTTCCAAATTACTGTTTTGTGCCGCATTCGGTACTACCTGGAGTGTAGGGATGGGTGGGTTGATTTAATCCCTACATAGAGTGTAGGGTTGAATGGAGATGGTGTGTAGAGGCTGGTTGGGTAGAACTTTGCTACTGAATATTGATGGCTGATACCGATACTGTGATGGGCTAAGGCCCTAATGTATACTTGATAACGTACTGAATAGGTAAGGCCTAAACTGCTATTGATACTGAAACGGGCTTAGGCCTATACTGCTTTGACTGTACGCTGTGTTTACTGTTTGTTGGTTTTCTGCGGGATTACACACTGAGTTTACCTAAACTCATCACTTCTTAGTTTAATGTGCACAGGTAATCCCCAGACCTAGACGGATCGGTACGGCGGAGGACTCGACGGTGATCATGGTTTTTAGACTTCATGATTATAATTTATTTTTTTTTCTTATGGTTTTGTTATTGGTTTAAATTGATGTAATTTGTGGACTTTTGAGGACTTTTGCTTAAATTTGGACTTTTGTTTATTTAATTATTTTATGGATTTAAAATTGCTAGTCATGGGAAATTTGGTTTTCAAAAAGCAAAAGTATTTTCTAAACTCATGATTACTTAAACCATTTTGATTTGAAAGCTTCCGCAATGAGAAATGTTTTAAAGTAAATGTTTTAAATAAGTAAAAGGACTTCTTTTGGAACTAATAACATGGAACTGTTTTTATTGTAAAAACTTAGTTTTCAAACACACTAACATGTGGCATTGCCAGATTCGGCCATAATGTCTAGGCCAGGTTTGGGGTGTTACACGGATCGTAGAGTTTTTCAAAATCACGAATTTATCCTAGATCTTTAGACGAACGTAAACTGAAACAAGAAACAATGAAAATAGATTAGTTCTCATAAAGGAGAGTCAAACGAAATTAAAATAACCAAAAGATGAACCGCTTGGTAAAGAGTCAAAAAGAGAACGAATTAGGGTTTCTTAGATGGAAAGAAACCATCCTTGGACCTTAAGACCCCAACCAAATCTGGAAAAACAAAATAGAAACATATTTGTTAGAAGTGATTTTAAAGATAAAAGTAAACTATTTTGTGCAAGAATGTTTAAAAGAACAAGAAAAGATTAAAACTCCTAATTTTGATGTGTTTCTCGATGGAACAAGATAAGAGAACATTTTTCTTGAAGCAACTTTAACCTGCCAAAGCAACAAGAACTAATTTAAATAAGTAAGAAATGATAAATTAAGGATAGAAAAGAAAAGATGACATCTTAAGAAGCCTTGGAAACATTAAGAATCTACAACTCATTTCAATGACTTTAATTCCCCCTCCAAGAAAGAGATCTTGACAAGAAAAAGATTGAAGATGACTCAAGAGCAATTCTTGAAGAAAGACTGAGAGAATTATTTATTAACTAAAAAAAACATAAATCAATTATTTCTCTATAAGGGTGAATGTCCATGCTACTTATAGCCCCCAAGATAAATTTTCCTAACCCTAATAGAATAACTCACATGACAACTCATTAAATAAAAACTAATTTTAAGTGTGGGCTTTTCATGGGAATTCAGCCAAAGGAATCAAATGGGCTCTTTGGGCTAAATTCTTACACTATGATCCACCTATTAAAATAAAATTAGACCTATATTTTAAATATTTTACAATTTTGGTCACTTTGATAATTTGTCCTGATATTCAATTAAATTACTTCCCAAACTTCAAGATGGGCTTGTAGACATCTTAATAGGCCATTTTGTTTCAAGAACTTGGCCTTGTGATCTGTTTGCTCTCAAAATTGGCTTGTTGACACTCGTACATGAAATCTAATGCACCTTGGCTGCAAGATTCGGTTTCTTGGACCAAGATTTCCAATATTTGAATATTGATTTTCTTTATTCTTGAAATTGTCTGAAATAACAAAATTGGACCAAGATTCGATTTCTTGATTTTCTTGAAAATAAGAAAGTGAATCTTGATTTCCTTTTTCGGTCGTGTGCACATCTATGGCTTTGGTAATGAAGTCTTGGATGGTCTCGTTCAATCTTGCTCAGATTTGCTTGGCTTTCGACCTCGTTATTAGGCCTTGAGGAAATTTGAGCCCATCACATTTGTAAGCCTGATTTTGGGCCTTGAATCTCACATTATTCCCCCTTCCTCAAGAAGATTCGTCCCTGAATCTTTAACTACACAAAAAGAAAAGGGATTAGAACAAATAACAGTAAAATGGAAAAAAAATACTTGCTTAAACTTTCTTTTGCACCAAAACTATCTCCAGCATGGATCAAGTATCTCTCCTTCAAAAACAAACTATCAACACTAAATAAAAAAAAATTAGGCACATGAGTGTTCAAGTAAAAAATAACCTGTAACTTTCTTTGAATATGCATGGTCATCCATTAGAATTTCCAACGATGAGTCAAGAATTTCACATAATTATAAAAATCAAGTAGTTTAATATTATTATGTAAAAAATCATATTTAAAGTCTAAGGTAGAAAATTTTGTTGCAAGATCGAATGCATGAGGTTCTTTAATAAACCTGTCGAATGCAACCAAATTAAGCTTTAAATACCTAGATAAACCCACAAAATCAATTGAAATTTCAGACCATTGTTTATTGAAACTTGACAAATGAGAAAGCATGTTGTACGGAAAAATAAAACCAATAGCATACTTATAAAAAACATTCAAGGTATGCGTACATATTTCAATTTCCAATGTAACATTACTTTTCTTACCTTCTAGCACCTGTGGAGAATTTTTAATGTTCAACTTACCTCTTTCATATAAGTAAAATCGTCTATTGATGGTAAAGTAATATAATTGAGAGTCCGTCAATGGATCCTTGAAATCTTGTAACAAAAAAACATCACTAAAAAAAATTGAGTTAGGGTTAGTTAAAATATAATCATTCTTCACTTTTGTATGGGTATTTTCTTGCTTTTCATTTTCTTTTTCCACTTGAGAACTTTCCTATTTTACTCATATGTATTTTCACTCACTAAAAGTGGACCATCAAGTAGACTTTTATCACTCAAGGTCTCTTTTCATTCTGTCTTTTCAATTTTTTCTTCCTCACATTCTATATCCCCCTCATGAGCATTATGAATATTCAATTTAGTACAATATATCTCAGTAGGAGAAACATGACGTTTCTATCTCATCTAACTTAATAGGTTCAAGGAAAAAATTCTCATTATCTTTTTAAGGTTCACAAAGTTTGCCATCCCAAATCTCTTTTCCACTAGAGGATGAGTCAAGAAAAGGTACAAAGTCATACTTACTTTCTTCTCTAGTTGGATATTTAGTTAGACATTAGAAACTCTTATGATTTTTTGAACTACACCAATAACATTGCACAAAAGGTGATATCTAAATCGTCTGTCTTCTCTTTATTTGGATATTTAATTGGACATTAGAAACCCTTGTGAACTTTTGAACTGCACCAATAACATTGCACAAAAGATGATAGCTCAATCGTATTCCTCCTTTTGTTTGGCCATTTCCCATTGAATTGACAAACTAATTTATGATAACTTTTTCGATCACAATAAGTTTCTTAATCATTTTTTTCCATGAAATTCTAGAATTAAGAACTTTGATTTAACTAAAAAATGTTGCTCACAGTCATTATTAATCAAAGTCTCAACATTTGCACGAGAGACACATCAAGCATTATTTGTACAAAGACGAGGCTGATCAACCTTATCTCCCCAATTATGATTCCGATGCTCAATTTTGGTACTTACACATTCCAAATTTTTGCTATTTGTATCTAGAATAGTGTCATGTTTCTAATCTCGAGCACTTCGATCCTTTAGATTGCATTGGAATCTGTCGAACCTGTGTTCGAACTTGTCATTTACTTCATTGAGGTCACGTTATAATTTCATTACTAAACCAACAAGATTTTCGATGGTCACTAGTGGTGTGTCACTCTAGCCATCACTTCCTTTGCCACTACGAGACATTGTGACAAATCTGAAATAAAAAACACAGCACTCAAAAGGAAAAAAATTAAACAAATCTCACCGTTATGCACTCAAAAGTAAAATTGAATTCTCAATGAGGTAAGAACTAATCTTGTGAATCTTTTAGGAGTATTTATGACAATCAATCAGAATGTTAAAGAATCTAGCTACCAAATATCCTAACGACACTAGGAGTCCAAAAGTGGTTAGACATCAAAGAATTGTATTGCACGGAGGAAGGAATGTGAATGTACTTTAACCTACTAACACAAGAAACAATAAAGTGTTAGAATGCGTACATGAACAATAAAAAAAACAAATGAAAACCTAAAGGTAAGAGTCAATAAAAATTGTCGAAACCCGAAAACCTTAAAAATTGCAAAGTAACTTGACAAACTTCATTCAAGGTGTTTCTAATTTCCAAAAATCATGAATATATTGTAGCCTCCTTAAATAATGTAGATCTAATATGGAAAGTTTCAGCACAAAATTCAGCCCACATAATATTTTTTATTTTTTTCATATTTTCTTTTTCTGTACTTTTTCGTTCACATTTTTTGTGAGAAATATTTTTTATATTGTAATATAGTGCCAAGAATCAATATATAAAATTTTAGATCAATTGAAAAACTTTTACCCGCTCAAAAATATTTTTTTCTAAAAAAAATTCTAGGTAAAAACTGCTTATAGGCTGTTTTGCAATGGAAATCAATTTAAAAATCAACCATTAACAGCCAAAATGCCCAAATTTGATACCAAATGATAGGGAATGATATGTCACGCATGTGGACCAGGATTGTAGCTTGTCTAAGTTGCAAATTTATCCTAAATCTCTTGACGAATGTAAATTGAAACGAGAAACAACAAAAACAGATTAGTCGTTACAAATGAAAGTCAAATGAAATTAAAATAAAAGAAAGATAAACCAACGGGTAAAGAGTCCAAAAGAGAATGAATTAGGGTTTCTTGGATGGAAAGAAACGTCCTTAGACCTCAAGAAAATGCCCTAACCAGATATGGAAAAACAAAACACAAACAAATTTGTTAGAAGTGATTCTAAAGACAAAAGCAAATTGTTTTGTGCAACAATGTTTGAAACAATAAGAAAAAGATTAAAAACTCCTAATTTTGATGTGTTTCTTGATGGAACAAGATAGAATAACATCTTTCTTGAAGCAACTTTAACTTAGAACTAAAATCAACAAAATCAACAAGCCAAAACAACAAGAACTAACTTAAATAAGCAAGAAACAATAAATTAAGTATAGAAAAGAGAAGATGACGTCCTAAGAAGCCTTGGAAACATTAATTATCTACAACTCCTTTCAATGGCTCTAATTCCCCCTCCAAGAAATAGATCTTGGCAAGAAAAAGCTTGAAGATGATTCCTACAACCTGAAAGATTATTAAAATAACTTCTAAAAGAAACTCAAGAGCAATTCTTGAAGAAAAACTCAAAGAGAATTATTATTTACTTAAATAAATAGAAATCAATTGTTCATCTATAAGGGTGAACGTCCATGCGACTTATAGGCCCCTAAAATAAGTTTTCCTAACCCTAATGGAATAATTAATATGAGAACTCATCAAATAAAAAAATAAAATAATTTGAAGTATGGACTTTTCATGGGAATTCAGCCAAAGGATTTAAATTGGCTCTTTGGGCTAAATTCTTATAGGAATATTTACCTATTAAAATAAAATTAGACCTATAGTTTAAATATTTTACAATTTGGGTCACTTTGATAATTTTGCTTGATATTCTGTAACACCCCAAACCCGGCCTAGACGTTAAGGCCAAATCTTACGATGTCCATGAGAGTATGTTTGAAAAATTGTATCGTCGATAAAGCCACTTTTTCGTTTACAACTTTTCATTATCTTTTATTAATTCTAAAATCATGTCGATCGTTTTCAAAACGTTATTCATTACGGAAGCTTTTAAAACAGTTCATGTAATCGTGGGTATTTTTGATAAAAAAACATGTAATTCTTTTGAAAACTCGGGTTTTACCTACCACTAGCAGATATAAATCATAAAGTAGTATAAAATCTAAATTTTTAAGTAAAAATCCACAAAGGCCATGATTACAACAAAAATTCTCCCAAATTAAAATTTAAAACCATGGCTAAGTATTAAACAGTAAGAAGTCATGTGGCCACCCCTGAGTCCTCCACCGCTCCTATCTGTTTAAGTCTGGGGGTTACCTGTACAGATTAAACAGAAGGGGTGAGTTTACGTGAACTCAGTGTGTAACCCCTCATACAAAACAAACAGACAGTATGCAAATAATCACAGTTTGGGCATAAGCTTTTTTCTAGTATCAGTATCAGCCCAATTTGGGCCTTAGCCCGTCTCAATATAGAAGCTGTCATGCAGTAGGGCTTTAGTCCATCATAGTAACAGTAAACAGTAGGGTCGTAGCCCATTATAGTAACAGTATGCAGTAGGGCCTTGGCCTATCACAGTAATAGTATACAAATCCTACCTATCCAGCCGCTATACACCATCTCTTGTCCAACCCTGCACTCTTGTGGGGGTTAAATCACCCACCCATCCCTACACTTACAAATAACATCGATTGCAGCACTTAAATAGTAGTTCGTAGCTAAGCTGCCAGTATGTTAGGTTTAAAGCCATCAGTAATTTGTAGCCTTGCTGCCGGTATATTAGGCTCAAAGTTTTTCAGTCCACTTCCTTCAGATATATCAACCCAACCCCCATGCAATGCAACATACAGTCATGACATGTCATATCATGGTATCATACATATAATCAACGCAGTATTATCATCATGCTCAATTACACAGTCATACATACATCATTCAGTCACATAGGGATCTAAGCTTTGCTTACCGACCTTACAGTAGGTTCACAGTCGACTCAGCATCCCGTGCAACCTTAGCAAACAAATCAATGAAAATGGGCTCACACGCCCATGTGGTTTACCTGTATGGGCCCGCACACCCAGTGGCCCACACGGCCCAAATTGGCCTTAGCCATGTGGATCATACGGCCTGGCCCAGAATCTCACATGCCCGTGCGGCCCACACGGCCTAATTGGTTGAGCCCGTGTGTTACACACGGCCTCGCCAGACCCTCACACGGTTGTTTCATGCGCACACAGCTTGGCTCGTCAATCACACGCCTGTGTTTCGTCACACGGCCTACCACACAGGTGACTACATGCTCATGTGGCATTAACAGAATACTTTTTCAGCTTTCGTCGATTCCCATTTTCTGTGCAATCGAGTACACACTTGGTATCGTTTTGCTGTATAAACACTCCCAAACCTTCCAGAACCTAAAAATTGACCAATATTCACTCGATCAGTCACTTAAATCACTAATCAACAATTACAACGAAAGGCATACTTCCCAAATATTTAACGGAACCTCTACCTTCAAGCAAGCAACAAAAAATGCTTAACACGAAAACCCCCAATTGGTTGTCCATAGTCCTTTAACTTTACCTAATATAGAAATAAGCCCCATTATCTGAAAGTTTGTTAATCAAAATAAAATTTGAACAAGGCCAACTTACCAGCAATGCACAAAACACGTAGTTGACAAATTCGGGCTTGATTTACAAGCAAATAGAAAGCAAAAAGAGGAAAAACGATAAGGGGGAACAATAAGGAAAGAAAACGGCAAAGAAGGGAGTTTTGATAAAAAATTGGCAAAAAGGGGAGAAAGTTGAGATGGAGAAAACTGAATATCTCGATAACCATCCAAATCCCATATTTTTTCCTACACTTCCCACTACATTTCTAATTCCTAGCCTTTTACTACACTTCAAACTCCTACACGACACTAATAGCCAAAATAATGCTCATATAGAGGCTCGAACACAAGACCTCATCCACACCAACACTCTACCCCACCAGACCAGCATGCCCATTTTAATATTATTTTACAAACAACTTTACTTAAACCTCTTTAAGCAAGGTGAAGGCTTCAATCAACAAAAATATCAAAATTGCCCAAGTCAAGGCTTGAACCCAAGACTTCTCAGGCACTCCCAGAACACATGACCACTAAAGCAAGCAGATAGTTGTGTCAATTAATTACAAAAATATAAATTGAAAATTTTAAGGTGTTACATATTCAATTAAATTACTTTCCAAACTTCAAGATGAGCTTGTAGACATCTTAATAGGTCATTTTTTTAAGAACTGTGTCATGTGATCCGTTTGCTCTCGAAATTGGCTCGTTTAAGCTCATACATGAAATCCAATGCACATTGGCTGCAAGATTTGGTTTCTTGGACTAAGATTTCCAAGATTTGAAATATTGATTTTTTTCATTCTTAAAATTGTTTAAAATTGCAAAATTGGACCAAGATTTGGTTTTTTGATTTTCTTGAAAACAAGAAAGTGAATCTTGATTTTCTTTTTCAGTTGTGTGTGCATCTAAGGCCTTGGTAACGAAGTCTTGGATGGTCCTTTCAATTTTGCTCAAATTTGCTTGGCCTTCGACCTTGTTATTGGGTCTTGAGGAGATTTAAGCCCATCACGTTTCTGAGCCTGATTTTGAGCCTTGAGACTCGTATCAATAATGCTACACGATCTTGCTCACATGAGTTGTGAATAATTCGCAACAAATGCAAGATCTTAGCCATCGGTAGGACATCCAAGACTAGCACCCGAAATGGTAATAACCCTAATAACATGTTATTTGTATCCTAGCCGTTCAATAAGTTCATACAAGCCTCGATTCATAACGATATCCTTAGTTATTTAAACATTATCATATTCACATGAATTTAACCGTATAATTTCCATTTTCGATCACGTGCCTAAATTTTAATAACATTACATATTGATCCATCCAATGTTTAAGATTATTATACAAGGAAATTCAATCAAAAACATACACCAACATATTAAATCACAAATGCAACAATTAAATCAATTTATACACTATAAAAAACTTACCTAAACCGAATCAACAGCAACTACGGCACCAAAGACTACTCAACAATTTTTCCTTTTTCGCGTTTGTCTACCGGTTGATTTGTTTCTTGATTTATAATATAATTTAATTCAATTATTAACTTCAAATAAATTATAATGTCTAAATACATGTACATAACCCTTTAAAAATATTTACATTATTACCCTAAACTTTTACCTTTGTTTCAATTTAGTCTCTAAAATCGAAACTTACATATTTTTTTACAATTCAACCAAAAACCTTAGTGCCAAAGTCAATATAGTCCCTTAATAGCCCTTAAGTAACTAAAATTTTATAGAAATTCCTTCCTAAATTCAATATTTTATCAATTTAGTCCCTAAACTTAAAACTAACCAAATTCACTTTACAAATTAGTCATATTTTAACACCAAGCTTCAAACTTAACCTTTAAAGTATAAAAAGCTTTAAAACAACAATGGTTACTTTTCAAGTCCTTAATAGTTTTACAAAATAGTCCCTAGATTAGTTAGATTAAGTTACAACAATCTCAAAAACATAAAATTTTTTCAAAACGAGCTTAGATATGGCTTACATGAAATGGTCGAATACTCAAGGTGATTTGAAGCTCTTTCTTCCTCCTTCAATGGTGTTTTTAAGTGGGGTAAACAACAAATGAAAAAGTTGATTCGTTTTTAGTTTATTTTATTATAACTTAACTTTTATTTTACTTTTATTTACAAAACATATATGGACATAAAAACCATACATTAATCGTACGTACCATTTAATTATGGTACGTTTGACACATAAACCCTTGTACCTTTATTATTCAAGCTTATTAACTAGTAAAAATTTATACTGATTAATTTTTACAGTTTTTACGATTTAGTCCTTTTTACCTAATTAACTATTTAAACATCAAATTCACTTAACCAAATTTTAATACGACACTTTAATATACTCATAAATATTAAATAAATGATATCTACTGACTCAATAATCGAAATTGTGGTTCTGAAACCATCGTTTTTGAAACCACTAGAAAACCGGCTATTACAGAATGGTTGGTTGAATTGGTATAGCTTGGTTTGATTTGTTGTTATTAAAATTATGAAAAATGTTGGATTGGGAGTTTAGGTATAGTTAAATGAATGTTTAGATACGTTTTTGTAATGATTTTGTGCAGGATATAAGTATGCATTATGCACCATTTGAGCTAATGGTTGGCTTGGCATGGAATAGGTACCAAATGACCTAAAATGTACCAAAATAAAGTCCACGTCGAGGTAAGAAGCTCTCCTCGTCGCAATGTCGACCAGTAGTTTGTGACATCCCGACGTCGAATGACCAGATGTTGCAATGTGATAAACTGTTTGGCGACATCACGATGTGGAAGAGATGACGTCGACCCTGGATTTTCAAAACTTTGTAATTTGGTCCTAATTCATACTCAGGTTAACAAAAGAGCTTTCCTAACCTCGATTAAGGCTTGAGTTTAGTTGTGAATTGTATTATGAATGTGCTTAAGTTACAATTGTTTATTTAGTTGATATAAATATTGTGTTTTCGTTTGTAGTTGCTCCGACAACGATTGTATCATCCTATAACTCGGACCTAACGATCTGGTCGGGTAAGGGGTGTTACAAGCTTAATTTTGAAAAACTTTTAAACTTCCACTATATTGTAAAGCCATTTTCTTAATAGGATTTTTCCAACACTAACACCATCTCTGTTTACACTTTTTGAGAGCCACTCACATCTTCACATCACATCTAATGAAAAAACAACAAATGAGAGTGAAAAAAAAAGGCAAATGAATAACAACGAATAACTTCATAATTCTTAAATAATTTGTACAATTTTTAAATAATTTTTAAATTTTGTTAAAATTTTTGTAATAAAATTTAATAATTATTTACATTTTTAATATTTTTAAATTTTTATTAATTTTTCTGTTATTTAAATTTTTTATGATTTAAATATTTTAAATAATTTTAAATACCCTTTTACAAATTTTATATATTTTAAAATATATTTTTTTACAATTTTTAACATTTTTTTATCTAGTTAATGCCCACATCAGTCAATGACCACATTACAGGTCAACCGGAACACGTGGCATATTTTAATTCGTTGTTGATATTTTTAAACATTTTTAATAATAAAAGTAAAAGAAAAATATAACAAAACTATAATTCAAATATCAAAATGGAATAATAAAAAATTTAAGTATGCATATGAGAAAATGGATATGATGCAGGAGGCAAATTGTGAATATAGCAAAATAAAAAATAATTAAATCTAAAAGAGTAATCGTGTGGAAGGCCCGAAGCTCTAATGAAACTAAAAAGTGACTTAATTTTTTTAAATAATTTAAAATCTGGTTTAGATTTCAAAATAAATTTTTTATTAAGTATATATTTTTAACAAAATTATATGTGAACTTTTTTTCAATAATTTCATTATTAGTTTTGATTATATTTGTTCTTTTTGACATAATATCTATAACTACTCATAGCCCCTCTCAATCCATAAATATGAGGATAATGCGTTTCAGCGCATTCAAACCCACATTATTTTGCATTGACAATACCAATACTCGATTGGCATACATGTGAACATATTTAAATGTATATAATATATATTTTATTAAAAAATGAATGTATATTATTAAAGTTTAAAATAATTTTACATTTTATCAACTAAACATTTAAATTTTACATTCTAATCAAATAAATATTGTATTATTTGTAATCTTACCTTGTCATGATATTATATTATTTGAACTAAACACCTCTTTATATATATATATATATATATATATATATGAAAAATATATTAATAATTTTTTTCTTTTACACAATGTCTAAAACTACTCACAGCTCTTCCTCAACCAATAAATAGGAGGATAATGCACTTGAACGTTGGGGTGATTATTCGATCAAGTTGAGTCGAATCGAGTAAAAAAAATTCAAATTAAATCGAATCAAGTAAAAAATTTCGAGTTGAGTTAATAAATCATATTATTTATATTCAATGTTGCATTTACATGGACCGGTTATTTAACTAGTAGACGAAATATAATATTATTTAACTACATAAACAAATATAATAGTTTTACCTTTTAACTTAATAGTTTTAATTTTTAACTTTAAAAAAAGTAAATATTTATCAAAACGATATAGTTTTATTTTTTTTTATTCGGATTTTCAAATAACTTGAAGTGTGTAATTCATATTCGAGTTAAACCAAAATACTTATTTTTTTATTCGAGTTGATCCAAATAACTTGATTAACTCAAATAACTCGAACTATTTAATTCAAAATTTACATTTTTTATTGAGTTTTTTTAATCGAATCAAATTTTGCTCTCCCTTACTTGAACGTACTCTAACTCACCTCTTCTTGCATTAATGTTAATATCAATCGAGCTAATATTCAATTCGCAACATATCCACAAATCTAAAACAATATACGAATATTAATTATATAAAAACATAATAAAAGATGAATACAAATATTATTCCGACTACCTCAAGTGTGTTTGGATGAATTGTGAGGAGTGAAATCCCATTTCCCAATATAAGATAGGAGACATACAGTATGACTTTGTATTTAACAGAGCAATTTATAGATAGATGCATACAAATTGTTGATGACAAAACAGGTTCATGTTGCCTGTCTTTAGCTATTTGAGACACTTTGCCTGCTCTGCTAATTTCAGGGTTGTTTTGCAGATTGAAAATGAAAGATTTCCCCATCTCACAATTTCCATTAACCAATTGAAGATGTTTAGGAAGGTAAATTCAAGGATTATGTAATTTTTATTTTAAAAATGGTAATAGTGAAATAAAAAGAACGTGGAGTGAAGGGGGATTTGCAGAAAGTAATAAATGAGTGAGGTGAGAAGGCAATGGAAGGTCATGATGACTATTCATAAATAGGTTCAGATGGGGCTGGTAGGTGGCTTTGCTCCTTTCTCTCTGTGTCTCAGCTCAATCAAATGCATGCAAAACCATTACAACCACGACGTGCTTATTTCAGAAACTCAAGGCATCAAAAAAGCAACTGCCTTCCTCACACCATTCAATGCGCCTTTGTGTATTTGAATATCACATTTATTATTCATAGTAAAAATAAATATTATTTTTTAAATATTTAAATTTGTTATTTGAGGTTTTATTTAGACATCCAAATCATTATTTACTGATAAAAACATAATTTTTAATTCCTGATCTAATCTGGATTTGGAGAAAGAATTAGTAGTTCTAATCATGAGATTCCTGCTGGACCATGGCATTTGTTGTAGTGCATATATGGAGGCCGAATTATATTTTTTGACAAAAGATTTAGATATCCCTGCTCTGCACTGCACTGCACTGCGATGCACTGTACTGCACTGCCAATGCCATGAGTGGCCCCTTAAATGTAATTAGAGAAGGCATGTGGCACGTAGTATAAATAATAAATAAGAGGGGGGGACCATTTGAGATTGACCTAACAATGCAAAAACCTCCCCATTCTGAGACTGCCGCAGTTAATACATACATACATACTATAAGACATGGGAATTAGGGAATTACAGTAGCTTTTGCTATTGCTTTTTTCTTTATATGAGTTTGGGAAGTGCAAAGAGAGGGACAAAACGGATGGTCAAACTATGTGGTACATTGCTGCTACCCTCCCATTTGGCATTTGTATCTAACCCTCTTAGGCCTAGGGTCTTGTTTTTTTGTTATTTCCCTTTCTTTCCTTCCCTATTGAAGAAAAATATTTTATAGTGATTGGTAGGTACGTAAACCTATCTACGGGTCTTGAGAAAAAAAAAAAAAAAAACCCTATCTATGGGTTAGATAAAATTTCTTGTTCAAGATTAATCTTTTATGATTAAAGGTAAATCGGATAAATTAAATTTTATATATTAGATTAAATAGTAAATAGATTTTTTTGTTAAAAATTTTATCTATTTTAAAACTTATTGTGGCTAGTAGAATAACTAGGTAGTGACATGTAGCATGTCAAGTACACCTCAGGATTTTTAACGTAAAAATAGATGTAATTTTTAAAGAATGGTCAACTTATTTTTTTCTCTACCGTATAAGGACTAATTTATTATTTTATAAATAGAGGGAATAAAATGTAATCCAACTTTTAGTAATAAGATCTCTATAATATTTTTATATAAAAGTGATAATTTAAAGTCTCGAACTAACTTTTATTTATTGTTAAAAAAATTAAATTTGGATGCACTATCTAATTTCGATTTAAGATTTTTCTAGCTTTTCCTTTTCATAAGAAGATCAAAGGGTATCTCAAGATTTACTTAGATTTTAATTCTCTATTTTAACAATATATTTGCTCATTTTGTCTTGATATATGGCTTTATAAAAAAAAATCTCACGATATTAAACCTTGATGGAAAAATACCAAAGCTTCTAAAGAAGTAGAAATGGTGAGATTAAGTACAATTCTTTCACATGTTAAACGATGAGAAAGGATTATATGAACGGTGATATTACGCTATTTGTATTTATTTTTTAATAGTTTTATGTTACATTAATATTTTTATCTTAAATTTTAATATATTTTTATAGAAAAAAGGTAAATTCAAATTAAAATTTTAAAATTCAAAATGAAACACTAATATAGTATAAAATTATTGAAAAAAAATTATAACTATGTTTCATATAATTTTTTCTCCTTAAAGGATATTTGTAAAAACAAACTTCACTATAATATTTTAATTTAATATAAGTTTGAAAGGTTAAAAGTTGCAAAACATTTATTTTTTTTTTAAGTAAAAAAACATTCTTTAATTTCAAAGGATTTTTCTGAAAGCAATTTCAAAGAAATTAAGAACAGAGAAAAGGAAGCATTTACTAGCAAAACAAGCACAGAAAACGACACATCAACCAAATCCCTTTGTTATTACTTTGATAAACTTATGGCACACAAGACTGAGACTGTATATAAATAGATAAGTCTAGGAGCTTTTTCTCATCTTTCATGGCACTGTTTCCACTTTCTCCATAGCCATAATCTACTGACCAGTACAAAAAGTCTTAACCCTTCTTCATTGGCTTCCCGAGCCATAAGCTGCTATCAATGGCTCAACGACGCCCATTGCCACCAGTGATCATGGACCTGACCATCGCAGTTCGTCCGCCAGGTCATCAACATCCTAGCTCAAGAAAAGTAGATTTCATGTTATGAAGTCTATGGCAATATCTCTCCTGAGCTTATTCTTTTTATATATTTTTTTCCATTCTCGAAATTTTTTGATGATTATTCGAGTTTTCTTGACCTTGCAAGTCCGTAAGCAAGGTAAAATTATTCTTGATCATTTTAAGAATTTTCAAGAGACTCTGAACATAAAATTTTCATCAAAGAATCGAGAAAGTTGTTATTTATCTTCTATCCCTCCTGAGCTGTCTCTTCTCTTGGTCTCATTTCTCTTTTAACATATCTAGGGTTATCTTTTATCATCTGTTTCGGTTTTAGCTTAAAGTATTTCTAAATGCAATTGGATTGTTTGAATAAAATTTATGAGCTTACACCGGTATTTACGTGGTTGTTCAAAGAAATATGTATTTACCAATTTTAGTTTTCTTTACATTTTTTTTTGTAGTTTTTTAATATTCTATGTATTTGCCAAAGAAAAAGAAAAAGAAAACATCCTACGAAGCAATATCAAAGAAGAAAATGTGAAGGAAAAAGATTAATTAACAGAACATCCTTGAAAAAAAGATGACATATGAACAATGGAATTAGGACTAAGGAATCTTCGGTTAATGGTGAGATTCAACTCTATATTGTTGGATACATGCACTTAATAGTGAGATCGTAAATTAAAAATCCTGGGTTCGTTAACACATGGTTGCATATGATGAAGTTATGTCTTAAAAAAGACTGGATGGTCCAACCTACTAGCGTCTCGTAACCTTAGTGTGCTATTCGTAGATGCATGCATAACAGCAAATTGGTTTCCACAAAAGAATTTCGCACAGGAGACTGTTTTCTTGGTGCACAATAAACACATGAAATGAACTACTGATGTTTTCTTAAATTATAGCAGAGGATGCGATAAGGAAATAAAATTTCATAATAATAGTTATTCTTACAACAAATTTGGGAGGAAATGGGTACACATGGCTCAAATCTTGGTGTTAATATCAGCTTACAATAATTTTCCAGATACAACTGTGATTTTATTAACTTCAATAGTTTTTGGGTTCTTTTCTCCTACAGAAAAATAGTACCGATTTAGCAATGACAAAGCTGGAAAGATTAATAAGCGCAGCAATGCAAAGTGAAAGTTTGCAATATAAAGTGAATTTCAAGTTCCAACATATATTTATTCAGAACTTCCCTTGCTAGTTGTGTGTATACATAGAGATACTAGGGAGCTCCAACCTAATAACAACAAAAATTTGAACACCCCAAGTTATTTACTATTATACTGTTGACTAGTTGACACCTTCACTAATATTAAGTATAAATATTTGTATTTATTTTTAGTCTTCATGAGATTTATTATACAAAATTGCATATATACTAATAATTTATTAAATCAGCCTGTGAATCTATTGTGCCTTCAAATACGAATAATGATCCCATTTGGAAAAATTTTTGGAGATGCCGCGAAGGATCGATTATTTCTTCGGTTGGGCTGTAAGAACAAGTTGCTTATTTGACTATGGATTCTTTACAACATTGATTTGTATCGTACTTCTTTGAATAGAAGTAAAGTAAAAGTTTGGAAGCCAATGTCATGGTTCCCTCCTTTGTATGTATGGGTGTTATTAGAGACTCCAATGGTAGATGGCTTTGGGGTTTTGGTTGTAACATTGGTTTATGTAAGTCGTATGAGGTAGAGTTGGGGGGGGGGGGGGATCTTTGATGGAGTCGACCAAGCTTGGAAAGGTGGAGGCCACCGCATCATTGGATTGGATTTACTTTTTAAAATTTTAAAAATATATCATTATTTGATTTATTGACAAAAACCATTTGATGAATCTTTCAGTCATTTTATGGTCTATAAAAAGTAATTTTTTTGAGCTTCATTGTAATAAACTCTATCCCGAGCCGATGAGAACTCTAATTAAATTGAATTACATGCTATACCTATGACCATCTCAACTGAGAGTCTATTTATCTTAAGGTCACCTAACGACTAACCTAAAACGAATTTTTTGACTAATTGGTTGGATTTTTCTAGTGTCGAAATCATTTTTTTTATTTTTGAAAAACTGGAGTCGACTTTAAAAATGAAAATGGAGTCGCCACCGATCTTTTTTCGAGGTGTGATCGGATCACCTTGAGATTGATCATTTTAATAAAACATTTTGATTTATCAAAATAATGGTTTTCGTCTACGAAATTCAAAAAAAGGGATTTGGGAGTCGGTTACACACGAGGAAGGGTTAGCACCCTTGTAACGCCCAAAATTGATACATAATTAATTAATTAATTGTTTTAATGTCGAAAATTTGAAAATATTTTAGAATACGATCCTTTTATTTAAAAGAACACTTGAATAAATCAAATTGGATTCTAAGACCCTCTTAGGATACAATATTTCAAATCCTCGAAATTAAGCTTCTCTTTTGATTTTTAAAACTCATGCATTTAAGTTTAAAAAGGATATTCAATTATTTGGGTCAAATGGAAAATCGGAACCCAGTGAATTAGGGTACAATTTCTCAAAATTCCAAATATAGAATATTGCCTTTATTTTTAGCAATCCTTACCTTGAGATAACAAAATGTCATATCCAGTGAGTTAGACACAACACCTCGAATTCTCAAGAATAAGATTTTATTTGAAACTTATACACTTTGATTTAAAAAAAAGGGTACTCGATTACTTAAGTTCAACGAAGAAAATCGGAACCCAGTAAGTTAGGGCACAATCTTCTCGAAGCTCCCAAATATGAGTATTGCCTTATTTTGAAAAAAACTTTTGAATCAAAATATCAAGTGTTTTGCTTAAACAAGGTGTATTTTTATTTTGAAACCATGATATGCGAATGAAATTACCACGCGAACAAAATCGAACATACTAATAAAACATATAGTGATGACCACATAATATACATTATTCACAAACTACCATGATAATCAAAGACTTAAAAAAAGGATAACAAATCAAAAAAATATAAAACAAATTAAAATAAATAAAATGTGACAAGCTTTCGAATGATAATGAATAGAGTTAAAATAAATATAAAAGAAATAAAATTTGAAATCAATCATATATATAAAACAATAAATGATATGTATAAAAGATTTAAAATAAGTAATACATGTAAAAGTTTGAAATAAATCATATAAAAATTAAAATAAATAATATATAAAATAAAAATATATAAATGAATTTTAAAATAAGTAATATGTAAGGAGAAGTTTAAAATAAGCAATATACAAAATAATTTTAAATAAAATACATAAATCTAAAATGGATAATAAGCATAAAATGAATAATTTATTTATAATAATAATAATGTATAAAAGTGTGTGAAATAAACAATATATAATTTGAAATAAGTAATATATAAAAGAAGTCTTTAAAAGAAAATAAACTATACAAATAAGCAAAAGATGTATATATACATGTATATATAAATATATATGAAAGAGAATTTAAAAATAATAACTAAAGCAATGTAAAATCAATAATATATAATATAATTCAAAAAATATATATTAAAACATTTTTTTTAAAGTGAATAATGAATTTTATATGAAATTATTTAAAATGAATAGTTAAAAAATTATATATATAAAAAAAATAAAATTAAAAAGGAATGGACTCAATTGAAATAAAAATAAAATCAAAAGGATAATCTATAAACTAATAAAATTATTAAACAAGATTAAGGATTAAAATACAATGCGCATAAATGAAAAGGGATTAAAAACGCAAATATTCCAAGCCCCTGAACGCAGCGTTTCAGCGTGGACCAAACTGTAACGGTGCATAAATCCCAGGGAAAATTTAAAAAATGAAAGACATACAAAAAGGGCCCAATCAAGTGATAACGCAAAAGGGACCAGATGCCCAATTTACCCATTTAGGGTAAAAATGCGCGGATCCAACCATGGATTGGGTCATTGCGCGGAGCCCTTATTTCAAACGGCGTCGTTTGGTTAAGCATTTAAAATCAAAATTTTGTTAAGACCCATTTCTACTGCTGGTATTTCAAACAAAAACAAAAAAAAATAAAAATAAAGGGTTTTCCCCATTTTTAAAACCCCCCCATTTCTTGCTCTCCTTTGACAAATCAAAGGGAGGCCGTCCGACCACCTTACCGCCGTCGTGACCACGGGTTTGGGTAATGTCTTCCTCCTTTCTCCCTTTTTATTTTTGTATGTATGAAAAAGAAAGAAGGAAAAAAAATAAAAATGGAAAATAAAAACAAAAAAGAATGAAATGAAACCATACAAAACTAAAATCGAAGATCACCTTTTGGAAATAGTTTTCTCTTTTTTTCTATATTGATAGTGTGTGTATCCAAAAGGATTTACATTGACCTCATTCGGCCTTTTTATAGCTGAATGAAAAATAAAAACTAAAAAATAGAACGCAAATACAGATCATTTTTCTCTTTTTTGATTTACTACACATTTTTTGTTATTCTATTGTGCTGTTATTGTTTTGCTTGTAGGAAACCAACTGGATGTGTACAGAGGAAGAAGGCACACGGGGCTGCATCTAGGGTTTTCGGTTGAGAATATTTGAGCTTTGGGCTATTTGGGCCATGTAATTTTATTGGGTTAAAATGTTTGGGCTAATGTAATGGGTTTTGGGGTCCATTTGAACTTGTTTGGGTTTCAAAATGGGCCTACTATTTGTAACAGAACTTGGACTTTAATTTTGGGTTTTTTATTTTGGTTTATATTATTATTTTTTGTATGGATGTTATTGGGCCCGGGCAAATTGGGCTTCTTACAGCTGCCCTTCTTTGCTCGTTGTCGTGTAACGAGAATGGAGCAAAGACTTATAAAAAGGGCGAATCTTACCCAGTCTCACTGAATCTTGACTTCTTTGATGCTTATCTTCTTCAAGTAGCTTCATTCCGGTCCACTGCATCTTCAGGAGCATTGTTGCTTCGCTCCAACAAAATTTTAGGGAGAAGAGATTTGTAGCTTCGATCTACTCCGCTAGAACTTCAAGGGGATAAGAATTATGGCTCTAATGTAATTTCAGGGAGAAGGGATTTGTAACTTTGACCTACTCCGCTGGAACTTTAAGGAGATAAGAATTGTGGCTCCAATGTAATTTCAAGGAGAAAGGATTTGTAGCTTCGACCTACTCCGCTAAAACTTCAAGGAGATAAAAATTGTGGTGCTAATGTAATTTCAGGAAGGAGAGATTTATAGTTTCGATCTACTCCGCTGGAATTTTAAGGAGATAAGAATTGTGGTTTCGGACCGCTACAATATAGTTTCAAGGAGAAGAGATTTATAGTTTCAATCTACTCCAATGGAACTTCAAATAAATAAGAATTGTGGCTCCAATGTAATTTCAGGGAGAAGGGATTTGTAGCTTCGACCTACTCCGCTGGAACTTTAAGGAGATAAGAATTGTGGTTCTAATGTAATTTCAAGGAGAAGAGATTTGTAGCTTCGACCTACGAATTTCAAGGAGATAAGAATTGTTGATTTCAACCTGCTCTACTGCTGCTCAAGGAGATAAGGCTAGTGACTTAAATCTGCCTCCCTACTACCTCGAGAAGATAAGATTCGCCGTCTTCGATATGTTCCACTACTACTTCAGGGAAATAAGATCTATCTGCTCCCTTGCTACTTTAGGAAGACAAGACTGGTGGCTTAAATCTGCTCCCCTACTATCTCGGGAAGATAAAATTCATTGTTTTCGATCTGCTCCACAACTACTTCGGGGAAACAATATTTGCAATTTTTAACCTTCTCCACTGCTGCTCAGGGAGAGAGGACTGGTGGCTTAAATTTGCTCCCCTACTACCTTGGGAAGATAAGATTTGCCATCTTCGATCTGTTCTACTACTGCTTACAGAGACAAGATCTACAATCTTCAGCCTACTCCATTGCTGCTCAGGGAGATAGGACTGGTGGCTTCGATCTGCTTTGCTACAAATTCCAGGAGACAAGATCTATTGTCTTCAGTTTGCTCCGCTGCAAACTCAGGAAGGTAATGCTAGTGTCTTCGATCTGCTTCGCTGCAAATCAGGAAGATAAGATCTGCTGTCTTCAGTCTGCTCTGCTGTAAACTTAGGGAGGCAAGGCCGGTGTTTTCGATCTACTTTACTGTAAATTCAAGAAGACAAGATCTACTGTCTTTAGTATGCTCTGCTGTAAATTTAGGGAGGCAAGGTTGGTGTCTTCAATCTGCTTCGCTGCAAATTCAGGAATACAAAATCTGCTATCTTTAGTCTGCTCCGCTATGAACTCAAGGAGGCAAGGCTGGTGTCTTCGATCTGCTTCGCTGCAAATTCAAGAAGACAAGATCTGCTGTCTTCAGTCTACTCCGCTGCAAACTCAGGGAGGCAAGCCTGATAGCTTCAATCTACCTTACTACATCGTCCTCTAGAGGACATAACCTATAGAATGGGTCTGTACTTATGCCGAATGATTAGGATGTCATGATCGAAATGAGTCAAATGCTCCTAATTAGACGTGCTATGAATGATATATGAATGCAAAATAAGAATGATCCCTTTTTAATGCTTAGGGTTGTCACTGCTCATTGTTCATCAGAGCTGATGTATTACACTGCCATCTCGCTCGGCTGGTATCTTTGCCAGAAAACTCGAAGAAACAATCATATTTTGCTCAAATGATTTGCCTCACTGTAACTTCAAGATCCATTCCATGGTACCTCTAGAACCTAAGACTTGTACCATCTTCAAACATTCTCACTGCAATTCAGGGGTATAAGATTTGACTCTTCTTCAATCCATTCCCACTACAACTCGAGGGTATAGGATTTGAATCTTCCTCCATCAATTTGGTCTGTTACACCATTCCTCGGGTGTCATGACCAGATGTGTATTCCTGATATTTGTATGAATGCAGAATATCATTTTTCTTTTCTCGAGAATGATCCCTTTTTATGCTTGGGTTAACATTACTCGTTTTTGTCAAGATTGTATCACCGACGCAATATCTTGTCTTTTTGTTCAACCAATATCTTTGACTGAAAATCCAAAGAGATAATCGCAATTTGTACTCAAATATTTCCAACCCTTAAGCTTGGTAAGTTCTAAACAATAGTCTTGTTTCAGGTTCTTGTACCATTTAGAAGCTTCCAGAGTAATATGCAAAACTTCTTTTATGAAAGTATTATTAGTCCATTAACCGTTATTTCAATGCAAAATACTTGAAAAAGATCATAACAATGGACAAAAGGAAATTAATTAGGAGCATAGCTCGAAATAATTAAATTAATCAAAAATAGCCAAGGCAATAAAAGGAAATTGAGTGGGGGTATATCTTGAAAAGAGTAAGGTAAGCAAAGAAAACAAATTCAAAATGGGTAAGATGGAAAACTAGGTGCCCCAGATATCGCAGCCTGAGCTTCTCTGTATAAACTTCTCGAGGACCATTTTGAGCTCAATATGTGTTTAGGGGATCTTGAGTACTTTGTCGATGCCCCAAGACGTAGCATACTTCTTCATTGTTAATTCAGGCATAGCAAGACTACCATATGCCCCACTTTTGATCAAAATTTGAGCCGCCCTTTTTGGGTTTTCAACTCAAAACCCCTTTGGTCTCAAGGCGCCATTTGCGGGTTTTCGCCTTGACCTCTCATTTTTCTTTCTTCTTTTTTTGATTTTTTGATTTTGATTTTTTTGATTTTTTGATGTTTTGATTTTTTGATTTTTTGATTTTTGATTTTTGATTTTTGATTTTTGATTTTTGATTTTTGATTTTTGATTTTTGATTTTTGATTTTTGATTTTTGATTTTTGATTTTTGATTTTTGATTTTTGATTTTTGATTTTTGATTTTTGATTTTTGATTTTTGATTTTTGATTTTTGATTTTTGATTTTTGATTTTTGATTTTTGATTTATTATTATTATTATTATTTTTAGGTCTCAAGGCTCCCTTTGCGAGTTTTCACCTTGGCATCTCCTTTTAGGTAACATACTTCTTAACTGAATTTGAATTCACCGGATTAGGCAGGTCTTTGCCATGCATCTTGGTCAATATCAATGCTCCTCTAGAACAAGCCTTCTTTACTACATAAGGTCCTTTCTGGCTTGGCATCCACTTTTTTCTGAAGTCCTTTTGTATAAGAATGATCTTTTTCAATATCAGATCCCTTCGTGGGATTCTCTAGGATGAACCTTTTTGTCGTAAGCTCACGTCATTCATTTTTGGTGCATTGGATTACAACGGATAGCTTTCAACCTCCTCTTTTCAAATTCAACTTATCATATCGGGATTAGATCCATTCTGCCTCATCTAACTTCAGCTCTGACAAGACTCAGAGAAAAGGAATCTCGACTTCAATGGGCAAAACCGCTTCCATTTCATAAACTAATGAGAAATGTGTTGCCCTAACCAAGGTCCGAGCCGACGTTCGATAAGCATAGAGGGTAAATGGTAACTTCTTTATGTTAATCTTTACAAGTCTCGGTCATCTTTCCTATGATCCTTTTTTTTGTATTTTATTTTTCTTTCTTTTTTTATTTTTTTATACTTTTATTTTTCTCTTTTTGGCTGCCTTTGTTGCACTGTGATATGATGTTTGATCTTTGAACAGACTGTAAACTTTTGGCATTGTGTAGTTGTGCATTCTTAGACATGATCCTTTTTGGCATTCTTTGTCGACACCTGATCTCTTTTTTCTTTTTCTTTTTTTCTTTTTATTATTATTTTTTTTGGAATTTGATAACTGTCGACCTTGTAAAATTGGCATATGAAGTGACTTTCACCTTCTTAGTGAAGTAATCGACAACCACAAAGATGAATCGTTGTCGGTTAGAAGCTTTTGGCGAGTTCAGCCCCATAACATCTATGCCCTACATATAGAAAATCTGTGAAGAAATGGAGGAGGCACATGAGTCTTGTCTTCCTCAATTCTCCATACTGATGCAATCCCCTTCCATGGTGGATCAGCAGTACCTAAACCTCTTGATTAGCCTGGCCTTCATAAAACCATGAGCATGTGTTCTTCAGACACCCTTATGAACCTCTTCTAAAATTTTCTTAGCCTTAACAGCATGCCTACATCTCAGTAGCCCAGGCATGTCTTGATGATGTCTCACATCTTTTCTATGGTAAGCTAGGCTTAAATCTTCACCTCTTTCCTAGGCTCACAATGTCCATTGACCCTTTGTAAGGTAGGATTATTTTTTTCATCTTGTTCTGCCATCCTTAACAAATCAAGATATAGGTTACAATCTCTATCATCTTCGAAGTCCTGAGATCCCTCTAGACACATATCTCGCTCAAAAGGAGACTCTAAGTCAGTAGCAACGTCACTCATGTAATTGATATCTGGGGACCTGTTGTAGGTACAAAGGTAGCTTCTAAAGAATAAATTATTCTAAGGATGATTGTTTGTATGGTATGATCATGAATGAAGAATAAAAGAATATTTGAAAGAAAGTCCAAATAATATATAAAGAATAAAAGAATATTTGCTCAAAAAGATGTATTTTATTGAAAATAAGATTTTGGACACAAGCCTATTTCACAAAAAAAGATTCTTATTGCTTCTAGGCTTAAAGCAACAAGCGTGTTCTGAATATTACTCTAAATTAGCTCTAAAAATACAGGGATCTCTTCCACAGTCTTATTGTTCAAAACATTCCCAAGTATGTAAGGGCTTCGAAACTTTTATTCCCCGGTTCCTTCTTTGGATACATTATTAATGTTCAGATTCCCCGATACTCCTTCTTGGCTTTTGACTTCTTCAAGGAATCATAACTTTCTTGCTTCCTCCTTCAATTATCGCATTAACTGCTTCGTCAGAGCAACTAAGTTCTGGTGAATCATCAAACTTCACAATTCTCATTTTAATGAACCTTTCGACCAACTTTTAAATGTGATGCAATTTTCAATTGAATGCCCTGTTATTCCCGTATGGTACTTGCGTTGGGCATTCGCATAATACCATTTTAGAAATGGAGGTTGCACAGGTTTCGTGTAAAACGGAGACACCACATGCATATCAAAAAGATTCTGATACAACTCCTTATATGCCATCGGGATATGTGTGAACTGGAACCTTTCTGTATTTGGCCTCAAATTGGATTATTGCTTTGAAGAGCCTTGATAACTAGTGGTTACGGCCCTCAAATAGCCTACAGTGACCGATTTAGAGTACATGCCTAGGTTATTCACTTCATTTTCCCTATTTTTCGGAGTTGATCTTTTGGCGCTTTCTCCCGCATCTATCTTCCTGCTCCTTACCGCATTTTCAATCATCTCGCTGGACATTACTATATCTGAAAAGCTCATGGTAACGCTTCCCAACATATGGTTAATGAACAGGGATTTCAGAGTATTGATGAAAAGCATCGTGGTTTCCTTTTCCAAAAGAGGTGGCTGGATTTGTGTTGCGACTTCCCTCCACCTTTGTGCATATTGTCTGAAGCTCTCCCTTGGTTTTTTCTCCATATTTTGCAATGTGATTTTTTTGGGTGCCATATCTATTTGTAACGCCCCCATGCCCGAGACCATCGCCGGATTCGAGCTTGAAGTGTTACTACACATAATTTACCATTTTAAACAACTTTACATTATCTATTTTGATTTTTAGAATAAGCAGTTTATCTGCGTTATGGTCGCTTGAAAAATCATATCTCGAGTTACAAATTCAAAATCAAGATCCGTAAATTTTCCCTGAATCTAGACTCATGTATCTATCTGCTAATATTTTTATAGAATTTTTGGCTAGGCCGATTAGTACAGTTTATTAGTTAAAGTTGCCCCTATTTCAGAACTCAACTGCACTGACCTCTACTTTTTACGAACCACTTTTCTCTCTGTACAAAATTCATATGACTATGCCGTTTGTTTCTCTTAAAACTAGACTCAATAAGGATTCTGAAAATATAAATTAATCCTCCTAATTATTTTTGTACAATTTATGGTGAATTTCCAAAGTTGGAATAGGGGATCCAGAAATCGCTCTAGCCCTATTTTACTAAAACTAAAATATCTCATAAAATACAATACCTTTACCTGTTTTGTTTGTTCCATATGAAAATAGACATAATAAGGTTTAATTTCATATATTATTCACCATCAAACCATGTTTCTATTATTTTTAGTGATTTTTCAAACTCACGTCACTGCTGTTACAATGTTCTGTTTTTAAGCTACTTTCACATTTTTCCTTAATTTCCATGTGATAGTTATCACTCAAGCATACATACTATCATACTTGTATATCATTAGCCATTTCATTAGCTATTCACTATCAAGTATTTACATCCCATTCATTGAACATGTCATAAGACATCCATATCAAAAGAAGCCAAGTCCCTATACATGCCATACACGAAAAGAAACGTCTAACTATACCGATAGGATTCCTCGATAGTGTGATCGGATCTCCGACGTTTCCTTTGATCCCCGAGTGGCTTGGCAAGAACTATAAGAAGAAAGAAATAAAGAGGGTAAGCACTAGGCTTAGTAAGTTTGCAAGCAAATAAATTACAACATTCATCATATGGGATAAGTATGCAAACTATCAATTAGCATTATAAGCTTTCTTTACATCTCATTTTCTGCCTTCTTCTTCTTCACTTACCTTCTTTCTTACCTGACCTTTCATTATTCATGATTACAATCTACCTTTCCTTTGCTGATAATTCACTGTACATTTACTTAAACAATGGCCCGTTGAACCACTCGGAATACTAAGGATACTAGGGTCGTTCCTGTCTAACAATATCCTGCCAATGCCATGTCTTTGACATGGACTTACATGAATTATTCCTGTCTCCAATGCCATATATCTAATATGGACTTACATGGCTCAATCTTGTCTCTAAAACCGTATATCTAGTACAGACTTACATGGCTCATTTCTGTCCTGTCCTGTCCTGTCGACCCCTAATGTCATGACATTTCGTATCCTAACATTCCTAAGGTTCAATCGGGACTTTCTACTGCTTTTCTCTGTCATATCACCTTATATTCAACTTGATTATTTTCAAAAAATGAATATATAAATGCTGGAAAATGACAGTAGTAATGTAAAATAATAGAATATTGCATTTATTTACCGTAAACTTACCTCGATACCAAATGTGACTAAACTTTACAATTTAGTCCTTTACTTTTTCTTTTCCCCGATCTACTCCCGAATTTCGTTCTTCTTGATCTATAATAGCAAATTTAACTTATTTAATATCAACATTTATCAAAACAGCCCTTTACTCAAACTTTGGCAAAATTACATTTTTGCCCCTAAACTTTTGCATATTTACACTTTTGCCCCAAGACTCGGAAATCAAAACTTATCACAAATTCTTGTATTTTAAGACATGCTGATCATTTATTTACCAACATCATCTTCAAATTCCTACTATAACATACACTTATGTACAATAGGTATTTTTACCAATTAAGCCATTTTACTCGTTTTTACCTAAAATCGAGTAGCTCAAGTTGTCTAGCATAATTTAAAACCTCATATTCTATCATAAAATATCAAAATACACAAATTTCACCTATGGCTATTTTTCCAAATATGAACCCTAACTTAAAATATTGCTAACATAAGCTTTATCGAGCTACTGGGACAACGAAAACGTAAAGAACATTAAAAACGGGACTTGGAATCACTTACTATGGAGCTTGGAAGCTTGAAACAAACCCTAGCTATGGAGAACCCTTGAAATTTCATGGTAATGAAGGAGATGATCAATTTTGTGTTATTTTTCCCTTTTTATTTCATGTTAATATCCAAATGACCAAAATACCCCTCCTTACTAAACTTTCAAAAATTCAATCCATGTCCAAATTTTTTCCATGAACTTAAAATTGGCCGAATTACTATTTAAGACCTCCTAATTAATATTTCAAAGCAGTTTCATACTAGAAACTTCTAGAATGCAAGTTTTGCAACTTATTCGATTTAGTCCCTAATTTTAAATTAAGCACTTTACGCATAGAATTTCTTCAAGAAATTTTCACACCATCATGAAATCATTATATAGACCTCAAAATAATTATAAAATAATTATTTCTATCTCGAATTTGTGGTTACGAAACCACTATTCTGATTAGGCCCTATTTTGGGATGTTACACTATTACGTGGCCATATTGTTTCATGAAGGCCTGTGACAGGTTCTTCCATGAATTAATTTGGACACGCCTCAATTGGTTGTACCATTTAGCTACTGTCCTGATTAGACTATCTTGGAAGCAGTGGATTAATAATTGGTCATTATTAACGTATCTTGTCATCTTTTGATAGAACATTGTAATGTGAGCTTTAGGACAACTCGTCCCATTGTACTTTTCAAACTCTGGAGTCTTGAATTTTGGCGGGAGTACTAGATTTGGAACCAAAATCAGATCCTTGGCATCAACCCCATAATGGTAATCAGCATTCTCCATTACTCTGAGTTTTTCCTCCAAACATCTGTACCACTCTTCAAGTTGCTTTGGTAGTTCCACCCTTACTTTTTTTATTTCTGCCATTTCGTCTAGATTAGGAACTATAGGGTTGATTGGATTGCTCCCAGATTAGAGCCTGAGCCTATTGGGTAGTCTATAGGTGCCGAGGTACCGGCCTGATGCTGTTGGGGTCTGATAGTAACGAGTACCCCTTGCATATGCTTGCTTGGTTGGTTTTGAACGTTTATTGGGGCAAAAACTGAGGGATAGATGAGGTTTTCATTATCATCCCCACTATTGACCACTAGGCCTTTCTCTTTTTCCAACCCTCCGACTAGTAACTGCGTTAATTGGCTCATCATACTCTTTTGGGACTCTGGCATTTGGTCCCTCATATCTTTCTGAATCTTGGCTAGTTGTTCTTGCATTTGCATTTGTAGCTTGTCTTGCATCTCTCTATAAAGTTGTTTGAGTCTTTCCAACCTTTGATCCATATCTTTGGTCTTTTTTCGTGTACCATAAAAATGTTTAGTAGATTAAATTTTGTCGGTTCCCAGGTTAACTGAAACAATTTTACCTAATTAGGGTCCTTTTGTGAAAATCTAATGCAAATGATGCAATGCAATGCAGATGCATGGGATGAATACAAATCAAAGAGAGGCGTTGATTCTAAATTCAATTCTAGTAGACCAACTTTTCTAGAAAACAAATTTCTTTACATAAAACAGATATTTACACGGCCTTACCCTCATGTTCCAAGCAAAGACACAAATCCTCTTCTTCATATCTGGATGTTATGGTCGAATCTTGCGAACTTTCCAAAAGATGTCTTTATTATCTTGATCCGGGCTGTGATCCATTGCCCACTTATCTTTGCGAAGCTCATTAGCCCCTTTAAGAAAGTTGAGACGTGACGGCTCTCGAATAATCCTTGTTGGCTTGAATCCTCAGGCAATAAAACAAAGTCTTGTTTTCCTCCGCGGACTATCAGCTTTCTCTTGTTATGTTTACTTGGACCATATTTGGACGGCCGTATTATATTCCACTTTATCAAGAAATTTGTTTTCCTATGACAAGCTCTTCTGTTTAGCAATCAAATATTAATCAATACCTCATTTCTATGATGAAGATGCAATGCAATCAAAATAAAAGAAATCATGTTAGTACAGGAGAAATAAACAACCAAAATAGAGCACCTATCCGGGTGACCACTAGGGTTTGGCGTGGCTCTACCTAGGGTAGGCTCTTAGGGCTTTCTACATGTGGTTTGGTTCTAAGGTAAAGGTACCTGAACTAGCAGATTCCTCGATCCTCACCCATTATAGGCTCATACGGACCGAGTTCAGTTTATGGGAATATATTTCCCTATGGCTGCACGGAGATGAAAATCTACAGATGTATCCCGAAAACGATCCACTATCCTGCACGAAGGTGAAAACCTCACCAAGTAATAGCTTCTCACTCTCACTTAAAAGGGGTGAGACCAAGCGGTCTTTATGCAACATGATGTAAGAGTACTCTACGAGACTCGAATCACAAGAATCATATGAAATGACACAAACAAATGTAGTAAAAGGATCATAATTTTTCAAATTAGATTTTCAATTTTCGACAAAAGGACAAAAATTAACCAATTTGTGGTTCGACTCTCTGGTGTCCCGAGTGGAGTTACCAAGCTATCGAAACCATTTTTTTATTTTTGAAAAACTAGAGTCGACTTTAAAAACGAAAATAGAGTTGTCACCGATCTTTGTTCGAGGTGTGATCGAATCACCTTGAGATTAATCATTTTAATAAAACACCTTGATTTATCAAAATAATGGTTTTGGTCTACGAAATTCAAAAAAATAGGTTTGGGAGTCGGTTACGCACGAGGAAGGGTTAACACCCTCGTAACGCCCAAAATTGGTACCTAATTGATTAATTAATGTCTTAATGTTGAAAATTTAAAAAGATTTTAGAATACTATCCTTTTATTTAAAAGAACACTTGAATAAATCAAATTGGATGCTAAGACCCTTTTATCTCGAAAAAATAGAATGTCACACCCAGTGAGTTAGGATACAACATTTCAAATCCTCGAAATTAAGCTTGTCTTTTAATTTTTAAAACTCATGCATTTAAGTTTAAAAAGGATATTCAATTATTTGGGTCAAATGGAAAATCAGAACCTAGTGAGTTAGGGCACAATTTCTCAAAATTTCAAATATAAAATATTGCCTTTATTTTTAGCAATCCTTACCTTGAGATAACAAAATGTCATATCCAGTGAGTTCGGACACAACACCTCGAATTCCCAAGAATAAGCTCTTATTTGAAACTTATACGCTTTGATTTTAAAAAAAAATGGTACTCGATTACTTAAGTTCAACAAAGAAAATCAGAACCCAGTAAGTTAGGGCACAATCTTCTGGAAGCTCCCAAATATGAGTATTGCCTTATTCTGAAAAAAACTTTTGAATCAAAATATCGAGTGTTTTGCTTAAACAAGGTGCATTTTTATTTTGAAACCGTGATCTGCGAATGAAATTACCACGCAAACAAAATCGAACATACTAATAAAACATATAGTGATAATCACATAATATACATTATTCACAAACTACCATGATAATCAAAGACTAAAAAAAGGTATAACAAATCCAAAAAATATAAAAAAAATTAAAATAAATAAAATGTGACAAGCTTTCGAATGATAATGAATAGAGTTCAAATAAATATGAAAGAAAGAAAATTTGAAATCAATCATATATAAAAAATAAATGATATGTATAAAAGATTTAAAATAGGTAATACATGTGAAAGTTTGAAATAAATCATATAAAAATCAAAATAAATAATATATAAAATAAAAATATATAAATGAATTTTAAAATAAGTAATATGTAAGGAGAAGTTTAAAATAAGAAATATACAAAATAATTTTAAATAAAATACATAAATCTAAAATGGATAATATGCATAAAATGAATAATGTATTTATAATAATAATAATGTATAAAAGTGTGTGAAATAAACAATATATAATTTGAAATAAGTAATATATAAAAGAAGTCTTTAAAAGAAATAAACTATACAAATAAGCAAAAAATGTATATATATATATATATATATATATATATGTATATATAAATATATATGAAAGAGAATTTAAAAATAATAACTAAAGCAATGTAAAATCAATAATATATAATATAATTCAAAAAATATATATTAAAACATTTTTTTAAAAAGTGAATAATGAATTTTATATGAAATTATTTAAAATGAATTGTTTAAAAAATTATATATATAAAAAAAACTAAAATTAAAAAGGAAGGGACTCAATTGAAATAAAAATAAAATCAAAAGTATAATCTATAAACTAATGTAATTATTAAAACAAAATTAAGGATTAAAATACAATGCGCATAAACGAGAAGGGATTAAAAACGCAAATATTCCAAGCCCCTGAACGCAGCATTTCAGCATGGACCAAACTATAATGGTGCATAAATCCTAGGGAAAATTTAAAAAAATGAAAGACATACAAAAAGAGCCCAATCAAGTGATAACGCAAAAGGGAGGGATCAGATGCGCAATTTACCCATTTAGGGTAAAAATGCGCGGATCCAGCCATGGATTGGGTCATTGCGTAGAGCCCTTATTTCAAACGGCGCCGTTTGATTAAGCATTTAAAACCAAAATTTTGTTAAGACCCATTTCTACTATTGGTATTTTAAACAAAAAATAAATAAAGGGTTTTCCCCATTTTTAAACCCCCCATTTCTTGCTCTCCTTCAACAAATCAAAGGGAGGCCATCCGACACGAGTTCGGGTAACGTCTTCCTCCTTTCTCCCTTTTTATTTTTGTATGTATGAAAAAGAAAGAAGGAAAAAAAATAAAAATGAAAAATAAAAACAAAAAGAATGAAATGAAACCATAAAAAACTAAAATCGAAGATCACCTTCTAGAAATAGTTTTCTCTTTTTTTCTATATTGATAGTGTGTGTATCAAAGAGGATTTACATTGACCTCATTCGACCTTTTTGTAGCCGAATGAAAAATAAAAAATAAAACGCAAATACATATCATTTTCCCTTTTTTTATTTTGTTATTGCACATTTTCTGTTATTCTATTGTGCTGTTATTGTTTTGCTTGCAGGAAACCAGCTAGATGTGTACGGAGGAAGGAGGTGCACGGGGTTACATCTAGGGTTTTCGGCTGAGAATATTTGAGCTTTGGGCTGCTTGGGCCATGTAATTTTATTGGGTTAAAATGTTTAGGCTAATGTGATGGGTTTTGGAGTCCATTTAAACTTGTTTGGGTTTCAAATTGGGCCTATTATTTGTAACAGAACTTGGACTTTAATTTTGGATTTTTTTATTTTGGTTTATATTATTATTATTTGTATGCATATTATTTGGGCCGGGTAAATTGAACCTCTTACATCTAGGTTCCATACTTTACTGCTTATGCTATCCAACGTTCTCACCAGGACCATACATGGCCAGAATTACCATATTTCAATCATAACTCACAACCCACTATGTAATATATACATATACACAACTTATTCCTCAAGAAGGATGCTTAAAAGCCAAGCAAACCCCCCATATATATATATACACATATCATTCCAAGCATGACCATGTGGCCTATATGACCTTAATTACACACCAAAAACAAGAACCCAGCATGTTTCTTATCACATCTAGGAGTACATACATGTCACAATTATAGGGAACAAAATAGAAGGGGAAATAAATTCTTTCAAAATGAAAGAACCCCTAAATTGACCTAACTGTGTGAACGTCCCATCCTCGCCTGGATTGATAATTTACTATGCACGGAGACAACAAACCGCCAGCTGAATTTTTCTCAAGCTCGGTAATGCTCATACAAGTTTAAAATAATACAATGAGCAGACCAATGCAACCAAAAGACATAAAATTCATATTAAACAACTGCTACCATAACTGTACATTTTACTATAATTAGACATCGAATATCTTTAAACTTTCATTTAATTTATTACTCAATCTTTTAGATTAGCTATTTAAACAGTGATATAATTTAAATTATTTCTTTGTTTATTTTAACAACTCAAGGTCATCTCAAACATCATAACTTGTAACTTTCTCTACATTCCGATTGTAAACTTTAAACAAGATTTCATTTGCTTTGACGATAACTTTATTATATATGAATCTTTATGGTAACACTGTATCTGGCCCGAGAACCGTGTAATTGTCATGATATTTGTTATTATTATGTAACATTTTCTTTTAAAGAACCGATTTTGTGCCCAAGTACTAGAGGAAGAACTATACTAGATAGGGGCGAATCTGTCAGCCCCATAAAATGTAAAATTGTTATTTAGGTCATTGAGATTTTTTATAAATTTTAAATTAATAAAAGTAAAATTACACTTTGACCCCTAAAATTATAAAAAATTTAATTCAATTTTTTAAAAATTATAAAGATATAAACTATAAAAAAATTAAAATTTCATTCAGACCCCTACAAAATTATTCTAGCTTCGCTCTTGATACTAGATTGGGAGAATCTATCCGCTCCAATAGGCGAAAACGCCTCCAACCAAAAGCTCCAGTGGGCACAAAGTGCCAATATAGCTATGAGCACGCATAAAGTACCGCAGCTATGATCTTATGACATGCCTTATCTATCTAATAGCTTCAGGCATTTAAAATTAAAATTCATCATTAATTAAAATTAGAGTTGTGCTATTCGAATCTCGTTTGATTTTCTGAAAAGTTTGAGGTGCAACTCACTTGCTAAAGAAAAAAAATAAAGTGGTAAAATTAGAGAAACAAGTTGAATCCGTATAGGATTATACTTCTTCTATTAGACGGGTTGTCTAACCCTTAAAAATTGCACATAGCCGTAAAACTCTTGTATTGTTGTTTTCAACATTAATGAGATTCTCCTCCTCTATTAGTGATTTTTCCCGATAAGGATTTTCTACGTAAATCTAAGTGTTCTTATTTTTCTTTTTTATTAATTTACGATAATTTCTATTGTTATTATCGACGTATAGTATAACAACAAAACTATAAGTAACTTACCTTATTCTCCTTTTAATGATAGATAAATATCAATTAAACCTTTGAGCAAATTAATATCAATAACCTATCATTAACATGCTTTTTCTTTCCAAATTAGATTAGTAATTCTATAACCATAAAATATATCAATCAAGAGTAATAAAAATTAAACATAGCAAAAATATAAATTTTAAGCTTGTGGCGCACAGACCAAAATCCAAATCTTCCAAGATTTGGCTCAATTATCTAACATCTTGGCCTTGCACTTGTTGCAAGTCCCTTCTATGCCCACTTCTTTAGCTTCAAAGCATAAAACAATACCCACCAAGGTCACCAACAGTCCAAAATTATAACTCATCTGAATGAATCATTTCATAAATATCAACACATAAATTTACCCTTTTTCAAACTTGACCGAAACTTTCCTTTTACCTAAACAAAATTTTGGTTCTCTCCTTAGAAAAGTTTCACCTATGTTTACACGCATGTAATTAAATAATTATCTAACTATTCTACAATGGAGTAAAATAAGTAGAGGACTTACGGTTCCAACTTGAAGAGCACTATTATTCTTTTAGTTTACTCTTTCACTAAATGGGTTCAACACTTATTTGTCCTTAGCTACTAATTTTAACATTAAACTTGAGAATTTCTCCTCCAATTCTATGTTGATGCCCATGGCTTGAACTGAAGCCACACTCCTTTTCTTTATGTTGAGAACCTAATTGTCCAAAACATTTAAGTTACACTTTCCATTCAAACATTTCCTTGACCAGCAAGTTGGAACAACTTGTTCCATTCCTTATTCAAACATCTTATTAGACAAATTGTTACGAAACAATTGGAACATCTGTTTAAGACAACTTAACTGCAATTAAGGGTTGGTGTTATTTACTTAGTTCACTTTTATATGATCCTCACCTTTGATTTTTTTTTTTTCGAAGGGATAAAGGAAGAAGGGTCGGCACATCCTTATCTCGTGCATTATCCTTATCTTTAAATCCCTTTACTTGGAGACCAAGTTGGCATATTTTACTTGGATTTGAAGACCTTTATTCGTTCAAATGTTTTTTTATCACTCAAAGTTACTTGGAGAAGATGGCATATTTTGCCTATAAATAGGCAACACTTATGCTTGTGTTGTGGGTATCTTTTGAGATTGCTTTTGTTTAAGTTTCTTATCTAATTGTTGCTAGCATTCATTTTGTAGTTTGCACTCTTTATATAGGTTGTCTTGGAGAGCTAAAAATTGTTGCAAGGGAGGTGATTTAGGAGAGTGATTGTAACAAGTCGAGGATATCTATTGGGGCTACAATTGATTCTTGTGTAAGAGTGGATTGGGCTTTAGCCAATAGGTTTCTGAACTGATTTGTGAATAAATTGTTCACCGTAAAGTAGGATTATTATCTGAACCACATTAACAAAGCTTGTGTGCTTATTCCTCTCTTTACTTTTTTCTCCTTAGTTACTTTCATAGTACAACTTTGCTCTAAACTGTGTTTCAACATCAGTTGAAACATCAAATTAAGACAACAAACCAACTTGATCATTCCAATTGGTATCTAAACAAGCTTCAAGAGTCTTTGAAGATGATCCTTTGCACAGGTTGCAACCATGGAGTCCATAAAAGAAGGAAGTTTCATCTCTCAAACTCCACTGCTTGTTGGATCCTAAAACTATGCTTATTAAAAAGCTCGAATGAAGGCTTGCATAATGTCAATTGATGAAGCTGCATAGGAAGTTGTTGAGAAGGGATGGACTAAACTTGAAGTCGATGAATCTGATGGGACAATAAAGGCTAAGGAGAAAAATAAGTATACAATTGATTAGAGAAGAACAACTCAACATAATTCCAAAGCTTTGTCTGTTATATTTGGTGGAGTTGACATAGAAAAATTCAAAATTAGTTTCACTTGTGAAGCTACAAAAGAAGCATGAATTATCTTGCAGAGCCAACATAAGGGAAATGCAACTGTTCAAATGTCCAACTTGCAAATATTAACTACCAGGTCCAAAAATCTGAAAATGAAACAAATATGAAAATACCTCTAATTCTATGGATGCATGATATATCTAATGATGCTTTTTATCTTGGTGAACCTTCTTTTAGATAAAACTTGTTTGAAATGCCTAAGATCCTTGCCAAAATGCTTTACTATCAAGGTAACTGCAATTGAAGAAGCAAATGATATCATTACTCTCAAACTACATGAGCTAATAGGTTATCTTAGAACCTTTGAATTGAATCTCGAAGAGGCAAAACATGACAAGCTATGACCATAAAAGTGTTGAAAAAAATTCGATTTGAAAATAGTTTTCTTGCATAAAGAAAAATAATTTTTTTGAAAATTGAGCTAGTTTGTGATATTTATAGTAATAAACCCTTTACCGAAATCACACATGTGTTTTCAGCTGGACAAGTTATTGTCATTCTTAGCTTTCAACCAAACGACCTTCTCTGTTATTTTTGTACCACGAATTGCTTCGAGTGTGGGCTCGAACGATTCGAATCAAACACAAAATTGTTATTTCAAAAAATAGATTTAATACTTAGAGAATAAACTCTCACTATTTTTGGATAGAGTAACAATATCTTAAAATTTTGTATTTAGCCCTATTGATGCCATCTATTTATAGGGAGAAGAAGTAAAACCCTTGTTGAACTATAGAAGTCTATTTCAAATAGAAATACCAACTCCTAGTCTAACTAGAAGTATAATGGCAGAAACCCTAAGAACTAGGGTTTGTCCTCCTTATCTTAAACATGAAAGGCTTTTGAGTCTTTCCAATATCGAGTCCAATTACAAGTACTTCCTATACTTTTAACCCAGTATTTTGCAATTTGATCCAACTTGATGTTTGTTTTTCTATTTTCCAAAATAAATATCTCAAATTAAATTAATTTTCCAATTAAATAATCTTCTCAACCCAATTCTAATTTCATTAAAATCATGATGATTTTACCTTAAAAAAATATGAGAAAATTTATTTAATATTTCTACATTTATTTAATATTTCTACATTCAACGAGTTTATATGACCAAATGATTTGTTTTCATTTCAAAACTTCATTTAATTTGAAAACCATAAATTCATTTCAAGGTCATTTTCATTTTGGAGAAAACTACATTCATTTCCAAATGTTTCCCATGTCTCTATTTTCACTATTTCTATTTATTTGATTCAACATGTAATTCATTCCTGGTTTCAACGAGCTAGCGGTGGGACCAATTTGACATTGCAATTAGGGCTAAAATGATTTATAATTAAATTTCAACTTTTCGCCTATTAATTATAAACTAATTTAGTCATGAAGTCATTCCACTATAATATTATGATTAAGCTCTCTCCAATGGCTTACCATTACAAAAGTAACTCGATCAGTGCTCGTCCAATGACTATGTCATAAGTGTATTACCCTCATAGGGTTTCCTTAATCTCTCTGGGATAAATCTGTTCTCCCAGTGTGGTCCTATTTTCCCTCATGGTAACCATTACATCGTCCTTTATGAAAAGTCAATTACTATCAAATAGTAATCAAGTCATTCATCTCAAAGACAAACGACTCGTAGCCACATTTACTTTTCATCAACCATGTAATTTCAATAAGAGGATATCATTTACACATGTCTCGGGCTATGAATTCTACTGTTGTGAATGACACTACGTACTACAGAAGTCGTATACCCAATGCACCAGCTTTTGTTTTCTTATCTATTTGAACTTAGGCTTTTACTGACATCAAAGTATACGAGTTACGTATACATAGCCCCTCATCCACTTAGGATTTAGTTATGCTACATTATGAATATCACAAGTGAATTCAGGATCTATTTTTCTTGGGTCTAGTTCAATGTATTGCCAGTCCAATTAGCCACATCTATGTCTCTATCTTTTGGGAGTCATCCACTCCAATGCTTAAGATAAAGCATCCCCCAATTGGACTTGATAAACAATATATTAGTCTTTCAACCGATTTGCTCCTTTTTTATTAGACTAAGGACATGTTTAGGTTCGTCTACTAATGTAAGTTGTCTTTTGGTATTATGATCCGACTACATAGTACTACTTAGTACTAGTTTAAACATTAGACAACCAGTGAGCTAACATTTGTTTCTATTTTGCTTAGTATATAAAAACCTGATAATACTCTAGAATGACGTGTTTTTATGTATTAATCATGTGTTTATTCTGAGCTTGGTCCTACTAATTTGAGCTATTTATGTCTTTTTATCTGTTAGGGACTAAATTGGAGGCGAAAAGTAAATTCAAGGGAAAAAGCGTCAATTTGGAGATTAAATGGGCAAACATGCAACGTGGGAAAAATATGGTGTCAAAAGTGCGAGCATGGAAGACAAAAGGACTAAAAAGCAAAAAGAAGAGATTTTATTTTATAAGACTCCATTTTATTTATATTAGGATAATTAATAGGATTATTTAATTTTAGGATTTTATTTTAATTATCTTCATTTATCTTTAATTAAATATATTTATCTTTAGAGAATTTAAGTTAAGTTAGACTATCTCTCTAACACTATAAATAGGGGGTGAAGTGACTCTAATTGATGTATCTTTTTCTGTAAATACTCTCCCCCCAAAAGTCTAGGCTTTCATTCTCTCCGTATTTTCTTTCAATAAAATTCCCTTTTCCATTTTTATAATTCTTTTCTTTTATACTACAACCATGAGCCATTAAACCCATCTAGCCAAAAGTTGTCAATATTTCACAGAAAGGGTTTTTGAGGCTTAGGATACGAACTTAGCCCTTTTCACCAAGTATTTATCGTTTCTCCGCACCATGGGGCTGACGCTTCCGTCCATGTCCCTTAAGAAGTAAACTTTTCAACGTATGCAAAGGCGGCCGCTTTGTGTGTTTTGGAAGGGTTGCATCATCGGTTCATCAACTTACTACGTCAAAGGTTGGTGAGCCAAAGAGACAAAATGGCGTGGGATTCGCCATTGAAAGGTGTTGATCTAGCATAGGATGCTGGCTAGAGTCAGGTTCCCTTAAATTGTAAGTCCAAATTCTTGGAGCTGGTGGTCATAGGCGTCCTCTTCCACTATAACTGACTTACTTGGGTTGAGAAGGGTCATTTATAAGCCAAGGATTGAGCCTAAGGCGGAATGAGACAACTGGAGGCTAGAATCTCCCATAAGAATTTCTTGCTCAACTTTATTTAATATTGTTAATATTCACGATTTCAATTCAATTTCTTAATTCTATCTTTTATTTTATTTTTTTCGTTTCCAGATCAAAACTTTTAATTCTGTTATTTTTATTTTTTCAGGAACGCAGGTTTTCTTGGACACGATTCTGCCCAGGATTTCGAGAAACAAGCATTCGTATAATCCAGTCCATGAGGATTCGACCCTACTTCCCATTTACTATTCTTTTTCATTATTTTGTAGGGAATAGGATATTTTTGGTGCTCTCAACGACCGCATCAAATTTTGGAGCCGTTGCCGGGGACTGGCAGCATTCTAATCTTGTTTTTTTATTTTCTATGACCAGATCTGCTCAGGCACTCTTACGTTTGACTCAGAAATTGAAAAGACCACGAGAGCTAATCGCAAGGAAACAAAGCTAAGGAAAAAGCAATTAGCGGTGGTTGGGACTCAAAGCAATGCACTGCCAGAAATCAGGATCGACGACGAAGTAGAGTCTAGGGTTAACGAAAACCCTACTCAAACATTTGAAAGTAAAGCAGAAGAAGTTGATTCACCTGAAGAGGTGCTTGACGCTAGGGTTAATAAAAACCCTAATCCATCACATCGACCAATGGCTCAAACAATTCTGCAATTGGCCGAAGCTCTGACAGAACAACCACCATTATGCATTGCGTATCCTAATGTGGATACTGATTTCAAATTAAAGTCAGGGTTAATTTAGTGGCTGCCAACTTTCCGAGGGTTACAAAATGAAAACCCCTATAAACATTTAAAGGAGTTTCATATGGTTTGTCTGAGTATGAAACCTCAAGGTATAACTGAGGATCAAATTAAATTGCGCGCTTTCCCTTTTTCCCTAGTAGATTCAGCTAAGGAATGGTTATTTTATTTACCCCCTGGATCTATTACTACTTGGGCTAGTTTATCTTGTTTATTTCTCAACAGGTTTTTTCCAGCATCTAGAGCAGCTGAGCTAAGAAGAGAGATCGTGGGAATAAGTCAAAAAGAAGCAGAGACTCTTTACGATTATTAGGAGCGGTTTAAGAAGTTGTGTGCGAGCTTCCTACAACACGGTATAACAGAGCAATTTCTCCTCCAATACTTTTATGAAGGTTTGAAGCCCATGGAGATGAATATGGTAGACGCTGCTAGTGGAGGAGCGTTGGTCAACATGACCCCTAACAAGCAAGAGACTTGATCTCCACAATGGCTGCAAATTCTCAGCAGTTTCAAGCTAACCCTGAACCCCCTAGAATGGTTCACCAGCTAAGTAATTCTACCATAGAAGATAGACCTGATAGACTTACTAATATTGTGAGTTTTCTTGTTGCAGGAAAAGCCAAACCAGCCCCGTTATATGGAATATGTGCTACACCTGAACACACAACTGATGCATGTCCCAGCTTGTATGATGACTCTATGGCTCATTTAGATGCAGTGAGAAGTTTCCTTGGCCCACCACAGAGGCGATATGACCTTTACGCTAATACCTACAATCCAGGATGGAGAGATCATCCTAACTTAAGTTATTGGGCCAACCCACAATATGACCAGCCATATCAAAGTTGACCTTCACAACAGCCGTAGGATTCAGGTAATTCTCTAAAAACTTTGGTCAATAAATTAATAGCTAATGTCCTTGATTTTCAACATCAAACTCTCAATTTCCAAAGAGAAATGAAAGATTTTCAATAGAAAGCTGAGACGTCTATAAGAGAATTGACCATATCAGTTGACAAATTGAACTCTCAAGGGAAACTACCATTACAAACAGAACCTAATCCGAGACAACACGCGAATGCACTAACGCTGCGAAGTGGAAAGGTACTTAAACCAATTTCTGCCAAAAATCTTGGCCAAGATTCTGCCCAAGAAAAGCCCAAGAACGATGAACAAGTTTGAACGAAACCCCTATTGCCCATAATTCAACCTCTATTTCTAGAAAGGTTTTATCAGTGTCGAAGAGGTAAAGAGGACAAGGAGATCCTCAAAACATTTAGAAATGTCAAGATCAACATACCACTGTTGGATGCCATCAGACAAATTCTAAGGTATGCTAAGTTTCTTAAAGAGCTCTGCATTAACAAGCGAAAATTAACAGGTAATGAAAGGGTAAATGTTGGTAAAAATGTATCCGCAGTGTTACAGTGGAAAATGCCAGCAAAATACAAAGATAGGGGCATGTTTGCGATACCATGCCAAATAGGCCACTTGAGAATAAAAAAGGCTATGTGTGATTTAAGGGCCTCCATAAATGTAATGTCTTTTTCTATTTATGAATCACTTAACGCAAGTTTTTTGACGAAAATAGGTGTTACTATACAGTTGGCGGATAGGTCTGTTGTGTATCCTGAAGGAGTTCTTGAAGACGTATTAGTGAAAGTTAACAAGCTTATTTTCCCTACAGATTTTTATGTGATAAAAATGGAGGAGGATAAAGCTCTTGTGTCTTCAGATATCTTGTTGGGGCAAGCTTTCCTTAGTACTGCAAATACTAAGATTGACATACGAAGCGGAACTCTTACGATGGAGTTTGATGGAGAGATCGCAAACTTTAATGTTTACGATGCTATTAGTCATCCAAGTGAAATCTTGAACGTAAACTGTGTCGACATAATGGACTCATTAGTAGAAAAAACTTTTGAGTCATCTTATGGAGATAAATCTAAAATGATGTTTGATGATTTTTCTATTAAGAAATTATTGGCTCCTAAGGATACTAAACTTCTACCTTCTGTTGTGCAGGCACCAAATCTGGAAGACACACATATGATTTTCTTGCAGGAAAAAATGAAACCAAAGAAAGAGGCACAAGGACGATTGCGCCCAAATATGGTGGATGTGATAGAAAAGGAGAATTTCCAAGCCTATACGAATGAAAGAATTCAGTTGGAACAGCTCCAATTCTAGTTGAGGCGTCAAGCTAGCGACGTTAAACAAGTGCTTGTTGGGAGGCAACCCAATCTTTATTTTTTTATTTATTATTTTATTAGCTTCTTTTATTTTATTTTATTATTCATTACTTTAATTTATTTTATTATTTATTACTTTATTTGGTTATTAATAAATTTCTCTTCTTTCATCTAGGTAAAACTGAGCAAAAATAAGAAGAAAAAGAGATAGAAAGTGTGCACCAAAACAGCCCTATCCATGGTACCAAACAGCCTCTATTCCATATTCTATTCCAGCCCAGAATGCCATATCCCTGCAGCCAAACAGTCCTATTCCAGCCTTAGAATCCCCAAAACCTGTAGCCAAACACCCCCTTTCAGCTAAATAAAACCTAACCCTTACATTTTTTTTCCCAATCTTCCTCTCTTTTCTCTATCGCCGCCGAAACCTCCCCACCGCCCCTCTCATTGCAATTTGCGCCACCACCAAGGTATGTACCCGTAGCCGTGTCGCCGTTGAACCTTCCTTTATCGCCACCCCTTGCCGTTTCTTTTTCCCTTCTACACGACAATGCTGCATCGTCCTCCTCTCCTCCGCACGACCCATCCTCACCATCTTCTTCTTCTCCACCGTGTACGCTGATCGCGCCACCATCTTCTTCTCCACCGTGTGCATCGAACAACAGTAATCACATGGGGAGTTCTTCTAAACTTTTTCACCTACTTATTTATTTTCTTCCACATCGAGGACAATGTGCTTTAAGTAGGGGAGGCATTCTTCGTTATTATTGATGTTCTGTCTGCTATTTTTGCTGTCATATTGTTGCTACTGTTTTGTGCTCATTTCTGCCTATTTATTTTTTTAAGAATAGTCTGCCGCTTTTTATGCCCAAGATTTTTACCACGACTTGCCACTGTTTGACTTACAAGCATGATTCTTGCCTTCTGAAGAAATTATGATTTTTTTCATAATTGATGTCATCTCCACTGTTTTATTTTTATTAGGCTAAAAATAATTATGATTAATAAAGTTAACTCTATCTTGCTTTTCGTAAAATTGATCAAGTTTAATATAAAGTGAACACTTAAAATGATTGCATGCTTAATTTATGTTCATGGCTATTAGGTGATTATTGAAACTTATTCTTGACACTTAAATTGTTTTTCCTGAGTTCTCAAAAATTTTAAATTTCGTTTAATTTTTAATAAATGTTTTCCATGATTATGAGTACAGCTTAGAACGTGACTGACTGAGTAACCGGGGTAGGGTGCTTGGGTTGTCATTCTACTTCGCTTCAAAAGGTTGTGTGACGTGATAAGGAAAACTCCGCTAGCCGAGGTTATAAGTATAGCTCAGAACGTGACTGACTGAGTAACCGGGGTAGGGTGCTTGGGTTGTCATTCTACTTCGCGTCAAAAGGTTGTGTGACGTGACAAGTAAAACTCCGCTAACTGGAAATAACAATGTATTCCTAAAAAAAAAGAAAAAAGAAAAAAATATGTAAATAAATAAATTTGGGACCAAAAGAAGAAACAAAAAGGGTGTCTTGGTAAGTTTAATAATTTACCTAATTTCCATGAAATAATTTAAATCAATTTTAATTTCTGTGTGTATTAATCGGAAAACTTTTCTGTTTTACTTAAAGCAAGCTTAAGGTTCTCTTTATTTTTTGTATGTATTTTTTAACTAATCTTTATGAAACTTTTGAGTGGTATTTCTTTTATGGTAGAATCTAACTTTGACAGTGGATAGAAACCATATTTGAGGGCAAGCATGGGCTAAGTAGGGGGAATTTGATAATACTCTAGAATGACGTGTTTTTATGTATTAATCATGTGTTTATTCTGAGCTTGGTCCTACTAATTTGAGTTATTTATGTCTTTTTATCTTTTAGGGACTAAATTGGAAGCGAAAAGTAAATTCAAGGGAAAAAGCGTCAATTTGGAGATTAAATGAGCCAACATGCAACGTGGGAAAAATATGGTGCCAAAAGTGCAAGCATGGAAGACACAAGGACTAAAAAGCAAAAAGAAGAGATTTTATTTTATAAGACTCCATTTTATTTATATTAGGATAATTAATAGGATTATTTAATTTTAGGATTTTATTTTAATTATCTTCATTTATCTTTAATTAAATGTATTTATCTTTAGAGAATTTAAGTTAAGTTAGACTATATCTCCCTAGCACTATAAATAGGGAGTGAATTGACTTTAATTGATGCATCTTTTTCTGTAAACACTCTCCCCCCAAAAGTCTAGGCTTTTATTCTCTCCATATTTTCTTTCAATAAAATTCCCTTTTTCATTTTTATAATTCTTTTCTTTATACTACAACCATGAGCCACTAAACCCATCTAGCCAAAAGTTGTCAATATTTCCCAAAAAGGGTTCTTGAGGCTTAGGATCCGAACTTAGCCCTTTTCACCAAGTATTCATCGTTTCTCCTCATTACGGGGCTGACGCTTCCGTCCATGTCCCTTAAGAAGTAAACTTTTCAATGTATGCAAAGGCGACCGCTTTGTGTGTTTTGGAAGGGTTGCACCGTCGGTTCATTAACTCACTGCGTCACAAGTTGGCGAGCCAAAGAGACAAAAGGGCGTGGGATTCGCCATTGAGAGGCGTTGATCTAGCATAGGATGCTGGCTAGAGTCAGGTTCCCTTAAATTGTAAGTCTGCTGGTGGTCCTAGGCGTCCTCTTCCACTATAACTAACTTACTTGGGTTGAGAAGGGTCATTTACAAGCCAAGGTTTGAGCCCAAGGCGGAATGAGACAATTAGAGGCTGGAATCTCCCATAAGAATTTCTTACTCAAATTTATTTACTATTTTTAATATTCACGATTTCAATTCAATTTCTTAATTCTGTCTTTTATTTTATTTTTTCGTTTCCAGATCAAAACTTTTAATTTTGTTATTTTTAATTTTTCAGGAACGTAGGTTTTCTTGGGCACGATTCTGCCCAAGATTTCGATAAACAAGCATTCGTATAATCCAGTCCCTGAGGATTCGACCCTACTTCCCATTTACTGTTCTTTTTCATTATTTTGTAGGGAATAGGATATTTTTGGTGCTCTCAACGACCGCATCAAAACCACATAAGGAAAATTATACAAAGTATATTAATGTAATCTATAAATTGTTTTATTAACCAATCTGTTAAAAAAAATTACAAGTTTACAAATGAATATACCACACCAGGGCTCTCGATCCAACAGTTTCCCACTTTGCCCTAATGAAGTAGATGAGTCATATTCCACGTTCTAGTACTCTCCACATGTTTCTCAAAACTCTTAGCTAGTAGAGTCTTAGTGAACGGGTTCGCAAGGTTGTCCTCAGATCTGACCTTGACTATATCCATGATTCCATCTACAATTGCCTCCCTTATGATGTGATACTTGTGATCAAAATGTTTCGTTCTCTTGTGGTTTCTTATCTCCTTGGTATTATCTATTGTCGCATTGTTGTCACAATATAGTGTGATAGCTTTTCTCATACCAGGAACGACTTTAAGATCCATAAAGAACTTTCGAAGCCATATTGCTTCATTGATAGCCTCAAAAGCAGCCATATTACTTCTCTGCATAATGGACCTATCGCCTAGGACAAAAACACAACCTTATGTCAATTTTCTCGAATCTAGACATGTTTGGAAGTCAAAATCAATATATCCGATAAAAGTAAGATCTCCTCTTGAATACACAAGCATATAATCCTTCGTTCTCTGTAAATACTTGAATATATGCTTAACTGCTTGCCAGTGTCTTGTTCTTGGGTTTTCTTGATATCAACTTACCAACCCTACTACAAAGCATATATCTAGGCGTGTACACAACATAACATACATGAGACTTCCTACTGCCGAAGCATAAGAAACATTTCTCATGTTCTCTTTCTTCTGCCGTTTTTGGACACTCTTTCAAAAAGAGATGAAATCCCAATATCGAACGTTGATTTCTCTTCTTCGAATCGGTCATTTGTATAATGCTCCAATATCTTGTCTATGTATGAAGCTTACGATAGTGTTATCACTTTTTTCTTTTATTCCTTAGGATTCAAATACTTAGAACAAAATTAGCTTCTCCTAAGTCCTTCATGCTAAATTGTGGGGTTAACCACAATTTAATCGATGATAATGTCCCTACATCATTTCCAATTAGTAGAATGTCATCGATATATAGAATGAGAAAGACCACCTTTCCATCCCTAATACTTTTATAAACACAAAGTTCATCTACGTTTTGTTCAAAAATCTAAAGTCTTGATTGCTTGATCAAATCTTTAATTTTATATACTAGAATTTCTCTTGCTTTAAATTTCTTTAACGTTAACGCTTTTCAAGCTATTTTTCTTTACGATATTTTGTAGAAGAAACATGTCTGCATCAGGATGCGGATACCTCAAAATATGATTAGATGTGTTAGTGGCTGGAAAGTAGAGATTTTCTTCTTGCACCTTTTAACAGCCTTGTACAAAAAGGCAAAGGTTCCTATGACCATGACAGAGTAATGTATAAAGCCAACAAAGAGGCTTATTGGAGACTCTATCTATACACAGTTCATAGAACTTCATAGAAAGCATGTAAAAGAGTGGAACCAATGATAGAAACAAAAGATGGATGTCCCATAGACTTTGAAAAGAAAGAGCAAAGAAAAACTTGACAAAGCTAATGTATAAATGACATGCCTGACTCGGAATGGATAATCTGGTAGATGCAAGAGATGGGGCTGATCAACGAAGATTATGCAATGACAAATGGCTTGCACATGCCACAGCACCCACCCAATAAATATGCCCCAAGGAAATTCCATGACCAATCCGAGGAGGAGGAAAGTGATGAGAAAGGAGATGATGATGATGATGATAATTATGATGATGAGGAAGAGTAAGAAAGGGAGATGGAGAAAGATTCCCCAATTGCTTATAATTACGATGAGGCATTCAATCGAAAATACCATCGATAACAGGCATGAGTATCTATAACCCAACCCACCCAACCCACTCATCATGTAGAAGAGCATCTAAATCAACTGCAGGAAAAGACAAGAGGAAAGCAAGACTGGAAGAGTGGTTGGAAACTAATTCAACAATAATTAAACTTTATACTTATTTTTGAAGGATTGTAAATATTTTTAAACATGGATGATTTTAAGTTTTTCCTTAGATAGAAATTTATTATTATGAACTAACTTTAAAAGAATATGTTGTTTGTTTTCTGTGTAAGAACCCCATATGAGGAGACATTACAATAGGGCGCTAAAACGAACAAGAGAAAAAATGACCTAACATACCCTGCAGCACTTTCACGAAGAAAATGTGTAGTTTCCTTCTCTTATCTTTCTAGGAAGCATATTAGGGACAATGTGTCATCTAAAGTGTGTGGGTGACATAGAAATTTTAAATTTCTTTATTATTATTTCAATTCTTTTTAACATATTTTGTGTTTAATTTTTCATATTTTGTGTGTGCTTTGTTCTTGAACTTGTAAAAATATAAATGATTGGTTAGGAGTATGTAAATAAGACTAATTATATAGATTATATATTTGGCATGATAGCAATAGATTCTAACTTGTTTAATTTTTAGACTAGTAAGTTCAATATATTTACAATGTGGATAGGAAAAAGTAATTGAGTATTCCATACGATGAATGAATACATAGGGAAGCATGCATGTTTGATTGAATGATAGGTAATTAGAACTTTTATAACTTAGTTAATTGAATCCATGTATATTGAAGTGCCTTGGGATGATCTAAGGCATTGTTTGGTATAAACTAGTGCAAAAATGCTAAACTATATGCATGTATACCCTGGTACCTATAATTGTGCTTAATCCACTTTCTTAATGAACCTTTAAACGAAACCATGAGCCTAAAGAAAATTTATTTACCCTTTTTTCTTGGTCCTTGAATGAATGCACAGATTTAGACGTCGGGCCATAGATATTAAAAGATAGGTAGATACAATAAGGAGGTTTCAAAAATAAAAATCAGAGTGAAAAAATAAGGAGCAATATGATATAGTAAGTATAGGATTATTGCAAGAAAAAATAACTAAATGAAAAATAGTGAGAAAACAAAAGCATTGTAAGAAGCGAAAGACATAAAAGTATAGAATGGGTTAAAATTAGTCTGAGTGAAAACGAGTGAAATAAAGTGATTAAAACAAAATCACAAAAATGTAGGAAAATTTCATTCATGTTGCACAAAAAACTCGCTAAGCTAATTGTACTTGCAAATATCATATTGTGTCTTACATAAGGAGAGAAAAGGAAAATGAGAGAAGGGGATAAAAGCAGGTGAGATTTAATTTATATTAAGGAATGTATATTGTACAACATGATGTGTTAAACTATTTTCATGCTTGAACCGTTTTTGTAACACCCTGATTTTGGGCCTAGAAGAATTGGGCCTTGGGCGTGGGTGTGTTTAAACTTTTTGAGAGTATGATAATGGCACAAATTGCATGTTAGAATGGTTGGGCTAGTGATTTTGAAATATTTAGGGGTCTTTATAAAGTCCTAAGTTCAAATTTTGGGATTGAAAAATTTTTAATTTTCAGCCTTTAGGGAACCCTGACCCCAGGAGTTATGACCTTTAAATAAATAGAGAAGAAATAAGACACAAGTGAGGTTGTGGTGTAGTGGCTAAGTGGCGCCACTTAGGGAGTAGGGAGGTGGCGTCATTAGCTAGCAAGGGGATTCTAGGTTCGAGTGCTAGCATGGTAATATTTGGGGATTTAATTTTTATGCTATAGACGTCTAGTAGTGGCATTGGAGTTGAACTCTGAAGTAGAAAAATTCAAGGAAGAGATTAATAGAGTGATAAGAGAAGAATATTTTGGAGGAAAATTAGGAGATGGGGTGTGTGGAGAGTTGGTGCCAATTTGGGAAGTGAGGAGTGTGTAAATTCGGCTTAGGGGAGTAAATAAGTGTCATTTTTGGGTCTTTTAGGGGGTATTATGAATTTTCATTGTTGGTTCTTAAGGGGTATTTCCAAATTCTCTCTTTCTTTATTACCTTTGGCGAAACCTTCTCCTCTCAATTTCCTTGTTGCTTCATCATTCTTTTTCTTGTTCCTTAACCTTGGCCGATTGGGTGCTAAACCAATTAGCCGATTTCTTTTCTTATTTTGTACTGCATGCTCTTCTCTTCTGTGCGGCTGAATCCCCTGTTGTGCCATCACCAACTTTGTTTTTACTTCTAAACACCAAAACTAACATCTCCTCTCTTTCTTCTTAATTGTGGGATCGAATCTTTTTCTCAAGTCTCTGCCGAATTACTCCTAGTGTGCTTTGGGTTTGGTAAGTGCATTTATCTCTATTTTCGGTTTTGGTGGTTGGCCGAATGTTATTAGGAGTTGTAAGGGTGACTACAATGGATGTTAGTCATCTGCTAAGTCAATCTTTAATAATAAGAGTTTCTACAATGCAGATCTGGGAATCGATCGGGGCTAGCAAGCGGTGAAAGTTTGATTAGGTTCAATCGCGCAAGGTAAGGAGAAGTGGTATGATTTCGGCTTTTGGTAATAGTATTTGATAAGTGTATGATTAACTGTAGAGTGACATCGATTGTAGGTTCGTGGCTAAGGAGTTCGCAGCGCGTTTTGTTAGCAGGTGTGTACACACACTTCACACACACAATAGATTGGCAAATCCTGAAATGTCGAAAAGCCAAAGGTTTGGCTATGGTAGTCTTGTGAGTGCGCGAACACTCGTATGAGGGTAATCGATACAATACTAGAGACCTTATGAGCGATCTCATGGACTTGGGTCACGTTTTGGCCAACTAGGCCAGAATGGGCTAAATGGGCCTGACGGGCCTGTGGGCCCAAGTAAGAAAAATTGGTAGATTAGTAATAAGTGATGAGTTGTTTAGGTTGGATGTATGGCTTGGAATAGATTTGGGCCAAGTGGGCCATATAAATGTGATTGGGTCTGATGGGCTATATGAATGTATGTGGACTCGTTAAGGTTATGTAATGGACTTTTGGGCTTAGTATCTAATAATCGTTTAAGCAGACATAAAACTTAATTAACCAATTAAGTGTAACTATGGACAAGTCATAAGGTTAAAGTGTGGCAATGGGTATATGCATGTCTAGGATTGGGTCTAAGGAGAGCTTCGTACTTAAGCGGTCTTAATGACCCACCTCCTATTCTCTGGGATCCTACCTGGTGCATATTATCTGTTTACTTTAGCCAACGAGGACTTGTTGACTGGCCAAGGTGCGTAATTAGACCCATGGTGTTAAGAAATTACTAAAATACCCCTATAAGGCAGAATTACTGAAATACCCCTATAGGGTAGAATTACTAAAACACCCTGTAGGGTAGAATTACTGAAGTACCCCTATAGGGCAAAATTACTGAGATACCCTTGACTTACGAAATTACAGAAAAACCCTTAGTTGGTAAATTACCAAAATATCCCTATGTGCCATGAGTATGACTTATGCATGCTATATGTTATTTGTTGCATTCATGTATCATTACATTGCATATGAGTCGGGATTATGATTGGAGGAAGTGTATATAAGGGTCGCACAGTCGCTTGACGACTGTGGATCCACTGCAGGCTTTATAGCCACCGCATGCTTTTTAGCCACCGAGCAGCTATGCTGCACCGATAAGTAGCACTACAACCAGTGCTACACCGAATATGAGCAGCTATGCTGCAACGATAAGTAGTGCCGCAACCAGTGCCACACCGGGTGTATAAGGATGGGTGGGTTGAGTATCTCCCCACAAGAGTATAGGGTTGGAAGGGGGTGTACAGGGTTGGTTATGGGAAATTGCACATTGCATAATCATATTGATATTGTTTTGATTTGGGCTAAGGCCTAAGGCCACTGTATGTTGAGATATGGGCCCAGGCCCAACCGAGGCCACTATGGGCGAAGGCCCAAATGCTACCATTATTAAATTATGCTTAGGCCCAAATTGTTTAATGTATGTTATGTGTCTGTCGAGGGACATACACATTGAGTTTTCGTAAACCCACTCTCTCTTTTTAATTTTTCAGGTGATCCTTAGTAGGCGGCTCGACGTAGGAGAGGACTCGGAGGTGGCTACACTGCAACTTGTTTTAATGTTCAGTAGTTTTATTTATTTACCTTATTTTAAATTATTTTTATTGGGTTGTAATAAGGCTTTTATAACTTTTGGATTATTTTTAAATTAATTGTGATTTTATAATTGCTAGTGGTAAAAACAAGTTTTTCCAAAACAACCTCTGCTTTAAATTAAGCTTCCGCAACGATTAAGATTTTATAAGTAATAATGTATTTAGTAGGGAATAATCTTTTTAATAAACCACATTGGGAATTGATCAAACGTAAACTAAGGTTTTACACAAATATTTAAACAAGAAGGGTTTTCAATGAAAACTTGGTTTTCGAAAAACACTTCAATGTGACACGCCGAATTTGGGCCTAATTTCTAGGCCGGGTTTGGGGTGTTACAGTTTTGTAGTACCTTATCTTGAAATCCAAACCAACCCTAAGCTTAAGAACATTACAAGCCGAAAAGTCCTATATGATTTAGGCGACTCGATTCATGGATGAAAATTAAATTAGGAATGTGAAATAATATTTGCAAATATTCTTCTAACATAAATGTGATACTTGTGTAGTCATTTTGATGGAATAATATACTTAATGATATTTTTACTTATTTACCTTGTAATTTAATGAAATAAAATGTTTGAACTTAAAAATTGTGAGTAAGTTACATGTCATGTCAGATTTACACGTATTAACAAACTTTCCTATTGACTATGTTTCTAACTACATACTTGTATGAAGCATGCTCAAGTGTTGTCTTTGCTTTGTCTTTTGTTTCTCATTTCTTTGCATGCATATTTTGTTTGCTTGAGGACAAGAAATGAGTTAAGTGTGGGGGAGTTTGATTTGCCACAATTCGTTGTGGCAAATTAAGTCCTTTTTGACACATAGCGAGCTTGTTTTTTAGCAATTTAGTATTATTATTAGTTAATTTTCCATTTAGTACTTGGTTAATAAAATGAGCAGTTTTGAGTGTTTTATGTCCTTTTAGGCCAATTTGGGTCTAAAGGAAGACTAACATCTTGATTAAGTATGTAGTACATCAATTCAGGACAAGGAATCAATAAATTGCCCTCGATGTTGTAGCACCCAGCTTGAATGTTGCAATACCAACTTCAAACCACCTAAGGAGCATTCTGCATTCGATGTCGCAACACCATTGCGACAATGCCACTTAATCTGTATAGCTTTAATCATCTATATTTGGTCAATTGTATTAGGTTTTAGTGAGTCATCTAACAAAACTCCAATAAATATTAATGCTTAGGACCTGACTAAGAGAGCTTTTCTGAGTTTTACTTTCTATTATTAGATTATAGTTTATTATTTGGGGATTTTTCTATTCAAACTTTATTCTTTTCAATTTCAATTTTAGTTTCCAGTTTCTTTTACAATTGTTCGTGTTTTCGGTTTCACATCACAAATCGCTCAACATTTGTCATGGGATTTTTAGTTTTCACACTCAATCATCAACAACGAGTTTAAATTCTTTCTTCTCTCTTTTTCTCTTTCTGATATCTATTTGAATGTCTAAAATTAAATTAGGGATTTTTGCATTTAGAGCGATAAGTAATGTAACACCCCAAACCCGGCCTAGAATTTAGGCCCGAATCTGGCGTGTCACATTGAAGTCTTTCTATAAGTTAAAAATTATTTTTAGAAAGATCTTTTTATGCGCTGAAGCTTAATTTTGAATAAATCCATTATTTCAAAATAAGACGTGAGATAATTTAGAGGAAATAAAGTAAAGCGTTCAATGTAACAAATAGTAGGGGTAAAGCCTTATTACAATCCAAAATCAAAATACTTAGGAACTATAAAGAAAAACAAATAAAATAAAGCGTCTTGCTAGCTGGCTACCTCCGAGTCCCTCCGTTCGTCGAACCGCCTACTAAGGGTTTCCTGAGAAAATAAAAGAGGGAATGAGTTTCGAAACTCAGTGTGCACAACCCTCAACAATCATTAACATGCAAGCAATCAATTGGGCCTAAGCCTGAATCACAGTATCATCTAATATATCACATATGCAATGCAGTGAAAACCCTCCCCAATAATCTATCTGCTACACAACATTTCCCGACCAACCTTATACACTTGTGGGGATTTCTAAATCGACCCACCCATCTGCTACATAGCAATGGTAGCTCGGTTGCGGTACTACCTAACGTTGCAGTAAAGCTGCAAATCACATATTGGGCTTTAAAAGCCAACGGTGGATCCACAGTCGTTAAGCAACCATGCGATCCTGAAATTCTTCCTCCGTACCATAATTCCCACCCATATGCAACCTAAACAGAATATCATATGAATGCTGCAATCATACATATAATATAAATCCTATATTTAACACATAGGGATATTTTAATCATTTTTGCTATTAGGGCATTTCGGTCATTTTTTTTAAGTTTTATAGATTCAGCCCTGTTGGCCAAAGTGAACAAGTACTATGCACCAGGTAGGATTCCAGAGAAGAGGAGGTGGGTCATTGAAACCGCTTAAGTACCAAGCTCTCCTTAGATCCAATCCTAGACATGCATATACCCATTACCACACTTCAACCTTATGACTTGTCCACGGTTGCATTTGTGTTTTTAAGTTTTATGAATGTTTGGCCGTTAACAGATACTAAGCCCAAACCCATATACAAAGCCCATGCTCAATCATATGGCTCATTAGGCCCAAATCATAATCGTATGGCCCATTAGGCCCAAATCCATTTCAAATCATGTAATATGCATGACTAACTCAATTCATATAACAAAATCAATAAATTTCACAAAACTTAGCCTCAGGGCCCACCGGGGCCATTTAGCCACTTTCGACATTTCAGCTTTTCGACATTGCCGATATTGAGTGTGTAGTGTTTGTACACACCTGATTGACGACCCGCACTACACTATCCTCAGCCTTGACCTACAATCAAAATCACTTTCGAATCAATTCCAAACCCTACTATAACTTTATCAAATCCCAAAGCCTTACCGTAGCCTTACCGTGTACCTTCGGCTTTTCTAGCCTTTCCCTTAGTAATTAATCTCGAATATTCTTAGATTTGCATCAACACACATATTCTATCAACATCAGATGACTCGTCTTCCACACGAGTCACCCTTATAGGCTACACATATATTCGGCCACCCCTTTAAGAAACCGAAATTGAGAATGAGACACTTACCGAAACTCACATTGAATCTTGCGGCCTAAATATCCATTGAATATGCAATCGACTCCTAACCCCCTTGATTGACGGTAGTAAAATAGATTGTAATGGAGAACAAGAGAAATCGGTAAAGGGCATGGTTCTTCGGCTTTTAAGAGAAAAAAGAATAATGGGACCACTAGGGGTTTCGGCAAAATAATGGATGGCTTAATTGGTAAGGGAAAGATTCGGCTATGGATGAAACAAAAGGGAGAGGAAGAATTCGGCAAGAAAAAGAAGAAAGAAGAGAAGAAGAAAGAAAAAAAAATACAAATTGGCACTTGAGGAAAAGATGACAAATTTGGCATTAGCCTAGGATCCCAAATTCGGCACATATTTATAGCCCATAGCCTCAATTCCCAATTCAGCTCCATCACTTCCCCCTTCTCATCTCCTCATTTTTCTCCCTGATAACTCCCCAATCTTTTTCCTAAATTTTCTCTTCTGATTACCTCTCTGAGAGTCTAGCTTCACGCTACTACCAATCTTCTAGAAGCCTAAAATTAAACTCTAAAATAAATTTAATATTTTCCCTTTTAAACTTGGACCCAAACTCTATTATGGGCCTTCTAACACCCAAATAATATTTGCCTAAGAGTACTAAGCACATATTCACATAAAAAACTACACAAAAAGAAGTTTGGGATTTTTGGGGCGTTACGACTCTACCCCTCTTAAAGAAATTTCATCCTCGAAATTTCCAACTAACTATTAATCGCATTACCCAAGTCACACCACTATGCTTTCACTACGCACTCTAATCCTCATAATTTTAATACACGCCTAAGACATCCACCTAACACTTCCACAGTCTCTACCGCGGCCTTTTGCACCTCTTCTAGCACTCATCGTTGCGTACGTATTTTTGGTTTAAAATTTTTATGATATTAGTTCAGAGTCCCACTTTTTAAGGCTTATGTCTTATGCAAGTAATAATTTAGAGATTATTTCGTTGTCGCAAATCCTCTACAAGCTTAAGTTTCCCACGGGCTTTAGTCTCTAAGAGCCTATTGTTTAAAGTAGCCCACTATACAGTTCAGCATTTTAATCAAGTTCAATAACAAAAAAAAAAAAGGAAGAAAACTTACTTGGCTCGATGTCGGAAACTTGGTGTGCCACCAGCAAGAATTCCTAGAGTTTACTATAAAAATGTTTAAAATTAATAATAAGGCCCATTTTTATAACCCAAGCTTTACAACCAGAGCTCTGATACCACTAAATGTAATACCCCAAACCCGGCCTAGAAGTTAGGCCCGAATCTGGCGTGTCACATTGAAGTGTTTTTGCGAAAAACCTTGTTTTTCATTGAAAACCCTTCTTAAAGAGATTTGAGTAAAATTCCAATTTAAAGTTGTCTTTCAAACGGCTTGTATTTAAAAATCAATCAGTCTTTCTATCAACATCAGATGACTCGTCTTCCACACGAGTCACCCTTATAGGCTACACATATATTCGGCTACCCGTTTACGAAACCGAAATTGAGAATGAGACACTTACCGAAACTCACCTTGAATCTTGCGGCCTAAATATCCATTGAATATGCAATCGACTCCTAACCCCCTTGATTGAGGGTAGCAAAATAGATTGTAATGGAGAACAAGAGAAATCGGTAAAAGGTATGGTTCTTCGGCTTTTAAGAGAAAAAAGAATAATGGGACCACTAGGGGTTTCGGCAAAATAATGGATGGTTTAATTGGCAAGGGAAAGATTCGGCTATGGATGAAACAAAAGGGAGAGGAAGAATTCGGCAAGAAAAAGAAGAAAGAAGAGAAGAAGAAAGAAAAAAATACAAATTGGCACTTGAGGAAAAGATGAGAAATTTGGCATTAGCCTAGGATCCCAAATTCGGCACATATTTATAGCCCATAGCCTCAATTCCCAATTCAGCTCCATCACTTCTCCCTTCTCATCTCCTCATTTTTCTCCCTGATAACTCCCTAATCTTTTTCCTAAATTTTCTCTTCTGATTACCTTTCTGAGAGTCCAGCTTCACGCCACTACCAATCTTCTAGAAGCCTAAAATTAAACTCCAAAATAAATTTAATATTTTCCCTTTTAAACTTGGACCAAACTCTACTATGGGCCTTCTAACACCCAAATAATATTTGCCTAAAACTACTAAGCACATATTCACATAAAAAACCACACAAAAAGAAGTTTGGGATTTTTGGGGCGTTATAAGTAACTAAAATCCTAAGGAGATTAACAAGTGGATGTGGGATTAATTAATGAATATTTTAGGGTTTGTTCTAAAATTAGTTGGCTTGGGTTGAGTGAGATTAAACCCTAGGCTTGACAACCCTAGAAATTTATCTAGGTACATGAGGTCGAGAGAATAGTCTATCGAGCATCCCTCAACTTGTCCTGATTTGAGCTATGAGGTTGGAAGATAAGTAGTTCCTAGAGACTAGTTAATGTAATTAGAGGTCAAAATGTAATAACTAGGTTAATTACTATCTAATTTATTAAAACCCTGACTCAAAAGTTTTTTATGAACATTGAAATGAGTTAGTCTTATGTTTGCTTAATTGAGTGATTTTCGATTTTTTAATTTATTTTCATAATTTGCATGTTTTCGTTTAGCGTTACTTTATTCTTTATTTGTCGTAATATGATTTTAATTAAATACTATTTAGACTTGTTAGTGTAGGAATTATTTGTTATTTAATTCAACCTCTTTTGGGTACAATACTCGAAAAACTTTCGCGTTCTATTGTATAAACTATATTACAACCTGACTCGTATACTTGCTGACACCATTATTTGATTATATCTTTTTGTTGCAGTATTTCAAACCCCGACGTTCGCATGTTGGGTGGCGGATAGAACTCAGTTAGCAATTATCCAAAGAACCTAAATGATTATTAAACCATTGTTCTTTATGTTAATAGTGGGTAATGATGATGATAGCCATTAAATGATTATAATTATGATTAATGAATAAATAAATGTTAAATTAATTTAATAAAATAATTAATTAAGGTTAATTAAATTTTAATTGTAGTATATATATTAGTGGATGAAAAGATGAAACCTTTATCACATCTTCCATTGTCCTAGCTAAGAATAAAAAGGAAAGAAAACTTTAACCTCCAAGCATACATTCGACCATTCAATTTTTGAAGGTAATCAAGATATTTTCTTTAAATTTTTAAAGATTCATAATCATGGAAGCTTAATTTAGTTACCCCTATGTTAATTTATTCAAATAGTTGATGTTAACAAGTTGTCATGAAAGCATAATTGATGTTTTCAAGCTTGATTTGAAGAAATTGGTAGTTAGTAAGTTTAGATTTTTTATAAGGACTAGGTTGAAAACTAAGTTAAGCTTGTTAGATAACTCTGTGACATTAGGGACTAAATTAAATAAATTAAAAATTGTCATGAAATAATGCTATATGTATAGAAAGGATAAGGTCTCTAGTTAAAGAATATGAAATCAGATTTTAATCTGATGTTAGATATTGAAAAATATGAGTATCCCAGATATAGGGACTAAAATGAAAAAAATGCAAAATAGGTTAATTATGTGTTAGAATTTGATTTAAATTGTGAATTGATATTGTTTTTATGATTGATTATCGAACATAGGCAAAGATGATGCCGGACTGTCTCGAGAGAAAGGAAAAGAGAGTCGTAGACAAGTAATGAAAGAATTCGATTTGTACTTTTATTTTTCAAGTTCAGTATATATATACATACATGATTATTGCATATAAGTTATTGAGGTAAGATTATAACTTGTCTTATGATTGAAATTATGTTTGCCAATATTGAATGCCGATAATTGAATTATTCTGAGCATAGTAGAAAAGAGCATGATATGAATTGATAAATGATATGTGATATCAATTAATGATGAAATGATATGAGATCATGATATGAGAATCGATTTATAATATGCAATTGAAACATTGATTGCCCTATTAGTTGTTCAAGTAGAGTTGGATATAGTTGGCATGCCATAGGGTCACATGTATAATGATTATAGCCATCGTTGTTCAACAACTGTTGAGGAATGTGCTCATATTGTAGTAAACATGTAATTGTTTTCTATTTATTTGAATGATGAATAAATATATAAGTTTAATTTCACATTTTCACTCTTATGTCTTTTAGATTTTACATGCATAGTGAAATCGTGACAAGCAAATACTAGCTCATTGATTGTCTAAAGTTCAAACTGAAGATAAGTGGCATTGTAAAGAAACGTTTACATTGTAAGAAAGACAACTTACTCTAGTAGATAATCTAAATGAGTTTGTAATCTCGTAAACGAATCAAAGTGAATATTTGATTCAAATACTGAGAAGGAATATTATATCGTCTACAATTCCAATTGGGGAGATGACTAGTCTTGGCTATCGGAATAGTTGACTTTACGAGTAGAGACATAGATATATTCATTGGTAGAATGATACATTGGACTGAACTCAAGATGAATTAATTCTAAATCCGTTTGTGAACTAATTCACTTGTGACGTTCATGGTGTGATTTACCTAAATCCTGAGTTAGTCATTGACCATGCGTATGCAACGCATGTGCTTTGATATAAGTGGAGGCTTATGCTGTAAAAATGGTTGAGCCCATAGCTGGTATGTTGGGTACATGACTTGTATATGGCATGGCTTTACTAGCAACAGTGGAATTTATAGCTCAATTAAAGAGTTAATGATATCCTCTCATTAGAATTGCGTGGATTGATAAATATGGAATGTGGCTATGGGTTACTTGTTCTCAAACGAGCAATTTATCACAATCATTTGTTGACAGTGATCATATTAATCATTAAGAAGACATAATGGTGACAATGAGATAAAATAGAATTGTATTAAGTGAACGGATTTAACTTAAAGAAATCAAGGATATTATATGAGGGTAACACAAGCATGATGAGATCATTGAACAAAGCAGTTGGATGAATTGCTTTCGTAAAGAGTATACAATAAGGAGTCTTCAATCATGATAATTCTTTTAGACTGACTCCATGATTAAGTAATTACGAATTATCAGAACAAAGTCTCTAGACATAATTACAATCACTGGAGCCTAATTGTATATGTCCAATTGTCCCTCTACTAGCTTTGCAAAAGCTCGATCGAACTGCATTTGAATCAGAAGAAAATTGTGTAACACCCCAAACCCGGTCTGGACGTTATGACCAGATCTGGTGCGTCACATGATCCTAAACTACGCTTATACCCTTTTGAAACATGTTGAGACATAGGTGATATTTTGTAAAACTAGCAAGGTGAGAAAAGTTCTTGTTAAAACTACTTTAAGTTGTCATTATTCAAGATTGTTTAAATTTTATAAACGTTATTTTGAAAACGTTATTAAGGTTTTGGAAACCCGCGCAGCCTATATCTAGCAGTTTCGATAAAGTACGAACCAAATCCTTTAGAAAGTTAAAACCCAAAAAGAAAATTTAATAGCGGCCTTATTACACATTAAAACCCAAAAATTAACATAAAAATTAAAATACTAAAACATAAATGAAAACCAGTTTTATTGCAGTCGCTGTGGCCACTCCGAATCTCTCGCAGCTCCAAGCCCACTATGGTTGAGGGTTACCTGCAGAGATTAAATAAAAAGGGGGGTGAGTTTGACAACTCAGTGTGCAACATTATCTCAACCATAGGCCAAAACAGATCAAGCCTCAGAATCAGATTAGTTGGGCCTTGGCCCACACAGAAATCAGGTTAAGCCCATAGGCCCATAACAGATACAGATCAGATATAATATGCAAACAGAAAACCCAACCCAGATCCATCCATAACACCCCCGTACCAGCCTTACACCATGTGGGGAGACTACTCGACCCACCCAACCGCTACACACCACAGATATTTGCAGCGAGGCTGCCAGATATAGTTTGCAGTGAGACTGCCAGATAACATTTGCAGCGAGGCTGCCAGATATATTTGCAGCGAGGCTGCCAGATATTGTGACGAGGTCACCAGATATACATATTGTGGCGAGGCCACCAGATTGCAGCGAGGCTGCCAGATAATAATGTGACAAAGTCACCGGATTGCAGCGAGGCTGCCAGAACGCTTCCTCCATCATAAACCCATACCCCATGCAACAGATAATCATACTAGCATGCAATATATAGCATCTCATGCATCAGATATATTCATATTAATAATTAACTCATGCAGATACATAACATCATGCATTTCATACAGAATTGACCCTAGGGGTATAATAGTCTTTTTACACCTAGGGGTATTTTGGTAATTTTCCATATTTAAGGGTATTTTAGTCCTTTTTCATATTTTCAGAGATTTTATGCAAGTCTGATAAATTAACAGTCCCTAAATAACCACGGAAGTCCACTTAAGCCAAATTTCCAATTTTGCCCTTTTTAGCCTAGATCCCCTAATGGGCCTTACTATGTCCAATATCGTCGATAAGTCCGTTAAGCCCAATTTTAGGTTTTAGTTTACCGAATTTACCAAGTTTTTATTATTCAAGTTACCAGAAAGTCTTTTATGAACATTTTCAAATTTGGGCTCGGAAGCCCATTGGGCCCACCTTGGCCCATTGAGGCCCAACTTACCAAATCGCTCGAAATTGCACCTTCTGCAATTTCGCCATCGCCAATTCCCAATGTGACCACAACAGAGTATTCGGTCACTCTTATTCCTTTCCAAGGCTGATTTTTCGGTCACTTTTGATCGGTCACTTAGCACAGTTTCGATTATTTCGGCTTTTAGCCATCCTAGTCTATGATGGAGATACGTTACACACCTGTTACTGATGAAACGTTGACGAAATCCACGCACGAAGAACCTACAATCGAACGCTAACTATTAGCCTAATAATCGATAATCAAAGAGTTATAAACCCCTTATCAAAATCGACCTACAGGGCCTAAGCATTGAAATCTTACCCCTTTCGGTTATGGACTAGATCACTGTGTTCAACCGCGTTAATCTACAATAGCCTCCTTTGCTGAACGTCTCTTGTCCGCTCTAGCACACATAAATCAAAGAGATAAGCCATAAGGCCCTTAGTCTAAAAACGTTTAACCTTCCCCCCCAAGGGGTTTTCGACATCCAATCTTAATCTTAAAGATAGACGAGATAATACCACGAAATACTTACTGAACTTAGTTCCAAACCACAGCCGTTCCCTTTGAAACAACGAGGAAGAAAGGGTGTTGGAGGGTTACGATTTTAAAAGAGAAAGAAATAAATTCTTAGGCACCAGAGGAATCGGCTAACAAGAGAATCGAGAAGAAGAAGAAGTGATAGGTTTCGGTCACTAGATAAACAAAGGAGGTGTGGTTTCGGTCATACAAGGTATTCGGCCATGGGGGTTTTGATCAAATGAACATTCGGTTTTAGGGGTTTAAAGAAGAAGGAAAGAATGAGAATGTATAGAAAGTGTTTCGGCAAGGTGGGTGTTTGTTTTCGGCTTTCTTCTTGAAGTTGTCGACAGAGGTTTAGAGAAGAGGGAAAGAAGATTGTATCTGGCTAGAAGAAAAATGGTGGTGAAGGGGATCAGTTTAAGGTTTGAGAAGAAGAGAAGAAGAAAAGCAAATAGATGAGAATAGAAAGCAAAAAGGAAGTGCTTAAGTCGACTGGAGATTCGGTAACAAAGGGAAATGGGGTTCGGCTACAAGGTTGATGAGAGAAACGAAATGGCAAAAGAGAGGTACCTAATACGTTATGCGAAAATTGACAGAAAAAGGAAAGCTTTTCTTACCTAAGGAAAATCGGCACCAAAACATAAGAACTAAAAGAAGAATTCGGCACACATAAACACCTATTTGCCGAAAGTGCTAACACTATTTTCCCCCTAGCCGAATTGCACTTGCAAAGCCCCACAATCGGTTACCTCCTTTCAAAATTCAAAATTCCTAGATTTGCTCCTCAACCTCCTCCATGATTTGCTCCCCTTGACCGATTCAAATCCCTTCTAAGCAGAGTTCAATTCGGCTTCAACCTCTTACCTGCTCAAGCTCAAAAATAAAACACCACCTTGCAACCTCTGGCGCTTGAACCCTTGACCTCTAAGCTCATTTAGGCGCCACCTTTTAAGGAGCCTAGTGGCGTCTCCCTTGCCACTTTACCACTGGTTCAATCGTGCTACATTTCGCACACAATTTCTTAAGACCCTTATTTTCACTGATCCCCTATCTCCCAAGTCAAAAATACAAAATTTTGCCGAGCTTCCAACCAACTCATAGACCTTCCATAGGCCCATTAACACATCCCAAACATGCATTACACACCTAATTACTAGCATTTACACATTTTATCAGATAAAGATAAATCTAAGAAAAACCCGAAAATTAGGGCGTTACAACTCTACCCTCCTTAAAGAAATTTCGTCCTCGAAATTTACCTTATCCAAACAAATGGGGATATTGCTGACGCATTGCCTCCTCTGGTTCCCAAGTAGCTTCTTCTCTGCCATGATTACGCCATAGTACCTTCACCAATAGGACTGATTTTCTTCTTAAAATCTTCACGTCTCGATCCAGAATCTGCACAGGTTCTTCCTCGAAAGTTAGGTCAGGCTGAACTTCCACTTCTGCAACTGGTAGAATATGGGCAGGGTCAGAACGATATCGTCTCAGCATGGATACGTGAAACACATCATGAATTCTATTTAGCTCTGGCGGTAATTCTAACTGATACGCCACCGGACCCACTCGCTTAAGAACCCGATAAGGCCCAATAAACCTCGGACTCAGCTTGCCCTTCTTACCAAACCTTAATATCTTCTTCCAAGGCGAAACTTTCAGAAAAACCATATCACCTACTGAATACTCAATCTCTTTACGCTTCAAATCTGCATAAGATTTTTGTCGATCAGATGCCTCTTTCAAACGGTCCCTTATCACCTTGACCTTCTCTTCAGTCTCTGCTACCAATTCAGGTCCAAGAACTTGCCGCTCGCCCAATTCAGTCCAACAACTAGGTGAACGACACTTACGCCCATACAGTGCCTCATAAGGTGCCATGCAGATACTAGCCTGATAACTGTTATTATACGCAAACTCTGCCAACGGTAGATAATCCTCCCAACTACCTCGAAAATCGATAACACAACCCCTCAACATATCTTCCAGAATCTGAATAACCCTCTCTGATTGACCATCAGTCTGAGGATGAAAGGCCGTGCTAAAGTTCAGCCGCGTTCCCAACGCCTCATGCAACTTTTGCCAGAACCGAGATGTGAATCTAGGATCTCGATCAGAAATGATAGACAATGGCACCCCATGCAGTCGTACGATTTCTGCCACATACAATTTAGCTAACTTCTGAAGCGAATAATCAGTACGTACAGGGATGAAATGAGCAGACTTAGTCAATCTATCCACGATCACCCAAATCGAGTCCTTCTTTGACGGCGTCAAGGGCAACCCACTTACAAAATCCATGGTTACCCTCTCCCACTTCCAAAGTGGTACCTTTACTGGTTGCAGAAGTCCAGAAGGTAACTGATGTTCAGCTTTCACCTGCTGACAAGTCAGACATTTTCCTACAAATTCTGTTACCTCACGCTTCAGTCCAGGCCACCAATACAACTCCTTTAAGTCATGATACATCTTATTACCTCCAGGATGCATAGCACACAACCCTTTATGAGCTTCATTCAGAATTGTTTGCCTTAAATTGAAATCCTTAGGAATGCAGATTCTACCGCGGAAACATAGAACTCCCTCACTATTTAGTCCAAACTCAGAAGTATTCCCATCTTTAACCTACTGAAATTGAGAAACCAGAGACTCATCCCTCAACTGCTTTTCCTTAATCTCATCCACCCAAGTCGGTCTTACTTGCAATTCTGCTAACAAACTACCATCATCATACAGACTCAAACGAGCAAACATAGCTCTCAGATCAGACACAGCTCTACGACTTAGGGCATCAGCCACCACATTAGCTTTGCCTGGATGATATTCAATCGCACAATCATAATCCTTGAGCAACTCTATCCATCTCTGTTGCCTAAGATTCAGCTCCTTCTGACTCAACAAGTACTTAAGACTTTTATGGTCTGTGTATATAATACACCTTTCTCCATACAGATAATGTCGCCAGATTTTAAGTGCGAAGATTACTGCTGCCAACTCCAGATCATGGGTAGGATAGTTCACTTCATAAGGTTTAAGCTGTCACGATGCATAAGCAACCACTTTACCCTCTTGCATCAACACACAGCCCAACCCAACATGCGATGCATCACTGTACACGGTAAAATCTTTTCCAGACTCTGGTTGAATCAGTACAGGTGCCTCGGTCAGAACCTTCTTTAGTTTCTCAAAAGCTTCTTGTTGCTGCTGAGTCCAGACAAATGGTACGCCTTTCCTTATAAGCTTTGTTAACGGCGCTGCCATCACAGAAAATCTTTCTACAAACCTCCTGTAGTATCCAGCTAAACCCAGAAAACTCCGAATTTCTGCCACAGACCTCGGTGGTTTCCATTCCAGAATTGCTTCGATCTTTCGAGGGTCCACCTTAATCCCCTCAGCAGAAACAACATGCCCCAAGAAAGTTACTTCCCTCAACCAAAACTCACACTTGCTAAATTTCGCATAAAGCTCCTTTTCCCTTAACACTTGCAGCACAATACAGAGATGCTCATCATGTTTCTCCTCAGATTCCGAATAGACCAAAATATCGTCGATAAAGACGACCACGAATCGATCCAAGTATGGCTGGAACACTCGATTCATCAGATCCATAAAAGCTGCAGGTGCATTGGTCAGCCCAAATGGCATAACCAAGAACTCATAGTGACCATAACGAGTTCTGAATGCCGTCTTGTGAATATCTACCTCCTTCTCCCTTAATTGATGGTACCCAGATCGAAGGTCAGTCTTGGAAAATACTGAAGCTCCTCTAAGCTGGTCGAACAGATCATCGATTCTAGGCAACGGGTACTTATTCTTGATCGTCAGCTTGTTCAACTGCCGATAATCAATACACATCCGCATTGACCCATCTTTCTTTTTAACGAAAAGCACTGGTGCTCCCCACGGAGACACACTTGGCCTAATGAAACCTCTATCCAACAGTTCTTGAATCTGTGCTTTTAACTCTACCAACTCCTTTGGTGCCATCTTATACGGTGCAATGGACACCGGTGCCGTACCAGGCAACAAGTCGATCCCAAACTCAACCTCTCGATTCGGAGGTAAACCTGGAAGCTCCTCTGGAAAAACATCTTGAAAATCTTTAACAGTTTTAACTTGATCCACAGTTAGTTCCTCAGTCCCTACTTGACCCACGAATGCCAAATAAGCCGCACATCCTTTACGAATCCACTTCTCAGCTCTTAATGCTGACACCACACTGGATAAATAATCTCTACGTTCACCTATCACCAAAACTTCCTCATCCTCTGCAGTCTTTAGCCTCATTCGTTTCGCAGCACAATCCAAGGTAGCCCTATGCTTTACAAGCCAATCCATTCCCAAGATGAGATCAAATTCTCTGAAAGGTAGCTCCATCAAGTCTCCAGAGAAGATTTTTCCTTGAGTCTCTATAGGTACATCTCTATACAGTTTGTCTACCCTAATCGAGTGACCCAAAGGACTTAGTACAGTTACCCCACTCACTGTCTCCTCAGAACGCACTCCCAGCGACCCAGATATGGCACATGCAACATAAGAATGGGTAGATCCAACATCTATTAACGCAGTGAATGGCATACGAGAAATCAAGAACGTACCAGTTATGACGTCAGGAGCATCACCCTCCTCTCGGTGACGAGCTGCATAAACTAGTGCTGGCTAACGAGCCTCAGCGAAACCAGCACCCCTGCCAGGTGCTCCTCGTCCTCGACCATTACCATTTCCGCCTCTACCTTGCCCACGACCCCTCGGAGCTGGTGGTCCACCCCTCACTGGTTGAGCAACCCTCTGAGCCATAACCTGTCCTTGGTCCGGTTCTTCGGGACAGTCCTTAATCCTATGCTCCATCGACCCACATCGAAAACAGGCTCCAGAACGTTTCCGACACTCGCCCATATGTATCTTACCACAACTCCTACAACCCTGTGGTCTGACAGCATTCATTGGCACCGCTCGCACTGGTTCTGCCACTCTTGCCCTCTTAACATTCCTATTAGCCCCACCTGATGGTCCAGAGTCCCTCCGAAAGCGGTTTCTATCCTTTTCGCGATTCTGTCTCTCGGTACACTTTACTTCCTCAGCTATCTTAGCTTTCTCAACTAAAGCAGCAAAGTTACGCTCCCTCTGTGGAGCGATCAGTACCCTTAGCTCATCCCTCAGACCATCCTCGAAACGTACGCTACGCTCATATTCGGTAGCAACTATCCCAGAAGCATATCGGCTCAGCCTCAGAAATTCAGCCTCGTACTTAGATACTGTCCTACTCCCCTGAACCAAATTTAAGAACTCCTTCCTACGGGCGTCCACATAGCTAGCCCCAACATATTTTCCTTTAAAGGCTTTCTTAAACAGCTCCCATGTTACCTCACCATCTGAAGTTCCATCTCTTACTGTGAGCCACCACTGGTAAGCTTCATCTCTAAGCAACGACACGGCTCCTTTCAGCTTCTGCTCCATAGAGCAATCCAGATCGTCCATGATTCGCTCTGTGGCCTCTAGCCAATATTCAGCCACATTTGGGGCTACACCAGACACACCCCTAAAGAACTCTGCCCCATTAGCTCGGAGTCGCTCAGAAATGGATCCCCGAAATCCATTACCGGTACTTGCCCCAGCAACCCTTTCCAGAACTCGAAGCATTGCTTGTGATAGGGCATCGTCCCCTACACCCCTATCATGAGATTCCACCTCTGTTGCCGGTGGTATCGACATACCAGCTGCTGGCGCATGACCCGAAGATGAAGTCTCAGCTCGTGCACTACCTCGGCCACGTCCACGGCCCCTACCACGAGCTGCTCGTGTACTCATTTCGTACTTTCTGTTTAGAATTTTTATGAGTCAGATTAATATTTCAGTGTTTATTACAGATGTCTTATGAATAAATAGAGTTTCAGAGTTTATCTTCTTTCGCGGTAGCCTAGCTACAGTCTCAGTCTACCTATCAGAGTCTCTACGGTTTCAGTAATACCCTAGCTAAAGTATCATAATAAAGTCTTTAGTCAGGCATGCAATCAGAGTTTTTAGAAATAATCAGAAAAGTTTAGAGAACTTACAGGCTTGGGCCGGAGATTCGGTGTGCCACTCTTCCGAAAGATTTCATAGAAAAACTTAATAAATTTTTGTTTTCTTTGAAAATAAATCATTTATGCTTGAAAAGGAGTTCATCAAAACTAGTTCCAAATAATTTTTTGAAAAATCCTGATCTTTTGAAAATCTTCATTTTGATTGTTTGAAAACCTTCATTTTTAGACCCGTTCCACAGCCGAGTTGTTGCAACCTGGCTCTGATACCACTAAATGTAACACCCCAAACCCGTTCTGGACGTTATGACCAGATCTGGTGCGTCACATGATCCTAAACTACGCTTATACCCTTTTGAAACATGTTGAGACATAGGTGATATTTTGTAAAACTAGCAAGGTGAGAAAAGTTCTTGTTAAAACTACTTTAAGTTGTCATTATTCAAGATTGTTTAAATTTTATAAACGTTATTTTGAAAACGTTATTAAGGTTTTGGAAACCCGCGCAGCCTATATCTAGCAGTTTCGATAAAGTACGAACCAAATCCTTTAGAAAGTTAAAACCCAAAAAGAAAATTTAATAGCGGCCTTATTACACATTAAAACCCAAAAATTAACATAAAAATTAAAATACTAAAACATAAATGAAAACCAGTTTTATTGCAGTCGCTGTGGCCACTTCGAATCTCTCGCAGCTCCAAGCCCACTATGGTTGAGGGTTACCTGCAGAGATTAAATAAAAAGGGGGGTGAGTTTGACAACTCAGTGTGCAACATTATCTCAACCATAGGCCAAAACAGATCAAGCCTCAGAATCAGATTAGTTGGGCCTTGGCCCATACAGAAATCAGGTTAAGCCCATAGGCCCATAACAGATACAGATCAGATATAATATGCAAACAGAAAACCCAACCCAGATCCATCCATAACACCCCCGTACCAGCCTTACACCATGTGGGGAGACTACTCGACCCACCCAACCGCTACACACCACAGATATTTGCAGCGAGGCTGCCAAATATAGTTTGCAGTGAGACTGCCAGATAACATTTGCAGCGAGGCTGCCAGATATATTTGCAGCGAGGCTGCCAGATATTGTGACGAGGTCACCAGATATACATATTGTGGCGAGGCCACCAGATTGCAGCGAGGCTGCCAGATAATAATGTGACAAAGTCACCAGATTGCAGCGAGGCTGCCAGAACGCTTCCTTCATCATAAACCCATACCCCATGCAATAGATAATCATACTAGCATGCAATATATAGCATCTCATGCATCAGATATATTCATATTAATAATTAACTCATGCAGATACATAACATCATGCATTTCATACAGAATTGACCCTAGGGGTATAATAGTCTTTTTACACCTAGGGGTATTTTGGTAATTTTCCATATTTAAGGGTATTTTAGTCCTTTTTCATATTTTCAGAGATTTTATGCAAGTCTGATAAATTAACAGTCCCTAAATAACCACGGAAGTCCACTTAAGCCAAATTTCCAATTTTGCCCTTTTTAGCCTAGATCCCCTAATGGGCCTTACTATGTCCAATATCGTCGATAAGTCCGTTAAGCCCAATTTTAGGTTTTAGTTTACCGACTTTACCAAGTTTTTATTATTCAAGTTACCAGAAAGTCTTTTATGAACATTTTCAAATTTGGGCTCGGAAGCCCATTGGGCCCACCTTGGCCCATTGAGGCCCAACTTACCAAATCGCTCGAAATTGCACCTTCTGCAATTTCGCCATCGCCAATTCCCAATGTGACCACAACAGAGTATTCGGTCACTCTTATTCCTTTCCAAGGCTGATTTTTCGGTCACTTTTGATCGGTCACTTAGCACAGTTTCGATTATTTCGGCTTTTAGCCATCCTAGTCTATGATGGAGATACGTTACACACCTGTTACTGATGAAACGTTGACAAAATCCACGCACGAAGAACCTACAATCGAACGCTAACTATTAGCCTAATAATCGATAATCAAAGAGTTATAAACCCCTTATCAAAATCGGCCTACAAGGCCTAAGCATTGAAATCTTACCCCTTTCGGTTATGGACTAGATCACTGTGTTCAACCGCGTTAATCTACAATAGCCTCCTTTGCTGAACGTCTCTTGTCCGCTCTAGCGCACATAAATCAAAGAGATAAGCCATAAGGCCCTTAGTCTAAAAACGTTTAACCTTCCCCCCCAAGGGGTTTTCGACATCCAATCTTAATCTTAAAGATAGACGAGATAATACCACGAAATACTTACCGAACTTAGTTCCAAACCACAGCCGTTCCCTTTGAAACAACGAGGAAGAAAGGGTGTTGGAGGGTTACGATTTTAAAAGAGAAAGAAATAAAGTCTTAGGCACCAGAGGAATCGGCTAACAAGAGAATCGAGAAGAAGAAGAAGTGATAGGTTTCGGTCACTAGATAAACAAAGGAGGTGTGGTTTCGGTCATACAAGGTATTCGGCCATGGGGGTTTTGATCAAATGAACATTCGGTTTTAGGGGTTTGAAGAAGAAGGAAAGAATGAGAATGTATAGAAAGTGTTTCGGCAAGGTGGGTGTTTGTTTTCGGCTTTCTTCTTGAAGTTGTCGACAGAGGTTTAGAGAAGAGGGAAAGAAGATTGTATCTGGCTAGAAGAAAAATGGTGGTGAAGGGGATCGGTTTAAGGTTTGAGAAGAAGAGAAGAAGAAAAGCAAATAGATGAGAATAGAAAGCAAAAAGGAAGTGCTTAAGTCGACTGGAGATTCGGCAACAAAGGGAAATGGGGTTCGGCTACAAGGTTGATGAGAGAAACGAAATGGCAAAAGAGAGGTACCTAATACGCTATGCGAAAATTGACAGAAAATTACCTAAGGAAAATCGGCACCAAAACATAAGAACTAAAAGAAGAATTCGGCACACATAAACACCTATTTGCCGAAAGTGCTAACACTATTTTCCCCCTAGCCGAATTGCACTTGCAAAGCCCCACAATCGGTTACCTCCTTTCAAAATTCGAAATTCCTAGATTTGCTCCTCAACCTCCTCCACGATTTGCTCCCCTTGACCGATTCAAATCCCTTCCAAGCAGAGTTCAATTCGGCTTCAACCTCTTACCTGCTCAAGCTCAAAAATAAAACACCACCTTGCAACCTCTGGCGCTTGAACCCTTGACCTCTAAGCTCACTTAGGCGCCACCTTTTAAGGAGCCTAGTGGCGTCTCCCTTGCCACTTTACCACTGGTTCAATCGTGCTACATTTCGCACACAATTTCTTAAGACCCTTATTTTCACTGATCCCCTATCTCCCAAGTCAAAAATACAAAATTTTGCCGAGCTTCCAACCAACTCATAGACCTTCCATAGGCCCATTAACACATCCCAAACATGCATTACACACCTAATTACTAGCATTTACACATTTTATCAGATAAAGATAAATCTAAGAAAAACCCGAAAATTAGGGCGTTACAAATTGTACGACTTTTGGAATAATTTAATTGAGTCGATTTATTCGATGTGGAATTAAATTAGGTGGTCATGAGAATTGTTCAACTAGAGAATTTGATTAAAGAATTTTCTTGAAAAATTAATTTGGAAAATCTAAATGATTTTTTAAAAAATTAATTTTGATCAAGTAAACTTAAAGTAATAAAATCAATTAAAACTAATATGATATTTAGTCAGAAAATTGGCCTAATGGGTAATTATAACTTGAAAATTGGACCTGAGATCGTAAATTGGGCCTGAGAGGCTAAAACCGATATCAAAACCACAAAATATTGTGGAACTGGAATCAGTATGTGAAACCAGGCCTATGGTCCAACCGGTGGCTAGACCGGATCGGTCAGGTCATCATTGACCCAGACTGAATAGGCTCGGGGTGTCATAAGGGTGTCGTACCTGCATCATTGGACATGGTAGTGCCGGTGGCCGACGGCGGTTGGTCGTTTGTAGTTGAGCAGTGAAGAGTTACACTCCTACTGGGACTATACCAGAGAATTTGATTTCAGATTAATTATTCCAAAAGAAATATTATTTTAATAGTTTATTATTAAATTTAATTTAATACTTATCTTAATAGTATTTTATTAATTTAATATTAAAGTAATTTTTTTAATATTAAATTTAACTTAATGTTTATCGTGTAGATAAACATTCTATTATTTTAAAAAGATTTAATATTAAATTTAATCTAATATTTATCTTGATTAATATTATATTGATTTAATATTAAAGTGATTAAGTTTAATCATAGTTGAACTCTCTAAACTCTCCATATATAAAGAAAGTCTTGAGTCATTATTGAAAACCACTTGAAATCAAGAGAAAGTTGTAGAGAGAAAATTCTCTAAAGAGATTATTACAGAAAATTTCTAGAGATATTTTTCTAATTTACAATTTGACCTAAAATTTTAGAAAAATTACAAAATTGCCCCACTGGTAATTGTTGTGAATTTTTTTTTTTTTGATTCAAAGCGAGCCCACACTTGACAGACATGAGCTTGAGGATAACAGAGAAGACTACTCAGTTGAAGCACTCATCTTAGATGAATCAAAAAGGTACAATTTTTGATTAAGTGTTTATTACTTTAGATATCACAACCAATATCTTGTTTTGGAAAATTTTTTAAAAATCTAGTTTTTCCTTAAATTTATTTTCCGCTACATTTTCCAAACCCATTCTTCCATCAACAACCTGGGGGTAGAATAAACAGTACTGAAAAAATAGAAGAAGTACATTGTTGTTGGGCAACTCAAGGTGATAGAGTAAAAATAGATCCATGCATCCGTCTTGGGTTCATGTCTGGTTAATAAAGGTTATAAAACATAAACTGACTAAATGAATATTAATATGAAATGTGATTGAAATTGGTATACTATGTATATATTTATATGTATATGTATATGTATATGTATATGAAATGTGAAAAATGATAGTATATGAAATATGAAAAATGATAGAATGCGAAAGATCATGCGAATCGGTTTATATGATCCCTAAGGGTCAATGAAGAAATGAAATGAATCAATACATTCAATAAGAAATTGAGATGATGCTATAAATATATGGTAAGTATTGGAATGAAAATGAATGTATTCTTGTTATTAAAAAGTGTGCCATGAAATGTTTATATTGCTTGTCAATTCAGATAGTGTTCAAATTGAATTATCAATTGAGATAGTGTATGGATTTGACATATGAGACATGAAAAGGTGAATTGAAATGGTTGTGACTAAATTATGTATTGGTTGTATTAGTTCATGTTTATGCTATTGTTATGTCACTTGGATAATGAAAGTACCGTTAAGCTTTATTGCTCAGCGTACGGTTTGTTTATTCCGTGCGAATGTAACAGTAGATTTCGAAGACTTGAGGAGTGATCCAACATCAAAACCGCAACTCTCGACCCAACAATATTTGTATAATTTTTTTTTATGTTTTGATATATGGTGTGTACCTAAGGTTGAGTTGATTTTATAATATAACTGGTCATTTTGGAACCTTGAATTGGTAAATGTCATTTTGAATTCAAGCATTTGAGTTGTTTAAGTATTTTTGTAAATGGTATAAGGTTCAATTTTTTGGGTTGTGTTAATGGTCATATGTGTTGAATTGGTTTGAAATGTAAATGGTCAAATTAGTATTTAGGATAATAATGTTAGTTAAATGTTCGCATATGAATTGTATAAGGTATATATGATGTTAAATGGTTGAAATAGGCAAATGGCCAATTGTGTAGGTTGTTGTGAATTGGTGTTTAATGGCTATTTTGAAAATAGTGGGTGATGTCGTGATGAAAAACCCTAAACATTGCGACGTGAAATCAACAGAGAGTGGAGTTATGACCATGAACCTTCTAACGTTGCGACGCCAACTCGACGATTTTAAAAATTTTACATTTTAATCCTCAACCAATCTCGATTTATCGAGAGAGCTTTTGTAAGCTCGTTCAAGTCCCGAATTTAAATATAACATACTGTAATTATGTATTAAGCTTAATAACATGCATAAATTGTTTATTTGATATGCAAATATGGTCGTAGTTGCTCCGGTGATGAATGTGGCATCTCATAGCTCGGACCCGACAATCGAGCTGGGTATGAGGTGTTACAGATTCGGTTCAATCAAAATTTTTTTCAAACCATTTGTTGGAATTTAGTTTGATTCTTTTTCATACTAATTTCACTTTTGTAGTTTTAACTTTATTTTTATAAAATGAGTTTTATTTTATGACTTTTGGACATTATTTGGTAATGTTTTAATATCTTTTTTCATAAATGTTTTTAAATAATTTTTCAAATAAATAAAAATAACAAACTACTCTTATATAGTAATTTTTTGAAAAAAAATTATTTTTATATAGTAGCTTTAAATTATTTTCTCTATTTTAAATATAAAATATTTATTTTTATATCATAAAAAATAAAAGTGATTATGAATTAAATAAAAAATAGAATTAAATTCAATTCCGCTGATTATGTTTTTTTAACTTATGAAAAAAAAATTGTCTAAACACCACTAATTTGAATCAATTTTCGAATTTTTATTTTTTTCTCGACCCTAATTATATCTTTAAAAAATTATATATAAATGGACTTTCATTGCAGTCAAATGTTAATAATTGATGAAAAAATTCTGGATGGTCTATTGACCAATACGTTCCTCAATGTAATTGAGATTAAACCTAGCAATTATGGTAAAAAAATTAAACCTAGAAATAGGAATTCTATTATGCATCACCTTCAACTATAATTTTTAATTACCTTATCTGGACTGCAAGTATCCATGTTTATGGGTTGGGTCACCCGGTTTGGTCTAAAATGTGGAAGAGTTTGAGTAAAAATATAGACTTAAAAAATGGGTTTAGACAAAAGAATAAAGCTGGTTTAAAAAATAGGCCGAGCATCGGGTAAGGCATTTTTGGCCCGAGCCCGAGCCGACCCGAATTCACTAAAGGAGAAAAAAAATATGTTATTTTCTTTTTGTTGTTTTAATGTTATTTTCTTGTTGTTTTCTCTTTATTTTGCTACCATTTTATTATTATGTTGATACTATTTTGTTGTTATTGTCTGGATGTTGTATAAAACTTATTTTATTGTTAATTTTGTTGTTATTTTAAAGGCATTTGCTTGTTAAGTTGCATATATTTTTTAGTGTTATTTAAGTATACATATTTTTTAAAATTTATTTTCAATTTGTTGGGAAATATTTATTTTGATATTTTTAGTATTTTTGATGTATTATATATATTTAAAAAAATTATATAAAAAAATAATACGGGTGAATCGGGCCAAGACCGGGTTTTAGCATTTTATCTAGGCCGGACTTGGGCAAAATTTTAAGCCCTTTTTTCGGGCCAGACATGAACACTTCTAACTGCAAGCTCACTAGCTTACTATAATTGATTTAATTTTCATAAATTAGTAAATATAATTATTGATATATAATCATTTTGAGTTTACACGTTCTATACATAAATAGTTATATTTATCAAATATAAAAATAAATTAATATATTCATTTTATGAAAGGTGTATAATTGAATAAAAATCAAACTTTCGTTTATACATCTAATCTACAATCAAAATTTTATAAATATAATTACAAATAAAAAAATATATATCATAATTACATATTGAATCAAAATTTACGATTTATCCTTAAAAAATATTCATTAATTATATTTTCCCTTTTTAACATCATCCTAATTAGTGGCTGAGCCAGATTGCCCAAAATTTTTCCAAAATCTTTACCAATATTAAAATCAGTTATGTCTGATAATTCGTTTTATGTTTATTCTTGGCCACCAATTCATTTTATGTTTAAAAGATAATAACATAATAACATTATTTTAATATTACTATTTATATAAATTTATTATTAAATTTAAATTAAATAAAAAGTTATTAATAAATATTAATTTAAGTGAGATCAACCCCAATAAAGAAGACCTTATGACTTTTGGATAGGTTTAGTCTAATGACACTAATTAACATTTCCTATTAAATTGTCCTTATAAGCCAAATATATAAATAAGATGAACAGTGTCTCCTGACTCGCGGATAGCCTCTCATTTTCAGAAACTTCCAAAAATTTATCATATGAATACACATTACTCATAAATATTAACATATAGACCAAACCCTATACCATCATTACCACGTACTAGCCAAACCTACTTTTATATATACTTATACCATTGGAACAGTTCCCTTGTTTATTTGTTTGTTTAGATCGTTTATTTCCAAGCTAGTTTTCTTATACCTTTCTGATTTGTCATGCACTGCATACCATGTCATTTTCTTTCCAATGCAACCTAGTTTATTTACATTACATGTTTCATTCAAATGCGAGCTGCTATTTTGGATCAACGTTCTCAGTATTTTCTGATCCAGATAAACGAAAAAGTGTCATGGAATGTCATTTTCTTTTGTGCAATTCTGGTTGGCTCATCCATTCCTTTGCCTTGGCTTGAACGTTCATCTCTACAATGAAAAAGAAATTTTTCAAAAGTTAATGCCATTAAATATGGGGAAAAGGGCCCATTTGATTCCTTGTTTGAACCAGTAGATTGATAGCTTTCTCATGTGAATGCTTCATTTTGTTCTTATTTGGATTTTGTGCTACTATAAAATTGCCTCACAACATTGGGGTTTTTGAAACTAGGGAAAAAAAACATATATTATGGAGGTGGCCGACAGTGTAACATGTATAATTCTACTTATTCTTTTCAGTGGGTCAGCAGCTGGAAATAGAAAAGCTTTGTATTCATTCAAAGCTCAAGAGAATGCCATTGCAATGGCTCCATCATCTGATAATGGTATTTGTAAATCAATGGTGGAAACACATGGTTACGATTGTGAAGAACATACGGTAAGTCCCCAAGGTATTTCCACTGTTTTCCTCAGTTTAATGAAAAATAAAATTTTGGTTTTTGTATAGGTAACTACACAAGATGGTTACATTCTGAGTATGCAAAGAATTCCTGTGGGTCGGTCAGGTGGGACACCAGGAAACAGACCACCAGTCCTGTTACAGCACGGGATCTTAATGGTTGATCACTAATCTGTCATAATGCTAAGATTCCAATGCAATGAATTTCGACAAAAATTATGTAACAAGGGCTTGCATGATGTCAGGATGGAATTACATGGCTGTTATTGCCGCCGGAACAGTCTTTGGCATTTGTGTTGTCGGATAATGGCTATGATGTGTGGATTGCTAATTCCCGTGGAACAAAGTACAGCAAAGGGCATAAATCACTCAGTCCTAACGATCCGGTTATTGTTACTAATTTCTTTATTATGTTGTGAAGCTTTCTGTTTTTCTATTATGGGTATTGAGCATTAGACTAATTCTTCACGGGTTTTTAGGCTTACTGGGATTGGTCGTGGGATGAATTGGTCGCTTATGATCTTCCTGCTACGTTCCAATATGTATATGATCAAACAGGACAAAAGCTACACTATGTAGGGCATTCACAGGTGGGTTTTTTTTTTTAGAAGTTGCTGCTTCAATTCAAGGTTTTCAATGGAGGGGGAAATGGTGAACTTTGATCTTGATTTCAGGGAACTCTGATTGCATTGGCTGCCCTCTCGAAGGATCAGTTATTGAACATGTTGAGATCAGCTGCTTTACTTTGCCCAATTGCTTATATGGGTCAGATGACTTCTCCACTTGCAAAAAATGCTGCTGACAACTTCATTGCTGAGGTTAAATCCTAATCCCACCTTCTTTCTCTGTTTCATTACTTTCACCTTTTTTTAACCATATAAGAATCTTTGACAGGCAGTCTACTGGTTAGGCCTCAGTGAATTTGATCCACGAGGGTAACAACTCCCTTCATTATCTGTTTTCATCATTTAGCAATGAAGGCATTTCTTTACCCATGTTCCTTTGCCGTGAACAGGGATGCAGTAGTTAAACTTCTCAAAGACATCTGCAGCAAACCAGGCATTGACTGCACTAACTTATTGACAAGTTTTACAGGTACAACATTAGCACAAAATTAATTGCCAAAATGTCAACTGTTCACGAGTTAAAGATCTTTTGGGACATACAATTTCTAGGTCAGAACTGTTGCTTGAACTCTTCCATAGTAAACATATTTCTAGATCATGAGCCCCAACCATCAGCAACAAAGAACATGGTCCATCTAGCTCAGAGTAAGTAATCCATTAAACCCTTTTGAGAAAAAACCACAAGATTTCCGGTTTAAAAACATCTGTTGAATTTTTTTTTCTGTGCGGGTTTAATTACCAGTGATTAGGCAAGGAACCATAAAAATGTATGATTACATTGACGAGGTTGAAAATATGAAACATTATGGGCAAGCAACACCTCCAGCATACAACATGACCAGCATTCCAAATGACTTTCCTGTTTTCCTTAGCTATGGAGGGGAGGATGCTCTTTCTGATGTAAATGATGTGAAGTTATTATTGGGAAGTCTCAAAGATCATGATGGAGACAAGCTTGTAGTTCAGTATAGATATGATTATGCTCATGCAGATTATGTCATGGCAGAAAATGCTAAACAAGATGTATATGATCCTTTAATTGCCTTCTTTAGGCTACAATAGTGAATATACAGATAGATTTAAAGGAAAAAAGAATTTCAATCTCCTGGCCTTTGTTTCTTTGTTTGTGTTAGTACAGAAAGGCTTCCAATGCTTAGCACCACTGGATGAGGATAGGGAATGTTCATTTAAATGGTATAATCCCTTAGCAATCTTGTATCCAAAACATAACGTGTATGAGTCTTTGCTAGTATATTTCGAAACCATCTCATACCCACCACTAATCCAGATCCTTAAAATAGCAAACACATCTTTAGGCCCAAACATACTTTCTTTGGTCTGTGTGTTGATGGTTCAGTTAAAGGGAATGATCTGTGTGGAGTGAGGCAACAAGTATTTAGTTGGGAGGATGAGTGAGAGTTTGATGAACGGTGGTGCAATGGTAATGGCTGTAGTGGTGAAAGATTGAAAGTATGGAGAGTGAACCTTGACCGTGAATCATTGAGAGCCTTTTTTCTTTTTGTTGTGAGAGCCCCCCCAAACTCCCCCCCCCCCCCAAATTGATGTTCTTTACCCAAGTCAATGACGGAAATCTGCCGAGAAAATCAACCCAAAACGTCAAAACTAATTTCCCCCTCTCTGTTCAACTGCTCACACGTGTACGTACTAAATATATTATTATTATTATATATGTAATACAGACTATGTATCTTATACATATTTAGCCACATGTATATATATTTGTTATTTTTTACTTTTTTGTTATATGAATGAATAATTGATTATAAGTATAATAAATTATAAAATTATGATATATTATTACAAATTGTCATGAAATTTGAATTTAATCTGAATTTGAATCGGGCAAAATATGATTGCTATAATTGCCCTTCTTTGCATGTTGCTGAGATTCAGGAGCAATGCAAGTATCAAAAATAACTATTTTGTCCGATCATGAACTTGTCTACTTGGATGGTAATCTTGAGTTTCAAATTATTTTTTAAAACGGATTCAACTTATGATAAACTGAAAATTAAAAGGACTTCGACAGCAACTTTGAGGCTCGATCTATTTTTGAAAATCGATTTAATTTTTAATACAATGAAACATTGAAAGGACCTAGACGATAATTCCGAGGCTTGACGTATTTTTGAAAACGGATTTGACTTTTGATACAAAGAAAACTAAAAAGACCCTGACAATGATCTTGAGCCTCGACCTATTTTTAAAAAATCAATTTGACTTTTGATAAAATGTCAACTGAAAGACCTTGATGGCAATCTTGAGGCTCAACCCATTTTTAAAAATAGATTCGACATTTAATAAAATGAAAAACTGAAATGACCTCAACAATAATCTTGATGCTTGACCCATTTTTGAAAATGAATTTGACTTTTGATAAAATGAAAATTAAAAAGATCCCAGTGACAATCCCGAGGTTCAACAAATTTTTAAAAAATTAATTCTACTTTTTGGGTTTTTTTACTAAAATAGCACAAAAAAAACCAAAATAATACAAATCAAACATTATATATCAAAATAGTATATTTGGGGTGGTGCCGCCTATGGCAGAGGTGTGACCACCCCGGAATCATGTCTGGTAAAAAAAAAGTGATGGTGGAGGTACCAGAGGCAGCACCGGTTGTGCCTCTGGCAGAGGCAACACCTAGATGGAACATGTCATGCAGTTCCTTTGTTGTTTTGTGTTTGAGGTCCCCCAAGTTTCAGCAGTAGCTCTGGAAGCAAGAAGCAACAAGGAGAAGAAGAGAAAAAGAAAGAAAATGAGAAGAGAAGAAGAAGAAGGAGAAGGATAAGGCGCGGCTCCAGTGAGGGAATAAAAAAAGAAAAAGAGAAGGAGAATAGAGACAGGAGAAAGAGCAGGAAAAAAAATAGAAAAGAGAAGGTATAATTTTTTTTTAAAAAATAGATTTTTATATTGTTATTGTGTTTTTGTTGTTATTATTATTGTTGATTTTTATTGTTTTTTGTTGTTAGTTATTATTGTTGTTAGTAAAAAACCCTTATTATTATTGTTGGTTGTTATTATTGTTAGTAAAAAACCCTTATTATTATAGTTAGTAAAAAACCATTATGATTATTGTTGGTTATTATTGTTAGTAAAAAACTCTTATTATTATTGTTAGTTATTATTATTGTTGATTTATATTAATTTTATAAAAAAAACACTAAAAAAACCTATTTATGTTATGTAAAGAATTTTTTTATGTAATTTATTTGTTTTATGTGTTTTAGGTTGATTAGATAATATTTAATAAATTTATTTGGCATGTTATATATTTTGATTTTGATTATTTTAATATTATTGTTAGTATCTTTATGAAAAAATAAAATACAAAAAAAAAATGGTGAAAGTGGTGCCCGTGAGTTTTTTACTAAAATATTATAAAAAAAATTGCAGAAGAAGAGAGGGAGAAGAAGAGAAGAAAGAAGAAAAGATAAAGAACGAAAAGATAAATTTTTTTGTTATTTTAAAATAACATAGAATAGATTATGATAAGAAAAAATTATTTTGTTAGTATTATATAGTTTGTATGTTTTGTTTATTGCTTTTGTTATTTTTATGTTTTGTTTTAAAGTTATTTTGTTTGTTTGTTATGATTTGTTAGTAAGTTTTGTGTTTAGATTAATTATGTGTTTATTGTGAATGTTATGTTTTAAAATTTTTTAATATATTTGAAAGTTTGTATATTAGTAAAACTATTATAAAGTAATTGGTAATTAGTGATAAGAACTGACAATATTTTTGTTATAGATATTGTTAGAAATGGCAATATATTTGGTATTGCCTAATGAGATAATAACTTCAGCACAAAGGGAGAAAGTTGATAAGATGATGAGAGAATTGCAAGATTACAAAAAGAAATCAGAAGAAGACATTGTTCAACACGTTATTATAGTAAATAAAAAGATGCAAGAAGTGTTGTGGAAGGGTCATGAAATAATTATAAAGAATAAAGTGCAATACTTAACTCTTAGAGGAACATTAATAGAACGGGACCATCAAATCATTTTAGACCAACTTTGGAAGACATTGGTACTACGAACCTATTGGAATCTAGTTATATGCTTCGTGAAGTTTATAATCTCTTATGGAGCAAGGAAAATAGCGAGGCAAAGTATAGGTTCACGAAAGTTGACTGGGAAGCAAAATGGAATTGACATACCATGGATGGATAAATTAGATGTTAGGAAACTACCAAGAGAATTTCTAAGTTTAATACTCGTTATAAAGATTGAAGAGGAAGAAGATCCTGAGGAATTCCAAATTGGATTGTAGAAGATGAATATGAATAGAATTAAGAATATCTAAATTGGATTGTATAGTATTTCCCAGAGGAAGATACAGGATCGGTGATAGAAGAAAACATAGAACTGAATTTAAATGGTTAAATGTAAAGATAAATGTTGTTCATGTACAAAATGAGAACTGAAAAAGTATGAGCTTATGAATAAAAAAAATTGCATATTGATTAATTAAAATTTTTATTTAAGTAATTTATTTGCTATTCGAAATTATTTTGAGAAATTTTGTTTATTTTTTAACAGATTAAGCATTGAAGATGGATAATCAGTTTTTCGTATGCGTTTATTTCAATGGAATCATCTTGGCAACAACTGTTGGATGCATATTTGAATGTCGGTAACAAATAGCAATGAGATTTAATAGAAATGTCTCGTTAGATGATATGAAGGGAATGATTAACGTAAAAATTGCTAGACATTGTAGGAGAAGGATCTCAAAACTTTTCTACAAGTTTCCAGTTTCGACAGATCCCATCAAATTCACCGAAATGGAACTTATAGACGACGAAGACGTGCAGACAATGATCGCTCTTTACTGTGGGAATGAGAGTGATAAAAATTCACCGATTCACTTATTTGTTGAGTTAGCTGGTATGGATCAAAATGAAGATTTCACTGCATATGGTGAAGAACATAGAGATCAAGAATCGTACATGGTGGCTCTAATATCGTACGTTGATAGTGAATCGACTATACGTGGAATTGATATCGATCTTAATGTTACACCTGATATTGATGTGATTGGTGATGATGGATACGATAGTAGTGATCCTTGTGATCGAGAGGTCGATAGTAGTAGTGATCTCGATGTGGATGATGTCCCTGATGATATTGATGACGAAGACGTGAATGACGATGAAACATTAACACGTATTCGGTTGGGAACCAGATGCGACGTATTATGATACACAATAATCCTGGGCCACACATGTCGCTCATAGACCCCGACGCGGCGCACATAGTTGAGTTTCTGGAGTATTCTGAAATACTTCCTACTCACCGGTTGGCCGTAAATTCTAATCCTAAGGAGTTGTCCGTAGGCTAGAGATTCGAAAGTAAGGAAGAGTGCGTTTTTACTATTAAGCGATATAACATGAATATATCAGTGGATTACAAAGCCGCAGTGTCTAAACCGACATTATATATTGGAGAGTGTTGGAAGTTGGCGGAAGGCTGCAATTGGCAGGTACGAGTTACATTTATTCAAAATTCGTAGATGTGGGAGATACGAAAATTTGTTAGGCCTCATACATACACATTAACACGTATGACAGAAGATTATCGAAAACTTGATTCCAAAACTATCAATGCGTGTATCATGCTAATGGTCAAGGACATGCTAACCATTAAAGTTTCGGTACTGATTACCGAAATGCAGGTCCGATTCCAGTATCGAGTATCATATCAAAAGGCATGGATAGCTAAACAAATGGTAATGGAGCAATTGTATGAGGATTACGATTTGTCGTATAACGAGCTACAGGGATGATAGCCATTTTGTGGGAGTACATATCAGGGGCTGTAATTGAGTTACAAACATGACCTGGATGACCAACTACAACTGGGAAAAAGAATTTTCCATCGGATGTTCTGGATGTTTGATCCATGTATGCGGGCATTTCCCCACTGCAAGCCGTTTGTGCAAGTGGATGAGACCTGGCTATATGAAAAATATATACAGATTCTGTGAATTCTTCCTTACCAACCTGCGGAGGTATGTTATTAGCAACGATAATATTTAACACATCTTCGATAGAGGGAAATGATTAATTGTCGCAATTAGGCGTTCCGGTCTGCTATGGAGATCTATTTACTGCATCCATCACATTGCGACTAACTTCCATCAAGATTATAAAAATGCAAACTGGAAGAGACAAGTTGTGAAAATGGGTAGAAAATAACCTTATCTTTTCAATATAAGTTCTTAATACATATACAACGTATGAGTTAGAGCCACATATTTTTCGCCAAAGAATGACTCGACTTTAGAGTGACATGGAGGGTCAAACAAACACATCTTTTCGACAGTGGTTGGATACAATGGAGCTGTGACAATGGGCTCAAAGTTTTGACGAGGGCTTTCATTATGGTCAAATGACCACAAACTTGGTGGAAGGGGTCAACGCTCTGTTGTTGAAAACACGACATTTTTCGATTTCATCTATCTTTTCAACTACATTCTACAGGTTGGCTACCTTGATGCCAAGAATGGATCAGTAACAAGTCAACTAGATGGAAGCGGGACACGTGTTTATCGAAGATGTTAGCAATGCAATGGTTTCAAACCTTCGGATGGCGAGGTCGATGAATGTAGAAATATATTCATGATGTCTGGAAACGTTTCGAGTTACGGAGACCATCGGTCATCACCCCAGTATACCACCTAGGTCCTATGGAGTTGATCTTTGGAACAAACGGTGCGATTACAGGAGGTTCCAAACACTTCATTTTCCGTGTGCGCATATCGTGGCAGCACGTGCTAAAGTGAACCTTAATGTTGAAGAATTTTTTGATGATGTGTACACACTCGAGCGCACGTTGCGTGTTTGGAAAAATGAGTTCCCCGTCCTGCCTGATCTGTCTACGTGGGAGGTGCCTCCAACAACTTTCGAGCTTGTCCCAGATAGAAGGCTAAGTAGGAAGCCGAGAGGTCATCCAAAATCATCCAGAATCCATAATGAAATGGACTTTAGGGAGAAATCCGACAGTAAGCGTTGTGGATTATGCAAGTTACCTAGTCATAATCAGAGTAAATGCCCGCAGCGAAACTATCATATTAGACAATTGTCACGATCGAGTAGGAATTGAGCTTATGTTGTAATGAATTTAATTTATATAAAAAAATTATTTTGCAAAGTTTGTTCCAATTAGATTAATGTTGTAATGTATTTAATTTAAATCACAAAATTTATATTACAAAACTAAGTTTGTTACAAGTTTTAGTGTTTTAATGTTGTAATCTCCAAATTAATCTAATTTACATTATGATCAAATTTTATTCCAATTTTTAAAGTTCCAATTAATCTAATTAAATATATACAAAAAATACAAACTTTGTAATATCAAAATCGTAAGAAACCCCTAAAATTGATGGTTCAATGGTGTGGTCCTAGGGATATATTTCTGTGAAGGTCGACGTTCACGTTGTGAGTGATCGCAACGACCAACATCATCTTCAGTCACAGGTGGGGGTGTGCTAAATATGGAAGAAAATTCATGTGGCTCAAATGGCATCGATGAACTTGAGCCGAGAGGAGTGCCATGCGGCTGTGGATACGATCCAGAAGGAGTGAAGTACTGCTGTAACACCCTTTACCCGAAACCGTCATCGGAATCGAGTAGTAAGCGTTACGGACTTATCGGAGAACAGACTCATGTTTACAATCCAATCATTACAACTTTACCCTTATCGAGGGTTTCCTATCACAATACTAACATCTCGGATGATTAGGATTCGAATCCTATTGCATCGGAAGCCCGGAAAATTTTTCACTTTTGTAACTACGTCACGTGCCCGTGTGACCCATAGCACGGCCGTGTGATAAGGCCGTGTGGCCTTCACACGCCCATGTCTAACGACCGTGGTCGAAACTGTCAAATTGGCCACAGCCACCCCACACGATCGTTACACACAGCCGTGTCTCTTGCCCGTGTGGTGCACCAAAACTTAAATTAAGGTGCAGGGAAGGCACGGTCTGAGTACACGCCCGTAGGGTCAGGCCGTGTGTCCCCTACGGGCTAGGCACGCCCGTGCCCTCTACTCGTGGAGTAAACTGTCCACTAGCACATGGTCATGGCACACGCCCGTGTTCTCTACCGTGCAGGCCGTGTCAGGCTATTTACCAAGCCTTGACCTCCCTAAAACACACTTCCATACACATACTGTTCATTTCAACCAATTTCAATGACATATACTCAAAATGACTACATTATTACACCATTTACAAAACAAGTATCACATATTCACCTATTCAATTAAATTTACAAAACAATACTTATACAAAGACTAGCCACCTATGCATGCCAAACTCAAAATATCAAAATCATGTATACATACACCAAGGCAGCTTGATAGTGTGAAACGAGCCTCTTTCGATCACAAATCCCAATAAGCTCTATGCTCGATAATCTAAAAGGAAGGGGAAAATGAGAGGAGTAAGCTACAAGTAGCTTAGTAAGCCATAGGTAAATTAATAGCAAAATGCACAATAATTCGCTAAAGCATCTTATTTCCCTACAGCATAAATGCAAAATTCATATACTTACTTATACGCATTCTTACCAAAATGTCCAAATATAGTCATTCAAACACATATCATATTCGATTCATTTTCATTTGTTTAACCTGCACAAATGCTTCACATAACTAAACTAATTTCCCGTTGAACATTCAGAACAGAAACAAATATACAGAGGTTAGCACTGAAGTGCCTCATAGAGATGTGGCCGAAGCCAGTGCAAAGATATGGCAAAAGCCATCAGAATATGTAGCCGGAGCCACCAGAATATGTAGCTGAAGCTACCTCAAATCACAGAAATACAGACGTAATCCACGGGCCTGCTCACATAAGCTGACAGGTGACTGCAACACATGCAAGTGCACCCAGCACCCAGGATACGGAATCAGACAGAATCAGAAACTCTCAAGTGACATGTCACACATATCCGGAATCATTCTTACAGTTCAAACGAGATTTATCAAAATATTCACAATCATACCATTTCATAGTTCGTAAGTCATATTCACATATTTTCACATAGAAATCATCAAATGAACAACAATGAGGTAATGTGCTATAATTGACTTATGACTTACCTCGATAATAAAACGACTAAATCTCGAATTAATCGACTACTTTTTCTTTTCCGCGATCTCGATCGCTTTCTCTTCTTTCTTGATCTAAATAAACACATTTAACATATTTTATCAATTTCATACTCAAATTCGTTCACAATTCAGACTTTTGGCAAAAATGATCATTTTGCCCTTATTATCGTAAACTCAATTTCATTCTATTTTCTTGCATTTTAGACTTAGCCAAATTCTTTTTCACCAAAAACAATCAAAAAATCACTTACTTTATTATACTTATGAATAAATTTCCATTTTTCTCATTTTAGTCCCTTAGGGACGTTTCTATCAAAAACTATTCTGAAAAACCCATAATTAACACTTCAAAGACTCATTTTCTACCATTACACAACAATGCACAACTATATCACAAATGGGTATATTTTTAAACCCTAATTCCTTCTCAAATAAATGGTAAAATCATGAAATTTAAGCTTAGAGGAACTTAAAAATACGAAAATAATCAAAAACGGGTTAAAATGCACTTACAATTTGCTTGAAAAAGCTCAAACCCCTTAGCTATGGAGAATAGAAATTTCGGCAGCCATAGATGAAGAAGATGAGCACTTTTCATCTTTTTCTCATCTTTTTATTCATCTTTTAATGCTTTGGACAAAAATGCCCTTAGCCATGTTACTTAGAAATTTTTCTAGAGCTACCCTTTTTGTCCATACCACTAACTCATGGTCTATTTGCCATTTAAAGACTTCTAGTTCAAACCCCCATTTCAAATAGGTATTTACACATTATAACTCACATTTTGCAATTAACGCAATTTAGCTCAAAAATAAAATTAAGCACTAAATCAATGAATTTTCTAAACAATTTTCACACAGAGCATATTTAATAGATCGAAAAAAACATAAAATTTTCAGAATTTAACTATTTTAATTTAGATTTTGTGGTTACGAAACCACTATTCTGATTAGACCCTATTTTGGACTGTCACAACTACGGTGGATACGGGCCTAGAGGAGCGTTGTACTGCGTTCGATACGACCCAAAGATATCAAACCTGTAATGGTATCTACCCATTGACGAGCCCGGGTGAATAGTCATTGCCCAGCAAATTCGGATGATAAGAACTATCAGTTGAATGTGTATGCGATCGCTCGGGCTCTGGCTGTGGCTCAAGCTCCAACTCAAGATCTGGTTCTGGCTTGGCCTCTATATCGGCCACTGGTTCATATGCCCCAGGTCGCTGCATATGCGAGGGGACTATAGTCGATTAGCCACTAAGTATATATGGCTTTCCTGTACTAAAGTACCATTGTATGTACTCTAATGATGGTTGCAAATCAGAAGACATATCCATCTGAAGCCTTCGAGCCATCCGATTATCCCACATCGCAATATATCTTCGGTGCACAACCTCCTAATGCATTCCATGTTTCCCTCTCTTGTTGATCAAGTGAACCTTCCCCACCTGCATTGGTGGATCTGGGATATATTAAATGCAACCAAACTGTCGTAGTACTCGATCCTCATGGTACCACTCGACTACATTGAAATTGACAATTGGTGCGCTAATGCACCACAATTGAGAATGAATGTTGGCAGACGATGGTATAATAACCGCAATTTCTGGTTTATGATATGGCATCCATATAAACTGCACGATGAATAACATGGTTAAAATTTAACACGGTTCGAGTAAGATATACAAAGTAATTACATGTCACGGATATTGGAATAGCTTACCCCTTCCCCGACATGTTGTTCAATCATCAGACGATATATTGGGACAGTGTACAACCTCCCGATACTCGGATAAAAACTCCATCTACAAAAACAAATTTCAAGTATATATAGTATCATCAGAATAGTATCATTATAAAGAAATTCTCAATTAATAACAAGTTAAATTTTATCACCTGTTAACTAGTGAAAATACGTATGGTTAGTGCCTAACTGATGCCAAAAATGGCATCCGATAAAGAGCCCATGACTACAATAATATAAGGCATCCACCTATGTCTACGGTATCAGGTTTTGTTGTCCGACAAAACTCACGATACAACACAGCCAGAACTGTCGAACCCCAACTATACGAGTGAACATTACTCAAATTAGCTAATAGAGGTAAATACTGGATATGAACCTTGTTGTTGTTTGCATTTGGCATGAATACACCCCTTAAAATATGCATAATGTACGCTTGAGCTGCGCATATCAACTCTTCTTCAGTGGCATTAACTAATAAGTGTTCAAAATTGGCTTTCAGCCATGTAAATTTCAAACCCGAAAAATTAGACTCATCATTGCTGGGCAAGACTCCTAGTAGGCTATAACAAAGTGCAGCCGGCTCAACTATCGCACTTACGCCCGTTACGGTACTCCCGTAGATTGGGAGCCCAAGTTGCAATGCAATATCCTCTAGAGTGATAGTGCACTTCCCACACGGCAAATGAAAAGTGTGGGTCTCCGAGCGCTAATGTTCGACTAGTGCAGATATTAAGTTGTACCGCAAATCAAATGTTCGGATCAATACTCCTGACCGAATCCAGCTTGCTCCAAGTAGGGAATTAGTTGTTCATCCGGGGAATATCCTAAACCATTCACCTGGCCCCTTATTGCGCGGTACGGGCCCTAACAGTGTTAAATTACAGAAAATAATTATAATAACATAATTTATTTCCGTACATTATATAGATCTTTTTTTAATAGAACCTGTGATTAACAAATAACAATATATTACCATATTATTAACTGCATTAGATATGTGAGGATCGTTATTAATCAATCGAGCCATTGCAATACCTGCAATTTCAAAACAAATTTCGGTTATTAATTTCAATCGAGCCATTTTATTTTTTATATAATTTTAGTAAAAAACCTGTCGGCACCACTTTCTCTAAAATAAATTATTATTTTAGTATTTTATTTTTTTGGTATTTTATTTTTTCATAAAGATGCTATTTTAGTATTTTATTATTTTTTGGTATTTTATTTTTTCATAAATATACTATTTTGATATTTTATTATTTTTTATAATATTTTAGTAAAAAACTGAAAAAATTAAAAAAATTCAAGAAATCTTTATTATTATTATTAAAATATTATTTTATTTTATTTCCTATCCTTTAGTAACGATGTTCAAGTTATTATTATTAATCATATAATTTAATATATGCATTATTTAAAAATAATTCATTTATTTTAATTTATTATAATTTTGTAATCATTTGAAAAATTTGACTAATTAGGTAACATTGTTAAACTTTTTATTAAATCACTCCGAAAAATTAATAATTTAATTATTTTATATGTAAATAATTAATAAAATTAATAATTTAGTAATTTGTATACAATAAATTAATTAATAAAAACAATTATTTAAGTCTATGTGTTTATCTAATTTTCTAGTTTTCATAAAATAAGAGATAATCATATTATCATATATTTTAAAAAAATTAAGGTTAAATTAATGTTTCAATTCTTATAATAAAGTTGAAGAACAAAGAACAACATTAAAAACAAATTAAAACATTAATCTATTAATTGATAAAATAAAATAAAAATTCCTTTTCTTTATTACATTTTTTTCTCTTCTCTTTCTCCTTCCTTCTTTCTCTTTAATTCTCTCATTCTCTTTTTCTTTCTTCTTCTTTTCCCTCACCAGTGCCGCCCTCTCCTTCTCTTTCTTCTTCTCTTCTCATTTTCTTTCTCCTTCTTCTTCTTCTCCTTGCTGTTTCTTGCTTCTGGAGCTACTGCTAAAACTTGGGGACCTTATAATGGTCCCCAATACAAAACAACAAAGGAGCCGCTTGCATGACCCGTCTCATCTGAGGTGCCGCCTCTAGCACCTCCTCCATCACTTTTTTTTACCAGCTATTTGTTTTTTTAAAACTAATATATTTTTTTTAACAGAATATGAAAACTGACATGATTCTAGGGTGGTCATGCCTCTGCCATAGGCGGCACCACCCCAGATGTACCATTTTGATACATAATGTTTTCTTTGTATTATTTTGGTATTTTTTTTTCTTTTTTTGTACTATTTTAGTAAAAAAGCCCTACTTTTCATAAAATAATAATTAAAAAGATCTCGACAGCAATCTTGAGGCTCGGCCCATTTTTGGAAAAAGGGATTTGACTTTTTCATAAACAAAAGAGGAAATGATTTCAATGGCAATTCCGAGACTTAATCCTTTTTCAAAAATCGTATTCAACTTTTGATAAAAGACAACTAAAAGGACTTCAACAACGATCTCGAGGCTTGACCTATTTTTAGAAAATATATTCAAATTTTGATAAAAGGCAATTGAAAGAACCTCAATGACAATCTTGAGGCTTGATCTATTTTTTTGAAATAGTCTCTACTTTTAAAATTAAAACTGAAAAGACAAAGACCTAGGTGAAACCAGAAATTTTGGGATAAACTTAGGCGAAACCAGAATTTGAAAGGACTTACTGGGCGAAACCAGAACATTTTAAATGAATCTGAACGAAACTAGAATTTCGACAATAGATCTGGACAAAACTAGAATTTTGGGATAAACCTGGGTGAAACCAGAATGTGAGGAAAACCAGAACTTCGACAGTGAACGTGGATGAAACTAGAAATTCGACAATGGACCTAGACGAAACTAGAAATTTTAGAATGAACCTAGGTGAAACCAGAATTTGAGAATACTTATTGGGTGACACCAGATCTTTGAAAATAAACAGATGGTGAAGAAACTTGAATTGTAATTGCAAGAACAATTTGGTAAAGGTTCACAAAAAGTGTGTCTATGCACACGTTCCTTGTTATAAATATGCATACCTACCAGTGATGCAAAAAATTCAAGAATATGCAAATGCTTCATGAAGTTGTGCAAATGTTATTCTGATATAAATCAAATGTGATCATAGTTTCATGACTAAAATAACCGCATGCATATGTTGTTGAATGATACAAATGCATGTTCACATAAGGTGCCTGATGCAGCCACTCTTCTCTAATTTGGCTTGGTCTTCTTGATTCATTTCTCTTGCAAATCAGAACACATGGTTAACACTCATGAACCATACTATCATTTATTTTGAAATGTTTCACTTTCTTTTTTTGCCCCAAGGGCTTTTCATGTTAAACGTTCACACTCTCTTTTCATGACTTACCTTTACTCTGCGCATCTTCGTAGAACAACCCTTGTCCATTTTGATAATCATGCCAAAAAATCCCAAAACAAATGCTTACCTCATGAAAAGTTTTGAGTCTCTTGAAGACTGATGATCCCTAGCCAGAAAATCTTTGGTCTCAATTTAGCTTTTCTGAAAGTGAAAGGTTTGGCTGAATAATACCTTTGTTGGTTTAAGAAAAGTTTGGTAAGAGAGATATGCCCCAAATCATAATATATTCATAAGTGAAACAACTAGTTAAAAACATGAATTTCTTTGAAATCAAGCAAATGAGTTATTCTTTTAGTCTTCTAAAAAGTCTGGCTATGATAGTGAAAAGATCAATTTAGAGGTAAAATAAAGGTTTCAAAGGTCAAATTTCCAAAAACGAGATGAGGAGTTGGGATCCCTTGGTGTTCCTTGGTTTTATCGCGATCAATTTCTATATATGATCTTGGTAATGGCAACTACCAAATTCCATTTTGCTCTAAACTACCTGGGTTTTCACCCTAGAGCTTATTATTCTTTTTCTTTCTCTTTCTGTTTTTCCTACTATGCATTAGATGAGTCAAAATGTTTCCAAAAGTAAAATGGAAATTCTAAGAAGCGAGATAAGGTCTGAGGACAAACTTTTCATTTTAGATATCTATGCAAGATCAAAATGGACTTTAAAAGCACGTAATGTAGGCTAAGGTACAAGGTCATGACAGAACGAATAATCAGGCCCAAACAAAGTATTCAAGGGAACTCAAACCATGGATCATTTTGCAATGAAGAAATTCATCACTCAATCTTCTTCCTTCGACTTTCCTTTCTCATTTCATTTCAATTTTTCTTTGTCTTTTTATTTTATTTTTCAATTTTGAGTTCTCTTTAGTTTTTCCAAAATGAAATGAGTTTGGAAATTTTCAACTTGATTCACATCAACATTTGTCCCTATTTCATATAAACTATTTTCAGTTCTTCAAACAACTCTTCTTATTCATTGCCCCCTAGTATGGAAGGAGATCCTTGGTCAGGGTTCATTCCAAAGAAATTCAATCAGGCTCAAAAGGGACAATAAATGATAATTTTTCTCTTTTTATGAAAGGAATAAGAAAGATGGCCATTTATCATTTCATGTATGAATACCATTATTGAAAAGTTATCCACAGAGGATTAGAGAATCAAAATTCTATTTTACTCTTGGAATCACTTTGAAACCCTAAATGCATGATATCTCAAATTAAATTTCTCTTTCTCTTTCATGTTGCACACCTCTAGAATTTGTAGGCTTTCTTACAAAATTGGTAAACGATGCCCCAACTTGACTATTTGGCGAAAAGGGTCACCTTGCAAGAAATATCTTGAACTAGTCTTAAGCATTTCATTGAAAAAGTAAATTTGGCTCCTGGATTGCCCAAGGTGAAAAGGGAAGGATAAGACGTTTAAGCTTGCACTTTTTCAGGAATTGGGTAGTCTTGTTTTGTCACTAGTTTTTGTAATAGTCAAGTATTCATGTTCTATGGCAAACGAGTAAGACAAAAAGTATAACCTTGTCACAAACCAAATTACCAAAATCCAAAAAGAAGATTTTATTCGTTTGATTTTCAAAGAATTCAAAGGATATTAAACATTTTTTTCATAGCTCATAGCCCAAGATTTGGGTTCTTATATTCCTTAATGCCTCAAGTTTAGTTCAAAAAGTGTCAATTTTTAGAACATTAGGATATCATATAGTGACAATTAAGGGATGTAAATAGTAGTAATGTCTGAAAAAATGCAAGGGTATGGTCTCATTTCTAGTAAATGATCATCAATTTCTCGAGATTCGATGTTATTCTAAAGCTAAAAACATAATATTTCAATGCTACAAATATTAAAATTAATAAATGATATTCTTAGACTAAATTTTGTTATGTAAATCATACACAATGATAAAATATGAAGCAATAAGTACTTTTAAAATTTATTTTTGGTAAATTTTTTTTATAATAATTATGTTAATTTAATATTTTTCTAATTAAAATAAATGTTATAGATTGATTAACACATATGTATTTCAACCATTTTCTAAATATTATAATATAAAAATTAAATTTTATAATTCTAAATGTTTAATTTTAAAAATATTAATTTTAACCGATCGAGTCTTAACTTGATTGGCATGGCTATTGTTACCAATGCAGGAGAATGTAGTTTCGAGCTATTTATGGGTTTGGGAGGAGCTGAGTAGTTCTAGGTATTGGGTCAAAAAGAGTAAATATAATTAGAACTTATAATGAGATTGTTAAAAAAAATACTAATTTTTAAAAAGTTTAAAATAGTTGTTTTTAAATAAAAATATTATTTATTATTTAAAAACAATTTTTATAATATTCCAGTATTTATTTATTTATTTTAACAAACGATTTTAAAAGATGTTTTCAAATAATTAATTTTTAAAAAAGCTTTTTTTTGAAAAAATTACTTTTTAAAAATGTATTTCAAACTATGTTTTAAAAAATGTGCACTTTTCGTATGCACTTTTCGAGTGCACTGAAGAGTATTATCATTTTATTTATAAATTGGGAAGGGATCATGGATAGTTCTAGGCATTGTATAAAAAAAAAACAAATATAGTAAAAAATTATAATAAGATTATTAAAAAGAATGTAATTATTTAAAAACTCTTTTATTGGAAAGGAGTGATATGTATGCAATACATCTAAAATTAAAGTATTAGCAATTGGTCAATTTTTGTTTTAATTAATATTTTTTTAATTTTATTTTAATTAAAGTTTTTTATTTTTAAAAAGGATAATATATATGAAGTGTTATAAAATTTTATAATTTTTAAAATAGATTTTGAAAATATTTTTAAATATTAAAAATACAATTTATTTTTAAAAAAATTAATTTTATAATTTTTAAATATGTCATTACTTTTTAAAATTTTTTTAATATTGATTAAATCTATTTTAATTTGAGAAATTATTTTGTACATTGCTAGTAGAGTTTTTAGACTTAATAAGTAAAGCTAGGGTAGTGACAAGTGTAATATAAGGTATAATAGAATATTAAAAAATGGACATATATACATGACAGTTTTTCAAGCCTTCTTGTGAATTTAAAAAAGTACATTTGTAAGTGTACCAATTATTAACTCTTTTAATTTTATAAATTCTTTTTAAATTTAATATAAATTTGAAACATAATTAAAACAGATTAAATTAATGCTGAAACATTTAAAAGATTTTAAATAATTTTAATTTATAAAAATAAATTTTAAATATATATCTAAAATTTAGTAAAGTGTACATAAAAAAAAATCAATGTTGTCATTTTTCATATATTAAAAACATGCTGTAAACACCATTAATTGTTAATTAATCATGAAATCTAACTCAATTAACTTTTCTAAGATTTACTAATATTAGTATGTATTATAGATTAATTCAATAACTTATAACTCTTAGACCAAATGAAGAAATTAGCTATACACTATTAATCAAACCCATGCATCTAATTACCCAAACATATATAAATTTATATTTATTATTGAAGATGGCATAACTAAGGAGTCTAGAGAGTAGTATTGAACATAGAAATCATAAGTAATCTATATAGTTATACAGTAAAGTTGGGTACAACATATAAATATTGAGTGATTTGTCAAAAGAACTTGGCTAGAGAAGTCTGGACCACATGATTGGCAACAATGGCATTGGTTTTCTCTGTAGGGTGGAAAGAATCCCAAAACACATACTTGTCTGCATCCGAACATGTAAATGGGTTGGTTCTGCTACATGCATACCCCATTTCGAACATCCCTGTTGCACAACATGCCACTCCCGTTACCTCGAACCCTGCCATTGCAATGCAACCACCCTTTTTAGCACAATATCATACACAACTTGCACTGTGCTTGCTTCTCATCAATGAATCATAAAAAAGGAGAGGGAGGGAGTAGTAAAACTCTGAAAGTATACTTGTAAATTTAGGTCATTATTTTTAGCAGAGAATTCTCGAGTTCAAACTTTAAAAAGAAAAAAAAAAGCAGTAACCACCCTATTGTCTACCTTACAATTTACTGATTTGAATTTCACCAGTACAAAACGGTGTATTAAATGTAACAATAACTCCTTAACTACCTATGTCTAATATTATCATATAAAAGTGGAGAGTTAGTTGGACGTGAAGATAAAAAGTGCATGACTATCACAATCAATTTCTATTAGATTTTATCACAATATTTTAGGATGTATTTGTTTCATGGAATTTGATTTACCAATTTTTTTTTATATTTTTGTGTTTATTTTATGAAAAATAACTTCATCAACATAAAATAATTTTTTTAAATTGATTTGTTTTTTTGAAAAAGAGATCATTTATGAGTAATATATAAATATTTAATATTAAATGTTATATACTATAAAATATGAATATTTTAATTATATAAATATATGTATTTGTTTTAGTCTTGCTTAGTTTCATTTATCCCTTCCAATTCTAATGTATCACTATCGACTCTCATATATGTAATATACTTAATTTAAATTAAGTTTTAATTAGTCGTTGTTTATTATTAAGTTTATATATAGTGGCGAATCTAAGGGGGTTGGCAGGGCCCCAGCTCCCCCTAAAATGTAAAATTACTATTTAAGCCCTTGAAATTTTAATTTTTTTAAATTAATAAATGTAAAATTACACTTTGCCCCCCTAAAATTATAAAAATTCGATTTAATCCTTTAAAAGTTATAAAGATATAGACTATAAAAAATTAAAATTTCATCCGCCCCTAAAAGATTGTTCTGGCTTCGCCCTTGTTTATATATGATGTTAATTATTATAAATTATTTTTTTATTATAAAATAAATTTTGATTGTTAAAAGGTAATGGTACTATAATATTTTGTAACAAATATGTTTATGTTGTATTTGCTTCACTAAGAACAACTTTTAAAAAATGATTTCAAGAAAATTGGCAAACAACGAAAAATATTTTACCTAGAAACACCAAAGCACCAGCAAATATTATTTTTTCAAAAAAAATCTATTTTTCAAAAATCATTTTCGAAAGTTATTTTCAGTAAAACAAGAATAGCTTTTTATATTAAAAATATATTTATAAAAGTATTTCAACAAATGATTATTGTTAGAGTGATAAAAGATTTCTATTTGTATTTATTGGTATTGTGTTTGATTTTTAAATAATATTTTTTAATTTTTTTATTTGAAATATTATATAAAAGTATTAAATAACAAAAAAGCCCTTGTAATAATATTAATAACCCTCTAAGGTAAGAGCATTTTAATATTTTTTTGTATTTGAATTAGTATCGTATTAACTTATGACATTAGCCCAATCATGTATTTTATAAATAGTAGGTATAGGAAAAGTGATTGTATGAAACGGATATATTATCCTTTTCTAATAATTTTATGCCACATTAATAATTTCATCCTAAATTTCAGAATTTTAATTTAGATTTGATTTTTTTCAGGATGAAAATGCTGATGCTGATGTGGTATAAAACTATTAAAAATGGATAATATATCTCTTTCCTACAATCTTTTCCCATAAATATAGATATCCAAACATATATTTTTATGGGATCGGCTATGCAATTATAAATAAAGACAGAGTAATATAGCATACCATAAAAAGCAGGCTTTTGTATGATATCCAACATAATGCCATAGGGATCTGAAAACACCATGTCCATCCCATTCAACTCCTTGTTTTGCTTAATCACCAAATCGTTCAATTTGCTATTGAACTCAGCCGCCAAATTGTTGTAACTATTGACACACTCGCTTCCTCCCATAAGATTCCCGGTTCTCTCCAACGGCATACACCCCATCGGAGGCAACCCTCCTAACGAAATCTTTCGGGCTCCAAGATCGTATAGTGCCTTGGTGAAATTCCCGGCGATCCCGACCAGGAAGTTTTCGTATTCTTTAATGGTGTATTGCGACGATCGTCCTGGGACCGCGTAGTAGTTCTCGAGGAAATCGTTTGTTCCGACGCTTATCATGTATAAAGCATCTTTGATTATGTCGTTCGCTTTACCGTCTCCAAGGTTGGCTCTCAGTTTCGTTTGATAATCCTTGTAATATTCCAGTTCTTTCCATAGTGGTATCACTGACTGCAAGACACAATATTAAAATACATCACGAGTATATTGAGTATCTATACATATATGAAGTGTATGGTTAATTTGAAGGAGACTTACGAGAACATTGGAAGTGGCGTTGTCGTAGCCGGTTCCAGCAGAAGCGAAGGTAACTCCGGTGGCGAAATCCGGTATACTATATGAGGGATCGAGGTAAGCAGGGATGGCCCCTTTGAGACCAAACGCCTGGGAGATGAAGTCGGTAGCGATTTTGCCATTGGAGAACCGACCTGTTGGATGGCCACCATTGAAATCACGACCATATGGCTCGAAATTGCTCCTGGCAATGGTGGGGATATAGTTGTTGTTGCCAGCATCAACCGATGAGTCCCCGAAGACTATGATGGCAGGAACTTTGGCCTCATTGATCTTTACTAACGACAGCAAAAAATGAATGGAAAAGAGTGATAATAAGATGTTGGGGGTGGATGACATGGCCATTTGCTTCACTTGACTTTTGAAGATGGGGGAGGAGAAGATGGATTTGGTGAAGAAGGATTTGATATGTATAAATATTAGTAGTTGGAGGGTGAGTAAAGGGGAGAGTTAAATCAAAGGGGGAAATATTGTTGGCTGATTTAATAGCTACCAAAAAAGGGTACACTTAGATTATGTTTTACAACAGGCTCGGTAGTAAAAGTCAAACTTTTGTGACAAAGATTCTTGCTTTTGCTAAATTCTACACCACACAATTTGTGTTTTCGTTTTCTAACTATTGTTGAGACATGGTTTTAATGTTACCTAGTCAAGTTAATTTCTAAATTGATAATTATGTATTTTAGTGTTATTTTTTTATTCACAATATTTCTACTTAAAAATTTATTTAAATAACATTATAAATGTGGGTAAATTTTTGAAATGAGTATATTAATGAAAAAAATAAAAAAAATATTAAATAAATAATGTTGCTTATTTAAGGTTTAATAGTGTTATAAACTCTCAAACTTAAAAAAAAATGAATTAACCTCTTTCAAATTTTTTACACTCAATTAAACTTTGAACTAACAAAATTGATCAAATAGATCTTTTAACTGACATTGATGGTTAGTATTTAACGTCAATATTAACGTGACCGTTAACAGACGTCACATTAGTACATACTGTTAGCGTGCCAATGACAAGCTAGCCAAAAACAAAGAATGCAACAAAATAAAAATATTTAAAATTATTTTTAAAATAAATACACAATGAATCTAGACACCAATTTATTTAGATGCATTCTAAAATTATAAAAAAAATGTTAAAAATGTTAAAAATTAATTAAAAATAATAAAATTTTAGAAGATCTAAATCAAAATCAGCAACTGGTATCATAAAATCAAGATTAACAATTCTTCTGCTATATCTTTGCCTCTCATTTTTCAATTTGCGTAAGTTATATTAGTAAAATAATTTAATCAAATCAAGAAAATAATTTTTATAAAATCATATAAAAATAATTTAGGTTTTTTCTATAAAAATTTATAGTTTTTAAATTAATTTTTATAAATTTAATTCAAATTTAATGATTTTTAATAATTTTTTTTATTTTTTTATAATTCTAAATTAGTCTAAATAAATAGAAGTCTAGGTTTATTAGAATTTAGACACTCATTTGACGAGATTCATTGTGTACTTATTTTAAGAATAATTTAAATTTTTTATTTTTGTTGACGTGGAGTCTATTAACAGTCAAGTTAATGTTGTTAAATACTAATAGTAACGTCAGTCAAAAAAAGCTATTTGACTAATTTTATTAATTTATGAGCTCAATTAAATAAAAAAATTCAAAAGACTTAAATAATTTTTTTTTAAAATTTTGAAGGCTTATTCTATCAATAAACCTTTATTTATTGCAACGATTTTCATTTAAAATTTGAAATAGATTTGTTTTCTTTTATTAAATAAAGTAATATGAATGGAAGAGTGAAATCAATGCAAAGATCAGCTTCATTTATTTGGTTGAATGTGTTTGGTTAAATTTGGATTGTTCATTATATTTTAAATTCGATTTGACCTGCTAATAAATATTGAATATAGTAATAATGTATATTTTATTTTCACTATAAAAAAAATGGTCTTCATTACATGCGAAATGAAGATAAAAAATATTTTGATCATAAAAAAATCGATTTGACCTATATTATTATTCATCAATTAAAAAGTTTTCTTAAACAAATATTAATGTAAAATATTTTATATTTTGAATAACAAACTGAATTTTATAAATTTATATTATTATAGAATTGGTGTTTCAAGGAAATTATATGTTATTATGAGGAATTTAAAAAAAATATTATTATTAATAAGAATCATGAGAAATAATAATATTAAGATATGGCATATAATCTAAATCATTACAAACTAATACATAAATGTAATATTGCAGAACAATCTAAAAAAAAAGATAAGGACAAATTGAAAGTAACTTAAGGTGAGCGTTTGACCGAATCGAGTGAAAAAATTTCAAGTTAATCCAGTTGACGAGACCCATTTTATTATCCTAATTCGAGTGAAATTTGAGTGGAGTTGAATCGAGTAAAATTGTTAGAGTTAAATTAAAAAAATAAACATGTCAAATTAAAGTCTTGTTGCGATATAACTAATTCCATGTTAGAGCACATAAATTTGAAAGCATATATATTTAAAAACTCTTTCAAAATAAAATAAGATAGTATGTTAAATTTGAGTTGTTAGTTTACTTATTTAGGTCCCAGAACTATTATTTTTAGCAAATCTTTAAAAAAAATTAACCTTTTTTTAGATTTTTTTAGAATTTTAATTTTTTAAAAAAATATAAAATTTTGAAATTTTCATAAATATTTTTATATTTTTAATTTTTGTTGATAGAGAGACTAATTTACTCATTTTCAAAATTGACAGGAGCCAAATGAGTATTTACACCAATCTATTATTAGAATTTTTTTATTTCTTCAAATTATAAAATTTAAGTCGACTCAAACTCAAAACTCAAAAGCAATTCGAGTTTACTTGAAAAAACAAATAACTACAATAACTTGATTTGATTAACTTGACACTCAATTTTTTTCGATTTTTGGAATCGAATTGAGTTTTGTTTACCCCTAACAGTAATTGCAACATTGAATTAATTCAAAAACACACCAGAGATGCATCAACATAATCAAATCACTGAAATTTGCATCCTAACCTCCCCATCATCAAATCAACCTAACAATTGACACCGATCAACCAAAAAAATTGGCCAAAAACCCCAAGAGACTCACTACATCAGTGATGCATAAAAGGTCAAGTCTCAAATGGGCCAACCTTCCTCCTTGTCATCTCGAATCCATCACAACCACTATGATCAATTATGATAAAGCCCTTTAAGAACAATTTTTGATAGATATGATGGCACCATTATATTGGCAAATTTCACATATACGTTAGAACATTACTAAAAAATAAAAATAAAAAATAAAACCGCATTTTTCGAAGAAAATGAAATGGAAAACAAAAACCATGAAAAAGTAGACAAATAAAACCATGAACTATGGAAAAATCACAGTAATGTAGGCTGAAATTAAAAAAAAAATAAAACTAAAAAAATATTGAAGAAACCGCAATTAGCAACTAGCCTAAAGGATGACATTGCCACTAACAAAGCAAAGAATTAGTTTGAAAAAGTTAAGCAGCTAAGGTTTTTCTATGAAAAGAAAAGATTCTATATATTTATATAGTTCTATGAGGATTTTTTTTCTTTATATTTTCATATAAAATCGATAAAAAATCACGCATGATAATATTTGAACTAAAAATGCCATAATTTTAAAAACTTCAACTGTATATTTTCAATAAAAATTACTTAATGTTTATAAAAGCTTTTAATAAATATATGTTAGGTTACCCAACAATGTTTATTGAGTTACCTAATCAGTCAAAAACTTGATCAATCAAGTCATGAGACAACTTGGGAATATTTATATGTTGGCCTTTTTGATGGGGGTCTTATTGGATGTTCTTTAATAAGCAAATGAGCCTCATGAACGTTCATATCCTAGTATTCAAAGCTAAATTTATTGAGGGAGTATTTGTGAAGAGGTTAAGTATGTTAAAGATATTGAATTTAACTTAGTTTATGGTGAGAGTTTTTCTCAATCTCAAAGGCGTGTTGTTTAGCTATTTTCAAAGAGGATTCTTCTTTTTAACTTGGGACATCATTAATTAAATATGTGGTTTATAAAAAATCAAGTTAATCTCAACCTTATATGCTTATTGTTGATGCCTAGGGCCTATAAATAGACACTGTATCACACGTTTAAAGGTGTGTTTTTTGTTTGGGTAAAGAGTTGTGAAATGAGTTGCTAGAGTATTCTCTTTTTGAATTTTCACACTTAGTATTGGGTGTTAGTTGTGAGTGATTTGAACCTTTGTAAGATGAATGGTTGTAACTAACTATTGGGGCTATAAATAAAATTGTGTAAAGGGTAGTTTAAGGTTTCACCAATAGGAGGTTGGATCAATTTAGAAATAAGAGACCATTCACTAAGTGAGGTTCCGCAGAGTAGGATTTTTTCGAACTGTATTAGAAAATGATTGTGTGCAAAATCTTTATTTACTTTCTCTGTTTTCATTTCTATTTCATTGTTTGATCAATTCTGTTCTTGAACACGATATTAAATAGTCAACTTATACTTGCAGTAAACTTATATGTTTTTTAAGTGGTATCAAAGCAGGCTTTAAAAGGTGTTTGGAGAGTTCCTAAACATTATTTGTTGTCATGGAAACTATGAGAGAAGGAAGTTCTATCACACAAGCACCTCTTTTAGTCGGCTCCTCGAACTATGCTCACTGGAAATCCCAAATGAGAGCCTTTATTATGTCGGTTGATTCATCTATTTGGGAAGAAGTTGAAGAGGGTTGGAGAAATCCAAAAGTTATAGGAGCTGATGAGTTGGCCAAGCCAAAAGAAAAGAATCAATATAATTCTAAAGAGAAAAAAGAAGCCCAAGCAAACTCAAAAACCATTTATGCAATATTTAGTGGGGTTGACATGGAACAATTGAAGATGATCTCAACCTGTAAAACTACTAAAGAAGCATGGACCATCTTACAAAATCAACATGAAAGGAATACTGTTGTTAGAATGTCAAAACTACAAATCTTAACCACAAAGTTGAAAATATGAAAATGAATGAAGATAAACTTTTTTTTTGACTTTTACACAAAATAGTGTGACATATCTAATGAAGATTTGAGTCTTGGTGAACGTTTCTTTGAGGTGAAACTTGTTAAAAGATTTCTAAAGTCTCTTCTAGAATAATTTGCTATCAAAGCCACTGTGATTAAAGAAGCCAAGGATATCACCATACTTGGATTGGTATGAGCTAATTGGGTCTCTCAGAATCTTTGAATTAAATCTTAAATAGATGAAGTGTGACAAAATAGAAATTGAAAAGAATGTTGCTTTCAATGTTCAGTTTGGTGTTAAAACAGAAAGCAAACAAGAGAACTCATCAATAAAATCAGAAAACAAATAGCTTTGCTTTCCAAAAACTTCAATAAAGCCTTTAAATAGTTTTTGAAAAAGAAGTTACTTGAAGAAAACAATGTTAGTAGCTCCAATAGAAAATTTCAATTAAAGGAAGACAATGCGCTAATTAAGAAGAAAGAGATTCAATGTCTTGAACGCAAAGGGTATGATCACTTTCAATTTGAATATGCTAATACAAAAAATAAAATAAAAATAAAAGTTACTAGTGTTCACATGGAGTGATAAAGAAGATGAAAGCGAATACTCAGACTCAGATAAAGAAATAAGCAATTACATGGCTTTCAATACGATTGTTAGGCACCTGTTTAAATAAGAATCCAATTAAACTATGAAATTTCTAAGGAAACAAAATGTGACATTGGAACTTTTGAAAATGTGTACCTTTAAATGGTAAAAAAACTAGAAATGGTATGTCAAATGAATGATGATTTGAGGGAAAAGGTGTGCATACTGAAAAAAGAAAATAAAAAGCTCAAAACAAAAGTACAAGTGAAGGAAGGGCTTTGAAAACCTTCAAGAAATAGTTAGTTGAGTCTAAAGTTATGTTGTAGAAATTTGACGGCCAGAGCATAAAGCTAAATGAACTTCTTATTGTTGGAAGAATCAAATCAAGCCTTAGTGGTCAGAAAACTGCTTCTCCAAATCAATTTGTTAAAGCTAATGAGTTACCCTCTATGAAAAGCATAAAAAAAAAGATAAATAAGAAATTTATCTATTACTACTATGGAAAGGCTGGTCACATTAGGCCATACTGCTCTAAATTTCACAATGATCTATGAAAGATGAAGACTGGAGTAGTGACTATTAAGAAAGTTGTTCAAGAAGATGATCAAACAGGATAAAAAGAAACAATTTGATATGAAAAATTTGGTTGAAGAAAAAGGATAAGTGTTTATTGGTAGCACATGCTTCATTGAAAGTTGTTACTGAAGAAATCTGATACTTTGATAAGGTTACTCATGACATATGACTAAAGAGAAAAGTTACTTGAAGGACATTGTTAAATGTGATGTAGGAAAAGTCACATTTGGTGGTGGTCGTAAAGGAAAGATCATTGGAAAAGGATGTCTAGGGGGCTATCAAAACTAAAAAATCTCCACTCAGTGGAGGGACTCAAGGAGAATCTGATTAATGTTAGCCAGTTGTGTGATCAAGGCTATCATGTAGAGTTCTCAAAAGGAAGCTATAATGTAAGCGATGATGATGAACAAAATGCTATGAGAGGAACAAGATCATTCAACAACTGCTACAGACTTATAACTAATGAAACATGTAAAAAGGCTACTTTGAATTTCATTGATCTTCGACATCAAAGGTTGGTACACATAAACTACAAGATTCTACAGAAACTAGAATGTCATGGAGCTATATGAGGACTTCTTAAGCTAAGCGAGCCGATTACAAATCCACGTGGTGATTGTATAAAAAAAAAAAACAACATTGAGTCTCTCACTTTATGCTAGGACAAATTGTCACAACAAGACTTCTAGAGCTTCTACACGTTGACTTAATAAGACGTATACAAAGTTAAAGCTTATGATGGAAAAGATATGTCTTTGTTTGTGTTGATGGTTTTTCTTGTTATACTTGGGTTGATTTCTTAAAAGAAAAATCTGAAACTTATGATACTTTTGATAAACTTTGTTTGAGACTTATAAACAAGAAGGGAGAAAAGATTGATTCACATTAGAAGCGATCATGGTAAGGAGTTTGAGATCATGGATTTCTTTAACTTTTGTGATCGAGATGGAATTTCTCATGAATTTTCAGCCACTAAAACTCTACAATAATATGGAGTGGTAGAAAAAAAAACTCACTAAGAAATGGCCCGAGTTATGTTGAACTCAAAAATCTTCCACACAGGCTATAGGCAGAGGTAATCAGCACAACCTATTATGTTTCTAACTAGTTAATTTTGAAACCGCACTCCAAAATGATTCCATGTGAAATTTGGAGAGGTAGAAAACCTATGATATCATATCTTTGAACATTTGGCAGCCCATGCTACATTCTTAAAGATAAGAATCCCAAATGAAATTTTGATGCAATGAGCAATGAAGAGATATTTTGTTGAGTATTCAACAAACAGTTGTGTATATAAGGTATACAAAACATGAACCAAAACTATTATGAAATCAATTAACATTATTATTGACGATTTTCCAATCATTGAACAAAATGCTAAAGAAGAAATGTTGAATGAATAGATTGACCAGACAAATGTCCAAACTATTTTTAATAGATAATAAATTCAACAGACAAACATACAGGTAATGAGACTGAAGGGTCAAAAGATGATGTTTAACTAAGATTTTCAACCCGTATCAAGAAAAATCATCCTTTAGAGAATGTGATTGGGAGTTTGAATGAGGGAAGAAGAATGAGGGGAAAACAAATCAATGATAGTTGTTATGTATCAACTATTGAACCAAAGAAAGTTGAGTAAGCCTTACAAGATGAACACTTGTTGAATGCATGTAAGAGGAGCTATTACAATTCGTTCAACATGATGTCTAGACATTACTTCCAAGACTAGAAGGACGCAACATGATTGGAATGCAGTGAATCTTCAACAATAAAAGTGATGAAAATGGGAATATCACTCGAAATAAAGCATGTTTAGTTGCTCAAAGGTACACTAAACTGGAAAGAGTAGACTTTGATGAGACATTCGTATCAATGGCAAAGTTAGAATCTATCAAACTTGTTTTCTTAAACTAAAGCTCTACCAAATGGATGTCAAACAATTTCTTAATGGATTTTTGAATGAAGAAGTATATGTAGAGCAACCAAAAGGCTTTGTTGATCCTCACAGTCCAAACTATGTGTATAAGCTATCCAAGGCTTTATACAAACTAAAATAAAGACTAAGGGCCTGGTATGAGCGGCTTTCTGTTTTCTTGTTCAAACAAGGTTACAAACATGACAATGTAAATAAGTCACTTTTTTTTTAAAGAAAAAGTATAACAACACCACAATAGTTCAGATATATGTATACAAAATCATTTTTTGGTCAACTACTAATGAGGTTAAAGATTATTTTGTCAAGCTCATGCAGTCATAATTAGAAATGATCATGGTAGGAGCACTTACCTACTTCTTTGGGCTACAAGTGAAACAATGAAAAGATGATATTTTTGTTAACCAAAAGAAGTATGTTTAGATTATGGTGAAAAGATTTAGACTTGAGTAAGAAAATAATGTAAGGAAACCTATGAGTTCCACAAAAAAAAATTGGCCTTGATCGAACAGAAGTACAAACAAACAATATGACATATAGAAGTATCATAAGAAGTTTACTCTATATAAGAGCAAGCAGGCCAGATATTTGTTAAGGTGTTGGGGCATGTGCTTAATATCAACCTAATTCGATAGAGTATCATATCAAAGAAACCAAAAGAATTATAAAATATGTCAAAGGTACTTTGAATTTTGGTTTATGGTTTTCAAAATACACTAATTTTGCTTTGGTAGGCTATAGTGATGCAAATTTAGCTAGATTTATCGGTGATAGAACAATACTTCTGGGGCATATTTTTATATAAGAAACAACTTGGTTTCTTAGTATAATAAGAAACAAAACTCTATATCACTATCTACTGTTAAAGCCGAGTATATAGTAGTTGGGAGTTGTTGTTCCCAACTCTTATGGATGAATCAAATGTTGGTAGATTATGGAGCGAAGATTGATCAATCAAATGTTCAAATAATGACTAATCATGTAAGAGAGTAGTTAGAAACTCTAATAATTTATTACGACAATATTGATGTAATAAATATCTCAAAAAAATCTTGTTCTCCATTCTCACACTAAACATATGGATACACAACATCATTTCATCAAGGAACTAGTTGAATTGAAACAGATAAATCTCTGATATGTTTCAACAGAAAATCAACTAGACGATATGTTTACAAAGAACATTGAAGTGAGAAGATTGAAAGTGCTCAGAGGGGCACTTAGAGTCTAACATGCTTAACAAAGTGAAAGATAAGGAAATGGCATATTCAATGCAAGATTTGTGCAAGTGAAAGATAAGGAAAGGGCACATTCAATGTAATAATAAACTAATAAGCTTAAGAAGAGGTTGTCGACAAGCTTATAGATTCCTTAAACGACCAAATAAATAAGGAGGAAGGATAAAAGAAGAAAGCTTTATCCTCCGATATGTCTATTGGTAGAACTTGACTCATCCCAAAAAGGTTTGAATCAAGACAAAAAAGGTGAGGAAGAAAGGTCATAAGAATATGAGCATATTGTGTCCGGTGAAATGTCTAAATCGACTGACCAACCTGGTGATCAATAAAAAAAGGAAACAGATGAAAGATTTGGGAAAAAATGATAGTTTTCATACCGATAAGGCTGTAGAAACCTTAGCCAACATGATGACTAAGATGAAAGGTAAGCTACCCATGGAGGAAGAGTAAAAAAGGTCGATGACAATAGGAAAAAGGAAGAGACAAGCAAGATAAAAACATTACCAAATCCCGAGCCTTTGTCAATAAAAAAGCAAAAAAAGATATGGTAGTTTATGGCTTAAAAGAGACTGTTTGTAGAGCATATAATTGAAAAGCATCAATTCTAAAGGTATGGATTACTTCATCTTCTTGGCTAAAAAAATCTATCAAATATGTTAATATTGAAAAAGTTTTTCTACTTATGTTGTTAGAGAGTTCTACCATAACCTTCAAAAGGGAATAACTGATAAGAAATCAAAGAACTATATGCAAGTTTTAGTGAGGGGTCATGTGTTTAATTTTAAACTTGCTGTGATAAACAACTTTCTTAAACATTTGGGAAAGAAAGAAAAATACATCAGAAACTTTGACAAGATTGATAAAGAAATCACGAGTAAAGTTGGTACCAGATGTCTCAAGCGTAGAATCCTTTCACCAGTGAAGTTGACAATGAAGTACGTCCTCTTATAGAAGAAAGCAGTGAGAAATTGGTCATATTCAGAGTACAAGTCTACTATAAAAAAAAGACCCTACTTGACTGTTTTACAAAGTAGGTTGAACAAATTATTAGTCAAGTCGAATGCAACCATGGAATTTCTTTTGTTTTTGTCATCGGTATATTAAATTTTAATGGAGCAACATAACATCATTGTTGCTATGATGAAGCCTCTCTAACCCCACACACATTCAAGATATAGAGTAACTTATTCTTCATGAATCACTTCAACGATCTCCAACAACGACTATCCAGATTGCGAATTAGTCAGACCTCCTGGTTAGAGTTACATAGAAAAAACTTCTTGACTTGCTCCATAATGAAGGAAATACTCCTATAGCTAATATTTAGTTATTTATGACCAAGATGACTCGACTTTCTGAGCTAATCTGTGATATTGAACAAACCCCTTGGTGGTATTTTTTTGACAAAAATGGGGATATGAGTAAGGGTGAGTCAAAATCATAGTAAGGGGGAGTCATGAAAGAGTGAAAGAAAGAAAGAGTGGAAGAATTGGTTGAAAAATTGTTGCTAAAACTTTTTATGTTCATGTTTTAATTTTGGACATGTTGATCATCTTGATGAATAAATGATAAATGATGTTCTTTGCGTTTTGCTTTAGATTATGATCTTTGGTTGTTGTGTTTGTTTTAATCATACTAATAAGAGGAGTAAAGTACAACCATTTTCTTATATTTTGTTAAAAAAGCCAACAGGGGAGATTGTTATAGCCAAGGCTGTCTAGCAATGTTTGTCAGTCAAAGACTTGATTAGTCAAGTCATGAGATAGTCTGGGCGTATTAATATGTTGGCTTTTTTTACATAAGCCTTATTAGATGTTCTTTAATAAGAAAATAAGACTTATGGTTGTTCACATCCTATTATTCAAAGCTAAAATTATCAAGTTAGTATTTGTGAAGAGGTTAAGTATGTTAAAGAGATTGAATTTAACTTGGTTTATGCTAAGAGTTTTTCTCAATCTCAAAGGCTTGTTGTTTGTGTAACAGCCCGATTTGGACCTTAGTCAGAATAGTGGTTTCGAAACCATATATCCGAGTCTAAAAAAAATTTTAATATTATTTTCTGTGTCTGTGGTATACGAATTAGTATCTGTGAAATTTCTATGATTTAATTTGTCTGTCTTTATCCTGAATTATGAGAAAGGATTAAGTTGCAAATGTGATAAAATTTGCATGTACTTATGCATATGTTTATTTGGAGTGGCTTTTAAATATAATGGCCTTATGTGGCAATTTCACCTTTGGATGTTTATGTGGTCATAAATGACCTTAAAATAAGTGTTTTACATGTTTATAAATAAGGGTTAAATTTGTAAATGATGTATAAAATATATGTTATAATAAAATATCATGAAAACATGGCCATTATATGTTTCTCTCCATCGATTCATAAAGGAAAAAGAAAGGGTTTTACACATTTGTTCATTCGGCACATTTTAAGCTCAATTAAGGTATGTTTTGACTTCGAATTTTGATAATTTTTACGCTTCTGTGATCGTTGCTTCGTATTCTTTCATGCCCATGTCTCAATTTCTATTTTTGATAAAGTTTATAAATAGTGCCATTGTTGATATTTGAAGCTTTGTAGTGAAATTAAATGAATTATGATTAATAGTTGTCGAATAAACATGTTTTGCCATGAGATTTTGATGAATTTGAGCCATATGGGCTAATTTGTGAAAATGACATTTTGGGAGGATTAAATTATGAAATAAATGTGTATATGGGCATATATGAGAACCATGAAGATTCGATTAGGCCATTTTGTAATGAAATTGTGCATACTTGATGTTTTTGTGAATTAGGGACCAAAGTGTCAAAATGTGAAAATATGAGGGCTAAAATGTAAAATGCCCTAAGTGAGTGTTTATGGATTGAATTGAATGAAATGGAATATTGAATGGCTGAATTTTGATTTATTTAGATCTAGAACCAAAGAAATCGGACTTAGATCGAGGAAAGTCCAAAATCGTTGAATGGCCAGCTCAAATCCGTCTAAACTAGTACGAGGTAAGTTAATATACAAATATGTGTTATATTAATGTTCGATATAAATGCTTGAATTATAAACTGTATTGGACGGCCATGAGAGCCTGATATAGTAATTCCGAATCGCCTTTGATTGAGTAATGGTAAAACGATATCATGTAAGACCTCGTCGGGGACGTAGGCATTGATTTGAGAATTATGTGTAAGACCGTGTCTGGGACACTGGCATCATATATGTTTCGTGTAAGACCCTGTTTGGGATAGTGGCATCGATTTTGAATAACATGTAAGATCATGTCAGGGACGTCGGCATTTTATAAAGCCTATCTGAATTCTGTAACATTTCTGAATGATTTGAGGAGAAATTCTGATATATGAATAAATGCATACCTCAGATGTTCGACTCAGGTATGTCTGTTTTGTACTGAATTTTCGAGTATGAAAGGTATGCAAATTGTATGAATTAGAAATCTGAGTAAAATGAATGAATCTGAATGGTGAAATATCTGTGGGAAATGGTTATTGTATTATGATTATGGATAGCATAATTTTGTATTTGACTTACTAAGCTCATTGTAGCTTACTCTGTTTATGCTTTCAACTGTTTTACAGATATTGTAGCTATTGAGGGCTCGGGAATAGTCAAGGACCTTCACCACACTATCGAGCTAGATTTTGGTACCTTTTGTATGTATAAAGTTTAAGTATGGCATGTATAGGCTAAAGTGTCTATGTATTAAGCTTGGATATGTTCAGCTATAAGGCCATGAGAGTTGGCTAACAAATGATTTTGTGTTTGTTTTTGGTATATGACTTGTGATGCCAATTTAAGTAACTTATAATGGCTATATGAATTTGTATGTTTTGATCTTCATAAATCATGTCAATGTAATGAATGGTAAGAATTGGATATGGTATGAATGAGCTAGGTGCATCATGTTTAGTCTTGACTTTGGTTAAGTCATGGAATTGCTTGGTGCGAGATTTGAAATTAAGTATGTATGTGAATGGTTTGATCATGTTGAGGTGTGTTTTAGGCATTGAATATAGTTGAAATTGTAATGTTGATTGGGGCATGAATTGGCTTGTAGGGAATGACACTTCATGGGTGGATAGCATGACTTAAACCAAGTTTGCTTAGTGCCACACGGCTAGGGCACACGGGCGTGCCTTAAGGCCGTGTTGATTTTCCAGTATTAGGCATAAAACCCACACGGTCAAGACACACAGGTGTGTCTCGTGGCCGTGGCAAAAAGTCAATATGCCTATCTGTTTTGGCACGGCTTGGGTGCACGGGCGTGCCTGAGTCTCGTGTGAGGCACACGGCCTGGTCACACGGGCGTGTGACTTCCTTAAGTTGGAAAATTTTATATGTGTTCTGAAGTTTACGATTGCATTCGGTTTAGTCCCGACCTTGTCTCAATGCATGTTTGAGGTCTAGTGGATTTTCAAAAAGAGACTTTATGTTTGGATTTTGTTATGATCTCTAAATATTCTATTCTGATCTGTTCTGAATATCCGGTAATGCCCCTACCTATTCCGGTGACGGTAACGGGATAGGGGTGTTACAGTTTGGCTATTTTCAAGGAGGATTCTTCTTAAATTTGGACTTTATTAATTAAATATGTGGTTTATAAGAAGTCAAGTTAATCTCAATCTTTGGTGCTTATTGTTGTTGCCTAGGAAGCCTATATATAAACAATGTATTGCACGTTCAAAGGTGCACTTTTTGTTTGGGTAGAAAGTTGTGAATTGTGTTGCTAGAGTATTCTCTCTTTGTCTTTTTGCATGCAGTATTTAAACATTACTTGTTAGTGGTTTGAACCTTTGTAAGTGAGGTTTGGGTGAGTGTTTGTAAATAGTTAGGACTAGCTATTAGGGTTACAAATACAACTTTGTGTAAAAGGTAGTTTGAGCTTTCACCAATAGGTGGTTGGATCAATTGAGGAATAAGTGACCATTCACTGGCCGAAGCTCTGTAAAGTGGGATTGTTTCCAAATTACATTAACAAATGATTGTGTGCAAAATCTCTTTTTACTCTTTTTGTTTTCATTTTTATTTCATTTAAGTCATTCATAAATTTTATTATAATTTAAGTTTATATATTTCATATATAAAATATTAACACGACCTTATTTGAACAAAATATGTTCTATAGGCTCATACTTTTGTATTCTTTAGTTTAAAAGAGATAGGATTTCAAGTTTGGTTGATGAACTTAGAATATGTGATCAGAGCATGATTATTGGTTCCGTGATGCCTTGTTGCCTCACCTTCACCATAGAGGATCGTTCTCAGCTTGCTTTGTCTTGTTGGGATGGTCACATAGTTGTTCAACAGACTCTCTTCTTTTTTTTTTTTTTTACCAGCAATTGTTGAGTGACAAGGAACAATGCACTTCCAAGGGGAGAACGATGTTTGAGCCTTGGAGACAACATTGTTGGGAGGGGCAGCTATGAACCCCGAACATGGATAGTAAAACAGACATGAAAAGTACCAAATGAAATATATCATAATGCTAACAAATTTGAGTTTATATATGGAATATATAATAATATTAATTACTTAATAAATTATTTTAATTATATTTAATTATAATTTAAGTTTATATATTCCACATACCATAATATTAATGAAATTAAATATAATCTAAATATATATTTTTTATTGCTTTAAAACACCATGCCCAAAATAAATATTTTATCTTCTCAAAAGTACTTTTTGATAGTAATGCTAAATACTTAAATATCGAGTCAGACTTTTTGAAAGCACTTTATACCGCACATTTCAACATCAATTGAACTTTCCCTAAAAGCAGTAGTAGCAGTGATATTGGATATTGTAGTGGTGAGATTATGTACTAAATTAGTGTGATTAAAATCAATAGTGGGGTATATGTTTATATTTAAATATAGTTGTAGTGGTGAAGTGAGAATAAAAAATGACTATTAAAGACATTAAATGAAAAAAATAATATAGAATAAATTATAAAAAATTTATATTTAATTAAATAATATGATTATGATTGTGCTGAATTATACTAAAATTTATTAAATTTATATTTATATTAAAAAGGTAAATTATTAAAAAAATATTTACACTAGATAATAACATATAATAAAATTATGCTGCATCAAATAATATTTAAATTATATTTATATCAAAATTAAAATAAATAATATAAAAAAAATCAAAGGAATGAAAGAATAATGATTCCCCTTATTGGGTATCAGTGGATTGAATCAAAATTTTGATATCCAGTGAGATTGAATCACTGAATTGGTGGTGTACCAAAGAACACTTAAAACTGTGTTTCAGTGAAATATTTGATTTGGGATTCCAATGCACTGGGATGCCTTAGCATCCAAAGGAGGCCTAACCAAACTCTACATGGACGTATCTCTAATGTGAAAGCCATAAATTTAAGGGTTCAAATTTAATAATTCCTTTAATATGACAAAATGGTAATTAATTATGGGAACTATTACTTTTTGACTTTGGGATATGTAGATGTTACTCTAATTTTGTATTTCCTTTGTTGGGTATTAAAGTTGCTTGGAAATATTTGGCCAAGACAAAAAAGAAAAAAAACAGAAGCTGGTACACTCGATTATCATGGCTAATTGGAGCATGGGGGCAAGCTAATCCTCAATGAAGACTTGGAGCTTAGCTTTAATCACACACACACACATATGTAATACAACTTGGATGTGAACTTTGAGTGATGAATTATGTGTGGTGAAAGTAGCTTTGACTGACTTCACAGCTACACCAAGGAAAAAAGCAAGACTAAAATTTAGCTATCCAGATTTATCTTTTAATCAATACACACATGCAAATTGTTATTATACATAACAATTATAATTTAATAATATTATTATTATTTTCCAAGGCATTGAAAGGCCTTTCCAACGAGAAAAGAGGCGTTGTTCCCTTTTTTTTCTGCAACAAACAAGTCTAACCCCCACCCCCCCCCCCCTTCTTTATTATTTTTGGAATTTTTCTAATTTTCTTTGCTTTCTTTTTTCTTCTTATTTTTATAATTGACTTAAAAGGGATCCTTTTTGCTGCAATTATATCAAGGGTTAATATATAGGGAAGTGCTTAAACTTGATAATTTATATCTATTTTGTATTTAAATATTTTTTATTTAATTGGTACTTAAATTTAAAAATTATAAGTTAACTTGGTGCATTTTTTAGGTACTTAATTAATACTAATGAAATATGCTGACGTGGCACTTATGGCCAATATCATGATAACATGTGGCATCATCACATTTTGGCACGTGGCAAAAATTTTTTAATAAATTTTTATTTTTATTTTTGGCACATGTCAAAATGTGAGGCTACCGTCTGTCATCATGATATTAATCGTAACTTGTAACTACTATGTCAGTGTCTTTTAACAATGTTAGCTAGGTACCTAAAAGGGTACCAAGTTGACTTACGGCTTTCAAGTTTATGTGCTAGTTAAGTCCAAAAAAAAAAAATTGTATACCAAATAGGTATAAGTTACCAAGTGAAAGTGTCACGGGACTAGAACTTTAGTTTGCCAAGCCGTGCAGCCTTAGGCGATTTTTTTACTTCAAATCTGCCTAAGTTAGCCTAACACTCGAAAAGTGATATCTTTCGAAAATTCTCTAAGGCACCAAAAAATATAGCAGAAGTAACTGGAAACGAAAGAGCAACGAGAGAACTGAAAAGTCACAGGAAAGTGATACATACAAGATGTTTAAGTAACTGCTCTCAATATATTCTTAATTCAAGAATAAATGAATACAATGTGATGAATACAAAAGAAGAGGGAGGCTTCTATTTATAGTTAAGCTCCTAAAAATCAACAGTACAGATTGAGTTACATCAACATTTAAGATTAGAGCCTATCTACCATTGAGAGTCCTAAGGGATTTAAACTATATACAATCTTATCCCTTTAGATTTACGCTATTTACCTTGGAAATTCTAGTTTTACTGGAGTGTTTCACTAGGCCACCAAGGCTTCAACTAGATGTGCTTCTCCATGGGTTTCACAAATTGGGCCAATTCATATGGGTCAAATGAGCATCATTTAATAAGTTGACCTCTATAGGGCATTCTATGCACAATAGTCATGGGGTTTGATCCGTGGCCTGTGACATTCTCCTCCACCTATTCTCATAACGCCCTCTTTGTGTCCTCAGAATAACACTGGTTGGACTCATCTTGTGTTGGATCTGGTGGCCTAAGTGTAGTATTTTCGTCTAAGTACACTTGTAATTTTTTCGAACAGATTGATTAATAAAATTATTCATAAATTACATTAATATATTTTGTATTATTGTCCTTAAATGATTTTTTCACACAAAGAAAAATAGAAGCAAATGTTGCACATTGGTTGTCTATTGTTTATACTAATACTAAGTGATATTTCGTGGTCGGCTTGTAGTAAGGAAAGATAACTTTTATTAGTAGACGAAACTAAACATGTCCTTAGTCTAATTGGAAATGAGTAAACCGATTAAAATACTAATATCTCGTCTATCAAGTCCAATTGGGGAGACGTAATACCCCTAACCCGTATCCGTCGCCAGAATAGGGTTACGAGGTATTACCGATCAAATCGCATCATTAGGCAAACATTTTACATTCAATAATCAAACATTATCAAATATCATTCAAATATATTCACATTGTCCCTCACAAAGGTCTACGGGACCTTAAACATGCTTTAGAGAAGGTTCAGGACTAAACCGATCACAAACAGAAACTTTGAAAACTTAGAAAATTTTCCAAGCTATAAGGATCACACGCTTGTATGAACAGCCCGTGTGCTTCACAAGGCTATAGACACATCCATGTCACAGGCCGTGTGAAAACAGGACATACATACTGACTTTTACCATACGACCGACCGCACGCCCGTGTACCTGGCCGTGTAAAAACTAGACAGTATACTGACTTAGGTCACACGGATGACCACACGCCCGTGTGTCTAGGCTGTGTAACTCACTGACTTGGTTTTTAATTAAACTTCAGGGGACACACGACCATTTTCCATGACTGTGCATCGCACACGGCTGAGACACACTCCCTTTTCCCTTCTCCTATGGACAAAAATAGGCTATTTCCAAAGCCATTTTGCCACCCTATTTTATACGCCCTGCACAGGCACGAATTTGCACCATTTCAAGATATATTAAGGAAACCAAAACAATTCCAAAACATCACATTTTATACCATTTCAAAACCATTCATTTCCAATCTCATAACACAAATATTTACCTAGTCAAAAACATGTCAGTTCAATATGACTCAATAACCATATTTATATATGTTACTCAACCTAAAATCAACCAAAACCTCATATCAAATTCACCATAATTTAGCCAACAATTATACCATACCATACTAATCATTTGAACATCAACACTCATTATCAAACTTACCAAAATTAACCATTTCACATGCCAATACCTATGTATCACATGACATACCAAAAAGGACCACACAACATCATTAACCACAATATCAAACTTATGAATAAGCCACGCCAAATGGCCATATACATACCAACATTTACATCATTTACAAGTCAAGTTACATGGCCTAACATTCATATCTCAAAAACAAACCAAAAGATAACATAGCTTATACATGCCATATACCATATATATACAACTTCAAAAGTACCAAATTAGATGTCTAATAGTGCGATGATGTTCCTGACGATCCCCAGATCCGAGCTAGCTTTGATTCACTGTAAAACATGGAAAATAAAACATAGTAAGCTTTATTGCTTAGTAAGTTCGTATGTAATAAACTTAACTCATTAATTTAATACAATTTAATCAATAAGCATTATATATGGCAAAACACATATAAATACACAAACCTTTCTTATGTTATACACATAATCATAAAACAATTTATCAAGTTTCTTTCATTCGATGTTCATATAGATCTTGTACGTACCTGTATTGCTTATTTTGATTGTACTTTCACTCTCATCTTATCTATGCCCATTGAACCATTCGAAATCATTAAGAATATATATCGTATAATGCCATATCCCAGATATGGTCTTACATGTAATCTCATATCGATGCCAATAGCCCAGCTATGGTCTTAAACGAAATCTTGTACTGATGCCATGTCCCAGACATGGTCTTACACGTAATCTCATCTTAGTAACCCTAATGTCATGTCATTTGTATCCTATACTCTTCCTAAGGTTCGTACAAGACTTCCGATCATCATAACTCTGTCGATTTTGGCTCGTACTTATAACCATTCAGCATTTTAATTCAATTTAACAAAAATAAAACATTTATAACATAATTAAACAATGTTTATTAACACACGAACTTATCTCGAGTATAAAACTATGAAATGAGTCAACTACTCAATAATCTTACCTTTCCCTCGATCTAATTCCGGATTTCGCTTTTCTTGATCTAAATATATTCAAAATTAACTTATTCAATTACATATTCTTTCATTTTAGTCCATAACACACATTTAGGCATAATTGCACATTAGCCCCTAAACTTTCACACTTTTAACAATTTAGCCCTTATTTTATAAAATCATAGATTACAACAATTTCATTACAACCTAAGCTAGCCGAATCTTATACATATTCAATACTGTGCATATTTTTCATTTATTTCACATTTCAACCACACAATTTTCACATTTCAGAATTTAATCTCTATTATGCATTTTCATCAAAGATCACTTTACCAAACATGTATAACTATCATCAAATACTCATACTTCATCAAAAATAATCAAAGAACTCAAGTATTCATAAATGGAAACTCACATAATCTTTAACATTTTTGTAAAATACTCCCTGGGCTAGCTAGTACTAGTTACAAAGATCACAAAAACATAGAAATCATAAAAAACCGAGCAAAAACCATACCTTAATCAAAGCTTCTAATGGCCGAACCCTAGAGAACTCAACAATGGTTTCCTTTGTTCTTATTTTCAATGGAGAATATGAGAATTAATGAATAAAATTTGTTTTGTTTTATTAATATAACCTTAATTCATATTTTACCATTTTACCCTTAATGTAAACTTTATAAAAGCACTTAATATAAGTCCAATTATGTCCATTCCCACTATCAATGGTCGAATAACATCATAAGGACCCTTAATTTAATGGCTCATAGCAATTAAGCATTTTCAACTAATAGAACATAAGTTTTGTATTTTATGCAATTTAGTCCTTTTTATAAAAATTAAGCATCCAATCGATAAAATTAAATCACGAAATTTTCACACATAACAAATAACATGCTGTAAACACTGAAAATAATATTAAAATAATTTTTTGACATCAAATTTGTAGTTTCAAAACCACTATTTTGATTTAACTAAAACCGAGTTGTTACAGGGAGATGCCTTGTCTTAGGCATCGGAACAAATGACTTTTAGAAGATAGAGACATAGATGTGACTGACTGGACTAACAGTACATCAGATAGGACCCGAGCAGAATAGATCCGAAATTCGTTTATGGATTTATTCACTTGTTACTTTCATAGTGCGGCATACCTAAATCTTAAGTGGATGGCGAACTACATATGCGTGACTCATACACTTTGATGTAAGTAAAAGCCTGAGTTCAAATAACTAAGGAACTGAAAGTTGGTGCATTAGGTGTACGACTTCTGTAGTATGTAGTGTCATTCAAAAAAGTGGAATTCATAGCCCAAAACATGGGTAAATGATATTCTATAATTGGAATTACATGGTTGATGAAAAGTAAACGTGGCCACTAGTCGTCTGTCTTTGTGATGGATAAGTTGATCACTATTTGATAATGATTGCCTTTTCAAGAAAAAAGATGTAATGGTTACCATGAGATAAAATAAGATTGTATTAGGAGAACAAATATTATCCCAAAGAGATCAATGACATCCCATGTGGGTAATACACTTATGACAAGGTCATTGGATGAGTATTGAGTAGTTGCTTTCATAATGGTATGTCATTAGGGGAGAGCTTAGTCACGATACTATAGTGGAATGACTTCGTGACTAAATGAGTTTATAATTAATAGGTGAAAAGCCAAAACTTAATTATAAATCATTTGAGCCTCAACTACATATGTAACAGCCCGAATTAGAGCTTAGTCAGAATAGTGGCTTCGAGACTACAAATCCAAAGTAGAATTATATACTTCATGATTATTTTTAAGTTTTTGATATGATTCATGATAGTCAGAAAATTTCATGAAGGAATTTTTATGAAATAGTGATTAAATTATCCTTTAGGACTAAATTGCAAAAGTTGCAAAATATGAGTCTCCAGAAGTTTTAAGGATGAATTGGCATTAGAAAATTGTTAGAAGTCCTTATTTAGCAATTAGACCATTTATTGGCATGATGGAAAAAAATGTGAAGGAAAATTTTCTAAAGAAAGGACATAAAGGGATTTTGGTCATTTGGATAATTAATGAAATAAAAAGGGAAAATAAGTAAAAAAATGTGCTTATCTTCTCCATACTTGTACCGAAATTTCAAGGGACTCCATAGCTAAGGTTTATTTCATTTTCAAGCTCACTAATTGAGAAACAAGAAACCGGACCAAAATTGAGGGAAGAACAAGGTGGTGGATTAAATCGCATATTCACTTGCATTTTAGATCTGAGGTAAACTGTGTGTAATAAATTAGTGTTATGCATTATGACAAATTGTTGTGATGACATTCTATGAAATTCATGTTATTTCCATGAGGTTTATTGATATTATTTTTATAACGAAATGATGACTTTATAATAGAGAAATCCTGGTTAAATTTTAAGGGATACGAAGGATGCTGTAGTCATGACATGAGAATTTGTAGGTCCCATGTAAGACCGTGTCTGGGACATGGCATTGGCACTGAACTGAGATCCCATATAAGATCACGTCTGGGACATGGCATTGGCATCGACATGTGGCCCTATATAAGACCATGTCTGGGACATGGCGTCGGCACCGAGACGAGACTTAAGTCCCCTAGAAGACCATGTTTGGGACATGGCGTTGGCATCTAAAAGTGATCCCGTATAAGACCATGTCTGGGACATGGCATCGGCATCAGTTTACAATCTCGTGTAAGATCATGTCTGGGACATGGCATCGACATCGATATGAGATCCCATGTAAGACCATGTCTGGGACATGGCATCGACATCAACATGTGATCCCATGTAAGACCATATCTGGGATATGGCATTGGCATCTTATCATGAAAATGACATTTCGAGTATCCATCGGTATCTAAGTAATTTAACGGGTAAAGTGTTTAAATTGATGAATATAACGAGAAAGACTAAATTTATGTGATGAGTGATACATGTGCACACGAATAGCTCACGAGAAATGAAAACAAAATTATATGAATAAGTCGGTAAGAAAGTGCATGAGTAAGCCAAGCTGACGAGCCAAGATATTTATATGAAATTTCATGAAAAATTATTTAGATGTTATTTTGTGATGTATGTGCTAATTATTTCATACAACTTACTAAGCAAATATGCTTACTCCCTTACTTTTCCCTTTTCCTTGTAGTTTTGCCAAGCTAGGTCGGGGATCGTTAATAGTCATAGCTCGAAGTCACATTATCAAGCATTTCATTTTGGTATAATAAAGTTCAGTTAGTTTGAGTATGGCATGTATACGAACTTGGTCATTTTGATATATGTTTTATTGGGTAGCCAAATGTGTTGGCTATTAATGTTACTTAAGTCATATTGTAATGGCCTTTGGAAATGGGCTAATATTGATCAAGTTTTAATTATGCAAAGTGAATGTCATTCATGATAGCATAATATTGCATATCTAAGTAGAAAAATGAATGATGAGGATACATGGTTAATGTAATATTTTGAGGCATGTGATTGCCTAAATTGTGGATATTTAGACGTGTATAAATGCCATATTATGTGATATTGAAATTGGCCTTGTGGTTGGTTAAGTTTCAGGGTGGCAAAGGACTTGGAAAATAGGCTATAATTGTACACACGTGTAGACACACGGGCGTGTGTCTAGGCCGTGTGTGACACACGGTCCGCCCCACGGGCATGTAATTAGGCCATGTGTCCCCTACACCTAAATTATGCAAAACAAAATGCCTAGTAGTAAACACACGGGTAGAGACACGACCGTGTGTCTCAACCGTGTGGAGGGCACGGCCTAGCACACTGGCATGTGGCTTGGCCGTATGCCCCTAAATGTTTGTTGATGTCATAAATAGAATACCTAGGTTTTAAAACACGGGCAAGGAAACAGACGTGTCATGGCCGTGTGAAGGACATGGGCCATGGAAACGGGCGTGTGCCAGGCTGTGTGAAAACTCCTGTAGGTTCGAAATGAAAAATAAATTCGACACGGGCCAGGGACATGGGCGTGTGTAACTACACGGCCTGTCCACACGGGCGTGTTCCACATCATACGGGTGTGTGATCCTGTTTTGAGTAAAAATTCTCTAAGTGAACTAAAAATCTCAGTTCAATCCCGAACTATCTCTAAAGCATGTCGAAGGCCTCGTAGGCCTATAATAGGGACGATATGAGTATGAATAAAAAGTTTTAAGTTGTAAAGAAATTTATGGCCTAATTTTTATATGAGTGTTATCGTTTAAGTCCGATAACACCTCAAACCTTGTCCTGGCATTGGATATGGGAAGGGGTGTTACAACATATGTCCAATCGGTCCCTCTGCTAGCTTATTGATATCAGAAATGAATTATGTGTTTGAATAGAAATAAAAGAAATGCATAGGAAAAAAGAAATGAGAAACATTTAGGAATGATTATGGTTTTCTTCAAAATGGAGAAATGAAATCATTTGGAAATGAATGTGGGTTTCCAAAAGTGGAAATCGAAATGAAAATGAAAATGGAAATGATCCAATAGCAATCCTATATGTATTTCTTAAAAAATATCATAAGAATGAGTTAATGTTTTTGGATTGTTTTGAAACCCGAAAATGAAAATAAACCATTCAGTCATAATGAACATGTTGATTTGTGAAATATTGAACATATTTTCTCAAAATTTTACCTTGGAAAAAATCATCAAAATTTTACCAAGTGTAAAATCGTCAAAATTTTGTTGGGGGTAAAATAGGGATGAGAAGCTTATTTTATAAATAAATATTAAATTTCATTTTGGGAAATAGAAAAACTGAATCAAGTTGGATCGCATTACAAAGTACTGGGTCAAAAAGGCTCAAGAAGTACTCATAATTGGACCCAATGTGAGAGAGGGCCCAAAACCCCTCATGGACATGAAGGGGGTGGCAACCCTAGTAGGAATATTAGGGTGTGCCATCCTCTCTAGTCTTATTCTGAGTAGGATGTTTTTTTTGTATTTGAAATAAACCATTATAACCCAACAAAGGTTCTACCTTCCCTTCCTATAAATAGATGACATCGATAAAGCTATTAATACAACTTTGAAAGATTGTTATTCTACCAAAAAATAGAGAGAATTTATTCTCAACTATTACATATATTTTTTGGAATAACAATTCTACTGGTTTCTATTAAGAGGAGAGAAATTTCCTTTTCACCCTAAAAAGGAGAGAAACTTTTTTCTAGTTCTATGTTTTAGTTCAATTGGTTAGAGCCCACACTCGATGTAGTTTGTGGTATGAGAATAGCGAAGAAGATTGTTTGGTTGAAAGTCGAGAGCAACGAATGCTCGTTAAATCGAAAACAAAAGTACCGATTCGGTTAAAGTTTATTGCTATAAATATCACAAATCGGGTTGGTTTTCAAATTTTTAATTTTTCAATGTGCAAGAAAACCATTTTCAAACCAAAATTTCTCCAACATCTTGGAACTAACAGCCGATTCCTAATTGTTCTATCTATCAAGTAGTTCTGCCATTTAGAACATTTTCCTTGGCTTCCATTGTCTCCTAACTCGAATCGTTTCTTTCCTATTTGGTACATCTTGTTCACAAGAGCTCAGCGCTCTTACTTGTCCCAATTTTGACTTGCCTCGATTAGGATCTCTTTGATCCGCACAAATAGGCTTCGACACCCTCACATTTAACACCAGCTTACCCACTTCAGAACACTGATAGGGCATTATGTCCTTTCCAAGCCAACAAGTTAGAATGAAAAATACTACCAAAGTGATTGATATGTACCTTACTCATTGCATTTACTCGTCTTAGTTGTCCAATTTGCATCGACACTTTTCCCCCAAAGTCCAATGCACAACCTACCTCTCTCTTAGGTGGTAACCTTACTAATAACTAAGCAAGCTTCACATCAATCTGTCTTCCCTTTAAAATTTCTAAGGGGGTCTTCGTAGCACTTCTCTGATATACCGAGTCAATGTTCTTTTCCCTCATGAACATCCTTAGCTAGTTGGATTGTCGAAAATACCTTCGTTTCGCCTCTCATGTATCGACTCACCGACACAATACATTATTTTTGTCGAGTATCCAAGATGCATATATAGTCAGCAAAAGGAGCCAAAAAAAATTAATCTTGTTAAGGAAATTTAAGCTAAAAACTAATTCGTAAACATCTAAGTGAATTACCTCAAAGTCTTCTTTGCCTTTCCGTTGATTAATCTGTAACTCAATTCCTTTTGCTTCTCTTGTTGGATCTGATGCCCTGAGTGTAGTATATTCATTTGTAAACTTTTAGTTTTTTGAACAGATTGAATAATAAAACCAATTCATGGATTACATTAATATATTTTGTATGATTGTCCTCGTATGGTTTTAGCACTCAAAGCAAAATGGAAACAAATGTTACTCATTAGTTGTCTAATGTTTAAATTAATACTAAGTTGTATTACGTGGTTAGAACGTAATACGAAAATACAACTTTTATTATTAGACAAACTTAAACATGTCCTTAGTCTAATTGGAAATGAGCAAACCTATTAAAAGACTAATATGTTTTCTATCAAGCCCAAATATAGATGTAACAGTCCAAATTAGGGCCTAGTCAGAATAGTGGTTGCGAGACCATAAATCCAATATTAAAATAGATGTTTTATGATTATTTTAAGGTTTATGATATGATTGCATGATTGTGTGAAAATTTCATGAAAAAATTTTAAGGATAAGTGATTAATTTTTCCTTTAGGACTAAATTGTAAAAATTGCAAAATTTGAGTTTCTAGAAGTTTTAAGGATGAATTAGCATTAAAGAATTTATTAGAGGTCCTTATTTAGCAGCTAGACCATTTTATGGCATGATGGACAAAAATACCCATGGAAGGGAAAATTTTTAAAGAAAAGCCATAAGGGCATTTTGGTCATTTGGAAAATTAATGTAATAAAAAGGGAAAAAGAAGCAAAAATCTTGTCCATCTTCTCCAAGGGGCTGTCGAAACTTAAGGGCTCTCCATAGCTAGGGTTTTTGACATTTTCAATCTCACATGTAAGTGTATTCTAACCCCGTTTTTCATGTTCTTTGTATTTTTGAAATCCTTGTAACTTGACCTAGCTATTTCTACCACTATTTTAACCTAGGGTTCATGTTCAAAAATATACCCATGCATGACATGCATGTATTTTGTTGTTTAATGAAAGAATATGAAAGTTATATGAGTAATAAACATCTTTCTCTAAGTGATTTTCTATGAAAATTCATGAAAAGGACCAAATTGTAAAGGTTGTAAAAGTGGTAGTAAAAGTTTGAATTGATGAGAAATGTGGGCTGCTATGAGTGCATATAGGTTCGGCTAGGCTTGGGTAACCAAGAAAATAGGTGTATTTCGTTTTACAAGCCTAGGGACTATTTTACAAATATGTAAAAGTTTAGGGGCAAAATTACAAAATTTACCAAAGTATGAATTATGGGCAATTTAGCAATGTGATTATTAAATAAGCTTAATTTGTCATTATAGATCAAGAAACACGAAGCTCAGACCGAAACCGGGGAAAGAATAAGGTGGTGGATTAAACTGTACACCTTCCCATATTTTGAATCCGAGGTAAGTTGTGTGTAATAAATTCAACGTTTCAATAATATATATTTATTGTATAATGTTATGTGAAATAGACCTTGCTTCCAAGAATTATTGATGAGATTTTGATAAAGGATTGATAGAATTATTATATTGAATCCCGATTAAATTTTAAGGATACGAAGGATACCATAGTCATGACATGAGATTCAGAATGTCCCATATAAGACCATTTCTGGAGTGGCACCAAACTAAGATCCCATGTAAGACCATGTCTGGGACATGGCATTTGCATCGATATGCCGTCCTGTATAAGACCATGTCTAAGACATGGCGTCGGCACGGAGATGAGATTAGATCCCTTGTAAGACCATGTTTGGGACATGGCGTTGGCATCTAAGAGTGATCCCGTATAAGACCATGTCTGGGACATGGCATCGACATCAATTTACGATCTTGTGTAAGACCATGTCTGGGACATGGCATTGACATTGATATGAATCCTGTGTAAGACCATATCTGGGATATGGCTTCGGCATCGACATGTGATATCATGTACGACCATATCTGGGATATGACATTGGCATTTTACCATGAGAATGATATTTCGAGTATCCTTCGGTATTCCAAGTAATTTGACTGGAAAAGTATTTAAGTTGATGAATATATCAAGAAAAACTAAAGTTATGTGATGAGTGATACAGGTGCACATAAGTAATTCAGGAGAAAAGGAAACGAAATTATATGAATATGTTGGTAAGAAAGAGCATGAGTAAGCTAGGTCAAAATCTTTGATAAGGGTGAGATAATTTATGATGTATTATTTGGATGATATTCTATGTTTTATGTTGTTATTGATTGCATGCAACTTACTGAGCATTTATGCTTACTCCCATTTCTTTTCCATTTCCTTGTAGTTTCTCCAAGCTAGCTCGAGAATTGAAGTAAGTCGGAGCTCGTATCACACTATCAAACTATTCTTTTGGGTAAAGTTAAGTTTGAGTTTTTTGAGTATGACATGTATAGGTAATTGGCATATTTTGTTTTGTGTCATATTGGGTGGCCATTATGTTGGTTATATTTGATATTCATTTCTTTTGTAAATGGCTAATTGAATTTGGCCAATACTAGTTAAGCATGATCATTTAATGAGAATGAAATTCATGAATGAATAAACTTACAAAATTTGAATGTGAATGTATGAAGTTTATGCATGATGAATGTGGCATGAGATTATAGTTTGAATGTCATGTTTGAGGATGTTTGATTGTACATTGAAGCCATATTATGAGTTATTGGAATTGGTAAGTTTGGTGTTGTTTCAGGGTGGCAATAGGTTTGGTAAATAGCCTTATATTTGTCTATACAGGTAGGCACATGGGCGTGTGTCTAGGCCGTGTGTGACATACGGTTTGCCCCATGGGCATGTAGTCAAGCTGTGTGTCCCTTGTATCCAATTTGTGAAAAGTTGAGTACGTCACACGGGCCAGCACACGGGTGTTTGGCTAGGCCATGTGCCCTAAATCGAATGATGATGTCATGAACAGAATACCCAGGTTTTCACACACGGGTGAGGGCACAAGCATGTCATGGCCGTGTGAGGGACACGGGCATGTGTCAGGTCGTGTGAAAACCCCTTTAGGTTTGAATTGAAAAATAAATTCTACATGGGATAGGGACATGGTCGTGTGCGACCACACGGCCGGCCCACACGGGCATGTCCCAGCCCACACGGGCGTGTGGCCCTGTTTTGCTACAAAATTTTTCTAAGTCTTCCAAAGTTTTCGATTTTGTCCCGAACTATTTTTGATGTATGTTTTGGGCCTCGTAGGCCCATGATAGGGACACTAAGAGAATGATTAAAAGGTTTTAAATTGGAATGAAATTTTATGGTTTAAGTTAAGATGTTCAAGAATGATTAAGTCTCGTAATGTCTTGTACTCTTCCGACGTCGAATACAAGTAAGGGATGTTATAATGGAAATGTTTTATCTTAGCAATCAGAATGGATGACTCTTAAAAGATAAAGACATAGATGTAACTGGCTAGACTAACAGTACATCGGACAGGACCCAAGAAAACCTAAGAAGAATAGATCCTAAATCAATTTATTGATTTATTCACTTGTGAGGTTCATAATGTGGTATACCTCAATCTTGAGTGGATGATGGACTATGTATACATCAATCCTGAGTGGATGACGGAGTATGTATGCATGACTCGTACACTTTGATATAAGTAAAAACTTGAGTTTAAATAGATAAGGAACCAAAAGATAGTGCGTTGGCTGTATGACTTCTGTAGTATCTAGCATCATTCACAATAGTGGATTCATAGCCCGTGACATAGGTAAATAATATCCTCTCATTGGCATTACATGGTTGATGAAAAGTAAACGTAGCCACAGATTATTTATCTTTGTGATTAATAATTTGATTACTAATAGTAATTAACTTTTCATGAAGAAAGATGTAATGGTTACCATGAAAAGAAATATGATCATATTGGGGGAATGAATATTATCCCAAAGAGATTAAAGATATCCTATGAGGGTGACACACTTATGAAAAGGTCATTGAATGAGCACTAATCGAGTTACTTTCCTAATGGTATGCCATTGAGGAAAGCTCAGTCATGATACTATAGTGGAATGTTTTCGTGACTAAATACTTTTATATTTAATATGTGACAAGCTAGAACTTAATTATAAATCATTTAAGCCTCACTTGCATATGTCCAGTCAATCCCTTTGCTAGCTCGTTGAAACCAGAAATAAATTGCGTGTTAAATCAAAATGAACAAAATGAATAGAAATGAAGAAATGGAAAATGTTCAAGAAATTATTATGGTTTTGTCCAAAATGAAAATGAAAATGGAGAATGAAAATGGAGAAAATGGGATCATTTGGAAATGAATGTGGTTTTCTGAAAATTTAAATGAAAATGAAAATGAGAAATGAATTCATTTAGAAATGAATAAGAAATTCTAAAAAATGATCAGAAGACTGCATTTATGTTTTTGAGTTATTTTATAGCCCGTAAATGAAAATAAATCATATGATCATTCTATGAACATCTATAATAAATTTCAATCAAATTCAACCAAAATAATTTTTGGACCTAATTCGAGTTCACGGGATGTTTAAAACAAATCGAGATTAATTCTAGATTAAATTGAAACTTCTACAAAATTTTGAGTAAAATGTATAAACAGGGGTCACACGACCATGTGGCCAGTCGTGTGAAAGAGCCCAGGCCATGTGGTTCAAGGACATGGTCGTGTGGCCAAACCGTGTATAGTTTGAAAATAGGGTCACATGACCATGTCGCCAGACCGTGTGCCTGACTGTGCAATTCTAAATAGTGTTATACGACCATGTCTCTAGGCCATGTAATAACCTATGACCGTGTGAGACATACCTACTCCAAAAGTGAATAGGCCATATGGCCGTGTAGAGTGACCGTGTATGGCACACGACTGTGTGACAGCCCGTGTCCCAGGTCGTGGGCACCCAAAATGACTTCTAAAACAAGACAAAACATTACCCATTTCTTAGGTGCCAAGCACAACCCATATCAACCATTTTTATACATTTAAAATACATTTAAACAAGCTTAAAACATACTAAAATCATTTAACTTAAGTGCCTAACTGATATGCCCTCATTGGCACCACAAATCAAATATCAAACTAAGTTCATATTCAACAACCACAAGTTCAACTACTTTATAATTTTATCAAACATACCATTCCATTCATCAAGTTAATAACCTATCAAAACAATTTCAACCACCTTATTCTATGAACAAGTCCATACAACCTTGATATCTCAAACACCTTTATAAACACATAACTCCTACTACATGACAAGTTCAACATCACATTATTAATTATAAGTATACAAAACATTACACAAACACAAAACATACCACTTGTAGAAAATACTTATAACATACACAAGTTACAACTATTACATGCCATATATTCCAAGATAAACATTTACAAAATCTACCGGAAGATAGCTTTATAGTGTGATCTTTGAGTTGATTCGGTCGCCTGATTCTAGAAAATGATATCTACAAGGAAACAGGGAAGCAACATGTGTAACACCTCAAACTCAGCCTAAAAGTTATGGCCGAATCTGGTGATGCCATATTGAAGTGCTTTTCACAAAGTGCCATATTGTGTTACTCAATGATAGGTCTAAAAACGTGTCATTCATTTCTAAAACATGAATCATCAAAAAGTTAATCACTTTTAAAAAACGTTATTAATTCTCAAAATGTCATTTATTGCGGAAGCTTTTAATCCGATTGCGTATTTGAGGTAATTTTGATAAAACATTTATCTTTTGAAAACTTATTGCGGAAGCTTTTAAACCGATTGCGTATTTGAGGTAATTTTGATAAAACATTTATCTTTTGAAAACTTACGTCTTTTTGTACTGCTAACAGTTATAAACCAAAACAACAATTAAATTCCAAATTAAAAATATAAATCCAAAGGCCATTATTACAATAAAATACCCCAAAAGTTAAGTTGAAACCATAAAATACTAAATCGGATTAGCTGGGTCGTGTGGCCACCACTGAGTCCTCCGTTGCACCGATCCACCTATGTCTGGGGATTACCTATACAGTTAAAATAGATGGGTGAGTTTATGAAAACTCAATGTGTAATCCCATACTAGCAAACAGACAGAAACAAACACAATCTAGGCTAAGCCATTCTCAGTATCAGTGACCATCTCAGTTTGGGCTTGTGACCACTTCAGTATAAAACAATCATGTGCTTGGGCCTTGGCCAATTATAGTAACATTAATCAGTGCAGTAACAGATTAAATAGTATATAGATCCTACCCATCCAGCCTCTACACTCCATTTTCGTCCAACCCTACACTCTATGTGGGGATATAATCAACCCACCCATCCCTACACTTTAGAGAGTATCGAATGCGGCACTATACAGTAATATGTAGCTGGGCTGCCAATAAACTAGGCTCGAAGCCTTTCAATCCACTTCCTCCGATCAATATAAAACCCACTCCCATGCAATGCATCATGCAATCATGCCATGTCATATTAGGATATCATACATGTATTCAGTATAGTTAAAATAGCATTCTAAAATACAGTCATACATGTACATGCGTGTATATATGTCACACAAGGGCATAACAGTCATTCAGTCAATTAGAGGTCTAGGTAAGCTTACCGACCCAACAGTAGGTCCACAGTCATCTCGGGCAACCCGTGGAACCTTAGCAGTCAATTAGTGAAAATGGGCCCACGGCCAATAGTGTGGGCCCACATGTGGCCCACATGGCTCAAAATGGCCTTGGCCATGTAGATCACACAACCTGGCCCAATAACTTCCACACGCCAGTGTGGTTTGCTCGTGTGGGGCCCATATGCCTGTAAGGCCCACACGGCTCAATTCGGCTCAGCTCATGAAATCGCACATGGCCGACCTCATCGATCACACACCCATGTTTAGTTACATGGTCTACCACATGGGTGAGCACACGCCCGTGTGGCATTGATGTCTCCCACTTTCCTGCATTTCACCGATATCATTCATAAAGTTCTATTTACACACACCTGATATTAGCTTGAAAATAGCATAGGCACGAATACTCCAACACCTGTTATTGACCATTAACACCACAATTAAGTTATTAGCTAGCAACTTCAACTGAATCACACACCACAACTCACTGCCAAACTTACAGATACATTACCTAGAATGAACAATAATGATTCCCTTACTACTTCAGCACCAATTGAATCACTATAGTTGACTATCGATTACCTAGACACCATTTAGGCCACCATTAGAAAAAGATTATTAATCATAAAAATAGTGGCCCCTCAAACCAACCCTTGCCTAAAGTGCAAAAAGAAGAGACCGCATGCCAAAATTCTGAAATGTTACCTTTACTACACCAACGGGGTTTCGCACAATACGTACGACGATCTGAGATCACAAGTCCTCAGAAAAGAACCTATCACCAATAAAACCCCTTCTTAAATAATATTCCAAAGAGAAAAGACAAAGTTAATACCTACCGAAACTTACCGAACCAACGGAAACAGGAGTTGGCGCAAATGAAAGAAAAAATCAGCAGAAGAGATGAAAAGGATTGACAATAGGGTGATGATGGTTCGGCCAAAGCAAGAAATGAACATTTGCTAAACCAAAGGGAAGCAAAACAAAGTGTAGCCGGGATTTACCTAGCAAGAATTGGCGAAGGAACAAAGCAAAAATAATGAATAACAGACTCAAGGGAAGAAAACTAGTGTCAAGGGATTTTGGAAAGTAAAGAGGAGTCGAAACTTTTGAAAAGTATGAGAAAAGCAACTAAATGGATAATTCGCCCAAAAATAACCAATAGATGAAAGTTAAGAGGAAACCAAAAGTAGAAAATGCCCAACTATCAGGAAAAAAATCGAAAATGATTGAAGGTAGCTGAAACTCCTCCTACTAATTTTGGTTCTACCTAAACACTAGCACCCACTCTCACCAAACCACTCCTAAAATCTCTCAACCAAATCCCCACTTATCTAACTCCCTTAACAACCGAAAATACCCCCATTATCTTCCCTAAATTTGACCACAACAACCCCCACACTTCTTAACCACTCCAACCACCCACCGGCATTAGAATTTCACGAACACACAACCACTGACATGGACACAAGTTAACATAAATCCTACGCTCGCGCAGAGACTCGAACTCTGGACCCCTTGCAACATCAACCCTCTACTTAACCACTAGACCAGCAGACACATTCTGACAAATTTTACTAACTTTTATTAATAAGCCTACTAATTAGAGTTAGGGGTTTATTCAATTAAAACAAAATTTTTCCCAAGCTAAGACTTGAACTTAGGACTCCTCAAACACTTTCCAGAACACTTAACCACTGAAGCAGACATGTTTTTATGCCACAACATACGAAAATAAAAATAAATATAAAGAATTATTGGGGCGTTACAACATAAGTAAGCATTAATAGAGCTTAGTAAGTTCATAGGTCAAAATGATAAAACTTACCGTATAAACATAACATAACATAACATTAATAACTTTGTTAATAAAAATTAATCATGTCAACCGCAATAATTCAACATGCGATTTTTTACATATATTTTACACAATATACTCAACTATACTCATTTAATACCAATTCATGTTATGGCAATAGTCAAGAAAAAGGAACGAGTCAAAAGAAGATGAAAGGAAGAAGAGCAAAAGTCGAAAATGGAAAAGAGAAGAAGAGAAATTTTGACAGCAAAATTAGAAGCAAATAATTGAATTTCGGCAAAAAGAGTCCTCGAATCAAATTTTCTGATAACCTCCCACAATTCCCTCAACTCCCACATATTCTACTATATCTCAACTACTCAGCATTTAAATTCACTTCCAACTCTTTCACAACACTTATGGCAAAAGTAGTTCTCCCCGCTTATACAGGGATTCGAACACATGTCCTCTTTCACACCAACACTCCACTTAACCACTAGACCAGCAGACCCATTCTGTTAATTATTTACCATCTTTTACTTAAAAGCCTACTAACCAGATATAGGGCTTTATCCATAAAAATACCAAAATTTGCCCAAGTCGTGGCTTGAACTTAGGACCTCTCACACACAACCAGAGCACTTAACCACTAAAGTAGACATATTTTTTTTTGTCACACATACTCAAAAACAAAAATTAAAATTTTAGGGCATTACAATTCTACCCCCTAAAAGAAAATTTCGTCATCAAAGTTTACCTAATCAAAACAGATGAGGATAATATTGACGTATCGTACCATCAGGCTCCCATGTAGCCTCCTTAGTGCTATGGTTCCGCTATAACAACTTTACTAAGGGGATAAATTTCCTTCTCAGAACCTTTACGTCGTGGTTTAAAATCTGAACCAACTCCTCCTTAAATGTCAAGTCTGGTCTAACCTCAATCTCCTCAACAAGAACAATGTGAGTTGGATCAGAGCGGTAGCATCTTAACAAAGAGATGTGGAATACATCATGAATGCGATCCAACTTCAGAGGTACCTCCAACTGATAAGCAACCGGTCCCACTCGCTTCAAAATATGATAAGATCTAAGAAACTTAGGGCTCAACTTCCCCTTACGACTGAACCTTAGAATCTTCTTCCATGCCAAAACCTTAAGGAACACGAAGTCTCCAACAGAATACTCAATATCCTTTCTCTTTAAATCCGCGTAGGACTTTTGCCTATCCGAAGCTTTTTTTAGACGATCCCGAACCAGTCTAACCTTATCCTCTATCTCAAAAACCAACCCAGGACCCAGAGTACGTTGCTCGCCCAACTCAGTCCAACATAAAATAGTGGAACACTTACAACCATAAAGAGCTTCGGAAGGTGCCATTTGAGTGCTAGACTGGTAGCTATTATAATAGGCAAACTCTGCTAATGGTAGATAATCCTCCCAACTCCCCCAAAAATCAATAACACAGCTCCTCAACATATCCTCCAGTATCTGAATCACCCTCTCCGATTGATTATCAGTCTAAGGATAGAACGTAGTACTGAAGTCCAAGCTTGAACCCAGAGCCTCATGCAACTTCCTCCAAAACCGAGATGTGAAGCGATGATTCCTATTAGAGATGACCAAAACTGGTACTCCATGTAGTCTTACTATCTTAGAAATATAAAGCTTCGTCAGCTTCTATAAAGAATAATTAGTACGAACAGGTATAAAGTGGGCAAGCTTGGTCAATCGATCCATGATGACCCATACTGAATCTTTATTAGTGGGTGTTAAGGGCAACCCACTAACGAAGTCTATGGTTACTCACTCCCATTTCCAAAGAGGAATCTTGACCGGTTGCAGCAAACCCAAAGGTAATTGATGATCAGCCTTAACTTGATAGCATGTCAAACATCTAGCCACAAAATTAGTAACTTCTCTTTTTAGTCTTGGCCACTAATATAACTCACGGAGGTTTCGGTACAGCTTATTTTCGCTAAGATGCATAGTATAAGGACTACTATGCGTCTTTCTCAGTATGGACTATCTCAAACCAGGTTCATTCGGCACACATATCCATCCACAGAAACATAACACACCCTCAGCGTTTAACCAAAAATCTGTAGTGCTACGGCTCTCAATTTGTCGGAAATGAGGACCCGAAGACTCGTCCTCCAACGGCTTACCCTTAATCTGCTCAATCCATATTGGCTTAACCTGAAGCACGGCTAATAAGCTACCATCATCAAACAAGCTTAGGCGAGCAAACATCACCCTCAAATCAGTCATAGCTCTACGGCTCAGTGCATTGGCCACAACATTGGCCTTACCGGGGTGGTATTCAATGGTGTAGTCATAATCCTTAAGTAGTTCAATCCATATTCGCTGCCTAAGATTCAGCTGGTTCTGAGTAAGGAGATACCTGAGGCTTTTGTGATCAGAGTAGATGATATAGTTCTCACTGTATAGATAATGCCTCTAGATTTTAAGTGCAAAGACTACAGCGACCAACTCCAAGTCATGCATCGAATAATTCACCTCATGAGTCTTAAGCTAACGAGACACATATGCTATCATCTTACTATCATGCATTAACACACATCCTAAATCGACATGTGATGCATCACTATAAAACGTGAACTCTTTCCCAAGTTCAGGCTGTATCAGAACAGGAGCTTCAGTTAGTACAGTCTTGAGCTTTTCAAAGTTCTCTTGTTACGCATTAGTTCAGTCAAATAGTACACCTTTACGTAGCAGCTTAGTCAAGGGCGTTGCAACCAGTGAGAAGCCCTCCACAAATTACCGATAATAACCTGCCAGTCCCAGAAAACTGTGGATCTCTAACACATTCCTAGGCTGTTTCCATTCCAACACAGTCTCAATCTTTGAGGATCAACATGAATCCACCTTCGCAGAAACCACATGACCCAGAAATGTTACCTCACGTAACCAAAACTCGTACTTGCTAAACTTAGCATAGAGCTGTTTCTCCCTCAAAGTCTAAAAAACAACTCTAAGGTGCTCATCATCAGTCCACGAATACACCAATATGTCATCGATGAACACCACCACAAACCAATCCAGATAGGGCTAAAACAATCAGTTCATCAGATCCATGAAAGTTACCGGTGTATTAGTCAGTCCCAATGGCATCACTAGAAACTCATAATGACCATAACGAGTTCTAAACGTCATCTTATGTATGTCAGCCTCCTTAACCCTTAACTGATGATACCCAGGTCAAAAGTTAATCTTAGAGAATACTGAAAGTCGTTGAAACTAGTCGAACAGGTCGTCTATCCTCGGTAATGGGTACTTACTTTTTCTTAATGGTCAACTTGTTTAGTTATCGGTAGTCGATACACATCCGCATGGATCCATCCTTCTTCTTTACAAATAGTACCAGTGCTCCCCACGGAGACACGCTAGGCCAGATGAACCCACGATCCAATAGCTCCTAAATCTGAACCTTAAGCTCTACAAGCTCCTTCGGTGCCATTCGATAGGGAGCGATAGACACCGGAGCTGGACGAGGGAGCAGCTTAATCTCAAACTCCACCTCACAATTCGAAGGTAAACCCAGTAGCTCCTCATGAAACACGTCTGAAAAATCCTTTACCGTTTTGATGTCCTTAGCAGTAGAGTCTCTAGAATCAAAACACTTACGTAGGCTAAGAATGCCTTACATCCCTTACGAATCAACTTCTCTGCCACCAATACAGAGACCATATTAGATAAATAAGTTTGGCATTTTCCTATCATAGCTACCTCATTATCCTACTCAGTTTTCAATACAACTCTCTTAGTTGCACAGTCCAAGTTGACACGATGCTTGACCAACCAATCCATCCCCAGAATCAGACCGAACTCCCTAAATAAAATCTCCATTAAATTAGACAAGAAGATCGTCTATTGAACCTCTAACAACACATTTCTGTATAACTTATTAACCCATGTAGACTGTCCCAACGGACTCAGTATAGTCACCTCACTAGAAGTATGCTCACACAAATCCCCAAATTTCCAGACATAATACTAGTTACATAGGAATATGTGGAACCTATGTCTATGAATGCAAAGTAAGGTACATCAAATATTAAGAACATACCCGTAATAACGTCTGGAGCACCTCTATCTTCTCGGTGATGTGCAGCATATACAAGAGCATGCTGCCTCGCCTTAGCTTGACTTGTACCTCAGCCCGATGCTTACTATCCACGACCCAACCATTGCCACCCCTAGCCTGTCCACAGCCTCTCGGTGGCTACTGAACTACCCTCTGTGGCTGTACAATACCTGTACCCAGAGCTTGCATCTGATTGGGCCTTCGTGGACACTCCCTAATGCGATGCTCTATAGACCCATACGTCAAGTACGCCCCAATCCTCTTCCAACACTCATCCTGATGGCATCTACCACAGTCTCCACATGACTGTAGTCTAGTAGTAGTAACAGATGGCCCAGATCGAGCTGGCCCATTAGATCTGGCCTTTTTCTTAGGCCTCTATGTAAAACTCGAGGGCTCTGAATCCCTCTTTTCCTACCTCCCTCTATCTTGGTTTTGGTGCTTAGCGCACTAAACATCATCAGCGATCTTCGCCTTCTCAACTAGTGCAAAAAATCACATTCCCTCTGCGGAGCTATTAGAACCGTCAGACTATCCCTAAGGCTATACTCAAAGCGGGCACATCACTCATATTCAGATGCCACCATACCTCAGCATAGTAGCTTAGTCTCAGAAACTTGGCCTTATACTCAGCCACTGATTGATCTCCCTATGTTAGATTTAGAAACTCCCTCCTACGAGCATCCACATAACTGGCTCCCATATATTTCCCCTAGAAGGTAGTCTTAAAAAACTCCCAGGTCAGATGTTCGGGCTAAGTGTCCTCCTTAACAGTAAGCCACCACTGATACACTTCATCGTGAATAAGAGAAAAAACACCTTTCAATTTCTGTTTAGAGGTAAGATCCAAATCATCCATAATTCTTTCTGTGGCCTCCATCCTGTACTCAGCCACATTAAGGGTGACTCCAGTGACACCCTTAAAAAGCTCAGCTCTATTAGACTGGAGTCGTTCCGTAACTGACCCTTGGCCTCTAGATTTAGTGTTAGGCCCAGCGACCCTCTCAAGTATCCTCAACATAGCTTGGGACAATACGTCGTACCCAGCCATGTGATCACGAGACCCGGTCTCAGTAGTCCGCGACACTGGTGTCTCACTAGTGTCTAAATTTGGCAGGTTGCCCAATGATGAGGACTCAGCTCGAGCCCTTCTACGACTTCTACCTCGGCCTCTTGTACCCCGTTCACGGATACCTCGTGTGCTCATATCTAATCAAGTTTATCTGTATTAAAAGTTTTATGTATCAGTTACAGTTTAATAGTTATTAGCAGATTTTTTTGTAACAATTTCAGTAATTCATAGTTTGTTTTCGTAAGTCGTAGTCTCAAATAGTTTTACTATAGCTTCAATTTGACTATAGTTTTCAATATATTCTAACTAGAGTATTTTCTCAGTATACTACCTATAGTAGTTTCAGAATATCATGGCATTTTCAATTTAAATAGATATATCAATTTTAAAATACTTATAGGATCGGCACTAGAGGCTTGGTGTACCACATACTTAGTAGAAACATTTCAAATCTTTAGAAATCAGTTCTTTAAAAACCAAGTTTTAAAACCCATAATCCATAGTCGAGTTTTGCAACCTAGCTTTGATAACACTAAATGTAACACCCCAAACCCAGCCTAGACGTTATGGCCGAATCTGACGATGTCACATGATATGGTGTTTGAAAACTACGTTGCCACGATAAAAACCATTCCGATTTAATTACTTTTCTTTTCCTCTTATTAGTTCTAAAACTCGCTTTACTCATTGATCAATAGTTTTAAAACGTATCTCATTGCAAAAGCTTTAAAATAATTTAATCAATCGCGTGTTTAGAGAAAATCGTAACTTTTTAAAAATCGAGTTTTTCTAAAAGTAGCAGTTATAAAGCCACAAAAATCAAATAAAATCCCAAATTTAAGCAAAGTCCAAAAAGTCCCAAAATTACATAAAAAATTTCCCAATAAAAATATAACCATAGGTAACAATTTAAAACCATGAAATTCAGAAACTGTGGTCATTGTCAAGTCCTCCGCCGTACGGATCCGTCTAGGTCTGAGGATTACCTGTGCACATTAAACAAAGAGGGGTGAGTTTATGTAAACTCAGTGTGTAATCCCCATAGAAAATAAAAAAACAGTAAATCACAAACAACAGTTACACACAGTCTAGGCCTAAGCCCTTTTCCAATATCAGTAACAGTTTGGGCCTTGGCCCTTTTCAGTTTCAATATCAGATATGCATTAGGGTTGTAACCCATCACAGTAACAGTCATATATGTAGTAATCACAAAACAAAATACTACCCACTAGCCTCTAATACGCCATCTCCATCCACCCTACACTTATTGTGGGGTTTAAAACACCCACCCATCCCTACACTTACAACCTATACTGAATGCGGCACATATTAGTATAATGCAGCTGAACTGCTAGTCAATAGGCTTGAAAGCCTCTCAGCATATTTTGCAGCTGAGCTACCAGTCAATAGGCTTAAAGCCTTTCAGTACACTACCTCTAATATCATCATCCCAAGCCAATGTAATGTAACATACAATAAATGATATGTCATATTCATAATTATCAATACATACATTCAGATTAGTATACACGTGATCTCGTGTGTGTGATGATAAAGTAATATGATCATACCTAAAAACTAACTATTATCATGAAAAAGGCAAGCGCACCTATCAAACAGTAGTATAGTTTAGTGGCAAGACCGGAATGTCGAACCTACAGGAACTAAAAGTACTAGTAATAACTTTCTATTATCTAGCCTAGAAATAAATGGGAATTGTTTTAAACTAAAATCTAACTAAACTAAAATGCAACAGAGAGTAAATTGGGGAGAATACTTTTGGAAGATTGATTGATTTAAGACAATAGCCAAGGAAGAATCCACCTAGACTTCACTTGTTATTAGACTCTGAACCAGACGATTTATTCACTTGACTTAATCTGTAGAAATTCCTAGTTTATGTTAATATCTCTTTCAAGACTAAGAACAACTAACCCTAGGTTGATTAATTGAAATTTCTTTCTAATTAAAACCCTAGTATTGCATTAACTCGATCTATGGATTTCTTTATTAGATTTGACTCTAATCCGACTGATTTTCGTCGTCCTATGTCTAGGATTGTGATCAACTCCGCTTAATTGTGTGGATTTACTATTAGACAGGGACTTTTGCTCCACTGAATAAACACATTCAACTTATATTAATATCCTGAAATATTAATACAAGAATAAATAACACAATTGAGAACAAATTAAGTATTTATCATATTATTCAGAAAATAATAACAAGATCTGTCTTAGATTTCATCCCCTAAAGAAAACATATCAAAATTGGAAAAACAACAAAACATAAAGAAAACCCAAAAACCCCTGAAGGAAATTGAAGGGAGATCTTCAGCCTTGATGAAAATCCTGCTTCCAAGATAAATTGATCGGTGTTCTTCGAGTAATTCCTTACTTTTTACTCTTTGTGTGTCCCTCCTTAGCCCTCTCCTCGGGTGTCTATATAGACTTTGGAATACCCAAAATACCTAAAAATTAGCTTTTCCCGCGTGAAATTCAAACAGGGCTCGACAGGGACACGCCCGTGTGGCACGCCCATGTGACTTGGGCTCAGGCCGTGTTCAACACTGATAAATCCACACGAGTATGTGGATTACCCGTGTGAAAATTCTTTAGGCTGTGTTAATGCTAATTTGGGCCTATTTTATCCTTTTTGGCCCGTTCCTTGCTCTTTTCTCTTTCTTATGCTTACTGTAATGCCCTGATTTTAGGCCTAGAAGAATTGGGCTTTGGCCTTAGGTGTATTTAAAATTTTTAAGAGTAAGATAATGGCATGAAATTACAAGTTAGAATTGTTGGGAGGATTCTATGAAGTCTCGGGTTTATGGTAGACCATAGGGAAAATTTTTATTTTTGCCTTAGTGGAACCCTAGTATCAAGTATTAGGCCTCTTAAACAAATTAAGGCGAAAATAGGACACAATTGGGCCTGTGGCTCAGTGGCAAGGTAGCGCCACCTTGTGGAGTAATGGGTGACACCATGTGGGGAGTAGGGAGGTCCAAGGTTCAAGGAACGACTTTGGCATTAGGAATATTATTTTTGCACTCATGCTGTGCAAGTAGTGGTGATGACTTAAAACTCTTTTGGATGGATATTGAAGAGAGAATTTAGGTGGATAATAAGGAGAAATAATAGGATGTGATCAGCAGTTGGATGAACTGGAATCGAATGGGACTTTAGAGGCATGGAATCGACTTTAAAAGGGGGCTAGAGGGAGTAGTGCCGAATTCTTTAAGCAATTCAGCTATTGAGGTTATCATTTAGAAAACCCTTTTCTTGTTCATTCCATTGCCGAATTCTCTTCTCCCTCTCATTTTTCCATTGTCGAATAACCTACCATCTTTTTTGCCAAAATTTCTATTAGCGTGGTAGTCTTCTTTTTCTAAAAAGCCGAATCCATTCTTAACCTCTTAAATGCCGAAATAGCCACATCAAATAGCCGATTTCTTTTGCTTCCTCCATCACAAATTTGTTTTTGTTATTTACAACTTTTAATCAAGATTTTAAAAGCCGATCACACTCAGTAGATATTTAGGCCACAAGATCAGAGACGAGTTTCGGTAAGTGTCTCATTCTCAATTTCAGTTTCTTAGGGGGTGGCCGAATATATGTGTAGCTATAAGGGTGACTCGTGTGGAAGACAAGTCACCTGATGTTGATAAAATATGTGTGTTGATGTAGATCTAGGAATATTCGAGACTATTTGCTAAGGAAAGGCTAGAAAAGCTGAAGGTTCACTGTAAGACTACGGTAAGGCTTCGGGATTTGATAAAGTTTTAGTAAGGTTTGGAGTTGATTTGGAAGTGGTTTTGATCGTAGGTCAAGACTGAGGATAGTGTAGGTGCGAGTCGTCAATTAGGTGGTACATACACTACACACACGACAAATTGGCAAAAGCTGAAATCTCGAAATCCCGAATGGGCCTATCGAACTGGTGGGCCCAAAGTGGCAAAATTGTGATATGGAATTGTATGATGAATTGACATGCATGAATGTATGATTGGATTGTGATCGGGCCTAATGGGCTACATAAGCATGTTTGGGACTTAATGGGCTTTATGTTTATGATTGGGCCTAGTGGGCCTTATGAGATTGTAGAAATGCATGCTAGGGTTTGAATGGACTATAGGCCTAGTTTTGATCTCTCAAATTTTACATAAAACTTAATTAAATAATTAAACAAACCTGTGGACAAGTTGCTAGACTAAGGTGTGGCAATGGATGTGTGCATGTCTAGGATTGGATCTAGGAAGAGCTTGATACTTAAGTGGTCCGAGTGACCCACCTCCTCTTCTCTTGAATCCTACCTGGTGCATAGTGTCCGTTCACTTTAGCCGCGAGGACTTGTTGATGGCCCAAAATCCATAATTAAAATCCGTACCGTTAGGAAATTACGAAAATAACCCTCTAGGGTAGAATTATGAAAATACCCTTCTAGGATAAAATTACGAAAATACCCTTCTAAGGTAGAATTACGAAAATACCCTGTAAGGTAGAGTTACTAAAACACCCTCTTAGGGTGGGAATATCAAAATACCCATGTAGGGTAGGGTTACGAAAATACCCCTGGGTAGTGAAATGACCAAAATACCCCTAAGTGCTTAATATGTGAAAATGTGTGAAAATGTGTATGTTGCATTCATGAATTGTATGTTGCACTTGGGTGTGTTTGATGATACGGAGGAAGTGTTTTGAGGATCGCATAGTCGTTTGACGACCGTGGATCCACCGTAAGCTTTTAAGCTACCGAGTAGCTTTGCTACACCACACATATACAGCAGCCTTGCTGGAACGTGAGTAGTGCCGCAACCAGTGCTACCTCTGGAGTGTAGATGATGGGTGGGTTGATGTAGACATCCCCACAGGTGTGTTGGGCTGGTACGGGTGGTGTGTAGCGGTTGGATTTGGGATGGGAACATTTGCATACATGTAATTCTGGTATGATATGAGGTCAATGTGGGTTAAGGCCCAGACCACCGATATTGTTAGAGCTTAGGCCCAATGTGATATGTGTATAATGAATTGATTTGATTGCCAAGGGTCGTACACACTAAGTTGCGAAACTCACACCCTTATTATTAATATTTCAGGTGATCCACAATAGACGGCTCGACGCGGGAGAGGACTCGGAGATAGCTACACTACATGTTACTTAGGAATTTTCAATATAGATTTATTAAGTGTTTTATGATAATTATTTTTAAATCTCCACTGTGATGTAATAAGGCTATGTATCTTCGATTTCATTATTTACTTGGGATTTTATTTAGTTACTGCTATAGTTAATAAACATTTTTTTTTCTAATTATTCATTTAATTTAATTCTTTGAATTTTTAACTAAGTAAATTCCTCTAAAACATATTTTGTTTCGAACTAAGTTTTCTAACTAAACTATTTTTTGAAAGCAACCTTTCAATGTGACATCGCCAGATTCGGGCCTAACTTCTAGGCCGGGTTCGGGGTGTTACACTCAACTAAGTATAAAACATGAAATTAAAGGATTAGGAGCATCATATACCTCGATTCTAATGATAAATCATCCATTGTACAAAACATAGGGTAAAAAATATGTATATATTATGGTTTATCAACATGCATAACAATAACATGCTCGGTACATAAATTACACAATTAGTTTCATACATTTAGGGATATAAGTAGTGCTTACCGACCCTATAGTAGGTTTACAGTCGACTTGGGCGACCCATGCAACCTTAGAATTTGATTCAATAAAAATGGGCTCACATGGCCATGTGGCTTGCCCGTATGGGCCCATACACTCGTGTGGCCCATACGGCCCAAATTGGCCTTCCACACAGCCTGGCCCAAAATCCCACAAGCCTGTGTAGCCCACACAGCCCAACACGGCCTGACTGGCCATCACACGGCCGTGTCCTTCAAGCACGGCCTGGCCTTATCGATCACACACTCGTGTCAGGGCACATGGCCTACCACACAGGTGACCAAACGCCTGTATGCTGTCGATAGTTAGGTTTTTAGCTTTTTTCGAAACCTCATTTCCTGCATAATCAGGTACACACCTGTATCAATTTCCATGCGTAAGCACTCCTATGCCTTTAGAACCTAAAAATCGACCAACATATGTCCAAATTAATCACTAAAACATCGAATTAAACCGAGATCAAAACAAGATACTCATCTATTGAACGATTAACACTTACCCTAACACCACGAACCAATTTGGCTACAAAATAGAATGAGAAAGGCTTTAACCCTCGTGATCAACTGCTACCAAGACGTTAATAGCCCCCAATCAACAACTTAGTATTCACAAATTACAAAGCACAAAATTTACTTACCGAGATGTGTGATAAGAATCAAACTAGCGAAAGTGATGGCGATAGTCAACAAAAAGAAACGAGTCAAAAGAAGATAGAAGGAAGAAGAGCAAAAACCAAAAATGGAAAAGAGAAGAAGAGAGAAATTTTGACAGAAAATTGGAAGAAAAGAATTGAATTTCGGCAAAAAGAGTCCCCAAATCAGATTTTATGATAACCTCCCACAATTCCCCTAACTCCCACATATTCTACTATATCTCAACTACTTAGGATTTAAATTCACTTCCAACTCTTTCACAGAACTTATGGCAAAAATAATTCTCCCCGCTTAAACAAGGATTCGAACACAGGACCTCCTTCACACTAACACTCCACTTAACCACCAGACCAGCAGGCCTATTCTGTTAATTATTTACCATCTTTTACTTAAAAGCCTACTAACCAGAGATAGGGCTTTATCCATAAAAATACCAAAATTTGCCCAAGTCATGGCTTGAACTTATGATCTCTCACACAACCAGAGCACTTAACCACTAAAGCAGACAAATATTTTTTTGTCACACAAACTCAAAAACAAAAATTAAAATTTTGAGGCATTATAACACTAATGACCTAGTAAAAATTAAATAAATAATATTTACGGACTCGCACATCGAAATTGTGGTCCCAAAACCACTTTTCAACACCACTGGAAAACGAGTTGTTACAATCATAGTGAAAAAATTGAATAGTGAAATATTAAATATATTTTCTTGAAAAATTTACTAAGGGTAAAATTGTCATAATTTTACTGAGGGTAAAATTAGAACGAGAAAATTATTTAATTAAATATAAATATTGAAGTTTATTTTGGGAAATAGAAAAACACAATCGGTTTGGATCATATTACAAAGTAATGGGTCAAAAGCCTGAGAAGTACTCATAATTAAACCTGATGTGAGAGAGACCCAAAATCCTCTCATGGAATATGAAGGGGCAACACCTCTAGTAGGAATACTAGAGGTGTGCAACCCACTCTAATTTTACTCTAAGTAGGGAGTGTTTTTCTATTTGAAATAAACTTCTCTAATTCAATAAGGGTTCTACATTCTCCCACTATAAATAGATGGAACTAGTAAGGCTATTTACACAAGTTTAAGATATCGTTGTTCTGCCCAAAATAGAGAGACTTTTATTCTCTAAGAATTAAATATATTTTCAGGAATAATGATTCTATCGGTTTCTATTTGAGAAGAGGATTTTTATTTTCACTTCTAAAAGAAAACACAAATAGCGGGACCGAGAATAGCGGGGAAGATCATTTGGTTGAAATTTAGGAACGATAAGTATCTGCCTATCCAAAAACACAAATATGATTCGGGTTTATTGCTATAAATATCACAAACCGAGTCAGTTTTCAAAAAAAATTATATTCCGCTATACAAGAAAACTATTTTCAAACCAGATTTTTTACAATAGCTCCCACAATTTGGACCTCTTTGGAATTATTAGTCTTGACCTTTTTAATTGATTTACTAACTAAGAGACAAGTTTACCCACGACTTTTTTTGATATGAATAGGTTTGATGTCCCTATATCAATAAAAGCACTCTTCCTCTGACCAGTGATGTTGATGTCTACATACATCTATCTTTTCTGCTTGTGGTCCCTCTTCGTTTTCACAGAAATAAGTATCATTGACCTAAGCTTCAGTGCCTTACTCTCAATAGGCTCCACTTCTTCTTTGTTGGTTGCAAATATCTTGGTTCTCTTTAGACAGTCTCATAATTTATGTGGACCACAATATAAGAAACACTTCATTCTGCTTGTGGTCCCTCTTCGTTTTCGCAGAAATAAGTATCATTGACCTAAGCTTCAGTACCTTACTCTCAGTAGGCTCCACTTCTTCTTTGTTGGTTGCAAATATCTTGGTTCTCTTTAGACAGTCTCATAATTTATGTGGACCACAATATAAGAAACACTTCATTGGCTTCTTCTTATTCTCTTTAACTCTCTTGGCTTCGACAAAATGCTGAATTGAACCAAGTCCCATTGATGTTGTATCTGGCTCATCATCCCCTTCGATAGTAGATAGCAAGGATTGTTTTGGACAATTCTTCACAATATACAAACCTTCGCAAAGGAAGCACCTCACTAGCTCATTTGGTTTGTTGTTGGGCTTCCACTTCCCATTCAATAGTTTACCATTACCACCATTGTTGTTGCTATTCCCAACCAATTGTTTTTCATCTCCCTTACCATTGCCCTTTCCTCTGGGCTTGGAAGACTCAAACTTGTTTCTCCTTTGAACAAAATAAAATAAGGACTCCGCTATGGTCATAGCTTTGAAAAGTTTTGAGACACCTCGAAGTTGCAACACTTTCTTTGCCCACAATTTTAGCCTAACCATAAAGGAGAAAAATACCTCATTCTCACCTAAATTGGAAATTTGGAGCATGAGTTCACTAAACTCCCTCACACACTCCATCACCGTGCATTGATGTGTAAGCCAACGCAACTTAGCTCGAGCTTTATTCGTTGCATACTCTGAGTAAAACTATGCCTTGAAATATCTATGAAACTCCTCCCAGATCCCAAGAGCGGTACCACCTCGTCCATTATTTTTGGACTTACAATGCGACCATAACAAAACGACAACAGTAAAATACATGACAACTGTATTTACCTTGGTAGCATCATCCATGATGCCTTTGGCACGAAAGTATTGCTTCATTTCCCACAAAAAGTTGTCCACATCCATTGCGAGCCTCATCTTATTGAGCTCTTTTGACTTCGAGACATCTATATTAGGCTTAGGTGCTGCAGCCAACACCCCATTACCCAAAGCAACTTTACAAATATTGAGCTCCTTAGTCTGTTCCTTTAAGGGTAGCACCATAGCCTCGAGAGCATTATTCTTCTCAGTTAGCTCACCCGCAGCGGTATTAAGAACCCCTTGCATCACATCCATATTATCACTAAAAGCCTTTTCCATTTTGTCATTGAGTTGATCTTGCCTCGATTCTAACTCTATGGTAGGCCCATCAACTTTCTCCAAGGGTCTCTACATCACCCATAGAGCCCTCAAGTTTGGCCACCATACCATCTAAAAATGACTACATATCCTTCGATTAGCTTACTTTCCTAGCCCTCCCACGAGTCTCCATTGGCTCACCTTGCTTGTCTACTCCTTTCGACATCTTAACGGGCAAAATTTTGAACCTTGACTCAGATACCAACTGTCATGAGGATAAAACTTTAGTTTGACAAATCGCATGGCCTTTGGCAATTTCTTTGCTTCAAATTTGCCTAAGTCAACTTAACACTTGAAAAGTGAGAAATCTCTTGGAAATTCTCTAAGGCATCGAAAAATATAGCAAAAGCAACTTGAAATGAAAGAGCAACAAGAGAATTGAAAAGCCACAAGAAAGTGATGCACACAAGATGTTTGAGTAAATGCTCTCAATATATTCTTAATTCAAGAATAACTAAGTACAATGGGATGAATACAAATGAAGAAAGATGCCTCTATTTATAGTTGAGCTCCCCCAAAACCAACTGTACATATTAACTTACATCGACGATCAAGATTAGAGCCTATCTACCATTTATAGTCCTAAAGGATTTAAACTCTATACATTCTTATCACTTTAGGTTTTATACTATTACCTTGGTAACTCTAGTTTTACTATAGTGTTTCACTACAACATAAAGGCTTTAAGTAAATGGGCTTCTCCGTGGGTTTCACGAATCAAGCTAGACATGAAAGTCAAATGAGCCACATTTAATAAGTTGATCTCTATGGGCGTTCCATGCACAATTATCACGGGCTTTGATCTGCGTCCCCTAACGCAAGCACCTCCATATATATTAACCCATTAAGTAACAAGCAAGGACTTGCTTTTTGTATCATTACATTTGCATCCATACTTTATATATATTTAATGGACAAAATGAACATAAATTATAAATCCATTACAAGTTAAAACATAAAATTTAATATAAATATATACCTTAAATATCTATATACTATATATCAGGATTCTGACTAAGTTAGTGTAATCCAGAACCAGGTCCCAATTTAGTTATTAAATTATCAAAATGTCTTTATTTTAACAAAGCAATAAATATTAATTTAAGGATATTTTTTATTTTCATATAAAATTAAAAAAAATAATGCTTATAATGTGATTTTAGCCCAAAACACCGAACAAACATTTTGTCAACTTTGCCATTTCAATTAAAGTAGTATCCAATTTTTATGCGAATTATTAATAAATATATTATATAATTAATTTCACCCGCATCATGGGTATGCCATAATCTTATTGATAATGTTATCGATTGAGTTAATGTCACAACTCACAAGTCAATTCGATACCAACTCAAGAAAAAGGACAATATTATGATAAACAATTAGAATACATTTAATATTCTTAATATGATGTATTTAACTATTTTAATTTTATTTTTACTCATAATTTAAACTATTTCTATTTATTTTAATTTCGTACATATTGCAAATGTATTATTATTATTAGTTTCAAAATTTACATTTTATTATTTATTATTTATAAATGCAACCATATATTTTTTTTTGGTAAATTACAATAATAAGGTAAAGCCCAAACAACAAACGCGATTAGTACTACTCGAACCAAGGCCACACCTAAGGTGATAAATACCATTGACTATCAGGCCATCACATGAGATTTTATAACCATACATTTTAAAAACATAATTTTTACACATATAATAAATTTCTAATATCAAATTATATAAATGAAATCTTTTAACTCACGTTACTTTGAATATCTTATATAGAAGATGAGAGATTGAATATTGTAAATAAATTTACACCTTTAATTATTTTTATTTGTTTATTTTTTTTTTTAAATTGAGCCTCTATAATGAGCAGCTCAAGTGACATTAAAGCACTGTTGTTTGAAGTAGTTAACAGGTTCACGTGTAAATATTGAACCCAAAAAGAAACCCAGATTCACAAGTAAATTAAAAAAACTGTCAAGGCAGTTATTACAGGTGAAGTAACTAATTTTGTGATTAGTTAATGTGTTAACAAAAAGGAAATGGGTGTCAGAATGGTTAATTTTATAAGAACCATTTTTAAAGCGACAGTTTCGCACACTAGAAAGTAAAGAAATGTTTCGCTAGAATTGTTAAAAGTTGTTATAAAATAAAAGATACAATGTAGAATAATGAAAATAAGAGAATAAAAGAGTGAGTGTATCTTATTAATTAATAAAAATATTTATAAAATTGTTTTAAAATTTTTATTTATAGACATAAAAAATATAAATGAAGTAAAGATTTACTTCTAATGACTATTAGAATTTAAAGTACATCAAAACTTATCTTGATCTTAATGGACATCTACTTAATAAGATATTCATAACACTCCCATTGGATGTCCATTGGTAAATAATGTGTCTCGTTAAAATCTTACTAAGATAAAAATCTTGTGAGAAAAAAAAATCCCAGTGAACGAAAAAGAGTACACATATCTATAATACGCATACTTCATTAAAAAACCTTACTAGAAAAACTCAATGAGGCAAAACCTCAATTAAGAGAAAAAGAGCACAACGCGTATTTACTCCCCCTTATGAAAACATCATATACTTTCTTTTATTCTACGTATTCAATCTTGAATGTTAGTTTTTCAAATGACTATTTGAATGTATTTGGTAAGTATTTATATCACCATTCTTTTGAAAGTAATAAGTGAGAGAAAATTTGGGGGAAATATATTTTAGTCTCTTCAGGAATTTCAACAATAATTATTGAAAACTTTAATCATGATCCCTTTATAAAAATACAAAAAGTATTTTTGGATCATTTTATAATCCTCTTTCAACTACTATTGACTAAGTCAAATTTACCACATATGTTCAATTATTTCAATTCATATAAATGAAAAATTTCCCGATTAATATCAATATGCTTCTGGCATTCTAAATCCTTCAAGGATTTTAATATAAACTTTACACTATATAGTGATTCATTAAATGTTGTAACAACTATTAGACGCAAGTTAAATCTTTTATGAACTATTAGTTTAATAATATATTTAAAGGTTGTTTCATCCACCATAAAAGAATATTACATCTTTTCATAATCAATGTCAGGACTTAGCGAAAACTTCATATTTTTATTCCGGTTTTTGCAAAACCACTTCATTTTTATCCTCACTAGCTTTATACCTTTAGATATTTGGACTGCTGGTCCAAAAACTCCACAAATTTGAGTTATGTCTTTCTATTTTGACCAATATATTCCATATATATATATATATATATATATATATTTCTCAATAGATTTATTCAATATTCTCCTTTTATTTCATTATTTCAACAATAATATTGCATGCAAAACCATTGTTGACCACTTTTATTATTAGTTCAATATTTTCTCGAATTGACATAACGTATCGAGATTTATTTACTTTCATTATTTTAATCTTCAGTTTCAGATATCTAAATATCTTCTAGAGTTTTAGTCATGTCTTGGGTCTCTTCTAGAGTACCGGCCTCCACTATATGACCATCTAGATTTATTTTTTTTATTAGAATTTTCATATTTGGAACTTGTAATGAGTTATCCTTGTTAACCTTCGGGTTCAAATTACTCTCCCCCTTAACTCATTACAAGTTATTATTTATCTCCCCCTAATGTTAGGAAAACTATCAAATCAAAATAATAATCACAAATCATGTCATAATTGAATCTCCAAAACATTTAAAACATATAATAATACAAGGAGACTCGTAATTAATATATATTTTCAACTTTCTTCAAGGAATCACTCATCTTTGTGCGTTATGATGGAGAAATTGAAACAAATATGCACATACACAAATTCAAAGATGAGAAATATTTAGCTATTGACTAAAAACAAATTGTAATGGAGAGTATTTATAACTTATTAGCTTGATGCGTACAACACACAAATCAACATAATCTCATGTTGAAATAGGAAGTTTAGTTATTATAAGTAATGGTTTATATATTAATCAAATGCGTTCAATTAATAATTTCTCTAAATCATTATGCACATAAATAACAAGCTTTTACGAATGTTTTAAAACTCAATCAATAAAAGACTGAGATATAAACTCATCAACTTTAGCAATATGAATTATCTTAATTGTATAATCTGAAATTAATTATTTAAATAAGCAATTTTACAAACGACAGGTTGCAAGTTGATAACACATACATGATTATTTTGTAGATGTATTTACCAAAATCATATAATATCAAAACCATCTACATGGTGGATTAAAGGACCCATATTCATTTCAGAAATGCAATACATTAAATCTCAACTTTAGCTAGTAAGTTTCATAGAATCAATTTTCATTGAGAACAAGCAACAAATGAGAATTCTTTAAATTAGAGAATCTTCTGGCTCTTTAATGGTTCTTTAATGAATGTCATGAATTCTCAATTATTTTTCGCATCATATATGACCCAGAATGGTCTAACTGATGACACCAAGTAGTAAATGCAATTGTATCAGTAAACTTCTGATTTACTTTAACAGGCATTTCAATTGTACTGATAATCTCAATATAAATTGTAAGAAATTGATAATTTTACTATAATTCCTTTTACTTTATAAGTACTATTGTGATATTTACTACTGGAAATGTTTAAATCAATGTGAAGTTTAAACCACTATTTTCCAGATGTACAACAGGTACATAACTAATGACTTTTCATACATAAGTTTTCTCTCTTACAGGTTCTCATCAGTAATATTTTTTCACGTAATTTTAATTGAAAACTTATTCTAAATATTGTAGAGTTATACTCACTGTATAAAAAAATTTGCAACTTCAGGTGCATCTAACCATAACGACCTTTAGATAGAATTACCATATTCTATTGCTCATAAGTAGATCTTTCACAGTCAAATATTTTGCTTTCAATCCCTTAATGGGATGATGACAAAAGAAGATTACAAAGATAGTCAATCAATTCAATTTAATAACAAGATTAATCAATAACTCATTCCTCTCTCTTTTTTTTTCATCATTTCAAAATAGATATTTATAGCAATAGTGATTCATATGAAATATAATCTTTTCTTCATTCACAATCTCAATATGAGATCCATTATAAATATATTTTAAAACCAATAGATTAACCATCACAAGATATTAATATATTAGCTCTTCTAGAGCTTTCAACTAATTTTGTACTACCAAATATTGTAATAATATTGATTTATATTTTCTTTTGCATTCACTTCCGGGAATGCACTAGATGTACTAGGATGACCTTATAAATGTCCCAAAAAATTCTTTATTTCATAATCACCATTGCAAACATGCGTGGATGTTAAATCGAAATCTATCTATTCATGTTGTTATGATTAGTCTCCAATTATAATAAACATGATATAATAAATAAATTATAGTAAAATATACCTGAGATTCTTTAATATCATCGTTATCACCCTGGCTGAGTGGTTAAAGGCTCTAATGATTACCCATAGTGCTCATGCCTCAATTGAAATAGTAGCAACTCTAGGAGGCAATCGACAATAGCAAATTTTGGGATATTTTTGAGACTTATGGAGAAAAACAATAAAAAAAGAATCATGTTGATAACATGTTATAAAATAAATAGAGTGATAATAAATATATTTTGGAAACAAAATATTTTAGGTTAATTTTTTTTGAAATAATTTAATAATAAATATAAATGGAGTGGTAATGAATTTATATTTTAATATTATTGAATAAATGTTCAATCTTTGGATTTGTAATTTGTAATTATTTTTATTATGACAAGTTTTTAAAGTAGCTTGCTAAGCACAAATAGGAATGGCCACTTCCATCGTCCTTATGACAATATGTTAACTTATCATATTTGGATTTGGTAATTTCTTAAAAAAAATCTTTGAGCTTTGAATGATGCTAATATTGTAAAAGCCTGACATTGAAGACCAATCCTTTTAAAACAATTATTTTTGGAGATTGGATTGGTTCGGATCAAATAATTAAACCCTTTAGATTGTGTAGAACCAATCGGGATTGCATTGAAGACTTATTTAAAAATGAATCACCATTAGTTCACTTTACATTGGACTCTATTCGTATATTGCTTTGCTATTTTGTAGCTGCTATTATTAAAAGGTTGGATTGTAGTTAATTACTAGTATGTGAGCAAGTCTCGAAATTTTCTATATAGTAAGAAACATTATAGATTTTGTATGAGAGCATATAGAGCAATTTATTGTTCATTAAAGAATTTATTTTGTGAGTGTATTTGAAGGGTAAACAGATTTGTTTATAATCTAAATTCTTAAGGGGAGAATTTAGAGTTGAGTGTTTTAGTCTTTATGTATAAAATTGAGGTCTTTATACTTAGAGAGTAATAGAGCTTGATTCACTTATTGTATTATAGATTAAAGATATTGAAATTACTCACTAAGTTAAACTTCATAGATATAAGAAAACTAAATTAACTAAATAATTATACATGTTTGTCGAAACCATTTTTTTTGAAAAACGGGGTTGACTTAAAAAAACGAAAATGGGAGTCGCCACCAATCCCTTTTTGCTTAGGTGTGATCGGATCACCTTATAAAACGTTTGATTTCAAAACTTTGATTTTGGCCTACGTAATTAAAGAAAATAGGTTTGGGAGTCGGTTACGTACGAGGAAGGATTAGCACCCTCGTAACGCCCAAAATTGGTACTGAATTGATTAGTTATCGTCCTAGTGTCGAAAATTCGAAAAGATTTTAAAATATGATTTTTTTTTAAAAAAAAATGAGCAATTTAAGTTGGGGCTTGAGATTCCTTTGTTCCGAAGGAATACAAACATCACATCTAGCACGTTAGCACACGATGTTTTAAATCCTCGTAACTAAATTCACCTCATGATTTACAAAATTCATTAAAAGGATATTTAGTTATTTAGTCAAGCGGAAAATCGCAACCCAGCACGTTGGGGCATTATTTCCTGAATTTCTAAACACAAAACATTGCCTTATTTAAGAAAAACTTTTGGATAAAATATGGCAATTAAATGAAATATATTTTTTAAAATAATGATTTGAGTAAAATTAAAAAAAAATTCACTAAGAAGATACAAAACATATTAATAATTAGCACCCACATAAACAATTAAGTAAAAATGACATAACGTAGCATATAATGCAAGCAATAATAATAATGTTAAGATAAATAAAAATAATGGATTTTAATTCTAAGAATAAAAAAAAGAATATACAGTAGCATTTAAAAAAAAATAAGAAATATGAATAAAAATTTATTCACAAGATTAAATACACGTAAAAAAATAATATAAGGTAAATAATATACTCAAAACAATTAATGAATATTATAACAATTTTTAAAAAAGGAAATATAAAAATGATATGGCAAAATCTAAAATGGAAAAATATATGTATATAATGAAATAAATAATGTATTTTTAAATAAATAAATACTATATATAAAACTTTAAATATATAGAAAATATATATAAGGGATAACATATAATATAGTAATATAAGATATATATATGTATACATAAATGATTTACATATTTAAAATATACAATATATAGAAAATTTTATATTAATGATAAAACAATTCAAATAGTATATGATATACAAATTTATAAATATTATAAAAAATAATATAGAATTTAATAAAATATCCTAATAAAAAAATGAAATAATTTGATATAATACTAAAATTATTAAAAAAATAAAATATATAAAAAAATTAAAAATAAGGAAACGGGGATTAAAGCAAAAATAAAAAAAAGGTTGAAAAACGAAGATGAACTAAGAATAAAATAAGAACAAACCGCAGAAAATAAGAACACAAGAAAGAGAGAAATTTGAGTGAATGCTCTCAAGAATTCTTATTGTTTCCCAAAACTCCAGTGATTTACAATGAAGGGAAAGGCCTCTATTTATAGTTGAGCCTCCCTAAATCCAACGGTATAGATTAATTACATCAACAGTTAAGATTAAAGGGTATCCACAAATTAAATCTCTAAGATTACAAAATCATATTTTCTAAGATTGCATATCATATCTAAGATTGTATCATATCTAAAATTGCATATCATATCTAAGATTGCATATCCTTGAAGATTATATTTCCATATGAGTCAAGTTTATAGATGGACCTTAAATCTTTTCAAGTAATGGGTCATTCCGATCGGGCCAAATTATATATTTGTAATTTTGGACTGAACTTGGATTTGTTTTATTTTTTTGAGGTTTATTATTTTTTGTGTGGGCCCGGGCTAAATTAGCCTATTACAATGTTGATTATTTACTTTATTTACTTGTTTATTATTGTCACAACATAAGTAATTACTGCAATCAGGGAACACTTGGTTTAAAAGCAATTAACAATACTAAATATCAACAAATTTATTTAAAAATATATAAAAGTTAAAAAAAAGGTTTCACCATTATTATATTAATTATAATTTTTTTTAAAAAGTATTTCTATCTCCATTTAGAGTTAGTGTCATCGAATATGGAACAATTTTCAGTGTGTGATGTCACTTTTGATCAGTACATTGAATTGTAAGTCTTCAATGACCCAGCAAGTTTACTTTATTCAATTTCGCAACTATTTCGTCTGTTGGATTATCGTTATTACGAATTTACATTGATACCAAAGCTACTACACCATTTATGAAATCTTTCTTAGTACTTTATCAGGACATCAATAATTAAGATGTGTTTTTTTTCTAATTCTTAATAAACTTTATGAACACTAGAGTGATGTTATATTTTTTTTCCCTTGTATTTTTCGATATATTTGCAAGTAGACTAGTAAATTTTGAATTAAATTTGAAAATTCAACCCAATCAATTTAAATTTATCCAATTCAATTTAATAATTAAAACTCAACAATTTAAATCAATCCAACATAAATTTTAAATTGACTAAAACTCAAAATTATTCGAAAAACTAACCCAATGTGATCTAAATTTAAATTAATTATTTTTTTAAAAATAATTTAATAAAATTATACTTATAACATAAATTATTGTTTTTGTTTTAATTTGTAATTTATAAATTGTGTATCACTTTCTATTGATATAGAATATGAAATTTCAACAAATATCATAATTACAAATACAGTAAGCATCTAATTATAAAAAATTTGTAACACCCCTTACCCATATCCGATGCCGGGACAGGGTACGAGGCATTACCTAATTAATACACACACAAACATATATTCTTGGTTCAATAAAAAATCATTCTAAATTAGAACTTTTCAAACATTGTCTTACAGTCCTTAATGTAGACCTACGAGGCCCAAAACCTGATTTACAAACAATCTAGGACTATTCCGAGTACTTAGAAAACTTTCAAGAAAAACCACTAAAAACAGGGCACACGCCCATATGAATGGGCAACACGCCCGTGTGGCCTCGGAACATGGCCATGCTGAAGGCCCGTATAGTTCACACAGCCTAAGCATATAGGGACATGCCCGTGCCCCTCGTCTGTGTAAATTTATTTTCTAACATCGAACCTATAGGGGCTTTCACACGGCCTGACATACACCCGTGTCCCTGGCCCGTGTCCCTCACACGGTCATGACACGCTCATGCCCTAGCCCGTTTGTGAAAACTTTGACATTCTGTTTCTGACGTCAGCAACAATTTAGGGTCACACGACCAAGGCACATGCCAGTGTGCTAGGCCGTGTCTCCCACACGGTTGAGACACACGGCCGTGTCTCAGCCCGTGTGGTTACTACTAGGCATTTAATTTTGCCATCCTAAGGTGCAGGGGACACACGGCCTAACCATACGCCTATGGGGTGGACCGTGTGTCACACACGGCCTAGACACACGCCCGTATGTCTACAAGTGTGAACCAAAATAAGGCTATCTACCAAGCCTTTTGCCACCCTAAAACACGATTAAACACAAACCCATTTCATAGCATTTCCAAATACTCAACCAATAACCTTAATTAGGCATCCACACATCAACACATGACCAATCTACCCATACATTATTGCTACTACCTCTAGTACACTTGCTCATCCAAGCTATTTTGCACATTTATAAAAACGGTAACATCATTTGCATATATAAATAATGAATATTAGCCATTGTCCATGGCCTTATACAAAATGAGTCAATCTATGATAAGCCAACACCTTTGGCTTCAAAATAATATGACACTTAACCAAAAGACTAAGTCCCTATACATGCCATTTTTTAAAATACTAGAAACTAACTATACCAGATGCTTTAATTGATAGTGTAAATGAGTCAATTCTATGATAAGCCAACACCTTTGGCTCCAAAATAATATGACACTTAACCAAAAGACTAAGTCCCTATACATGCCATTTTTCAAAATACTAAAAACTAACTATACTAGATGCTTCAATTGATAGTGTGATTGATGCCTCCAACGTCTCTTGATCCACGAGCTAACTAGGCGGCACTATGAAGAAAAAGGAAAGAAAAGGGAGTAAGCATAAAGCGTAGTAAGTTGCAAGTAAATAAATGACAATAATTAACCATACTTTAACATACTCATAACACATCACAATGTGCACATGATATAAAAATGGCTACAAGCATAACTTACTCATTTTACATCTCATACTAATCATACAACATAATTTTGAGCTCACATCTCATACTTTTGATGTTGGTACCTGTACCACTCACAATATCGTCAATATTTCTCATTCTTGACACAAACTATATATTCTCGTTGAACCAATTAGAATACGAAAGGATAGCCAATAATCCTTAAACATAGGGTATTATGCCGATGCCATGTCCTAGACATGGTCTTACACTAACTCACATGTCAAGTCGATGCCATGTCCCAAACATGGTATTACACTAACTCTCATATATCGAGGCCGATGCCATGTCCCAGACATGGTCTTACACTAGCTATCATGACGAGGCCGATGCTATGTCCCAGACATGGTCTTATACTAGCACTCATATCAATGTCGATGCCATGTCCCAGACATGGTCTTATACTGACACATAACGAGGCTGATGCCATGTCCTAGACATGGTCTTACACTAGCTCTCGTATGACCCTAATGTCATAGCATGAATATCTGATCTATTCCTACAGTTCAACCGGGAATTTATCACATTAAATCTCATCATGCTTTATTCATAATCACATTTAATCAAATTTATGCCAAGTCAATAATCTCATGCATAATATCAAAAAAGTTGCATTATTTACATACAACTTACCCCGGTATACAAAATGTGAGTAACTAATCGGCTTAATCCACTTGCTTGGCCTTTCCCTGGTCTAGGTTCGGATTTCATATTTCTTGATCTATAATAATAAAAAATCACTAATTAAATCACCATATTAATTAAGACATTCTAAAATTCACATTTTGGTAAAATAACCATTTTGCCCTAGACTTTCACAAAATTCCAATTTTACCCCTAGGCTCGAAAATCAATTTTTTTATCCGATTTCTTTACTAACCAAGCCTAGCCTAATACTTTTCACTCTTATGGAAGCCCAAAATTTCCATTATTTCACACACTTACTATCTAATTTACAACTTCTACAAAATAGTCCATTTTAAGTGTTTTCCATGAGCACCACTTCACAAAAGTTGTTTATTTAACATCCAAGATTCATTTTCTTCCATAAAAGTTCAGAAAATAACTTAAGCACTTTCATGGAAAAACCCTAAACTCTCAACCATTTTGCAAAATAGTCCACCTATTAGCTAACTTATGCTACAAGGGTTCCAAAAATGTAAAAATCATCAAGAAAAGCCATGAAAATCACTTACTAGCAAGAGAAATTGCTTGGCTGAATTTTAAGCTTCAAAACCCCTTATTTTTCTAAGTATTTCGGTGGTGAGAAGAAGAAGAAATGAAAAAGATGAAGCTAGTCTAATAGGCCATTATTTTATTTCAACTTAAGTCACCTAACTTTGACCACATTTTATTTTCTTTAATTTCTTTGTCTCATGGCCGGCCATCACTCTATAATTGGCCTAATTGTCCATTAAATACCCCTACATTACAATTCATGGCCATTTAACACCATTAGCAAGTAAAACAAAACTTTTGCCCTTTATGCGATTTAGTCCTTTTTCGAAATTAAGCTCACAATCGCATTAATTAATTCACCAATATTTTCATGCACCCATAAAATCATGCTATAACACGTAAAATAATATTGGAAAATAATTTTTCTAACCTCGAATTTGTGGTCCTAGAACCACTGTTCCAATTAAGCCCAAAATCGAGTTGTTACAAAAATATACTATCTCTTTACTTCGGAGTAAAATTAGTAAGTGAAGAAAATTGATAAAAATACACAGTAAGTTTGCAAAAGAAAGCTACCATACAACAAATAAACCAAAAACAATTAACACTATAATGCAAAATTTAAAAAAAAAATAGATGTATTGCAAAGTCCATGTTCAAACAAAACACCTACAAGTAAAAAAATATAAAAAAATATAAAAAATTAAATTAAATGTGTTGAAAAATATGAAATTGTGATTTGGAGTAAGAGCGAGTATCCACTTCCTTGTCCACCAAATCTATATGGAGACGGTTTTCATTTAGTGTTTGGAGGGATGCCTACCAACTTAAGCACCAATCTAATTGGGCAACATCTATTCTTAGCAACGACCTTTTTGCTAACAATTGGTATCAAAGACTACCACTTAAAGTAGCTAGTGGAGATCCAAAGTGTTGATAATGTCTAGATATAGATGGTTCATCCACATCAAGACCCTCTATGCTTAAACTTAGGAATTACGCCTACTGGAAAACTATAACGCCCCAAATTTCTTTTTCAGGCTTTTGTGAATTTTTGACACAAATATCTATCTGCTTCAGTGGTTAAGTGTTCTAGGTGTGTGTGTGAGGTCCCAAGTTCAAGCCTTGTCTTGGGTGAATTTTTTTCTTTTTCTGAATAAAGCCTTACATTGTTTAGTAGGCTTTTAATTAATTGTTTGCTTGTTAACATCAGAATGGGCCTGTTTGTAACACCCCAAACCTGACCTAAACATTATGGCCGAATCTGGCGATGTCACATGGAATAGAGTTTAAAATCGAGATTGACAATTTAAAACTGTTCCAGTTAATTAGCTTTTATTTCATTCAGAAAAACGTGAACTAGCTGATTTGTCTTAAAACATGTCTTTTAAACTGAAGCTTTTGAAACCAATTATTTTACGAAATGAAAATCTTAGTTTTTAGTAAAATCGTGTTTTGTTGAGTTACGGTTAAAAAAATCCATAAAAACAGTATAAAATCCAAAATTTAAACCAAACAGTCCAAAGTCCCAACATTACAATAATAAATACCCAAAAATAATATAAAAACAAAAGCTGTAATAAAGCCGTTCAATAGTGGTGTTCACCGTCAAGCCCTTCGCTGCACCGATCCGCCTAAGTCTGGGGATTAACTGTATAGATTAAACGGAAAAGGGTGAGCTTTCGCAACTCAGTGTGTAATCACCACAGAAAACATACATACAGATACATATCAAGAAATAATCAATTGCAGTTTGGGGCCTGAGCCCATTACAAATTCAGTTTGGGCCTTGGCCCATTCAGATATAGTCTCAGATGTAGTTTAGGGCCTTGGCCCATCTCAGATACAATATGCAATAGCAGAAAATCAGAATCCTACCCACCAGACTCTACACACCATCTCTGTCCATCCCTGCACACCATGTGGGGATTAAATCAACCCACCCATCCCTACACACCATGCTGTACCAAAATGCGACACATAATCAGAAATTTACAGCAGAGCTACCAGATAATAGGCTTAATAGCCATTCAGATACTTCCTCCAAATAACAATGACACACCCTGATGCAGTGCAACATACAAAAGATGTCATGCTATTATGTAGTTACAGTACATACATTCAGGTATCATAATTCATGCTTGATATAGAAATTAGACAGATAGATCACTCATATAGGGGCCTAAGTAGGGCTTACTGACCCTTCAGTAGGTCTACAGTCGACTTGGGTGACCCGTGCAACCTTAGACAACTTTTTAGAGAAATAGGCTCACACGCCCATGTGGCCCACTCGACCCAAATTAGCCTTGGCCTCGTGACCCATTTTTAATGTAACCCATTCTAGCTAAATATTCACATATGTTTTCACTACTTACTTTTATGTTTATTTAAAGTTGTCTACTTAGTTATTGTAACTAGATTATTTATATCTCGAGCTGGAGAATTCCAAATTAAGATCAGCTTAATGTTTCTGAAACTAGAACCAAATACCTTTCTACCATAAAATTTTCAAAATTTATAGTTTATCAAATAAGTACATCAAAATCTTCAAATTTATCCCTATTCTGCTGTTTGATCGCTTCAACCTTTCCTTACTAAAAATTATTTATCTCTTAATACAGAATTTGGATGATGTTTCTATTTGTTTTTCTTGAAAATAGACTCATTAAGGATTTAAACATATAAATTTAAGACCCTAATTATTTTTTTATAATTTTTGATGATTTTCCAAAGTCAAAACAGGGGGATCTGAAATCATTCTGACCTTGTCTTACAAAATTCATTATATCTCATAATTTACAATTCCATTGCTTACACTATTTCTTCCATGAAAGACTATACTCAATAAAATTTAATTTCATATTTTATTCAACCTCTAACTCAATTTCCACTATTTTTGATATTTTTTCAAATTTAGGCTACTGCTACTGTCCAAAACTATTTTAGTGCAAAATGTTGATTTCCAAGTTTATAACACCCTTATTTCCTTTCTCTACAATTTTTCTCATCATTTTCTCTTATTTCTCTTATTTATTGACAGCAAGCAATTTCAGCTTTTCAAATCTCATTTTCTGTGTTTCAGGTACACACCTGGTATCGATTCGTTGTGCAAAGTAACTCGAGCCTTCAAAAACCTATATTTGACCAATATATCCTTAGTTAATCACTTGATTCGTCAATCAAATCAAATATCCCCAACATAAAACTCGAGAAACTAAACCATCAATGATTCAAAAACTTATCGCGATGAATCCGATAACCAGTCATCTCCACATACTGTAACATCCGCTTAAAACCTTTGAACAGCTCCTAAACGAGAGTAAAATGAGCCCTTTGTTAATTGCCTAATTGAAATATGATAACTAAGGGGAAAATTTCCACTTATCAAAACAGATGAAGTTGAAAGTTGCACCCAAAGAGTTTACTTGCAAAAAAATAGAAACAAAAAGAGTAGGGAAAAGAGAAGAGAGTTTCGGCTATAGAGCAAGAGATGAACTGATTAAGAAAATGAAAAGAGAGGGGAAAGAGAAGAAACAAGATTCGACCCAAGGGGAACAAAAACCAAAAGTGAACAAGAAGGGAAAAGAAACAGCAGAGAAACAAAAGTCTAACATCAGAAAATTTGTTGGGAAAAAATAAAATAGAAAACTAATAAGAAGAAAATCTTCTTTTGATGACTTCTCCTCAATTATCTCTTAAAAACACTCCCTGTTAGCCCACTAAATCACAACTACTCAGCAGTCTAGTTTAATTTGAACTCCACCATGGCACACGCCTTAAACAAAAATTAAATCCCTTGTTTGCATAGGGACTCGAACACAAGACCTCCTACATACTAACACTCCGCTTAACCACCAAACCAGCAGGCCCATTTTGATAGATTTTTACCAATAATCAAATAAAAGCCTACCGAACAAGAATAAGGCCTAATTCATTCAAAATACCAAAATTTACCCAAGCGAAGGCTTGAACTTGAGACCTCCCTAACACTCTCAAAACACATAACCACTAAAGCTGATAGATATTTGTGTCATATTTTCACAATAATGAAATTAGAAATTTTGAGGTATTACACTGTTGGTCTGGTGGTTAAGTGGATTATTAATATGTTGGAGGTCTTGTGTTTGAATCTCTGCGTGGGCAAGGGAGATTATTTTTGCTCATTTTGGTGACTGAGAGTTTGAGTTGTAGTGAAAATCTGAGTGGTGGGTGGTTAAGATTGTAGAAGTAGTGGGATTTGGGTTGAATTAGTTTCCTCAAATTTCTCTCTGGTGAAACGGACGTCTCTCTCTCCCTCCTCTACCATCTTTTCTTTTTCTCCATTTTTGTTCTCTCCATAGCCGAATTCTACTTCTCCATCCCCCACTCTTTTCATTTTCTCTTTTTCAAATTGTTCCTTTGTGTGCAACCTTCATTTCGTCTGTTCGGTAAGTGAGATAAGGTGATTTTGGTTTTTTTTATTAAATTCTTATTAATGGGTGCCGTTAATGTCGATTAGGGAAAAAATTGAGGACTCATGGTCACTAGTTGGAGACTTACCTTCGTGGAAGTTCATTTGTTCGATTAAAAGTAAGGGATTTAGGCTCAATAGATGAGAATTCCGATTTGGGATCAATTTTAGTTTGTTTTCAAGCGATTAATTTAGTGCTTGTTGGTCAACTATAGGTTTTGTAATGCTCAGGATTGCGTTTGAAGTGAAACAGTACCAGGTGTGTACCCAAAAATACAGAAAATAGGGTTTTGGCGAAAGCCGAAAACCCAATTGCTGAGGCCACACGGGTGTGTAGTCACCCGTGTGGTAGGTCATGTGCGAATGGTATGGTCATGTATCTGATGAAGGCTAGGCCATGCACGCGACATGGCCATGTGATGGCTAGGTAGGCCGTGTGCGACACACAGGCTAGACCAACTTAGTTCGTGTGGGCTATAGGGACGTGTGGGTCCACACTTGTAGTCCACAGAAGCATGTGAGATTTTAGGCCAGGCCTTGTGATCCACACGGGCCAAGGAAAATTTTGGCATGTAGGCCCACACGGGAAAGCTACATGGGCGTATGGGCCCATTTAACTAAAATGTTTCCTAGGGTTGCATGGGTCGTCCAAATCGACTGTGAACCTACTTTAGGGTCAGTAAGGGTTATTTTGACCCCGATATGTATGAACTGAACGACTGATGTATGTTATAAGCATGATAGTTATACACATGTTTTAAATATTGTACTGTATGTATAATTAATAATTGAATACTAGCATACAAGTATGTATATCTGTATGACTGCATTGAGCATGTATATTTGCATCTGCATTGGGGTGGGATGATGATTATTGGAGGAAGTGTACTAAAAGGCATTTATGCCTATTATCTGGTAACTTAGCTGTAATATACTGTTATGTACCACATTCGGTACAACTTGGTGTGTAGGGTTGGATGGGTGTTTTAAACCCCACATGGTGTGTAGGGATTGTAACACCCCAAACCTGGCCTAGACATTATGGCTGAATTTGATGGTGTCACATGATAGTGTTTTTCGAAAACGCATTGTCCTAAAAATTATTCTGGTTAATATATTTTACTTAACTCTAAAAAACATCTACTGATTGATTTGCTTGAAAATCTTTCTTTTACGCGGAAGCTTTTAAAGTCGTTCAATTTTTTAAAAAACCGTTTATACGTACACAAACCCTTAGTTTATTTTAAGAAAAACGCATTCTATTTTGTTACAGATTAATAGTCTATAATAATAGTTTAAAATCCCAAAATAAAATCGAAACAGTCCCAAAGCCTAGAAAAATTATAATAAAAATTCCCAAAAGTAGTAGATAAAGCATTAAGCATTAAAGTCTTAAATCGAAATGTGTATAGTAATGGTCACCATCGAGCCCTTCGCTGCACCGATCCATCTACTGCTAAGGATTACCTGACAGATAAAATAAATAAAAGGGTGAGTTTTCGCAAACTCAGTGTGTACATCCCCACAGTTCAGCATACACACAGTCAGATAACAGAATATAGTCATATTTTAGGCCTGAGCTCTTTACAGAAACGGTGTAGGCCTTAACCCACTTGGAAATAGAATCAGATACAGTTGGGCCTTAGCCCATCATAAATATCGCATGCATATCATATCAGAATATCAAAAACATGCCCACCAACCCTATACACCATCTCTATCCAACCTTACGCACCATGTGAGGATAAAATCGACTCACCCAGCCCTACACACTAAATATGGGGATAAAATCAACCCATCCAAACCCACACATCATAAGGAACCGTGATACGGTACATATTAGAAATATACAGCATAGCTGCCAGATAACAGGCTTAGAAGCCTTTTAGATACTTCCTTCACTTCATCAATAATCCTACCCCAATGCAATGCAACATACATAAATGGCATGCTATAATGTAGATAAACAGATCATGCATACGTATTCAGAACAAAGCAGTTATACATGCTAAGTGCATACATTACAATATCATATCAGAGAAATAGGGGTCTAAAATATCCTTACCGACCCTACATCAAGTCACAGTCGACTTGGGCAACCCGTGTAACCTTACAGTTCATATCAGAAAAATAGGCTCACACGCCCATGTGTCTTGCTTGTGTGGGCCCGTACGCCCGTGTGGCCCACTCGGCCCAAATTGGCCTTAGCTGTGTGGATCACATGGCTTAGCCCAAAACCTCACACACCCGTGTAAGCCCACACGCCCGTGTGGCCCACACAACCTAATTGGCCAAGCCCGTGTCTTGCACACAGCTTTGCCGGCTTTATACGGCCGTGTCCGTCGCTCTTGTATCGCGCGTGCACGGCCTGCCTCGTCGTTCACAAGCCCGTGTATCGCCACATGGCCTACCACACGGGCAGTCCACACGCTTGTGTGGCGTCAACAGAACACTTTTCAGCTTTCACTGAATTTTGATTTCTATGCAATCGGAGTACACACCTAGTTTGTTTTGATGTTAACGCTAATCCAAGCATTCTAGAACCTATTATCAAGATATTTTGCCTTTTAGAACTACCAAAACAAACCTCAAACAACAATCCCGAAACAAGAGATCGACTTACCGCTTCCAAACAATCACCACTCTGAGTCAACTTGACGAATCATTGATTCCAGTCTCCTGAGTGGCTCCTAACAGCAACTAAATCCACCATTAAACACTTAATATAACCGATATTCGAGTTAGTGAAGCGAAGACTCACCACACACATTCTTAAAAATGATCAGCAGAATGATTAAAAGCGCGAAAGGGAAAAATAGTCGAGATAGGAGGAAAAAACCAAAGAATTCGACAGCAAAACGGGTATTTGGTCTCAAAGAAAAGAAAAGAAAAAAGGTGGAAAGAGGGTTTTTTTTTATAGAGAATTTTGGCAGAGAGAAAGCAGAAGATTTGGGTAACTCCTTATTCCCTCCTTTTACTCCCACTAATCTACCAACAACTCAACCACTTCAGTAATCCAGTCCAACTCAAACACTCACACGGCATTAGTAGCAAAAATAATGCCTCAGTACAGACTCGAACCTAGGGGTGTGCAAAATTTGGATAAAATCGAAAAAATTTGATTAACCGACCGAATTCGGTTAATCGGTTGGTTAACCGAATTTTTTCAGTCGAGGGTCGGTTAATAATTTTTTATTTTTTGATTAACAGTTAATTCAGTTCGAAACTGGTCGGTTAACCGAATTTTTTCGGGTTTAACCGAAAAAATTAATAAATAAAATTATAATCTATAAATAGCCCACTATTCACTCAAACTCAATCCAACATAAACCCAATGAAACTAAAACTAATTACCCAACCAATTACCCAACCCAATCATAAAAATTAAAAATAATTTAATAAACAAAAATAAAAATAAAAATAAAAATAAAAATAAAAATAATTCGATTAATTTGATTAATTCGGTTAATTAGGGTAAATTGGGTAATTCGGCTAATTTAGGTAAATCAGGTAATTTGATTAATTTTATACTTATTTTAACCAAAAATAAAATATATATAATTTTTGGTTAATTCGGTTAACTGACTGAATTAACCGAAAAAATTTTGGCTCGATTAATTTTCTTGAAAAATTTTGGTTCGGTTAACGATTAAAATTTTTAAAGGGCCGGTTAATTCGGTTAATAGTGTTTTGGGTCAGTTAACCGATTGAACACCCCTACTCAAACCCAATACCTCTCTTACTCCAACACTCCTGTCAACCACCAGACTAGCAGGCCCATTCTGATATGCCTTTACAAACAATTAAACTTAAGCCTAACTACCAAAGGTAAGGCTTTATTCAATAAAAGACCCAAATTTTAGCCCAAGTCTTGACTTGAACTTAGGATCTCCCCAACACACCTAGAGCACATAACCACTAAAGTAGACAAATATTTTGTGTCAAATCACTGCAAAAACATATTCAAATATTTTTGGTGCCACAAAAACACAAAAAGCCGGAATCAAGAATTTGGGGCGTTACAGGGATGGTCGAAGATGCTGTGTAGAGGCTGGTGGGTAGGATACTAATTTCTGTTACTGTATACATAACTGTGACTGAGATGGGCTAAGGCCCTAATTCATATCTAAAACTATATCTAAATGGGCTAGGCCTTGTACCAGCTCGGATTGAGCCTAATCAGAACAGTGGTTTCGAAACTATAAATCTGAAGTTGTAAAATTATTTTAATATTATTTTTTATGTTTATGTCATGTGATTATATGTGTGTGAAGGTTTCATAAGTTAATTTTATCGTTTAAGTGATTAATTTGACAAAAAGGACTAAATCGCATAAGATGAAAAAGTTGCATTCTAATTGTTAAAGTGCTCAATTGCTTTGATTAATTAAAGGTGAGGTCCTTATGATGTGATTAGACCATGATTAAGGTTAATGCACATTTATGACCATCCATTATGTGATTTATAAATTGATTAATTAAGGTTATAATAGTAAATGTGTAAATAAGTTATATTAAATAAAACCAAAGCTAAAATTTGTTGTCATCTTTGTGTTCTTAACTGAATAAAAGAGAGAAAATTAGGGTTTGAGGTCTTTAAATAATTCGGCACTTGTGTGGCTTGATTAAGGTATGTACTTTGCTCGATTTTTTATATTTTTACCTTTTTGAGATCGTTGCTTTGTATTCTAGCTAGGTCATGCCTCAGTTTTTAAATTTTTTGATGATTTTACAAAGTTCTGTTGATGAATTTATGAGTTTTGTGATGTTTGATGATAAAAAATAAGTATTGGGTGATAGATGAACATGTTTTGTATAGTGATTTTTGATGAATTCACATGTTAAGGATTAATTTGTGAAAAGTACAAAATATGGGGTTAAAATGCAAGATAAATGAAAGTTTTGGGATGCTAGGGACTTACATAAAATTCAGCTAGGCATGGGTCTTATGAAAATTTGTGTAATTTGTGTATTTGTAAAATAGGACTAAAATGTAAAAGTATGAAATAGGGGCTAAAATGTAAAAATGCCCATTTATGTGTTTGTGAATGAAATTGAATGAAATGGTGATTAAATAAGTTAATTTTGAATTTATATAGATTAAGAACGAAAGAAATCATATTTAGATTGGGGGAAGTCGAAAGTTATTGAATAGTCGCTTCGATCTATTCGTTTCCGTACGAGGTAAGTTCATATGAAAATAAATGTATTTGAGTTGTATTATATATGTTTATGTGATATTAAACTATTTTGGATGCTGAATAATTGAGTACAAGAAAGTATCGACAAAGTTACAACGTTCGAAAGCCCTGTACGAACCCTAGGAATAGTATAGGATACAAATGTCATGACATTAGGATTACCGAGGTGAGATTTGTGTAAAACCATGTCTAGGACATTGGCATTGATCTAAGATTACGTGTAAGACCATGTCTGGGACATTGGCATCGTATATGATTTCGTATAAGACTCTGTTTGGGACAGTAGCATTGATATGTGATAACATGTAAGACCATATCTGGGATATGGCATTGTATGAGCTTATGTACTATCCGAGTATCCTTGACAATTCTGAACAGTTCAACAGGCAAAGTTAACACGAGAAAGAATGTGTAAATGGGTTCAACGATACAGGCACGTTGATGTTTATGTTAAAAATACAAGTACGTTAATGACCGAGCAGAAGTCCTAGACACGGGCATGTGAGGCCATTTCGAATAGGCACACGGGTCAGACACACAGGCATGTGACTGGCTGTGTGACCAAGTCAGTAAGCTCCCTAATTTTCACACGGCCTGGTACACAGTCGTGTCTGGTGGCTATGTGGATAGGTCAGTATGTATGCCCTGTTTTCCCACGGCCTAGACACACAGGCGTGTCTAAAGCTGTGTGAGGCACAAGGCCTGTTCACACAGGCATGTGACCTCTGTAACTTAGAAAAATTTTAATGTTTCAAAAATTTTTATACGAGATTGGTTTAGTCCCAAACCTTCTCTAAAGCATGTTTAAGGTCTCATAGAAATAGAAAAGGGACTTTGTGCTTATGTATGATTATGATTTGATGAAATGTAAGCAATTTATATGAAATGTTTGAATAATGTTGTATTTCAATTAGTAATGCCTCTTAGCCTTAGTCCGGTGACGGATATGTGTTAGGGGTGTTACAAGCCTAAACTGTAACTGAATTTGTAATAGGCTTAGGCCCCAAATTGTATTTGGTTGATAACTATTATTTTGACTGTGTGCATGTTTTCTGTAGGGATTACATACTGAGTTTACGAAAACTCACCCCCTTTCTGTTTATTCTATATAGGCAATCCCCAGTTATAGATAGATCGATGTAGCGGAGGACTCGATGGTGACCGCCATTATATCGAATTGCTTTATCCCTGTTTTGATTTTATATTATTTTCTTTTCTCTCTATTATTTTTGATGTAATTTTGGACTTTTAGACTATTTTGCATTTATTATGGGTTTAACTATTTTTATGGATTTTTAAACTGTAACACTCAACGAAAACTCGACATTATTAAAAATAACATTTTCCTAAAAGCTAACGGTTTTCTTTAAATATCACAGTTTTCAAATGCTTCCGCTATATAATATGATTTTAAACGAATCAAATTAGCGAGAAAATGATTTTGAAATTGACAAGAGATAAATAGAAGCTAATAAACGGAAACGGTTTTAACTTGAAAACTTCGATTTCAAATCCCATTCTACATGACATAACCAAATTCAGCCATAATGACTAGGTCAGGTTTAGGGTGTTACATTTAGTTGCATTAGAGCCAGGTTGCAAAACTTGGCTATAGATTTTGGATTTTAAAACATGGTTTTTAAAGAACTAATTTTCAAATGATTTGAAATGATTTGACTAAGTATGTGGTACACCGAGTCTCCGGCGCCGATCCTGTAAGTATTCTGATAAATTGTTATGATACTATAGACAGATATTTTAGAAAACACTCTAGTTAGTGTACACTGAAACTGTAGTAAACCTGATAGAGACTGCGACTTATGAAAACAAACTCTAGACTTCTAAAACTGTTTACGTAAAACATCTGTGAATAAATACTGAAACTGTAACTGATGCATAAAACTCTTAATGTAGATAAAACTTTGAATCTACGATGAGTGCACCAGGTATCCGTAGACGTGGTAAACGAGGCCGAGGTAGATGCCGTGGAGGGGCTCGCGCCGAGTCTTCTTTTTCGGGCGGCATGCCAAATTTAGACACTAGTGAGACACCTGCGTCACCGACTACTGAGACTGGATCTCAAGATCGTATTGTTGGGGACGACGCATTGTCCTAGGCCATATTTAGGATATTAAAGAATGCCGTTAGAGCCAACACTGGACCTAGGGGCCGAGGGTCAATTACAGAATGACTCTGGTCCAATAGAGCTGAACTTTTTTAGCGGTGTCACTAGAGTTGCCCTTAATATGGCTAAGCACTAGATGGAGGCCACTGAGCGGATTATAGATGACCTGGATTGCACCCTTGAGCAGAAATTGAAAGGTGCAATCTCTTTGCTTCCCGATGAAGCCTATCAGTGGTGATTGACCGTTAAGGAGGGCACTCAGCCCGATCGTCTGTCTTAAGAGTTCTTTAAGTCTGCCTTTCAAAGAAAGTATGTGAGAACAAGTTACATCGATGCTCATAGGTATGAGTTTCTGAACCTCACTCAGGGCTGTGGCCGAGTATGAGGCCAAATTTATGAGACTGAGCCGCTATAGGCAAGGTATGATCGCGTCTAAATATGAGAGATGTGTCCGTTTTGAGGACGAACTTAGGGATAATCTGAGGGTACTGATAGCTCCACAGAGGGAGCGAGAGTTCTTCATTCTGGTAGAGAATGCAAGGATCGCCGAAGAGTTTAAGCGCTTGAGTGCCAGAACAGAGACCGTGAGAGAGATAAGAACAAGAGGAATTTGGAGCCCCTCGAGTTCAGTTCAGAAGCCTAAGAAAAAGGCCAGACCTGATGGGCCGGTTAGAGCTTAGCCCCCTATTACTCTTAATAGATTGCAGCCATGTGGAGATTGTAGTAGACACCATCAAGGAAAATGTTGGAGGAGGACTAGGGCTTGTTTGAGGTGTGGGTTATTAGAGCACCGCATTTGAGAGTGTCCACTGAGGGCCGATCAGGTGCAAGCTCTGGGTTCTGGTATTACGCAGCCATAGAGGGTAGTTCAGCAGCCACCTAGAGGCCGTGGTCAAGCTAAGGGTGGTAACGGTATCGGCCATAGACAGAGAACACCAGGCAAAGGTGCTGGACAGATTGAGGTGAGGCAGCCTGCTCTTAGTTATGCTGCTCATCGCCGAGAGGACAGAGATGCTCTAGACGTCATCACGGGTACGTTCTTAATTTATAATGTACCTTATTTTGCTTTTATAAACATAGGTTCCACACATTCCTATGTAGCTAGCACTGTGTTTGAAAATTTGGAAATTTCGTTTAAGAGCACTATGAGTGAGGTTACGGTACTGAGTCCGTTGGGGCAGTCTGTCCAGGTTAGCAAATTGTATAGAAACGTTCCATTAAAGGTTCAAGAGGCGATCTTCCTGGCTAACTTAATGGAGCTTCCGTTTGGGGAGTTCAATTTGATCTTGAGAATGGACTGGTTGGTCAAGCACCATGTCAGTTTGGATTGTACGGCTAAGAGAGTCGTCTTGAGAACTGAGGAGGATAATGAGGTAGTATCATTGAAGAACGTTGGAACTATTTGGCTAACGTGATCTCTGCATTGGCAGCCGGAAAACTGGTTCGTAGGGGATGTGAGGCGTACTTAGCCTATATTAGTGTTTCCACTTTTGGGGACTCTACTGTAAAGGACATCAAAACTATAAAAGATTTTTCGGATGTCTATCCTAAGGAGCTACCGGGTTACCTTCGAATCGAAAAGTAGAATTTAGGATTGAGCTTCTTCATGGTACAGCTCTGGTGTCTATTGCTCCCTATCGAATGGCACCGACAGAGCTTATGAAGCTTAAGGCTCAAATTCAACAGTTGTTGGATCGTGGGTTCATCCGTCCCAGTATGTCTCTGTAGGGAGCACCTATACTATTTGTTAAGAAAAATGATGGGTCCATGAGGATGTGTATCGACTACCGACAACTGAATAAGCTAATGATTAAGAATAAGTATCCACTTCAGAGGATCGATGACTTATTCAATCAGTTTCAAGGGGCTTCTGTATTTTTGAAGATAGATCTCCGATTAGGGTACCATCAGTTAAAGGTTAAGGAAGCCGATGTGCACAAGATAGCATTTAGGACTCATTACAGACATTACGAGTTTTTGATGATACCTTTTGGATTGACTAACGCACCAGTAGTGGTTATGGATCTGATGAATTGAGTGTTCCAGCCCTATTTGGATCAGTTTGTGGTGGTGTTTATCGATGATATCTTGGTATATTCTAAGACTGAGGATGAGCGTGATAAACATTTAAGAGTGGTACTTTAGGTTTTGTGAGAGGAACGGTTGTACGTCAAATTCAGCAAGTGTGAGTTTGAGAAGTGACTTTTCTGGGACACGTGGTTTCTACTGAGGGGATTCGGGTTGATCCTAAAAAAATTGAGGCTGTACTGGATTGGAAGCAGCCTATGAATGTGTCTGAAATTCGTAGCTTTTTAGGTTGGTAGGCTATTATCGGTGGTTTGTGGAAGGTTTCTCACTGATTGCAGCCCCCTTAACTAAGCTACTACATTAGGGTGTTCCATTTGTCTAGACTGATGCGCAGTAAGAGAGCTTCGGGAAGCTCAAGACTGTTCTGACACAAACTCCTGTTCCGATATAGCCTGAACTTAGAAAGGAGTTCATGGTTTATAGTTATGTATCATATGTGGGATTTGGTTGTGTTCTAATGCAGGATGATAAGGTTGTATCTTGGACGTCTCGTCAACTTAAGGCACATAAGGATAACTATCCAACACATGACCTCGAGCTGGCCGCTGTGGTCTTTGCACTGAAAATCTAGAGGCACTATCTGTATGTGAGAAGTGTATTATCTACACTTATCACAAAAGCCTTAAGTACCTCCTTACTTAGAAGGATTTGAATCTTAGACAGCGTAGATAGATTGAGCTGCTTAAAGATTATGACTGTACCATTGAGTACCATCCTGGCAAGGCCAATGTGATGGTCGATGCATTGAGCCGTAGGGCAATGACCGATCTAATGATGATATTCACTTAACTTAGTCTATTCGATGATGGGAGTTTGTTGGTTGGGCTGCAAGTCAAACTGAATTGGATTGAGCAGATTAGGGATAAGTAGTTCGTGGATAAATCTTTGGGCCTTTGGTTCCATAAGGTTGAGAATGGTAGCGCTACGGATTTTGGGTGGAACAATGATAAGGTACTCTGTTTTCATGGGCGGATTTGTGTTCCGAATGATACTGATTTCAGACAGTCGATTTTGAGGGAGGTGCATAGTAGCCCTTATGCTATGCACCCCAGCAAGAATAAGATGTATTGAGATTTTTTCCAGTTGTATTAGTGGCTAGGGTTGAAGCGTGAAGTTACTGACTTCATGGCTATTGTCTAACATGCTAGCAAGCTAAGGCTGAGTATCAATTACCTTTGGGTTTGCTGCAGCCAGTTAAGATTCCGCTATGGAAATGGGAGCGAGTAACGATGGTCTTCGTTAGTAGGCTACCTTTAACACCTACTAAGAAGGATTCTGTTTGGGTCATCATGGACCGATTGACCAAGTCTGCACACTTTTTCCAATTAGGACTGACTATTATCTCCAGAAGTTGGTGAAGCTCTACATTTTGGAGATAGTGAGACTGCATAGGGTACCTGTCTCAATCATTTCTGATAGGAATCCTCGCTACACGTCTCGGTTCTGGAAAAAGTTACATGAGGCTCTGGGCTTAAGATTGGACTTTAGTACTGCATTCCATCCTTAAACCAATGGTCAATCTGAAAGGGTGATTCAAATACTAGAGGATATGTTACAGAGTTGTGTGATTGATTTCTAAGGTAGTTTGGAGGATTATCTGCCACTAGCGGAGTTCGCCTATAATAACAACTTCCAGTCTAGCATTCAAATGGCACTTTACAAGGCTCTGTATGGTCATAAGTGTCATACTCCTCTATATTGGACTAAGTTGGGTGAACATCGGGTTTTGGGTCCTGAGTTGGTTTTTGAGACCGAGGATAAGGTCAGATTGATTCAGGATTGTCTGAAAGGGGGCTTCTGATAGGCAGAAATCGTATGCGGATCTGAAGAGATGTGAGATTGAGTATTCTATGGGGGACTTTATATTTCTCAAGGTCTTGCCATGGAAAAAGGTTTTGAGGTTTGGTCGTAAGGGCAAGTTGAGCATTAGGTTTATTGGGCCATACCAGATTCTAAAATATGTGAGGCCAGTTGCTTATCAGTTGGAGTTACCTCCGGAGTTGGATCGTATTCACAACGTGTTCTAGGTCTCAATGTTGAGGCGCTACCACTCTGATCCTACTCATATTGTCCTTGTTGAGGAGATTGAGGATATGCTAGATTTGACCTTCGAGGAGGAGTCAGTTCAGATCCTGGATCACAATGTAAAGGTTCTTCGGAAGAAGTTTATTCTATTAGTGAAAGTGCAATGGTGGAATCATAGCACTAAGGAGGCCACGTGGGAGCCTGAGGATACAATGTATCAGAAGTATCCTCATATGTTCTGATTAGAAAAATTTTGAGTCTGAAATTTTCTTTTAAGGGGGTAGAGATATAATGCCCCAAATTTTTTTCAACTTTTGTGAATTTTTGACACAAATATCTATCTGTTCAGTGGTTAAGTGTTCTGGGAGTATGTGAGAGGTCCCAAGTTCAAGCCTTGTCTTGGGAGAATTTTTGTCTTTTTCTGAATAAAGCCTTACATTGTTCAGTAGGCTTTTAATTAATTGTTTGCTTGTTAACATCAAAATCTGCCTACTAGTCTGGTGGTTAAGTGGAGTGTTAATATACTGGAGGTCATGTGTTCAAATCACTGCGTGGGCCAGGGAGATTATTTTTGCTCAGTTTGGTGATTGAGAGTTTGAGTTGTAGTGAAAATCTGAGTGGTGGGTGGTTGAGATTGTTGAAGTAGTGGGATTTGGGTTGAATTAGTTTCCCCCAAATTTCTCTCTGGTGAAACTAACGTCTCTCTCTCCCTCTTTTCTTTTTCTCCATTTTTTTTCTCTCCATAGCTGAATTCTGCTTCTCCATCCCCCACTCTTTCCGTTTTCTCTTTTTCAAATCGTCCCTTTGTGTGCAACTTTCATTCCGTCTGTTCAGTAAGTGAGATAAGGTGATTTAGGTTCTTGTTTATTAACTTCTTATTAATGGGTGTCGTTAATGTCAATTAAGGGAAAAATTGAGGACTCGTGGTCACAAGTTAGAGACTTACTTTTGTGGAAGTTCGGTTGTTCGATTGAAGGTAAGGAATTTTTGCTCAATAGATGAGCATTCCGATTTGGGTTCAATTTTAGTTTGTTGTCAAGCGATTAATTTATTGCTTGTTGGTCAACTGTAAGTTTTGAAGTGCTCGGGATTGCGTTTGCAGCAAAATAGTACCAGGTGTGTACCTAAAAATACAAAAAACGGGGTTGCGACGAAAGTCAAAAACCCTACTGTCGACGCCACATGGGCGTGTGGTCACCCATGTGGTAGGACGTGTACGATTGACATGGCCGTGTGTTTGATGAAGGCCAGGTCGTGTGCGCGACACGACCGTGTGATGGCCAGGTTGGCCATGTGCGACACACGGGTTAGACTGATTTGGGCCGTGTAGGCCTCACGGGTGTGTAGGTCCACATGGATAGTTCACATGAGCATGTGAGATTTTGGGCTAGGCCATGTGATCCACACGAGCCAAGGCAAATCTGGGCAAGTAGGCCACATGGGCAAGCCACATGGGTGTGCGGGCCTATTTAACTGAAATGTTTTCTACGGTTGCACGGGTCTTCCAAATCTACTGTAGACCTACTGTAGGGTCGATAAGGGTTACTTTGAGCCCGATATGTATGAACTGAACGACTGATGTATGTTATAAGCATGATAGTTATACACATGTTTTAAATATTATACTTTATGTATGATTAATAATTAAATACTAGCATGTAAGCCTGTATATCTGTCTGACTGCACTGAGCATGTATATTTGCATTTGCATAGGGGTGGGATGTTGATTATTGGAGGAAGTGTACTGAAAGGCATTTATGCTTATTATCTGGCAGCTCAGCTGCAATCTACTATTATGTGTGCCATTCGGTACAACTTGGTGTGTAGGGCTGGGTGGGTGTTTGAAACCCCACATGGTGTGTAAGGATGGTCGGAGATGGTGTGTAGAGACTAGTGGGTAGGATACTGATTTCTGTTATTATATGCGTAACTGTGACTGAGATGAGCTAAGGCCTAATTTATATCTGAAACTGTATCTGAATGGGCTAAGGCCTAAACTGTAGCTGAATCTGTAATGGGTTTAGGCCCAGACTGCATTTGGTTGATAACTATTTTTTTTACTGTGTGCATGTTTTCTGTGGGGATTACACACTAAGTTTACAAAAACTCACCCCCTTTTTGTTTATTCTGTACAAGTAATCCTCAGTCATAGATGGATCGGTGCAACAAAGGACTCAATAGTGACCACCATTATATCAAACTGCTTTATTCCTATTTTGATTTTATATTATTTTCTTTTCTCTCTATTATTTTTTATGTAACTTGGGACTTTTGAACTGTTTTGCATTTATTATAGGTTTAATTGTTTTGATGGATTTTTAAACTGCAACACTCAATGAAAACTCAACGTTATTAAAAATAACGTTTTCCTAAACACGAACGGTTTTCTTTAAATATCACAGTTTTCAAAAGCTTCCGCTACAGAATGTGATTTTAAACGAATCAAATTAGCGAGAAAATGATTTTGAAATTGACGAGAGGTAGATAGAAGCTAATAAACAGAAACAATTTTAACTTGACAACTTCGATTTCAAATCTCATTCTATGTGACATTGCTAGATTAGGGAATAACGACTAGGCTGGGTTTTAGGTGTTACAAAAACACACATAAAGACCTATATAAATTCAATTGATGAGAAAGCATGGTATGCAATTATGATGGATGAGAAGCTTTCAAGATGGATGGTGAGCATGGTAGAGTTACAAACCTAGAAGTTTAGTAGACCATCAAGGAAGAGAAGTTGGAAAATATAAATTCGAAAGCTTTATATACAATTTTCTATGGAGTGGATATGTAGGAATTCAAAAGGATCGCCAATTGCACCATGGCTAAAAATACCTAGGGTATCCTGAAAACTGCATATAAGGAAATTTCATAGTTAAACAATCAAAATTGCAAATGCTGACTGCGAGATTTAAAAGTCTGAGGATGAAGGAGTCAAAGACAATTGGCGAATTTGATGCAAAATTGTATGAGTTATCAAACCAAGCTTTTGCATTAGGTGAAAAATATTCAAATGCCAAGCTAGTAAGAAAGATGTTGAGATCTCTCCATTAAAGATTTTCCATCAAGGTCACTACCATTGAAGAGGCCAAGAACCTTGAACAACTGGTCATAAAGGAACTTATCGATTCTCTACAAACCTTTGAGATGAATCTAAATCAAACAAAATGTATCAAGGGAAAAATAAGATAAAAATATTATTTTTCAAGTCAATAAGGAAGTGCCCACTTCTCAAAATGCTACTTTGGAGGACCTATATGTAACACCCCTTGCTCATCCCGGTCGCCGGGACAAAGCTACAAAATGCTATAGTACAAAACGAAATAGTTATAGACATTTAACGGATAATTTGAGTAAAAAAATCATTAACTACCATTATATAAGTCATTTAGTACAAATTTAAACTTTTCACGAGCTTTATACGAGTTTATGTAAGCTCAAAAGTTGACCCAGGATCAAACAAGGACCAAACTGCAAAGATTTCAAAAGTTTAAAATGACTTCGTGACGTGAGGGAATTCCTTATCATAATGTCGTCAAAATAGTTTGTCATGTCACAACATTAGTCCGATTGATGTCGCAACATCACTCACTATTTGGCCTCGTTGAGACAATGGGGTTCCTCATCTTAACGTGACATTACAAGTCTTTTCTAGTTGGGACAACTACCATATGACATCACAACGTGAATTCTATTTTTAGTACATTAAAGGCCTCTTGACACTTGTTTCAGATCAACTACTAAAATAATCTAAAGAAATGCATTAAACACTACTTATACCTACACAAATCATACAAATTTCATGCCAAATACATAACTTGAGCTATACTCAAACATCTATACCAATATGTAACATTTGGCACCATTTCATAACAAAACTATTTATGACAATTCAAGCTATTCAACATTCACCTTTTCAAGTTGATTTCATGCTCAATTATATAACTATAAGTACTTAACACACATTACAAAACATGTTATTTGATTACGCACATATACCATCTTCATTTACAACCCAAATCATTATCAACTACAATACTAATTCATTAAACATTATAAGGTAATATGACAGTCCTAAGTACATGCCACATATAACCAGGCTCAAAATGATTAAAAAAGCTACTAAATCAAGAGATGGATAGTATGATCTCTGACGTGCTCTGATCGTCACGTTTTGCAATCAACAATCTACAAGTAAATGAATATAACAGTAAGTATAACGAATACTTAGTAAGTTTAACAAAATTTAACTCAACTTACCTAAATTTTATATCAAATAATCAATAGAAATATAAAGATAAACAACTTGACAACCCTTTAACATCTTTAAGCACACTTATACAAATTCACAAACAACCATCAAGTTAGTATATTGGCACAATAAAATCAAAGTATTCCAATCATATACTTATACTACTATACCAATTAGTTCAATGCCTTCCCAACATATACATTTTTATAAACATGTCACATTAATTTTTCTAACCATTTCTCTTCCAATATGCTACCATATTCCCCCGAAGAATTATAATAAATTACTTCGAATACTCAGAATTGATTTATTGGATCCTATTGTAACATCCTATAATCAACCTAAATTATTGGATCCGAATATTTGATGTTGCCAGACTTAAACACTTAGCAAAAAAATTTTAACAGGCATAAAACAAATTTAAAACATACTTCTTATTTCTTTATATACTATTTTTAAAGCAAAAGATCAATAAAATAGAATGCTTAATAATTACATCAAATTTTCAAAAGAACCATATGACATTACAACTTAAAACTTTGTTACAGACAAATTTATTTTTCATGGCATAGAGTACTAATTGCCATATCCCTATAGTGTCCTCTGTATTCATAATATCGCAACTCAAACTGCCACACTGGCGCATTCCTCGCTTGGTCCCTTCTAGCATACTTACTCTTTAATCAGAACCTGCATCACAAACAGATGCTTGTAAGTTCAAATGAACTTAGTGAATTCTAACCCAGGTTACCTTTGAGCGTTTATTGTTGAATCCCTCAACTTGAAGATTTTGGATTTCTTTTTAGTATTTGGTGGATACTTTTCTAATACCGGACGCATGCATATATGCCAATTCACTCATTAGGTAGATTACCAATTTCACCACTCAATACGTATCGTATTTCCTTTTCAAAAAATGGGTGCATTACTCAGAAAGATAATCATACAAAATCTACCTTCGATGGATTCTTACATAGACAGATGTTGAACACTTCACCCAGGATGGTGTACTCATAGATATTATTCTTGCTAGATACTTATACTAACTGATCTTTTAGTATGAACTTCATATGAATCCTACCTTTGATTGATTCTCACACTAAATTTGGCAGCTATCAGGATACCAATCAAATTATATCTTCAATCAACCCAAACCACAACTTATTCTGATAGATGAAACATTCTAAGTCATCTTAGGAAATCCCAGACAACCATGTTACATATCTCGAGAACGTCCAAGTTTGGTGGACAACTTAGACTCTAGATAACCTCTACACATAGTGTGAAGATACTCAGATGTGGTGGATACCGTAGAATTTAGATATCTTCCTTACATAGCATAGACAAACTCAGGTCCGAAAAACCCTTTGACCACCCATAATTACAAATACACTAAGTTCTTTGTACTGAAGAGCTACTATGGTGGATTCATTAAAAACACTACTAAGACTTATTGGAGAATAAAAGCATAAGTAGAATTTCTATTTATTCTTCAAGAGATCTTAGTCTTTCTCTAAATGAGTCTTAAAGGTTTTAGTCTCCCTTTGACAAGATGAGTTATCAATCACCATAGGTTGTTCTAGGAATAGTGATAAAGGGAAAGCAACCGCTTCCAAGTTTTCCATTAATCGTCTAGTAACTTAATCCTATTCCTGAGTTCTCAACAATTTGACATCAAGGCCTTTCATAATAAGTGATGAAATCCAAACTTATGTAGATTTTATGGTGGCAACGAATTTTTCTTGTTACACCTCAATTTTGGTGGATTTGAGATCAAAGCATATAATTGTGAAGTTATTTTTTTGGCATAGTGCAACCCGCCAATTAATAGTCTTTAGGCGTGTTAGATTTTGGAGTAATATATTCAATATAGAAATAATTAAGGATTCTGTCATAGGTCATTCTACTATTTAAGAAAAGGATATGATAAGTAAAGAGTAAGCCTGGTAAGGTTACCGCCAAAAGTATGGTACACCCAGTTACCTGCGCACTGTGCTAAATGGTTTTGTAAAGTGACCTGGTTAGAAGCTAACTAGATTGACTATTCAAATATCAAATATACAAAATTCTCATTTATGTTCCTCTCGGAATCTATAGGCCACTGTGAAGGACAAACTCTGGATTCAACTAACACTTGTTAAGTTCTACTAAAGGGAACTAAGGGTGTATATATATAATGAGAAGACTTCATGAGAGGGTTTTTCTTCCTTTAAATTTCTATTCTCTTGTTCTTCTTCTTAAACTTGTATGTTCTCCTGTTCCTTATAAAGATAGAGTTAAAGTTTTTTAGTTAACCAGTAGACGTGTCACTTCATGGTAAGTCAAATTACTTTGCATGTCATGTTTTGAAAGATTAAGTCTATTAAGAAGCCTATGGACAGTAAGTTAGGAATACAATGCCTTCCATGGGGGTTGTCTATGATTGAGAAGTTAACAATTAGTATGAAGATGGGTTTTAATAGTGAACCTATGTTCTTTAAGTAGTTGTTGCTGCTGGTTTGAGAAGGGTGGAGTTCAAGCTACAATTTAGATGAGTATTAGGTGAGTTTCTATCTTGACTGTTGCATGTGGACTGTTCAAATTAGAATATATACGAAGAAAATTTCTAGGATAGGCAGTAAACATGTATGAGAAATATTGAAACGATTGCAATATAATGGGGTTATGTATGAGATAATATTTGAATAAGAAGTTAGATAGTAAGTAAGCAAGTGAAATCTGATACGAAAAGGTAAGAATAAATTAGGTATGTAAATAAGATCTGGGTAAGTAACTTCTGAGTGAAAACATCTATTTGTGATGTCTCTGGTAAGTTAGACATATTGCTAACTAGACTGATAGAGTACAAATAGAGGTATGTGTAAACCCATATAGCTAAGACCCATGATATTATATGACATCGAAAACACCCATGATATTATATGACATCGAAAACAGTCATGGTGATGCCTCCAGTAAAAATAAGTCTGGACTAGCAGATCATGACATGAGGATATGCAAGTCCATGTGGTTGAGACCCATAGCATGATATGATAAAAGGAATATTCGTGGTGATTGTAACAATCCGCTTTTCAATAGTATCGAAAATAGTGATTTTGGGGCTACAAATCTAACGACTAAGTTTGTAAATATTATTATTTAATATTTATGAGTCAAAAATAGTATTTTAATAAAATTTAATTTGATAATTTATGTTATTTGAGTGAATAATAAGGTTCAAGTGGTAAATCATTAAAGTCAAGTGATTTTATAAAACAAGGTATCGAGACCTCATTTCTATTAATCAAGCCCGTAAATATTTTATTAAATATTTACGGAGTGTTATTAGGGTTATATTAAAATTTGGTTAAGAAATTTTAATGTTTAAATAGTTAATTAATGGAAAAGGACTAAATTGTAAAATATGTAAAACTAAATCACTATAGCTCTAATTGTATTAAATGGTTATGAAAACATGAATTGAGGGTTTTATTTTGTAATTATACCTATTTAGATGGTGGTGAATGGTTGGTGGGTTTTAATTAGGAAAATTTTGGACGTTTTAAAGGTTAAACACATAATTTCATAAATAAAACAAAAATTAAAAGAAACTAAAATAGGTTATCATCTTCAAAAGGACTATCACCACCGAAACTAGGAAGAAAAACTCCATTTTTGAGTAGAAAGCATTCGACCAAGCTGATTTTTCATGCATGGTGAGTGATTTGATTCTATTTTTAATGATTTCTATGTTTTTGAGCTTGTATTAGCTTAATCTAGTTAGTTCGGGGGCCAATTTATAAAACTGTTAAAATTCTAAGGACTTTTCATAAATAGTTTAAGTTTTATGGATTTAATTGATAGATTATTAAGCTTGGTTGTTAAATAGAAGTATTTTGTAAGTTATTTTTATTAATTTTAATGTTAAAGGATTAATTTGTTAAAAAGGTAAAATTTATCGGAATTAATGTGAAACTTTGATGATTACGGGTTTTTATGTGACTACAAGAAATTTAGCTAACTTGGTGGATGGTTAAAAATAGTTAAACTGAAAGTTTCAAGTTTAGGGACGAAATTGTATAAAAGTCAAAATGTTGGGGGTAAATTGATAATGGAAGGGTTTAATTGCATAAAACTACTTGTTAGAATGTTGGAAATGAATTAATTGGGTTGAATTATTATTCAGATCAAGAAACGTCGTAATTGGATCTAAATCGAGGAAAGCTAAAGTTCTGTACTAGTTGTCGACTCCGTTTTAGTAACCATTTCACTCGAGGTAAGTTTGTATTATATGTAATATGTCATATTAAATTCCTCGATATTTGTTTTATTCTAATAATTGTGATGTTTGTAATTATTGAATGTTGGTTAATGAAAATTAATAATGAAATTGAGTTGTATTGGAGATAGTGTATCTGGCCTTGAGTCTAGCAGGCTTTGTACCGGTGTATATTATCAGGCTTTATGCTAAGTAGGTTTCATATCTGTATATATTATCAGGCTTTGTGCTTAGCAGGCTTTGAGCCAGTGTATTATATTAGGCTTTGAGCTTACCAGGCATCCTGCCGATGTATTGTATCAGGTAACTTGTACTGAAAATATTATTACAAGTATTCGATGTTATTTTATTAAGTTCAACGAGTAAATAAAGCTTTAATGAGTAAATGGATACATCAAATGAACCATGATATGAATTATAAAGATATGTGAATTTGCAAGGAAAAGATGAATCATGATATATGTAAGAGCAATTAGTTATGAAATTGAAATGCTTGATATGTTATATACATTGTTTAGTTGGATATATATATATATATGCATTGCTTCACCTACTAAACTTGTGAGGTGTTGTGTATAAGAAAAGGAAATTTAGTCTATAACTAAGTGGAATTACTTATGGATGTTTAATTCAATACATTTGTTAAGTTTAAGTTCTTTACACGAGCTTGCAAAGAATTAGTTGCTTACATAGTTGATTTTCTTTGTTTCTGTAGGTCATCCGAAAGCTCGAACAGTTGAATCAATGTCGAAGCACAATCACACTATCCATCAATCCATTTCAGTATATTTTGATTTTTTTTGGAAAATGGTTATAAATGGCATGTAATAGGGTTATAAGTGTTGTCTTGGTGATTGGCTTATTTTCAAATGGTGCCAAGTTCATTTATGTTCATGCCTTTTGATGAAGGCTTGTAAATGATGTGTACCAATATGAGATGATAGTAATTATGCATGCCCTCATGTAAGTAGGAAGAAGATGGTTGTGTGATATGTTATGATATGGTTATTTGGTATGGATAAGTCTAGTTGTTGATTTGGTAGTGTTTGAGTTGAGCCTAGCTTGTGCATGTTTTAAAAACCTTATGTTTTGATTTGTAAATGCATAGGTAAGTGTTTGCTTGTAAGATATAGGTGACTTATGACTACCTATAACAATGAATAAAATCAATAATGTATATGTTTGTATAGTGATCGTTTCAAGTATGTCAGTGGTTTGACATGTATTGAATTAATGATTGAGTTGTGGTGCCTTTGAATGGCATATTGGTTAGAACATACAAGATGATTGAAATGGTTTGTTTTGCATGCGTTTGAGGTGTGTTTTGGTCATTTAAATGTATGGGAGAAAGATGTATCTTGATATGCACGCACAATTAAAATGGCTTGTTTTAGGGGCTCAATTTGGAGCACATGACCTGAGACACGGGGTGTCACACGGTTGTGTGCCACATACGACTACTCTACATGACCGTGTGTCTTTTTATTTACAGATGCAGGTTTCACACGGTTTGGCATAAGGCCTGCAACACGGCTATGTGATCCAAGTCGATGAGTTACACAGTTTGATACACAGGCTGGGACACGATCGTGTGTCCCATAGTTCGAATGCCCACATGGCTTAGGTTGTGCCACATGGCCATGTGACCCTTGTTTCACAAATTTTTCATGTTTTGCCTGAAATTTCTGATTTGCTTCGAATAAGTCACTGATTGTTTCCAAACTATTTTTAGGGCCAATCAAGCTCAATTTAAGGCTGGTAAAAGTAATTTATATCATAAATTAATTATATTATCGAATATAAATATGTGAATTGCTTGTTGATCCATGTTGCAATGTTTAAGGTTTTGTTTTGCACTGTAATGCTTTGTAAACCTAGTTCACTGTCAGAGACGGGTTAAGGGTATTACATTGATGCCTTTGGTAATACGTAAATCAAACTAACAAACCACGACATGAAATTATGTATAAGTCCATGAGGGTGAAACCCATGGTGCCTTTTGTGAAAATCCGCCAGGATAGTAAACATCTGATTTTGTATGATGCATGTGTGTTGTGATTTGCTAAGCCTGTGTTGCGTATTTTGTTTAGTTTTGTGGTGTATTTGGTATGGCCCTTGAGGCGTAATCTATAAAACATGTATGGCGTGATCTGCTAAGCCTTAGTGGCGTATTTTGTATTTGTCTTCGTGGAAATTCTGTAAGGTAGAGGTGGCAGAAACTGGTTAACTGTCTATGTAGTAAGACATGGATATGTTCTAAGACTTCTTCGATAATTAATTCTATTATACGAATCTGGTGAGTTTGAAGATAACTTAGTTGGTTCGACCTTGCAATAACTTTGATAAGCTTTAAGGGACGTATTCATATATATAAATGGTCTAAGTGTTTGCTGGAATGAGTTCATTTACGTTATGTATTGGTGATGTTAGAAATTTGGTATTGGCCACATTTGAATGGTTTTGATGGTTCGTTTAAAGAGTATTTAGACTCTGAGATGTTTGTCAATCTAGGCATACTTATGTGACATGGATGTTGGGAATTCTGTTAAATGATCTGGAGCGTTACATTGTTGAATAAGTAATTTTGAAATGGAACCAGGATGTGATATGGTTTGTAGTCGAATAGCTATTCAATTCAGTATGGGATTCCACCAAATGCAAGAGTAATTAGTACGTGTCCTCTGAGTATTAGTATCTACGAATAACCATTCTAAGAAAAATGAAATGTGTAAGGTCGAAGAGGAAACTTGTAGGAAGGGATTCTATATAGATAATCTATTGAGAAGTATATGGGGTTGTAAAAAGGATTCTAAATTATATGACTAGTAAGATCTAGATTCAATCAAAATGTGAAGTATATGTGATAGATTCAATAGGGAATTTAGTGTGTGGGCTTATATCCAATATTGTGAAAGTATTCGCCAAGGGCAGAGTGGTGTTTCAAACTCTTACGATGAGGAATTCAACTCAAAAGATTTCATGGTAAATTACATTAAAACTCACCAAGTATATGTGAACTTATAAGCGTTGTGTTCATGTTTCAAGTGTGGTTATATAATTGATTTCGCTAGGAGAGGCCAAGCCAGGATTGCATTACGGAAGTAGCAAGCAAGGGTACTATGCATACAAAAATATCTTAGGAGTGTAGCGTATAACTCCCTATGCCATGAAAGTCTGTTCTTAATAAATTTTGTGCTGTAATGTCTTAAATCACCTTTAAGTGTCTATTGTACTTTTGGATATTATTCATTATATCTTATGTAAGTAAATAAAATAGAAAGTAATATGTTGAAAAAGAACTATTCATAGCTTTGTTAAAGTTTATGTTAAGTGTTTATATGTGGTAACATCTGATATCTGAACTCAATGAATCGGGTTGAGTTGAGGGTGTTTCATTTTCAATCTACAAAATCGAATGAACAAACAATTTCAGCAAATGCAAGATCAAATGAAAGCTCTATTTTTTTTATTAGAACAAATCAACCATTGAGGATAGAGACACAAATAGTTCGACAACCCAACTAGATTAGGTTCCATTGCCTCCAATCGTTACGGAAGGCACATCACCACTACTACCGAGTGGAGCGACTCTGATAGTTGGAAGATTTGTTCCTCAATATGAAAATTTGGATTTTTCTACTTCCGATGCGTCGGAAGACTCTTTGATCCGGTTGCATCGATACGAATAGTTTTTTAAAAAACAATGCGCCTACGAGGCACACAAAGTAGGGTTGGTAGCCTTTCACTTGCTGGGAGAGGCGCAACTTTGGTATTACTAGATGAAGTTGGAGGGGCGAATGGTTAAGATTTTCGTAATCATTGCTCCCTTCATTTTACTCCTCTGATAGGCAACAACCCCTTAAAGGATTTGGTCAATTTGAAACAGCTAGAAACTAGAGAGATCTACAATGGTAATTTCAGGAAAATTGGCAAAGGCTAGTCAATATGTTTGGCCAAATCAACATGTTGGATTATTCTTAGTTGGGTTAGACAATTTAGTTCGGCATGATGTTAAGTTGCAAAAGCCCTTGAATTTAGCCATGGCTATGAGTCTCACGAGAGATTTTGAATAGAAAAACCAATCATTACGTGTCGAAAATAATCGACGAGAGGCATGTCTGAATACATGAACAAATTCTGGTTCATTGATTTCACAACAATGGTCAATTCAGAAGGGTACTATGACTAATGTACTCGAGGGTTCTTTAATATCTATAACTCCGGCTCCATTCATAAAGTGCTTAAGCAAAGGATAGATGGCAGAACATAGATCTAAAGGGTTATGCTATAATTAGGATGAGCCTTATTCATAGCAATGTTGCGGACGCCTTTAAATGTCGCACATATGAGTGGAAAAAGGCATTAGTTCAAGTTTTTAAAGCGAAATTATTTACTTTTTATTTTACCTTACTTTTACTTTAGGTTTAGTTTGTTTTAGGTTAATTTTAATTACGTTAAGTTGTTTTATTTCCTTCTAGAAACATTTTTTATTTACGAGTACTTAGTCCATATTTAAGGACCTACTGGAGAATAAAACATAACCAGAATTTCTATATACTTTTCAAGAGATCTAGGTCTCTCTAAAGGAGTTCTAAAGGTTTAAGTCTCCATTCAACGAGTTGAGTGTTTAAGGAATAACGATAAAGGGAAGACAACTGCTTCCAATGTTTCTGTTAATTGCCCAGTGATTTGATCCTATTCTCGTGTTTTTAACAGGGAAGGAATCAAATCTAATCTTTTGTTTCAAATAAAATGATGAAAGAAGTTCATTATAATTTTCTGATAAAAAAAAAGTTGAGATTATATTTTTATTATTCTAATTTATCAAATCATATTTATTTTATTTTTTTATATTCTTCATATCTTATTTATTTAATAGATAGTATTAAAAAAATTGAAATCAAATCATAAAATTAGTTGATACATTTTCTGAAAAATAAATAGAGATTATATTGGTAGGGAATTAACCCGTGTATGTAACGAACAAGTAAATATAATAAAATCAAGAAGATTGAACACGCAAATTTTACATGGAAAAACTCCTAAAAAGGATAAAAAAAAACCACGAGCAAAAGGAGATTTCATTATAATAAAGGAGAGTACAAAAAATGGAGAGAATTAAAGGAAAACCCAAAGTCCCAAAAGAAAAACCCTTCAAAACAAAAAACAAAATGTAGTATATTTGACTACAACAACCTTAGGTTAATAAGAGTGGGAAACTAAAAATGGGTTTAACAAGGAGAAAAAAAGTCGAAAAACTTGAACTGCACATCGTCACGTCGGGACGAGGGATTTCTTGTCATCGTGACGTCAGTTACTCGTCGAGATGAAGAAAACTTCCTTGTTGCGATGTCACACACTGTTTAGTGTAAAATGCAAGGCATAACTCTACAAAATCTTTATTATTTTTAATTTAACAATTTATACCTTCCTTTATTTTTATGTTAAGTATCCAATGGTTTTATCTTTTAAATTTTTATTAATGATGTAATATTTTTTTCAAATGTCTAAAATTTAATAATGATTATTAATGTTTGAAATTTAAAAAAATAAAATTAATATTTTAAAGATATGTGAAATTTGTATGATAAAAACATTAAGTGTTATTATGTGACTTTAAACTTTTGTTAGAAATTAATTACTATATTGTACTAACATAAAATTGTAAATTGTAGTTATTCATTACATGGTAACAAATATATTATGAATTTTATACAAAATATCTAAAATCAATTAACAGTTTATTTATTTATTTATTTATTTTTATTATTACATAATAACAAATAATATAATATTAAAATATTCTTAATGTTACTTTAGTAATATTGCGAATAATAAAAGATATTGTTGTTAATTCACTTTTTTTTAAGTCATACTTTTATATGTCATAGATATAGATAAATTACAAAACTAATACAAAGAAATTTATGGATATTGTTTAATTCATAACCTATATATGACTTATGAGTATGATGTTCATAAATTAAGTAAAATTTCTAGTGTGGTACTAATTTTGAAAATTTTCTAGTCTAGATGACGAAATCTCTCTGTGCATCTAACTCTTTAGGGTTGAAATTCAAATAAGATTTTATGTAAGTTTATATATTTGATGAGATGGTATAATGAATAAATTAGAAGATTATTAAACATTCTCAAATACTGATAAGTTTTTAGTTGTGATTTACAAAAAGTAATATGTTTTTATTTATATTTAATAATAATAATAATATATAAATATTAAGATAAAATTCAAATTTATTATTTTATTATTATTTTAATAATAAAACAAATTAAGGGTTGGTCCAATTTAAGTAGAAAATTTGAATTCTAAGTAATAATTTGCATAAATTATTAATTTCATTATTTATATTGGAGTTATTAATTGAATCATTCAAGTAGAAAATTTGTGTTATAAGTAATAAATTACATAGATCATCATTTTCTATAGCAATGAATCATTCAATAGATACGACAGCTTTGAGAATTTTATCATTATGCTCTTCATCATCTTCTGAGTTGCTGGAGTTGGAGTCACGTTTGCGCTTGGTTCCGCTGTCTTGACTTGAGGATCAAATCCTTTCTCATATTATCCAATGAACCTGAATCAATTACAGTTAAAGGTTGTTGGTTGTGTATTTCAACTGAACGAGAGCAGCTAAGAGATGGATCAGTCTCCATATCAGTGATTTGCGCTTCTTTTCAATATCAAGATTTCAAGAAATATTCCCAAAAGCAGAAATGGAATCATCAGAGCTCTTGAAAATGAACCCAGTAGATGTAGATCCAAGTTGCCATAGACCCCAGGCTGAGCAGCTTCCACATAAGGGACAATAGCCAAATGATTTACAACAGAATCACCTTGAACAAAAACAACACCAAAACATTTTCAGTTTTAACTCTTTCACATTAAGGGACCAGAACTCCATTGGACAAGAATAGTGTTCCATCCTTTCTTTTGAGCTATCTTCTAACTTGATTAGGAGAAGAGCCATGAGCATCAACAGGAAAACCATTGTATAATCTCTCTTCAAATTCGGTCAAACTATGTTATGAGTTAACAGGAAAGCTATTAGGGAAGTGAAGCACCGAGTTTGGACGGAGAATTTGTAAAGAACCGATTTTCAATTGTACCGAGGTGGATTTGGAACCTATTTTAGGAAATTGAGTTCGTAAATATAAAATAAGAATATTTATAGAAATAATATAAAAATATATTAAAGAATGGTGAAGTAATTTTATCAATTAAATAGTTAATTAAGGCTAAGGACTAAATTTTAAAAGTCCAATCGTCATAGAGTCTTAATTCAAAAAAGGCTTGAGGAGATAGATGGAAATTAATCGAAGGGCTAAAATAGTTAATAAACCGTTATTATATAAAAGTTAATGGAAGATGATGGTCATCTCCATCACTAAGTGTAGTTAAAAGTTAGATTATGCTAATTAATCATGATTTGTTAAGTTAATTAGTTACTAATTAAACTATAAATAACAAAATGAGTGGAAACATAGAGAAGGTTACAATCTTCTTCGTCCTTCCTTAGTCAATTCACCATAATTTATTTCTAAAGTCATTTGGTGAAATATGATTGAAAATTTTGCGAAACATTTGTTGGAAAAAATGAATTTTTTTTTAGAAATTTTGAGACATATTCTTGATTGGTAAAAGTAGAGAGTTGAATCATAAAATTATGGTTTTATATTTTACTCCATGAGACATTTACAATGGTATACCATATACTCAAAATAAATGAGTGATGAATGAGAAATTGATGCTCAAAGTAAGCCACTTGTGAATATTTGTTGAGAAAAAGAAAAGCTTAGATCCCACATTGGTTAAATACCAAGTGTGGAATATGTATATATATGAGAACCCACTTGAAAATTATTGAATAACTAAGTTTAAAACCTTAGTTTGTGTGCAATGACGGTGCAATGCAAATCCAAATCTGTCAAAATTGAAAGCACACCCACCCAACATGGGCAACATAGAATGTTTAAATTGGTTGGCCCAAAAAAGGCAAATAACAAAATTTGTTTTAAAATGACATCTTGTTGTTGTATCCCGAGAGACAGACGACCAAAATTTCTCCAAGTACCATAGGAGTCAGCCAAATCTGTCTTAAAGAAACTGTGAAAATAGGCCTCAACATCTAGTATAACTCAATCCCCTTATTCGATTTTTAGTTTAATATAATTATTTATATTTATATTTGTTCATCCGACAACGTTTTCAAAGCAATTCAAAGACTTATAAAAGTATTCAAAAACATGTTTTTAATATGTTTTAACTTATCTAAATGTTTTTGAGTCAACCTAAAATGTTTATATATGTTTTAAATTCATTTTATACAAGCTTGGGGCATAGTATCAATACATTGACCTAGTTGTATCAAGACAACTAAGTCAGTAAGCAAAATTCTGAAACCCTAAGGACTTGTATCACAACAAGTCCACTTGTATTGATACATCTGGTGAATTGTACCTGTACAAGTCCATTTCTACTCATACTGTATTTTCCAACGACTATATTTTTTAAGCACTTATACTGATGCAAATGTAGTTATATCGGCACGAGTCTGTCTGCAACTAAAATAAAGCTCAAATTTAATGCTTCTAACTTCTAAAATGCATTATCAATGGTCATAAACATCCACAAACTTACTCCTTGGTATAAATACGCGTCAAATACACATCATTACATATGAGATGAACATTCAAGCATAGAAATTAAGAGCAAAAACCTCTAATCCTTTATTTTCTCATTTATCTCTTGTACATATCTCTTAGATGCTTATTGTTAGATCTTTTTATCATTCCCATTTTCATTCTTTGAAAGAGATGTAACACATGTAAACACACACCTTTGAGAGGTTTTCATTGTTTACACCCTTCCGTAAAAGGTTTCTAGTTGAGCCACAAAAGTTAGAGGACTTTAGTTAAGCCATAAAAACTAGGGGAGGGTTCTATCTTAGCCTTGTAAAAAAATAGGGATTGTAAATGTTACACATTTTCCTTGAAAGATAATTCGAGTATAGTGAACTGGGAAATCCTTAGTTAAGGTATATCAAGGTAGTGGACGTAGGCAATAGGGGCTGAACCACTATAAATTGAATTGTGCAAGTTTTTCTTCCCTTTCCTTATTATCTAGAAAAGTTTGTAGAAAATTTTAAAATACCAGTTCATCCCCTCCTGATATTTTCAAGTCTAACATAGACCATTGAGTCATCCTAACAAAATTTCTAGTATGCAAATAATAATATATTTATACCAAAAATTGATTTCTCATGCCAAAACTTAATTTTGAAAGCATACCAAAAAAATCAAAGGGCATACCAAAAAATACGAGGGAATATAAAAAAATATAAGGAAGTACCAAAACTTATGAGAGAATACCAAAACCAAAAATATGATGAAGTACCAAAAACTATGAGAGAGAACCAAAAGATATAAAGGAAAGAGAATACCAAAACTACTCAGAGAGTAACAAAAACTAAGAGGAAGTACTAGAAATTATGAGTGAGTACCAAAATATATTAGAAAATGCCAAAATTATGAAGGAGTACTAAATATTGGTTCGTCTAAAAATTTTTTATTTTTTTTAATTTTTTTATTAGTATATATAACAAATTTTATTAGTATGTAAAAATGATATTTTCTTTTCTACCAAAAATTGATTTCTCATGTTAAAACTTAATTTTAAAAGCATACTAAAAATTACGAGGGAGGAAGCATCAAAAATTTGGAAGAAGTACTAAAATTTATGAGAATATCAAAAATTACAATGAATACCAAAAGAAAATATATGAGGAAGTACCAAAATTCATGAAAGAATAAAAAAACTTTTAAGTATTTTATTATTAATTTGTTTTTACCAATATTAAATATTTTTTGGTTCATCTTATTATATAATTTTTTAGTTTTAATGTATATTGTAATACTATTTAAATTTGTTTTTAGGTTAGCAAAATTTTTAATTTACCATTCATCTTATTTTAATATTTTTTTTTCACATTTAAAGTTTATTATGCACACTTTATTGTTGGAGAATGATTCGAAGTCAGTTTCTCTAAATTTAGACTTTGCTGTTGCTTAGTTTGTTATTCCCTTATTTTTATATTTTTTATTATGACCGTGCAATATTGCTGCACATTTTTTATATTAGTTTGTTATGATGCAAAGGCTATTTATAGGCCTATGTTTATTTCATTTCTGCAGTGAATAATACAGCGATCTGAGCTTAGCTTTTCTTACTTCTAAAATTTTTTAGTTTAGTATTTTCCTTGCACACAAGCTATTTGGCAATAGTCTTCTGTGACTATTTTTCCTACATTTTTTGTATCAAAGCCAAGTTCGTTTGTAGCTGGGTGTGCAGATAATGGCGACTAACGGCAATATCGTGAATGTGTCTCAACTGTCGATTCCAGTCTTCAATGGAGAAAACTATGAGTTTTGAAGCATTAAGATGAAGAGCTTGTTCAAGTCTCAGGATCTTTGGGACTTGGTTGAGAATGGCTATACCGAACCAGATGAAGAGGTGAGATTAAGAGAAAATAAGAAGGACTCAAAGGCATTATTCTTTATCCAGCAAGCCGTTCATGAGACCGTTTTTTCAAAAATTGCTGCAGAAAATATAGCAACAGAAGCTTAGGAGATCTTGCAGAAAACATATCAAAGATCCTCTAAGGTAATCATAATAAAACTTCAGTCACTTCGTCGAGATTTTGAAACCTTGTAGATGAAAGGTGGAGAGTCGGTGCGGGATTTTTTATTGAGAGTTGCTAAAATTGTCAACAAAATGCGGTCCTATGGGGAGAATATTAATGATCAAACGACTGTTGCAAAAATTTTAAGGAGTCTCACTCCTAAGTTTGATTATGTAGTGGCTGCCATAAAAGAATCAAAAGACTTAAAAACATTCACATTTGATGAATTGATGGGATCATTTAAGTCTCATGAGGCAAGGCTGAACAAATTAGAAGAAAAGACTGAGGATAAGGCTTTTCATGTGAAAGAGGAAGCATTACCCCAAAAAAATGAACAAAATTGGCGAGGTCAGGTTGGATCTCGTGGGAGAGGAGGTCATGGCAGAGGACAAGGTTGGGGCAATGGATACCAAAATCAAACACAACAACAGGATAACAAAAGGTTTATCCAATGCTTTATTATAAAAAATTTGGGCATGTGAAGGCAGATTGTTGGAAAAGACCAAGGCAGGAACAAGCAAGTTACGTAGAGCAAGAAAATGATGAGATCAAATTGTTCATGACTTATCAAGAAAATGTAACAAGTCATAGCAACATTTGGTTTCTAGATAGTAGGTGCTCGAACCACATGACTGGTGTAAAGTCATTGTTCAACGAGATTGATGAAACCTTCAAACAAGAAGTAACACTTGGAGACAAGAAGCAGATTCAAGTGGAAGGGAAGGGTAATGTAACAGTCAAAAATAGTTCCGGTAATGTGAAACTTCTTTATGATGTCTATTATATTCCTAGACTGTCACAAAATCTGTTGAGTGTATGGCAACTCATGGCTACTAGATATTCTATTATGTTCGATGATGTCTCGTGTGTGATCAAAGATAAAAAAATCAGATCAAATTATTATCGATGTTCGCATGATACCAAACAAGTTATTCCCACTTTTTGTTTCTGATGTTGAGAACCATGCACTCGCTGTCAAAGAAACTGGTGAGTCAAGATTATGGCATTTAAGGTATGGGCATTTAAATGTCAAAGGTCTAGAGTTGTTGAGTCAAAAGGAAATGGTTTTTGGATTGCCCAGAACTGAGTCTTTAGATATATGTGAAGGGTGCATATATGGGAAACAATGTAAAAAACCACTTCCTATGAGGAAGTCTAGAAGGGCAATGAAGTGCCTCAATCTTGTACATGCTGATGTGGTTGGTCCCATGAAAACTCAATCATTTGGTGGGAGTAGATATTTTTTTATTATTTACAGATGACTATAGCCGAATGAGTTGGGTGTACTTCTTACAGTTCAAGTTAGAAACATTTGAAAATTTTAAAAAATTCAAGGCACTTGTGGAGAAGCAAACTGGAAGATGTATCAAGGCACTGCGTACAGACAGAGGCGATGAATTTGTATCACAAGAGTTTAATGATTTTTGTGATGAACATGGCCTGAGAAGAGAGTTGACTACTCCATATGCTCCGGAGTAGAACGGTGTTGCTGAACGAAAGAAACCAACAGTTGTAGAAATGGCAAGAAATATGTTGAAAGCCAAAGGACTTCCAAATCAATTATGGGTAGAAGCTATAGCTACTGCAGTCTACTTGCTGAATTTGTCACCAACAAGGGCTGTCCTTAACAGAACTCCATATGAGGCGTGGTATGAAAAAAGACCTTTGGTAAGCGATCTAAAGTTTTTGGTTGTGTTGCTTATACTTTAGTTGATTCACATAAACGTAACAAACTTGATGAAAAATCAACAAAATGCATTTTTGTTGGTTATTATTCTGAGTCCAAAGCTTACAGGCTTTATAGTCCTATTAATGGAAAAATAATGATCAGTAGGAATGTGATTTTCAATGAAAATGCAAGTTGGTTTTAGGAAGAAAATGCAGGTGATGTCAAATTTGAAATTGCAAGTGAAAATGCAGCTCCATAGATTGAAGTATTACAACCCCCTTCTCCAAATCCGTCATCTTCTCTAACTTCATCAAGTGCATCTCCAAATAGTAGCAGTTCATCTGATGATAAGACTCCTCCAAAGAAGTTCAGATCTTTGGCTGAAATTTATGCATGTAAACAGGCATTGTTTGTTGCTGATCTTACAACTTTCGAAGAAGCAGCGGAAAAAGAAGAATGGCAAACTGCAATAAACTGCAATGAAAGAAGAAATTGCAGCAATACAACGTAATAAGATGTGGGAGCTTGTAGATCTTCCTAAAGACAAAAAAATCATTGGTGTCAAATGGGTCTTTAGAACCAAGTTCGATGCAGACGGAACTATTCTAAAGCACAAACACGTCTGGTGGTGAAAAGGTACTTACAACAGCCAGGTATAGATTTTGACGACACTTTCTCTCCAGTTGCATGGTTTGAAACTATTAGAATTGTTTTGGCATTGGCTGCTCATTTGAAAAAGATTGTGTATTAGTTTGATGTTAAGTCTGCTTTTTTGAATGAGGAATTACAAGAGGAGGTTTACGTTGCTCGGCCTGAGGGATTCATAATCAAAGGTAAAGAAGAAAAAATGTACAAGCTACGGAAAGCTCTCTACGAACTGAAATAGGCCCCGCGCGCATGGTACAGCAAAATTGATACATACTTTATCAAAAATGGCTTTGAGAGAAGCAAGTATGAGCCCAATCTTTATTTTAAACAGCAAGGTACCCATGATTTCCTCATTATCTGCCTTTATGTTGATGATATGATCTACATGGATTCCTTGTGTCTTATAAATGAATTCAAAGCTTGTATGGAAAAGGAATTCGAAATGACAGATCTTGGAGTATTGCAATTTTTTATTGGGCTTGAGGTGAAGCAGGTTGAAGATGGCATCTTTGTGTCGCAAACGAAATATGTTGCTAATTTACTTAAAAAATTCAACATGCTAGGATGCAAAGCTACAACAACACCTATGAATTTGAATGAAAAATTAAAACATGATGATGGCACTGAAGCAACAGATGCAATGAGGTTTAGAAGTCTAGTTGGTGGCTTGATTTACTTGACCAATACACAATCTGATATATCTTTTGCTGTTGGAGTTATTTCCAGGTTCATGCATTGTCCATCAAGGCATCACTTTGGCGCTGCAAAACGAGTCTTACGGTATATTGCCGGAACACTTGATTTTGGGTTGTGGTATGATAATGTCTCAGAGTTCAAGCTGAGTGGTTATACAGATAGTGCTTAGGCTGGATGTTTGGAAGATAGAAAAAGCACATCAGGTTATGTTTTTGGTTTTGGATCAGCTGTTGTCTGCTGGAGTTTTAAAAAATAAACAACAGCAGCTCTATCTTCGTCGGAATCTGAATATACAGCTGCAACTTCATCAGCTTGTCAAGCCCTATTGTTAAGAAAAATCCTAGCTGATGTTAATATGAAGCAGAAGGAAGCAACTGTAATTTACTGTGACAATCAAGCAACGATTTCTATGTCCAAAAATCCATCCTGTCATGGAAGAACAAAGCATATAGATATTCGGGTACACTTCATTCATGATCTTGTGTCTGATGGGTCAATTATTCTGAAATATTGCAGCACAAATGAACAAATGGCATATATTCTAACAAAGTCTCTCCCCAAAGAAAAACATGCTTACTTCAGACTTCAGCTTGGTGTTTGTAACTATGAATCAAGGGGGAGTGTTGGAGAATGATTCAAAGTTAGTTTCATTAAATTTAGATTTTGCTGTTGCTTAGTTTGTTATCCCTTATTTTTATATTTTTTTGTTATGATCGTGCAATATTGTTACACATTTTTTATGTTAGTTTGTTATGATGCAAAGGCTATTTATAGGCCTATGTTTATTTCATTTCTGTAGTGAATAATACAGCAATCTGAGCTTAGCTTTTCTTGCTTCTAAAATTTTTCAGTTTAGTATTTTCCTTGCACACAAGCTATTTGACAATAGTCTTCTGTGACTATTTTTCGTACATTTATTACCTCTATCAATTGTATATATTTTAATAATGTTATTAATTGAAATTATGTCACAAATTAACTCGACACCAACTTAGGATTGACAACAACACCATGATAAATAATTGTACTCATTAGTAACCTTAATATAATGTATTCATGTGTTTTATTGTCATGCATATTATTATTAATTAGTTTCAAATAATACATTTCATTATTTGTTCTATGTTCTAAAGATATAGTTTCACGCGTATACGCGAGAATAGAGTTCCTAATATGAATAAAGAAAATTAATCACATTATTATATAATGATTACATTAGTTTTAATTTTATATATATAATTTATTTATTTATTGATACAATATAAAAGTTGGTAAATATATAATTTTTTTATTATGATTAATATAATTTTAATTATGATTTAATATCAAATAATTTTGATCGTTTTAATGATTATTTAACAAAAAATAATTTTAATTTTTAATTTATTATTCAATATAAATGTATTTTAAATTATTTATTCTATACCCTAAACTTATTTTAAACTAATATATCTAATATTTTATTCTAAACATATTTTAATCTATCATTTAATATTAATATATCGTCAATGTATGAGTTTGATGCACCATCAATAAATAACAATACAACAATTTCTATTCCATCAAAAAAAATACAACAATTTCTTAAAATGTTATTTAAACATATTTAAATATTAATTATAATTATTAGATTTTTTTTTTGAGTTTTGTGTATAAAGTTTATGGCTTAAGATTTAATGTTTATACCGAATCTCAAGTCACTATCACCAATGTAATTGATTTCAAACAAGAGCAAGTTGGGAGGGGCTGGTAAGGGCCAACCCCCTAAATTGAAAATTTTCTCTAATAACATTTTTATAATTTATAAAATTTAAATTAATAATGATAAAATTATACTTTAACCTCTAAAATAATAAAAATACTTTAACCTCTAAAATAATAAAAATAATTTAATCTTTTAAAAATTATAAATATATAAATTACTATAATAATAAAATAACAATTTTACTATCGAAAAATATATACAATTTAATTTCAACCCTTCAAAAATATTTACTGACATCTAAACAATTTGAATATTACCCTACTCAATCTCAACCTTATATTTACTTTTCTATTCTCCCCAATACAAATCTTACGCATGCAAAGGATGCATTGGTTTAAGGCAATCCTAGCCGGGCTAGAATTGGTAGCATACTCCACGACCACAAAGGATTATCCCTTACGATTTTTTTTCCTTTATTGGTAATGCTGATCCGGCACCGACAGAGACCCTCACGATTAAGGAAATTACCATTTCATGGCAGGAGACGGGCACGACGTACCTATAACTATATGCTCATCATTTGAGAGCGACTGCAGCGATGCACTTCAGTATTCTACTAAAGCCCCTACAATTTTTAGGAGCATTGATGTTTCTTGTTGTAAATGCTGAGTTGGCCAGAGTTGGGAAACCATACAGACCTCGAGGGATGAAAATGTAGATGCAGATAAGGTAGTTGAAGCCGGGGTGAACAGCTCTGCTGTCTGTCCGTAAATCAATTTTGCCTTTGCAGGGAGTGTACCTAGTTTAGCAGAGGTGAACGGATCCACTGTATTATTGCTGCCAATGGTTGTGACGAGTTGCACTAGAGTTCCTGCTCCCTTTCCATCCTTTTTTCTGCTTCTGGTTTTAGTGAGTTGTTACAATGCAGGGTCTATCTATTGTTTATTTTGGTTCTCTTATTAAAGGAATGATAGTTTAGTTTTCAGAAAAGAAAAATCAGCTTGAGATAAAAAGGGTTTCTTATTGCTAATTTTTAGCCATGTGAATGAACAGCTATATATATTGATATAGAACTAGGCTTAGCTAGACAATGAACACCACCCATGGATGCATGCATGTAAAAGAGAGTTTGTAGTTGCAGAGAAAGGAAAAAATATAAAAAACTAATGAGAAAACATAGCTAAAAGAAGAGGAATAAGATGATCGGAGATGATTTTGTTAGTTTTTTCAGTGGGATGGAAAGCATCCCAAAATACATATTTATTGGCATCACTGCATGTAAATGGATTATACTGATTGCAGAGGTAACTCATTTCGAATGTCCCCGTCGAACAACATGCCACTCCCGTCACCTCAAACCCTACAATTCCACATTCCAAACACCCATTTATTAAAATCCAATTTATATTTGATAAATGATAAGAGAGCTACTCGTAACTACAGAGTCTGTGAAGATAGAGTCATTGTCCCATCACATTAAATGCTTCCAAGTAGAGATCTTTATGTAATTACTGATTTCTTATGCAATATTTCATTATAACACTTAAAACTAACCAGCATTTATCTTCTTCTTATTGGGTAACATTCATAATTGCTGATTACAATATGCTAATAGAATAAATACATTTTCAGACAAGAAAAAGAAAACATTCATTAAAAGCTTTCCACAGTCTCTTAGATGACAACTGTTTAGCATCAATGGTTTCATCTATTTAACTTTATTTTCTTTTTATAATTCATTAAAAGAATACATTTTTTTTATAAATTTAATTTCTTTATTTATGGTAACTGTTTATCAAAAATAGATAAAATTAAAAATCACATCATATAAATTAAAGAAGTATAATCTATACATCCCTTCAGTCATAAATTAGGTTTTAGTAAAATTGAAATAATTAATGTTTGAGGTCCCTGCAACGCATGCACCCTGATTACCGCCCTGGCTGAGCTATTATGGTCCTAACACCTTAAGAGTTGATGAGTTGCAGATAAAAGCTACTGAAAATTTTCTACTTCTATTTAGTTTTGTTTAATTGATTTAATTAATTCAAAAAACTCTGCAAAGTGGTCCAACGAAGCAAAATGCAGCAAAAGAGAAACTTACCGAAGAGAGAAGGTCTGCTAATAATCTGATAGAAAATGTCATAGGCAGGTGCAGACACCATACGCATTCCAGGAAGCTCCTTGTTTAGTTTTGCAACCAAGCCTTCCAGTTTCCTGTTGAATCCGGATGCCACATTGTTGTATTCGGGTACACAGTCGTTTTGGCCCAGGATATTGGTGGCCCTCTCCAGCGGCAAACACCCCATTGGAGGAAGGCCGGTGATGGATATTTTCCGGACACCTAGAGCGTGGAGTTCCCTTACGAAGTTTTCGCCCAGTCCAAGCAGGAAATCCTCGTATTGCCTTACTGAGAACTGGGATTTTCGGATGGGGAAAACGTAGTAATTTTCTAGGAAATCATTCGTCCCTAAGCTCATTAGATACAAGGCCTCTCTCAGAATCTCATTTGCCTTATTTTCACCGACGTAGCTTCTTAGCTTTCGCTGGTATTCTTTGTAATACTCTAATTCCTTCCATAGTGGTATCACATTCTGCAAAAACCGTAAAAGGGAACAAATATTCAATAATTAGCTTCTTCTGGGGAATGTTAATATATAGGTGTAGTGGCTTTTTCATCTTACAAGCACTTTGGAGGTTGCATTGTCGTAGCCAGTTCCAGCAGAAGCAAAGCAAACACCAGTGGCGAAATCCGATATATTATAAGCAGGATCCAAGTAAGCTGGGATGACTGGTTTCAGTCCAAAAGCTTCGGAGATGAAATCGGGAGGGATTCGGCCATTGCAGAAGCGTCCAGTTGGTTGACCCCCGTAAAAATCACGACCGTAAGGCTGAAAATTGCTCTTCAAAACCGTCGAGATCAGGTTGTTGTTGCCCGAATCCACGGAGGAGTCTCCGAACACTATGATGGCTGGAACTTTAGCTTTGGTCAATGGAGATAAAGATAAGAAGAAGAGCCAAAGAAGAACTGGAGTACTACCGAAAAACATTTCACCTTCACTGCACTGCTCTCTCTCTCTCTCTCTCTCTCTCTCTGTGTCTGCAGGCAGATGAAATCCACAGTTTAAAGAAAATAAAATTTTGGCAAATTAAGAGGCAAATGACAAAGCATGGTTTATGAATAATTTATTTTTGATCTTTAATATATAAAGAAGGGGTTTGGTTTGGGGGGGGGGGGGGGTTTAATGGGAAATAATAAAAGATGTATCTACTCCCTCCAACTATTTCTAGCTATTTCCGCTTTATAGTATTATAAGTATTATATTCTCTATATATTAAATTTATAATATCTAATGAATTTCTTAAAAAATCCTTAATATATTAAAAATAATGTAATTATAATAAATAACTTAAAATCAATTATATCAATGGTATTTAATTTTAAATAACAAATAAATTTATCATGATTTGAATATTAATATTAATATATATTTTAATTTAAATAATATTATTAATAATTTATTATAGGTTATTTATTTTAGGCTTTGTAACACTCCAAACCCGGCCTAGACGTTATGGCCGAATCTGGTGGTGTCACATGAGAATGTTTTTGGAAAACCATTTCGTCTATCAAAAACTTGTTTAGATTATTATCTTTCCTTTATCACAGAAGCTTTGAAAATGTTCATTCATACGAAAATCTAAAATTTGGTTTTAAAAACCCGTTTGGGGTGTCGCAGTTTATAAATCAATAGAAATAACAATTCGAAATCCCAAGTAAAAATCAAAACAGTCCAACGGTCTACATTACATAAAAACTCCCAAAATAATTAAACACAGTAAAAATAGTGAATAACTAGTAAAATCATGAAAACCAATAAAGCGTCTAACAGTGGTCACCCTCGAGCCCTCCGCTGCACCGATCCATCTATTGTTGGGGATTATCTAAGAGACAAATAAATGAAGGGGTGAGTTTTCGCAAACTTAGTGTGTACATCCCCACAGTAAAGCATGCATATAAATAGATATCAGTCAATCAGTCATAAGTCGACCTGAGCTCTTAATAGAATCAGTGTGGACCGTAGCCCACTTAGTACAAAATCAGATCAGATATAATCGGGCCTTAACCTATACAGAAAACACATGCATATCAAGTCAATTACAAATCATGCCCACCAACCCTACACACCATCTCCGTCCACCCTACACACCATGTGGGAATAAAATCAACTCACCTAGCCCTACACACCAAGTATGGGTATAAATTTGACCCATCTAGCCCTACACACCATGAGGTACCGTAAAACGGCACATAAAAAAATAAAGGCAGTACAGCTGCCAATTAAACTGCTAAAAGCCTTATAGTCTTCCTTCTCTTCAATAACCATCCCACCTCAATGCAATGCATCATAAATGGTGTCATGACATGCTTTCATACAGTAAATAGATCATATAGATTATCGTAGCAGATACAGTACACATGCTAAACAAAACATGCTATCACATACATTTACTTAATCACATTTCAGAATAGGGGTCCCAGTATCGCTTACCGACCTCTTTTTACCAGTTACAATCGACTAAGGCGACCCGTGCAACCTTCCAGAACAATACAAATTAATTGGCTCACATGCCCATGTGGCCTGCCCGTGTGGGCCAACACGCCCGTGTGGCCCACACGGCCCAATTGGCCTAGCCCGTGCCTCGCACACGGCCTAGCCAACCTTACACGCCCGTGTCCATCGTGCCCGTGTGGTGCGCACACGGTCTAGCTCGTCAACTACACGGCCTCCACACAGGTAGTCCACATGCCCGTGTGGCGTCGACAGCTTCGTTTTCGGCTTTCGCTGAAACGCGTTTTCTGTGCAAACGGAATACACACCTGGTTCGATTTGATGCCCAAGCACTCTAAACTTATATTCGACAATTGTAAGTCTATTTTTCAATCTCTTAACAAGAATTGTTACAAAAGGACGTTCTCCCACAACTTAACGAAAACCTTACCTTCCCGAACGACGATGAACTTTACACGTTTAATCCGCTCCAGAACAATAATCAGTTCCCCCGAACTACTCCTAATCAACAGTAAAACACATCTTAACACTTATCCAGAATAATATTCAAGTTAATAAACCAGAAACTTACTGCATGCTCAAACCAATCCCGAAGAACGATGAAACGAAATAAAAGAGAAACCAAAAGGAATTAATAATCCAAAGAAAAATTCAGCAAGAGATAGGACAGATTTTCGAAAAGCAAGAATGAGAGGGAGGAGTAGTTTTCGGCAGAGAAAATTTGGGAACAAAAAGGAAAACTAAAATTTGGGAAACAATGGGATTCAAAAGTTCCCTCAATCCTCAAATTCACTCCTTAATTTTTTCCATGATACACTCCCCACTCTCAGAATTCGAATCCAACTTAGACTTTCTTGAATGAACAAGCATAAAAATAACTCTCATGCATTGACTTGAACCCAAGACCTCCCACTTATTAACACACCACTTAACCACCAGACCAACAGGCCCATTCTGACATGCTTTTACACATGAATTCTTTTAAGCCTACTGTCCAAAAATCAAGCTTTATTCTAATAAAAACCAAAACTTAGCCCAAGTCTTGGCTCGAACTTGGAACCTCCCCAAACACACCCAGAGCACATAACCACTAAAGCAAATAGATATTTATGTCAACTCAATGTAGAAACACATTCAGAAAATTTCCATGCCACAATTTCACAAAAAGTCGAAAATAAGAAAATTTAGGGCGTTACAGGCTTAATGACAAATTTTGTCACTAATGTTTACATGTTTTGTCAAAATGGCCTTAATTGTATTTTTGAGACTTTTTTAGCTGTCAACCTTTGTTCTTTTTTTCAATTTGCTTTTTTTTAATAGATTTGATAAAAGTACTATTAAAAAAGTTGTGGGGATGATGTGGAATTTAATATGGATATGGCGTCTTTGGCTTTTAAGAACTAAAAACGGTGTCTTTAAATTTTCAACCCAACCCATGAAGTAATATGTTCTATAAAGATATTTGAATTTGATTATCGTCTTTATTTTTTCATTATTTCTATACGAGCAGACAAATAACATATCTTAACATCAAGAAATCCATTTTCGGTACATTTGACTAACCTATATTTCACTTCATTACAAGTTTTTCTCTCTTTTGAACTAAAACAACACAAATACTAGTTTAATTTTTGAATTTCAGAATTTAGGGTTTCAAAACCCTAAATCTAATTCAATAATATTACTATGAAAATCAAGTTAAACACCAAATTTCATAAGTTTAGACTCAAAATATTAGAATACCTAGTCGATTAGTAACGAAACACTAACATTTGCTTTGCCTCAATCTCTCGATTCCAAATGCAATCTATGCCTCTTCAAAGAAAAAGATTTTGGGTTTCTCTTGCCTCTTAATTGAAAGTTTAGTATTTTCGATTTGATTTCAATACTCAGTAAGATTTCTAGCGATCCAAGGTTTCAAAATGGTTCAAGGTTTCAATCCTTCTTTCTTTTTTCCAAAAGGTTTCAATCTTTCATAGATTTGTTTATTGAGAGATTTTTCTATTAAGTTTTTTTTTTATAGTTACGTTTATTTTTTTATTGAGAGTTATTTTTTTAATTTCATGTGTAATTTATTTATTTTATTATTTTCCACATGTAATTATTTTATGGGGTTATCTAAGTAATAAATTAATTTCATTAAAAATATTCCACATATGAAATTCCACATCATCCCCATTAACTTTTTTAACGACACTCTTATCAAATCTGTTAAAAAAAAGCAAATTAAAAAAAAAAGAACAAAAGATTGATGGCTAAAAAAGGCTCAAAAATACAATTAGGGTCATTTTGACAAAACATGTAAACGTTAGTGGCCAAATTTGTCATTAAGCCTTTATTTTATATCTATTGTTAAATTATTTTTTTAATGTTAAAATTGTTAAAATTCAATTTTTATGATATTTTATTTACTTTTACTCTACTTTAATCCTTGAATATAATTAAATCTTATTATATTTAAAAGAATATAAATTTAATTTGATAAATATTATGAACATGTGTCTTTTTTTAAAAACTATATTTTAATCTTAATAATTTAAAAGTCATTGATTTTAATATTATAACATTAAAAGTTAATTTAATTAAGTAAAACCTTAAAAGTAATTTATTTAAAATCAAATTTATATTTAACATATAAAAATTATAAATAAATTTTTTAAAAAAAAGGCATGGAATAGTTTTAAAAAAAATTAAAAGGTAAAGAGTAGAAGAATAACTTAAAATAAGTGTTTCAAATAGAAATTGTCATGTTATCTCTCGTGTGGAAGTAGGCCAACAATTCTATTGGCAAATAGCATGTTTCTAAGTGCATGCCCAAGTACTTATTACTTCTTGAGTTGTAATTGCTATATTATTAGGTTTTTCATTATCATTGTTTGGAATCCACAAACCATTCCAATCACTAATCAAAATTTCTTTGAGTATATTCTTGAATTCATTTAAGACGTAAGCAAAACTTAAATTAGAGAAGAATAGATCTAATTATTTCTAATTTTATATGAAAATTATATTAATGTTTTCAAAAGAAAATTATTAGTTAACGGTATTTAACCAATGACATAATGACAAGTAAGAATGTATTTGCATATTAAAATATTTCCCAACTCACTATTAGTGTCTATTCCAACTTACCAGCCATACTCCTTTCTCCTACAATTACCCACTCCCTCCCTAATGAAATTTCTTTTTATCTATCTTTAAAACCCAAGCAAAAGAGAATTTTCATATTGAATCGTAGTGGTAAAACTTCACAATGGAAAGCTGCTTTAGTATTTGGAGGGATTGGGGTATTTGGTCAAGTTATGGTGATTCGCCAACGGAACTACAAGCGTTGGGCATATCTATCGGCATATTTGATTAATAAATCATAGTTGGATGACCACACAGTCCATCCACTTTTCAGTGCAAATCGATGGGAGAAGAGATCAATGATGGAAACAAAACTAAAAGCTGGAACCACCCTTATAGTAGATAGTTACTCTTATTTCGAGGTCTCTTTCTCATCTGCTACAGGACTTGATTTTGAATGGTGTAAGGAACCAGAGAATGGGCTAATAGCTCCAAATCTGATAGTGTACCTCGACATACCACCTGAGAAAGCTGCAGAGAAAAGGAGGCTATGGAGGTGAGAGATATGAGCAGTTCGAGTTTTAGAAGAAAGCTGCCCAACACTATAAGCTTCTTGAAGATTCTTCATGGAAGATTTTAGATGCTTCCCAATGCATGGAAGATGTGAAGAAATAGTGTCTTGACTTGTCAGAAAGGGAAGCCTCTTTCCTCCCTCTCGTCTTGCTAGGTTATCTAATATTCATTTTTTCATTTTTTTTTTTCTTTTTTAATTGAAGAAACGAAAAGTGAGGGCGAACACAGGGAAAGATGAGTTGGAAATGAGTAACAGTGAACCAGAAAATGAAATAGAAATATTATTTATTTTTAATAGTTTAATATCATATTGTGTTTAATGTCGTATTATTATAATAGACGTTAATAATGGCAATAGAATAATCATAAAATAAAAAAATAAGAACACAGCAATTTTACACGTGAAAACCTTTTAAGGAAAAAATTACGGGTAGAAAAGAAGAAATTCACTAATATTTGAAAAACGGATTATATAAAAAGAGTTTCGATTACATCTATTTAAAAGTTGAAAAACTCTATTCTAATCCATGTTAAATAGAAGAAGTGTAATTCTTTACGAATTCTACTTATGCGGCATGGTCCGTACAGTGGGAGCCGAAACCCCTGGTCGCAACCCCAACCAACAATTTCTTCAACAAGTGATGGGATTCGAGTCACACAAACTCTAACACACACCAGTGATTTCATCCTAAATTTTAAGATTTTCATTTGAATTTGATTTTTTTTTCAAAATAAAAATACTGATATAACATTAAATTATTGAAAAAGAAATACAAATGACGTGGCGTCATTGTTTTATACAATCATTTTCTAATAGTAAACTAACAAATTTTTATTTTGTTTCAGCAAACAAAATTTTTAATGACACGTAAATACATTCTTAGTTGGCATTATATCATCTCATTATTTTCATTTTAAATTGTAAAGAATTAAATGAAAAATAATTCATACTTCAAAAGGACTTAATTATATAAGTAAAAAAAAATTAAACTAACGTCAATGTATAATATTCCAAAATTATTAAAAGACTGAATAATTGAAATTCTATTAAAAGTTTTAAAATAAAAAAAATGCAGTTGATTAAAACAGAGATCAACTTACCTTATTCTTAAATTAATTAGTTTGTTAATTTTAGTAATCTAATATATACACTACATATTAAAGAAGAGGCGAAAGAAGAAAGTTTTTTTTTTTTTAAATTCCAATTATTGGCGTCAAATGAAAACATTACTCTAAATTTAAATTTAAAGTTGGTTTTTTTAGATTAAATTTAAAAATCCTGAAAATTAAAATAATTTAATTTAATTCTTGAAATCATTAGTGAAATTAAATTTGAATATAACATTAATTATATAAAGACCCAAAGAATTGGATAATTTCAATATGACCTAAATTATATATGTGAATGTAATAATGATATCTATTAAAGCATTAATTGAGTAAACAGTTTTCATTTATTTTCCTGCGATTTCCATTTATATTTGGAAATTTATTTAACATTAAGTATAAGTTGGCCTTAAAATAATTTAGTAATGATCAATAAAACGCTAAACAACAAAGCCAACAAATTAATATATCTATTTTTTATGCTAAACCCTGCTATAATATATGTTAGATTTGTATATAGAAACTTTGGTGGGGAGAAATTTCTTTTGAAAAATTTAGCCTTTGAAATAAAAAAAATTTGATATTTCACAAATAAATAAAGGTTTTTGTAAGTATTGACTTGATTGTTGAGTTGTTATACTATTAGAAATAATTTAAAATTGAAAAAAATGAACAATGAGTACAATTGATTGGTTATGTAATTCGTCAGAGAGCAATCTACTATAATCTTTATAGTATAATATATATACGCTCAACCTCACTTTCCTTTGTTGACTATTATACAATTGTAATTATCAAACTCTCTCCCTAACACTTATCCCTCACACATGGAAAGATAATCCCATTAAACTCTTACAAGTTTCCTTGCTTGATATAAAGTCTTCCACGATTATACCATAAATTTTGATGCAAGAGATCCCTTAAAAAGTTGCACAAAAATAGTCAAAATATGTCAACCAAAAGTAGAAAATTTTTGACACTTTAGTTGCTATAATGAGTTGCAACTGACTATTATTCCTCGAAATGTTGCCATGCTCATTTGTTTACTTCTTAAAGATCCATTTTGTCCCAATCATATTGTTGCCTTCTAATTTGAGAACTAATTGTTATGCACCATTTCTCTCAAATTGATTTAGTTTTTTTTGCATCGCATGTGTCCAATATGTATCTTTGAGAGCATTTTCCATCCTCTTTGGCTCAATGAAGGATGTATAGCAAGGTAGCCTAATCATATCGTGGTAGTTTGGTCTAGGCTTGTCCCTAACCTTGCACCACTTTTAGAATGACCGATAACATTATCTAAAAGTTTATTTTTATGTACTCTAGGGGAAGGTTTGAGGCTAAGAAATGTCATCAACGGGCTACTATTCACCTTCACTTTGCTCTATTATTTGTTCAGCTATAACTTTTTTTGCCATTGGTCATATTATCATTAAGAAACTCATTTTCTATAGAGCTATCTAGTTCATATTTGACTATCACATTGATGGGATCCATTACAAATTTGGTGCGTTTATTATACACTTTACAAGCCTTGTTATTTATAGAATAAATAAGGAATGCCTTCATCACTATAAGCTTCGAACTTCCCATTGTAATCTCTTTCTCAGTATGTAGCATGTACTTCTAAAGACATGAAAATACCTTATTGTTGGATTCCTTCCTCTTTGGGCCTCATAAGGTGTCATCCTGGTCTTTAGCCTTAACAAAATTCTACTAATCACATAACTCTTTGTGTTAACAACTTTTGATTAAAACCTATAAGAAATGTAACAACTCGTTTTTTAGTGGTGTAGGAAACGATAGTTTCAAAACTCCAAGTAGATATCTTTAGAATTTCTCCACTTGGACGCGAACTCTTCCCGTGTAGCTCTAGAAGGAAAGTGAATATCAAATCCCAATTGGTTACCGACAATGTCATAGAGAGCATCAAAGTCAACCCTATGTGCATCAAAAGGCCTACCAACAACTTGAGCATATAGCAAAATATTGGCTTTCAGCTCAGGCAGGAAGTTGCTAAAGTTTTGGAGAGTTTTCTTCTTAAAACCTTCTAAAGCTTTCGCGTGCTTTTGTTACAGGCTCACCATAGCAGCCTTTTGCTCTTTGGCCATCTTGCTTACAATGGCCTAATACTTTTCAACCATCTTCATAGAAGCATCCATGTTTTTTTTTTTTTTTTGCTTTTCAACTGCGACCTTCTCAAATAATTTCTCTGCCTTGCCCTCAATGACCACCAAAGGTTCAGCTAAGCCTTTATTCTTCCTCCACAAGTCTTTGTTTTTTTTCTTTAGCTTGGAATGGAGCTCACAGGCTCTCTTTAGAGCACGCACAACATTCTGATAAGAGTTATCATACTCCCTTTTGCTAACTTCAACTCCGCTTATGCCTTCATTGAAACCCAAACCAACCATGCTATCCTCAGCCAAGAGAACTTGTAGAGAAAGCTTCTTCACACCATTAGATGAATTAGCCAAACACGTGCAATCCTTAGTTACTTCTAGTAAAAAAACCATCAGATGGTTGGTGACATTGTTGGGGCTATAAGGGAACTCTCTTGTGCCCAGGTGCTCACACCAATAGAATAGTTTGCCAGCTTCACCACCCATCCCAACAAATTTTACGAGTGCACCAGCAACACCATCCTCCACAATGGTACCAAAAACGCCTTTATTCGAAGGTCCCTCCATGGTTGGGGATAAGAAGAAGGATAAGTAGAGGGTGATTTAGCAGGAATAGTAGGTGATGAACTTACATGGACAACCACAGGTGTAACGCCCCAACATTTTAATTTCTGGTTATGTGTATGTGTGACACAAATATCTGTCTACTTCAGTGGTTAAGTGTTATGGGTGTGCGTGTGAGGTCTCAAGTTCAAGCCTTGTTTTGGGAAAATTTTGGTATTTTTTTGAATAAAGCTGTAACCTTGCTTAAAGGGCTTAAGTTTAATTATTGGTAAGTAATTAATAGAATAGGTCTACTAGTCTAGTGGTTAAGTTGGGTGTTGGTATTAGAGGCTTGCTGTTCAAATCCCTGCATGAGTAAAGGTGTTTATTATTGCTTAGTGGACTGTAAGAGTTTTAGTTTAGCCAAAACACTGAGGTGTTTGTGAGTAATGGGGATTATGGGAGTGAATTTAGGGATATAGGGAGTTATCGAATCTGATTTTTATTTTTAATTTTTTCCTTTTTTCAAAATTTTGGCTTCCTCTTTCTTCTTCCCTCAAATTTCTGACGGTAATTTTTTCTCTCCCCTTTTCTTGTTGCTTTTTTTATCTCAATCGTTACTCATTTTATTGCTTCTCATCTATTTTTGCTCTTTCGGAGTCTGTTCTCTGTTATCCGTCATTAGTTAGTAAGTAATCTTTGTGTACTATAGTTTCGATTATTAAGTTTTTGATTGGAAGTATGTGTAATCTGTTTTGACAGTAGCGAATTGAGTGTAAAGGGCCGCCCTAGTGTCGATTTATAGTGGAAATCATCCGAGGTTTCAAGGTAAGCATTAAGTGGACGTTTTAGAGCGTTGATTGGTGTGATGGTTTTAATTTAATCATGGTTATAGGTTGATTTGGGGATTTAAAATGTCACTTGTAGGTTCTAGAGTGCTCGTGGTTGCGTTAGTAGCGAAAATGAACAAAGTGTATACTTGATTACACAGAAAATGAAGTTTCAGCGACAGCTAAAAACCTCATTGTCGATGCCACACAGACGTGTGGTCTTCTATGTGGTAGGCCGTATGCCCTAACACGGCCGTGTGATGGATGATGCCAGGCCGTGTGCAAAGGACACGACCATATGATGGCCAAGCAGGCTATGTGTAACACACAGGCAAGACTGAATTAGGCTGTGTGGGCCACATGAACATGTGTGATTTTGGGCCAGGCCGTGTGGAGCCAATTTGGTCTGTGTGGACACACGGGCATATAAGCCCACATGGGCGTGTGAGGCCGTTTTTACTGAATTGTATTATAAAGTTGCACGGGTCGCACAAGTCGACTGTGAACCTACTGTAAGGTCGGTAAGCACTACTTAGACCCCTAAATACTGAAACTGATTGTATGATTAATGTACTATTCATGTGTACTGATTTGAATGTATGCACTGTTAGTCATGAACATAGCATATCACGTATTGTATGTTGCATTGTATGCGGTTGGGATGATAATATTGGAGGAAGTGTACTGAAAGGCTTTAAGCCTATTGACTGGCAGCTCAACTGCAAAATATACTGAGAGGCTCTTAAGCTTATTGACTGGCAGCTCAGCTGCATTATACTGATATGTGCCGCATTCAGTACAGCTTGTAAGTGTAGGGATGGGTGGGTGTTTTAAACCCCACAGTAAGTGTAGGGATAGACAAAGATGGTGTATTACAAGCTGGTGGGTAGGACTCTGCATTCTGTTCACTGCATACATGACTGTTACTGTGTTGGGCTAAGGCCTCAATGCATATCTATTACTGTATTGAAATGGGCTAAGGCACATACTGCTGCTGATACTGTAATGGGCTTAGGTTCCAAACTGTACCGACTGTTTATGTGTTTAACTGTATGTTTGATTTTTGTGGGGATTACACACTAAGTTTACGTAAACTCACCCCTTTCATCTTATCTGTACAGGTAATCCCCAGACTTAGACGGATCAGTGAGGCGAAAGACTCGACGGTGATCATGATTTTGGACTATCATGACTTTCAATTTATGATTTATGGTTTTTATTTTATTTATTTTTATTACTGGTTTGTTTTGATGTAATTCTAAGGACTTTCGCTTAATTTGGTTTTTATTATTTGTTTTACAGATTTATAACTGCTAGTCATAGGAAAACTCAATTTTTAAAAGAACAAATGGTTTTTCAAAAACGCACAGGTATTTAAACTGTTCTTTTTATAAGCTTCCGTAATGAGTAATGTTTTGAAAAAATCATTTAAATGGGTATCATGATTTTGGAACTAGTACAAGATAAAGGAAAAGTGACTAAATGAAAATGGTTTTTATTGCGACGACATGGTTTCCAAACACCCTATCATGTGACATCGCTAGATTCGGCCATAACGTTTAGGCCAGATTTAGGGTATTACATTTAATGGTATTAGAGCCAGGTTAAAAAACTCGACTGTGGAGATGGGTTTTAAAATTTGGTTTTTAAAGAACTGATTTTCAAATGATTTGAAATATTTTTACTGAGTATGTGGTACACCGAGTCTCCAACACTGATTCTGTAAGTATTCTGAACTGTGATGAGATTTAAACTAAAAAGTCATAAATCATATATTCTAAAACTACTATAGGTAGTATACTGTGAAAATACTCTAGTTAGTATATACTAAAAACTATAGTCAAACTGAAACTATAGTAAACTGATAGAAACTATGATATGCGGGAATAAACTCTAAATTACTGATATTGTTCCATAAAACATCTGTTAATAAACATTGATCTGTAATTGATTCATAAAATTCTTAATACAGATAAACTTGATTAGATATGAGCAAACGAGGTATCCGCGAACAGGGTACTAGAGGCGAAGGTAAAGGCCGCAGAGGGGCTCGAGCTGAGTCTTCTTCACTGGGTAGTGTACCAAATCTAGATAAGAGCGAGATGCTAGTATTGCCGACTACTGAGTCTGGGTCTTATGATCGCATGGTTGGGGACAACGCATTATCTTAGGTTATGCTGAGGATACTCAAGACAGTCGATGGGCCCAATACTAGATCTGGAGGTTGAGGGTCAGTTACAGAATGACTCTGGTCCAATAGAGCTGAGCTTTTCAAAGGTGTCACTAGGGTCGCCCCTAATGTGGCCGAGTATTGGATTGAGGCCACAGAGAGGATCATGGATGATCTAGATTGCACCCCCGAGTAGAAATTAAAGGGTGCAGTCTCACTACTGCTGGATGAGGCTTATTAGTGGTAGCTTACTGTTAAGGAGGGCACTCAGCCTGAACATTTGACCTGAGAGTTCTTTAAGACTAACTTCCGGGGGAAATATGTGGGAGCCAGTTATGTGGATACCCGTAAGAGGGAGTTTCTGAATCTGGCACAGGGAGATCGATCAGTGGTTGGGTACGAGGCTGAGTTTTTGAGACTGAGCCGCTATGCGTAAGATATGGTGGCATCTGAGTATGAGCAATGTGCCTGTTTTGAGGATGGCTTCAGAGATAATTTGAGAGTTCTGATAGCTCCGTAGAGGGAGCGTAATTTTTCTACATTGGTCGAGAAGGTAAAGATCGCCGAAGAGGTTAAGCACGCTGAGCGCCAAAATTGTGATAGAGAGGTAGGAACAAGAGGGATTTGAAGCCTTTGAGTTCTACACAGAGGCCTGAGAAAAATGCTAGATTTGATGGGCTAGTTCGAGCTGGGCCCCCTGTTACTTCTGCTGGACTACAGCCATATGGAGACTATGGTAGACGCCATCATGACGAGTGTTGGAAAAGGATTGGGGCGTGCTTGAGGTGTGGATCAATAAAGCATCACTTTAGAGAGTGTCCGTAGATACCTGATCAGATGCAAGCTCTAGGTACTGGTACTGCACAGCCACAGAGGGTAGTACAACAACCACCGAGAGGTCGTGAACAGGCTAGGGGTGGTAATGGTATGGGCCATGGCAGAGAGCACCGGGTAGAGGTGCTGGTCAAGCTGAGGCAAGGTAGCCTGCTCTTGTATATGTTGCATGTCACTAAGAGGATGGAGACGCTCCAAATGTCATCACGGGTACGTTCCTTATTCATGATGTACCTCATGTTGTATTGATAGATATAGAATCCACTCACTCCTATATAACCTGTACTGTGTCTGAAAACTTGGAAATTTTAGTCGAGAGCACTACAAGTGAGGTTACTATACTGAGTCCGTTAGGATAGTCTACATGAGTTAACAAGTTGTTTAGAGACATCCCTTTAGAAGTTCAAGGGGAAATCTTTTTGGCTAATTTAATGGAGCTTCCATTTGAGGAGTTCGATCTGATTTTAGGGATAGATCGTTTGGTCAAGCACTGTGTTAGTTTGGACTATGCGATAAGAGGGTCGTATTGAGAACTGATGAGGATAACGAGGTAGTCATGATAGGAGAATGCCGAAATTATTTGTCTAACTTGATCTCTGCGTTGGTGGCAGGAAAGTTGATTTGTAAGGGACGTGAGGCATTCGTGGCCTACGTAAGTGTTTTAGATTCTAGGGGCTCTACAGTTAAGGACATTAGAATGGTAAAGGATTTTCTAGACGTGTTTCCTGAGGAGTTACCGGGTTTACCTCCGAATCAGGAAGTGGAGTTAAGAATTAAGCTTCTTTCTGGTATAGCTCCGGTGTCCATCGCTCCCTATCAAATAACACTTAAAGAGCTCGTAGAGCTTAAGGCTTAAATTCAAGAGCTATTAGATCGTGGGGTCATTCGTCCCAATGTGTCTTCGCGGAGAGCACCTATGTTGTTTGTGAAAAAGAATGATGGGACAATGAGGATGTGTATCGACTACCAACAACTGAACAAGCTAACGATTAAAAATAAGTATCCACTTTCAAGGATTGATAATTTATTCGACCAGTTTCAAGGGGCTTCTTTGTTCTCTAAGATCGATTTACATTCGGGGTATCATCAATTAAGGGTTAAGGAGACTGATGTATAAGACAGCATTTAGGACTCGTTATAGACATTACGAGTTCTTAGTTATGCCTTTTGGGTTGACTAATGCACTAGCGAAATTTATGGACTTGATGGACCGAGTGTTCCAACCCTATCTGGATTGATTTGTGGTGGTGTTCATCGATGATATCTTGGTGTATTCTAAGACTGAAGACGAGCACAATGAGCATCTTAAAGTGGTACTTTAGACTCTTCGCGAGAAAAGCTTTATGTGAAGTTCAGCAAGCGTGAGTTCTGGCTACGTAAAGTGACCTTTTTAGGATATGTAGTTTATGCTTAAGGGATTCGAGTAGACCCTCGAAAGATTGAAACTGTACTAGATTGGAAACAACTAAAGAATGTGTATAAAATCCGCAGTTTTTTGGGACTGGCGGGTTATTATCGACGGTTTATAGAATGCTTCTCATTGGTTGTAGCACCTTTAACTAAGCTGCTACGTAAGGGTATATCGTTTGAGTGGATTGATGCACAGCAAGAGAGTTTTAAGAAGTTTAAGATTGTACTGACTGAGGCACCTATTTTGATACAGTCTAAACCTGGAAAAGAGTTCATAGTTTATAGTAATGTATCATATGTTAGTTTGGGATATATGTTGATGCAGGATGGTAGGGTGGTAGTATATGGATTAAACTACTTAAGGATTATGACTGCACCATTGAATACCATCCTAGCAAGGCCAATGTGGTGGCCGATGCACTGAGCCGTAGAGCTGTGACCAATTTGAGGGCGATGTTTGCTCGCCTAAGTTTATTTGATGATGGTAGTTTATTAGTCGAACTGTAGGTTAAACCGACATGGATTGAGCAGATTAAGGGAAAGCAGTTGGAGGATGAGTCTTTGGGTTTTTAGTTTCTACAGATTGAGAGTGGTGACACAACAGATTTTGGATTAAATAGTGATGGGGTACTTTATTTCCGTGGGAGAATCTGTGTTCCAAATGATACTGACTTAAGACAGTCTATACTGAGGGAGGCGCATAGTAGTCCTTATGCTATGCATCTTAGCGGAAATAAGATGTACCGAGACTTTCATAAGTTATATTGGTGGCCAGTATTGAAACAAGGAGTTTTTGATTTTATGGCTAGAAGTTTTACGTGCCTGCAAGTTGAGGCTAAGCATTAGTTACCTTTGGGTTTGTTACAGCCAGTTAAGATCCCTTTATGGAAATGAGAGCGAGTAACCATGGACTTCGTTAGTGAGTTGCCCCTAACACCCATTAAAAAGAATTCAGTATGGGGCCATCATGGATCGATTGACCAAGTCTGCTCACTTCATACCGGTTCACACTGATTATTTTCTGCAGAAGCTGGCAAAGCTTTATATTTCAGAGATAGTGAGACTACATGGGTACCAATTTCGATCATTTCTAATAGGGATCTTTGTTTCACGTCTCGATTTTAGAGAAAGTTATATGAGGCTCTAGGTTCAAGGTTGGACTTCAGTACTACGTTCCATCCTTAAACCAATGGTCAATTTGAGAGGGTGATTTAGATACTGGAGGATATGTTAAGAAGCTGTGTTATTGATTTCCAAGGTAATTAGGAGAATTATCTGTTGCTAGTGGAGTTTGCTTATAATAATAGCTTCCAGTCTAGCGTTCAGATGGCACCTTATGAGGCTCTATATGGTCATAAATGTCGCACTCATTTATGTTCGATAGAGTGTGGCGAGCGACGTATTCTGGGTCCTAAGTTGGTTTTTGAGATAGAGGATAAGGTTAGACTGATTCATGATCATCTAAAAGAAGCTTCGGATAGGCAGAAGTCCTATACGGATTTAAAGAGAAAGGATATTGAGTATTTTGTGGGAGACCTTGTGTTCCTTAAGGTTTCGCCATGGAAGAAGATTCTGAGATTTGGTCGGAAGGGCAAGCTAAGCCCTATATTTATTAGACCTTATTAGATTCTAAAACAAGTGGGACCGGTTGCTTATCAGTTAGAGTTACCTCTAGAGCTTGACCGCATACATGATTATTCCATGTCTCGATGTTGAGGTGCTACCGCTCTGATACTACTTATATTGTCCCTATTAAGAAGATTGAGGTTAGGCCAAACTTGACATTTAAGGAGGAGTCAGTTCAGATTCTTGATCGTGATGTAAAGGTTATGGGAAGAAAATCTATCCCACTAGTTAAGGTTCTATGGCGTAATCATAACACTGAGGAGGCCACGTAGGAGCCTGAGGATGCTATACCTTAACAGTATCCTCATCTAGTCTGATCAGGTAAATTTCTGGATGAAATTTTCTTTTATGGGGTAGAATTGTAACGCCCCAAAATTTTAATTTCTGGTTTTGTGTATGTGTGACACAAATAACTATCTACTTCAGTGGGTAAGTGTTCTTGGTGTGTGTATGGGGTCCCAAGTTCAAGCCTTGTCTTGAGAAAATTTTGATATTTTCTGAATAAAGCTTTAACCCTGCTTAAAGGGCTAAAGTTTAATTGTTGGTAAGTAATTAACAGAATGGGCCTGTTGGTCTAGTGGTTAAGTTGTATATTGGTGTTGGAGGTCTGGTGTTCGAATCCCTGCACGAGCAAGGGTGTTGATTTTTGCTCAGTGGACTGTTAGAGTTTTGATTTAGCCAAAATACTAAGGTGGTTGTGAGTAGTGCAGGTTGTGGGAGTGAATTTAGGGATATGAGGAGTTATCAAATACGATTTTTTTCTTTTTTTTTAATTTTAAGATTCCTCTTTCTTCTTCCCTCAAATTTCTGACGGCAATTTATTCTCTCCCCTTTTCTTCTTTCTTTTTTTATCTCAATCGTTACTCCTTTCCTTGCTTCTCGTCTGTTTTTGCTCTTCCGAAGTCTGTTCTCTATTATCCATCGTTAGTTGGTAAGCAATCTTTGCGTACTGTAGTTTTGATTATTAAGTTTTTGATTAGAGGTATGTGTGATCTATTTTGATAGTAGAGAATCGAGTGTAAAGGGCCGCCCTAGTGTCGAATTGTAGTGGAAATTATCCAGGGTTTTGAGGTAAGCATTAAATGGACGTTTTAAAGTATTGGCTGGTGTGATAGTTTCAGTTTAATTGTGGTTATAAGCTGATTTTAGGGCTTTGGAATGTTGTTTGTAGGTTCTGGAATGATCATGGTTACATTAGCAGCGAAAACGAACAATGTGTATACTTAATTAAACAGAAAATGAGGTTTCAGTAAAATTCAAAAACCTCATTGTCGATGCTATAAAGGTGTGTGGTCTCCCATGTGGTAGGCCGTGTGCCCTAACATGGCTGCATGATCGATGAGGCCAGGCCATGTGCGAAGGACACGGCTGTGTGATGGCCAGGATGGCCGTGTAAGACATACGGACAGGACTTAATTGGGCCATGTGGGCCATATGGGTAGTCACACGAGCGTATGGGATTTTGGGCCAAGTCGTGTGATCTACACGGCCAAATCCTATTTGGGCCATATGGGCTACACGGGTGTGTGAGCCCAAACAGGCATGCCACACGAGCATGTAAGGTTGTTTTTATTGAATTATACTCTAAGATTGCACGGGTCACCCAAGTCGACTGTGAACCTATTGTAAGAACGGTAAGCACTACTTGGACCCCTAAATACTAAAACTGATTGTATGATTAATGTACTATTCATGTATACTGATATGAATGTATGTACTATTAGTCATAAACATAGTATATCACATATTTAATGTTGCATTGCGTGGGGTTGGGATGATGATATTGGAGGAAGTGTTCTGAAAGGCTTTAAGCCTATTGACTGGCAGCTCAGCTGTAAAATATACTGAGTGGCTCTTAAGCTTATTGACTGGTAGCTTAGCTACATTATACTAATATGTGCCGTATGTGGTACAACTTGTAAGTGTAGAGATGGTGGGGTGTTTTAAACCCCACAGTAAGTGTAGGGATGAACCGAGATGGCGTATTAGAGGCTGGTGGTAGGACTTTGCATTTTGTTCACTTCATACATGATCATTACTGTGATGGGCTAAGACCCCAATGCATATCTGTTACTTTACTGAAATGGGCTAAAGCCCAAACTGCTACTGATACTGTAATGGGCTTAGGCCCCAGACTGTACCGACTATTTTTGTGTTTAACTGTATGTTTGATTTCTGTGGGGATTACACACCAAGTTTATGTAAACTCACCCCTTCCGTCTTATATGTATAAGTAATCCCCAAACTTAGATGGATCGGTGCGGCAGAGGACTCGACGGTGACCATGATTTTGGACTATCATGACTTCCAATTTATGATTTATGGTTTTTATTTTATTTAATTTTATTACTGGTTTATTTTGATGTAATTCTAAGGACTTTCGCTTAATTTGGTTTTTATTATTTGTTTTACGGATTTATAACTGCTAGTCATAGGAAACCTCGGTTTTTAAAAGAACAAATAGTTTTTCAAAAATGCACGGGTATTTAAACTGTTCTTTTTATAAGCTTCTGCAATGAGTAATGTTTTGAAACAATTGTTTAAATGTGTATCATGATTTTGGAACTAGTACAAGATCAAGGAAAACTGACTAAGCGAAAATGGTTTTATTGTGACGACACAGTTTCCAAACACCCGATTATGTGACATCGCTAGATTCGACCATAATATCTAGACTAGGTTTGGGGTGTTACAACAGGTGAGCTCACATGAGCGACAAAGGGTAAGCTCGCAATAAGGGAAACAAAAGCAGTGGCCACAATAGTAGAAAACCTAGCATGGTCTGTCCTCTTTTTTTGTTGTTGTTATAATATTACATTGTGTTCCTTTTTTCCTTGCTGCTTACCACAACATTAGCAGCCCCCGTACTAGTCATACTCTTCTTGCCCATATCCAACATAAAAGTTTGCACGTCCATGTATTAGTCGATTTTCAATTTCCTACGGCAAACTAGTAGACTCCTCCGAACTGACTTCACTATCCGAGTTGTGCCTGTACCACCAATAATTATAAGATCAGAAATAGTAGTAAGCAAGTTAGGGTTTGCACCACTTTCCACATCTAGCGAAGGCAGTGAGAACCAAGGATGATGACTTAGAAGTAATTTATTGGTTCTTCTTTGTATCTTAACAACATCAATCCTAGATCATCTTTGGCCTTATGTGGCTACGTAAACCTCTCAGGCTGTACCCCAACAACATCAGATACTTCATTATTATCACCGAGTCTCCATCCATTGAAGCTAAAGTTTTTCAAATAGAATCGAAATACATTTGTCACATCCCATATATTTTATTTATTTTGTGCACATGATTGAGAATAAGGGAATTAATTGCCTAGTGGTTTAGTGGTTACTTAGCTATCATAGTGGTCCAAGGTTCAAGCCTCATTGTTCACACTCTTGCATTTAATTTTTTTGACAATTTTCTGATGCTTAATGAACATTGTTGTCCAACTCTTTCACCATACTAAGGAGGATTTGTTTCCTCCATTTGAAGGTCAAACTTACCATAGTTAAGGGGTACATGATCCCCTTTTTACTCCATGTCCCCTCCCTTGCCATAACCTCACCTCTTACCTTGTTGCATGATACATTGAACCTGGCCATGGTTGACCAAGCCCTCCTTCATTGCATTGTCATCCATACCCCCTCCCCCTCTCACTTTCTTTCATTTTTCATTTTTCTTTTCTCATCATTTTCTCTCATTTTTTCAAACAACGACCACCATCCTCTTAATCTTTTTCTTCCTCCACCGTGACCTAAACTTCCTGCCACCGACCCACCTCTCGTGGTCGCCACTCCTTTACTCTTTTCATCTCCCTCCTCCTATTGTCGTTGTGAGCACCGCTGTTGTTACCGTCGTGTGCCATTGTAAGTCCTTAATTTTTATTTAATTTTCTTTTTCCTACTCTTTTCTTTCCTCTTTTTAGCCAAACCTTAGAACTCATCCATTGTCGAATCACTATCGAGCTTCCACTGCCATTAATGACAAAAAAGATTTTCTTTTTCTTTTTCTTTTCCTCTCATTGTGTCGATTCTCACTTTGTTTTAATCAAACTTATTCTTTCATTGTAATGGTCCTTTTTAGATTTTTTGATTTTTCGACATCACTCATTTCTAATTCATTTATCCATTCAAATTAATCAAGTGTAAGTAAAGATTATTTTGGGTCATAAAAATCCTTCTCCTAGTGATTTCTTAATATGGTCGAATGGTATAGTGCCATAAATCATAGTGGTATTTTGTTATTGTTTTTTATTTATGAACTATAGTACTAATACTTCTTCCTATTGCTTTGAAAGGTCGAACAATAATTGTAGGGGAGACCTCTAACTTCGTAAAGGAAATCCTTTTTTTGAGAGTCTTAAATTGTGGGGTAAGTAATGTTAAGACTATTAGTGATGGATCTCTTAAGTGACAAAACATTTTCAAAGATCCACACTAATACATGTTACTTATATGATAGATCATCTTGCGATATAGATTGAGTGAAACTGTAAATAAGGGTTGAGGCAATTTGGATCTACAATCTAAGGTGTGGATCGATACTATTTGTTTTTGTGACATCAATATATTATTATTAACAAAATAATTATATTGAAATATATGAATATAATAAATATTTATGAAGAGTTGTATAACTTATCGAAATGGATACCAAGTAAGTGTTCTAACCAAATGGATCTATGATTTACATGACAAGTGATATGCTTATGGTTGTGGTTATGATATTTGTCTAGATCTCATGCTCATGATATGTGATGTATGGCTAATGTGTTATGATTTAAAAATGTACGATTTATGTGTATTTATGTATGACAAATCAAGATATATGATCTATTGTGAAACGCATGTTAAACATGTTAAAAGTGATTATTATGTGATAAGTGATTATGAGGGCATCTTTACATGCATAAGTGTATAAGTGATCTATATGTATTATGAATGAAAATCACCATATCACATGCATGGGGTAGGATTTTGTGAAAAGTGAAAATAGTGGAAGTATATCTACAATTCAGCGGTGGCTTGTCCATATTAATGTTATCAATGGCAGTTTATCTACAAACTAGTGGCAGTTTATTTGCAAACCAGTGGTGGCTTATCCACAAACGGTGTTTTGGATAGACAAGTTCCAAGGAACTCGATATTGGTGTGTAGTGGAGATGGGTAAGAATATTATAAAATGTGCATTAATTAAAATATGTATCGATATGTCCATGCATAAGCATCAGTGTTATATTCCATGATCTTGATGAATTATGATTATGTCATGATTGATGTATTGTACTTTAATATGTATGCAAATATATATCATGTGTTGATCTCACAGTGAGCCTTTTAAAGCTCAACCACGTTACTTATGTGTCGGATTCAGCCATCGGAGAGTCTCTCAGAAATAAACGATTTTTATGGTTATAGACTATTTTATATTTTTGGGACTTTCATGGACTTTTAAATTTTTATTCTGGGACTTCAATTGTCGTTTATCATTAAACTGTGGAATGAATGTTTTATTTTTAAAAAAACCTGTGGACAATTTGACATTTTGCATGGTTTTAATATGGATGAATTGTTTAACTATTTTCTCAATAAAATCCTTTTTCCACAAACTTTTGATTAAACTTGAATTTTTAATATCGTCGTAACGTTTTTCAAAAATAAGATTTCTTCTCAAGTTATGATTTAAAACAATTGTGTTCAAAGGAAATATTAAGCACATATTTTCAAAAATTAGACCTGTTTATTTTAACTTATGTTTTAGCCATTTCCATGGTCTATGTGATCACTTAGATTGGGCCATAACGTCTAGGCCCAATTTGAGGGGTTACAACATTCCTCGCGGTTAAGACATCTTCCAAATTTAGAACGCGGCCTTTATGAAGCCTTTTAAATTACACCCAATTCTCTCTAGTTATAATGTTTCATTAAGTTAAACACATGTCCTTACTTGGCGAGGACCACTCCATGGGGAAACCGAAGCCATTAGTAAGCTTACACTTCACCCTAATGTACTTCCCTGAATTCAAGCGAAGGTTAGAACACTTGTTGGAAATGATAGATTCCACATCTTTGTAAAGGGTAAAGTAGTAGATACCTAATGAACTCCCTCAATTGTGGGCCTTCAGTTGGTTCAGGTTTTGGAAAAAAGTAAGCAATGGTACCTCATCGCCTTTGACAACAACCGACAAAATAGGCCATCGTGGTCCATCAGGAGAACCCAGACAACTAGCCAGGTGTGATCCCGTAATCTTCAATTAGGTGGCAAAAGAAATAGTGAAGAGGCAAATGAAACTCAGCCTCTATTACGTGGAAGGGATGAAGAAAACTATTTTTGTTGGAGTCGCTCAGATGATGTGAGCCCACAAGAACTGAAAAATCATACGCAAAATTGGGGATTTTAATCCTTCGCACTTCTATGGTTCGAAACGTTTCCTTCGTCTTCGTAGTATAGGTGTAGAAATTAGCCTCGATAGGAACCCCTGCTACCCGCTGTTGCGTGGATAGCTCGAAATTATCTGGCGATTACTGCCTCTATTACGTGGAAGGGATGAAGAAAACTATTTTTGTTGGAGTCGCTCAGATGATGTGAGCCCACAAGAACTGAAAAATCATACGCAAAATTGGGGATTTTAATCCTTCGCACTTCTATGGTTCGAAACGTTTCCTTCGTCTTCGTAGTATAGGTGTAGAAATTAGCCTCGATAGGAACCCCTGCTACCCGCTGTTGCGTGGATAGCTCGAAATTATCTGGCGATTACTGCCTCCCTTATTTCTAGCCATGATCGTAACAGAAGAAGAAAGAATACCCAAAGTAGAAAAATTCGTAGAAATTTACCTTAAAGAAAACATTCTTTGTCGAATACAGCAAACATTCTTTGTCGAATACAGCAATTGAAAATATTTAATACAATGATTTTTAAGGCTTTATAACCCTTTCCCTTTTTAAAGAATTTTTTCCTTTATACTTTAATGATTCGATTAACCAATGACAAAGGAACTGTTAGATCTGAATAGGTATAATCCCCTCGTATACGTGGTGAGGTAAACGCTAGGCACCAGTGACCAATGCGTGTTTGGTAAGCTTTTTAAATTGAAAAGGTCAGTTCTAAGAAGCGCCACTTTATAACCTTTCTTAGAACCACTAGGCTACTGACCCAGATTGCCAACCCGAAACGCGGATATAACCTAGGCTACTGACCCGTGACCCGAGTTTAGACCTCACCAGGTGGATATGTTAAGGGGCTTGCGAGCTCAGTTCGCATATCCCTGGGTGTTCTCAAGCACAAGGTACAAAGCCAAATGAGTAAACTGGCAAACACCTATACCAGCAAACATGTGTTAAGTCTAGAACAGCGTACGTGTCGACATGCATAGAGCCTACCAAAAAGGTCAAATCCATGAATAGTAACCATGTCATATAAATATCTGATTCTCCTCACCAAGAAGGCACACAACAAAAACACTCAGCAATGATTATTACATTTTCAAATTGATAATTTCTTTTTGAAATTCAAATATTTTTACTTTGATATTGAACATGACTTTTTTTTAATTTTAAATTCATCTCCAATTTTAAAAAGGAAAGAAAACGTTTTTCACCCGAAGAAAGGATAGTACAAGTTTATATTTACATTTCTAAAGTTTAAGATTTAATGTGGAGGATATAATATATAAAAAAGGTGCTCCATGAAACAATTGTATATTTCCCTACATCTTATACAAATAATTGTCTACAATTTAAATGTGAAGCACATAATTGCACAAATAACATATTGGTCATAGAACAAAATTTCTAATTTATCTATTTATAATTTCATCTATCTACCCATAGTCCCTTTTTAATCCGTAAATAAGAGAATAATACTCTTCAACACACTTGAACTCACATCTTCCTACATTAACAACAATATTCGTGCCAATTGAGCTGAAATTCCATCAAAAGCTACCCACTTATCTTTAAATTTTCCAATGTTGTTAAAAAGTTACATGCAGTATTTCTAATTTTAGAAAAGCTTTACACCTTTAAAAGGGTATTTAAGCAAGTCTAAATAGGAAAAATTTAGGAGGTAGTTAGATAATGGGTCAGAAGAAAACTGGAAATAAATGGCACCAAAATCTGGTTTAGCTATAATATTGATGAAATTGAAAGGTTGACAGCTGAAGCAAGCACCACCCATTATTCCAGAAGACAAAGCCCCATCATTTATAATTAATATTATTAAACACTCCATTGGGTTTCATTTATTGGAAGTGAATAAATGGGGTTACTGTTTTGAGAGAGACATGAATGATGAACGAGTATCGTAGCTGTAAATCTTAAAGGCTCTGATGTGTGTGTGGGAATACGACTGTCTAAATAAATATATGAATCTCAATACATCAATAAATACAGGCTCCACTCAACAAACAAAGAGGCTTTGATTTTGTCACGGGACTCATTCAAATCTATTAGGATTTATGACCTATATATATTATTGGTTGAAATATTTTAGAGGTTTTTTAATATTATAAGAATTGGATTAAATTGATTGATTTATTATTAAATAGATTAATTTAATTTATATATAATTTAAATTTTATATAAAAAATTTTATTCATAAAACTCTTAAACTATAAATGATTTAACAATATTAACTATAGTTTAATTTGGTCTTTTTTAATTCTTTTTAACAGTATCGCGACTAAATTTATTCATTTAATAGTAAAAAGACTAATTTAATTAAACTCCTATAATAAAAAGACTTCTCAAATATATTTGTTATATATTATATTAATATATATTTAGAATATATTCCAATTTTACTTGAATAAAGAAAGAACTCTTAACCTTTCTAAAAAAATAGAAAGAAACCAATCTTAGATTAGATTTAGTTAATGTTGTAATATAGCTCATATTTAATTAGGATTAGAACTTTTTAGTTCAAGCTTTGTACAAACATTTAAATTTATGATATTATGTCAATTAAACAATCGAGCCTCATTCAATTAATTTAAATATGTTTGATTTTCTTTTTATGGAGAATCCAATTTAAAATTTTAAGAGGATACTCTATCAAACTTGAATTATAAATTTAAAATTATTTTTTTTATTCATTTCACTTTTACCCACAAATGTTTCTCAAGATTTTATCACCTTTGTACCCCAAAAAAAATTTATGAGGTGGAGGTCCATCTCGCTTTCAAACCCAAACCCAATTTTGTTTGGGAAAAGTGAATGATATTAAATAAAAACTAAATTATATTTAGATAGATAATCCATTTTTGGGCATCATTCAAAAGTAGAAGAATTAAGCTATCGAGAGGATTAGAACAAATACAAAACAAGAACTTGGTTAACGAGTAAGTTTTTATAATATTTTTGTTTTAATTTTATATTAAATATGTGAAATAGTTTTTTTTTTTTTTTGCAAAGATAAGTAGACGAATTATAATTATTATTTATTACAACGATTAAATTTGTGACATCAAAATTGAGTTCATTTTTGCATCAGCCTAATCTATAGTGTCACATCCCAAAAATCGGGTTAGTAAAAATTAGGTTAGTGAAGCCAAGAGTAGTCACGTCCTGATTTTGAGTTAAAATTGTGGAAATTTTGTCAAGTGAAGTGATCTGATTCAGTGGTTAAGTGTTGTGCTTATGTGTCAGATATTTTGAGTTCGTATCCTTTTCCTTGCATTTGTGTTATTTTTGCCTAAACCCCTATCTTCGAATATCTGGCTTGAAAAATAATTTTGTGCAACTGATAGTAGAATAAGTCTACTAGTTTAGTGGTAAGGCTTCCGTTTACCTTTTAGTCCTATGTTCGAATCATTGCGTGAGTAAACGGGAATCATTTTTGCTAATTCCCCAGTGTGTCGCTCATGTAGTGGAGTTTGAGTTGAATTCGAAATCTGGAAGTTTGATGGGTGGCTAGTTGGTGGAATTTAGTGGGATTTATTTTTGAAAAATTATCCCAAAAATTTCTCCCATTCAACCATCCACCTCTCCACTTTTCCCCAAAACACTCATTTTGTTTTTCACTTTAATTGCTTTCAAGAAAACCTTTTAAGATTTTTTTTCTTCTCTCTTTTTCTTAGTTACAGTAAATAACTTTGTGTCGATTTTGCCTTGCCTTTTTCAAAAAACTTTCTTAATCGATTATATTTTCTTTTTATTCTTCATTGTTACTCTTGTTCCGTGGTGCTGTTCTTAAAGCTTGTAGTAGTTCGGTAAGTTTTTGTGTTTTGCTGTAGAATACCATTGTTGTTGTTAGAAGTGTATTCTTTGGTTTAATTGTTTCATGTACTATTTGGAGAAGTTGGTGAGTGAACAATATTTTTCCAGCGATTTAGAAAATTTGTAGGACTGCCGTTACTATTTAGGGTAAGTGATCGAATGCCGAAAGTTGACTCTCGATTCGTTAAGGCCTGTTATTGCAATTGTGGCTGATTGATTCATTGAATTTTGTATATCATCGTTAATTGTTCGTGTTGAACAAAAATTTTAGGTTATAGAAGTGTGTTGTTACGTCGAGGTTTAGAAACGTTCAGGTGGGTAACAAAAAACTCAAAAAACAGTGAACGACGTGATACTAAAAAGTGAATTGTTGACGCCACACGAGCTGGGTTGGTTAGGCCGTGTAAGACAAATAGGCTGGGCTAGTTGGGTCGTGTAGGCCACATGGGTTGGGTTAGTTGGGCCATGTGGGTCCATTTTTCGAATATTTTATCTAAGCCCATATTGATGTGTGATTTGTGTTTAGTCACTTTATAGGGTCCGTATTGTTTAAATTTGACTTTAAATATGATATTTTGCTACTGTATGTGATATGGATTATGTATGTAATTTAACTGCTAGCATGTTAAATTAGATATTCGTATTTGATCAGTAATTTGATAATTTTGTTAGCATGTTCTGATATGAAATGCATGTATAACACATGTCCATATGTTACCTATTAGTATATGCATATGAGTACGTAATACGTTCTGACATGTGCATTGCAGTGGGATAATGATGTGATGGAGGAAGTGTTCTGGCAGTTTAACTGCATACAAATATTATTACGCCATTGTTGTCGAGCAACCCGGGGTGGCGGGTCATCGTTGCCGGGCAATCTGGGATGACTTATTTTGTGGTATTAACCACATATCTAATCTAATGACTTGACCACACTTATTTGATTCTGGCGAATTACCACATTATTTTTGGCGGTTTGGTTGCGCTGTTCTGAAAAGTGACGTATGTTCACTTAAAGGTGTGTGGGGTCGGATGGGCTCTTGTAGTCCTATTGGTGTGTATTAGTAGGAAGAATATGGTGTGTAGCGAATAAGGATAGGATCTGTGTTTGCATTTGTATCTACATTTGTATCTGCATCTATATTTTTCTCTAGAATTGCATCTACGATTGTATTCAAAAATTGCATTTGTACTTGTATTTGTATCTATTTTGTTTGTTTAGGTTGTGTACACACTGCGTTTGTAAGCTAACCCAATTTTTCTGACTTTTCAAGTAACCAACAAGTTTAGGATCGAAGGTGCGCAGGAGCTTGGACTGCTTTCTTAGTTAATTAAATATGGTGTTTTATGTTATTAATTTTCTGGACTGTAAATTTTTTTTTACACTTTGTTTTCTATTTTTGTTTTGTTCGTCGATTTTTGGTATTTTTAACGTAAAACTGCAAAATCATACAAGTTAACAAATTGAAATTTGGTTTTCAACTAAAATTCTGTAAATTTTCTGCTGCTAAACTAAAAATGTGATTAAGTGATTTTATTATAAAATAAGTGTTTTCGGGTATGATATTTTCTAAGGAATACACAAAAGGTTTAGCTAAAAATTATTATATTTTGACCATTAGTTTTCTGAATCTTTGCTTTCCAAAATAAGATGTGGTATGAAAACAAAGGGTTGAAGTTTTAAAATTTATCAATGTAACGCCCCAAAAATCCCGTACTTCTTTTGTGTGATTTTTTATGTGAATGTGTGCTTAATGTTCTTAGGCAAATATTATTTGTGTGTTAGAAGGCCCATAGTTAAGTTTTGGATCCTAGCTTAGTGTTTTTAGGAGTTTAATTTTGGCCTTCTAGAAGGTTGGAAGTGGCGTGAAGATGGACTCTAAGGGGAGTGTTCAGAAGAGAAAAATTAGGAAAAAGATTGGGGATTCATCAGGGGGAAAAACAAGGAGATAAGATGGGGAAGATGTGGAGCTAATTGGGACTTTAGGGCTAGCTAAGTTTCAGCAATAGGCTATATATATGGGTGTCGAATTTGAGGTCCTAGGTTAATGGTGAATTCTTCATCTTTTTCTTTTTCTTTGTGTTGCCGATTTTCATTCTTTCACCTCCCCAATTTTTGTTAGTCTAAATTCTTTTCCCTCACTTACTGGATTTTCTTCTTTTTCTTCTCAAATTCTCCTAGATTTACCATTGGTTTAGCCGAATCCTTCTTCTATTCTTCTTCTTTAATTTGTGCTGAATAAACCTTATTTATCATATTAGTTTAAAAGTCGAAAAGCGAAAAATCCCTCGGCCGATTATTCTGTTGGTGTAAGTACCTTATTTCTTTTTCGGTTACTATTGTTAATACCGATTACTCCTCTCCCTCATTCTTCTTAATCGATTTTGGCAGGGGATTGATATTGAATCTCTGTTCTTTAGATCTCTGCCGAATCACTCCTTATGCATTTCGGGATTTTGGTAAGTATTCTTCACTTTTAGTTTTGAAGGTTGGCCTAATGGTTGCAAGTAATGTGAGGGTGACTCGTGTTGGATGCCAGTCACCTAATACTTGGGTTTTGATGATTGAGTTGGTACAGATCTAGGGTTTAATAGCGGTTGGTAACGAAATGAGCTATTAAGGCTTGTCGCACACAGTAAGGTTACGGTGAGGTTTCAGTTTTTTTGATAAAGTATTAAGCCCATGATTAATCGTTAAGTGATGTTGATTATAGGTTCGTAATTAAGGGGATTGCAACACGTGTTATTACCAGGTGTGCACATACACTGCACACACACGATATCGGCAACGCCGAAAAGCTGAAAAGCCGAAAGCGGTTAAATGGGCCTGGTGGGCCCTAGGGCTAAGATATGTGAAATTAATGTTTTGTCTGTATGAAATGAATTAGTCATGTGAGTTACATGACCTGGATTTGGTTTGGGCCTAATGGCCATATGAATGTGATCTAGGCTTAGTGGGCCATATGAATAAGAATGAGCTTTAAGGGCTATATGCATGTTTTTAGACTTGTTTGGGCTTTCTATATGGGTTTGGGCCTAGTATCTGATAACTACCAAAACATTCATAAAACTTAAACACATAATTACAACCGTGGACAAGTCATAAGATTGAAGTGTGGTAATGGGTATTTTCATGTCTAGGATTGGATCTAGGGAGAGCTTGGTACTTAAGCGGTCTCAATGACCCACCTCCTCTTCTCTGGAATCCTACTTGGTGCATAGTACCTGTTCACTTTGGCCAACGGGGACTTGTTAACTGACCCAGGTAAGTACTAAATCCATAATACTTAAAAATGACCGAAATGCCCTTAAGGGCAAAAATGACTAAAATACCCCTGGGTAGTAAAATGACCAAAATACCCCTATATGTATGAGTATGATTAATGCATGTTACATGTTATTTGTTGCATTCATACATTACAATATTGCATATGGGCTGGGATTTTGAATGGAGGAAGTGTAGTTGAGGGTCACACGGTCGCTTGACGACTGTGGATCCACCGTAAGGCTTTAAGCCACCGAGCAGCTTTGCTGCACCGTTAAGTAGTGCTGTAACCTGTACTACACTCTATATAAGCAGCTATGCTGCACCGTTAAGTGGACCGCATTGTTTTCACACCGAGTTGTAATAAGGATGGGTGGGTCGGGTATCTCCCCACAGGAGTGTGGGTTGGAAGGGGGTGTAAGGATGATGGGATATAAGCATTGTATACATGAACTGTGATTTAATGTTGAAATGGGCTTGGCCCAGTTAAATGTGCTATGTGGAAATCGATATGGGCTAAGACCCTATTAAGGCTAAGGGCCACCGTACTTGTATTGGGCTCAGGCTCAAAATGCTTTGATTAATGCATGCTATTGTTTGTTGAGGGTTGTACACACTGAGTTTCGAAACTCACTCCTTCTTTTAATATTTTCAGGTGACCCTCAGTAGGCGGTTCGATGGATGGTGGGACTTAAAGGTGGCCAACTAGCAAGATATTATTATTTGGATTTTCTTTAGAATTCCTAGTATTTTGAAATTATTTTAGCTCGGATTGTAATAAAGCCTTATCTCTTAGTTATTTCATTATTGTTATTATGTTTTATACTTAGAAACAAAACATGGATTTAGTTGCTTCATCCACTTTTCAAGATTATCTAAAATTTATTGTTGTTTTTTAAATTAAGCTTTCGCAGTAAATATTTTCCAAGTAATTAGTAATTTATAACAAGAAATAGCTTTTAAATACACCTCATTTTGAAAAGAAATATAAATAAGGATTTTACTTAACTTTTTCTTAAGAAAGGTTTTCAATGAAAATAGGTTTTTGCAAAAACACTTCAATATGACACGCTGGATTCAGCCATAGCGTCTGGGCCAAGTTTAGGGTGTTACATTTAGTGGCATCAGAGCCTAGGTTACAAAGCTCGGGCTATGAAATAGGCCTTATTATTTGAGTTTAAAAACTATTTTTGAATAGATCAAAATATTTTGAAATTCTTGCTGGGCGGCACACCGAGTCTCCGACGTCGAGGCAAGTAAGTTCTCCTGATACTAAATTTATTTTGAATTGATATACTGTAGATAGTTAGTGGGCTACTTTAAATGATTATACTGAGACTTTTAGTTAGAACTGAAGCCCGTAGGAACCTGAAATTGTAGAAGATTTATGAAAACAACCTTCTTACTTAATACTTTCATAAAACATCGGCGTAACTACTGAAATTTACTAAAATTTACGAAAAGAGTAAGCTTTAAAAGCTTAGTAAGTCTATATGTAAATAATTATCATCATAACAACATTTAGCCATGCCAAGGTTTATCTCATACACACTAACTTACCACCTAAACTTACCAACATTTCTATACAAATCATGCACATTATTTTCACCTACTTAAGTCCACATGCACCCTTGCATCCACATGCATTTTCCCACAATTACACTTGGCCAAAAGAATACACCTTCACACACATATCATACTACCACACCAAATTTCTTTAGTATATATTCCCATTGAACTCTTCGAATTAACATTCGATACTCGGTGGACTTTCCTTTCATGATTCCACCAACACATAAGCCTGGCTCTCGGGTACATATGGTGAAGTTCACTTTATCACCCATGTGACTTAGCTATATATGATATTGCTCTCATGTACACATGGTGAAGTTCACTTTCTCACTCATGTGACATAGCCATTTAGTCTCGTAATTATCGCGTTCACATGGTGAAGTTCACTTTATCACACATGTGACTTAGCCATTAAATTCCATAGTTCTCGGGTGTACATGGTGAAGCTCACTTTATCACACATGTGACCTAGCCATATTTATCCGTATCACTCGTTATTTCTGAAGGTTTAAACGAAAACTCTCATTTCCATACTTTCAACACCATAGAAGATTTTCAATAGCAACATTTCATAACATTCATTAGAATCATTAATGTACAAATAAAACGGACACATTACTTACATATAAACTTACCTCGACAACAAAAAGTGGTATTTTGCAACTTAATCCGAGACCTTGCCCTTGCCCTGGTCAAGTTTGATTCCTCGATCTTCTCGATCTATAATGACACATTTAACTCGTTTAATGCACACATTACTCAAATTTAATCCAAGATCATCCTATGATAATTTTTACCATTTTACCCCTAACTTTGTAAATTTTTACAACTAAGCCCTTAGGCTTGTAAATTGAAATGTATAAATTTTCTTGGTTACCTAAGCCTAGCCGAATATCCATGGCACTCAAAACAGACCACGTTTCTCATCAATTTATATTTTTACCACTCAATTTATTAACTTTGCAATTTGGTCTTTTTTAAGGACTTTCATGAAAAATCACCTAGTAATCATAGTTTACCACACCTTAAACCTTCATTTTCCACATTAGACCTCAAAATACTTGCATGTCATACATGGGTAAAATTTTAAACATCAACCCTAGCTTAAAATAATGGTAAATTAGCTAGAGCAAGGTACGAGGATTCTAAAAATACGAAGAGAATTAAAAACGGGGATCGATTGCACTTACTTGTGAGCTTGAAAATCAACAAAACCCTAGCTATGGCTTCTCTGTAATGCCCTAATTTTTGGGTTTCTTTTAGATTTTTCTTTATCTGATAAAATGTTTAAATTCTGGTGTTTGGGTGTGTAAAGCATGTTTGGAGTATGGTAATGGGCCTATGGAAGGCCCATGTGTTGGTTGGAAGCTCGGCAAAATTTTGTATTTTTGACTTAGGAGATAGGGGTCTCTTGAAGATAGGTGTTATAAGAAAATATCAGTGAAATAAGACACAAATTGTTCAGTGGTAAAGTGGCAAGGGAGGCGCCACTAAGCTCCTTAAAAAACGGCGCCTAAGTGAGCTTAGAGGTCAAGGGTTCAAGCTCCAGAGGTTGCAAAGGTGGTGTTTTATTTTTGTGCTTGAACGGGTAAGAGTTTGAAGCAAAATTAAACTCTGCTTGGGGAGAGATTTGAATCGGTCATAGGAGTGAATCAAGGAGCAAATCAAGGACTTTTGAATTTGAGTAGAAGTGGCCGGCAATAGGGACTCTCTATGAGGCAAATCGGTAAGCAATATTGGGTGTAGCACAATCGGCATAGGGGAGTCTTTGTGCTGATTTCATTTAGGGTCTTTTAGAGGTTCTTGAGCCGATTGTGTGTATCACTAGGGTCTTCTCCTTTTTCCTTTTGTTATTCAATCTTCCTTTTCCTCCTAATAGCCAAAAACTACCCTTACCCTAAGCCTTATTGCCGAATTCTCTAGTTGCCGAAAGCACTCCTTAGTTTCTCTTCTTTTCTCGTTCTCCTTCCCTGTTCTTTCACCTCATACCGATTCCATTCCACCCCATTTCTCTTCAAGACCGAAGCCACCTCCCTCCTTCTCAATTTCTTCAACCTTCTATCTTCTTCCCTCCATTCTATTTCCTTTCGACAACCGTACCTCTTCCTTTCCACCCACACTTCTTTCTTCACCCTTATAAACCAAAAGACTACCCTCCATTGCTGATTCTCCTATTGACCGAAACCCCTATGCACTTTGTCGGTTTTCGTTAGTATCATACCTTTCTTCTTCTTCTTCTTCTTCTTCTTCTTCTTTTATTGCTATCTTCCATAACTGAACCCACTTTGCTTGTATCCCCTCCCTTCTTCTCTTCAGAAACCAACCGAATAGATACTTGTTGTGGCCGAATCTCAGTTGTCCTTAATAAGCCGAAACCTTCACATTTTGTAGCGTTTAAGGCCGAATCTTTAGACCAAACCTATCTTGCTTAGGGGCCTGTGGAAGGGAACATTTTGGTGCGAGATTATACTTCTACCTAGGACTCTCTTTGAACCGATTAGCACTCTGGTAAGTACTCAATCTAGTTTTCGATTAATCTCTAATTAAAGTTTAAGTTGAAGCCCTTATGAGGGTGGTTATCGTGGGACTAAGGCAGATGTGGTCTCTTGCTTTGATATTATTGTGTTAGCGTAAACAAAGGGGCACTTCGCGAGGATTTGAAGGTTGGTTCGGCAAAGCACAAATACCTAGTCTATATTTCGGCAAAGAAGGGTAAGATTTAATGACTTAGGCCAGGTTGGCCGATTTTGGTAAGGGATTTATGGTTTAGCGATTTTCGATTATAAGTCTAACATTAAGGTGATTAACGATAGGTTTTCATTCGTGGATTCCGTCAACGATTTCGACAGTTAACAGGTGTGTAACTAATCCCAACTTTTAGACTAAAGTGGTAAAAGCCGAAATGGCCATAAAGTGACCGACCACTGGTGGAAAGTAACCGAAAGTGCACTCGTGTAATACTTAAGAGTAATCGTTTACTCCGTTGGGGCTAACCACAAATTCGGTGGTGAAGGAATTGCAGAAGGTGCAATTCTAAACGTTTTGGTAAGTTGGGCTTCGATGGGCCAAGGTGGCCCAATGGGCTTCCGAGCCCAAATCGGTAAAATGACTGTTAAGGGCTTTCTGGTAACGTGGTAATAATAATATGGTTAAATTGGTAATCTGAACCTAAAAATTGGACTTAACAAGCTTAAGACTTTAGTGGACACAGTAGGGCCCATTAGGGGTTTTAGGCTAAAAAGGGCAAAAGTGGAAATTAAGCTTAAAATGGACTTCTGTGGATATCTATGGACTGATAACCAATTGAACATGCATAAAATCTCTGAAAATATGGAAAAGGACTATAATACCCTTAGGTAGGGAAAATTACCAAAATACCCCTAGGTGTAAAAAGACTATTATACCCCTAGGGTCAATTCTGTATGAAATGTATGATTTTATGTATCTGCATGAGTTACCATTTAATATGAATATATATGATGCATGAGATGCTATATGTTGCATGCTAGTATGTATATATCTAATGCATGGGGTATGGGTTTTATGATGGAGGAAGCGTTCTGGCAGCCTCGCTGCAATCTGGTGGCATCGCCACGTTATACATTTGTTCTGGTGGCCTCGCCACAATATCTGTATCTGGTGACCTCGTCACAATATCTGGCAGCCTCACTGTAAATATTATCTGGCAGCCTCGCTGCAAATTATATCTGGCAGCCTCGCTGCAAATATCTGTGGTGTGTAGCGGTTGGGTGGGTCGAGTAGTCTCCCCACATGGTGTAAGGTTGGTACAGGGGTGTTATGGATGGATTTGGGTTGGGTTTCTGTTTGCATATTATTTCTGATCTGTATCTGTTATGGGCCTATGGGCTTAACCTGATTTCCATAATGGGCCAAGGCCCAATTATGTCTGATTCTGAGGCTTGATCTGTTTTGGCCTATGGTTGAGATTATGTTACACACTGAGTTATCAAACTCACCCCCTTTTTATTTCATCTCTGCAGGTAACCCTCAACCATAGTGGGCTTGGAGCTGCGAGAGATTCGGAGTGGCCACAACATCTACAAATTCGGTTTTTGTTTCATTTTAAGTATTCCATTATGCTATTTTTGGGTTTTTAATTGTAATAAGGCCGTTATTTAATTTCTCTTTATGGTTTATCTTTTTAATTCATATTTTATCGAAACTGCTAGTTATAGGCTGCACAGGTTTTCAAAGTATTAACAACATTTTCAAACGCAACAAGTTTAAAACATGGATAAGTTAAGGATTAACAAATTGGTTTCTCTCAAACTCGCCGTTTTAGTAAAATATCATCTAAGTCACAATAAGTAAAAAGATCATAAGTTTAGTTGTAGGATCATGTGACACACCAGATCTGGTCATAACGTCCAGACTGGGTTTGGGGTGTTACATTTAGTGGTATCAAAGCTAAGTTGCAACAACTCAGCTGTGGATCGGGTCTAAAAATGGGAGCTTTCAAATAATCAAAACAAAGATTTTCGAAAGATCATGCTTTAACAATTGTTTTCAAAATTAATTGGAACTTATTTTGATGAACTTCTTTCGGATATAAATGATTTATTTTCAAAGAACAAATTAAGTTTTCCTATGTAATCTTTCTAAAGAGTGGCACACCGAATCTCTGGCCCAAGCCTGTAAGTTTTCTGAACTTTTCTGATTAATTCTGCAATTCTGATTATATGCCTGACTAAGACTCTATTATGATACTCTAGTTAGGGTATTACTGAAACTATAGAGACTCTGATAGGTGGACTGAGACTGTAGCTAGGCTACCGCGGAAGAAGATAACCTCTGAAATGCTATTTATTCATAAGACATCTGTAATAAACATTGAAATAATAATCTGACTCATAAAACTTCTAAAACAGAAAGTACAAAATGAGTACGCGAGCAGCTCGTGGTAGGGGCCGTGGACGTGGCCGAGGTAGTGCATGAGCTGAATCTTCATCTTCAGGACATGCGCCAGCAGCTGATGCACCAGTACCACCGGCAAAAGAGGTGGAATCTCATGATAGGGGTGTAGGGGATGATGCCCTATCACAGGCGATGCTTCGAGTTTTGGAAAGGGTTGTTGGGGCAAGTACCGGTAATGGATTTCGAGGTTCTATTTCTGAGCGACTCCAGGCTAATGGGGGGCGTGTCTGGTGTAGCCCCAAATGTAGCCGAGTATTGGTTGGAGGCCACAGAGCGGATTATGGACGATCTGGATTGCTCCATGGAGCAGAAGTTGAAAAGAGCCGTGCCGTTGCTTAGAGATGAAGCTTATCAGTGGTGGCTCACGATAAGAGATGGAACTTCAACTGGTGAGGTAACATGGGAGCTGTTTAAGAAAGCCTTTAAAGGAAAATATGTTGGGGCTAGCTATGTGGACGCCCGCAGGAAAGAATTTTTGAATCTGGTTCAGGGAAGTAGGACAGTGTCTGAGTACGAGGCTGAATTTCTAAGGCTGAGCCGATATGCTTCTGGGATAGTTGCCACTGAGTATGAGCGTAGCGTGCGTTTCGAGGATGGTCTAAGAGATGAACTAAGGGTACTGATTGCTCCGCAGAGGGAGCGTAACTTTGCTGCTTTGGTTGAAAAAGCTAAGATAGCTGAGGAAGTAAAGCGTACCGAGAGACAGAATCGCGAAAAGGATAGAAACCGCTTCCGGAGGGATTCTGGACCATCAGGTGGGGCTAATAGGAATGTTAAGAGAGTAAGAGTGGCAGAACCAGTGCGAGCGGTGCCAATGAATGCTGTCAGACCGCAGGTTGCAGGAATTGTGGTAAGATACATGTGGGCGAGTGTCGAAAACGTTCTGGAGCCTGTTTTCGATGTGGGTCGATGGAGCATAGGATTAAGGACTGTCCCGAAGAACCGGATCAAGGACAAGTTATGGCTCAAAGGGTTGTCCAACCGGTGAGGGGTGGACCACTAGCTCCGAGGGGTCGTGGACAAGGTAGAGGCAGAAATAGTAATGGTCGAGGACGAGGAGCACCTGGCAGGGGTGCTGGTTTTGCTGAGGCTCGTCAGCCAGCGCTAGTTTATGCAGCTCGTCGTTGAGAGGAGGGTGATGCTCCTGACGTCATAACCGGTACGTTTTTTATTTCTAGTATGCCATACACTGCATTGATAGATGTTGGATCTACCTATTTTTATGTTGCATGTGCTATATCTGGGTCGCTGGGTGTGCGTTCTGAGGAGACAGTGAGTGGGGTATATGTATTAAGTCCTTTGGGTCACTCGGTTAGGGTAGACAAACTGTATAGAGACGTGCCTATAGAGACTCAAGGAAAAATCTTTTCTGGAGACTTGATGGAGCTATCTTTCGGAGAATTTGATCTTATCTTGGAAATGGATTGGCTTGTTAAGCATAGGGCTACTCTGGATTGTGCTGCAAAGCGAATGAGGCTAAAGACTGCAGGAGATGAGGAAGTTATGGTGATATGTAAACATAGAGATTATTTTTCCAATGTGGTGTCGGCATTAAGAGCCGAGAAGTGGATTCGGAAAGGATGCGAGGCTTATTTGGCATTCATAAGTCAAGCAGAAACTGAGGAACTAACTGTGGACAAAGTCAAAACCGTTAAGGATTTCCAAGATGTTTTTCCAGAAGAGCTTCCAGGTTTACCTCCGGATCGAGAGGTTGAGTTCGAGATCGACTTGTTGCCCGGTACGGCACCGGTATCCATTGCACCTTATGGGATGGCACCGAAGGAGTTGGTGGAGTTGAAAGCGCAGATTCAAGAGCTGTTAGATAGAGGTTTTATTAGGCCAAGTGTGTCTCCGTGGGGAGCACCAGTGAGTGTGAGTTCTGGTTGAGAGAGGTAACCTTCTTGGGTCATGTTGCATCTAATGAGGGGATAAAGGTAGACCCTCGAAAGATTGAAGCAATTCTAGAGTGGAAACCACCGAGGTCAGTGGCAGAAATTCGAAGTTTTCTGGGTTTAGCTGGATACTATAGAAGGTTTGTAGAAGGATTTTCTGTGATGGCAGCGCCATTGACAAAACTCGTAAGGAAAGGAGTGCCATTTAATTGGACCGAGCAGCAGCAAGAAGCTTTTGAGAAATTAAAGAAGGTTCTGACCGAGGCACCTGTACTGATCCAACTAGAGTCTGGAAAAGATTTTACCGTGTATAGTGATGCATCACATGTTGGGTTGGGCTGTGTGTTGATGCAAGAGGGTAAAGTGGTTGCTTATGCATCGCGATAGCTTAAACCTCATGAAGTGAACTACCCTACCCATGATCTGGAGTTGGCAGCAATAATCTTTGCCCTTAAGATTTGGAGGCATTATCTGTATGGAGAAAGGTGTATTATATATACAGATCATAAGAGTCTTAAGTACTTGCTAACTCAGAAGGAGCTGAATCTAAGGCAACGGAGGTGGATTGAGTTGCTTAAGGATTATGATTGTGCGATTGAGTATCATCCAGGTAAAGCTAATGTGGTGGCTGATGCCCTAAGTCATAGAACTGTATCTGATCTGCGAGCGATGTTTGCACGTTTGAGTCTGTATGATGACGGGAGTCTATTAGCAGAATTGCAAGTAAGACCGACCTGGGTGGATGAGATTAAGGAAAAGCAGTCGAAGGATGAGTCTCTGGTTTCTCGATTTCAGCAGGTTAAGGATGGGAGTACTTCTGAGTTTGGACTTAACAGTGAGGGAGTTCTATGTTTCCATGGTAGAATCTGTATTCCTAAGGATTCCAATTTGAGGCAAGCAATTCTGAATGAAGCTCATAAAGGATTGTGTGCTATGTATCCAGGAGGTAATAAGATGTATCATGACCTAAAGGAGTTGTATTGGTGGCCTGGGCTGAAGCGAGAGGTAACAGAATTTGTGGGGAAATGTCTGACTTGTCAGCAAGTGAAAGCTGAACATCAGTTACCTTCTGGACTTCTGCAACCAGTGAAGGTACCACTCTGGAAGTGGGAAAGGGTGACCATGGATTTTGTAAGTGGGTTGCCCTTAACGCCGTCAAAGAAGGACTCGATTTGGGTGATTGTGGATAGGTTGACTAAATCTGCTCATTTCATCCCTGTACGTACTGATTATTCGCTTCAGAAGTTAGCCAAGTTGTATGTGGCAGAGATTGTGCGACTGCATGGGGTGCCAGTGTCTATTATTTCTGATCGAGATCCTAGATTCACATCTCGATTCTGGCAAAAGTTGCATGAGGCGTTGGGAACGCGGCTGAATTTTAGCACAGCCTTCCATCCTCAGACTGAAGGTCAGTCAGAAAGGGTTATTCAGATTCTGGAAGATATGTTGATGGGATGTGTTATCGATTTTCGAGGTAGTTGGGAGGATTATCTACCCTTAGCAGAGTTTGCGTATAATAACAGTTATCAGGCTAGCATTCGTATGGCACCTTATGAGGCACTGTATGGGCGTAGGTGTCGTTCACCTAGCTGTTGGACTGAGCTGGGCGAGCAGAAAGTTCTTGGACCTGAGTTGGTAACAGAGACTGAAGAGAAGATCAAAATAATAAGGGATCGGTTAAAAGAGGCATCTGATCGACAGAAGTCTTACGTGGATTTGAAGCGTAAGGAGATTGAGTACTCAGTGGGTGACATGGTCTTCTTGAAAGTTTCGCCTTGGAAGAAGATACTAAGATTTGGTAAGAAAGGCAAGCGAAGTCCGCGGTTTATTGGGCCTTATCGGGTTTTTAAGCGAATAGGTCTGGTGGCGTATCAGTTGGAATTACCTCCAGAGTTAAATAGAATCCATGATGTCTTTCACGTATCCATGCTAAGACGATATCGTTCTGACCCTACTCATATCCTACCAGTTGCAGAAGTGGAAGTACAGCCTAATTTGACTTTCGAGGAAGAGCCTGTGCAGATTCTAGAACGAGACGTAAAGGTTCTAAGAAGAAAATCAGTCCCATTGGTAAAGGTACTTTGGCGTAATCATGGCAGAGAGGAAGCTACTTGGGAACCAGGGGAGGCAATACGTCAGCAATATCCCCATTTGTTTAGATAAGGTAAATTTCGAGGACGAAATTTCTTTAAGGAGGGTAGAGTTGTCACGCCCTAATTTTTGGGTTTCTTTTAGATTTTTCTTTATCTGATAAAATGTTTAAATTCTGGTATTTGGGTGTGTAAAGCATGTTTGGAGTGTGGTAATGGGCCTATGGAAGGCCCATGTGTTGGTTGGAAGCTCGGCAAAATTTTGTATTTTTGACTTAGGAGATAGGGGTCTCTTGAAGATAGGTGTTATAAGAAAATATCAGTGAAATAAGACACAAATTGTTTAGTGGTAAAGTGGCAAGGGAGGCGCCACTAAGCTCCTTAAAAAGTGGCGCCTAATTGAGCTTAGAGGTCAAGGGTTCAAGCTCCAGAGGTTGCAAAGGTGGTGTTTTATTTTTGTGCTTGAACGGGTAAGAGTTTGAAGCAAAATTAAACTCTGCTTGGGGAGAGATTTGAATCGGTCATAGGAGTGAATCAAGGAGCAAATCAAGGACTTTTGAATTTGAGTAGAAGTGGCCGGCAATAGGGACTCTCTATGAGGTAAATCGGTAAGCAATATTGGGTATAGCACAATCGGCATAGGGGAGTCTTTGTGCCGATTTCATTTAGGGTCTTTTAGAGGTTCTTGAGCCGATTGTGTGTATCACTAGGGTCTTCTCCTTTTTCCTTTTGTTATTCAATCTTCCTTTTCCTCCTAATAGCCGAAAACTACCCTTACCCTAAGCCTTATTGCCGAATTCTCTAGTTGCCGAAAGCACTCCCTAGTTTCTCTTCTTTTCTCGTTCTCCTTCCCTGTTCTTTCACCTCATACCGATTCCATTCCACCCCATTTCTCTTCAAGACCGAAGCCACCTCCCTCCTTCTCAATTTCTTCAACCTTCTATCTTCTTTCCTCTATTCTATTTCCTTTCGACAACCGTACCTCTTCCTTTCCACCCACACTTCTTTCTTCACCCTTGTAAACCGAGAGACTACCCTCCATTACCGATTCTCCTATTGATCGAAACCCCTATGCACTTTGTCGGTTTTCGTTAGTATCATACCTTTCTTCTTTTTCTTCTTCTTCTTCTTCTTCTTTTATTGCTATCTTCCATAACCGAACCCACTTTACTTGTATCCCCTCCCTTCTTCTCTTCAGAAACCAACCGAATAGATACTTGTTGTGGCCGAATCTCAGTTGTCCTTAATAAGCCGAAACCTTCACATTTTGTAGCGTTCAAGGCCGAATCTTTAGACCAAACCTATCTTGCTTAGGGGCCTGTGGAAGGGAACATTTTGGTGCGAGATTATACTTCTACCTAGGACTCTCTTTGAACCGATTAGCACTCTGGTAAGTACTCAATCTAGTTTTCGATTAATCTCTAATTAAAGTTTAAGTTGAAGCCCTTATGAGGGTGGTTATCGTGGGACTAAGGCAGATGTGGTCTCTTGCTTTGATGTTATTGTGTTAGCGTAAACAAAGGGGCACTTCGCGAGGATTTGAAGGTTGGTTCGGCAAAGCACAAATACCTAGTCTATATTTCGACAAAGAAAGGTAAGATTTAATGACTTAGGCCAGGTTGGCCGATTTTGGTAAGGGATTTATGGTTTAGCAATTTTGATTATATCTCTAACATTAAGGTGATTAACGATAGGTTTTCATTCGTGGATTCCGTCAACGATTCCGACAGTTAACAGGTGTGTAACTAATCCCAACTTTTAGACTAAAGTGGTAAAAGCCGAAATGGCCATAAAGTGACCGACCACTGGTGGAAAGTGACCGAAAGTGCACTCATGTAATACTTAAGAGTAATCGTTTACTCCGTTGGGGCTAACCACGAATTCGGTGGTGAAGGAATTACAGAAGGTGCAATTCTGAACGTTTTGGTAAGTTGGGCTTCGATGGGCCAAGGTGGCCCAATGGGCTTCCGAGCCCAAATCGGTAAAATGAATGTTAAGGGCTTTCTGGTAACGTGGTTAATAATAATATGGTTAAATTGGTAATCTGAACCTAAAAATTGGACTTAACGAGCTTAAGACTTTAGTGGACACAGTAGGGCCCGTTAGGGGTTTTAGGCTAAAAAGGGCAAAAGTGGAAATTAAGCTTAAAATGGACTTCTGTGGATATCTATGGACTGATAACCAATTGAACATGCATAAAATCTCTGAAAATATGGAAAAGGACTATAATACCCTTAGGTAGGGAAAATTACCAAAATACCCCTAGGTGTAAAAAGACTATTATACCCCTAGGGTCAATTCTGTATGAAATGTATGATTTTATGTATCTGCATGAGTTACCATTTAATATGAATATATATGATGCATGAGATGCTATATGTTGCATGCTAGTATGTATATATCTGATGCATGGGGTATGGGTTTTATGATGGAGGAAGCGTTCTGGCAGCCTCGCTGCAATCTGGTGGCCTCGCCACATATATATCTGTTCTGGCAGCCTCACTGCAATCTGGTGGCATCGGCACGTATATACATCTGTTCTGGTGGCCTCGCCACAATATCTGTATCTGGTGACCTCGTCACAATATCTGGCAGCCTCGCTGTAAATATTATCTAGCGGCCTCGCTGCAAATTATATCTGGCAGCCTCGCTGCAAATATCTGTGGTATGTAGCGGTTGGGTGGGTCGAGTAGTCTCCCCACATGGTGTAAGGTTGGTACGGGGGTGTTATGGATGGATTTGGGTTGGGTTTCTATTTGCATATTATTTCTGATCTGTATCTGTTATGGGCCTATGGGCTTAACCTGATTTCCATAATGGGCCAAGGCCCAATTATGTCTGATTCTGAGGCTTGATCTGTTTTGGCCTATGGTTGAGATTATGTTACACACTGAGTTATCAAACTCACCCCCTTTTTATTTCATCTCTGCAGGTAACCCTTAACCATAGTGGGCTTGGAGCTGCGAGAGATTCGGAGTGGCCACAACATCTACAAATTCGGTTTTTGTTTCATTTTAAGTATTCCATTATGCTATTTTTGGGTTTTTAATTGTAATAAGGCCGCTATTTAATTTCTCTTTATGGTTTATCTTTTTAATTCATATTTTATCGAAACTGCTAGTTATAGGCTGCGCGGGTTTTCAAAGTATTAACAACGTTTTCAAACGCAACAAGTTTAAAACATGGATAAGTTAAGGATTAACAAATTGGTTTCTCTCAAACTCGCTGTTTTAGTAAAATATCATCTAAGTCACAACAAGTAAAAAGATCATAAGTTTAGTTGTAGGATCATGTGACACACCAGATCTGGTCATAACGTCTAGACCGGGTTTGGGGTGTTACATTCTCACCATATTTGGCCAAGGAGAAGGGATTACAGACAAATTTTGGCCTTATTTTTCCCTTTTTATTTCTTTCGTTAACTAATGACCAAAATGCCCTTCATTAAAAACCTTTAGTATTCCACCCTTCCTTGAGCATTTTTGTCCAACTAAGTTAAAAAGGGCCTAATTACAATATAAGGACCTCTAATTTCAAAACCTAATTCAATCAAGTACCTTATGAAATAAAACCCATGTTTTTCACCTATTGCAATTTAGTCCAACATACCGAATTGGACATGAAACCAATAAAATTCACACACCAAAATTTCATATATTTATCCAAACACCCAATAAACATCAAAACTAAATCGAAAAATATTTTAAACCGCAGATTCATGGTTTTAAAACGACTTTCCCGTTTAGCCCCTAATTCGGGCTGTTACAGGAAACTCTTATGTGGGTATACCATTAAGTTACACGAATGGGAAATCTATAAGTAATATTGGTTTTAACGTAAGGTTGACGAGATCGAATGATGTTCTCACTACAACTTGCAACATCGAAGAGACATCCAATCTTGGACATGAAACCACAACTAGGGTTTGAAGAGAAAGTTAAGAACGAAGAGGAAGTTGAAACCCATAATGATCCAATCCGAGAGTCTGAGCTGGATGGTTCAAAAATTGAATTATTTTTTTGAAACAAAGGTCATTCCTACTAAACTAGAGGGTAGTGATTCTGATAGTAAAGGTCCGAATAATGCTAGAGGAACCAAACTAGATTTTACAGCATATGAACCTCTAACCCACATGCTTAATGTCGACATTGATGCTTAAAATGAGTTAGAATTTTCAAAACTTCCTAACAACAGACTAGGCCATGCGAGTTATTCTATAAATTTCAGTGATTGACACGTTGGAATAGAGCTTTTCTCCAAAGATGTTGTTGCTATTGCAGTGAAGCGATCTACCATAAAGCATGAGGTTAATTTCCATGTTACAAAATCACAAGCAGCAAAATAAGGTGAAGTGTGCAATGCATGGCAGTAGATGTCTCTAGAACATCATGGTATTGATGAAAAAAATGAGATTCTGGATGATATACATTCATAATCTTTACCAAGAATCGATAAGTACGTCTCAAATGTTTCATCTTAAATCTTTATAGAATTTTTGTATAATGATAATCTTACAATCGTTTCAAACAATCTTTCTTAGTTCTTATTGATAACTCCCATAAATCTTGAATGATTTTGAGATAAACTATTAATTCTTGTGTAAATGTCATTTGAATGACTCATCTTAGGTGAATCGAACCAACTTTTAACACGAGAAACATTGATCGAGCTCCCAAAGAAATGTGTGTGTTTTTTACAAATGAATTAGGGCAAACCGTGTTTAGGAATAGGGCACACAGTCTGCCACACAAGTGTGTGGACAACACATCCCCTCACACGACTATGTGCTTTTGAAACCTTAGGCTAGTTCGAATTTCACATGGCCTAGACCCTTCCACACGGTTGTATCTCCCCTGTAGGTTGAATTTATGTTTGCCACATGGCCACAGTCTGTTACGCAGCTTGGCTACACGGTCATGTGTTATACCTAGCTTTATTTTTTTTTTGATAAAAACAACCCGAGGGTCAACCTCATTTTATTGCTTCCCGAATAATAACATTGTGGATTTCCATCGGATAATCCAAGTTAAAGTTCACATTACAATTATTGTTTATAGCAAACCTACTCAATAAATCAGCTACTATGTTACTATTGTGATCCACCCATTGGAAATGAACTGAATCAAAGTTTTTAAGGTATCGGAGTTCCTTATTGATATTCCGACCCAAGATGGTAACATCATCTCCCGCTTGTTAACCGTATTAATTAAGAGAGCACTGTCAAACTCCATAATTAACTTTGCAAACCTCATAGATTCAACCTACTTTAAGCCTACAAACAAAGCCTCCAACTCCACCCAAATAATATCAATAGTCTTATTAATCAAGCCATAACATCCACCCAAAATGAAACCATCTGCATCTCTCGCAATAACGCCATATCCTATACGGCCTTCAAAAATCGCAGCATCCACGTTGATTTTTATAAACCCATTTGATGGCTTCTTCCAGCTTTTACATATCGACTTAGAGGAAAGTACAGGGGTTCTTTGAGATTAAAGATACTAAATTCATTGCTTAACGCTTGTGCCCTCTCCCAAACCACCATAGTTGGTTCCTCCTTCCCCTGAAACACCAATTTTGTAACGCCCCTAACCCCAATCTGTCACCGGAATAGAGTTACGGAGCATTACCGGAGTTACCGATTTATTTATCAAATATTTTATTTCATCTAACATTTATATTTGAAACCAATTAAAATTAAACATATTGTCCCTCAAATGTATTTATTTTTTTTCTCGACATGTTTTACTTGGATTTATTATTCGTCTGAACATACTTAATTTACTTGTATCAACGTGTCAAAGATAATCACATACTTACACATCATAATTAATATCATTTCTTTTCCACGTTCAAGTCTCGTATTTGAGTCATCCGGATCTTTGTAACTAAATTTGATCATCATTTTCGTTTATTCCATGTTCTAATACATTCAATTAATGCTCTTAAACAAAATTACCATTTTACCCCTAAACTTTTAATTAATGACAATTTCATCCTTAGGCTCAAATAAATAAATTTCTTGCAATTTAATCCTTATTTCCAGCCGTCATTCTCACACAAATTGATAACAACCCGTGAATTCTATAAAATATCAGAATTTTCCATAATTTCAACACTTTTCAATTTAATCCTTAAAACATGTTTTTCCCCAATCTTGAACTAAATTAATGATTTCATTCAATTTGAAATTTTAAATAATAAAATAATCTATTTCATGCAAATTGGTCATTTCTAACATTTTTACAAAATTGCCCATAAAGTTATACTTTTATTCAATTTAGTCGCTGAGCCTAAAACATGCAAATTAGCCATGCTAGCTGAATATTCATACATATTTTCCTCCTCCTCCTCTCCATTCCACATCCTTAATTTATATAACATGCTGTAAGTAACATTATCAATAATTTCACTATGTATATTCAAAACTGTCCAATTGAGTTATAGTCACTAAATTATTTATATATTGAGCTACAGAACTCCAAATTAAGATCCGATAATTTTCTATGAAACTAGACTCACATATCTTATTACCATAAAATTTTCAGAATTTTTGGTTTAGCCAATTAGTACAGTTTATTCATTAAACTCTTCCCTATTTTGCTGTTTGACAGTTCTGACCATTCTTCGGTAAAATTTAATTATCTCTTTGTACAGAACTCAAATGATGTTCACGTTTGTTTCTTATAAAACTAGACCCAATGAATAATCTAACCATATAAATTATGTCCCATAATTATTTTTATAAAATTTTTAATGATTTTTCCAAGTCAGAACAGAGGATCCCGAAATCATTCTAAACCAGTCTCACAAAAATCTAAATATCTCATAGTACAGAATTCATTTACTTATTCTGTTTCTTTTATACGAAAATAGACTCATTAAGCTTTAATTCCATATCTCACTCAACTTCTAATTAAATTTCTACCATTTTTGGTGATTTTTCAAATTTTACCTACTGTTGCTGTCCAAAACTGTTTTAGCAAGATATTAATTATTAAGTTTATAACACCCTTATTTCCTTTCTCTACACCATTTCCCATCACTTTCTCTTATTTTCTCTTCACTAATATATCAAGAACATAGAACTATATATAAGAAAACTCTACATTAACATCATTTCCATGCTTTTTCAATAATATTAAACTTAAAAACATATTGAAATTTTGATGTACTTACCTTGTCCCATTGATTTCAATCTTTAACTTAATTTTCTCTCTCCTCCAGCTTCTATTTCTTGAATCCAACTTGATATTTTAACTCTCCACAGTCTCCTTAACATTTTTCTTCTTTGGTAGTTGTGGAAATTCTTTTGATTTCTAGGTGAAAATGGTGAATTTTTGGTGGAAGGACCAAATTGTAAAGAAATGAAAGTTTCTTTCTTCCTTTTTCTCTCCATACGTTGGGTGCATGGAAGGTGGATGGTATGTTCTCTCTTTCTTTTTCTTTTTTTTCTTTCCACACACACATATATATATACACTTAATAAAATAATAAAATAACAAAATATCTTATTAAAATATTATATAAATAATAATTATCTAATTAAATAATTATAAATATCACCAACATCATCATTACTTTCTAGATTTCTCTCTCTTCCAATTGACCATTTTACCCTTTATGATCTTTTAAAATTTCATCCTTGAGTCATCACTTAATTTGGTAAAATTACAATTTAGTCCCTCATAATTCTTCACCTATTCAATTTAGTCCTAATTCATCAATTTTTATTAGTTTCTAGATTATTCTACCCTTAAAATATTTTCACTATTGGTCCTTTAACTTTTCATATTCACTTTTTAACCCCTTAAATTTTGAGTATTTACTCTTGGGCAACAAAACTTTTCTCACTTTTACAATTTAGTCCTTTCTTGAATTAATATGTCATAATATACTTCCTAATGACATAACTCAATTTTCCTCTCCTTGTCACTTTATTTCATTATTTTACTATATCAAGAATACTATCTTACTGTAGAAATTTTCGGGGTGTTACAAATTTGTTCCTACTATTCCAAACGTTCCAGAGAAGCGTAAAAAAATCTACAGTAGCCTTAGAGTCAAGTTCACGGAGAATATCCTGCAGCCAATCAATGCATTTTTCATATCGACCCTCAATGAGCCTATTATTTAGCCCCCCAAGCATAAGAACATCAAGAGCCTTAGGGCAATCTTTCATAGCATGAATCAACGTCTCTACTTTATTATTGCATCTCGAGTAGGTTATGGAAGCATTCTGACAGATACGAGCGATGTTTTCATAGGTTGGTAAAATATCGTGACCAATTCTCTAGCTAAATACCTTAATCTTAGGAAGCATTTTAAGCTTCCAAATGATTCTCCAAATCAATCTGTGAGGACCAAAACCAAGTCTCTTAAGATAAAGCCAAGAAAACACAGACTTTGTAGTATAAAAACCATTGGGGTTTTGGATCCACCTAAGGCTATCATTTACATCATTATGAGGAATGGTTAAATTGCATATTTGCTCCCCCATATTTTTCCCGTACAACTCCAAGACCCTTTCATTTTTCCATCGTTTCTAGTACTGATCCTACAAATCTCGAACTTTGTTTTCATTATTGGTCAACATCCCCTGGTCCGGTGATTTCCCATTCAATCCCTCAATTCCCCATTGGTCCCTGTGGATGTTTATCATTCTACCATCTCCAACCTGCCACATGAAACCTTCCTTTATTTCGCTCGCTGCTCTTGCAATGCTTTTTCCAAGTGGAAGATGGATTATTTCAGCGTTTAGCATTGAACACGTCACGCTCGGGGAAGTATTTTGCACTCAAAACTCTAAAACATAGTGTGTCTTTGAAGTTAGCAAGTCTCCATACTTGTCTTCCTAAAAGGGCCAAGTTGAACATGTATATGTCCATAAATCCCATACTGCCTATTCCTTTTGGATAGCATAACTGCTTCCACGCCATCATAGCCCAGCTACGAGACTTCTCGTTACTTGTCCACCACACCTGACTCGTAATAGAATGAAGCTCCTCAATGATTCCTTTAGGAGCCAAAAACACAGAGAAAGTATAAGTAGGAATAGATTGAATAATGGCTTTCAAAAGCACCTCTTTTCCACCATATGACAGTAACCTTTTTGACCAACTATTTACCCTACTATTGCAACAATTAATAATATTAGAAAATGCACTTGATCTTTTCCTGTTGATGGGTAAAGGTAAGCCTAACTAATTATCAAGATTTTCAACCATTCGCATTCCCAGCAGAGAACTAAAATTTTGTCTTTGAATCAAAGGAGTTTTAGGACTAAACATTATCATAGACTTGTCAGCATTAATTTTCTGGCCCAATACCATAGAAAAATATTTTAAAATTTTGACAATCTCCTCTACATCTCATTTTTTATTACGAATGAACATGAGTGCATCATCGGCAAAAAAAAAAAAGATGATTAATACGTGGACCATTAATGTTAGCCCTAATTCCTTTTATCAAATTTTCAGTTTGAGCCCGAATAAGTTATTTAGAAAAAGCTTTCATGCAGAATAAGAAAAGATACAGAGAAAGGGGATCTCCTTGTCTGAGGCCTCTTTCTGGTATTATGGAATCCAAAAGGGAGGAGTTACATTTTACGACATAGCGAACCGAAGAAATACAGCTCATCACTTTATTTACCCAAGTCTCTACGTAACCCATTTTCTTCATAACCATATCAATAAACTTCTACTCAACTTGATCATAGGCTTTGCTCATGTCGAGTTTGATAACAAAACCCTTGTTAGGCCCATTCCTAGCACTTTGAACATAATGGACAAGCTCGTGGGCAATTAGGATATTGTCGCGGATCATACGACGGGGTAAGAAGGCATTCTATTGTTGACTGATGCACTTCGAAAGAGTATCTTTCAACCGATTTGCTAGAACTTTAGCAATAATTTTGTATACCACTTTGCATAGACTGATCGGACAAAAATTTGTCATATCAATCGGTTCTTTGATTTTTGGGATAAAGAAGATAATAGTCTCATTGAGACTATCCACTCTTCTATTCCCACTTAAAACTTCATGGCACAGCTTTAGAATATCTGTACCAACAATATCCTAATGCTTCTTGTAGAAACATCTTGACGGACCATGAATACCTGGTGCTTTCCTCGGATCCATTTGGTTTAAGGCTCTCAAAATTTCCTCATCTTTAAAATCTTCCAACAGCTTCTCATTCATCTCCCTTGTAATACACTTTTCAATAAAGTCAATGTTAAGATCATCATTTGATTTTAAAGTAAACTCAAATAAATTTTAAAAGTATACCCTGGCCGTTTCATAAATGTCTTTCGTATTGCTTTTCCAACACCTATGGATATCTTTTAGCCTCTCGATTATATTATTCCTTCTTCTGCTTGAGGTTCTAACATGGAAGAATTTGGTGTTCCTATCACCTTTATGGAGCTAAGTGATTCTCGATCTCTACGCCCAACATTTTTCCTCTTTATCCATCAAATTTCTAAGCTTACATCTCAAAGCTTTAAGTCTATTTCCCTCATACGAACCACCCAGATTATCAATACTATTATTAATTTTTGACTTTAGCCAACTTAAATGCTTATTCATTTCCTTATACTTCTTATACTGCCACTTGCCAAAGTCTTGGCCCACCTTATTGATTTTTCCCATAATATCATCAGAACCATTTGACCAACAATTTTTTATAATACTTTTGACTTCCTTCTCTTTTGCCCAGCAAGAGTCATACCTGAACCTAAATCTATGGTCTCTCAACTCCACTTTCAGCTTACAACCCTCCATATCCAAGAGAATAGCATCATGGTCCCAATTTACTTGACGGATCACTTTAGTTTCTATGAACGGAAATTTGTGAACATCGTTAGCAGATATTATAAAATGGTCAAGCCTTTCCTTCACCAGTGCGTCACCTTCTCTGTTATTAACCCAAGTAAACCACCCATTACTAGTTTTCAAGTCAATAAGAGAAAGCTCATTAACCACCTCGTTAAAGTCGTCCATCAAAGCTTTTTTGTTTTCAAGCCTTTCCACTCCATGACAGTTCCAACAAAAGATCTTCATTGTTTCTGGTGGGGCTGATCACCAACCACCGCCTTAAAAGGTGAAACATTGTCCATTAAGCTTCTCGTCACTATCTTTGTAGGGCTTTCCATTAAATTCTCTCCATTCGGCCCCCTTTGCCTCTTTTTTTTGCTCCTGAAGATACTCATTCCCTCACTATGATTTTTGATTTCTTTTTTCCAGAGGGGATGTAGATATTGAATCCTCTTCACCTTCTTTTTCTTTTCGTTTATGAGATTGTTGCCCACTGTCATCCCTTGTATCAGTTTTGCTAGCTTCTCTAGTGTCATTCAATGGGATGTTTGCTGTCCCCAATTCTACTCCATTCTGCCATGTTCCCCTCCCTTGGTTCAGAGTTAAAATACTAATCGTCATCCAGCTACCATACTGGAGATTTTCGTTCTTTGCCTCAAAATCTCCGTTTTTGCATTTTTTCATAACATGCCCAATCAATCCACATACATAACAAAAAGCTGGTAGTCTTTCATACTTCAAAACACATGTTATTTCTATTCCATCTCATCCTACTAGCTTCACAATTTTGCGTAAATGTTTTAAAATATTAATTTTTACTTTTAACCTAATAAAATCTGTCTAAACCCGTCTTTGTCTTTCCAGTTGATCGCCACCAATTCACTCATGGCTTTTGCCACTTCCACCATAGATTAGTGATCCATATATTCCAAAGGTATGTTATAAATCCTTAACCAAAAAGGGGACTAATTAAACTTATACGAATCCATTTCTTTACCCTTGATGAAAGGCAGCATAGAGAATAGACAATTATCAAACAACCAGGGCATGAGGTTAAGTATCCTGCTTCTATCTTCCAAACATCCAAAATTGACAATGATCACTTCTTCTTTTAGAGCAACAAAATTGATCTCTTCTTTTGTAAACCATAATGATTGGAAAACCCTATACATCACCTCCCTATTTGGTTTCACTCCGCTATTATCATTCCTACTGTCTATGATTCATAACCTTGATAGGTATTATCTGTACTAATGCTATCAATCTGGTCTGATTCTTCTTCCGAGAACTTTAGCCTTTCTAGCATCTCATTAATATCCTCAGCCATTTATCACTGTCACTGACCTAACCACTCCTTACCGAGTGTGCGAACCAACAAAGATGTATAAGCAAACAACCAGAAACACCAGACCCGGCCCACTCTAAGATTCAAAACTCTTCTGGCCACTTGTCCACACGCCACCAACAAAAGAGAAAAGAAAAAACTGACACACAAACGCAACACAACTATTAAAACCTAAAGAATCATAAAGAAAACACAAAGAAACAACAAAGTCCAAACTCCCATATACCTTCGAAAATAAAGACTTTAGCCAGATAAGATTTTAAAACCTATGAATGACAACTTACATAAAAATGCAAATCCTTGTACATGCAAAGTTCATTTTAAAAAAAAACAAAAAATACAGGTGGCAGCATCACAAAGCAAACAAAAGAACGAAAAAAATCAAACAGAGATAGAGAAAGCCTTCGTAGAGTCCTATATAGAAATTTTCAAAGAGAAATTCAGAGCCAAATAGGACAAAAAACCCTCAACCACAATCAAATAATGATGATACGTCAAATCAAAAAATTAAAGAAAGATAAAGCAATACATATCACCAACACCACTTAAAGGAGCCTTCAAGAAGTCTTCAATCCACTACAGCTCTTAGCAGAAGCCTGTCAAACCGGGTCACAGTCACTATACACTGCTAAAATCGCCTCAAAAAACCAAAAGAAAATAGCTACAGATTTTGGAAAACACTCAACACTTCAAAACTACCATAATATTCAAACAAATAAAAGGCAGACACTCAAAAACCTTTCAAGAACATGTCTAATGATATACCTAGCTTTATTTGATAAAATATTTTGAATAAAAGGTAAAGTTGAACAAATTTGGCAAAATGGTAAAATCAAGTTAAAATGGTTTCAATTGAGTTAAACATTTTCAATCAAATTAAAATTGTTTTAAAATAAGTCAGTATTGCTCCAGGCCAAAAAGTATTGGTCAAGTTGACATTCTAAAATCGATACCAAATTGACATTCTATTTTCAACCAATTCAGCTAAGTATCAATCCAGTATTGATACTTTTCATATGGTATTGATAAAAGTCCATTTGTATCGATATATTTAGCTCCGACAGTCATTGAACTTTGCATTAAATGCTAATAGTATTGATACTCGTAGACAAAGTATCGATACCTTTTTTTGTAGGTGAATTTAATGATATGGTATTTTCACATTTTGTTTTCAACCAATTTAGCTAAGTATCGATACTTTTCATAAGGTATCAATAAAAGTCCGTTTGTATCGATATCTTTAGCTCCAATAGTTACTGAACTTTGCATTAAATGCTAATAGTATTGATACTCATAAACAAAGTATCGATACCTTTTGTTGTAAATGAATTTAATGATCTGGTATTTTTATCTCCAATGGCTCTATTTATTTTCTCAACAACCACAATAGTTGGAAATGAATTAGAGGGTATAAATGCCATCTTTCAAAGGCCCTACAACAACAAAAGAGATCATCAAGCTTAAATATCAATTAAAACAACCTTAGTGTCTAATTCTTTCATACTTTTCTTGTACACACTTGTGAGCTGTTGTTGTTATTCTTTAGCTCAAGTGTATTCTTGCTTACTTGTGCTTAATTGGCAAACATTTTGATCTTGTAAAGATTACTTCTTAGTTTTCTATTTGTTATTCTCTTTGAGAAGGTTGAATCTTAAGGTTTGGTAGAAACCTAAAGGGAGTTGCAATATTAAGATATTGGGTAGTAATCTTAAGGAAGATTGTGAGGTTAAACATTGTCCTCAATAGTTGTCAAATTAGTGAATTTGGAAAAATCCTTAGTTGTGGAAAGCTAAGGTAGTAGAGTAGGCAATTGGGGCTAAAGCATTATAAATCGTTGTGTTCTTTGTTGAATAATATTTCTTTGCTTTCACAATTTTCTTAAAGGCCAATTCACCTTCCCTCTTGGTGATTTCGAGTTGATTATTTGAACAAACACTGTGTAAACCTTCCACACGGACTATAGCCTTCCACACGGCCTGCCACACGGTCATGTATCCCCTATTTTACAGGTTTTCCCAGAATTTTATGATTTGTCCAGTTTAGTCCCTGAATGATTCCCGAACTATTTTTAACACTTTATTTTGTTCAATTAAGCCCCTGATAATATGAATAATGCTAGAATTCATGATCTAATCGACTGAATTAATATATATGACTTATGAATAATACATATATCCATTATATCGGTATCTATGGTTGTATGTACAAGCATGCATTATGTTACCGTTAAACTAAACACTTACTAAGCTTGACTTTTGCAATTGAGTTGATGTAACACCCCTAACTTATAACCGTCGTCGAATTAGGGTTAGGAGCATTACCAGACAATTTAGAACTTTTTCAGACATTTTACATTCAACCATACCATATTATAAACACGCAACATCAAAGAGTCCCTTATGAAGGTCTACGAGACCTTAATCATGCATTAGAAAAAGGTCGGGACTAAACCGAACACTTAGAAAATTTTTCAAATATTAAACATTTTTCAAAGTTGTAAAGGTCACTCGCCCGTGTGGTCAGGCCGTGTGCCGTACACGGCTACCAGACACACCCGTGTGTCTAAGACGTGGCAAAATAAGCCATACATTTTTACTTGCACACACGACCACATGACACGGCCATGTGCCAGGCTGTATGAAAATTAGAGAGGTTACTAACTTGGCCACACAGCCAACCACATGTCCGTGTGCCAGCCCGTGTGCCACCCACAACCACTAGACACACCTGTCTATCTAAGCCATGTCAATTCTATAGGGTATACTGACTTAATTCAAAAGGGTACCCTAGGGGACACACAGCCGTGTACTATGACCGTGTGTCACACACGGCCGTGACACATGCCCTTGCTTCTACCCGTATGGACAAAAATAGGCCATTCGAAAAGCCAACTTTGCCACCCATTTTGGGTCATCCCTACAAGCCAAAACCAATACATTTTATACCATAAATCAGCCAAATCATAACCAAAATACATACAATTCATGCCATATATTCTTCATTCAAAATCATAATCAATTTCCTTATAAACTCATATCAAAACATAAGCCAAACTCATACCAAATCTTATGAAACATAAGTTATTCATACCACATTCCATCTCATATAAAAAACTTACCAAATTCACATCACTTTCACACCAAAATGACCATTTCTTATTAGGCCATATTTGCAAAATAAACATACCACATTTGCTTCACAAAACACATACCAAAATCAAACATATACACATCCATTAGTTAGCCATATCACATGGCACAACTCATAAACATATCAAAATCACAATTCAAAGACTTCTAGCCTATACATGCCATAACTTAACATTTACACTTTCAAAATGTACCGAAACAAGGTTAGATAGTATGGTGACGATCCTCAAAGATCCCCGAGCTCTCAGTAACAATGATATGGATAAAACAGTTGAAAAACACATAGAGTAAGCTATAAATAGCTTAGTAAGCCATATACAAATAAATTCAACTCAAAAGAAATCAAATTTAATTCAATACTTTGACATAATTATCATAACCATTTCACATAAATATCTCATAAGCCATATCTTACTCCTTTGTTTACACATATATCATAAATTCTTAACTCCATTGCATATATAACACATTTCTTTTCCATGAATTCATACACATCACCTACCTATAATTTCACATTTACAAATCTTTCATGCTCAGAACTTTAGTACGATTCTAACATACATGAAGCATTTATACATTTCATTCTCAATCACTTCTCAAAATTTCTCACTAAACCATTCGAAACCAACACGGTTACTCGAAGTCACGTACAATGCCAACGTCCCAGTTGTGGTCTTACATGTAACTAAATATTGATGCCATTGTCCCAGATAAGGTCTTACATGAATCATATACGATGCCAGTGTCCCAGACACGGTCTTACATGTAATCTAAAATCGATGCCTGTGTCCCAGACACGGTCTTACATGATATCTCAGATCGATGCCAACGTCCCTGACATGGTCTTACACGTAAACATATCTCAGAGTTCTTTGATTACGAGCTTTTCCAAAGTTAACATATTATCATAATTATATCATATTTCATTCAATTGAGTCTCATGGCCATTCAATAGCATTTAAATGACACATAAGTATAATTTAATCAATAACACACTTATTTGTATATTGACTTACCTCGTATGGGTTCGGACAGTAATGATCGGCTATTCAACTATTTTCGACTTTCCCCAATCTAATTTCTTTATCTTTGATTCTTGATCTAGACACATTAAAATTTAGCTCGTTAAATTTCATACTCATTCAAACCAATCCAAATACACATATTTTGGGCAATTTAAAAAATGGCCCTCACATTTTCACATTTTGATAATTTAGTCCATTTTTCACAAAATCACAAATATGCATAATCGCATTACAAAATAGCCCAGCCAAATTTTTGTGGCTTTCATCTAAGCCCATTAATCACATTTATTTCACAAATTAGTCATCCAAAACATCATTTTCACAATTTAGCCCAAATAGATCAATTTCATCAAAAATCCAAAGACAAAACATCTTTACCTACCATATATCTTTCATTATACAACAAATTCCATCACAAAGCTCATATAATCATCAATGGAACATTTCATAATCTTTAATAAAAATAGAAATTTAGACATAGGCTTTGTAGTATACGAAGCAACGATTACAAAAACGTAGAAGTTATCAAAAACTAACCAAAATCATACCTTAAATTTAGCTTGGTAATGGCCAAATATAACAAAGCATGAAACCCTATTCTTTCATTTATAAATTTGGCAAAAAGAACATGAAATGAACAAATTTTCATACTTTGTTTTGTTTAATTAACATATATTATCCATTTACCTTAATGCCATTAATGAAACATTTGAAAACATCATATAAATCATGGACATAAAAGTCCACTAACTTCATAATGGCATATTAACTTAATAAAGACTTCCACAATTCAATTCATAACAATTCAACATATTAGCATTTAGCTTTTAGCCTGCTAATTTTTGTTTTTACGTGAGTAAGTCCTTTTTCGCAATTTAGCACTTAAACGGTCAAATTAAATCATAGAAATTTCATAGATATCAATTCACATATCATAGACACAAAATAATATTAAAATATTTTCTGACTCGGATATGTATTTCGAAACCACTATTCTGACTAGGGTCTAAACTGGGCTGTTAAAACTCTCCCCCTTAAGGATTTTCGTCTTTGAAAATCTTACCGTTAAACAGATTTGGATATTATTGTCTCATTGCATCTTCGGGCTCCCACGTAGCCTCTTCTACACCGTGTCGATGCCAAAATACCTTCACTAATAGAATTCTTTTCTTTCGCAATTCTTTCATCTCATGGGCCAAAATACGGATCGGTTCTTCCTCATATGTCATATCAGATTGTAACTTTATCTCAGATGGAGTAATCATATACGAAGGGTTGGATATGTATTGTAAACGCATCGATACATGGAATACATTATGGATCTATTCTAACTCAGGTGTCAAAAGCAATCTATATGCAACTGGCCCGACTCGCTCGATAATCTTATAAGGTCCAATGAATATTGGACTCAATTTGTCCTTTCTACCAAATCTAAATAGTTTCTTCCACGGAGAAACTTTTAAGAACACTTTGTCACCAATCTCAAATTTGATATCCTTTCTTTTCAAATCCACGTACGATTTCTGACGATCGAAAGCTGTTTTCAGATTATCTCGGATGACTTTCACTTTCTATTTAGTTTCTTTTATCAAATCAACCCGTGTATCTTATTTTCACTGAGCTCAGACTAATATAACAGAGTACGGCATTTTCTACCATATAAGGCTTCGTACGGTGCCATTTGAATACTCAATTGAAAATTGTTAACATGGCTTTCAACTGATAAAAACTATTCTGACATTTATCAGACCATTCAAACTTCACATCTTTTTATAGCAATCTCGTTAACGGAGTTGAGATCATAGAGAAACCTTTTACGAATCGAAGATAATATCTGGCAAGTCCCAGAAACTGCAAACTTTGAAAACATTTCTCAGAGGCTTCCAATCCAGAATAGTTGAAATTTTGCTCGGATCAACCCGGATATCGGATACTGACACAATATTGCCTAGAAAGCTAACTTCGCGTAACTAGAATTCACATTTACTAAATTTTGCAAATAATTTCTTATCACGCAAAGTCTGAAGCATAATTCTCAAATGCTCGGCATGCTCACCTTCATTCCGTGAATAAATCAAAGTGTCATCAATGAACACAACAACAAATTGATCTAAATACGGTCTGAAAATTCTGTTCATCGAATCCATAAACACAGCAGGAGCATTCGTTAGTCCGAAAGGCATAGTTAAGAATTCATAGTGTCTATACCTTGTTCGGAAAGCTGTTTTCAGAATATCTGCATCTTTCACTCTCAACTGATAATAGCCTGATCTCAGATCTATTTTTGAAAACACAGAAGCACATTTCAACTGATCGAACAAATCATCGATTCTGGGTAGAGGATATTTATTCTTTATAGTCACCTTGTTTAATTGACAATAATCAATACACATTCTCATTATGCTATATTTCTTTTTCACAAATAGAACCGGAGCACCCCAAGATGAGAAACTCGGTCTTGCGAATCCTCTATCAGTCAACTTTTGCAATTGAGACTTTAATTCTTTTAATTCGGTCGGAGCCATTCTATATAGAGCTATTGAAATCGGAGTAGTTCCCGGCACTAATTCAATGCTAAACTCGACTTCTTGGATTGGAGGTAATCCCGTAAGTTCTTCAGAGAACACATCAGGGAACTCGTAGACAACAGGTACTGATTCAATTTTCTTTTAGTTACTTTTGAATCAATCACATATACAAGATAGGCTTCATATCCCTTTTTCACATATTTCAAAGCTTTCATTGCAGATATCACAGCTGGCAACCTGTTTAAATCATTGGACTCAATTCGGATTATCTCATCATTCTTACATCTCAAATCGATAGTTTTTCGTTTGTAGTTCACAACAGCATCATGCAAAGTTAGCCAGTCTATACCCAGGATTATATCAAATTTATCAAAGGGTAATAGCATCAGATTAGTCGAAAAACTAATATCTCGAAACATCAATGGACAGTTCTTGCAGACTTTGTCAACTAAAACACTTTTGCCTAACGGGTTCCATACTCTAATTACGAATTCAGTAGACTCTACAGGCAAAGTCTTACTGTGTACTAAATTCATACATATATAAGAGTGCGTAGATCCTGGATCTATCAATGCAATCACAAAAGTATCGTAAAGAGTAAAAGTACCCGTAATCACATCTGGTGATGAAGCTTTCTCGCGAGCTTGAATAGCATAGGCTCGAGCAGGTGCTCTGGCCTAAGATCGAATAACATTATCTTTTGTTACTCTTTGACTGCCACTGACATTTCTCATATTTCTAGGAGGTCTACCTCTAGCTAAGGTGTTACTCAGTTTTGGGTTCTAAACAATCTCGTGCTCATTAGGCTCTAGACAGTCTCCCACAAAGTGGTCTACAGATTCACATCTAAAACAGGCTCGGTCATTCAGTCTACAACTTCCTGGATGTCTTTTACCACAATGCTTACATTCAGGTCATTCAGATCGGACATTCCCAACACTGGCAATAGAAGTAGTAGGAGCTCTGAAACTCGAATGCGATCTAGCTCGATCTCTGCTCGAATGTCCACATTAGCTTTTGAACGGCTTTGGTTATCTTTAAATTTCTTTGATGCAGACTGAAATGATTTACTTGCAGATCTCTTTCTCACTTCTCTAGCTTCAAAATTGGCTTTTCTTTTATCTTTCTCTAATTCTTCAACTTTACATGCTCGATCAACAAGCACTACGAATTCTTTAATCTCCAGAATACCCACTAGTAGACGGATATCTTCATTCAATCCATCTTCAAATCTTTTACACATAATCTCTTCGGTTGATACACATTCACGTGCAAACCTACTCAGACGAACAAACTCTCGCTCGTATTCCATTACGGACATACGACATTGTTTAAGCTCGAGAAACTCTTTTCTTTTCTGATCTATGAATTTTTGACTGATATATTTCTTACAGAATTCAGATTGAAAGAAATCCCAAGTTATTCGCTCTTTCGGAACAATAAAGGTCAGAGTTTTCCACCAGTGATAGGCTGCATCTCTGAGCAAAGAAACTGCACATTTCACACATTCAACAGGTGTACACGACATTTCATCAAAAACACAGATAATATTCTCGAGCCAAAAATCAGCTTTTTTAGTGTCATCATCACTTGTGGCCATGAACTCTTCGGCCCATACTTACAAATTTTATTGACAGGAGACTTATTCATCAATATTGGGTTCACAATCAGAGGCACAACAGAAGTCTGAGGGGGATTAGACAGGGGCGGAGGTTGTTGAACAGCCAGATTCGTACGAACGAACTCTGTAAACCACTCACTCATCATCTGGAAGAAAGCTTGTTCAGCTTCTTCCTCATGGTCACTAATCATATTTCTCGTATCAGAAGGCACTGCTCCTTGAGCAGGAGCGGGTGCGTTACTCTTAATATCGTCAGCTACGGCTCGTTCGGGATCCATTACTATACAAAAATCACATTTCATATGTTAGGATTCATCACACTATCATATTTCAGATATATGGCATGCATAGCTAGACTGTGACAAGCTACGTTAGTCCAAGAATCTACTAAACCGAAGCTCTGATACCAATCAAATATAACACCCCTAACTCGTAACTGTGCTAGATTAGGGTAAGGAGCATTACCAGAAAATTCAGAACTTTTTTAGACATTTCACATTCAACCATACCATATTATAAAAATGCAACATCAAAGAGTCCCTTATGAAGGTCTACGAGACCTTAATCATGCATGAGAAAAAGGTCGGGACTAAATTAAACACTTAGAAAATTTTTCAAAAATTAAACATTTTTCAAAGCTATAGAGGTCTCACGCCCGTGTGGTCAGGCCGTGTGCCTCACATGGCCACTAGACACACCCGTGTGTCTAAGCTGTGGAAAAATAGGGCATACATTTTGATTTGCACACACGGGCACGGCCACATGACATGCCCGTGTGCCAGGCCGTGTGAAAATTAGAGAGGTTAATGACTTGGCCACACAGCTAACCACACGCCCATGTGCCACCCACGACCACTAGACACCCCCTTGTGTCTAAGCCGTGTCAATTCTGTAGCGTATACTTACTGAATTCAAAAGGGTATCCTAGGGGACACATGGTAGTGTACTATGACCGTATGTCACACACGGCTGAGACACATGCCCATGTGGACAAAAATAGGCCATTCGAAAAGCCAACTTTGCCACCCCTACAAGCCAAAACCAATACATTTTATACCATCCATTCTCAGCCAAATCACAACCAAAATATATACAATTCATGCTATATATTCTTCATTCAAAATCATAATCAATTTCCTTATAAACTCATATCAAAACATAAGCCAAACTCATACCAAATCTTATGAAACATAAGTTATTCATACCACATTCCATCTCATATCAAAAACTTACCAAATTCACATCACTTTCACACTAAAATGTCCATTTCTCATTAGGCCATATTTGCAAAATAAACATACCATATTTGCTTCACAAAACACATACCAAAATCAAACATATGCACATCTATTAGTTAGCCATATCACATGGCACAACTCATATACATATCAAATCATAATTCAAAGGCTTTTAGCCTATACATGCCATAACTTAACATTTACACTTTCAAAATGTACCAAAACAAGGTTTAATAGTGTAGTGACGATCCTTGACGATCCCTGAGCTCCCGGTAGCAACGATATCTATAAAACAGTTGAAAAACACACAGGGTAAGCTATAAATAGCTTAGTAAGCCATATACAAATAAATTCAACTCAAAAGAAATCAAATTTAATTCAATAATTTGACATAATTATCATAACCATTTCACATAAATATCTCATGAGCTATATCTTACTCATTTGCTTATACATATATCATAAATTCTTAATTCCATTGCACATATAACACATTTCTTTTCCATGAATTCATACACATCACCTACCTATAATTTCACATTTACAAATCTTTCATGCTCAAAACTTTAGTACGACTCAAACATACCTGAAGCTTTTATACATTTCATTCTCAATCACTTCTCGAAATTTCTTACTGAACCATTCGAAACCAACACGGTTACTCGAAAGTCTCGTACAATGCCAATGTCCCAGACATGGTATTACATGCAACTAAATATCGATGCCACTGTCCCAGATAGGGTTTTACACAAATCATGTATGATGCTGGTGTCCCAAACACGGTCTTACACATAATCTCAAATTGATGCCTGTGTCCCAGACACGGTCTTACACAATATCTCGAATCGATGCCAACGTCCCTGACGTGGTCTTACACATAAACATATCTCAGAGTTCTTTGATTACGAGCTTTCCAAAGTTAACATATTATCAAAATTATATCATATTTCATTCAATTGATTCTTATGGTCATTCAATAGTATTTAAATAACACATAAGTATAATTTAATCAATAACACACTTATTTGTATATTGACTTACCTCGTATGGGTTCAGATGGTAATGATCGGCTATTCAACTATTTTCGACTTTCCCCGATCTAATTCTATTATCTTTAATTCTTGATCTAGACACATTAAAATTTAGCTCATTCAATTCCATACTCATTTAAACCAATCCAAATTCACATATTTAGGGCAATTTACAAATAGTCCTCACATTTTCACACTTTGACAATTTAGTCCATTTTTCACACAAAATCACAAATATGCATAATCTCATTACAGAATAGTCTAGCTGAATTTTCGTAGCTTTCATCTAAGCCCATAAATCACATTTATTTCACAAATTAGTCCTCCAAAACATCATTTTCACAATTTAGCCCAAATAGCTCAATTTCATCAAAAATCCAAAGACAAAACATGTTTATCTACCACATATCTTTCATTATACAACAAATTCCATCAAAAAGCTCATATAATCATCAATGGAACATTTCATAATCTTTAATAAAAATAGAAATTTAGACATGGGCTTTGTAGTATACGAAGCAACGATTAGAAAAACATAGAAATTATCAAAAATTGACCAAAATCATACCTTAAATTAAGCTTGGTAATGGCCGAATATAACAAAGCATGAAACCCTATTCTTTCCTTTATAAATTCGACAAGAAGAACATGAAATGAACAAATTTTCATACTTTGTTTTGTTTAATTAACATATATTATCCATTTACCTTAATGCCATTAATGAAACATTTGAAAACAACATATAAATCATGGACATAAAAGTCCAGTAACTTCATAATGGCATATTAACTTAATAAGGACTTCCACAATTCAAATCATAACAAATCAACATATTAGCATTTAGCTTTTAGCTTGCTAATTTTTCTTTTTATGTGATTAAGTCCTTTTTCACAATTTAGCACTTAAATGGTCAAATTAAATCACAGAAATTTCACAGATATCAATTCACATATCACAGACACAGAAAATAATATTAAAATATTTTTTGACTCGGATATGTGGTCCCGCAACCACTAGTCCGACTAGGGTCTAAACTGGGCTGTTACAGTTGACCTATTATAAGCATAGGATTTGCTACTGTATTGAACTATTTTTGGCATATTGATTGCTATCGTATTGTTCTATTAAAAGCATAATTAAATGATATTGTATTTATCCATTTTGAGCTTTCTATATTGTATTGCATGGGGTGGAACGTTTTAAACGGAGAAAGTAATCGACAGTTTATCTGTTTGACTAGTGGTTTATCCACAACGTAATTTATTTGGGAGTTTATTTGCTCAACCAGTGGTTCATCCACAACGTATTAGCAGCTTTTATCTACAAAGATGGATGGTTCATCCACCAATATTCTTATCATTAGCAATCATATGCAATGATCAGTGGTTCATCCACAACATATTAGCAGCTTTTATCTACACAGACGAATAGTTCATCCGCCAATATATTTTATCATTAGCAATTCATCTGCAATGATCAATGGTTTATCCACAACATGGTGTAAAGGTTGAGGAGTTCTGGGGAACTCTTACAGTAGTGTGTAGCAATGGGGTAGGAACTTTTATACTGTTGAATTGAAATTGCATTGCAGTCATAATACATATGCATGTCTTTGAACATTGAGATATTTTGTTGATGAATTGATCTGATTTACCGATATTTTGTATTGCTAATTAATTGTGATTTATTCTATGAGTTAATTTTATGTATGATTTGTCTACTGTTTGCACTGGTTTTCTTGTGATGGAACTTATATTGAGCTATATAGCTCACTCCTCTATTAATTTCCATCTTTACAGACAACCCATCAGGTTAGGACGCGGACTTGATATATGGAGGGGCTCGGCCCATATCTATTTTTTAATAGTTTAGATCTATTATTTGATAATTTAGTATTCAAAGTTTGTACTATTTTATTTTGAATTGTGACATTAGACTTTAGGTTTCAGTTTTATGTAGCATGTATGACATCTAGGTTATTTTTAATTTAATTTTAAAATGTTGAAATATAGATTTTAATTATCTATGTAAGAAACATAGATTTTATTAAAACTAAGTAAATATCACTTTTTCATTGCTAAGTTTGTAAATAAGTTTTGAAAGAATAAATAAATTAACTAGTTTTCAAAAATAGTCATCGTTATAAGAAAAATGCTAATATCAATTGATTTTTGTTAACTCATATGTTTTTTTTTCTGAAAATAGGCTAAGTTCTCTTCTAATATAAACAAATTTTTTAAAATGACTGTTTTATAAACTCCGATTGTACTAGGCCATCTCGGTGGCTGATGTAATTTCTCGAATTTGAGTCTAACATCTAGGTCGGGTTAGGGAGGTTACAACTAAATTGAATAAAATAGATAACATGATTTGATTGACATGAGGTACTTGGTATGAAATTGAGTTATTACAACTAAATTGAATAAAATAGATAACATGATTTGATTGACATGAGGTACTTGGTATGAAATTGAGTTAGAACATGTTATATGTTGTATTGGAATGGTGAATTGATGATGAATTGAGAATGATAGAATGGAAATTGAACTATGTGATGAAATTGGAAATTTGTTACCCTATTAATTGTATAAGTTTATACTACATGATTATACTTTGATTTATTCGATGATTCACTTACATGCCAGTATATTTGCTTCGGTACATTCGATGATGCACTTACGTGCAAGTATATTTGTTTCGGTTTATCCGATGATGCACTATGTATGCCAATATAATTGCTTTGATTCGTTCGATGGTATACCCCGTGTGCTAATATAATTATTTCAGCTTGCCCGATGATGCACTATGATGCTAGATTGAGATGTAGGTTGACTAATCTGTGTATCCGTCTTGAAATTCAAGTTAGGTTAATAAAGTTATATAAACATGATTTGGCTATATGGTTGATTGAAATAAAATGTGAATTGATTTGATATATTTGCACATATATGAAATGTGATATTTGATAGCATGTGAAATACTATACGAAATGGCTAAAAGTGTGCCCTGGGGAATGATTGTGTTAAATGAGCTTATAAGCTTGGAAATGATAGAAATGTAATATGAAATGATGATCATAGTAAATGAATAAGCATATGTGCCTATAAATGACGATGTGAATTGAAGTTGTATAAGATATGAACAAAAATGAGATTAAATATCAAATTGGTACATAAATGTATATGTAAGTAATTGAATTAAATATGTTATATCCTTGTTAATAGAATGGATGATATAAATGTTAGTTTAACTATTAAATGAAAAGTTGTAGGAGAATGAAATCTTTATATTGATTATGCAAATTGTTTTAATTGAATTGTAGCTTATTTGGATTGAATTCTTATATTGATTATTGCTTATGTTGTGACTTGAAATATGAAAATTATCATTGATCGTAATTGCTCAGTGTACGGTTTGTTTTCTCTATGCGCAGGTATAGTAGATTCCAGATAGATTGAGTAGTTGATCCAAAATCCGGCTAGCAATCTACGACTCAGCAAAGTTTGTAAAAGTTCTCTTTTGATTAGTATATGGTATGTATCTAGGGTTTAAGCAGGTTTTGTATCGAAAATGGTTAAATTTAAAACTTGGTTGCTTGATGTTGTTTTGAAGTATCATTTTGGCATATTTTAGCATGAATGTAGTTGGTATATTATTGTTTTTGTTGTAATTGAAATGTAAAGTATTATTATAGGTCTCTCAAACTTATACCATATTGATTTTTGTGAAAACAGTATGTCACATCGCAATAAGAAGTAGCTCAGGATTCATGTTGCGACAATGTGTACTCGAGGTTATGACAAGACCTACTCAGTATGTTACGTCGTGACGAGGAACTCTTGACATTACGATGTCAATTTGAGATTTTAAAATATTTACGATTTGGTCCTAATTCGATCTCAGGTTAACATTAGAGCTTTCGTAAGCTTGAAGACCCAAAAAGGTTTGTAAATCACATCATATCATGAATAGCTCGTAATTAAATGTGCATTGGTATAAATTGATTATATTTTATTGTAGTTGCTCTGACAACGAATGTGACATCTTGTAGCTCGGACCCTGCGATTGAGTCGGGTATGAGGTGTTACACTAATTTAATTTAATTTAAAAATATATTATAAAAAAATTAAAAAAGTTTATAAAAAATAATCAGAAAGGAGAAATACAGGAACGCAAAAGTTAGTCCTTGATAGGAAAAGTTATTATAAAATTTATATATGTTATTTTTTTTTCTTTTCTTGCCATATGTTATCTTTTTGGTTCATGTAGAAGAAACCATGTTAGTAAATAAATGCAAATGATGCTTATGAGAATCAACATCCATCTTCATAACCATAAACTAATTTAGTCAAGTTAGCTTTATCATTATTATTATTTTTTTTATGTAATATACTAAATGATTAAAAATTAAATAAATTATTTGTAAGTATTGATTAAAAGATAAAATTAATTAGAAATCATTTGATTAAACCATAATTTTAAAAAATAGAAACTTAAACCACTGATATTCCTAGTAAAAATAGAAGATATGGAATTAATATCCAACCACTATAAATACGTAATTAGAAAAAAAATTAATAATATTAACCAGGCCATGGATGTGAGTCCATGTTTGCATCAGACATGGGCCTTTGTTGTCTCGAAACTGTTGGGTCCTTTACATTGCTCTCTTTGTTGTCTTCGAAGTTCGAACTGCAAACTAAACTGCGGAAGAGTGTTGCTGCAACTGCACTAGACTACTCTTGCTTCCATCACATTTCCTCTTCAACTGTTCTCATAGAAATACTGTACCGAAGATATCGATGTGGTTGGCAGCGATTCGATGTGTGAATATATTTAAGAATAACATTTGTTTGAAGACCCCATTGAGGAGATATTTATGGGTTTCAAGCAAATCCTTAATAGACAGAGCCGCCAGTGAAGGGGAGTTAAGAGTGTTCATTGTTGCAGGAGAGGTTAGTGGAGATTCCATTGCCTCTCGTCTTATGGCTTCCTTAAACAAGATTTCCCCTCTTCCAATCCGCTTCTCGGGTGTAGGCGGGTATGCTTTTTAACTATATATCATTGCCTTTGTATTTTTAGCATTAGCTAGGTGAATTTTGAGTATGGGTTTGATTTATTTTTGCTGAAAAAGAGTAATAAAAATAAGTAAAAAGGAAAGGGCATACGTGAAAGAACTCAGGAAAGCTATTTCCATTGTTTATATAATTTCTATCTGTTTCAGTAGATTAAAAAAAGGTGGGCCGGGGGGGGGGGGGGCGGGGGAGATTTATGTCCATATGTGTTGCAACTAGGCAACTTGGCAGAATCAATTTGATGTTAGTTATCTGAACTCTCATGGGGTTCTTTCTAAAGTATTTTCTCTGTATATAATAAGGTCCAGGATGTCCAATCAAGGCCTGAAATCCTTGTTCCCAATGGAGAATATTGCAGTAATGGGAATCTGGGAATTATTACCACACTTCTATAATTTCAGAGTGAGTAGTTTGGAACCAAGGTGATTGAACCTTTACCATAAAAGTTTGCACTACCAACAACTGTTGGTTAAGGCACATTGCACTTCCAAGGGGAGAACTCAGGTTCGAATCTCTGAGACAACTTTGTTGGGAGGGGCAGCCATGAATCCTGAAAAGATTAGTCTTTGTGGACCATAAAATGAACCTGGAGGATTCCATGAAAAAAAAAAAACTTTGCACTAAACTACTGATGGACCATTTGTATTTGATGAAATGTCAGGTAAAATTGAAGGAAACTGTGGAGGCTGCATTACAGTTCCAGCCTCACGTGGTTGTGACGGTGGACTCCAAGGGATTTTCTTTCCGTCTACTTAAGCAGTTACGGGGTAATATCACCAATGTGTTGGAGTTAGGATCAATTTTTTGTGTATTTGCATATTGTCTGTGCGATATTATGTGCCAGAACATAAGGAATGTTTATTTCTTGCAGCTAGATACAATCAACAAAGGTTAGATAGACCAGTACACTTTCATTATGTAGCACCATCATTCTGGGCATGGAAAGGAGGTGAAGCAAGACTCAAAGGCCTATCTAAATTTGTGGATCATGTGTTCTGTATACTTCCCAGTGAGGAAGCAGGTTGTAAACTAAATGGATTGAATGCAACTTTTGTTGGTCACCCCATTCTGGAAGATGTTTTAGAACTGAACATGGTATGAATTCACATTCCGCTGTCGTGGTATATATTGGTATTATTTTATCTTCTTGTATAAATTGTTATAGTATGGGATTGTTCTGTTTCCTAAAACTTAATAGGGAGTTCAAGTTTCAATACTTATGATTTTGCTTTCTCCAAATAGTTTTTTGCAAGAGTACATATGTTCCTATTGGCACTTTGTATGTATGGTTATTTTAGCATTAACAAAGGAGAAATATGTATGCTTAGGGAAAGGAAACTGCATTGCATGAGTGGAAGATAACCGGAAATGGTGAAGATTTTCGAAAAAAATATGCCATAGCTTCAGGTAATGTGGAGATAACCTAGTAAAGTTCTAGGAAGTCAGCAGATTTTTTTTATTTTTTTATTTTTTTTAACCTTAAGTCTATAATTAGAGAAATTTTCAGTACCTCTAAGAGTGGAGATTGCTCCATTATTTAAGATTCACTCTTACAAGTTCAAGCTGTTTTCTGCTTTATATTTATCATCAGTATGAGCCCTTTACTCTGGGCTTTTGGTTTCCGTATGATGTCTTTTACCCTTAATCAGTTTAATGTTTATAACATCTATGGTCCAACTTTCAGGCTATTCTTTTTTTTTTTTTTCTTCTTCTCTTTTTCTGATAATCATTCTATGGTAGTTGTTTTCTTGAAGTTGTTGGGATCAATCAAAACCTGTAATTTTTTTTTTTTTTAAATCAATGAATGTATTAGAATTTAGAAACTGTTTTTGTTCATTTCTTTTTGTGTGCATGTGTATATTTGTTTGCTTCTTTGTAATGTCTACGGCTGTGAGGCACACTTGCTTAACTATAATCTATTTCTGTTCTTAAATTTTTAATAATTACTTGAAATTTATAAAGGAGCAACGGTAATTACCTTGCTACCTGGAAGCAGATTACAAGAGGTCACTAGAATGCTTCCCATCTTTTCAAACACAATGAAACTGTTAAAAGACTCTTTCCCTGAGCTGGTAACGGTCATCCATGTGGCTCCCAATCAACTAGTGGACAACTATATTGCTAAAGCTGTTCATAAGTGGCCTGTGCCTGCTATATTAATCCCAGGAGGAACCCCACAGCTGAAATACGATGCATTCACTGTAAGTCCTTCAGTGCTCATAGGATATGTTTATCATTGATTGTGATTTCAGTGAGATATTCACATGTCACAGCTACAGTCAACTTAAGGGATTAAAGAAATTCACAGATATTCAGTTTTATAATATATTCAATTGCATTGAGGAGTTCTTCGTTCAATTGACTAGAAAATTGAACATTTTTTTTCCTTAGAATACTTTCTTCTGATAAACTCCAGATTCTGATTTGAGGAATTTGTAGTAATTGAATTGTTTGTTTGATCGACCATGAATCAAAAGTATTTCCGAAATGTTTGATGTAAAAGTTGCTGGGGAAGCTTATGAAAAAAATCATGTTTTCTTGGAACTTAGTTTTGCCGTATTAGTTAATCTTCTATGTTACTCATGTACTAGTAAAGCATTTGCACCCAGTAATTTAAATTTCATGGACTTGAGCGCTATTATATTTAGATTAAATTATTGCAGGCAAGCCTTGTTGCCTTATGTACTTCAGGAACTGTTGCTATGGAGATGCAGCTTGCCAGGTTACCTTGTTTAGTTACTTATAGAGCTCATTTCCTTACTGAATGGTTCGTTCGCTACAAAGCAAAGATACCATACATCTCACTTCCCAACATCCTCTTGGATTCTCCTGTTATTCCTGAAGCTTTATTTCACGCTTGCACACCTGCAAAAGTAGCATTCTTGCTCAAGTAAGATATTTTTTATGATACAAATACAGATCGTCCTTTTTAAATTTTTCATTGAGCAAGGTTTAGAAACTTTTGTTTTAGTGATGGCATTTGATGCTTTCCTCTATATTTACCGTGTCAATAAAAATGGAGGTCCGTGTCTCATGATTCTTAACTTGGTAAAATGTGAATTGAAGATTTGAGTCTTTGTAGGGAATTGATGAACAATACAATACTCCAACAGCAACAAATTGCAGCTGCTGAGAAAGTTACGGAACTTCTATGCCCTCCAAACAGAACACTGAACAACACAGAACAGCAGGGTATGAAGCCGAGCTCTCCCAGTTATAGTCCAAGCATGATTGCAGCATCCACCATACTTAGCTACAAGCAGAGATGAAGGTTAGCACCTATGTTACTCATTTCTGGAGATGAGTATCCTATATGGGTATGTTCCCGACTCTTGTATGCTTTATCTTTTTCTAAATATTTCTTTGCATTAGGATGATTGTACCCTGTACCATAAAATTAGAAAAATGAAGAGTTGAAACAGCAAAATCTCTTGCGATATGTCTGAAATTTTGATGAGAACTAATCGGCATTGAGGAAAGTTACATAGAAGATTCAGGAAATGTGACACGATTGTCTCCTGTTAAAAACTGATGTACCAAATAAAATCCAATACAGAATTTTAAACTCATTTTGTTACAAGAAACATCAAAAAGCAGTTTAATGAAGGATTCTCAAATTAATTAGAGATTTGATCCTATTATTTCAGTTTCATGAGAGTTATCACTGAATCCTGATGTGTTTTAAACTAAATTCTAAACTCTAATTGCTCATAAATTGATGGAATTATTTTTTCATTTCAATTGATGGATTTTGTTGAAATATTTAACATATGATTTTTTGTTGTCATGTTAAGGTTCCGTAATAATTATGATGGAATGAAGTTCATGGATGAAGCTCAAGTGATGAAAGAAATGTAACCTCTTTTGGCCCTGAGCTATAGTTAAATGATCATTTTGGTATTTATATTATTTTTTCTATTAGTTTGGTCTCCGTATTTTCAATTTGTATATCTCGTTACTCATCTATATATTTTCCATTAAAAAAGTTAAATTAGCGTATAACACCCCACACTTGATCTAGTTATCAGATTTGAATGTGCGATATTATATTACGTTGTCAAAGCAACCCAAACTATTTCATTCATTTCACTAATACCTTAACCTAGTTGAACATCAACATCACTGAAAATAACTAAAATCATGAATAAATGCAATATCGATAATTAGAATACATTAATTGGACATGTCTCGGTTTAGTTCATGCCCTATGAAGGCATTTGTGAATCTTCAGAAATGATTAGGGAGTTAATGCTAAAACAATAGGTGAAGTTGTGATGTGGAAACAGGGGATATCATAGCGTCCCTACGTGCTTGGCTAGGTCGCAACATGAAAAGGCCTAGTTGCGATGCTGGACAGGAAAGTCGTGGCCTTGAGATCGAGTACGTTTCAATGAAACTTATTGTTTGACTTCGAAAACACCAAGAATGTGCCTATATTGACCTTAAGCAATACCAATTCATTTCCATGGCTTATGGCATTAAAATTTCAAGTTCTAAACAGCAGTTAACATACAAAACATAACAAAATTTACACAAATCTCAAATGCATCAATTTGACAAGCTAAAATATGATCAAACATTCTCATGACATAGTAATCAATGCATCCCAACCTGACAAAGTTAAATAAGTAACCTAACACTTATCAACAAGCACATTGATTCATATCTCAAGCATTAAAATTAATCACTTAACTGCTCGTTTTTTAGTGGTGTCTAAAACGACAGTTTTGGAATCCTATTTTCGATGATTAAGTCCATAAAATATTTACGATGTTAGTATAAAGTTTAATTGAAGTTTAGTCCTTTGATTTTGTTAATTGGATAGTTAATTAAGGTACAATGACTAAATTGTAAAAGTGGTAAAAGATAATCGCTACAGATTTTTAATTATCCAAAATACCAATTAAGCAGTTCAACCTTTGTAAAGTCAACAAACGGTAGTGAGATTGAATTGTCATGCACTAAGTTTGTTAATTAAGATTAAAATTAGGTTAAATAAAATTTTGTTAATTAATTAAGATTAATCAATTATTGAGCAAAGTATATAAACCAAAATTAAAAGAAAATAAAACATTTTCTTATCATCTTCTTCATCTCACGGACAAGAAAAGAAAATTTAGGTTTTCATCCTTCAAAACTTTCGGCCATTCATAGGTATGCTCAATTTAGTCTTTTACTTGAAATTTTTATGTTTTTGAGGTTCTGGAGCTTGATTTAGCTAACCCGTGTACCAATTTATAAAACTGTTAAAGTTTTCAGAAGTTTTCATGGTTGATTTCTTGAAGCTTTTGATATTAAATTGTTAGATTTTAAGCTTAGAAGTGAAAAAGGACTAGTTTCTAAAGTTTAATTGCTAGTTTTTGAACATACAGACTAAGGTGTAAATATTTCAAAATTGCTATAAAATTCTATAATTATGGATAGTAGAGAGTCTTAGAAGGATGTAATTGAGATAGATTTCAAAATCGAGGCTCAAATTTGAAAGTTATGGTAATTTCGATTTTAGGGACTAAATTGAATAAAATGCAAAACTGTAGGAAACATTCTAAAAATGAAATTGAATTGACATATGCATATAATAAGATGATATAAGGTATTTGGAATTGATAAATTGAAATGAATTATCGTATAGATCGAGATTTGAATCAATTAGAAGATAATCGAGGAAAAGGCAAAATTATGGATTAGTCCTCAACATCTTGTTTGTTGCTGTTTGAATTATTTTATAATGTCTATTAGTTTAAGTTAATCGTAAATTTGAAGATTCTGGCATCTAAAGGACTAAATTGTAACGTATGAGAAATATGGTTACTACGTATAGATACGATATACTGAATGGATGTGAAATTGTTATATGATTGAATGATATGTATTTGATGATGTTATAAGGTTTGAAATGATATGGAAATGATAACAGTGCCTATGTGAACTTAGCAAATCATTAGGATACAAATGACATGCCATTAGGGTCCCAAAAAGGAAAACGAGTGTTTGATCAGGAATTGTACGATGGCTTGAGATCCAATATATGTTGCAGATTCTCTGAAGCTCGTGTGAGCAACCTTGGTCTGAAGTTCATTTGAGCAACCCGAATATGTCAACTTGTGTTAGCAAATTAGTCCCATGTATCTGAGTTCAATTTATTAAGGTTCTCTAAACGAAAACAAAAATGATAAAGTGTTAAACGGGTACAAAATGGTTGAAATGAACGTATGTAAATTGGAACTATAAATGTTTTCAATTTGAGTATGAATTAGTTTATACATATATGGAAAGTTATATTTATATGATTGTAATATAAGCCCATGATTTGTAAATTAAAACTAACCTATTAATGTATTTGTGGAGTTGTGTATGGAAGTATAAGATGCTAAAGGGGCTCTATGCTTAACTCCAATGTGTTTTATTTGCCTAATTGTTGAAATGTTTAGGTAAGTTTCGTAAATTTCATATGGACTTATTAAGCATTCGTTTTGCTTACCCATTGCTTTTCATTCTCCTTATAGATTGTTGAATTGTGAAACCTGTCGATCAGATCAACTCGAAGACCACACTATCCTACGATAGACTCGGTAGTCTTTTGATCATTTTAGTCCGATTATGTGGCATGTACATAGGTGTTAATATATGTGTTTACTTTGAATTATAGTTTTAGTTTGAATCCTTTATAATATTTGGTTCCTAATAAGGTTAATACTTACTTGTATTTGATTGTTTGGTAATGTATAAGGTATGCGAATGATATGTTTGAGTAGGAATAATATAGGTAAAATGATGATATTGAATGGCTAATGGTATGGTTGATAAGTTGAATTTGAATAAGTTAAGTTGGCATGTTTTGATGTTTCAATTGAAGCTATCTTGAAATGGTTGATTGGGTAAAGGATTAATGCATTGTTATGTGTTCTTGTACGTTTTTATGCAAGAAATGTGGTGCAAATAAGCACCAATTGAGTTAATTAAAATGTCAACATGAAAAGGTACCAAATGGCCTAATTTATACCAAAAAAAGAATGCTCGTCTCGACAACCATATCTCCTCGTTGCAACGCTAGCCAACAGTATGTGACATAGCGATGTTGAGTGGTTTGACGTCTTAACGTGACAAACTATTTGGTGATGTCACAACATGGAGAAGGTGACATCACGACACTAGTCCTGACTTTTTAAAACTTTGCAATTTGGTCTTATTTCACGTTCGGGGTCTATAAAAGAGCTTTCGTAAGCTCAATTAAGGCTCATATTTAATTGTATATCATATTATAAATGTATTTATGACATGGATGTTTGCTTAAATGATATAATTACAATACTTTTGACAGTAGTTGCTCCGACAATGACTGCAGCATCTTGTAACTCAAACCTGGCGATCTGGTCAGGCGAGGGGTGTTACAAATCAAATCACACCTTGTAGGTCTATTACTATCCAAATAATATTAAAATAACCAAAATAACATTTAACCAAAAAAAACTTAACCTGGGTACATTCCATTAATTATATGTATAAACAAATGGGCACAAACTTAATCTGATCTAAGTTGTTGAGTCTTGAATGCTTTGCAAACCTTCTAGCTACTATAAAAATTGATCAAGATCTGTGCATTGGAACAAACAAATCCGTGTTCTGAGTAATGTATACTCAATGATGCTAACATAATTTGAAATCAATATATATATGTATATAAAATGAAATTATACTAAAGAACATATTTACAAGGTGTCATGCAACAAGATAACAACTTGAACATTAACATTATTCAGCACATAAAAATCCACATTATTCATTTAATAAACAAACAAATTATTAGAAAGAATGAAAATAAAACATATTTGAAAAGAAAGAGAATGAAACAAGAGGAGATAAATTTTAGTTAATGATTGATGGACTTTGGAAAGAGAAAGTTAAATCTTGTTCTCCAAGAATATGATGCTGTATTTGAATTCTTGAATCTAAATTAAAAGAAAAATAAGTTGGAACAATTCACGAATAAAAAAACTAAGAATAAATAAAAAGAGATGGAAAATGGAAGGATGATAAAAAAGATGATAATGAGATGAGGCAGAAAGATATCCAAAGGAACCCCTTGAAGAACAAGCTTCAATAAACTCCACTAATGTCTTAATTGACCCTCCAAGCTAGATAACTTCACAAATTTAAGGGTGAATAATTTCAAAGAAGATCAAGTTGAAAACTCTTCTAAAAAAAACAAGAAAAATTTTTCTTGCAAAAAGAGAAAAAACTCAAAAAGTACTTTTATCCAAATCAAAGTTAGGTCCCTTTATTGTGGGTGACTACCCCTTTTTATTGATTTATTGTATTTCTATACCCCAAATTAAGTTCTTTTGACACTTAAAGAGATTGTTCTCAAGTGTTTTATGAAACTATTTGTTACTTTTCATTACTTATTAGATTTCATATTAGAAGTTAGTTTTATTGCATTTCTTTTACTTTTTAGCACTCAAAATGAAAATTTTATGTCATTGGATGTTCAATGGTTGAAATGAGCTTGTGCAGGAATACGGTTGAAGCGAAAATGTGAAGCAAAACCTCCACTGTAGCTAAGGTCGTGACACCATAGTCTTGATGTTCTGACACTAATCCTTCCATCACCACTCGAGGAGCTAGACTTCAACAAAGTGCAATTCAAGTAGCCTGCCTTTGAAGTCGCTACATCAAGGGAGTGATGTCGTGACACCTGCCTCTATAGCCGTGATGCTAAATCACCAAAGTTGCAACCTCAAGGTTGGACACCAAAGTGAGGAGGTTAGGTTGTCTGACTGCCAAGTCGCGACACTAGAAGATCCTAATCACGATATTGAAGCTCCCAAACAAACCCTGAAGCCAACTAATGAGGGGGTCACAATACCAAGGTTGGGTGTCGCGACACTGAAGCTTGACGGGTGAAAAAAAGTAAGGCAATTTTGTGTCCTAACAAACTTAAGACGCTTTTCATTTAAAGGCATAATTTTCAATATTAGGTTAAACACTTTTTACCTATAAATACCATATTATATCAACTATTTAAATGGCTAGACTAGTGTAAGAAATTAGGTTAGACATTAGACAATTTTTACTCTTTTTTTCTTAGTTTAGGTTTTCATTTTTCTTTTCTTTTCTTTTTGTTGTAGAAATTTTGTTTCTTCACTTTTGTTGGAACCTTGTCGATGAAGAGAGATTAAATTCTTGGGCTTCATCAGATTTCAATCTATTAATGAGCATTTTCTCAAAATTTTCTTTTTTATAGTTTATGCCTACCATGTGTTTGTTAAAATCCTTGTATGGAATCCGAGTTTAATCATATGCTAAATCGTTTTATTGGTTGGTTGATGAGTGGGTTACTTAAGTAAGTTATTATGCCTAGATTAGTTATTTGTTCAAGTGTATTAAATTGCATATTACACTAGAATTGATGCCTCTAGTGGAAGATCTAGATAGACGAGACCAAGATGAGACTCTATCGGGTAGAACTTTGATATATTTTATAGAATAGTGAGATCAAGAGAAGATCTATATGCCTAAGTGAGACTGAGAAGAGAGTTTAGGTGATATCTTTTAGTTTAGGATGAGACCAAGAGAATATTCCTAGCTAAGAGTGGCAAATGATATAATCATCATAGGTTTATTAGTTTAGTTAGTAATCCATGAATTATTCAACCATCATTTCAATCCATTTGCATTGTTTCTAGTAGAAAGCAAGAAAGTTAGTTTGATATTTTTATTTTTTATTTTAGAATTATCTTAAATATGATCTTATTTGGTCACACTAATAATTTCCAACTCAACTAGATTAGTAATTGCTTAACTTGTAATTAATTTGAAAAACACATTTACCAATTTAACAATCCCTTAGGTTCGATCATTGGAATACTTCATGCTTTCTATTGTAACACATATAAATATTATAACTAACCTGTCACACTTGTACTAAAAGCTTCTTTTAAATCTATATATTTTGTGCTAACTCTTTGAATGCTGTGGCACAATCATTTATACAAGAAGGGAGTTGAAAAAAAAAAGAAACAAATCCCTAAAAACTAGCCTAGAGAATATGAATGGCTAAAAAAAAAAACAAATACTTGGAATGTAGCCAAAAATTGTGGACAACTATGAAAGGTAACTCTTTCTTCCTAGGAAAATTAAAGAGGAAATAAAAGACTAAATGAATTTGCCAAGCTCCATAGAAGTTGTCATAGACCAAATTTACAAGAAAACAAATTAACTTGGGTTTAAAAATAAACTTCCTAATTGGGCCATTGATATATTAGGCCGAAAAAAACAAAGCAACTAAGTATTCAGGTGATCCAGATGAGCTTCAAATGAGTTGATATTCAAAAGAGTGTGCATTTGGACTGCTCATTTTAATTCTTTAACTCTTTCAAGCTTAAAAATATCTTCCAAACAAGTTCAATTTTTAGGTTTGCATCCATGGGCCAAGTTTGCCTTAAAATGGAGTCTTAAATGTTTAACCCCTCAAAACCATTTCCTTGAAGGCCTCTTGTTATGTATTCTTGGATCAATACATTTAATTTGGCTCTAATCTATTTAGACTTAAAGCGGGTAATTGGGCCTTGAGTAAAGTTATGCCTATCATGTTTATGTGCTTGAAATTGGGCATTGATGCTCGCATCATTCCCTCTTTCCTAAAAAAGATTCGTACTCGAATCTTATTTTTGGTCAAACAAGAAAGATTCTTTATCATATTGGAGTAATTTAGTTGAGCTCTTTAAGTGGATTGAAAAATCCCTAAAATAAAAATGTAACACCCCAAACTCGGCCTAGACGTTATGGCCGAATCTGAAAGTGTTACGAAGAAAATTTATAAAATGACTTCCTTTTTTGCTTGCAAATCATCCAAAACCGTCGTTACTTAATAAGTTCGAATTGTTTGGAAAACATATTGATATAATTATTTAGTTTAAAATTGTTGTTCGTTTACGTCTTTCGAATTCAATCAAATGTTTTGCAGTGGAGTTTCTTTGGAAACCGATATTTTTGAAAAAAATCGTCACCTTCAAAATTACCATTTTATCAGTCATTATGCTAGAAACCAAAATTAAATTCTAAAACCAAAAATAGTCCCAAAAAGTCTAAAAAGTCTCAACATTACAAAACTCTCAAAAACCAGAAAGTTAGGTAAATTTTATGAAAATGAAGTTCACGGAAAAGTGGTCACAACTGAGCTTCCGTCGCATCGACCCGCCTAAGTTTTAGGGTTACCTGAATAGAACAGACAAACAGAGAGTAAGTTTTTGACAACTCAGTGTGTAATGCATTTATGTAAATAGAATTCAAATTCAATCTAATGGCAGAACAAATGCAGATGTAAAATCTTTTGCAAAATCAGACTTATATATAGAATCATACAGATACAAACATGTATAATCCTAACCCCATCCTCTATACACCAACTCTGACTATCCCAACACACCACGTGGGGTATAAAACACTTATCCAGCCCTACACGATGCATAGTGTCTATATAACACTTTTCAGAATAATCACAACAGTGCTTCAATATATATATGAGATATCGCCTCACACAGAACACTTCCTCCTCATAATACAAATCTCACCCCATAGCCAAATACAGACAAAATATCAGATAAAATAGATTAACAGATACCAGAGTTAACATATCATGCATGCTCGTATAATAGATATTACACATGCTTATACATAACAGAATAGATCATACATATCGTATTCCATAATACTCATATAAATGTTATTTACGTCAATTTCAATCTAATAGAGTATCAGGCTTCATGCTTTAAGGCTTATACCACACATACCGACCCTATAGATGGCCCACAGTCGATTGAGACGACATGTACGACTTTAGGGAAAATTTCTAAAATTTAGGCCCACATGCCCAAAAAGGCCTTACTTGTGTGGCCCACACGGCCTCGTACACAGCCATGTGTTTCACACGGCGTACCATATGGCTAGGTACACGACCGTATGGCATCAACATTCCCCAATTTTGGCTTTTATCGATTACTGTTTTCTGAGTTTTTTTGTTACACACTGAGTTATCAAAACTCACTCTCTATCTGTCTGATAATTTTAGGTAGCCCTCAGACTTAGGCAGGTTGGTGCGACGGGAGCTCGATTGTGTCTTTGTTGTTGTAAAACTACTTTTGCTTTAATTTGGCTTACTTAAATTTTATGTTTTGAGAGTTTTGTATAATTTGGACTCTTCGAACTTTTGGGACTGTTTTTGGTTTCAGATTTTTATTTTGGTATTCTAGCATAACAATTGATAAAATGACTTTTATGAAAATGATAATTTTTTTAAAAATAACGGTTTCCAAAGAAACAAAATCAATTTACCAATAACGTTTTAAACTCCACTACAAATTATCTGATTTATTTGAAAATGTAAATAATTGACGGTTTTAACTCATAAGTATAAAAATACGTTTTTAAATAAGTGCATTCTTTTAGCAACAAGTTACATAAATGTTTCAAAATGAAAAGGTCGAATTTATAACTTTTCTTCATAATATTCCCATATTGGACCATAATGTCTAGGCCGGGTTTGGAGTGTTACATTCAGTGGTATCAGAGCCAGGTTACAAAACTCGAGCTGTAAAATTTTAGGTTCAAAATTTTGTTTGTAAAAACTATTTTTTAAGTAAAGTTTATTTTTAATCTGAAAGTAAGTATGTGGCACACTAAGTCTCCGGTGCCGATTTTGTCAGTACTTCTAACTTAAAAATACGATAGTTAGAAAACTTTGAAATGTTTAAAATTGCATATAGTTAGTTAGAGACTGAAATTTCTGAACTTTCTAAAACTACTTCTGATAATTAATTGGAAAATAAAACATTGCTAATAAATACTGAAACTGATTCATAAAACTTCGTAATGTAGATAAAACTTTGAATACGATGAGTGATCGTAGAATGTGTGGTTGTGGTACTCGTAGGCGTGGCGGGCACCGCAGAGAGACTCAAGCTGAGTCATCATCAATGGGCAGTATGCCTAATTTGGATACAAGTGAGACACTGACTACATCTACTACTAAGACCGGGTCTTATAATCGCTCGACTAGGGGCGATGCATTGTCCCAAGCCATGCTAAGAGTGTTGGAGAGGGTCGTTGGGCCCCATTCTAGTTCTAGGAGCCGTGGGTTGGTAATTGAATGGCTCTGATCTAATGGTGCTGAGCTGTTTAGGGGTGTCACTGGAGTCGCTCCAACTGTGGCCAAATACTGGTTGGAGGCTACCGAGAGGATAATGAATGATTTTGACCACACCTTTGAGTAGAAATTGAAAGGTGCAGTATCTCTTATTCGCAATGAGACATATTAGTAGTGGTTAACGGTTGAGGAGGGTACTTAATTGGATCGTGTTAAATGAGAATATTTTAAGACTGCCTTTTAGAGGAAATATGTGAGGGCGAGTTATGTGAATACTCGCAGACGCGAGTTCATAAACCTTATTTAAGGGGATAGGATAGTGGCCGAGTATGAGGCTGAATTTCTTAGATTGAGTCATTATGCTTGTGGGATGGAGGCGTCTGAGTATGAGAAATGTGTCCATTTTAAGGATGGTTTAAGAGATAATCTAAGAGTCCTGATAGCTCCGCCAGAGGGAGCGAGAGTTTGTCGTTTTGGTGGGTAAGGTGAAGATCATTGAAGAGGTTTAGTGCGTTGAGCGCTAGAATAGAGACCGTGAGAAAGGTAAGAATAAGAGGGATTCAGAGCCCTCTAGTTCTGTTCAGAGGCCTATGAAGCGGGTCAGATCAGATGGGCCTTCTAGTGTTAGAGTTTAAGTTGCTCCTACTATGGCTCAGCCATGTAGTGATTGTAGTAGACGCTATCCGGGTGAGTGTTGGAGGAGATTGGGAGTGTGTCTTTGATGTAGGTCAATGGAACATCGTATTAGAGATTGCCTATAGTGTTCTAATCAGATGCAAGCTCTAGCTTCGGGTTTTGTTCAGCCTCAGCGGGCAGTTTAGCAGCCGCCTAGGGGTCATGGTCCAACTAAATGTGGTAATGGTGTTGGTAGAGGACAGTGAGCACTAGGTATAGGTGCTAATCAGACTGAGGTGATATAGCTTGTATTAGATTATGATGCTTGACATTGTGAGGACAAAGACGCCGTTGATATGATTACGGGTACATTCTTTATATTTGATGCCCCTTATTTCGCATTGATAGACATAGGGTTAACACATTCCTATATAGCTAATTCTATTATTGTAAACTTGGGGATTCCTGTTGAGAGCACTTCTTGTGAGATTTCTATACTGAGTCTGTTAGGTCAATCTGTTCAGGTGAATAGACTGTATAGGAATATGCTGTTGGAGGTACAAGGGGTTGTGTTTGATGGAGCTACCGTTTGGAGAATTTGATTTGATTCTGGAATAGACTGGCTTGTGAAGCATCGAGTCAACTTGGAATATACTACTAAGACGGTAGTTCTGAGATCTAAAAATGATATGGAGGTGGTTATGATTGGTAAGCATCAAGATTACTTATCCAATGTGATCTCCGCTCTTGTGGTCAAAAAACTGGTTCGGAAAGAGTGTAAAGCGTATCTGGCTTTTGTAAGTGATTCAGTTTGTGGACTCTTCTATTGGAAACATTTGAATAGTTAAAGAATTTTCAGATGTTTTTCCCGAGGAATTATCGGGTTTACCTCCGAATTGGGAAGTTGAGTTAGGTATTCTACCATGTATAACTCTGGTGTCCATCGCTCCTTATCGTATGGCACCGAAGAAGCTTATAGAGCTAAAGGCTCAGCTTCAAGAGCTCTTAGACCGTGGACTTATCCATCCAAGTGTGTCACCATGGAAGGCACCAGTTTTGTTTGTAAAGAAAAAGGATGGTACAATGAGAATGTGTATCGATTACTGTCAGTTGAATAAGTTAATGGTGAAGAACAAGTACCCACTCCCAAGGATCGATGACCTATTTGATTAGTTTCATGGGGTTTCTATTTTTTTTAAAGTAGATATCCATTTTGCGTATCATCAGGTTAAGGTTAAGGAAGTTGATATTCACAAGACTACTTTTAGGACTCATTATGGGCACTACGAGTTCTTAATCATGTCTTTTGGTTTGATGAATGCTCCGATTGCATTCATGGACTTGATGAATCGGGTTTTATAGCCATATTTAGATCTGTTCATTGTAGTCTTCATCGATGACATTTTGGTATACTCTAAGACTGAAGATGATCATGATGAGCATCTTAGAGTAGTTCTTCAGATTCTACGAGAGAAACAACTCTACGCTAAGTTGAGCAAGCGTGAATTCTGGTTAAAAAAAGTAACTTTTCTGGGACATGTAGTTTTTGCAGAGGGGATCTGAGTTGATCCTCAAAAGATTGAGGCTGTACTTGATTGGAAACAACCTAAGAATGTTTCTGAGATCCACAGTTTTTTGGGTCTTGCGGGCTATTATCAGAGGTTTGTTGTGGGGTTCTCATTAATTGTAGCTCCTATGACTAAGTTATTGTGTAAGAATGCTCTTTTTGTTTGGGCTGATGAGCAGCAATCGAGCTTTGAGAAGCTCAAATTTGTTTTGACTTAGGCTCCTGTTGTAATACAACCTAAATCTGGTAAGAAGTTTATGGTTTATAATGATGCATCGCATGTTGGTTTAGGATGTGTTTTGATGCAAGAGGGTGAGATTGTGGCTTATGCGTTCTGATAGCTTAAATCACACGAGGGGAATTATCCAACGCATGATCTTAAGTTAGCTGTCGTGGTTTTTGCTTTAAAGATTTAGAAGCATTATTTGTATGGTGAGAGGTATATCATCTACACCAATCACAAGAGCCTTAAGTACCTCCTTACCCAAAAGGAGTTGAACTTTAGGCAGAGTAAATGGATTGAACTGCTCAAGGATTATGATTGCACTATAGAGTATCATCCCAGTAAGGCCAATGTGGTGGCCGACGCTCTTAGTCATAGAGCAATGTTTGATTTAAGGGTGATGTTTGCTCACCTAAGTCTGTTTGATGATAGGAGTCTGCTAGCCGAGTTGCAAGTTAAGCTAACTTGGATTGATCAAATTCAGGATAAACAGTTGGGGGATGATTCTCTAGTTTTGTGTTTCCATTAGGTGAAGGATGGTAGTACGTCTGCCTTTAGGCTGAATAGCGATGGGGTCTTGTGTTTCTGAAGACAGGTCTGTGTATCGAATGATTTTGATTTAAGAAGTCTATTCTGTGGGAAGCGCAAAGTAGCCTTTATGTTATGCATCCTGGTGAAAATAAGATGTATCGAGATCTTTGTTAACTATACTAGTGGCTTGGTTTGAAACGAGAAGTGACAAACTTTGTTTCTCGTTGTCTGGCATGCCAGTAGGTTAACGTTGAGCATCAGTTGCCTTCGGGTTTGCTTCAACCTGTTAAGATTCCCATGTGGAAATAGGAACGTATGACTATGGACTTCGTTTGTAACAGCCCGAATTAGGGGCTAGTCAGAATAGTGGTTTTGAGACCACAAATTCAAAGTAGAAAAGTATATTTCATGATTATTATTAAGTTTATGACATGATTTCATCATAGTGATAAAATTCTATGAAGGAATTTTTATGAAAAAATGATTAATTTGTCCTTAAGGATTAAATTGCAAAAGTTGTAATATATGAGTTTCTAGAAAGTTTAAATATGAAATAGCATGAGGAAAATTAGTGGAGGCCCTTATTTAGCAATTAAACCATTTATTAGCATGATGGACAAAAATGCCCATGGAAGGAAAAATTTCTAAAGAAAGGGTTTAAGGGCATTTTGGTCATTTGGTAAAGTTAAGTAATAAAAAGGGAAAAAGAAAGCAAAAATGGTATCATCTTCTTCCCTAGTGTGCCAAATTTGAAGAGCCTCCATAGCTAGGGTTTCTTTCATTTTTAAGCTTCAAGTAAGTGACTCCAAGCCCCGTTTTTCATGTTCTTCGTATTTTTGAAATCCTCGTAGCTTAATCTAGCTATTTCTACCACTAATTTGAGCTTGGGTTTATGCTAAAAAATATACCCATGCATGACATGCAAGTATTTTGATGTCTAGTGGTAGAATATGAAAGTTTAAAGTGTAGTAAACTCCTTTTTCTAGGTGATTTTTCATGAAAGTCCCTAATAAGGACTAAATTGCAAAGTTAGTAAAATGTGTAGTAAATGTATAAATTGATGAGAAATGTGGGCTGTTATGAGCACATGAAAGGTTCGGCTAGGCTTGGGTAGTCAAGAAAATATGTGCATTTCATTATACGAGCTTAGGGACCATTTTGCAAATATGTAAAAGTTGAGGGGTAAAATTATAAAATTTACCGAAGTATGAATTTTAGGCTAATTTGCCAATCTGAGTACTGAATAAGTTAAATTTATCATTCTAGATCAAGAAACACGAAGCCCAGATCAAAACTAGGGAAAAAGTAAAGTAGTGGACTAAATCAGAATTCACCCTCGTCTTGGACCCGAGGTAAGTTGTATGTAATAATTTAGCCCTATGCATTATTTAAATTTATGATGATGATATTCTATGTGATTATATAAATTCCATGAAATTAATTATCATGATTTTCATCAAGAAAAGATGAATCATAGATAAGAAATCTCGGTTAAAATGTTAAGTAATACGAGGGATACCGAAGTCATAACATGAGTTATGTAGGTCTCGTATGAGACCATGTCTGGGACATGGCATCGACACCGAACTGAGATCTCATGTAAGACCATGTCTGGGATATGTCATTGGCATCTAGATACAATCCCATGTAAGACCATGTTTGGGACATGACGTTGGCATCTATATGAGGTCCTGTATAAGACCATGTCTGGGACATGGCGTCGGCCTCGAAACGAGGTACAGATCCCCTGTAAAACCATGTCTGGGACATGGCATCGACATCGGTATGAGATCCCATGTAAAACCATATCTGGGATATGGCTTTGGCATCCTTTCATGAGAGTGACATTTGGGTATCCTTTGGTATTATTTCACGAGAAAAGTATGCAAGTAAATGAGTTTATTGAGAAAGACTAAAGATTGATAATGAGTGTTACATGTATACATGAGTAAGTATGAACAGTTGAAAGTATATTGTTATAAGAAATACAACATAAAAGGCATGAATAACTTATAAGATAGTATAAACCATGAGATTGAGCAAGGTATGTGAATGAATAAGTCATGAAAAGGGCAAGTCTTGATAATGAGCAAATCATGAGAATGAGTAAGTTATATGATTGAGTAAGTCACGAAAATGAATAAAAAACTATATGAACTTCATAAAATTTTATTTATATGATGTTTCATGATTTTTGCAGCTATTTTATTTCATACAACTTACTAAGCATTTTTATGCTTACTCCTTCATTTTCCCTTTCCATGTAGATTTGCTGAACTAGCTCGGTGATCATTAAAGTTCGAGCTCGAAGTCACACTATCAAGCCATCTATTTTGGGTATTGTATAGTTAGTTATTTTTTTGTATGGCATGTATAGGAAACTTTGTCACTTTGAAATGTGTCCTTTTGTTAGCCTAATGTGTTGGCTACTAGTATTGTTTAAGACCTTTTTTAATGGCCTTTGAAAGGAGGCTAATATTGATCAAGTTTAATTGCTAAGTGAATGTCAATGGTATTAGCATGAAATTACATAAATTGATGGGAAAGATGAATGTTGACAATTGTATTATGAGGTTATAGTTTGAATGTCATGTTTGTGAATGCTTGGATGTTCTGTTGTGCCACGAGTTGTGATTTTGTATTGGCATTGTGTTTGGTTCAGTTTCAGGATGGAAAAAGGCTTGGAAAATAGCATATAGTTGTCTATACGGTTGGGCACACGGTTGTGTGCCTAGGCCGTGTGTGACGCACGGTCAGCCTAAAGGGTGTGTTAATAGACCGTATGTCCCCTGCATCCAATTTAGTTAATTCAGTATTGAGCACGGGCAGAGCACACAGGCGTGTGCTTTGGCTGTGTTAAACCCAAGTTGTTTTGGGGCATGGGCTAAGCACACGGGTGTGTGCCTTGGTCGTGTGAACCCAAGATGTTATAGTGTTCAAAGTCAAAGTCCTCCATGGGATAATGACATGGGCGTGTCTAAGCCGTGTGAGGGACACGGGCCATAGACACGGGTGTGTGCCTAAGCCGTGTCAAAATCCCTGTAGGTTCAAAATAAAAATAATTTCAGCACGAGCTAGGGACATGGGCGTGTGTGACCACACGGCCTGCCCATACGGGCATATGGCCCTGTTTTAAGTAAAAATTTTCAATCTTCGGATTGATTCTGGACTGCACCCAATGCACGTTTTGGGCCTTGTAGGCCATAATAAGAATTGTAAGAGTTTATTTGAAAAGTTTTAAATAAGAGTGAAAAAAAGGCTCGATTTAGTATGATCAAGCATGTCCGATTACGGTAACGCCTCATACCCCGTCCTGGCGTCAAACTCGGGTAAGGGGTGTTACATCGTTAGTGGGTTGCCCTTAACACCTACTAAAAAGGATTCTATATGGGTCATCGTGGATCAGTTGACCAAGTTTGTCCACTTCATACATGTTCGGGTAGATTATTCTCTTCAGAAGTTGGCCAAACTATACATTTATGAGATTGTAAGACTTCATGGGGTACTAATTTCGATTATTTCAGATAGAGATCCTCACTTTACTTCTCGATTTTGGAGGAAACTTCATGAGGCTTTAGGTTCGAGATTGGATTTCAATACTGCATTCTATCCTTAGACAAATGGTCAATCTAAGAGGGTGACTCAGATACTAAATGATATGCTTCGGAGTTGTGTGATTGATTTTCGAGGTAGTTGGGAAGATTTTCTACCATTAGCCGAGTTTTCCTACAATAACAACTTCTAGTCCAGTATTCAGATGGCACCTTACGAGGCTCTGTATGGTCGTAAGTGTTGTACTCTATTGTGTGGACTGAGTTGGGTGAACGATGGGTTTTGGGCCCAGAGTTGCTTTCTGAGACTGAAGACAAAGTCAGACTGATTCAAGATCATCTTAAAGTGGCTCCTGACAGACAACAGTCTTATGCAAATCTGAAAAGAAGGGACATCGAGTACTCTGTGGAGGATTATGTGTTTCTCAAGGTATCGCCATGGAAGAAGGTTCTACAGTTTGAACGTAAGGGCAAGTTGAGCCCTAGGTTCATTGGGCCATATCAGATTTTGAAGTGTATGGGACCAGTTTCTTATTAGCTACAGCTACCCTTAAAATTAGACTGTATCCATTATGTGTTTCGGGTCTCTATATTGAGGTGGTACCGGTCAAACCTATCTCATGTTGTTTCTATTGAGGAGGAGTCGATCTAGATTCAGGATGGAGACATTAAAGTTTTAAGGAGGAAATCTATTTCATTAGTGAAGGTCTTGTGGTGGTACATGGCACAGAGGAAGCCACATAGGAGTTTAAGGACTCAATTCAACAGCAATATCCGCATATGTTTGAGTCAAGTAAATTTCAAGGCCGAAATTTCTTTTAGGGGGAGAGAGTTGTAGTACCCTAATTTTTCTTATGTTTTTATTTTGCTTTATTAAATGGTTTCAAGTAAGGTGATCTATCCTAGCGGGTGACTACTTTAGTGTGGAGGTTAGGGCTGGAGTTGCTAGTTCGAGTCACTGAGAGAGCACGTTCTTTTAGGGAGAGAGAGTTAAAATGGAACTCTGGGAAAGGTGTGGATATGGATGGGATTTGGGGGTTAATGGGTCGTAAAGTCAATTTAAATTTGAATTAGTGGCTAAATTATAGGGGTTGAGGGGATATGTTAATTGTTATTTTATTTTATTTTAATTTTTATTTCCATTTTTCCCAAAATTCCCTTCCGAAATTGCACATTCCTCTCATGCTTCCCACTTTCTTCTTTCTCCATCTTTTTCTTTTTTTTTTTCTTTTTCACTTGATTTCCTACCCAAATTGCCCCACGTGAATCAGCACTTGGGTTTTGGTTCTACTCTCTTTTGGGCAACTGGCATTCTCTAAGTGTCCATAAGTAATGGTTTATATTGTTATGGTAGGAGTTTTGTTAATGTTTTGTTATTAGGTTTGAAGTGTAAGTTAACTTCGTGTATTATTGTTGCTAGGTGATATTCAAGAAATTTGAGATTCTTTTGTTATGAATTAAAGCTTAGGGGCTGCCATGGACATGAGTAAGTTTTGAAACGGTTATGGTGAAATTTTTAGTTGAAACTGATTTTGGTTGCGTTATAGTCGAGAGGTTACTCAATTAAAATTGTGGAATTAATATTAATTCTAGATGTTCTATTACCAATTTTTAGGTTCTAGTTATCTGGCGGGAACATTTGCATCAAAATCGAAATCGAGCCAGGTGTGTAATGAAAAACTTGAAAAATGGCAATTGGTGAAAGCCTAAATTAGGGCATGTCGATGCCCTACGGCTGTGTGGAAGGCCATGTGGGACACACGGCCGTGTGTGACACATGACCACGTGATAGGCCATGTGTGGCACTGGCCTAAGCCATTTTAGGCCATGTAGGCCACATGGGCGTATGGGCCCAAATTTCAAAGCTTTTCCCTAGAGACGTACATGTCGTCCCGATCGACCGTGGGCCTTCCTTAGGGTCAATATGTGAGGTATAAGCCTTAAAGCATGAAATCTATCACTCTGTGAGATTGAAATTAATGTAAATAACATCTACATGAGTATTGTATAATATGATATATATGGTTTGTTCTGTTATGTGTGAGCATGTTTAGTATTTGTTATACGAGCATGCATGTGATATACATTCTGGTATCTGTTATTCTATTTTATTTGATGTTCTATCTATATCTAGTTATGGGGAGGGTTATGTATTATGAGGAAGAAATATTCTATGTAAAGCGATATCTCGCCAATATATTGGCAGCAATGTTATGACTAATCTGAAAAGTGTCGTATGAACACTATATGGTGTGTAGGGCTAGCTGGGTGTTTTATACCCTACATAGTGTGTTAGGATGGTCGAAGTTGGTGTGTAGAGGATGGGGGTAGGATTTTGCATATCTATACCTATGTGATTCTATTATAATTTTGGTTCTACAAAAGATTTACGTCTGTATCTATTCTACTATGAGATTGAAACTAAATTTATGTTTATGTATGCGTTACAGACTAAGTTATCAAAACTCATTCTCTGTCTGTCTAATAACTTCAGATAGCCCTCAGACTTAGGCCGATCAGTGCGACGGGAGCTTGGTTGTGTCCACGTCGTAAAACCACTTTTGTTTTAATTTGGCTTACTTAAATTTTATGTTTTAAGAGTTTTGTATAATTTGGACTCTCTAGACTTTTGGGACTATTTTTGGTTTCAGATTTTTATTTTGGTATTCTAGCATAACAATTGATAAAATGACTTTTATGAAAACAATATTTTTTTTCTAAAAATAACGATTTTCAAGGAAACAAAATCGATTTACCAAAATATAACGTTTTAAGAAACTCTGCCGCAAATTATCTGATTTATTTGAAAATGTAAATAATTGATGGTTTTAACTCATAAGTATAACAACACGTTTTTAAATAAGTGGACTCTTTTCTAACAAGTTACATGAAGGTTTTAAAATGAAAAGGTCAGATTTGTAACTTTTCTTTGTAATATTCCCAGATTCGGCCATAACTTCTAGGCTAGGTTTGGGGTGTTACAAAAGGAAAGATATTTCTTGAAAAACTCCATTTCAGGGTAGTTGAAAATGACTTCTCATCTCTTTTTCATATCTCTCGAGTTTTACCTCATGAATATTTCCCACTCACCAAACTTGAACCTACAATTAGACTTTTATTACTCAATGTCTCTTTGCTCTCATTCTTTTTACATAATATCATCATCACTTCCCATTTCCCTCTTACAAAAGTTTTGAATATTTAATTCATCACAATACAACTTTTTAAAAGGACATGGCGGTTGTAACTTATCTAAATTCATGGACTCTAGGAAACAATTCTTACTATCAATTTCATTCAATTCACAAATCTCATTATCACAAATAACTTTATCACTAGAACAAGATTCAACAATAGGCATAAAGTCACACTTGCTTTCTTCTTTGGGTAGGTATCGAATCAAACATTTGAAACTTCTATGACCTTTGTTAACACACCAAAAACATTTAAAAATAGGCATGACAACATTCTTACTTTCCTTTTATTGTAAGCATCTATTCTTTAACTAGCACTTAATCATATGCCTAACTTTCCAATGTACTATTTGACAATTGGATAGGCAATAAGAAACTGGTTTACATTGCAGACACTTTTTGAATATGGGATTGTCATAACTGGCTTATGTAGGTCTCTCTATTTAAGAATTTGAAAGCCACAAACACTCAACATATGGGATTGTCATAAGTGGCTTATGTAGGTCTCTCCATTTAAGAATTTGAAAGCCACAAACACTCAACAAAAAAAATATTAAATAAAACTTCACTGTTAACACTTACAAAAAATAACACTCTCGGAAGCAAAGAAAAAAAATTAAGAAATCAAATCTTGTAAATTTTAAAGTGAGTTGAACAATAAACTTGCATAAACATAAATTGATGTTAATTCACTAACAATGAAATCTTAAGGCACTAGGAGACCAAGAAAAAGCTCGACACTAAAGATTTGAAGTTGCATGGAGGAAGTAATAACATCGTACCTACTAACACAAGAAAGAAGAAAATGTTAGGTAATGTAATAAAAGCAAAGAAAGCTAAAGCAAATGAAAACTTAATACTAAGAGTCAAAGAAAATCAAATTTAAGCTCGAAATCCTAAAATTATGAAACAACTTAAAATTTTCGATTGAAGTGTTCCAATGTGCTAAAATTACAAATAAATTATGAGATGCCTCCTCAAATGGTGACAATTGAATCCGAAAATTTTGGGCGCCAAATGTGTAGGATGATTTTTTTTATCTTTTTTATTTTTTTGTTGTGTGCAAATATTTTTCTTCAATGAAATACAATTGAAAACTACCAAGAAAAAAGTTTGGGGGTAAAAAAGAAGTTTACCCACCTTTGGAACAAAACGATCCAAATTTCAATATAAAACAACTTATTTGAGAGGCACCCAAGTAATGGCTAGTAAGAATGCAATTTTAGTATAGCAATGATATCAAGAACGTCCCAAAATCTGATACCAAATGATAAAAGGCAATGGATGGATTGATTTCAAGTTGCTAAAAATGTTTAGAATCTGAATCTGAAAATTACACAAACAAACGATTAGAAAGAATGAAAATAAAACATATTTGAAAAGAAAGAGATTGAAACAAGAGGGGATAAATTTTAGCTCAATTTGATGGATTTTGGAAGGAGAAAAGTCGGATCTTGTTCTCCAAAAAGATGATATTGCATCTAAATTCTTGAATCTGAAATTAAAAGATAAATAAATTAGGAAAAATTCACGAATAAAAAATTAAGAATAAATAAAGAGAGAAGGAAAAATGAAGGGTGATAAAAAAGATGATGACGAGATGAGGAAGAAAGATATCTAATGGAACCCCTTGAAGAATAAGCTTCAATAAACTCCACAAATGGCTTTAATCGACCCTTCAAGTTAGATAACTTGACAAGCCAAAAGGTAAAAAACTCACACCAATAATCCTGAAGAAGATTAAGTTGAAAACTCTTCTAAAAGAACAAGAAAATATTTCTTGTGAAATGAGAAGAACTCAAAGAGTACTTTTATTCAAATTAAAGTTGGGTCCTTCTATCGTGGGTGACTACCTCTTTTTATATAGGAAGTGTAACAGCCCAGTTTTGGGCCTAATCGGAACAGTGATTCCAAAACCAAGAACCCGAGATCAAGAAATTATTTTTAATATTATTTTATGTGTTCTAGCATAATTATATGAGTGTATGTAAATTTTGGTGAAATAATTTTAGCGATTGCATGCTTAATTTTGAAAAAGGACTAAATCGCGTAAAGGTCAAAAGTTCTATTTTGCTAGCAAATTATGTTGAATAGTTAATTGACTAAAATGTGGGGGTTTTAAAGAGCAAATAAGCCCTTTAAATTGAGCATAGCCGGTCATAGGAGGTCATATCGGGACAAAGAAGTTGAAAAGTCAAAATTGGTGGGTGGATGACTTAATAAGTTAATAAAATAAAACAAAAAGAAAGGTTGTCATTTTTTTTTTCTTCTCCTTCATCCACCAAAAAAGGCAGCAAACATGGGGGTTTGAGAGCTCCAAAATTTCAGCCACTTAGTTCCCTCACAAGTAAGTCAGTTAGATGGCTATTTTTGATGATTTTTGTACTTTTAAGACCATTGTAGCATCAGCTTGCTAATGGGGTGATTATTTTGCAAAGTGGTTAAGAGTTTGGGGTTTTGCCATGAGAGAAATTGTGTTGTTTGCTAAAATTTTATAGAAGAAAATGAATTTTAGTTGCTTAGTAAACAACTTTTGTGAAAGGATTTGCATGGAAAATCACTAAATGAACTAGTTTGTAGAAATTGTAAAATGGTTAGTAATGCTGTGAAATAATGGAAATCTTGAGTTGCTATAAGAGTAAAAGGGGCTCGGTTAGGCCTAAGGAATGAAGAAATTCGATAAAAATTAATTTTCGAGCATTGAGGCTAAATCATAATTTTATGAAAGTTTAGGGGCAAAATTGCAAATTAGCCAAAGTGTGTTTTATGGGTAGCTAGGGATGATTCTAAAATTTGGCTAAGTTTGGGATGTGATTAATTTCATGAATTCATACTTTTACGTGATAGGGACTAAATCATAAATATGTGAAACTTTAAGGGCAAAAATGTAATTTTTGTCGAAACGTGAGTTTGGGTCAATTTGAGTAGTATGATGAATAAATGACTTAAATGCATTATTTTAGATCAAGGAAGACGAGGTTCGGGCTTAGAATGGGGGAAGGAGAAGACTTTTGACTAAAATGCAAAACTTGATATTTTAGACCAAGGTAAGTGCGTATGTTAAATATAATATTTATTTGTTGTATTGAAGAATGAATAGTAAATTTAATTATATTAATTGTGGTATAATGATAATTCAATGTTCAAGAACTACCGAATGCAAAATTGAACACTTTCGTTCGGTACCAAAGGATGTATGACGAAAAGAACCATGAATGAATCATGGCCAAGTGTGTCTAGGTGAAATCGTGTAAGACCATAGTTAGGCTGTGACATCGAAATATGGTTTTATGTGAAATTGTGGGATAAGATAGTTTTGGTTATGTACGTAGTATTATGTGCGAGCTAATATGTGTACGGGATAGCATTAATTACGAGGGTGGTGCTATGTGCGAAACCATCGTAATTGTGTTAGTAATGGTGGACTGTGTGCGAAACCAGTAGGTAATAGTTAAAATTGATGAGCTAAGTGCGAATTACTTTGTTGATGACTAATATTGATGGGCTAAGTGCGATACCATCGTAAATTATTAATAAAGGTGGGCTATGTGAGAAACCGCATTAAATTATTAACAAGGGTGGGCTATGTGTGAAACCACCGTAAATTATTGATAAAGGTGGGCTATGTGTGAAACCACCGTAAATTATTGATATTGGTGAGCTAAGTGCGAAACCACCTTAGTATTGTTAAAATGAAAGGCTATGTATGATTTACTTTGTGTGGATTGTTGCATGGAAGTATATGTTGTAGGATTATGTAAGTGAAATTATGAGTGTTGTTGTGATGAATATGTGCTGGGAATGAATGTAATTTTGTTATGAGCTTTGTGCGTAAAAATGTACTGAGGGATGTTGCTGTGATGCTTATGATGTATGAGAATGTGGTAAAGTTGATTGATAATATGTATGTTTTAAAAGAAGTTAAAACAATGAAATCATGAAAGAGGAATTAGTTGCCAAACAGTATTGGACAACAACAGTTATGTGAATCTGAAAAATCACCATAAATGGTGTGAATTGAATTAGAGGTTGAATGAAATATGAAATTAAATCTTATTGAGTATATTTTTTTATAAAAGAAATGGTGTAAGCAAAATAATTCCATATTCTAAGATATTTGAATTTTAGTGAGACAGGGTTAGAATGAATTTGGAATCCCCTGTTTCGACTTTGGAAATTCATTAAAAATTGTAAAAAAATAATCATGGGGAAAAATTTATATTCTTGAATTTCTTAATGAGTCTATTTTCAAGAGAAACAAACAAGAACACCATTCAAGTTCTTTACAATGAAATAATTGATTTTTAGTGAAGTGGGGTCAGAACTGTTAGATAGCAAAACAGAGGAGAGTTAAAAAAATAAACTGTACTAATTGGCCAAAGTAAAAATTCTGGAAATTTTATGGTAAGAAGATATGTGAGTCTAGTTTCAAGGAAAATTAGTAGATCTCAATTTGGAGTTCTGTAGTTCTGGATAAAAATAATTTAGTGACTATGATGCAAGTAAATAGCTTGAGATGAACCTAAGTAAATAGTGAAACTTCATGCTTTAATGGTGATATCATTTTGAGATCTTATAATGAGGTTCGCTAAAAGTAAGTTAATCAATTTTTTGATATTTACATAGGTACTTACTAAGCTTTATAGCTTACTCCTGTGTTTTCCATGTTTATCATGTACTCAGGTTTACTTAGGTTGGAAGCTGCCGGAGAACATATCACACTATCAAGCCCATAGTTTAGGTATTGACAACTTTTATACTTAAGGTTATGGCGTGTATAGGGAACTTGGTCATGTGTATATTATTATGAGTTGGCCTAGAATATTGGCCCATGATATTGAAAGTTCATTGTTGTACAATGCCATTCGATGTGGCCGATAAATTTGTTATGCTATAAGCTCACTATGAAATACTTCATGGTTGAGTGAGATGTATACTATGACTTATTAAGTGTATGATGGGTATTTTGATAGTTTTATTATGTCATGAAATATGTTATTGATGATATGCTCAAGTATGGGCATGATTTGGTAAAGAATGACTTGGAAAATAGTCTAAATGTTGGCCACATAGGTAAAGACACGGCCATGTGTCTCAACCGTGTGGAGGACATGACCAGCACACGGGAGTGTGTCATGGCCGTGTGAGTGATGATGTCAGAAACAAAATGTCAAGGTTTTTGCACACGGGCCGCGACACGGGCGTGTCATGGCTGTGTGAGGGACACGGGCTAAGCACACGGGCGTTTGCCAGGCCGTGTGCAAATCCCTGTATGTTCAATGTTAGAAATTAATTCCACACGGACGAGGGGCACGAGCGTGTCCCTATGTGCTTAGGCCGTGTGAGGCACCCGGGCCATCAGCATGGCCATGTCTAGAGGCCACACGAGCGTATGCCCTATTTCTAGCAAATTTTTCTTAAAAGTTTTCTAAGCACTCGGTTTGGTCCCGGGTTGTTTCTAAACTATGATTTGGGTCTCGTGGGTTTATATTAAGGACCGTGAGGAAATGTTTGAAAATTTTTTAATTTGGGACAAAATTTTATGACTTGAAATGGATGTTACATGTGTTTTAGTAAAGTAATGCCTCGTTCCTTGTCCCGGCGTCAGATACGAGTAAGGGATGTTACAAGAAGGGAGTTGAAAAAAAAAAGAAACAAATCCCTAAAAACTAGCCTAAAAATGTGGACAACTATGAAATGTAACTCTTTCGTCCTAAGAAACTTAAAAGAGGGAAGAAAAGATTAAATGAATCTGGTCAACTTTATGGGAGTTGTGCATGGACCAAATTTATAAGAAAATAAATTAATTTGGGTTTAAAAATAAAATTACTAATTGGACAATTGACAAATTAGGCCAAAAAAACAAAGCAACTAAATCTTCAAGTGATCCAAATGAGCTTCAAATGGGCTAATATTAAAAGGAGTGTGCATTTAAGTTGCTCACTTTCATACTTTAACTCTTTCAAGCTTAGAAATATCGTCCAATCAAGTTCAACTATTAAGTTTGCCTCAAAATGGACTCTTAAATGTTTAACCCCTCAAAAACACTTCTTTGAAGGCCTCTTGTCATGAACTATTGGACCAATACATTCAATTGGGCTCTAATTTATTTGGACTAAGAGTGAGTAATTAGGCCTTGAGAAAGCTACCCCATCATGTTCATGTTCTTAAAATTGTGCCTTGATGCTCACATCACTCAAGGTATTTGTATTACGTTATCGAATATAAAAAATGGCAACGCGCCCTCAGGGTATTATTGTCTCGTTTCATATAACGTAAATCAATCTCAATATCAATACTTTAAACATAATCCATTATCATTTATAATTCACATTTGTTTTATTATTTTGGCCCATATTAATCAACTTAGACTTGAGGATGGATACACGGATCAATCCACCAACACACAAGAATACGTACGTAGGTGCCAGTCGGGCATAAATGCATCAATTCCTCCACAACATTAGAATACACTCGTACCCCTAGGGTATTTGAGCTAGTGATACATTCTCAACCCTTGGTGTATTTGTGAATTATCACATAATAATATGTGTTCAATGCTAAATCTCCCACCTACAAAAGGACCCTATGGCATGCCAACTATACCCATAACTTTATCTGATACTATTAATAGGGCATTATTCATTATCAACAATCATTAGTACACATTAGGCGAATGACTCGACATGTGAACTTCCCGGTTTACCTTTTCAGATGACTCGACTTAACAATTTCAATATCGAAATTGACTTTTTCGACATCAACAAAAATCAAGTCATTACACAACCAATGAGACGCTGCCACATGTCAATTCAAGTAAAAAAATCTTAAATTTTTTAAAAAATATAAAAAATTAAAAACTATTAAAAATCTATACAAAAAATAAAAAAATTTTAAACGTAGAAATTTAACGAATTAAAAAACCATAATCTATTTTTTGAAAATAATAAGAAAAATATTTTTAAAATTATAAGTATGAAACTTTAAAAATAATATTTAATTTTTTTTCATAAAATTAAAAAAAATTGGAATTCTAGCTTTATTTAGAAAATCTTAAAATTTTATGAAAATTTTAAATGATTTTATGATTTTTTAAAAAAAATTTTAAGGGTTTTTTTTTTTGGCATTTTAATGAATTTTTATATTTAAAGGAATTTTGAGATTTTTAGTAAAAAAAATGTCATAAATTTCTATAAAAAATGACTCAGTAAGATAGATATAGTTAAATAATATCCTTAAAAGTATATGAAGTTTTCTCCTCAAACGTCTCAAGAAAAAATGATTAAGTAAAAGTTATGTCTATGTATGAAATTATAATATAAGGAATTCGAATGTCAGAAAGAAGAAAAAAAGATTCATACTCTTATAAATCAAGTCAAATAACTTCCAGAATGTCCAAAAAACTTGGGCATTCTTTTATTGAGTGGGTCTCTTAACCCTCTTTTTAAAGAAATTTATGGTTTCTTTTACAAATAATACTCTTAATTCCTTAAAAATATAAAAAATTAATTAAAAATGTAAAATAATATTTAGAATATATAGATTATGATTTCTTTTTTAATTTTTAATAATTTTTAAAGTTTTTCCCCATATTTTTTTATAATATTTTTAAAATTTTATGGCATATTTTTAATGTTTAAGAGTTTTTACTTTTATTGGTAGGTGATAGCGTGTCATCGGCTAATTTAACTTTTTTTAACAACAATTGCTATACAATCTATATAGTTCAACAATTGGTAACTTACATTCAAAATTTGCATTCCTAACCTCTCATCAGTCTATAACCCAATCTCTTGCACAATTTTTTTTCCCCGGCTACAAAATATTGTAAGTATTTGCTATGTTGAAGAGGTTGGCATGCTGAGAGGAGTCGGTTGTGTTGAAGGAGCAGATGGTGGCTGCAGTAGATGTTGTAACATTAGTCTAATACTATAAAAGAAAAATTAATAAAAGTATTGAAAAAGATTACCACAGAAGATGTAGTTGTAGCATGATTAGGGGCTAAACGAGATGTTATTGGGTGTCTAGGTACAAATGAGGGTGATGTTATTGGAGTCAAAGGTGATGATGCAGATGCTTTAGATGCAATTGTTTGAGTAGGAGTTGGTGAAGGTGTACTCTACAAACTTCACATGTTAGGAGTTCTCAAATTTGCCAACAATTGCATTAAAATTTTTTGTTGTGAAAAAACTTATAGTAAATGAAGTTTGACAACTTATGGAGTTGTGTCCAACCATAAAACACTTGTGACACTTTATTTTTCTCCCTCTTCTAAACAATTTACTCCCACTTCTCTCTCCCTCTTCTCTTACTCTGTTCTTTTTTGGTCTCCCAGGCATTTCCTTGGGATGGGGGGTCAATTGATCCCATATCAGTTTTATACCAAACTTTTTCAATAGGGACGGCAGGCAATATGAAGGCATACAATATTTCAAACATATCTTTTTTAAACCTCGTATAGACAAAATAAAAAATATCAACTTTCTTTTCTTTTCTTTTTTTGCAAAATTGCTGCAACAGTATGTAGACATGGGATGCTAGTGAGGTTCTATCTCCTACAACTACATGACCACTTACTTAAGTTGACAACTACAACATCAACAAAGTTTGTCACTTCAAACCCTTCTGTTCCATTCCATTTAACATGATAGTATAAACTCATTTGGATACTCTTGTGTAACTTGGCACATATAGTAAGACAAAATTATTCATTCCAATTTTTACTTTTTGCTAAATTGTTTACAATCCTCCCCATTACATATTACCTAATTTCTTCTAACATGGAAATGATAGACATGGACCTAGCTCCTACATTAAAGGACTCAACAAAATTGTTATCAGTTGCATCATATATAGACCTACTAGAAAAAAAGCCCTTAACCTGTGCTCAGGATTAGTCCTAAGTAGACTTACCTTGGCACCGTGTTTAATACAATCAATCTTACTAATGTTATCTTCAAATTTAGTAGTTTTGTGTGGCTTGCATGCTGCCCAAAAAGTTTGTTGCAAGTTTCCTCTTAGGTTTTCTTTCCTCCAGTTGGCATATAAATGCCATGCACAAATTCTGTGCTCCACCCTTGGCAACAACTCAGCTATCTCCTTTATATATCCCTAAATACAAACAAAAACAATGGTATTAGATGGACTATTTAATAAATTAAGCATACTAGGACAAAATTTGTTCAGTAAGATCCCAAACATACCTTGTAACAACCCGTTTTATAGTGATGTCGGAAAAGGGTTATTTTGGGGCCACAAATTCGACGAGTGAGCCTATAAATAATATTATTTAATATTTATGAGTCAAGTATATAATTACGTTGAAATTTTATGTTAATTAAATGAATAATTAGGTTCAAGTGTTATGTCTCTAAAGTCAAGTGGTTTTAGAAAATGAGGTATCGAGACCTCATTTTTATAAATCAAGCATGTGAATATTTTATTAAATGTTTACAAAATGTTAAAAGAGTCATATTAGAATTTGGTTAAGAAATTTTAATTTTTAGATAGTTAATTAAAGAAAAAAAACTAAAACATAAAAGTTGCAAAAGTTAATTGTTGTTAGTTTATATGGGCTAAATAAGTATAAATGAATAATTTGATGGTTTTAAGTAGAAAGTATGCAATAATTATTGATGATGGAGGGTTTGTAGTGAGATTTAATGAATTGTGTATTAAAAATTACGTTATTTCATTAAAGTAAAAATGTTAAAACATGGAAATAAGCATGAATTGTTTTTATCTTCTTCTTTCTTGTTTATCTACCTCCAAAACACCATGGTTGAAGAATACAAAGGTTTGGCCAAGCCACTTCCTCTTGCATGGTATGATATTTAAGTCCATTTTTAGTGATTTTTATGTTTTTAATATCGTTGTAGTTTAATCTAGCTAACCCAAGGGTTAATTTGTGAAATTGTTAAAAATGATAATGACTCACCATGAATGGATTGAATCTTTTTTTGGCTTATTTGATAGATTGTTAAGTTCGGTTGTTAAATAGAAGTATTTTGTTAAGTGATTTTTGGTAATTTTACTATTCAAGGATTTAATTTTGAAAATAGTAAAACTTCATGGAATTTTAGTGAAATTTTGATAAAAGTAGGTTGAGTAGGAACTAGGTAAAAATTGGCTAGCATGGGTTTTCTTTAATTGTGTTTAATTTTTGAGTTTCGGGTTTAGGGACTAAATATCATAAAAGGTAAAATGTTGGGGTAATATTGTAAAATGATGACAGAAGGACTTAATTGTATAAAACTACTTATTTAGGTGTTAGAATTGTTTTAATTGAATGAAATTATTATTTAGATCAAGAAATGGGCCAATTGGTTTTAAATCATGGAAAAGCTCAAGTATTAGATTAGTTAGCGGCTTCACTTTTACAATCATTTTCGTCGAGGTAAGTTCGTATTTCATTTTAAAATATACATTTGAATTTATAAGATTAATTGATATCTTTATATATGTATTTATGTATTGATGATTAAGATTGTTTTGATTTGAAAAAAAGGAAAGAACTGTGATCATGGTATTGACTCGAAAAGGAAAAGACCATGGTTGAAAGACACCATGACATTATATAAGAACTATGATCATGGTATTGACTCGAAAAGGAAAAGACCATGGTTGAAAGACACCATGACATTATATTAGGTATTTCTGAATTAATGAAAACATTGAAAATGATGTTATTCGAAAAAAGGTATCAATGAAAAGGTTGAAAAGGATGTTATCTGAAAAGGATATCAAATGAAAAGGTTGAAAAGAATGTTATCTGAAAAGGATATAAAATGAAAAGGTTGAAAAGGATGTTATCCAAAAAGGATATCATATGAAAAGGTTGAAAAGGATGTTATTCAAGAAGGATATCAATGAAAAGATTGAAAATGATAACAATGAAAAGGTTGATATCTCATTCTTTAACCATTCGCTATTCAGGTAATATGTTTAAGGTGAGATATGTATTGTAAGTATGAATATGAGATGAATGATTTGATTAGTATAGTTTGATAATGAATATTAATGTCATGGTGTAAATTTATGTTTCATATGTCTATAATTATGTTATCTAGTTATGTTGTGGTGTGCTTAGAGAATTAAATGGTTATATGAGTATTTTTCCGAGTATCCGATGATATTCTATTTGGTTCAACGTGCATAAAGCTTTAAAGGTAGGTGTTTACATGAAATGAACCATGGATTGTGATGAAACATGTAATTGAAAGGTAAAGATGGTTTATTGTATATGTATGAGTAATTAATTATGAAAGTGAAATGTTAGATATGTTTTTATGCCATGCTTTGATTGGATTTATATATGCAATGTTACATTAACTAACCTTGTGAGGTGGTGTGTATAAGAAAGGAAAGTTGGTTGATGACATAATGAAGTTAAGTTTGGTTGTTCAAGTTAAATTGTTCGATAAGTTTAAGTTTCCTTTATATGAGCTTACTAAACATTAGTTAATTATATGGTTGTTTTTCTCTGTCTTGTAGGTCATCGGAAAGCTCGATCGATTGGAATCTTGTTAGAGTACCATCACACTATCCATTCGTTATATTGGTAGTTTTGGTTAACAATTATAAATGACATGTAATAGGAGTTTATTTTGTGCTATTTACCAACGTAATGTGGTTTAAGTTTATTTGTCTATACGCCTTGATGTTGGCTTATAAATGTATATGTAAGTATGGGTTTTAGTCTTTTGTGAATGCCTTGTGATTTAGATGGTTTTTGGTTCATTGAAGTGTGAATGAAGTGGCTAAATGGTAGATGTGTGATGTAAGCTTAAAATATGAATTTATGGCATTGAGTTTGAGTTGATTTGGATGTTGACTTGTGGTACCAATGAGGGTACATGGGATAGACCTTTAGATTAAATGACATAGGTTTGTTTTAGCATGTAATAGGGCTTGAATGTTTATTTGATAATGTAACACCCTAAAATTTATGAATTTGTTTCTGCAGTTATTTGACACAACTATCTGTTTGCTTCAGTGGTTAAGTGTTCTAGGTGTGTGTGTGAGGTCCCAAGTTCAAGCCTTAGTTTGTGCAAATTTTGGGTTTTTTTTTTAAATAAAGTCTTATCTTAGGTTAATAGGCTTATAGGAATTTATTAGTAATAATGTATCAGAGTTGGCCTGCTGATCTGGTGGATAAGTGGAGTGTTAGAGTAGGGAAGGTCTTAGGTTCGAGTCTAAACGGAGGTATTATTTTTGCTGCTAATGTCATGGGAGTATTTGAGTTGGTTTGGTTACTGAGTAGTTGCAACAGATGTGGTTTAGTGGGAGTAAATCAAGGGAATGGGGAGTTATCCAAATATTCTGCTTCCTCTTTGCTGAAATTCTCTACAAAAATCCCCCTCTCCACCTTCTTTTTCCTTTTTGTTCAGCTAAATCTCCCTTACCGCCATTCTTCTTTTCCTTATTTTTTTCTTTTCTTTTCTTCATACTATTAATTTTTTCCCCTTTTCCATCGTCTTTTCGTTTCTCTGAGTTAGGTGCGAATTCAGTAAGTGTAGTGGCTCGTTATGTTTCGTTTTATTGAGTATTGGGTTATTAAGAGATTGTTTTCTGTTTAGGAGACAATCAAAATTCTGTGGACTGCTAATCGGCGTTCTAATCAATAAGGAATCGTCGTTGTTCATTAGAGGTAAGGTGGTCGTTAACTTTCGAGATTTGCCTATTCTTAGTAACTCAGTTTAAGTGACTGACTTTGGACTCGGGATTGTCAATTTTAGGTACCGGGGTGCTGAAGAGTGTTTGCATTGTCAAAATTGTATTAGGTATGTACTCGATTGCCCCAGGAAATGGGATTCGGCGAAAGCCGAAAAGCATTCTGTCAACGCCACACGGGCGTGTGGGTTGCTCGTGTGGTAGACTGTATGGTCCACGAGTCAAGCTGTGCGCACATGTGAAGGCTGGCGAGGCCGTGTATGAGACACGGGCTCAACCAATTGGGCTGTGTGGGTCACACAGGCGTGTGGGCCCACACGGGTGAACCATACAGGCGTGTGGAATTTGGGCCAGGCCATGTGATCCACACGGCCAAGGCCAATTTGGGCCGTGTAGGCCACACAAGGATGTGGGCCTATACGGGCAGGCCACATAGGCGTGTGAGCCCATTTTTCTGAAATGAACTATAAGGTTGCACGGGTCGCCCAAGTTGACTGTGACCTGTCATAGGGTCGGTAAGGATATATCAGACCCCTACTTTTGTGATCTAATTATGTGTTGTTTGATACAAGCATGTTACACTTAGCATGTATATTTGTACTGTTTTGAATATAAATGTATGTTTGTTAATCTGCATTATAGCATGCCATACTTGTATGATGTATTGCATTAGGGTGGGTTTGATGAAGTTGAAGGAAGTATCTAAAAGGCTTCTAAAGCCTATTATCTGGCAACTAAGCTGCATATTTCTGTTATGTGTTCGTATTACGGTACTATATGGTATGTATGGTTGGATAGCTCAATTTTATCCCCTATTTGGTGTACAGGGATGAGTGGGTCGATTTTATCCCCATATGGTGTGTTGGGTGGGACAGAGATAGTGTGCACGATTCTGTTATTCTGATCTAATATGCATGTTGTATCTGAGATGGGCTAAGGCCCAGTTTGTATCTAATTCTGTTTCTGAGTAGGCAATGGCCCACACCGGTTCTGTAAAGGGCTCAGGCCTGAATTATGGATAAATTATGATTCTATTCTGTTATCTGACTGTATGCATACTGTTTGTGGGGAATTACATACTGAGTTTGCGAAATTCATCCTTTTATTTGTTTAATTTGTTCAGGTAATCCCCAGCAGTAGACGGATTGGTGCTGCGGAGGGCTTTACGATGACCACCATTACAGAACTGTTTGACACGGTTTATCAGTTTTTATTCTACCTTATTGATTTTTGGGAATTTTTATGTAATTTTCTGGACTTTGGACTTTTTGGTTTTAAATTGGTTTTTTTTAAAACCGCTGACTTGGATTATAACTGTGACACAACAAAGTATGATTTTCCTAAAATAAACTAAGATTTTCGTTAGTAAAAATGGTACCGATTATGTGGTTTTATATCTTCCGCGTAAAAGAAATGTTTTCAAGCAAATTAATTAACACACGTTTTTCGATTAAGTAAGAGATTATAATTTGAACGATTTTTATGATACAGAACGGTTTTCCAAAATGACTTTCATGTGACATTACTAGATTCAGCCATAACGTCTAGGCCGGGTTTGGGGTGTTACAGATAATTTGGTTTTTTTTTTTAAGTTTGTGTCAAGCTTGTATGTGTCTTAATGTCCTTAGTTGATGAATTGCAAATGAAAGTGAAATTATATGGTATGTGACATTTATGTATGTTCATATGAAAGTAGGTAAAATATGGTTGAATGATATGTTTTGAAACGATTATATGGTATATTGATAAACCGTAATTTATACATATTTTTAACCCATACTTAACATAATTTTGGATGAATTATCCCTTGAATTGTGGAATTTGATGCTCCTAATCCTTTAAACTTATGTTTTATACTTAAGTGAGCATAGGAGAGTGAAAAGAACGAGAAACGGGCCAAAAAAGGAGAAAATGGGCCAAAGTAAGAAATCAACATGGCCTGGAGTTCATCACATGGGTAACCCACATGGCCATGCCACATTAGCAGGCTTGAACACAGTCTGAGCTCGATTCACATGGGCATGCCACACGGGGGTGTCCTTGTCTGACGAATTTTAATTTCACGCGAAAAAAGCTACTTAGGGGCTAAGAAAGGTATTACAAAGTCTATTTAAACACCCTAGGAGCAGACTTAAAGAGGGGCCGACACGAAGGGTAGAAGGCAGGAGATTACTCGAAGAAAAGCTGATTGATCCATCTCAGAAGCCAGGATATACATCAAGACTGAAGATCTCCCTTCAATCCTTTCAGGAGTTTTGGGTTTTCTTTATGTTTGGTTGTTTTCTTTACTTTGAGATGTATTCTTTTATGAACATGAACTAAATCCCCAGATACCTAAGGGGGATGAAACCTAAGACGAATCTTATTATTGTTATCTGAATTATATGATAAATATTTGATTTGTTCTTAATTGTGTTTTCAATTCTTGAGTTGATATTTCAGGATATTAATTCAAGTCGAATGTGCTTATTTAGAGGAGCAAAAGTCCCTGTTTAAGAGTAGATCCAACACAATTAAGTGCAGTTGATCGAAATCCTAGATATAGGACGACGAAAATCTGCCGGATTAGAGTCAAATCTAATAGAGGGATTTATAGATCGAGTTAATGCAAAACTAGGGGTTTTAATTAGAAAGAGATTTCAACTAATCAACCTAAGGTTAGTTTTCTTATTCTCGACGGAGATATTAACATAATTTAGGGATCTCTACGGATCAAGTTGAATGAAGAAATCATCTACTTCAGAGTTAAATAACAAGTAAAGTCTAGGTGGATTTTTCCTTGGGTATTGCCTTTATCATTCAGTTTTCCCAAAGTAATTCTCCAATTTACTCTTTGTCGCGTCTGTAGTTTAGTTTAGAATTAATTAGTTAAACAAAACTTCCCTTTATTTCTAGGCTAGATAATAGGAAAAAAGTTATTACTAGTACTTTTAGTTCCTTGGATTCGATATTCTGGTCTTGCCACTAACTATACTACTATTCAATAGGTGCGCTTTCCTTTCATCGTGATAATAGTTAGTTTTTAGGTACGATCATTATTATTACTTCATCAAAATCACGATCAAGTTTTTTTGCACCGTTGCCGGAGAACTAAAATATTAGGAACACTCTATTTCTATTACTTTAGCCATTTTTACTTTTATTGCAATTTATTTTCTATTTTTTTTTTTAGGCTTTACTAAAATTTTCTTTTTGTTTTTCTCTAATAGGTATCTCTAGTTTATGACTAGAAGAAACCCGTCAAGACCACTATTATGTGATAGCAATTTAGAAGCCACAGTTCATAGAAATCGAAGAGAAATAAGTCTAAGTTTACAGTACCTAGAATAGGGACAAGAGAGCGAATCTGAATCTACTGAAGAGATGGAAGCAAATCAAAATAATCAGCTACCTCCTATGGTAGCCACAGATCATGTGAATCAAAATCATGTTCCTCGCACTATGTATGATTATGCTAAGCCTAATTTAGCTGGTACTGAATCTAGTATTGTTAGGCTTGCTATTGCTGCAAATAATTTTGAACTGAAACCTAACACTATTCAAATGATTCAACAGTTTGTTCAGTTTGATGGTTTGCAGGATGAAGATCCTAACGCACATTTAGCTATCTTTTTGGAATTCTGCGACACATTTAAAATCAATGGCATTTCTGATGACGCTATTTGCCTTCGGTTATTTCCTTTTTCTTTAAGAAATAAAGCAAAACAGTGTTTAAACTCTCTACCACGAGGGTCTATCACTACTTGGGAACAAATGACCGAAAAGTTTTTACTTAAATATTTTTCACCGGCTAAAACGGAAAAATTGAGGAATGATATCTCTTCTTTTGTGCAGATGGATTTAGAGACACTCTACGATGCTTGGGAGAGATAAAAAGATTTATTGAGAATGTGCCCTCACTATTGGTTACCTTTGTGGTTACAAGTTCAAACTTTTCACAACAGTTTGAACCCCTCAACAAGACAGATGATTGATGCAGCTGCTGGTGGAACCATAAATAATAAAACACCTGAGACGGCTTATGAATTTATTGAGGAGATGTCACTGAATAACTATCAGTGGCAAGTAATGAGGACAAAGCCGACAAAAGCCACCGGAGGTTTTAATGTTGATGTAGTTACAATGCTGTCTAATCAGGTAGAACTTTTAAATAAAAAGATTGATGGTTTAGTTGGTTCTACGCAGGAACACCTAGTGATGCAATGCGATTCATTTCTAGGAGGTGTGAACAATTCTGAGTACCCCACCTATAGACATAGCATGTAAAACGAGCAAGCCAACTATATGGGTAATAATTCTAAATCTCAAAATAACCCTTATAGTAACACATAAAATGAAGGTTGGAGGAACCACCCCAATTTCTCATGGGGAGGTCAAGGAAATCAGAGACCACCACCCCCTCCGAAATTTCAACAACCACTTGACCAGCAAGAGAAAAAGCCAAACCTTGAGGAGATGCTCACGAAATTTATCTCCGTATCAGAAACCCATTTTCAGAATACCGAGACGACACTTAAAAACCAACAAGCTTCCATTCAAGGACTTGAAAATCAAATTAATCAACTTGCCAAGATGATATTCGATAGACCACAAGGTAGTCTGCCGAGTAATACTGAACCCAATCCTAGGGAGCATGTTAAAGTAGTTAAATTAAGGAATGGGAAGATGCTACCTTAACCTGAAAAGAAGATACCACAAGAACTTGACAAGGAGAATATCGAGGAGACCGAGCCTAAAGAAAAAGCTCCACGAATACTTAAGGAATATAAGCCACCCATTCTATACCCAGCAAAGTTGAAGAAAGACTGCATGGATGCTCAATTCGGTAAATTTCTTGAACTTTTTAAACAGTTACATATTAACTTGCCTTTTGTTGAAGCTATTTTGTAGATGCCCACGTATGCAAAGTTTTTGAAGGAGCTTCTAACAAACAAAAGAAAGTTTAAAGAACTATCCACAGTAGAACTTAACGAGGAATGTTCAGCAATCCTTCAGAACAAACTGCCAACTAAATTGAAAGATCCAAGAAGTTTTACTATTCCCTGTTTAATTGGAAGTCTGAATATCGAAAAGGCATTAGCAAATTTAGGCGCCAGTATTAACTTAATGCCTTATAAAATGTTCAAGTAGCTAGGTCTAGGGGAACTAAAACCTACTAGGATGAGTATTCAATTAGCTGATAGATCTGTTAAATATCCTAGGGGTATCATTGAAAATGTATTGGTTAAGGTTGATAAATTTTATATTCCCTGTTGATTTTGTTGTGCTTGACATGGATGAGGATGTTGAGGTACCCTTAATCCAAGGGCGTCCATTTTAGCTACTACTCAAGCTATTATCGACGTAGGGGATGGTAAACTAGTACTTAGGGTAGGTGATAAAGAAATTATGTTTAAAATTTATGATGCCATGCGATTCTCTAGGAAACAAGATGATTCCTGTTATTTTATTGATTCCATTGATTATTCTGTTCAAGACTCTTTTCAAGAAATCGCTTCTAAAGACATACCGGAACTGTGTCTCGTTCAAAGTGGGGAAGAGGACGAAGTCACCACTGAGATGGAAAAGGAATTCGATTTGAAAATACAAGATAAAAAAGGAGCTAAAAACTTGGCAGCCGATCACCTTTCCAGGCTTGAGAATCCATATCTCAAGGAACTTAATGAGGTCGAGATAAACGACTTGTTTCCTGAAAAACAACTCTTAGTCGTATCTGATCCTGAGGTACCTTGGTTTGCTGACATTGCAAATTACTTAGCTGCTAATATAACCCCAAAAGGGTTGACACATCAGCAAAAGAAGCGATTCTTTACTAATGTGAAAAACTACTTTTAGGAAGATCCTTTTCTTTTTCGTACATGTGCAGATCAAGTCATTCGAAGATGTGTTACAATAACAGAAGCAAAAAAAATCCTGGCATACTGCCATTCAAGACCAACAGGAGGACATTACAGTGGAATTAAGATCGCCCATAAAATACTCGAATCAGGTTTTTATTGGCCTACATTATTTAAGGAACCCAACAGGTATGTTACCTCTTGTAACAAATGTCAACGAACAGGTAATATCTCTAAACATGATGAAATGCCTCAAACATATATGCTTAAATGTGAAATATTCGATGTATCGGGCATAGATTTCATGGGTCCATTCCCTAGTTCATTAGGAAATAAATACATCCTAGTAGCAGTTGATTACATGTCTAAATAGGTAGAAGCCCAAGCGTTACCTACTAATGATGCTAGAATAGTAGTGAGATTCCTTAAAAAACTCTTCTCTCAATTTGGAACACCAAGAGCAATTATTAGTGATAGAGGAACTCATTTTTGTAATGCTCAATTTGAAAAAGTCCTAAAGAAATATGGAATGCACCACAGAACAATTACCCCTTATCTCCCCCAAACCAGTGGACAAGTCAAAGTAGCTAATAGAGAGCTGAAACGTATCCTAGAGAAGACAGTAAAGTCAAATAGGAAAGATTAGGTGATTAAAGTAGATGATGCTTTATGGGCTTATAGAACTACATTCAAAACTCCCACAGGAACATCTCCCTATAGATTCGTTTATCAAAAAAGTTGTCATTTACCATTTGAACTAGAACATAAGGTGTTTTGGGCTATCAAATTTCTAAATATCGATCCTAATCTTGCAGGTGAAAAAAGACTCATGTAGTTAAACGAGTTGGATGAATGGCGTAGTAATGCATATGAAAACTCACGCCTATACAAGAAAGCCACAAAGCGGTGCCATAATGCTCGTCTAAAGCAACCCAAACAATTTAAAACTAGCGATCTTGTCTTGCTTTACAACTCAAGGCTTAGACTATTCCCTGGAAAGCTAAAATCGAGATGGTCAGGCCCATTCATAGTTCAAAGTGTTTTTCCCTACGGCATAGTTGAGGTAACACATCCAACTCATGATAATCGACTCAAACTATATAATGGTGACGATTTTAAGAATGATAGGGAAGAGCTTAGGCTCCACGAACCCTCATAAAGGAGAAAGCAAGATAAGTGGAGCTTAAACTCTAAATAAGCGCTTCTCAGGAGGCAACCCAAGCACTAACATTATTGATTTCTTTAAATTTAGTCCTTAAAACGCAGATTTCTCAAAGCCACACGGCCAGGCACACGGGCGTGCCTGAGGCCGTGGCCACACCATTGATGGAAACACGATCGTGTGAAAACAGAGGAAAATTTTTCCCAAGACATAGACTTCGACAAATGGCCACGGCCGTGTGATAGGGCTGTGGGCAAACCTGCCAAATCAATAAGGGCGTGCGACACGCCCGTACCAATAGGTCGTGGTTGAAACTGAGAAATTAGCACGGGCATGTAACACACCCGTGCCTAACACCCGTGGCCAAACCATAAGTCCACGAAACACACGGGCTAGACCCAGGACACACAAGCATGTGCCACGGCCGTGTGTCCAATCCCCTATCTTAAACCACTCACCACCACCTTATGATTCATCTACCGAAAAGGACATTTGAGCCTAATCTCTTTTATTTTTACTTTTACTTTTATTTTTAATTTTTATTTTTAAGTTACCTGCTTTCTTAATTTTCTCTACTTTACATTATTCCTTTTTCCTTGTAAGTAATTATATTTTGCACTTTATCGAGTAATACATTAATTCTTCCCACAGTTGTGTTTTCCTCAACAGCCCAGAATCATGAACTTTAAGTAGTCCTTTCTCCAATACATCTTTCACTATTCTAAGGAATTCATCAAGAAAATTTAGGGAGTCTCGTTCCCATCCCTCACTTATGATCTATGCTTATATTTTTACCTATTCTTGTACATTGAGGGCAATGTACAACTTAAGTGTGGGGGGGACTCATTTTCACTTTTGCATTATTCTCAAACCCCTGAATCTTGTTTTGTCTCTCAAGTCACTTTCTCATATCACTATTAGAATGAATTTTGATTGATTTATGATTTTTTATTGATATGTTTATGATTAAGACATAGGTATTTGTGCTTTGATTATTCAAACTTTAAGATATTAAAGAATCAAGCATGATAAGTTGAAATTTTTGAGAAATTAAAAATTTTCTAGGTTATTTCCCCAAATTTAGGTATTATCTTGAAACTTGAAATTCATAGGATTGACATCAAAAGCCATAATTCTAGTGAGATTTTTGAGCCTTTTGAGCATACATCCTTTCATGCTCACCTTTATTGTTGCTTTGAGTGAGTCAATACTAATTTGTTATTCTAGAACTTGCTTCAATTATACATGTCAAGACCACACCATTGATTTGATATATCGAGATGATAAATGCACTTAGGTTTAACCTACTCACTCCATAAAAAGCCTACCCTCATAATTAACCATTAGTGAACCCCCATGAGCCTAACAAACCTTTTATTGATTTACTCTTAATATTAACCCATAAACCTATTTTTGATTCTTTGAGAATTTCCCTCACTCTAATTTAATCCTTATTTTTGTCGAGATTTGAATTGACTAATTATCTAGCTATGTTCTCCTTTTCAGTTTGTAAGTTCATAAATTATGCAATTTGTTCTAAAAAAAATGTATATATATTTCAGTTGTAATTTAATGTTTCGCATATGTCTATTATGAGCTTCTGATTTTTAAACGATGTTATTCAAAAGGCTTTATTCTAAGAATATGTTTCAGTGATAGAGATTTTTCTAGATAGATGATTTTTCAGTTTAATCTCGATTCTAACCCTCTTTTTCGGCCTGTGACCACACCCCTAACCAAAGCCCCATTACAACCTTCTAAAGACCTTTTGATCGATGTGTCATCTCAATTTATAGTAGTGGAGATTTGATTTTCATGTAAGCCTATGGTAATAACTTTTCATGTTGACTATTGAGTGCTTAATTTCTGAACCCTAAACACTTCGAGTGGATAGAGTGAAACTTTAGTGAGGATGTCAACTCTTGTTGATTTTGAATTCAAGGTAATTACTTAGAAGAGGGGAGAATGCCTATGTTTCCGTGATAAGATTCTCAACTTAGATTGTTTAAAACTTTGATATTCTTTTAATTGAATTCTCAATGTATGATTACTCATGGATTGATTCGAAACATTATTGATAAGATTTATAAGTTGAGAAAAATGATTTTTAATTGTGAGTTGAGGATTTTGCTTGAGGACAAGCAAAGTCTTAAGTGTAGGGGTATTTGATAAATCGTAATTTATACATATTTTTACCCCATGCTTAACATAATTTTGGATGAATTATCCCTTGAATTGTGGAATTTGATGCTCCTAATCCTTTAAATTCATGTTTTATACTTAGGTGAGCATAGGAGAGTGAAAAGAATGAGAAACGGGCCAAAAAAGAAAAAAATGGGCCAAAGTAAGAAATCAACACAGCCTGGAGTTCATCACACGAGTAACCCACATGGCCGTGCCATATTAGCAGGCTTGAACACGATTTGAGCTCGATTCACACAGGCGTGCCACACGAAGGTGTCCTTTTCGTGATGAATTTTAATTTCACGTGGAAAAAGCTAATTAAGGGCTAAGAAAGGTATTCCAAAGTCTATTTAAACACCCTAGGAGTAGACTTAAAGGGGGTAGACACGAAGGGTAGAAGGCAGGGAATTACTCGAAGAAAAGCTGATTGATCCATCTTAGAAGCCAGGATCTACATCAAGACTGAAGATCTCCCTTCAATCCTTTCAGGAGTTTTGGGTTTTCTTTATGTTTGGTTGTTTTCTTTACTTTGAGATGTATTCTTTTATGAACATGAACTAAATCCCCAAATACCTGAGGGGGATGAAACCTAAGACGAATCTTGTTATTGTTATCTGAATTATATGATAAATATTCAATTTGTTCTTAATTGTGTTTTTAATTCTTGAGTTGATATTTCAGGATATTAATTCAAGTCAAATGTGCTTATTAAGAGGAGCAAAAGTCCCTGTTTAAGAGTAGATCCAACACAATTAAGCGGAGTTGATCGAGTTAATGCAAAACTAGCGGTTTTAGTTAGAAAGCGATTTCAATTAATCAACCTAGGGTTAGTTGTTCTTATTCTCGACGGAGATATTAACATAATTTAGGGATCTCTACGGATCAAGTCGAATAAAGAAATCGTCTAATTCAAAGTTAAATAACAAGTAAAGTCTAGATGGATGCTTCCTTGGGTATTGCCTTTATCATTCAATTTTCCCAAAGTAATTCTCCAATTTACTCTTTGTCGCGTCCGTAATTTAGTTTAGAGTTAATTAGTTAAACAAAACTTCCCTTTATTTCTAGGCTAGATAATAGGAAGAAAGTTATTACTAGTACTTTTAGTTCTTTGGATTCGACATTCCGGTCTTGCCATTAACTATACTACTATTTGATAGGTGCTCTTGCCTTTCATCGTGATAATAGTTAGTTTCTAGGTATGATCATTATTATTACTTCATCAAAATCACGATCATATATATTATTGATGCTTAATTAGTGAACTTGAAATGTTGAATTGAGTCAAGTTGATATGTTATTGATAAACCGTAAATTATACTTATTTTTACCTCATGCTTAGCCTAAATTCTGGATGAATTATCATTAGATTTGTAGAATTTGGTGCTCCTAATCCTTTTATTTCATATTTTAAACTTAAGTGAGCATAAGGAAGAGAAAAGAGCAAGGAATAGGCCAAAAATAGGCAAATTGGGCCCAAATCAATAATCAACACGGCCTGGAAGTTCGTCACACAGGCGTGTCACACCGCCGTGCCACATTAACAGGCTTGAACACGGCCTGGAAGTCGACTCACACGGGCGTGGTACACGGGGGTGTCCCTGTCGTGAGGAAGTTCAATTTCACTCGAAAAAGGCTACTTAAGGGCTAAAAAAGACATTCTAAACTCTATATAAAAACCCTAGGAGGCAACTACATGGACACACATTATTCCCGCCAAGACGGGGAGTTAAAGGTAGGGAATTACTTGAAGGAAAGCCGATTGATCCATCTGAGAAGCCAGGATCTACATTAAGACAGAGGATCTCCCTTCTATCCTTTTAGGAGTTTTGGGTTTTCTTATGTTTTTTTATTTTATATATTCTGAGATGTTTCTTTTTATAATTCTGAACTAAACCCCAAATATCTAAGGGGGATGAAACCTAAGACAGATCTTGTTATTGTTATCTGAACTGTGTGATAAACATTTGATTTGTTCTTAATTGTGTTTTTAATTCTTAAATTGATATTTCTGAGATATTGATTTAAGTCAAATGTGCTTATATAGAGGAGCAAAAGTCCCTGCATAGGAGTAAATCCAACACAATTAAGTAGAGTTGATCGCAATCCTAGACATAGGATGACAAAAATCTACCGAATTAGAGTCAAATCTAATATGGGAGCCATAGATCGAGTTAATGCAAGACTAGGTGTTTTAATTAGAAAGAGATTTTGGTTAATCAACCTAGGATTAGTTGTTCTTATCCTCGACAGAGGTATTAACATAATTTAGGGATCTCTACGGATCAAATCATATTAAGAAATCATCTGGTTTAGAGTTAGATAACAAGTGAAGTCTAGGTGGATTCTTCCTTGGGTATTGCCCTCATCAATCAGTTTTTCCCAAAAGTAATCTCTCAATTTACTCTTTGCCATTTCTTCAGTTTAGTTTAGAGTTAGTTAGTTTACACAAGCCACCTCTTTATTTTTAGGCTAGATAATAGGAAGAAAGTCATTACTAGTACTTTTAGTTCCTTGGATTCGATATTCCGGTCTTACCACTAACTATACTACTATTCGATAGGTGCACTTGCCTTTTATCATGATATTTGTTAGTTTATAGGTGCGATCAGATTTTATTACTTCATCACAATCACAAGATCAAGTTTTTGGCGCCATTGTCGGAGAACTAAAATATTAGGAACACTCGATTTTTACTACTTTAGCCATTTTTTATTTTTATTGCAATTTATTTCCTATTTTTATTTTAGGTTTTATTTACTAAAATTTTCATTTTCTTTTTCTTTTTCCCTTCTAGGTGCCTCTAGTTTATGACTAGAAGAAACCTAGGAGGACCATTATTGTTTGACGACGACTTAGAAGCTACAGTCCGTCGAACTCAAAGAGAGATAAGAAGAAGCTTGTAATATCCAGAACAAAGTCAAGAAGAAGAACCTGAACCTGCTGAAGAGATGGAGGCAAATCACGATAATCAGCTACCTCCTGTAGTAGCCGCAAATCCTGTTGAGCAAAATCCTGCTCCGCGTACTATGTATGATTATGCTAAACCTAATTTAGCAGGCACTGAATCTAGCATTGTTATGCCTACTATTGCTGCAAATAATTTTGAGCTGAAACCTAACACTATTCAGATGATACAACAGTTTGTTCAGTTTGATGGTTTGCAGGATAAGGATCCTAATGCTCATTTAGCCAATTTCTTGGAATTGTATGACACATTTAAAATAAATGGCATTTCTGATGATGCCATTCGTCTTCGGTTATTTCCATTCTCCTTGAGAAATAAAGCTAAACAGTGGTTAAATTCTTTACCACGAGGGTCTATCACTACATGGGAACAAATGACAGAAAAATTTTTGCTCAAATATTTTTTGCCGGCTAAAACGGCTAAATTAAGGAATGATATCTCTTCTTTTGTGCAGATGGATTTAGAAACACTTTATGATGCTTGGGAGAGATACAAGGACTTATTGAGAAGGTGCCCTCACCATGGGTTACCTCTGTGGTTACAAGTTCAAACCTTTCACAACAGTTTGAATCCTTTGACAGACAAATGATTGACACAGCCGTCAGTAGAACAATCAACAATAAAACACCAGAAGCAGCCTACGAGTTTATAAAAGAGATGTCACTGAATAACTATCAGTGGCAAGTCATGAGAACAAAGCCACAAAAAGCTACCAGAGTTTTTAATATTGATGCAGTCACCACGCTTTCTAATCAGGTAGAACTCCTTAATAAAAAGATTGATAATTTTGTTGGTTCTACGCAGGTACACCCAGTGATGCAGTGTGACTCAATTCAAGGAAACATGTACAATCCCGATTACTCCCCTTATAAACATGGCATGGAAACTGAGCAAGCCAGCTATATGGGTAATAATTCTAGATCCCAAAATGACACTTATAGTAACACTTACAATGTAGGTTGGAGGAACCACCCAAATTTCTCATAGGGAGGACAAGGAAATCAAAGGCAACCACCTCCTCCGAGATTTCAACAACAACCTTATTCGCAAGAGAAAAAGCCAAACCTTGAAGAGATGCTCAAAAAATTTATCGCCGTGTCAGAAACCCATTTCCAGAACACCGAAACGGCACTAGAGAACCAGCAAGCATCCATTCAAGAACTCAAAACTCAAATAGGCCAGCTCGCTAAGCTAATTTCTAAAAGACCACAATGTGGGTTACCAAGCAACACCAAGACTAACCCTAAGGAGCAACTTAATGCCGTGGATACAATAGATGAGGAAGGGTTAACCAAAACCAACCTACAGCCATGTAAGGAGACTGCAGTAAGTAAAGGTAAGGATGAGGTAAGTTCCAAAGAAGCAATTGCCAAAGAGTATAAGCCTCGTATCCCATACCTAAATGCGCTAAGGAAAGACCGCACAGATGAACAATTTGGTAAATTCCTTACACTTTTAAAGAAATTACACATTAACTTACCATTTATTGAAGCTCTTTCGCAGATGCCAAACGTCGTTAAATTTTTAAGAGAGCTACTGACGAATAAACGAAACCTAGATGAGACATCTCATGTGAAACTGAATGCAGTGTGCTCAGCTATTTTAGAGAATAAGCTACCCAACAAACTGAAAGATCCAGGGAGTTTTACAATTCCTTGTTTACTTGGTAGTTTATACGTAAAAAATGCTTTAGCTGATTTAGGGGCTAGTATTAATGTAATGCCTTATAAATTGTTTAAACAACTAGGTTTTGGGAAACCTAAATAAACTAAGATGAGCATCCAATTGGCCGACAAAACCATTAGATTTCCAAAGGGCATAATTGAAGATGTGCTTTTCAAAATTGATAACTTTATATTCCCAATCAACTTTGTTATTTTAGACATTGATGAGGATAGCAATGTACCCTTAATTCTAGGGCGACTGATCTCGTGATTGTGATGAAGTAATAAAATCTGATCGTACCTGTAAACTAACTAATATCACAATAAAAGGCAAGTGCACCTATCGAACAGTAGTATAGTTAGTGGCAAGACCGGAATATCGAATCCAAAGAACTATGAGTACTAGTAATGACTTTCTTTCTATTATCTAGCCTAAAAAAAGAGGGTTTGGTTGTAAACTAAACTAAACTAACTAAAGAAACGACAAAGAGTAAAATGGGAGATTGCTTTTGGGAAAGACTGATTGTTTAAGGCAATACCTAAGGAAGAATTCACCTAGACTTCACTTGTTATCTAACTCTGAACCAGATGATTTCTTCATTTGACTTGATCCGTAGAGATCCCTAAATTATGTTAATACCTCCGTCGAGGATAAGAACAACTAATCCTAGGTTGATTAATTGAAATCTCTTTCTAGTTAAAACCCCTAGTCTCACATTAACTCGATCTATGGCTCCCCATATTAGATTTGACTCTAATCCGACAGATTTTCGTCGTCCTATGTCTAGGATTGCGATCAAATCCGCTTAATTGTGTTGGATCTACTCCTATGCAAGGAATTTTGCTCCTTTACATAGGCATATTCGACTTAAATCAATATCCCGAACATATCAATTTAAGAGTTAAAAACACAATTAAGAACAAATCAAATATTTATCACACAGCTCAGATAACAATAACAAGATCTGTCTTAGGTTTCATCCCCTTAGGTATTTAGGGATTTAGTTCATGTTTATAAAAGAAAACATCTCAGAAGAAATAAAATAACAAAACATAAGAAAATCCAAAACTCCTGAAAGGATTGAAGGGAGATCCTCTGTCTTGATGCAGATCCTGGCTTCTGAGATGGATCAATCAGTTTCCCTTCGAGTAATTTCCTACCTTGAACTCCCCGTCTTGGCGGGAAAAATAATCTGTCCTTGAAATAGCCTCTTAAGGTCTTTATATAGAGTTTTGGAATGCCTTTCTTAGCCCCTAAGCAGCCTTTTCTGAGTGAAATTGAACTTCCTCATGATAGGGACACACCCGTGTGGATCGAGGCCCAGGCCATCTCAAGCTTGTTAAAGTGGCACGGCCGTGTGTCGAATCTCTAGGCCGTGTTGATTACTGAACTGGGCCTAATTTGCCTTTTTTGCCCCGTTCCTTACTCTTTTCCCTTCCTTATGCTCACCTGAGTATAAAACATGAAATAAAGAGTTTAAGAGCATCAATTTACATAAATCAAAGGGTAATTCATCCAGAAATTGGGCTAAGCATGGGGTAAAAATATGTATAATTTATCGCTTATCAAATACCTCCACACTTAAGCCTTTACTTGTCCTCAAGCAAAATCTCAACTCACAATTAAGACTTATTCTTCTCAACTTATAATAATTATCAATAATGTTTCAAACTAATCCATAAGTAATCATACAATGAAAATTCAACCAGAAGAACATTAAAGTTTCAAACACTCTAAGTTGAGAATTTTATCATAAAAACATAGGTTTTCTCTCTTCTCCTGAGTAATTACCTTTTAATCGAAATCAACAAGAGTTGACATCCTCACTAAAGATTCACTCTATCCACTCAAAGTGTTTAGGGTTCAAAAATTAAGCACTCATTAATCAACCTGAAAAGTTATTACCATAGGCTTGTAAGAAAATCAAATCTCCACCACTATAGATTGATATGACACATCGATCAAAAGGTCTTTCAATGGTTGTAATGGGGCTTTGGTTAGAGGTGTTGTCACAAGCTGAAAAAGAGGGTTAGAATCGAGATTGAATTGAAAAATCATCTAGCTAAAAAAATCTCTATCACTAGAACATATTCCAAGAGCTAAGCCTTATGATGACATCATTCTGGATTCGGTAGCTTAAAATAGAAATATGCAAAAATATTAACTGCAACTAAAATATGAATTACAACTGAATTAACTGTATATAAAACTTTTTTTTTAAGAATAAATCAAATACAATATACTGAAAAAGAGAACAAAGCTAGATAATAATTCAACTCAAATCTCAACAAAAATAGGGATTAAAATAATTGAATGGAATTCAACAAAAAAAAAAAACGGGTTATAGGTTAATATTAGAGGTAAGTTAAAGAATGGGTTGTTAGGCTCAATGGGGTTCACTAGGGGTTAATTTATGGAGTTAGGCTTTTATGGAGTAAGTTGGTTAAACCTAAGTGCCTTTATCATTTTGGTATATTAAACCAATGATGTGGTCTCGACATGTATAATCGAAGCAAGTTCTAGAATAACAAATCAGTATTGACTCACTCAAAGCAACAATAAAAGTGAGCATGAAAGGATGTATGCTCAAAAGTGATAAACGTTAAATTATACATATTTTTACCCCATGTTTAGCCTATATTTTGGATGAATTATGATCAATTTTGTGCGAATCGATGCTCTTAATCCTCCTTTTTCATATCTTATACTCAGGAGAGCATAGGGAAGAGAAAAGAACAGAAAACAGGCTAAAAACGGTGAAAAATAGGCCAAAATGTGCGAACAACACAGCCAAAGACATGCCACACGGTCGTGCCACACGGGCGTGCCACATGAAGATCAATGGTCAAAGCCCCGACAAGCACGGCCAGGCCACACGGTCGTACCTCAACCGAGAAAATCACACGGCCTCTGTCGAAGTCACACGGGCATGGCACACGGGCGTGTTCTAGTCGTGAGGAAGGGGAATTTCACTCAAATTGGGATGCTTAGAGGCTAAGAAAGGGCCCCCAAAAGCTCTATATAAAGACCCCATGAGACAACTTTAGGGATATACGTTTTTAGATACGAATAGAAGCAAGGGATTACTCCAAGGAGAAAGCCGATTGATTCATCTCAGAAGTTGGAATTCTACAGCAACATAGAGGATCTCCCTAAATTCCTTCAGGGGTTTTTGGTTTCTTTTATGTTTTATTATTTTATATCTTCTGTGATGTTTCTTTTCTTTATCATGAACTAAACCCCTCAAATACTTGAGGGGGATGAAACCTAAGACAGATCTTGTTATTTATTCTTGATTTATTTGATAAATACTTGAATTGTTCTTGATTATGCGTTCTTCATTCTTGATTTAATAATCCTAGGCATTAGTTCAAGAATTAGATATGCTTAGAGCAGAGGAGCAAAAGTCCCTGTGATAAGAGTAGATCTACCATAATTAAGCGGAGTTGCATGCAACCCTAGACATAGGGCGACATAAATCTGCCAGATTAGGGTCAAACCTAATATGAGGAGCCATAGATCGAATTAATGCAACCTAGGGAGTTAATTAATAAGGGAACTTTAATTAACAACTTAGGCCTAGTTGCTCTACACCTCGACAGAGGGTTTAGCATAAGTTAGGGATCTCTATGGATCAAGTCAAGTAAAGAAATCATATAGTTCAATAAAATAATAACAAGTGAAGTCTAGGTGGATTCTCCATTGAGTATTGCCCATATCAATCAGCTTTTCCCTAAAAGTTTTCCCAATTTACTCTTTAAACTTTCTTAGTTAGTTTTAGAATTAGTTTAAACAAACCCTCTTTTATTTTTAGGCTAGATAATAGAAAGGAAGTAAGTACTAATACTTTTGGTTCCCTTGGGTACGATAACTCAGTCTTGCCACTAAGCTATACTACTGTTTGACAGGTGCACTTGCCTCAACGTCATGATATTAGTTAGTTTTGGTGTGATCAAGTTCTTTATAAATTTTATTACTTCATATCACGCATATCAAGTTTTTGGCGCCGTTGCCGGGGAACTAAAATATTACGAAAGCTCGATTTCTATTACTTTAGCCATTACTATATATATATATTTCAGTTTTTATTTATTTATTTTCTTTTAGATTTTTGAGTTTTTCTTTGCTTTTTCTTTTTAGGTATTTTTAGTTTATGACTAGAAACAACCCAACAGGACCACTACTTTTTGACGAAGATCTAGAAGCGACAGTTCGCAGAAATCGCAGAGAAATTAGACGCAGTCTACATTATCCTGAACAAGAACCTGATCAAGAGCTAGAACCTACAGAAGAGATGGAAGTAAATCAAAACGTTCCACCACCTCCCGCAATAGTCGCACCACCAGCAAATCAAGAAGAAGCTCCTCGCATTATGTATGATTATGCTAAACCTAGTTTGGCTGGTACCCAAACTAGCATTCTTAGACCAACTATTGTTGCTAATAATTTTGAGTTAAAGCCTAACACTATTCAGATGATACAGCAATTGGTGCAGTTTGATGGTTTACAGGACGAAGATCCAAACTCACACATAGCCAATTTCTTGGAACTTTGTGATACCTTCAAAATAAATGGCGTTTCTGATGATGCCATTCGATTAAGGCTATTTTCATTCTCTTTGAGAAATAAAGCCAAACAGTGGTTAAATTCTTTACCACAAGCCTCAATTACCACATGGGAGCGGATGATCGAAAAATTTTTACTCAAATATTTTCCTCCAGCTAAAACAGCCAAATTACGAAACGATATTTCTTCTTTTATGCAGATGGATTTAGAAACACTATACGATGCATGGGAGAGATACAAAGATCTTTTGAGAAGGTGCCCTCATCATGGTCTAGCTTTGTGGCTACAAGTTCAAACCTTCCACAACAGTTTAAACCCGTCAACCAGACAAATGATCGATGCAGCCGCAGGAGGGACGATCAATAATAAAACACCTGAAGCAGCTTATGAATTTATTGAAGAGATGTCATTGAATAATTATCAGTGGCAAGTCATGAGGACAAAGCCAACAAAAGCTGCAGGAGTTTATAATATTGATGCTGTCGCCATGCTTACTAACCAAGTAGAACTTTTAAATAAAAAGTTTGATAATTTTGTTAGTTCTACGCAGGCACAACCAGTGATGCAATGCGACGCGACTCAAGGAAACACGTTCAATCCAGATTTTGCATCCTATGGACACAGCATGGAAACTGAACAAGCCAACTATATGGGTAACAATTCTAGACCTCAAAATAACCCTTATAATAATACTTATAATGCAGGTTGGAGAAATCACCCAAATTTTTCATGGGGAGGACAAGGAAATCAAAGACAACAGCCTCCTCCAGGATTTCAGCAGCCGCCACCGCAACATGAGAAGAAACCGAATTTGGAAGAGCTGTTTACCAAATTTATGGCCACATCAGAGACTCGTTTTCAAAGTACTGAAATGGCACTAAAAAATCAGCAAGCATCAATTTAAAGGCTTGAAAACCAAATTGGTCAACTTGCAAAATTAATTTCAGAAAGACCACAAGGAGGATTACCAAGTAACATTGAGCCAAATCCCAGAGAACATGTCAAAGCGATTGCTTTAAGAGATGGAAAGGTCCTAGCCGAGCCAGAAAAGAAGACTATTCCAGCACTTTCAGAAGAAAAGACAGAGGAACCCAAGGAAAACACTCATCCAACACTTAAAGAATACAAGCCACGTATTTCATATCCAGCAAGGTTGAAGAAAGACCAAACAGACGCTCAATTCGGTAAGTTTCTTGAACTCTTCAAACAATTACACATTAACTTACCTTTTGTTGAAGCAATTTCACAGATGCCAAAGTACGCAAAGTTCCTTAAAGAACTTCTGACAAATAAAAAGAAGTTGGAAGAATTGGCCACAGTAGAACTCAACGAGGAATGCTCAGCTATTCTCCAAAATAAACTGCCGGCAAAACTGAAAGATCCAGGGAGTTTTACTATTCCTTGTTTGATTGGTAGTCTAATTATTAATAAAGCATTAACTGATTTAGGTGCGAGCATTAATCTCATGCCTTATAAAATGTTCAAGCAACTAGGTCTAGGGGAACCTAAACCCACTAAGATGAGTATTCAATTAGCCGATAGATCTGTTAAATATCCTAGGAGAATCATTGAAGATGTGTTAGTAAAGGTAGATAAGTTCATATTCCCTATTGATTTTGTTGTGCTTGACATGGATGAGGACATTGAAGTACCCTTGATTTTAGGACGCCCATTTTTAGCCACTGCTAGAGCTGTTATTGATGTAAGGGATGGCAAATTAGTACTTAGAGTTGGCGAGGAAGAAGTTGTCTTTAAAATCTATGATGCCATGAAATTTTCTAAAGAACAAGATGATTCTTGTTATTTTGTTGATATGATTGATCACTTTCTTCAAGACAATTTTTAAGAACTTTCTCTCACAGACACGTTGGAACTGTGTCTTGTTCAAGGTGGGGGGAAAGATGAAACCACCCCCGAAATCGATGAAGTAAGGAAAGAATTGGATTCTAATGAAATCATCACTAGGCACATAAGTTATGAAATTTTAAAGATAAGTGATGAATTGAGACAGAAACCTTCCATTACTGAACCCCCTAAATTAGAACTAAAACAATTGCCAGATCATTTAGAATATGCCTTTTTAGGGGAAGAATCAACTTTACCAGTCATTATCGCATCCTATTTAAGCATTGTAGAGAAAGAGGAACTACTCCATGTGTTAAGAGAACACAGACGTGCTATAGCTTGGAAAATCTCAGATATCAAGGGAATTAATCTTTCTTTCTGCTCCCACAAAATTTTAATGGAGGATGAATTCAAACCATCAGTGCAAGCCCAAAGACGGTTGAATCCCAACATGAAAAAAGTTGTGAAAGCTGAGGTAATTAAACTTCTAGATGCAGGTATTATTTATCCTATTTCTGACAGTTCTTGGGTAAGCCCTGTGCAGGTTGTTCCTAAGAAAGGTGGATTGACCGTGGTGACTAATGACAAAAAAGAGTTGATACCTACAAGAATAGTCACAAGATGGAGAGTTGGCATTGATAACAGGAAACTGAATGATGCCACTCGAAAAGACCATTTTCCTTTACCTTTTATTGATCAGATGTTAGAAAGACTATCAGGTCACATGTATTATTGCTTCCTAGATGGCCTCTCTGGTTATTCCAAATCCTGATAGCTCCAGAAGATCAAGAGAAAACGATGTTCACATGCCCATACGGTACGTTTTCTTATCGTAGAATGCCTTTTGGTTTATGTAACGCTCCTACTACTTTTCAGCAATACATGCTAGCTATCTTCAATGAATTTGTGGAAGACATCTTGGAGGTATTTATGGATGATTTCTCCGTTTTCGGTAATTTTTTCCAACACTGTCTAAACAATTTAAAGCATGTTCTGATGAGATGTGAAGAGACAAATCTAGTGCTTTATTGGGAAAAATATCACTTTATGGTCCAAGAAGGTATTATTTTAGGGCATAAAATTTCTAGTAAAGAGATAAAGGTAGATAAAGCAAAGATTGAAACTATTGAAAAATTACCTTCCCCTAGTTCAGTTAAGGCTATAAAAAGCTTTTTAGGTCATGCTGGTTTTTTATTGTAGATTCATTAAAGACTTTTCTAAAATAGCTAAGCCTTTAACTAAATTACTAGAAAAAGACGTACCCTTCAACTTTGACCAAGAATGTCTAGAATCTTTCAAGACCCTTAAGAAAAAGTTAGTCAATGCCCCGATTATGATCTCACCTGATTGGAATCTACCTTTTGAACTAATGTGTGATGCAAGTGATTTTGCAGTAGGTGCAGTTTTAGGACAGCGAAGGGACAAGCAATTCCAACCGATCTATTATGCTAGCAGGACCTTGACAGCCGCTCAAGCAAATTACACTACCACAGAGAAAGAATTGCTAGTTGTTATTTTTGCATTTGACAAATTTAGATCTTACTTAATTTTGTCAAAAGTTATTGTCTATACTGATCATTCGGCTCTTCGCTACCTCTTAACTAAAACTGATGCAAAACCTTGATTAATAAGATAGATTCTATTGTTATAGGAATTCGACTTGGAAATAAAGGACAAGAAAGGAGCTGAAAACTTGGCGGCAGATCACCTCTCAAGACTAGAAAACACACAGCCCAAGTACCTCGACAAGATAAACGATCTATTCCCTGAGGAACAACTCCTAGCCTTAGCAGGTACGACAGCTCCTTGGTTTGCTAATTTTGCAAATTATTTAGCAGCTCACATAACCCCAAAAGGGCTAACCCATCAGCAAAAGAAGCGATTCTTTACTAACGTGAAGAACTACTTTTAGGAAGATCCTTTTCTTTTTCGAATTTGTGCAGATCAGGTTATACGAAGATGCGTTGATGACACAAAAGCATATCAAATTTTGAATCACTGCCACTCAGGGCCCACAGGAAGACATCACAGCGGAACTAGAACTGCTCATAAGGTACTCGAATCTGGCTTTTACTGGCCTACACTTTTCAGATATGCCAACACTTATGTGACCTCTTGTGATAAATGCCAACGAACAGGTAATATCTCTCAGCATAATGAAATGCCTCAGAACTATATACTTTCATGTGAAATATTTGATGTATGGGGTATCGATTTTATGGGTCCATTCCCTAATTCATTTGGGAATAAATACATATTAGTAGCAGTAGATTACATGTCAAAATGGGTAGAAGCCCAAGCTTTACCTACGAATGATGCTAGAGTAGTAGTACGCTTTTTGAAAAAACTTTTCTCTCGATTTGGAACACCTAGAATAATCATTAGTGATAGAGGCACACATTTTTGCAATACCCAATTTGAAAAGATCTTGAAAAGGTATGGAGTACATCATAGAACAGCCACCACTTATCATCCACAAACCAGTGGTCAAGTCGAAGTGACCAATAGGGAACTTAAACACAGTTTAGAGAAAACCATAGAAACAAATAGGAAAGACTGGTCAAGAAAGTTAGATGATGCATTATGGGCTTATAGAACTGCTTTTAAAACACCCATAGGAACATCTCCCTATAGACTTGTTTATGGAAAAAACTGCCATCAACCATTTGAACTTGAACATAAAGCATTCTGGGCTATAAAATTTTTAAACCTTGACTTTAAAAGTGCAGGAGAGAAGAGATTAATGCAGTTGAATGAACTTGATGAATGGCGCTACAATGCTTAAGAGAACTCAGGACTATATAAGGAAGCCATGAAGCAACGTCATGACAAAAGGCTGAAACAACCTAAGCAGTTCAAAACAGGTGATCTCGTCTTACTTTACAACTCAAGGCTGAAACTATTCCCTGGAAAACTCAAGTCAAGGTGGTCAGGACCATTCACTGTTCTAAATGTATTTCCATACGACACCATTGAGGCAACTCACCCTAACCACGGTACGTTCAAGGTAAATGGCAACAGGCTTAAACATTATAGAGGTGGGAATTTTACGAAAAACAGTGAGGAGCTTCGGCTCCACCACACCCCTTCTTGACATATCCAGGTAGAGTCGAGCTTAGACTCTAAATAAGAGTTTCTCGGGAGGCAACCCGAGCACTAACTTAGTAACTTTCTTTTCTTTAAAAATTTTTTTTAGTATTTTTCATGATAAACTAACTCTTTGAATGCAGAAATTTAGGACCACACGGCCAGGCACACGGGCGTGCCTTATACCGTACGCACACTTAAAACAGGGGCACGGTCGTGCACCCAGATCGTGTGCAAACAGAGCAAAATTTTCCCAAAACACGAGCCATCGATAAATCCCCACGGCCGTGCAATATGGCCGTGGCGACCTTAAGAATTCCACACGGGCTATCAATAATGGCCCACGACCGTGCGACATGACCGTGGCAACCCTGCAGCATCAACACGGGCTGGTACATATACCTATGCCCGTGTCCTTAGCCCATGGAAGACACTGTCAAATTTCACACGCCCGTGGCACATATCACACGACTGTATGAAACACGAACACGATGGCACACAGCCGTGTATACCATCATACGACCATGTGAGTAACGAAGACCTGATCTCCCACGGCCATGGGAACCAACCACACGGGCGTGCTCATCGGGACCAGGCGTGCTATAAAGACCGATTTTCAAAAAACACAGGCTAAACACGACTCACACGGGCGTGTGACATGCCCGTGTGACCCAAAATGTATAAATAGGAGGCATTTTTCACTTTCCCTTTTCACTCAAACCCTACCATTTCTCACTCAAACTTCCCCCTAAACCACCACAAACGCCGCCATAGCCCTCCAAACGCCACTATACACGATTTCATCCTTCCCACGCCCGTGTAACAGCCTCCACGACCGTGCAACATCATAATTGGTTTTATTTTCTCATTTTTCTCATCTATTTTTGTTTTATTTCATTTTACTTTTGTCTTAATTGTTGATTTAAGCATGGAATTAGGAAACATAGGATGAATACTCTAGAACAATATAGAATCAATTAGGATTGCATGCCACTTAATTGCATTTTTGCTTGCCGTTTAGATTTCATTTTATTTTGCCACTTGGACACATATTTGCATGCCATTTGGCCATAATTTCCCTTTATATATACCCATAGTTCTCAGTTTTTGTTATAAGCTTTTAATATGATTAGATTCTACTATTCAGGTTACTCCTCATTCGTTATTTTAGGAATAATATCAATTTACATTTTAAATTATTATCTATTTAATTTAGTCTCAATTTTTAGCACTAATGCTTCGGTTATTTTATTGTAGATACCATGTCCTCCTCACGCGCTAGAAAGACTGTTGTCCCCGTCTCCAGGAAACGTAAGGAGCCGGGAAGTTCCTCAGCAAGACCTACCTCTAAGACATGCCACATGTTCCTCACATTCCCGCAGGACTCCCAGGAGGAACGCTATCAGTTACTCCGGCCTGCACTATTTTTATGGGCCGATGCATCGATTGGGAGGCTCTAGAGCAAATACAATTGGTGGACGACGTCCGAGCCTTGTTGACCACCGACCCATGGAACCAGTTCTTCCGGATTGTGGAACCCACCTACTTCGAGCTCACCCCCGAATTCTGCTCTACATTCCACCTCCAGACCGTAATGACCAGATTTGACGATCTAGGGACGGTCCAATTCCGTTTGGGAGGACTCGTACGACACCTCAGCGTGCCAGAGTTCGGCGTAGCACTTGGGCTCTACACTGAGCAGTTTATGACGGAAGAGGACTTCCCTACCCTCTCTCGACCATCCACATTCAGCCCATCAAATGCTGGAATGAGATCGCTCCGGGGCGCCAAATCTACAACCCTAGTGTGAGCAAAGCATCCGCCCTCCCTCCTTCTCTCAGGTACATTCACGCCCTCCTTGCTCACACCTTGACAGGTAGACGAGAGAGTATAGGCGTCGTCAACAATCACGACATCTATTTCCTCTAGTGCATGGCTAATGGACACACCATCGACCTCGCATACTTTATAGCGTTGGCCATGCAACACCAGACTGAGAGGCACCAGAGAGGCATCATTTCCATGGGCCCATACATCACGAGACTAGGTCGCTACTTTGGCCTATTCAACACCGTAGCCCAGACATCCTCTTATACCCTACTTGGCCAGATGTCCTCCCAGGGCATCCAGAGCATGCTACATATGAGGATGGTAGAGCGACGGCCAGGTAGTGGCCACTTTAACTTCTGCCTTGTCCTGGAAGGCGAGGACCCAGAGGACGTTACTGATGATGTCCCACTGCCACCACCTGAGAAGGATGCACCCGCTGAGCCACCACGCCCCAGACGACCCACCCAGACAGCAGCCTCACATGCTGACATACACGAGCGCCTGGACCGATTTGAGTAGCGCCTCGACTATATCGATGCCACTTTAGCGCACATATGTCAGCACCTTGGCATCACCCCACCGCCACGAGATCCATCAGAGGACTAAATCCTCTTTTATTTTTCTTTTTATATTTTTATTTTTATTTTTATTTTTATTTTTATTTATCTTTTATCTTCTATTTTACTTTATTCTAACTCTTAAACACTAATATTTATTTTTACATTTTCTTCTAACTTTATTTTCCTTTTTTATGTTTACTTTTATTTTCTTTTATTTCAGTTTTTTCTTCATTTAAATATTCATCTTTTTATATTTTGCTTATTTTATTTTCTTCAGGTATCTCCTAACAAAGTAATCCCTCTTCATCTTAACCTCCCACGACTAATAAACCCATTCACAGTTTCAACGGAGCCTTACAGCTCAAATCTCTACGGAAATGGGAACACGGTGCCACCGATCAGCTCTTTCAGCCCACAACTTCATTCTACTTTCAGTGAGTTTCATACCTTTCCCTATCTTATGATCTTGTGCTTATATTGCTAATGTTATCTTTGTACATTGAGGGCAATGTACATCTTAAGTGTGGGGGGAAACGTACTTTAAAATTTTATTTCACTCTCTTTGAAATCCTTGAATTTGCTCTAACTAATTGCACTGCCCTCAATAGCATCATTTTCAGTTTCCTATTAGGAATTATTTCTGACTGATTTATAATTTTTATTGATATGTTGAGAATTAAGAGATAGGCCATTGTACTTTGATTATAGGCCATTGTACTTTGATTATTCAAACTTTAAAAACATTAAGGAATCAAGCATGATAAGTTGAAATTTTTGAGAACTCCAATTTTTGCATAAGTTCTTTTCCCTAATTCTGAATAGTATCTTGAAATTTGAAATTCACAGGAATGACATCAAAAGCCATAATTCTAGTGAGAATTTGAGCCTTTTTGAGCATGCATCTTTTCGTGCTCACTTTTATTATTGCTTTGAGTGAGTCAATATTGATTTGTTATTCTAGAACTTGCTTTGATTATACATGTCAAGACCACATCATTAATTTGATATACCGAGATGATAAAGGCACTTAGGATTTAACCCACTTACTCCATAAAAAGCCTACCTTCATAAATTAACCTCTAGTGAACCCCGTTAAGCCTAACAACCCATTCTTTTGAACTACCCACTAATTATTAACCATTAACCCGTTTTTGTTGAATTTTCCATTCAATTATTCTTTGATCCCTATTTTTTTGTCGAGATTTGAGTTGAAATTATTATCTAGCTTTGTTCTCTTTTCCAGAATGTAAAGTTTTATTCAATGTATTGTATCATAGTGAATTGTTCTTTAAAAAAAAACCCATGTGCATATACAGTTAAAATCAGTTGTAATTTGTAATAGTTCAATTAAGTTTTTGCATATTTCTACTTTAAAGCTACCAAGGCAAAGTTGATATTATCATAAGAATTAGCTTGAGAAATATGTTCCAGTGATAGAGATTTTTCTAGCTAGATAATTTTTTTTAATTCAATCTCGATTCTAACCCTCTTTTGCAGCCTGTGAAAACACCCCTAACCAAGCCCCATTACAACCATTAAAAGACCTTTTGATCGATGTATCATATCAAATTATAGTGGTGGAAATTTGATTTTCTTGCAAGCTTATGGTAATAACTTCTCAGGTTGACTAATGAGTGCTTCATTTTTGAACCCTAAACACTTTGAGTGAATAGAGTGAACCTTTAGTGACGATGTCAACTCCTGTTAATTAAGATGGAGAGATAACTACTCAAAAGGAAGGAAGAAACCTATGTTTTCAATGATAAAATTTTTAACTTAGAGTAATTGAATCTTTAATGTTCTTCTGATTGAATGTTTCATTGTATGATTGCCTATGGATTAGTTTGAAACATTATTGATAAAGACTGTAGGTTGAGAAGAATAATTCTTTTTAGGGATTGAGATTTTGCTTGAGGACAAGCAAAGGCTTAAGTGTGGGGGTATCTGATAAACGTTAAATTATACATATTTTTACCCCATGTTTAGCCTATATTTTGGATGAATTATGATTAATTTTGTACGAATCGATGCTCTTAATCTTCCTTTTTCATATCTTATACTCAGGAGAGCATAGGGAAGAGAAAAGAACGGAAAACAGGCTAAAAATGGTGAAAAATGGGCCAAAATGTGTGAACAACACGGCCAAAGACATGCTACACGGCCGTGCCACACGGGCGTGCCACATAAAGATCACACGGTCAAAGCCCCGACAAGCACGGCCAGGCCACACGGCCATGCCTCAACCGAGAAAATCACACGGCCTCTGTCGAAGTCACACGGGCATGGCACACGGGCGTGTTCTAGTCGTGAGGAAGGGGAATTTCACTGAAATTGGGATGCTTAGAGGCTAAGCAAGGCCCCCCAAAAGCTCTATATAAAGACCCCATGAGACAACTTTAGGGATATACGTTTTTAGATACAAATAGAAGCAAGGGATTACTCCAAGGAGAAAGCCGATTGATTCATCTCAGAAGTTGGAATTCTGCAGCAACATAGAGGATCTCCCTAAATTCCTTCAGGGGTTTTTGGTTTCTTTTATGTTTTATTATTTTATATCTTCTGTGATGTTTCTTTTCTTTATCATGAACTAAACCTCTCAAATACTTGAGGGGGATGAAACCTAAGACAGATCTTGTTATTTATTCTTGATTTATTTGATAAAAACTTGAATTGTTCTTAATTATGCGTTCTTCATTCTTGATTTAATAATCCTAGGCATTACTTGAAGAATTAGATGTGCTTAGAGCAGAGGAGCAAAAGTCCCTATGATAAGAGTAGATCTACCATAATTAAGCGGACTTGCATGCAACCCTAGACATAGGGTGACATAAATCTGCCGGATTAGGGTCAAACCTAATATGGGGAGCCATAGATCGAATTAATGCAACCTAGGGAGTTAATTAATAAGGGAATTTTAATTAACAACTTAGGCCTAGTTGCTCTACACCTCGACGGAGGGTTTAGCATAAGTTAGGGATCTCTACGGATCAAGTCAAATAAAGAAATCATATAGTTCAAGAAAATAATAACAAGTGTAGTCTAGGTGGATTCTCCCTTGAGTATTGCCCATATCAATTAGCTTTTCCCTAAAAGTTTTCCCAATTTACTCTTTAAACTTTCTTAGTTAGTTTTAGAATTAGTTTAAACAAACCCTCTTTTATTTTTAGGCTAGATAATAGAAAGGAAGTAAGTACTAATACTTTTGGTTCCCTTGGGTATGATAACTCGGTCTTGCCACTAAGCTATACTACTGTTCGACAGGTGCGCTTGCCTCAACGTTGTGATATTAGTTAGTTTTGGTGTGATCAAGTTCTTTATAAATTTTATTACTTCATATCACGCATATCAAAAAGGCTCAAAAATCTCACCAAAATTATGGCTTTTGATGTCAATCCTACGAATTTCAAATCTCAAGATAATACTTAAAATTAGGGAAATATCCTAGAAAAAATTTAAATTCTCAAAAAGTTCAACTTATCATGCTTGATTCCCTAATATCTTAAAGTTTGAATAATCAAAGCATAAGTACCTATGTCTTAATTCTTAACATATCAATAAAAATCATAAATCAATTAGAATTAATTCCTAATAGGAGATTGAGACTCATGCAGAGAGTGAAAGTGAGAATTATAAATTTTAAGAATAATGCAAAAAGTTAGTGGTAAAAAGTTTCAGGGGTTTCAAAGGTAATGCAAAGAGTGAAAGTGATTCCCCCCCCCACACTTAAGATGTACATTGCCCTCAATGTACAAATATAACATTAGTAGCAATAGAAGCATAATATCAAAAGATAGGGAAAGAAATGAAACTTCCTGAATATTGGATGAATTCCTTGAAAGTAGTGAAATCTGGATTAGAGAGATGACCACTTGAAGTTCATGATCCTGGGTAACTTGAAGCACAACTGCATAGGGAATTTAAGTCTTACTCGATAAAAATAAAATGAAATTAATAGGGAATTAGGCACACGGTCATTGGGCACGGGCGTATGGCCTAGGTCTAGCCCGTGTGTTTCGTGCTCCTATTGGTGTGGCACAGCTAGTTGGCACGGGCGTGTTGAGTCACACGGCCTTATAGCACGGTCGTATCTTTTGGTGTTCGCTTTGCCCACGGCCGTGTTTGAAATCACACGCCCGTGTATGAATGGACAGGTTTGACCACGGTCTTGAGGCACAGTCGTGCCACACGCCCGTGTTGAATTAACAGGTTTGGCCACGGCCACATCGCATGGCCGTGGCAAGTTTATCGAAGGTCGTGTGTAGGAAGATCTTACTCTGCTCATACACGGCCTTACGCACGACCGTGTCGTTGCCCGTAGTGGCCACACGACCTTAGGCACGCCCGTGGGTATGGCCGTGTGGCTTAAAAAACCTACATTCTAAGGGTTAATTGATGTATTAGATAGCCTATATAAAAGAATTTACTAAGTCAGTGATCGGGTTGCCTCTCGAGAAGTGCTTGTTTATAGTCTAAGCTCGACTTTTCTAAAGCTTGTTCGGTCACGGTGGCTTCAAGAGTTGATACTCTTCTATCCTGCTTACAATTTCATTATCAACGTAAGATTTGAGTCGAGTGTGATTTACCTTGAAAGTGCCGAGTGACTCATGTTTTATCTCGACTGTATCATAGGGAAAGATTTTCATTACCGTGAAGTAAGGTGTATCACCTGTATGATCTTTTGAGTTCAAGATTCGAGGATCATCTTCCCCTAAGATTACCTTATCCCCTACCTTGATTTGATTCGTGTTTACCTGAGGGTCGTCTTGATGATGCTCTGGGTTGGTGTGGCATATTTTGGGCTTTTCGTGATAGTCCAGCCACTCATCTAGTTCCTCAATCTGAAGCATTCGCTTTTCAAGTATGTCTCTCTTGGATGGACTTGTCTGTGGTTGGGTCGCCTTTATGTGGAGTGTATCCTACAAAGAAGGTTGGGAGTGAGAGCAGTGTTTTTACAAGGACTTGTAACTATATTCTTATCAATAACAGTCTTAATCGAGCTTCTAGCTTGTAAAGTAACTTTGTTATCACCTACACGTAGTGTAAGCTCACCTGTTCCTACATCAATTATCGTTCTAGCAGTTGCCAAAAAAGGTCGCCCTAGAATTAAGGGTACATTGCTATCCTCATCAATGTCTAAAACAACAAATTCAACTGGGAATATAAATTTATCAATTTTGACAAGCACATCTTCAATTATTCCCTTTGGAAATCTAATGGTCTTATCAGCTAATTGGATGCTCATCTTAGTTTATTTAGGTTTTCCAAGACCTAGTTGTTTAAACAATTTAAATGGCATGACATTTACACTGGCCCTTAAATCAGCTAAAGCACTTTTGGCATCTAAATGACCAAGTAAACAAGGAATAGTAAAACTCCCTGGTTCTTTTAGTTTGTTGGGTAGCTTATTCTATAAAATGGCTGAGCATACTGCATTCAGCTCTACATGAGATTTCTCATCTAGCTTCCACTTGTTTGTCAAGAGCTCTTTTAAAAACTTAATAGCATTTGGCATCTGCAAGAGAGCTTCAATAAACTGTAAGTTGATATGTAATTTCTTTAAGAGTTTAAGAAACTTACCGAATTGCTCATCTGTGTGGTCTTTCATTAATGCATTTGGGTATGGGATATGAGGTTTATACTCTTGGACAATTGCACCTTTGGAACTTACCTGATCATTACCTTTACTTACCACAGCCTCCTTGCTTGGCTCTGGGTTGCTTTTGGCTAACCTTTTCTCATCTATTGTATCCACGGTATTGAGTTGCTCTTTGGGGTTAGTCTCAGTGTTGCTTGGTAACCCACCATGCGGTCTTTCAGAAATTAACTTGGCGAGCTGGCCTATTTGAGTTTCGAGTCCTTGAATGGATGCTTACTGATTCTTCAGTGCTGTTTCGGTGTTTTGAAAATGGGTTTCTGATACGGTAATAAATTTTATGAGCATCTCTTCAAGGTTCGGCTTTTTTCTCTTGTTCGAACGGTGGCTGTTAAAATCCCGGAGGAGGTGGTTGTCTTTGATTTCCTTATCCTCCTCATGAAAAATTGGGGTGGTTCCGCCAACCTACATTGTAAGTGTTACTATAAGGGTTATTTTGAGGTCTAGAATTATTACCCATATAGTTGGCTTGCTCGGGTTCCACGCCATGTCCATAGGAGGAGTAATCGAGATTGTACATGTTTCCTTGAATTGAGTCACACTGCATCACTGGATGTACCTGTGTAGAACCAACAAAATTATCAATCTTTTTATTTAAAAGTTCTACCTGATTAGAAAGCATAGTGACTGCATCAATATTAAAAACTCATGCAGCTTTCTGTGGCTTTGTTCGCATGACTTGCCAGTGATAGTTATTCAGTGACATCTCTTCTATAAATTCATAGGCTGCTTCTGGTGTTTTGTTATTGATTGTTCCACTGGTAGCTGGATTGATCATTTGTCTTGTTGAAGGATTCAAACCGTTGTGAAAGGTTTGAACTTATAACCACAAAGGTAGTCCATGGTGGGGGCACCTTCTTAAGAGATCTTTGTATCTCTCTCATGCGTCGTAAAGTGTCTCTAAATCCATCTGCACAAAAGAAGAGATATCATTCCGCAATTTAGCTATTTTAGCTGGAGGAAAATACTTAAGTAAAAATTTTTCAGTCATTTGTTCCCACGTAGTGATAGACCCTCGTAGTAAAGAATTTAACCACTGTTTAGCTTTGTTTCTCAAGGAGAACGGGAATAACCTAAGACAAATGGCATCATCAGAAACGCCATTTATTTTGAATGTATCGCATAATTCCAAAAAGTTGGCTAGATGCGAGTTAGGATCCTCATCCTGCAAACCATCAAATTGAACAAATTGTTGTCTCATTTGAATAGTGTTAGGTTTCAGTTCAAAATTATTTGCAGAATAGTAGGCCTAACAATGCTAGATTTAGTGCCTGCTAAATTAGGTCTAGCATAATCATACATAGTACGCGGAGCAGGATTTTGCTCAACCAGAGTTGCGGCTACTATAGGAGGTAACTGATTATCCTGATTGGCTTCCATCTCTTCTGTAGGTTTTGGCTCTTCTTCTTGTCCTTGTTCTAGGTATTGCAAACTTCTTCTTATCTCTCGGCGATTTCTGCGAATTGTAGCTTCTAAATCGTCGTAAAAAAATAGTGGTCCTCCCAGATTTCTTCTAGTCATAAACTAGAGATACCTAGAAGAGAAAAAGGCAAAGAGAATTTAAAATAAATAAATAAAAAAATAAAAATAAAGGTTGAAAATAAATAAAAATAGTAATGGCTAAAGTAATAGAAATCGAGTGTGTCTATTATCTTAAATCCCCGGCAACGGCGCCAAAAACTTGATCTCGTGATTGTGATGAAGTAATAAAATCTAATCGAACCTGTAAACTAACTAATATCACGATAAAAGGCAACTGCACCTATTGAATAGTAGTATAGTTAGTGGCACGACTAGAGTATCGAATCCAAGGAACTATGAGTACTAGTAATGAGTTTCTTTTTATTATCTAGCTTAAAAATAAAGAGGGTTTGCTTGTAAACTAAACTAAACTAACTAAAGAAACGACAAAGAGTAAAGTGGGAGATTGCTTTTGGGAAAGACTGATTGATTAAGGCAATACCTAAGGAAGAATCTACCTAATCTAACTCTGAACCAGATGATTTCTTCATTTGACTTGATCCGTAGAGATCCCTAAATTACGTTAATACCTCCGCCGAGGATAAGAACAACTAATCCTAGGTTGATTAACTGAAATCTCTTTCTAGTTAAACCCCTAGTCTCGCATTAACTCGATCTATGGCTCCCCATATTAGATTTGACTCTAATCTAGCAGATTTTCGTCATCCTATGTCTAGGACTGCGATCAACTCTACTTAATTGTGTTGGATCTACTCCTATGCAAGGACTTTTGCTCCTCTACATAGGCACATTCGACTTAAATCAATATCCCCGACATATCAATTTAAGAGTTAAAAATACAAGTAAGAACAAATCAAATATTTATCACACAGCTCAGATAACAATAACAAGATCTGTCTTAGGTTTCATCCCCTTAGGTATTTAGGGACTTAGTTCATGTTTATAAAAGAAAACATCTCAGAAGAAATAAAATAACAAAACATAAGAAAACCCAAAAATCCTGAAAGGATTGAAGGGAGATCCTCTGTCTTGATGTAGATCCTGGCTTCTGAGATAGATCAATCGGCTTCCGTTCGAGTAATTTCCTACCTTTAACTCCCCGTCTTGGCAAGAAAAATAACCTATCCTTGAAGTTGCCTCCTAGGGTCTTTATATAGAGTTTTGGAATGCCTTTCTTAGCCCCTAAGCAGCCTTTTCCGAGTGAAATTGAACTTCTTCACGACAGGGACACGCCCGTGTGCCACGCCCGTGTGGATCAAAGCCTAGGCCGTACTCGAGCCTGTTAAAGTGGCACGGCCATGTGGCACGGCCGTGTGTCGAATCTCCAGGCCGTGTTGATTACTAAACTGGGCCTAATTTGCCCTTTTTGGCCCATTCCTTGCTCTTTTCTCTTCCTTATGCTCACCTGAGTATAAAACATGAAATTAAGGGTTTAAGAGCATCAATTTACACACATCAAAGGGTAATTCATCCAAAAATTGGGCTAAGCATGAGATAAAAATATGTATAATTTATCGCTTATCAGCGACCCTTTTTAGCAACTGCTAGAACCATAATTGATGTAGGAAGAGACGAGCTTACACTTCGTGTAGCTGATGACAAAGTTACTTTACAAGCTCGTAACTCTAATAAGTCTATTGATAATAAAGATAATATTACGAAGCTTGATAATAAGAGTGATCTCACCATCCAACCATCTTTGCAGGATACACTTCACATAAGGGCGACCCAACCACAGACGAGTCCATCCAAGGGAAACGAACATGAAAAACGAATGCTCCAGATTGAGGAACTAGATGAGTGGCTGAACTATCAACAAGAAAAGCCCAAAATATGCCACACTAACCCAGAGCATCACCAAGACGACCCTAAGGTAAAAATGAATCAATTTAAGATACGGGATAAAGTACTCTTAGAGGAGGAAGATCCTCAAATTTCGAATTCAAAAGCACATACAAGTGACACACCTTACTTCACGGTAATGAAAATCTTTCCCTATGGTACAGTCGAGATAACACATGAGTCACTCGACACTTTCAAGGTAAATCATACTTGACTCAAACCATATGTTTATAATGAAATTGAAAGCAGGATAGAAGAGTTTCAACTCTTCAAACCACCGTGACCATGAAAGCTTGAGGAAAGTCGAGCTTAGACTATAAACAAGCGCTTCTCAGGAGGCAACCCAAGCACTAACATAGTAAATTCTTTTATTTAGGCTCTCTAATACATCAACTAACCCTTTGAATGTAGGTTTTTCAAACCACACGACCAGACACACGGGCGTACCTAAGGCCGTGGACACCTCACGGTTAGAAACACGATCGTGCGATACTGCCGTGGCCAAACCTGTCAATTCATACACGATCGTGTAATTCCAAACACGGCCGTAGGAGAAGCAAACACCAAAAGACACGATCGTGCTATATGGTCGTGTGGCCCAACAAGTCCGTGCCAATGAGCCGTAGGCGAAACTGAGAAATTAACACGGGCATTGGACACGCCCGTGCTGACCAACCGTGGCCACATCGATAGGACAACAAGACACACGGCCAACCCACATGTCACACGGGCGTGCGCCACGACCGTGGGGCAAAATTCCTATTATTTAAATTTTAAATTTAATTTTCATTTTCTTTACTTTATACTCCTCTTTTTCCCCTTATTTTTAAATTCTTATCAAGTAATACCTGAATTTTACACACAGTTGTACTTATTCCCTTCAGTCACCCAGAATCACGAACTTCAAACACCCTTCCCTGCAAATCTTTACATCAAGCTCAAGGAATTCATCCAATATTCAGGAAGTTTCACTTCTCTCCCTATCTTATGATTTTATGCTTCTATTGCTACTAATGTATCTTTGTACATTGAAGGTAATGTACATCTTAAGTATGGGGGAGAACTCACTTTCACTATTTATATCATTCTTAATTCCCTGAATTATCCTCAATCCCCTATTAAGATAAATTCTGATTGATTTATGATTTTTATTGATATGTTGAGAATTAAGACATAGGTACTTATGCTTTGATTATTCAAACTTTAAGACATTAGGGAATCAAGCATGATAAGTTGAAATTTTTGAGAATTTACAATTTTTCTAGGTTGTTTTCCCCAATTTTAAGTATTGTCTTAAAATTTAAAGTTTGCAGGATTGACATCAAAAACCATAATTCTGGTGACATTTTTTAGCCTTTTGAGCATACATCCTTTCGTGCTCACTTTTATTGTTGCTTTGAGTGAGTCAATACTGATTTGTTATTCTAGAACTTGCTTCGATTATACATGCCGAGACCACATCATTGATTTGATATACCGAAATGATAAAGGCACCTAGGTTTTAACCCACTTACTCCATAAAAGCCTACCTCCATAAATTAACCCCTAGTGAACCCTATTGAGCCTAACAAACTATTCCTTGACTTACCTTCAATATTAACCTATAACCCATTTTTTGTTGAATTCCCTTCAATTATTTTGATCCCTATTTTTGTCGAGATTTGAGTTGAATAATTGTCTAGCTTTGTTCTCTTTTTCAGTTTGTAAGGTTCATAAATATTCAATTTATTGTTAATTGATTTGTTCCGAAAAAAAAGTGTATATACAGGTAATTCAGTTGTAATTCATAATTCATATTGTAATTGAACATTTTTTCATATTTCTATTTTAAGCTTTTGAATCCAGAACGATGTCATCAAAAAGGCTTCATTTCTAGGAATATGTTTCAGTGATAGAGATTTTTCTTGTTAGATGATTTTTCAATTCAATCTCGATTCTAACCCTCTTTTTCAGCTTGTGACAACACCTCTAACCAAAGCCCCATTACAACCATTGAAAGACCTTTTGATTGATGTGTCATATCAATCTATAGTGGTAGAGATGTGATTTTCCTACAAGCTTATGGCAATAACTTTTCAGGTTGACTAATGAGTGCTTAAATTTTTTAACCCTAAACACTTCGAGTGGATAGAGTGAATCTTTACTAAGGATGTCAACTCTTGTTGATTTTGAGTTCAAGGTAATTACTTAGGAGAAGGGAGAAAACCTATGTTTCTTTGATAAAATTCTCAACTTAGAGTGTTTGAGACTTTAATTTTCTTCTGGTTGAATTTTCATTGTATTTGAAACATTATTGATAAAGATTATAAGTTGAGAAGAATGATTTTTAATTGTGAATTGAGATTTTGCTTGAGGACAAGCAAAGGCTTAAATGTGGGGGTATTTGATAAACCGTAAATTATACATATTTTTACCTCATGCTTAGCCTAAATTCTAGATGAATTATCATTGGATTTATGGAATTTGGTGCTCCTAATCCTTTTATTTCATGTTTTATACTTAGGTGAGCATAAGGAAGAGAAAAGAGCAAGGAATGGGCCAAAAACGGGCAAATTAGGCCCAAATCAATAATCAATACGGCCTGAAAGTTTGTCACACGGGCGTGTCACACGATCGTGCCACATTAACAGGCTCGAACAAGGCATGGAAGTCGACTCACACAGGCGTGGTACACGGGCGTGTCCCTGTCGTAAGGAAGTTCAATTTCACTCGAAAAAGGCAACTTAGGGGCTAATAAAGACATTCTAAACTCTATATAAAGACCCTAGGAGGCAACTATAAGGACACACATTATTCCTGCTAAGACGGGGAGTTAAAGGCAGGGAATTACTCGAAGGAAAGCTGATTGATCCATCTCAGAAGCCAGGATCTACATCAAGACAGAGGGCTATCCTTTCAGGAGTTTTGGGTTTTCTTATGTTTTGTTATTTTATATATTCTGAGATGTTTCTTTTTATAATTATTAACTAAACCCCAAATATCTAAAGGGAAGAAACCTAAGACAAATCTTGTTATTGTTATCTGAACTGTGTGATAAATATTTGATTTGTTCTTAATTGTGTTTTTAATTCTTAAATTGATATTTTCGGGATATTGATTTAAGTCAAATGTGCTTATATAGAGGAGCAAAAGTCCCTGCATAGGAATAGATCCAACACAATTAAGTGGAGTTGATCGTAATCCTAGGCATAGGACGACGAAAATCTGCTGGATTAGAGTCAAATCTAATACAAGGAGCCATAGATCGAGTTAATGCAAGACTAGGGGTTTTAATTAGAAAGAGATTTCGGTTAATCAACCTAGAATTAGTTGTTCTTATCCTCGACGGAGGTATTAACATAATTTAGGGGTCACTACGGATCAAATCAAATGAAGAAATCATCTGGTTCAGAGTTTGATAACAAGTGAAGTATAGGTGGATTCTTCCTTAGGTATTGCCCTCATCAATCAGTTTTTCCCAAAAGCAATCTCCCAATTTACTCTTTGTCGTTTCTTCAGTTTAGTTTAGAGCTAGTTAGTTTACACAAACCACCCCTTTATTTTTAGGCTAGATAATAGGAAGAAAGTCATTACTAGCACTTTTAGTTCCTTGGATTTGATATTCCGGTCTTACCACTAACTATACTACTATTCTATAGGTGCACTTGCCTTTTATCATGATATTAGTTAGTTTATAGGTGCGATCAAATTTTATTACTTCATCACAATCACGAGATCAGTTATATTGTGGTGTCAATAGAAGATGTACTAGTTAAGCACCTAAGTTTGTTGATTTTGGTATGTTGTAAAGTGTTTTGGTAATGTGAAAATGATTGGAAATGATATGTTTTATTGTGGAACAAAAGGTTAATGTTTTGGCTTGTTTTAAGGGCAAATTATGCTACACATAACCTAGGACATAGGTTGTCACGACCGTGTGCCAGACAGAGTCACCCTACATGGTCATGTGTTTCAAGTTAGTATGCTACACGGTGTAAGACACGGCTTGTGACACGACCGTGTGACTCAACATCGAATGCACACATGGTTTAACACACGGCCTGCAATACCTTGAATACCCACACGGGTTAGGACACGACTGTGTGTCCAAACTTCGAATGTCCATATGGTCTGGGCTATGTCACACGACCTGGCCATATGGTCGTGTGACCCATGTTTCCCTGTTTTCAAGTTTTTCTTTTTTCAAAATTTTCTGTTTTGTTTCAAATTCATCCCCGATTATTCCTAAGTTATTTTTAGAGCCCTGAAAGCTTAGGTTAAAACTTTTAAGAGTATTTTTACTATGATTATATTAAGTTATGTAATTGTTTCTGGTTTAAATTTAAATATTCTCATTTATACGGTAATACTCTGTAACCCTAATCTGGTAGTGGCGGGCTAAATGTATCATCTATGGAGTCTAGAAATACATGCCTTTTTATAACCTGTAATAGTGTGATGTCTCCTGACTTAAGTGGATTTTTTTTTCAAATTGATAAAAGATGTCTTCCATCCGAGCTAATTCTAATGAAGCTGAGTGCAATGCTCAAGCCTTCGCCCAATGAGCTGGTCATAATCAACTGAAATTCAAAAAGTCCAAAGAAGAGGTTCACAATACTTTTTTTAATAATAAATAATATGTTTAATGTGTATATGAAGATCAATTTTGTGGCTCTATGATCTCCAACCCCTCGTCCTCAAAGTCATAAACAATAGAATATCCACAAGAGAATTAGAGCCGAAAAGTTTAGCGGTAAATGAGTAATGATTCGGCCAGAGCTGAGTACTAGTTAGAAAATACGTAGAGAGTTTTAGTTGAAATGTTATGTCTTTCCTAAGATTTACTAAGATATGCCATGTCATTGTTGAAAGAAGAAGGTTTTTCATTGGTAATCGAATTTAACTACTTTGGTATCGAAAAAAACAAATTAAATGGGATTTCTTCTGAATTGATTTTTTGAAAAAATTATGTCAACAAACGATATTTAAGCAATAAGAAAAAGGAATTTCTTGAGTCGAAGTTGGGAAACAAATTAGTTGCAGAGTACAGGCGAGAGATTATTTAGCTCAGTGAATATGCTTTAAGATGATATTGATTAAAGGGGAATTATGTACTTGCTTGAAGATGGATTCAATGATGTCATCAAAATGCTTGTGGATACAATTGAATTCTGGACTTCGTAATTTTATCAAAACGAGCTCAGAAAATGAAATAAGTTGTAATCACAAGAAATAGAGTGAGACAAAAGTTCGAGACTTCAATAAAAGAAATGTATCCAGAAAGTTTTCTACGTCCTCGTCAAAGAAAATGAAACAATCGAGTAGCCATTTTCTATGCCATCAGGGTTTTACGTTAGAGATAGAATAAAATAGGGTAATATGAGACCACCGATAATTTTCAGTAACCAGTGCAGGTAGTGTTAGAAATGTAATTAGATCTTAATGCAGCCATTGTTGCCAAAGTCACTCTTGTGTGTAAAGAATGAAAGACAGATCTTGCTTTAATTGTGGATCTTCTGACCACTACAAGAAAGATTGTAGAAGTTGAGCTGAATTGAACAAAGATTAGAATGTAAAGCTTGTTGCTACTTCTACTATAAGTAAACAACTAGGAAATAGTGGCACCTTTGGAGTCAGTATAAATGTGACTTAAGATATACTCGTTCCATTTGAAGCTCAAGCGTTCGCCAAAGCTTAAGCGATCCGTGCACACAAAGACGCCTTATCCCCTAATGTTATTATTGGGATCTTTTCTATCTTTAATGTTATAGAATATGCATTAATTGATTCTAGCCGACACATTTGTATATATATTACGTTGGTAATAGAAAGAGTTTATGGGTTGAGTCGATTGACTATAGAAAGAGTTTATGGGTTGAGTCGATTGACTATGATGTCAAAATAATAAATTTTTAAGTAAAGTGTCACAGTTGAATAGGTTTACAAATAATGTCTGCTAAGAATTTAAGGTTACGACTTTCTCTATTGATTTGATATTACTGCCTTTTTATTGAATTTGACGTTATCTTAAGGACGGATTAGTTGATTGTTCATGATGTAGTAGGGATTGTAGTTGGAATAGATGGATTTAAGATGCTAGAATAGAGTACTGATTTTTATTGAATCTATTAAGTTTAATTGTATTTTAAATATGATTTCGGCATTATCCACACAGAATTTTATCCAAAAAGGTTATAATGTATTTTTAGCTCACAATTTTTGAATTCTAGAGTATTTGAAATGAAAGCTAAGCAGTTACCAATAGTTTGCGAGTTTACAGATGTTTATCCAAAGAAATTGTTGAGTTTACTGTTAGAATGAGAAGTCGAACTTGCTATAGAATTCGTGTCCAGTACTACTCTGATTGTTATCGCTTTGTATAGAATGACTTTAATCGAGTTAAAAGAATTAAAAGCTTAGCTACAAGAATTAATCGGCAAAGATTTTTTTCGATTGGGTGTATCACTCTGAGACGCATCTATTCTGTTTGTGGAAAAGAAAGACGGGTCGATGGGATTGTGTATATATTATCGATAGTTGAACAAAGTCATAATAAATAATAAATATTCGTTGTTTTATATTACTACTTTATTTGATCATCTAAAAGGTGTTATAGTGTTTTCAAAGATAGATCTTCGATTTGGCTATTATCAGTTATGGGATAAAGATTTGGATGTGTTGAAGACAGTGTTCAGAAATAGTTAAGGACATTGCATGTTTTAGTGAAATTTTAGATTTTGTATCGAGATATCTAGTATGTCAAAGTTGAATATCAAGTTTTGTCTGAGTTGTTACGGTTTGTTATAATTTTTGATGGGATAAGAAGGCGAGTTGATGGATTATGTATCTGAACTATCTTTGACTTTGAGAAAGGAAGAATCCATTAGGATTATTATTCTCAGACTAATGAAAATGACTCATTTTTATTCCGGTCAGAACATATTATTCGTTGAAAGCTAATTGAGTTGTATATATTCGAAATTCACGAACGAAAATGTAGAATCCCGTTAGACTGGCTAGAATGGAGCGAGAATAAGTTAGTGAGAACAAATTTGATTGGGACAATCGAAGAGTCTTTCAAAATTCAGTAACCAAAACTATTTCTAGTTGAGAAATTTCGAGGAAAAATTTCTTATAGGGGAGAGTTGTAACTACTCGTTTTGTAGTGATGTCAAAAATGATGGTTTTGGGGACTCAAATCTGATGAGCGAGTTCATAAATAATATTATTTAAAATTTACGAGTCAGGTATATAATTACGTTGAAATTTGATTTAATGATTTATGTTAATTGAACGAATAATTAAGTTCAAGTGGCATGTCCCTAAAGTCAAGTGGTTTTACAAAATGAGGTACCGAGACCTTGTTTTTATAAACCAAGCCAATAAATATTTTATTAAATATTTACGGAGTGTTAATAGAGTCATATTAAAATTTGGTTAATAAATTTTAATGTTTAGATAGTTAATTAAATAAAAAGGACTAAATCGTAAAAATTAAAAAAGTTAATTACTATTAATTTATATGAACTAAATAAGTATAAATGAATAATTTGATAGTTTTAAATGGAAAATATGCTATAATTATTGATGATGGATTGTTTGTAGTGGGATTTAATGAATTGTGTACTAAAAATTTAGTTATTTTATTAAAATAAAAATGTTAAAACATGGAAATAAGCATGAATTGTCTTTATTTTCTTCATTTTTGCTTATCTACCATCGAAACACCATGGTTGAAGAACATCAAGACCAACTCATTTCCTCTTGCATGGTATGATATTTAAGTTCGTTTTTAGTAATTTTTATGTTTTTGATATTGTTGTAGCTTAATCTAGCTAACTTAAGGGTTAATTTGTGAAATTATTAAAAATTGTAAGTGAATGAATTAAATGTGTTTTGGGCTTAGTTGATAGATTATTAAGTTTGGTTATTAAATAGAATTATTTTGTTAACTGATTTTTGGTAATTTTAATGTTTAAGGATTTATTTGTGAAAATAATAAAACTTCATGAAATTTTATTGAAATTTTGATAAAAGTGGGTTGAGTAGGGACTAGGTAAAAATTGACTAATATGGATTTTCTTTAATTTTGCTTAATTTGTGAGTTCCAGGTTTAGAGACTAAATTGTTAAATAATGATGGACTTTACTGTATAAAACTGCTTATTTAGGTGCTGGAATTGTATTAATTGAATGAAATTATTATTTAGACCAAGAAACGAGCCAATTGGTTTTAAATCGTGAAAAAGCTAAAGTATTGGATTAGTCGCCGGCTTCATTTTTACAACTATTTTCATCGAGGTAAGTTCATATTTCATTTTAAAATATTACATTTGAATTTATAATATTAATTGGTATCTTTATATATGTATTTATGTATTGATGATTAAGATTGTTTTGATTTGAAAAAAAGGAATGGACTGTGATTGAAATATATCATGGTATTATACTCAAAAAGGAAATGACCATGGTTGAAAGACACCATTGCATTATATTTGATATTTCTGAGTCAATGAAAAGGTTGAAAAGGATGTTATCAGAAAAGGATATTATATAAAATGGTTGAAAAGGATGTTATTCAAAAAAAAATACCAGTGAAAAGGTTGAAAAGGATAGCAATAAAAAGATCAGTATCTCATCCTTCAACTATTCGCTATTCAGGTAATATGTTTAAGGTGAGATATGTGTCATAAGTATGAATATGAGATGAATGTTTTGATTAGTATAGTTTGATAATGAATGTTAATGTCAGGGTATAAATATATGTTTCATATGGCTATAAATATGTTATCTAGTTATGTTGTGGTGTGCTTTGAGAATTAAATGTTTATATGAGTATTTTCCTGAGTATCCTATGATATTTTATTTGGTTCAACATGATAAAACTTTAAAGGGTAAGTGATTACATGAAATGAACCATGATATTTTTAGTAATGATATGGATTGTGAGTTGAAAGGTAAAGATGGTTTATTGTATGAGTAATGAATTATGAAAGTGAAATGTTAGTTATGTTATGATGCCATGCTTTGATTAGATTTATATATGCAATGTTACATTAACTAACCTTGTGAGGTGGTGTGTATAGGAAAGGAAAGTTGGCTTATGACATAATGAAATTATGTTTGGCTGTTTAACTTAAATTTTTCAGTAAGTTTAAGTTTCCTTTATACGAGCATACTAAGTATTAGTTGCTTACATAGTTGTTTTTCTCTGTCTTGTATATCATCAGAAAGCTCGACCGGTTGGAATCTCATTAGACTACCATCACAGTATCCAGTTGTCATATTAGTAGTTTTGGTTGACATTTATAAATGGCATGTAATAGGAATTTATTTTATGCTATTTATCAATGTAATGCGGTTTAAGTTTATTTGCCTATATGCCTTGATGTTGGCTTATAAATGTATATGTAAGTATGGGTTTTAGTCGTTTGTGAATGCCTTGTGATTTAGATGGTTTTTGGTTCATTGAAGTGTGAATAAAGTGGTTCAATGGTAGATGTGTGATGTAAGTTTAAAATATGAATTTATGGCATTGAGTTTGAGTTGATTTGGATGTTGACTTGTGGTACCAATTAGGGTACATTGGATAGACATTTAAATTAAATGACACAGGTTTGTTTTAGCATGTAATAGGACTTGAATGTTGATTTGATAATTTGATTTGTTTTGAGTTTGTGTCAAGCTTATATGTGTCTTAATGTCCTTAGTTGATGAATTGCAAATGAAAGTGAAAATATATGGTATGTGACATTCATGTATGTTCATATGAAAGTAGGTAAAATATGGTTGAAAGATATGCTTTGAAACGGTTATATGGTATATATGATTTCTGCTTAATGAGTGAACTTGAAATGTTGAATTAAGTCAAGTTGATATGTTATATTGTGGTGTCAATGAAGGTATATTGGTTAGGCACCTAAGTTGGTTGACTTTGGTATCTTTTTGGTATGTTTTTGGTATGTTTTAAAATGTTTTGGTCATGTGAAAATGATTGGAAATGGTATGGTTTGTTGTGCAAGAAAAGGTTAATGTTTTGGCTTTTTTGTGGGCAAATTATGCTGCACATGGCTTAGAACATGGGCTGTCACATAGCCGTGTGCTAGACACGGTCACCCCATGCAGCTTTGTGTTTCAAGTCAATATGTTATATGGTCGAAGACATGACATGTGACACGACTGTATGACTCAACATTGAATGCACACACAGCTTTGGCACATGGCCCTGTGGCCCTATTTCTAATACCCACATAGGCAGACAAACGAGTTGGGACATGGCTATGTATCCAAACTTCGAATGTCCAAATGGTCTGGGCTATGTCATTCGGCCTAGCCACATGACTGAGTGACCCATGTTTCCCTGTTTTCAAGTTTTTTTTCAAAATCTTTTGTTTTGTTTCAAATTGATCCATGATTATTCCCAAGTTATTTTTAGGTCCCTGAAGGCTCAGATTAAAGCTCATAAGCATATTTTTACTATGATTATATTAAGTTATGTAACACCCCAAACCCTGCCTAGAAGTCTAGACCGAATTCGAAACGCTACATTGATCACCGAAGTGATCGTAGGAAAATTTTACAAAACATTTTATCTCAGTGAAAAAAAATTATTTGAAAACGTTTAATAACCAACTAGTAACAGTTTGCAATAAAACTCAATGTAACTCAATGTAAACCCATTTAAAATGTACGATTAAAACATAAATCAGAAATTGCACCACACAATTATGAATTCGTACAGTTCAAACTTAAACAAATAATAAAATCTAAAAATCACAACCAAATAATCCACTCCATCGAGACTATCCGAGACCTCCACGTACTGAGTCCATTAACAGAATCTAGAATTGTACCTGAAAGGAAACAGAGGAGGGGGTGAGCTACTCGAGCTTAGTGTGAGATCAAACCAATTAAACTACATAAACAGAAACTGGGAACTAGAAGCAATTCAGTACAGAACATTCTTACAGACAGATAACAGTTGAGCGGACTCGCCCAAAAACAAACATACGCCATATGTAACTTTACAGTCATATGGCCCAATCAAACACAATAGCTGAAATTCTTAAGAGTTATAGACTGGGCTTAAGTTGTTTCCAGAATCAATATCAGTTTGGGCCTTAGCCAGTCGCAATAACTATTTAGTCAGACAGTCGCAGTCAAGTTTGCAAGTTTCTCTTAGGCACGAGTGCCTTTAGTCGAACAGTACAGTTACATTCAGTCACAGTATCACACTGAACCACACGGATTCAATCAGATGCATATGAGTGCAGATGAGTTACAAAATATGACCCACCCATCTAGCCAACACACCATCTCCGTCCAACCCTGCATTTACTGTGGGGATTTAATCAACCCACCCATCCCTACACTTACAAGTCATACCGTATATGGCATCGATAGAAATTTGCAGCTGAGCTGCCAAATCAAAAAATCGTACGTATTGTAGCTAACGTATATGCGGTACTGTGCAATGCGGTAATCCGCTATACCAATATCAGTAAAGTCCACGACCCTCTGGGTATTGGGACGGCCCATGACCCTTTGGGTATTAAGGGCTACAGTATGTAGTTAAACTGCCAGTCTCGTATATCACGCAGCAAGGTTAGCATATAAGCTGTACTGTGCAATGTAGTAAACTGTAGTACAGACATGCAATATGAACTGCCAGATCAGATAGTAGTACGTAGCATAGCTAATGTACGTGCGGTATGGTGCAATGCAGTAAACCGCTATACCGTCTATATGATGTCATCCTGGTTGCCCGAAAACAATGATAATCTATGCAGTTGAACTACCAGATCAGATCAGTCTTCCTTCTCTTCAAAATCCCACCCCAAAAGCTTTATATGCAGATGCGTGTATGCAGAGTCATATCAACCCTCAGTAAGCTTAGTCGAGGGTTGGAACACATAGAATTGCGATTGCACTTAAATAGCCCTAAAATTCAGAATTTGGCGAGTTAGGGCCACACGCCTATGTGCTCTAGCCGTGTGGAGCAATTCAGGCCCTGTAGGGGTCCAAATGTCCGTCTGCAGGGTAGCACACAGCCGTGCGATAGAGGCACACGCCCGTGTCGTGCAAGGACACGGCTGTGTGAATAGGCCATGTAACTCACTGTCCAATTTCACTAAAATAGGGTGTAGGGTAGATACGACCGTGTGAATGTCTCACACGCCCATGTGGCCACCAGACACAGCCATATGTCCTAATGCACACACCCGTGTGGAATTCCTAGGCCCTAAATCAGTCACAGAGTTGTGTGTCCCGAAACACACGCCTGTGTAGAAGCCCTAATTTCCCAAATCAATCACACGGCCGTGTTGCCAGGCCGAGTGACTTCAAATCCCTAATTTTCAAACTGACATGCCCGTGTGCTCAGGGGACACGGTCGTGTGAAAGTCAACAAAATCCCTAAATCAGCCACACAGTCGTGTGGCACCCAAAATCGACCGAAAAGCTTTGTTTCCAAATCCACATAGCCGTGTGCCGGCCATCAGGGTAGCCACGAAACCTCTCTGAAATAGCCCCGAAAACACCATTTAAGCCACCGTAACAGTCCCTAACCTTCACCCTATCAACATATATTAGAAGGTGGCAATTTCTCATCACTTCTGTCGACTAACAACTCAAAATTCCTGGTTTAACAATCACTCAAGATAACCCAAAATCAAAGTTTGCAAAACCATTAAGCAATTTAAAAAAACTAACAATGTAGTTACAGTTCAAATCCTACACCTGTTATATGATGACGAAGAAGCCGAAGGAGGAGCGCCAATCCCAAAATTTGTAGACAAAAATCATTTTTGAGAAAAAAATGTCAGGAAGCCAAAAAGTATTGAAGAGAAGAGTGGAAGAAGGAAAGTGAAAACTGACTAATTCCTCTAAAAAATATCCAATCAAAATAAAAATAAAATAAAGAGAATAATTTTATAAAAAAAAAAACACTTAAGCAAAAATAACTTAATGTAACAAAACAAAATGCCCTTGCACGCACAGGGATTCGAACTCAAGACCCCTAGCATATTAACATTCCACTTAACCACTAGACCAGCAGGTCCATTCTTGTCACTAAATTGCACAACTAATCATTTATGTGCTACCTCTTCACTGTCCCTATGTTCCAAATTAAAAACTTCTAAGCCCAAAATTCGGGACGTTACAAGTTACATATTTTTTTTTGTTTTGAAGTTAAATGTCATGATTTGTACGATAATGCTCTGTAACCCTAATCTGACGATGGAAAAGGGTTAGGTGTGTTACGTACCTTTTTTTTATCAGTCATGAATGTGAATCTAGCACCATCACCAATTTGTAAATATAAAATAAGATTTTTAAGAAACCAACACCTTATTTCTCTACTTCCATTCTCCATAATAGCCCATGAAATAGTGTAACACCCCAAATTCGGCCTAGAAGTCTAGACCGAATTCAGAATGCTACATTGATCACTGAAGTGATCAAGAGAAAATTTATAAATCAATTATGTTATTACTAATTCATTATTAACAAGAAACATAAATCAAATCAAACTAGTACCACAGTATTTACAAAATCCTTACAGTTCAAACTTAAACAGACAATAAAACTAAAATAAAACTTATAGTTTATTTTCTCCAAGCCTGTCTGAGACCTCCGCGTGCCAAGTCCAACATCCAGAAACCGGACCTGTACCTAAAAGGGAAAATAGAAGAGAGGGTGAGCTACTGGAGCTTAGTGTGAGATCAACAGATATTCTACAGAAGGGAAACTAAGAAACTAAAAGCAGTTCAGAAATAGAACATACTTACAGACCGACTAAAACAAAATACAGACCATATGTAACTTTACAGTCATATGGCTCTGTCAAACACAGTAACAATAATTCTTAGTAGTCACAAACTAGGCCTAAGCCCTTTTTTTAGAATTAGTATCAGTTCCAGCTTGGGCCTTAGCCCCTCTTAGAACTATCCAGTCAGACAGAAGCAGTCATATCTACAGAATTCTCTTAAGCACAAGTGCCTTTCAGTCAATTAGTCATTTGCAAATAGTCAATCAGACATATCAGACAAACAATGCAGTCATATTCGATTACAGTAACACATTCAGTCAATCGGTTTCAATCAAATGCATATGACTGCAAATGAGTTACAAAAGCACCCCCATCCAGCCAACACACCTCTCCGTCCAACCTTGCACTTACAATGGGGATTTAATCAACCCACCCAACCCTACACTTACAATTAGCACCGGTTGCGGCATTAAACACATAATTGCAGTTGAGCTGCCAGATAATAAGCTTAAGAGTCTTTTAGTACAGATCCTCAGATATATCACCCCAGGTTGCCCGGCAACGATGATTATCAGTATTGTCCACAACCCTCAAGGTATTGAGATTATCAATATACAGATAAACTGCTAGTCTCATATATTACGCAGCAATGCTAGCGTATAAACTGTACAGTGTAATACGGAATACCGCAGTACAGACATACAGTATGAACTGACAGATCAGATATTAGTACGTAGCGTAGCTAACCTACGTGCGGTACGGTGTAATGCGGTAATCCGTTATACTGTCTATACGATGTCATCCTGGGTTGCCCGGCAATGATGATCATCTATGCAGTTGAACTGCCAGATCAAATCAGTCTTCCTTCTGTTCAACATCCCAACCCAAAATGTTTCATGAAAATGAATGTATGCAAATGTATGAACGCAATGCACCAACTCAGAACACCAATACATATAGTGGTTCAGAAACAATCATTTAGAAGCAGTCAATCGGAAGCAGCCATTTAGAGGCAATCATTCAGTTTCAGAAACGTACACACTTATGCACCAAGTTTTGGTACCTATCATTTCATACAACCAACCACACGTAACACTTAAAGTACAGTCAGAGCCGAGTCATGTCAACCCTCAATAAGCTTAATCGAGAAGTTGAAACACATAGATTTGCAATTCTGATCAAATTTATATAAATTCAGTATTTAGCAAGTTAGGGCCACACACTCGTGTGCTCTGGCTGTGTGGAGCAGTCTAGGGTGTGTGGGGATCCAAACGCCCGTGTAAAGGGTAGCACATAACCGTGTGATAGATGCACATGCCCGTGTGGTATGGGGGCACGGCCGTGTAAATGGGCCATGTAACTCACTGCCAAATTTCACTTATATTAGGTGCAGGGTGGACATGGTCGTGTGAAGGTGTCACACGCCCGTGTGGCCATCAGACACAGCCATGTGTCCCGTAACACACACTCGTATAGAATCCCTAGGCCCTAAATCAGTCATACGGCCGTGTGTTCCAAAGCACACGCCCGTGTGCGAACCCTAATTTCTCAAATCAGTCACATGGCTGTCTGTCCCATAGCACACGCCCGTATGGAAGCCCTAATTGCCCAAATCAGCCACACGGCCGTGTCTAAGGAACATACCCGTTTAGTTTCTGACAAAATCTCCATATCAGCCACACGGTCGTGTGGCACCCAAAATTGGCTGAAAACCATAATTCCCACCCCAAATGAGCCTCGTTTTCACCATTTTGGCCATCGAAACAATCCAAAATCTTTACCCTATCAACATATATCAAAAAGTGGTGATTTCTCATCACTTCCATTGATTAAAAACCCAAAATCTCTGGTTTTATAATCACCCAAGATAACCCATATCAACAATTTGCAAACACCACAATCGTGTAGAAAAAGTTAAAATCCCACACCTAATTTGACGAAAAAGAGAACGGCGAAGGAGCGATAATCCTGAAACCACAATTAAAATGTGAGCAACTAGGAAAAAGCAAAAACAAAAAGGAATAGAGAGGAGTAGGACAAGAAAGAAAAAAAAGTCCCCAAAATTAGAAAATTCCTAATAAAAATCAAAACTAAAAATAAAAATAATAATGAAAAATTTTACATAAACAAATATCAAATACTTATTATAATAAAATAATAACCAAAATAAAAATAAAAAGTCCAACCTAGGACTCGAACACCAGACCTTAAGCACACCTAGCACTCCACTTAACCACCAGACCAGCAAGCCCATTCTTATCACTAGTTTGCACAACTTCACTTATGTGTGCAACTTCCACACTGTCCTTATGCACAAGACCCAATACTTCTAGGCCCAAAATTCGGGGCGTTACATTTGATAAAATTGGAACAATACAGAGAATGTTAACATGGCCCCTGCGCAAGGATGGCACCAAAAAATTAGAAAAAAATAATCTTGCCATTTTGGGTCTATATAAAGGCCCATTGTTGTAAATTTTTAAAAAAATAGCCTATTTTCATAATTTTATTTTTAGAAATGGCCTTTTTTGGAAATTTAGTCGTTAGAACATGGGAAAAGAGTGATGACCAAGAAGTGCTTTAATAAAATGTGCTAACCTGGACGCGTTTTACAGGTTAGAGGGGAAAAACACATTGAGCTAGACACTCTTTTCTCACTTTCCCTTGAAAACATCGCCAGCTCAGTGCATTTTAGTAAAATCGGACCATTCCCCCTTTTTTTTGAAAAAACTAGCCCATGGTAGATTTGGTCGTTGCCATCTCTACTGACAATTGACAGAAGTTCCTTGTTGAATCTTTCCTTAAAAAAGCATACATCGAGACAAATAAAAGGTTTACAACACCATGTTTCTACATCCCAATTTACTTCAACTTTAGAATCACCCTGATTTTACTTAAGAAAGGTTTCCCGAACAAACTTGTAAGTTTCCCCTTTGTTTTTAAAAGTTATTGAACACTAGTGGGTTTGTATAAAAGTTTTTATCTTGTAAAACCTATCACTATTATTACACCAGCATATATTTTAAAAGGGCACCCACCTTCCCTACACCTAGCCCTAGTCCTTCCCTTTTCATTCCAAAGATAGACAATATCAAACCTCTTGTTTACTACATACTTTGCTAAAGCAGTCTTGAATTCCTCTAGTCCATTAAAAACCATACCAAGCTCTAAATATGTGATTGGGTCAGTAGAATCAAAACATACATGTTGGCTTCTCCTACAGACTACCTCACCCTCTGAATCACTTCATACCCCACATCTGATGAATCAATGTAACTTGTTCCCTCACCTAATTTATCTGATACCTCATCATTTTTTTCTCCTTTCATTACCTTCACCTACCTTTACACCCTCACTGTTAACCATATGTTTTACTTCTGTTTGCCTATTTTTGTTGCCTTTACAATTTATATACGAAGCCTTGATATTTCTCACCTCTTCATCCTCAGAATTTGCCCCTAAAACTTCTTTATTGCCCAATGAGTTATCTATATCAATGGACCCACTACTTTCAGAAATTTGTTCCCTACTCTTAGCACATACATCACTAGTCCTCCCCATCTCTGGTCTCTCATTAGGTTCCCCACCTAACTCGGTAAATGGTTCCCCAACTCCACTACTTACTTCATATCATCAACAACATTAGCTTTGACTACCTCGTGTTCAACATATATATGTATGGACCCTATATTTCTAATGTGGTTAATCATTACTATGAATGATAAATTATCATAACAAACACTCAGTCCCTCACTAAAATCTAACTCACCTTCACAATATATAAAGCTCTTCAGAGCTCTATACCTAGCTTCTACTACCATCTCACACAAAGTGTAATAAGACAAAAAAATCTGGGTTAAAATCCTATTCTAACACTTCTCCTCCTACATAGGCTGCACAAGAGTTTGTAACAAAACTTCCACCCAAATGCACATGCACCACACATTTATCCTTAAGTCATGAAAAAACACTACATAAAAGTCAGTTAGATAATAAAGGGTTTGTCATATACCATAATAACATGCACACTAATATATCATAACATTAATAATATCCATACTAATATACATACATAATATACATACTAATATATCAATTGACTGACCTTTCAGGCTCAAACAATTTCACCGTCCAAAAACAAATTCCCTTCAATATGGAGTTGTCTACTTACACACGAAAGCCAACAAAAAAAAACAATACAGTATATAATACAAATACAATATCTGAAAAATGAAGACACTAAGCATTGTGAAAAATTGGTTCAACATTAAACCAACACTAAGAAACCATTAGAAATTGTTAAACATATGAAATAAATAATTTTTTAAACCAAAAAATCAATGGTCCCAATAAAAATAAAAAAGCCACTTTCTGAGAATGGGCCAAAATCGAAGTAGGGAAAAAACAAAAACTTTTTTTTATGAAAAAACACACAATAAAAAGCACATCACATGGAAACAGAAAAAAAACCCAAACAAAAATTGAAGAAAACTGAAGACAAAAAAAAAAAACTCAAATTAGGGTAATCGATGATGAAACTAGGCTTTTCCAATTAGATGATGAACAATTTTTTTAGATGGCTGACATGATGAAAGATTTTTCTAGAAATATTGGATGGAAACATCTCTAATGAAAGGATTCAATGTAAATAAAAATAAAGATATAGAGATGATGAAAGGTTTCTTCGGCAATCAATGGAAAATTTTCACTAACTAATGGAAAATATTTTAATGGATTTTGATTTTAATGAATTGAACAAATTTAAGAAATAATTTTAATCATCTTTTTCATTAAAGGGTTCAGTCATATGCTTAGAAGGATGGCACGTGGCAGTGCGTGAAAGGCCAACGCTACCATGTTACCAAAAAAGTAACAGCGTTAGGCTTGGGTACCAATATAGTGGATGGAACAAAAGTTTGGGAACCAATCTAGGACAAAAAAAAACCATAAGTACCAATCTAGGAGAAATGGATAATTTCGGGTACCAATTTTATATTTAACCTAAAAACCTTTAAGTACCAAAGTAATAATTGAGTAGGATCAAATATTTTTTTAAATAAAAGCTAATTATTTAGTTTAAATTTATTTTACAAATTTAATATCATAGATGAATAACCAATTCTTCGTATACATTTATTTTGAGGGGGTAATTTCACAAGAAATTGCTAGTTGTATATTTGAATCTCGCCAGAAAATACGATTGATGTTTAATAAGAATGTAAAAGTCAATTATATGAAACAAAAGATTAGTGCAAAAATTACTCGACATTGTGGGAGGATGCCAAGATTATTCTACAAATTTCCTGATCCATCAAGTCCATGCAAATATACCGAGATGGAACTTATAGATGACGAAGATATAGAGATAATGATCGCGCTTTATTGCTCGACAGGGAATGTGAATGTTGAACCAGTTGAGTTGTTTGTTGAGTTAGCAGATGTGGAGCCCATTCAAAATGTTACTCCATTAAGTCAACAATATGGAGTTCAATACCCATGTACGGAGGTTTCAAGAGCGTCTATCAATAGGCGATCGCCTGTGCATGGGTTTGACTTTGATGTGAATGTTGGAGGGCCAAAACAGTGCAATTATGGAACAATATCAACCATGCTCCAACTGCGTATAACAGCCCTAAGTCCCATTTACAGATACATTCGGTGGTGATTGAGACCAATGCAGATGGTGAATGACACAATAATGATGGTCATTCTAATCACGAGGGTGAAGATTTTAGTGACCTCGATCTGGATAAGGTCCTAGATGATATCGATGACAAAGGCACAGAAGATGATGAAAATGTATACACCCCTTCGATCGGGAACCCAACTCATAGCATTGTCATACGCAATGACCTTAAGGCCCATATGTTGAGTGTAGATCTCGATGAGGCATATGCACCCGAGTTCCTTAAGTACCCAAATATAATACCTTTTCACCAGTTGGCTAAAAATCTGAACTTAAAAGAGTTGTTCATAGGCTAACAATTCACAGCCAAAGAGGATTGCGTATTTGCCATCAAGCGAAATAACATGAAAGTGTCAGTGGAATACAAAGTCACTATATCTAAACCAACATTATATGTTGGGGAGTGTTGGAGGTCAGCAGAAGAGTGTAACTGGTGGGTACGACTTGTACTTATCTAGAGGTCGTAACTACGGAAGATCGAAAATTTATTGGGCCTCATACATGTGTTGTTGCACGTGTGATGCATGGCCATCGCAAACTTGATACAAAAACTATATGTAACTGCATCATGCCACTAGAGAAAATCATGCCCACTATTCCTGTATCAATCCTGCCTGTCGACATGTAAGCAAAACTCTAGTATCAAGTGTCATACCGAAAAGCATGGTGGGCTAAACAAATGTCCATGGAGTAGCTGTACAGAGACTAGGATGCGTCGTACAAAAAACTCCAAGAGTCGTTAGTTGTGATGCAAGAGTACGTGCCAAGGACTGTCGTTGACTTGCAACCAATGCCATCTTATGGCCCAAAAACCAACTACAACCAGGGAGAAGTATTTTCCACCAGTTGTTTTGGGCATTCGATCCATGCGTTTGGGTCTTTCCCCACTGCAAACCGCTTGTACAAGTTGATGGAACTTGGCTATATGGGAAATATATGTAGATCCTCCTTATTGCAGTTGTACAAGACGACAACCGAAATGTGCTACCGATATGATTTTCCATTGTGGAGTCTGTGAACATTGAATCTTGGCAATTTTTCCTAAAGAACTTATGGAGGTATGTTGTTAGACATGACAACATTTGCATCATTTTTTATAAATTGAAGGGGCTAGTTGTCACGATTAGGTATTTCTATGTTCATGGAAAGCCACATATCGCATCTACCATATTGTAGTGAAGTTTCATAGGGAATTTAGGAATACGGATTGGCGCAAACAAGTCATGAACATGGGTAATTCTCGATTCGATAATTTTTTTTAATTTTTTGAATATATTTACAAACTAAAACGAAACATAACATGTCTTATCAAAATACATATGTGGGGTATGAGCTACAAACTAAAACGAAACACAACATGTCTTATCAAAATACATATGCAGGGTATGAGCTAGAACAATATTGTTTTAGGCAAAGCTAGTGAAGCTTTAGGCTAATATGAACAGTGAAACGAATTGTAATTTATAGGAGTGGTTTAGTAGTATGGAGTCGTGGCAATGGGCTTAAAGTTTCTATAACGGATCTTAATATGGTCATATGACCACCAAACTCATAGAGGTAGTTAACTCCATCTTAAAGCATGTATGGCATCGTCCAATTTTATCTATTTTCTCAGCTATTTCTCCAGGCTGGCAACCATGATGCCAAGAATGGAGCTGAAACAAGTAAAGCAAATAGAGGTGGGACACGTGTATGTCAAGGAGGTTAGAAAGATGATGGATGTCAATGCCTAGGGAGTGAGGTCGATGAATGTAGAACTATATTCCTAACACTTGGAAACTTTCTAGGTGATAGAGTCCATTAGTCTTCCAGTAGGTATCCCAACTAAGTCTTACAAGGTTGATCTATGGAATAGGCGGTGCAATTATGGAAGGCTCTAGACCCTTCGAAACCCTTGTGCACACTTTGTTGTAGCAAATGCATACGCCTCGATATATGTTGAAAAATATATCGATAAGGTGTACACTCTAGAACAAAAATTGCATATTTAGGGAAAAAAGTTTCGCACCCTACAGGATGTCTCGACATGGGAAATGTCTGCCTACATTCGAGTTACTCTTAGACCCGGGGCTACGACCCGGGGCTACATAGGAAGCCCAAAGGTCTCCCCCATGTCACCAAGATTCGTAGTGACAGGGACTTTGGGGAGACGGTCAATGCAAAATAGTTGGCCACAGTCGAAACAACTACATGCATCGAAACTATCATCCTGAACAATTGTCACGGTTGAGTGGAATATAAATTTATGTACCCTATGTTCACATGTATCTTAAATGTTTTTACCAATTGAATCGACTTTTACCACTTTTAAATGTTTTTTTAGCGATTAGTGCTACCTTTTTAAATAAAACATTATAGTATAAATTTGATCCTAATAAATGACCAAATCCATTCAAATTTATTATTACATGATGCAAATACCCTGTTGGGGGGTTTGAACTATTTTAAATGGTATTAATGGCATATTATGTTTGCATTTATCAAAATTTTTTATATTGTAAGCTATGTAAATATTACATTTAAATACTTAAAAGATGTTTATACTGTACATTATAAAAATTTAATAATTTTAATTACATTATTTTAATTTAAACAATTTTAATTTTAATTTAAACAATTTAATTGCAATATTTTTTTCATAATTACAAATAATTACGTATACATGTATCTAAATTGATGGTTTTATGGAGTTTCCCTTGGGGTGAACCATTAAGGTGCCCTTCGCTGGCGTCAGGGTTATTTGCGATGGTCAATGTGTTGAATCTGGTGCCTCAAGTGTAGTATTTTAGTCTATGTATACTTGTAATTTTTTTGAATATATTGGTTAATAAATTTATTCGTGAACTACATTAATACCTTTTGTATATTGTCTTCACATGGTTTTTGCATGTAAAGAAAAATAAATGCAAATATTGGCTCACCGGTTGTCTAATGTTTAAACTAATATTGTTGATGCTCTAATGCCCAATTATTTTCTTCTTTTCGTCTCTTATTAATTCTGTGGACATCGTTGAAGTTTTGTTGAACATCCAGAATATTTTGTTTGCACTCGAATTGTCGCAAAACTCGATTCCTATTGTATCACTCAACGGTTGAAAAATTTAACACAGGTGCATTAATGCATGACACAAATGAATGAAGGTGAGCCAACTGAGGAATGACAACTGCAACATCCAACACATTATATGGCAACCACACAAACTGCATAATTAATAACATTGTTATAGTGACATGAGTCAAATAACATATATAAAGTAATTACATGACATGAATATAATTTTATTTTGGAAAAAAATTACCTCTTCGTCAGCGTATGCATCAACATTCGTTGATAGACCATGGGGGTTTCAGACTTCCCGATACGGGACAAGTAAACCAGATGAAAATAAAGCAAATTTGTTAGAACACATTTTCATAAAAAAAATTCTTGATCAAAGTTTAAAACCTTTCTTACCTATTTACAAGTGGGAACACATGTAGTTGGTGACTCACTGATGCCAAAAAAGGCATCTTGTACACTGCCCAAGACTGCAGTAGTAACAAGCACCCATCTATATTACTATTTGTCATTTGAAAACATATTCTATGAATGCCCCTCTATATGCATAATATTACCCTCAGTCTACCATCATGATGCATATCTGGCTTGGTCCCTTCCACGCACTGGTTCAATTCTCAGACCTGCATACCAAAAGACACATATAAGTTGAAAAGAACTTAGTGGGTCTCACTCATTATTACCTTTTTACGAGAACGTAAAATCATTTGACTCAAGGGTTTGGGTTCTTTCTTAGACCTTGGTGAATACTTTTCTAATTCTTGTTTGGCAAATAGCTATGTGCCAACCTCTACACTTAACTACCTTTTACACACTTCGCCCAATTGGAAAATCATATACTTCACCCCATAATTCAAATCCCATTACACATTTTATTTGCAGAAGGTAGTTGAATGCACTCCTCAAAATGATACTCAGCAGATGTTATTCTTGACGTATTTTCCCACATGGTCTTATACCTTTACGCCCTCTTGGCATATTAACATATGATGCTATGGCATCGACTTTCCACAGATTTATTCAGTGATCTGCCAGTCCAGTTAGCACCATAGCTCTCTTAACGAAGGTTACACAGAAAATTTTCCATTTCACAATAACCTACCTGTCCAATTAGCAATATATCTACCCTACCAGAGGCTATACAACATAATTCTTCCTTGCATTTATTCATATCATAGACTCACCTGTACTGGACTCATACCACATCAAAGATTTTTTTACTTAGACTTTGACCGTACACACACAAGTAACAATTGACTATACTCTCTAACAAAAACAAAGACACTTATCATGCTACATTGTATTCAAACAACTTTCAATACTCATCTTTTACTTCTATACAGATATTTTCCTCAAAGAGATATACCTATCTACAGAGGCATCAACCATTTATTTGAATTAGAATGATATACAGAAGTCATTTCTAAAGGCTTACCAGAGACTCACATTTACCTCGGCCTAGAGCTTCTACTTCGGCAGTCCTTCGTAATCCAAAAACAGCAATTGCTTAAATTATCATAAGATTTCCATTACAATCTACATTACAGACACTTTAATAATGTTTAACTACAAGCAACCCCCATACAGGGCCTTCCTGTAACACTCTTCCCTTCTATAGTCGTTACATGCAAAGTTGTAAAACTTACCATAAGGTAGAACCATCTACTCATTAAATGAGATCCTAGTCCAATCTTAACGAAGAAGAAGAAGAAAAAGAGAATGTTGAGGTTAGAAAGAAGAACCTAAACATCAAGCAGATAGATAAACCATCTGAATGTCCCCTTCCTATATATATACTCTCAATCCCTCTGATTTCCCTTCCCATACATATACTCCTCTATTATTGCAGAATCCTAAAAACTCCTAACCAAACCCGATACAAAATCCAATTAGACAGTACTTATACAAATCGGGTGGACTATATCTTGAAGGTAACTCACATTTGGTGTGATCTTATGGACAATTAAGTCTCCTACAGCTTCCTCATACTCTTGATAGGCTCTTATTGTTCAAACAAAACTCTAGGGCATACCCCATCATAGGCGCGCATTATCTTGGGCGCAATTTTTGCGATTAATTCTTTAAATACCGCCAAAGGATGGATGCTTTAACACTAGTTTGAGCCAATACTCTAACTCGCCATCAAGCCAATAGGGTGGCAAATCATGTTACCATAGCGCGCCCAACAGTTTACATATCTACCTTACTAATCTTTTCAGATCCCTTGATTTTCAAGGTATGGCAACTCTACCTTCTTTTAAGAAATTTCATCCTCAAAATTCTTACCAACTTGGAAATCCCCATTACTATTGATGCATGGCCAATCTCCCTAGACCAGGCATATTACACTACTTGCAGGAATACCCAAACATAATTATAACAGACTTCTCATCTGTGACGTACATTCTATAGATCCTAACTGAAGCGAATGTAAATAATTAGTCTCAATTCATGGATTCTAGGCTCTTGGGCAAATATTGATAGGTACTCCCGTGGTTTCAAATGTCCTGTAACATCAACCTTGACAAGTGTCGAGCTACGATTAAACAATTTAAATAGTTGACCTAAATTTTAAAACTTCTCATTAACATTTCGTTCTTTCTTCATCGGAACCTTAGATTTATTTTCTATCAAACTTCTTGCTTCATTTTGTCTTTAGTTTACATTTTCTTCAGAGGTAATTTCCTTTCTTTATCTTTCTTTCAAATTTTCAAAAATGGTTAGAACAACTACTCGTGGAAGAAGCCATGGTGGTCTTACCCAAAGTAGTAGAAGTAACTGTCCCAGAAACACTATCGTGATTGGACCCAAGGGTCTCGATGGTATCCGTCATGTACTGGTTCTCATGTACAAATGTAACACAACCAAGAAGGAACTGTCTCATTACTTAGGACCAGAGCCATCCTTCGTCCCAACTTCGCCTTTGATTTTCGTTTAGTCAAAGAAGCATGCCAGTAGAGTGACAACACCTTGGGATTTATTCTTCCCCTTTTTCCACATACTTTCTTTTGCTCAGTGCTTAACGAGTACAACACTGCACCAGGGCAACTCTCCATCCTTTCCTAGTGGATTTTGGTAGCCTATTTCCTTTACTATTTTTTGCATAACAAGCCACCCGTTCTTGGTGTTTTCCAAAAGATTTACCAATTGAAAATAAAAAGACAGGGTCCTTTAGTTAGAATGGCCCATTTCAATACACACCAAGGCTTTGAGCCCATCATCCAAAATTGGGCCTCAAACCTTTACCTCAAAAAGACTAAGTTCGTGAGGATCACATGTAAGCATGAAACTGGTTTTGGCTTTCCCATTTTTTTGTCCCTACCTTCGAAGGATATTTGCTAATAAAGTCAGCATGTTGATTCCAAGGTTGCTTGAAAACAATTTAAGTGATTAAGGAATAGCGTGTCCTAGGACTAGGGGAGATTATTAATGTCTGAAACATCTTTTAGTACTGTCTACAAGGGTTGAGCCCAAACAATCATTGGGCAAATTTTCTTCTACTTTGGGCGGACTCTCACAGTTCTTTTTATTAATAGGACTCGGCCTTACCACACCAATAGTGATTTGGCATGGATCTTAGTAGGGAGGATAAAGAAGTCTCCTTTCTTTTTCTATGGTCATTGTGGACTGCGTCCACACCATTGGAACATCATACGTCATGGTATTTCTTCCACTTCTTCTTCCAGTCAGGTTAATTCTCCTGTTGATACTATAGGGTCTACTACAAGTTCTCATACCTCTACGCCCATTCCAGTAGCCAATATGGATGTCTTAGCCTTATTAGACAATGTGCTTAAGAATGAAGGTGCTACCATTGTCCTAACAAGAACAGTGACTACTAAGAAAACTCAAAAAAGGTCAAGGGTGGAAAAAAGCACCGAATGAATTGAAGATAGTGATTGCCTACAACTGGCTCGATGTAGAATTAGAAAAGGGCCTGCTCTTCTGATACTCAACACTTCTCCAGTCCTTACCCTTCCTCTTGTACCTACCCAGCTAGTAGAGTCCGCCAATTCTATAGACTCTTAAGTTCACGTCGTTGATCCTCCTATAATTGAAATTCCACCAAAGGCAATCGCCCAAACCAGCCAGAGGCTCCTTCTAGTTCCTTACCCAACAATGCTTCTACTGGTAAAGTAGATAAACTTTTCTCTTGGCGAAATTTCTTGAGGTTAGGGCCTCAACAGATGGAAGAGGATCTTCTCTCATTCCTTTCTTCAAATTCTCAATTATATTCACTTTCGATACTAGCGAGGCCCTCCCATGCCTTAGCGGTTGAATACAGGCTTATGAGTTGGGCCTGTTACATGTGAATATGATATGCGAATTATGCAAGTATACATGCTGGATCAAGTAATAAAGTAATGAGTGAGTATCGTTCCTATGAGGATCGAATTGAGGCACTAAAATGACGAGCTTGGAAGAAGTTGTACACTCTGGTGAACAATCTTTGGCTTACTTATGCTAGACTCATCAAAAAGTTGTGAGCCAAACCAAGGATCTCAACTCTTATTGTCCTAGCTTGGAAGGCCAAGTATAAAGATGTAGAAGTAAGGTGCGCACAGGTAGAGGAATAGAACAGTTGGTTGAAGGTAAGAGAGTTCTCTTGGAAGGAAAAAAATTCAAATCCCAATAATAAATCCATTTACCAGAGTTGGAATGTCTACGCCAATCTAATGAAAACGCTCTAAGAAAGTACTAAGAGGACACAAGGAAAAATCTGACAAAGGCTTTGCCCAAACTGAAGTCCAGTCTAGTCCTCCACGCCCAAGTTGTTGCGAGCCTTCTAAATCTGATTCAGGTGGACTTTAACTATCTTTAGAAGATCTCTACCAAATCCCTAAACTTCAATGTTTAAAATCCTGAGGGAGAAAATTGGGCAAAATTCTAGAGGAAATGGAAGCAATCAACCAACTTCTTTATTCCTACTAAGCTCGAAATAGAAGAAGAGGAGGAGGAGAACTTAAAAGGTTCAATGGATTTGGAAGAAGTTTCTTGAGAACACCCCCATATAGAAGAAGCCCCACCAAACCAAATGAACAGCCAATTAAATGAGGAAACTAAGGATTTTTCTGCTTTTCTTGTATTTAAATCTCTTTATTCAGTTTGTAAAATCTTCTTGTTAATGAAATTATTATTTTCCCTTCTCAACTGTTTCTCTTACCATATTATTAATAGTATACTAAAGTAATCACCAAGTAAAATTCTTTAACATACCTGAGGGACTCAGCCAGGTCTAGTGTATTATGCATATAGGGCTGACTCTTACTTAACTTCCAGAAGATCAGCTAAACCAAAAGCTTAGATACCAGTTAACTTGTAACACCCTATACCCAACCCAATTTAATAGATTCAAATATAAGATGTCACAATACTTACATACTTAGAAAAATTTTACAATCTACAAAAGTCATACTGAATGCACCTTTAATCTTTATAAATTTCTTTCTAAGATAATAGGTTTGAATAATACATTTATCGTTTGTCACAAACTTTCAAAGGTAAAATAAAATCTTACAACAAAGTGTTTTATAGACTTATTCGTAGTGTATATTACTATTTTTCATTTGAAAACATATTCTATGAATGTCCCTCTGTATGCATAATATTGCCCTTAGTTTACTACCATGGCACAACCCTAGCTTGGTCTCTCCCAACGTAATGGTTCAATTCTCAGACCTGCATACCAAAAGATGCATATAAGTTTAAAGGAACTTAGTGGGTCTCGCTCATTATTACCTTTTTACAAGGTTGTAGAATCATTCGACTCAAGGGTTTGGGTTTTTTCTTAGACCTTAGTGAATACTTTTTTTTATTCCTGGTTGGCGGATAGCTATGTGCCAACCTTTACACTTAACCACCTTTTACACATTTTTCCCAATTGGCAGATCACAGAATTCATCCCATAATTTGAGTCCCATTACACACTTTATTTGCAAAAGGTAGTTAAATGCACTCCTCATAATGATACCTAGCAAATGTTATTCTTGATAGATTCTTTTACAGGACCTAGCGATTATCAGAATACCAGTTATATTATGTCTTCATATCAGTCCAGACAACTAGACTTGCTTGGAAGAATATAATGTTTTAATCCAAGCAATAGAATCCCAGATAATGCCTTAGATATGCCTAGGTTTGCCACAATGATTCAAACAACTTTCAATACTCATCGTTTACTTCTATACAGATATTTTCCTCAAAGATATATACCTATTTATTGAGGCATTAACCATTTATTTGAATTAGAATGATATACAGAAGTCGTTTCTAAAGACTCACTAGAGACTCACCTTTACCTCGGCCTAGAGCTTCTGCTTCAGCAATCTAACAACAGCAACTGTTTTAACGATCATAAAATTTCTACTAGAATCCCTATTACAAACACTTTAATAATGTTTTAACCATAAGCAACTATCATGTAGGGCCTTCTTGTAACACTCTTCCCTTCTACAGTCGTAACGTGCAAAGTTGTAAGACTTACCAGAAGGTTAAACCATTTACTCATTAAACTAGATTCTAGTCTAATCTTAACAAAGAAGAAGAAGAAAGAAGAAGAGAATGTTGAGGTTAGAAAGAAGAACCTGAACATCAAACAGATAGATAAAACATCTGAAATGTCCCCTTTCCATACATATACTCTTAGTCCCTTTGATTTCCCTGCCAAATCCAGGATAGGTATAAGCAAATACGACGAAGGTTTTCTTTGCTATTGGCCATTCATAAGGAGGGTGAAATCAGTCTAATTGAATCTTGTTGAGAAATGGTCAACTGTACTGCTTGTGATGATTTGTTTAGTTGACTAATTTTAGTGTACAAGCAATCTTTCACACATTTTGCTACTCTACTCTTACTCTGATCTCTGCTTCTATTACTATAGAATCCTAGCAACTTCCAACCAAACCTGATCCAAAATCCAATTGGATTGTACTCATAAAAATTGAGCGTACCATATATTGGCGGTAATTTATGTTCGATTGACAGGCTCTTACTATTCAAACAAAAATTTAGGGCGTACCCCATCATAGGCGCACACTATCTTGGGTACAATCTTTCTTCACTTGGAAACATTCTGTAATCAATTTTTTAGATACCGCTAATGATTGGATGCTTTAACGCTAGTATACTCCAATACTCTAACTCGCCATCAAGCCAATAGCGTGGCAGATTATGTTACCACAGCATGCCCAACATTCTACATACCTACCTTACCCATCTTCTCGAATCCGCCAATTTTCAAGTTGTGACATATATCATGTGGACTTTATTATTATCTTTGTCCAGCATAAGTACCCCCTATCAGTTGCAGTATGTACGCTCGAGTAGCGCACATCTTTTCCCACTCAGAGGCACTACTCAATAAGGTTTTGAAATTTTCCTTTAACCAGGAAAATTTCAAATTGGTAAGCCTAGTTTCACCATCACTGGGTGAGTTTCTAAGCAACTGATAGCAGAGCACCGCAGTTTTAAACATTTTACTTGAACTCGTGACCGCATCACTGTCAACTAGGAGCCCGAGTTGCAATGCAACATCTTCTAAGGTGATAGTGCACTCCCCACATGGCAAATGAAATGTATGGGTCTCTAGGTGCCACCGCTCAACTATTGTGGTTATTAAGTCAGCCCTCAACTGAAACATCCAGATCAATGCTGCTATTCGAAATCGGGTGGCATCCAAGTATAAAAATATACGTTCGTCCGACTGGTACCTCAGACCATGGACACACACCCTCAACATGCGATACACACCTTGTTCATATTAAATTACTGCATTAGCTAAATATAACAATTAAATAAAAAATTATGTGCAACTTTGTAAATATACCTGTGAATAAAAAGTAACAAATTTTTTTACTGGCACAATAATAATCATTATTGTATGATCGAATGCTCTAATCAAAGAACCCATTTCGATATCTGCACAAACAATAAAAATTTTAATCACAAATTAAACAAAAAAAAATTTAAAATAATTTGTTATAACATTTATTTCTTAATTATTTATATTATTTTTGTAATTATTTAAGTTTTATATTATTTTTATTATCTTAAACATTAAATCTAAAAAAGATTATTACAAACTAAAAATAATGTATTAAAATTATCTTAATCTATCCCTACACCTTAAACACAAATATAATATTTACAAATAAAAATATAATCTTAAATAGTAAATCTAAATATTAACAATAATTTAAAATATAAACATTAATATATTATGCAAATTATTATAATAAACAATAAAAATATACCTTAAAACTATCAAATTTTCTCCCTAAAACACCAACACAAATCAATATTCCTTTAAAACACCAATACTAACCAAAAAAAAAACAACTTTTTTTTTTCTTTTCAACTTCAACTGAGTAAGAGGGGAGGGGAACCATGGGTTTGATAAGGGAAAAAAATAAAACCAAAAAAAAAAAAAAAAGGGAGCCTATGACCAATCGGTCAGGTCAGTAGTAGGATGTCAGCCCGATGCCGCTTGGCAGCCGAGCAGAAATTTTTTTTTCAACTTTTTTTCTCTTTCACCATTTTTTTTAGCACCAAAATTTTTTTTAAATCACCGATGTCGCCTAATAGTATAGCGACACCACAAAAAAAATTCCACTAGTATACTCATATTTTCATGGGTATTTTAGAAAAATACATACTAGTGCCACTTGACATAGTGGCGATACCAAAAAAAATTTAAACAGTGATGATTAGCTAATGATTGGCTAGAAAAGAGGAGTAGTGTCATTTATGTGTCAGGTGATACCAGCGGACACAGTAGCAAACAACCTATTTTCGTAGATAATTTGTCCTCCAACTCATTTTCATAATTAATTAATTTTTATATTATTTATATAAAAAATCCAAGCTTATTTTCTTTGGTTTCCAATAAAAGTGTTCTTGGGATAGGTTGGGTTTAAGCATGATATTAACATATTTTATATTTACCCAAGCTCGGTCCGGCCTTAAATATGAGACTAAAATTTTACCTAAATTTTCTTATATTGGTAAATGGTTAACCCAAGTCTATTTTAGACTTGTCTATATTATTTTTATATTTTTAAAAATAATTATATTATTTTTAATTTAACATTTAATAATTTTAAATAATTTTTTATTAAAATTTTATAAATAGAAAATTTAACATTTTTTGGTATGTTTACACTATAGTTTTATTTATTACTATAGATTTAATTTTATGTGTTAGATATTTTTTATTATATAATATAATATAAATTTAGAAAATGAGCCGAACCAAGTTGGACTCAAGTTATATTTTAAACGGGACTAATGTTTTTGTTCAAGTTCTTTTTCAAGCCTAATGTTTTTGTTCAAATCTCCTAAATTTCGAGCGAGCCTTCATATTTGAGCAGATAGCTTGACCCATGAACATATTTAGTTTTCAATGTATAAATTAAAAACAAAATAAAATCAATTAATTAAATTGAGTTTTTTTAATTATTTTGAATTCTTTTTTATTTTTATTAAAAATAGTATAGAAAATTATTTTAAAATTTTAAAATTTTAATTTTATGATTTTGTTCTAGTTTTAAGATTAATTTGATGAAATTTATTTATTAAATTATTAGTAAATTATGATTTTTTATCAAGTCAACCATAAAATTGAACTAAATATTACAAACTAATAATAGCTTTATCTTTAAGTACTAAAATGTATATTTTTTTTTTTATTAAATACAACACATTGGACAAAAAAGATAGGTCATACATTAAAATTTGGATACGAAATTATATATAAAATTATACATATACAGTCAACCATCATTATAACATACACCCTCTATAACAACATTTCATTGTAACCAAGTTTCTTATAAAAATTAATTTTTTAGTTTTATTTTTATCGTGTAACAATTTTTCTTCTATAATAGTAACAATAGTAAAGTATAAAATATAAAATATATTCTCTTTTTTTTAATTTAATGGTAAATTACACAACTAGTCACTCAGTTTCATGAATTTTCATTTTAGGCACTAAAAATAAAAATTTTACAAATTGGGCACTATCATTAACAATGTTTTTCATTTTAGTCACCCAACTTTAATAAGTTTTCAGTTTGGTCATCAGTTGTTAATTCAATATTATTGCACACTCATTTTAGTCCCCCAACTTTAAAAAGTTTTCATTTTGATCATTCATTTGCTTTTAAAAAATTAAAAAAAAAATCAATTTTTACAAGAAATTAAGTTATTCAATTGTGAAGACGAAACCCAAGTTTTTCCTTCTAACCCAGTTTTGTGTAAAAATCAGGTTTTTCTTATGAAAACCCATTTTTCTCCAAGAAAACCTAGGTTTTTCTAGTAAAAACCCGTTTTTCTTTGAGAAAACCCAAGTTTTTCCCTTCTTAAAAAAAAACTAAATTCAAGTAAAAAATAAGGGGAAAAAATGAAAAAAGAAAACAAATTGGTTTTTCTTATAAAAACTAAATAATTCTTTGTAAATATCTCGCATTTTTTTTCTTTTACTGGAAAAAAATTAAAATAATTTTTTTTTAAAAATAAAGGCAATTAACAAGATAAAATTATTTATCCTGTAAAAATCTAAGTTTTTAAGTAATTTCTTATAAAAATCCCCAAGTTTTTCCTTTTACCGGAAAAAATTAAAATTAGTTTTAAAATAGAAAAATAAATTAATTTTTAAAGATAAAATGAGTGGCCAAAATGAAAACTTATTAAAGATGGGTGTCTAAAATGAGTGTACAATAACATTAAATTAATGTCAGGTGACAAAAATGAAAATTTATTAAACTTGGGTGACTAAAATGAAAAAGAGTGTTAACGATAGTACCCAATTTGTAATTTTTTTTATTTTCGGTGCTCAAAATAAAAACTTATAAAAATTGGATAACAATCATGCAGCTTACCTTTAAATTAAGTATCTATAACAACCTATTGCCTCAAATTTTTATAAAATAAGTTCTATACTTAAAATAGAAATAAAAATAATAAATTTTAATTAAGATATTATTTCAAAAAAAATTGTAAAAAAATATGTTATTATTTTTTATTAAATGAAAAATAATTTTTACTAAATGAAATTATATTTCTAAATTTAATTAAATATATTATTTAAATCTCACTTATTAATATTATTAATATATTATAATTTTTTTCGCATATCGCAATTTTCAAGCAATTTGACTAAGATTAAATTGTATCCTATACTTAGACGGTAGTGATGCCCAAGAATTAATAGATTCTAACTCCAACTAGACAGAAGCCCCTAGTCGTTGTAATGGTAAAGCATTGTTCAGAGACTTGATATCATTTTCTATTGGTTGAAGACGCCAATTAGCGCTCCTTATCTCCTCTTCAAAGACCTTACAGATGGCTTTAGTGTTATACCTGAAAATACCTATTGTTAATCCAAACCTCTTCACCTTGATCATTGCTTCTTTAAATATGAACAATATAGCATGTTTAGCAACAATCCCTTGAAGTGTGCTGCATAAATTCTAGATTTTCAAACTGTAGAGGGTTCTTTGGTGGAGAGAGGTAGTATTGCAAACAAGTGAACAGGATGTACTGGAACAAGGCAGAGAGGAAGATTGGAGCAAATCTGATAACATTGAGCGCAGTGGTAGGTGGTGGTCAATAAGGTGGGGAAAATGAAATGTGGTTGATGATAAAGCTCAACAAAGAAAACAAGTTGAGAGAATTTTAAAGAGAGCTTTGAGAGTTAGAATGTCAAAGTGCCAAAAATTCACTTCACTAGTTGTTAAGGGCTCCTATTTATAGATTTTAGAAAATGAGAGTTACAAAACTAGGTAATTAATATGAGTAATGAAATTAATTTTTTGTTATAATGGCATTAATGGTGAAAGATTATGTTGGTGATTGTAATGGTGATAATGATAATGAATAGTGAAGAAGAGTTCACCATATTTTTGGAAAAAAGGAAAGCACTCAACATTACAGGGAAAAAGTTAAGAAGAAAACTCATAATTACCTGTATATTTGATCTACTAAGTTAAGCTCTCTAGAACATCCCAAAAGTGAAGATAGCCCAAGAACTCTACCATATTCCAAGGTTACTTCCACCTCTTTTACTTTGGTGAAGTGGTACCATGTGAAACATCTTTTGTAGAACATATCTTGAAACACAAGACAATGGTTGTCCTTAGATGAGAGTTGTTCCTGAATAATGATTATTTTGGCTTGTTCCAAATATGAGTTGTTCTTGACATTGTTGTTTTCAAGGTAGAGGTTGTTCTGAACAAGAGTTTTTCTGTGGTGATACTTTTCTTAGTAGAGCTTGTTTAGAATAATGAGTCTTTCAAAAAAACACAATCGTTATAAATACAAGTTGTTCCAAACCATTGTTATTCCAAACATAGCTATTCTTGAAATGTCATTACTCTAAATAAGATTTGTTTTGAATTTTAGCTGTTCTCAACAGGAGTTTTTCTCAAATAACGACACTAGATGACAATTGTTCTAACTAAAGTCCTGTTTTTAACATAACTATTCTCAAACAACAATTATTCTGAACAACAACTATTCTAAGCATGAGTTATTTCTCCAAAAGAGATATTAAGCGAAATGAAAATGCTAGTTGTTCCATGCTTGGTTGTACAATTTTCTGAAATGTAATCATATTTATCTCAAGGAAAAGATAAAAATGTTAGTAGTCAAAATTGAGTATCTACATTTTTTCCCCAACATGAGAATTCTTAGTAGAAGTTTTTATGCAAGAAGAGTGTAGTAAAAAAAAAAAATCATGTTGTATAGGAAAAGATAAGAAAAAAGAAAAAGAAAAAAGAAAATGAATTTCCCACTTTGTTGCCCATTGCATGAATTTTTGTTTTGATGAGAGAAGAGGAAAAATATTCTTGTATAAAACTAAGCATATTGCAAAAAAGCATGACAATGTTTTCTCTTAAAAAATAAGAATAGCGTGTTAATACGTTTCTCTTAAAAGTTTTAGAGTAATAAGCTATCATAATAATAATAATAATAAATTGGGAAGAGCAAGCAAGACTTGTTCTGAAAATTTTGAGAAGAGCAATATAGTATTTTGGAAGAATATGTCTTGCTTTTCTTTAAAAATTTGCGAATACGATTCATAGTGCTTCACTAAAAAAGTGAGAACAATTAGGCAAAATGTTTTAAGAATAACTAGTTACATTATTTCACTAAATAAATAAGGTACAACTTGTTATAGCGTTTTCCTAAAAAAAGGGGAATAACTCGGTATTGTGTTTTCAGAACAATCTGTAATAGCGTTTTCTTAGAAAAAAGTGAGAACACCCAAGTATAATGTTTCTTGAATAAGCTTTAGTAGTGTTTCCTTAAAAAAATGAAAACAACTAACAATAGCATTCCCTTAAAAATTTGGGAACAACTTAGCATAGTGTTTCTTGAAAGATAAACTTGTATTTATTGAAATATATATACATTAATGACAGCAAACTTTAAGATTTTCTCCTCTCTCTCTCTCTTCCAAACACAAAAGTGTTTCCAGAATAAGCCTTTACAGTGTTTCCTTAAAAAAGTGGGAACAAGTAGCATTCACTTAAAATTTTGAGAATCACTTAGCATAGTGTTTTTTGAAAAAAAAACTCGTATTTATCAAAATATATATACATTAATGACAACATACTTTAGGATTTCATCCTCTCTCTTTCTCTCTTTAAAACACAACGACAACAAAAACAAATTATATCAAATACATAGGCGACTGAAAAGCCTTGCAAGATTGCTCCAACACAAATTAATATATATACATTGTGTTCAAGAATAGCAATTAGCAACCAATCTTTAAAATATCTTTTAATAATATAAGGTAATAATATTGAAATAAAATAAAATAGATATAATTATATGAATAAAGTAAATAAATATTAGTTATCATTACTTTTGGTTATGCAAATTATTACTCTTTCTTCAAATTTTGGGAATACTGAATCATTATTTTTCCTTAAAAATTTGGGAATAACAAGTTATCACTCTTATTTAAAATTTGGGAATAGTTGGCTATATGTTTTCTTAAAAATTAAGAAGAGATTATCATTACTGTTCCCTACAAATTCAAGAATAGCAAGCTATTGCTCTTCCCTAAAAATTTGGGAATAATTGGTCATTTTGTTTCCTTAAACAATTGGGAAGAGTATGTAATTATGTTTCTTTAAAAAAATTGGAAGGAGCAAACATTACTTTTATCTTAAAATTTGGGAAGAGTAAGGTATTGTTTTTCTTAAAATACTAAGAAGAGCATGTTATTATGTTTCTGTAAAAAAAAAAGTGGGAATAACATGTCATAAACTATTGTAAGTTTATTATTCCTTAGATTATTCAATAGCATTTATAGAATAGTATTCCAAGAAGAAAACAAATAAACTAAAGTATATATAAAAAACTTAAAAAAAAGGCATTACTCAAAATAAGAAATAGAGTAATGATATTGAAAATTTATGACGCAAGCAATTTTTTGTTGAAAATACAAAAAAAATGTATATAAGACTTATTTGATTTGTTGTGGTTGACTTTATATGCATTCTTTTGCATCATGAATAAGATCAACAACAATGGATGTTCTTATATTGCTTAACTTTTTAGATAAATTAAGGAACATTTTTCCTCTAAAATTAACATGTCCTAATCATTTTCTTCTTCAAGTAGTATAATTTTGGCACAACTTTACACACAATATTTTATTAAGAAAGAAACACAATAGACTTTCTCTTGGAAGAACTTAGATAATAAGTCAAAGTGTTGGTTCTTAAAACCGTAATTTTCAATTTTCAGCTTTTTTATTAGAAGAGCTATCACATGGGAATGGCAAAAGTAGTTTAAGAGATTGCAAAGATTGACCACTTCACAGGAAGAGTTTGTATATATGAGAGTAATAAAAATGGCAGATGCGACCATTACAATCAACTTCTTGTTTTAGGAAAAAATATTTGTATATTATAATGATGAAAGTGATGCATAAGACTCAACAATCAACTTCTCTTTTAAGAATAATTGCATATAAGAATGACAGAAGTGGCGTATGAGACCACAAAAATTGACTTCTCTTTTGAGAATAACGTGTATTTGAGAGTAACAGAAATGGTACATAAGTCCACAATAGTCAACTTCTCTTTTATAATAACTTGTAAAAGAGTAATAGAAGTGGTGCTTAAGACCACAACAATTGAATTCTCTTTTGAGAATAACTTGAATATGAGAGTGAAAAAAGTGGTGTATAAGACCACATCAACTTTCCTTTTTAAAATAACTTGTAAGAGAGTAATGGAAGCAGTGCATTAGGCCACAACGATTGACTTCTCTTTTAAGAATAACTTGTATATGAGAGTTATAGAAATGGTGCATAAGGCCACAATGATTGACTTTCCTTTTGAGAATAAGTAAAATGTGAGAATGACAAAAGTGGTGCATGAGACTACAACAGTCAATGCTTCTTTGAGTAATGTACATAGAAAGAATGTAAGCATCAATTGAATATAAAAACATTTCTCAATTTAAACTTTTTACATAACACATAATTTAAAATGATAAATTAAAGTTGAAAAAGATATAATAAAGAATGGGCAAAACTTGCTTCAGGATACACATCATAATGTTAATAGAGATGCTTAGGTACATACCTTGTAAACTGTATTTAGTTCTTAACTCTTACGTAGTAAATTTTCCTCAGAGTATTGCATTCCTTGGTAGGATGCCCAACCCTTCTATGAAAATGGCAATGCATAATATTTGTGTTTTCTCTATTAGTAGGTTGGTGTCCAATATATGGTAGGCTTATATTACCTGCATTCACTTACTTATTCAAAAGTTCGATAATTTTCTCCTTAGAACATGGAAATGATGGTATAAAAACTTGTTCACTATAGCTAAGCTTGCTTTTCTTATAAGATTTTTCTTTCTGTGAATAAAAAAAACTCTATGGTGAAAGCAATTTGTTTGTTTTTTATTTCCTATAATAGTGTTGTTGGTTCTTTTTGCAACCTCCACTAGAGTAGAAAATAAATATAGTGATAAGTTTTGTAGATAATGATGAAATTCATCAAACATTCCTTAGACACATACTTTGACCAACTCTTTCTTATCATAAGCTTCTTATATATCTAAAACATTTTCTCTAAAATGCTGAATGTAATCCACCACATATTTTTTTGGCTTTTGATTCTCTTTCCCTAAATCAATGAAAGTAACCTTCTCTTGAGTAGAGAAGAATTTCTCTCTAAACATATTGCACATTTGATTCCACAATTTCACAAAACCGGGAGTAAATTAACATACCAAGTGTGTGCCTTATCTGACAAATATTTAAAAAATTCTTTCAATTTCAAGTCATCATCCAACCTAGCTACTTCAAGTGTTTCCACAAACTTCATCACATGTTCACAAGCATCACTAGACTTCCTAGAATTGCTTTACCATTGGAGTAGTATAATCCTTAGGATATGGCTTTGTGGCTACCTTAGTCTGTATGGTAGCTTGAGATAAAAAAAAAAAGACCAAGTTTTTGTTCTTCTCCTCAAGTAACCTTTAAATCTCTTCATCTAGGACATAGCTCTGAGAAGTATTTCAGAAACAATCATGGATGAAGTACCAACAAACACCAATAAAAGCACCAAGAATAGTGGGAGTAGTTCTAACAATAGTGAAAGAAGGATTAACAATATTGGTGTTAGTGTTTCCAAATGACAAAGGATTAAAGAATATATTGTTTCCTTTGTTGGTGTTCACATCTAGAAGAGTTGTTTCATTAGAAGTATTATCATCTCCATTCACAAGTTGAATTTGTGCAATAGGATAGAAAGATGCAAGCTTTGAAACGGTTTCCCTTATCTGCTTATTGTTCTCCTCCAAGCTTTGCATCCTCTTGAAAGGCTTGAATCATGTTCATCAGTTCTTAAATGTATGTAACCACGTCCTGGTTTTCAGCAAATGCGTCCATGTTTCCTATAAAAGAGTCAAAAAAATTCACCTAATGCAATCACTTTTCCTAGTGGAGTCACCAAAATATAGAAGGTTCTTTAGTGAAGAGAGGTAGTGTTGCAAACAAGTGAACAAGATGTGCCAGAAGAAGGTGAAGAGGAAGATTGGAGCAAATACGGTAACACTAAGTATAGTGGCAGTTGGTAGTTGGTAAAGTGGGGAAAAGGAATCATGGTTAATGATAATGTTTAAAAAATAAAACAAGTTGGAAGAATTATAGAGAGATCTTTGAGAGTTAGAATGCCAAAGTGCCAAAAAGTCCCTTCACTAATGGTGAAGGGCTCCTATTTATAGATTTTAGAAAATGGAAGTTACAAAGCTAGGTAATTAATATGAGTAATGAAACTAATTTTTTGTTACAATGACATTAAAGGTTAAAAGATAATGGTGAAAGTTTTTGTTTGTGATGGTGATGATGAATAATGAAGAAGAGTTTATCATGTTTCTAAAAGAAGAGAAAGCACTCAACGTTATAGGGAAAAAGGTTAAAAGGAAAACTCTTAACTACCTCCATATTTGATTCACCAAGCCAAGTTCCTCGGAACATCTCGAAAGTGAAGATAACCCAAGAACCCTGCCATATTTCAAGGTTACTTCCGTTTCTACTTTAGTGAAATGGTACCATGTGAAACATCTTTTGCGGAACATCTCTTGAAACGTAAGAAGATGGTTGTCCTTGGATGAGAACTACACCTAAATAATGATTATTTTGACTTGTTCCAAATATGAGTTAATCTCAATATAATTGTTCTCAATGTAGGGGTTGTTTCAAACAATAGTTATTATGTAGTGATGCTTTTTTTAGTTGGGCTTGGATAGAATAATAGTTCTTCTAGAAAAACACAATTGTTCTAAATACAAGTTGTTCCAAACAATGGTTGTTCTAAACATAGCTATTCCTAAAACGTTGTTATTCTAAACAAAAGTTGTTTTGAACTTTAGTTGTTCTCAAATAACGACTACACTAGATGACAGTTGTTCTAACTAAAGCCCTGTTATGAACATAACTATTTTCGAACAACAGTTGTTCCGAACAATAACTATTCTAAACAAAAATTTTTGCTTCAGAAGAGATATTAAGTGAAACGACAATACTAGTTGTTCCAAACTTGGTATATAACACCCTTTTGCCTGACCCGAATCATCAGATCCAGATATCAGATGTTACAACACACACTTAATAGAAATTTATACAATAGGCGTAAACTATTCTTAAACATACTTCTTATTTCTTTTGAACTATTATTAACAAAAAAAGGGTAATTAATAATTACATTTAATCTTTGAACAGTAAAAAAATGTTATAACATAAATATTTATTAAAAATAGATTCTTATAGTGCAATGCATTATGCATCATACTCCTACGATGTCCTCTGTATGCATAAAATCCCAACTTGCTACTAATCAGGTGCACTCCTGGCTTGGTCCCTCCTGGTGTACCCACTCTTAAAGTAAAACCTGAAACATAAACAAACACCTATTAATTCAAACAAACTTAGTGAATTTTAATTCCAGATTACTTAGAAGCATTTCCAGTTGAATTCATCATCTTGAAGGCTTTGGGTTTCACCCCTGTCTTTGGCAGATACTTTCTACAGTAACATATATATCTTCATCCACTTCCACAGTTGACTATTCTATTCACCCTTTGGACTGATTCTAGATTTCATCATTCAATATAGATGTCATTTCATTTTCAGTAGATGTACTTCTCAAAAGAATATACATACAGAACCTACCATCGACAAATTCTTCTTTGAACAAGCATTAAATACTTTTCCCTCAGGATGGTTACTCACAGAGACTATTCTTGGCAAATAACTAAACTAACTGATCTTTTAAGAAGAACTTCATACTGACCTTACCTTTAGCAAATTCTCATACTGATTCTGGTAACTATCAGAATACCAATCAAATTATATATCAAATTGACCCAAAAATCATAACTTACATTGATAATTGAATGTTTTAATTCAGTTTAAAGAATTCCAAACAATTATGTTACAAATCACAAGAATGCTCAACTTGACAAAACCGCTTAGATCCTGGATGGCCTTTATACATGACGTGAAAATCATTTAGATTTAGCAGTTACCAAATAACTCAGATTACTTTCTTGAATCACATAGACAAACTCAAAACTGTCGAACACTCACTTGTTCATAATGATAAATACACGAGATTTTCTGTACTAACATACTAATATGGCGAATTCACCCTTCAGATAACACTGTTAGACTCTTTCAGAAGTTTTACTTAGATCATATTTAAATTCTATCATAAGACTAACCAAGTAGAGAGATCATTAAACTTACCAATTTTCTATCATCACATTAGTTAGCAAAAAAGTCTCGAAGTTTACCCAAATCACGACATAAAAGCATTCGACCAGACTTCGCCACAAGGGCGTTACAGATTACATAACACAAACAACACAGAATAAGCCATACGTGCTTCATCAAATACGCTATAAAGACCTTATAGAACATGCCACGAAGGTGTCACAGAGAATTATGTGTTTATTGTCCTGTCAAACTACCTCAGAGGTTGCCATGGGTTTCTCCCACATAGTCTTGTACATAACTTCATGTCATAATTTGTCAATTCAGTCCCTATCTTTCTAGAGGCATCACCATGAGTGTTTTCATTGACATATAATGCCATGGGTCTCAGCCTCATAGACTTACACATCCTCATTTCATGTTCTATCAATCTGGTTTATATCTCATCGAAGGCTACACCACGAGTGTCTCTGTAGTCAACATGATATGCATGTTCGATTAGCACTGTACCTGCCCTATCGAAGGCATCACAAATGGAAGATTTACTTACTTAACAGCATATTTACTTACCCAGATTTGTGCACTCATCTTACTGATTTGCACTCTTCTTATACATGCAGTAACATTACGATGTTTTACTTACTTACCAGATATTTGAGATGACATCAACATAAGTTTTTGTCTTGTAAATTTAACATGCATAAGTTAGGATAAAGACTCACCTGAAACTCACCTACTGTAGCTTGGAGTTCTCAAACTTGAATGTTCTTCTCGAACCAACAGCATCAACTGCTTAAAGAACATTGAACTACTATTAAAACCCATTTACAAACAGATTGTTAACATCTCAATTATAGACGACCCCCATGTAGGGTCTCTTATTTGTATCTTACTATTTATGCTTCATAACTTCTTTACTCATTCAAAAACTCAACATGCAAAGTTATCAGACTTACTAGGAGGTGGAACATCCACTAGTTAACTCAAATACTTAGCTTCCAACTTAATAAAGAATAAGAGAACATTTAAGTTTAAAAAGAAAAACCAGAGAGAAATATCGAAGGAAGAAAAACCATCCCGATGTTCCCTTCCTACCATATATATATATACACCAAATACCTCTTAATGGATCTTGACAAGTGACAAATGCATACATAAGTTGTCCCTTTTGTCCTACAAAAATCAAAGAAAATATAAAAGAAATATAATGTTGATGCTATTTGACTAGTTAAAATGTTCAATTGACTATCAACCAATCACGTTATAGAACCAGTTTTGCATATCATTTGAGTAAACTTGTCAAATCTCACTTATGGTGATAAAATAGTGTTGCCTTAGAGACACTTTGGCCCCTTATAGCTTTGACATATACATAGTAGGCGCATCATGCTCAACCAACATTTTGGGGCGTACTCTTAGCTTGGCATACTTTTTCTTCAATTGAAGAAAACTTCATGAATTAAATCTTGAGAAACTTCTATGGGCGGGTACTCTATGCGCTACACATTAATTAGCCAAAAGCTAATAAATTGGTGAACTAACTACCAAAGTGTGTCAAAATAGACAACTTCACATCTACACACCTTCTCGAATCTGCCAAAATTGGGGTGTAACATGGTAGCACAATTTCCTAAAATATAATATTATTTATCTCAAGGAAAAGATAAAAATAATAGTAGCCAAAACTAAATATCTACACAAACCATGTCTATTAAATATAGCATAGGCCACTCAAATTTCTGCATTCCCTTTCTTCCAAGCAACCAAAGCAATCCATGTATGTTATGATATGGTGCATTATTTCTAGTTACTGCGTCCTACAATTCACAAATATAGTACACTCTATCATTTCTTCATTTTTTTCTTGAAAAGCTTGTAACCATTATGCTTGAAGGTTTTGAGCTCTATAGATGACACTAATAGGATTCACTTCATGTCCTTTAAAGTAGAAGTTGTTTTTATGAATCAATAAGTTCTATAAAAAACAAACTATAATATGTTAAACATCCTCTATGTGCAAAGAAGTAAGGTTTGTGTTGAAACCTTTCCCTCTAACAACCACATGCAAAATGAAACTTCTAACACTTATGTGATCCAATTTTGTCAGTTTTAATCCTATATTTGATCCTAGTTAGACTACTCTTGCTAAGTCACAATATAGAAAAATATGTTCATAATATTTTGTATGTTTTCCACAAAAACTATATGCCATATCAAACCCATTAATTCTCTTTCCTAGTTCCTATTTGCAAGGCAATACCTTCACATAAATCTTGTAAATTAATTAACTAATCTTATAAGGAATCTTTAATTTCCATAGTTTCCTCCAATCAGTAGTTGTACAATTCCTTAGCTCATAACGTTATGACAGGGGATAAGGATAATATTCTAAGCATTTATATCCTGATTTGACCGAGTACTCTCTATTATTGTTGAGAGCCCACACCCTCTTATCCATTCTACCAAAAATAGATAATGATTTTGATCTAAATGTATTTACAATCACTTAACCAAATAACCTCGCTAATTTATTCTCATCCCATTCCTCACTCTTGTTTGCCATCAACTTAGTCAAATAACGTAATTGCTCAAACCAATGACTACATTATCATTTTTTTCATGTATATGTCCACTTGAAACGATCAACTAATTTCCACTTCTTATTTTCCAGTCTATCCCTTATTTACACAAATCTCTACCATGAAGAATGTCTTTTCAAACCCAGTAGTCAAGACTTTTACTTATAGCATTATCAAGCCCAATTGTTGAATAATACTTCTTAAGCATAGTATTATAAACTAGCCAATTGTCTCCATTATAAATTCTCCAGGCCGATTTAGTTAGAAGAGTTTAATTCATTAATCTAGTTTTTCGAATGCTTAATCTCCCTCCAAATTTTAGCTTGCATAGCCAATCCCAGCTTTTCATATGAATCTTTCTTTTATCAAACTCATCGTTCTAGTGAAAGCTTTATATAATTTTATCATTCTAATCAGATACTTTAATTGGAGCTTTAAAACATGAGAAATAATATAAAGGTAAATTATTTAATATGGATTTGATAAGAGTGAGTTTACCTCTTACTAATAAAAGATTAGCTTTTTAACCTTAAAACATGCTTTATAACTATCCATAAAAGGTTAGAAAAAAACAAACTCTTAGACTTCATTTTATAAAGTGGTAAACCAAGTACTTATCTTTTATTTGAAATTTTTTAAAAAATTAAATATGATTCATAGTTAAAATATTGTTATAAATATAGTTTAAATGTTTTTCTAATCTAAATGTATCAAATGTTATTATAAGTATATAATCTTTTTTGAATAATTTCAATCGATCATATTTATTTTTTTAAATAATGTTTAGAATTATTTATAACTATTTTTAACTTATAAATAAGGGAATAATAAATTTCGAATATACTCAAAATCATATATTTTTGTATTAATAATAATATTTATATTAATCGAATTAAATTTCAAAGGTTACGGTGTTTCAGACAGATAAGGGTGGTTGGTATATTATAAAAAAACAGACGAAATTATAGCAAAATTTTAAAAGTTGTCATGGTTTTTAGTATTATTTTTTGGTCAGACTCGTTTTCATCCGTTTACAAAAGATACGATCTCAGTGTTCCAGACACTTCCCAATTGCGAAACGCCAGCAAATGCGTAAGAAAGACCCAACACAGCCGCCCATATTAGCTTAACACGTGTTAAAATGTATGTACCGCCTCTTATCCTACGCTTCCCGTTCCTCCTATATATAGAAGTAAATTAAAACCCCGACTACTCCGTAATTTTGCTGTATATTTTATTTATTTTTGCCCTTTTATGTTAATCGCTCCTCAGGAAGAATATTCCCTCCCCTGTGAGAGAAAATACCCATCAATTCCTCAGGTAAAAACAAAATTCCATCAATTTTCTCAATCTAGGTCTTTTTTCCCATCCTTATTTCTTCATTTTAAACCTTAATTTGCGGGTAAAATTTTGTTCAATTCTGCTATAAATTGAGTTTTTCTTTTTCAATGTAAATAGCGATCTGGGTGCTGATATTTAGTTGTTATATTGAGAACTTTTTTCAACAAACTTCAATTTTGAAGTCAGATATTTGTCTGGGAATTTTAAAAAAGGAAAAAGATTGTGTTTGTGATTGTGATTGTGATCATGAAAATCTTTTGCTTTAGAAAGTGATTAAAAGTTTTTCTTTTTCTCTTTTTTATTTAATGCTATAGTGCAACACAGAAGAGGGAGAAAATATGGTGAATGTGACTGTTATATGGAGAGGAAACAAGTATATGGTGGAAATGGATTCTGGTGCAAATCTCAAGGAGCTAGGCGATGAGCTGCAGAAGTTGACTGATGTTAAGCCGGATACTATGCGCCTCATTGTTCCACAATTGTCGGGCAAAGGCTCGCGAATGCTTCACCCTTTCTCAGATGAGCATTCATGCTTAAGTTTGCAAGAGGCTTCAGTTTTCATGGTAGTGTATATATCCATTACAAGGTTTTTTGTTTAATGCTAAGTACAATAAGCTTCCTTTCACCCCAACGAGAGGCAATTGGTGCATATGCTAATAGTCTAATCCCTATGAGTCACAATTTATGTTCAGTTGAAAATTGGTTTTTGAGTTTCAAAAGCCTGAGCATGTCTTTTCAGTTAGAAAGCAACTTGTTTGTGTTGTTTTGTTCATATTTCTTAGCCACGGGCTTACTTGTCTTTGGTTGAAATTTTTCTCAAAGAATGGTTTGGAGGATTATTAATAAAGAGGTTGAAGTAAATAAAAGGAAGTGATATATGGGCATGTTTAACTGGATTTTTCACACTTGTTTAACATTCTATGCCTACTTATGGTACTTTGTTTCATCTAATTTCAGGGAAAATCTGTCAGGATGATGGGGGTATCAGAGGATGAAGTTGACCGAGTTATACAAAACTCGAAGGTAGACATGAGAATAATTGGATTCAGTGAAGAGGAAAGGAGACTGAGGCAGCGAATGTCATATGGACCCTCCAATGTTCCAATAAGACTTCCTCAAGGACCTTATATCTTTTGTGATTTTTGCACTCTTCGTATTCCAGGAGTAGAGGTACCTCTGACTTCATTACCATTGACAATATGATCTGAGTAAAGAATAATGGAAAAAGAAAGGCCATTGATGCAATTTTTGTTTCTCAAGATTCACTTGGATTATATTGATAATTAAAATTTTACAGAAAAAAGAAAATGCACATTTATTAGTATTGAGGGTTAGTTGGATAGGAGGATTGTTGGTAACACTAAAACTATTGTTATATCTTCATGGTTGGGTGTTACAAATAGCAGTTCTATGAAAAAGGTAGCCTCTGTTTGATGAAGAAATGATTTTTGGCTCTAAATTCCTGATTTTGCAAATTAAGAGATGCATAAGTGCATCAGTCATCTTAAATTATGTTATCTTCATGTACTATTTGTCATTATGTGAATCTAAGGAAATGACAGGTAACCATTTCTCTTTTCTGATATCCTGATTACTGTCTGTTACCAGTTACACCCACCAGCTTCTGAGGCATTAAAAAGGATGCACATGCTTGCTGCAGACCCTGGAATCATTGCTATCATGAACAAGGTACCATCAGATCCATATTTACCCATACTAATTTGGTTAACTGACTCTTGTAAGCCCTGCTAAACTATTTTCTGCTTGTTCATTTACCAAGCATCGATGGCGTGTAGGAATAATGACTGAGATGGCTCCAGTTGGTTATGTTGGTGTGAGTCCCAAATGCATTCTAGGCTTTAATAAGGTAATGGCCTATTTTAGCTTAGAAAAATAGCATATCTTGAATCTGTCAACTTCTGTACTTCCCATTATTTTTTATTGTTGATCCCTATTTGTTCTTTCAGAATCATGGAGAAGAAATATCTCTCCGTCTTCGAACTGATGACCTCAAAGGATTCAGGAAATATGAGAGCATAAAAAAAACTCTTCTACATGAACTTGTAAGCATTCTTGAACAAACTTTAATTATTAGTAGAAATGTTACCAATGATTAGTTATTGTAATCCCAAAAATGGAGTGAGGTGGTAGAGGAAGATTAACAAATGACTGATTGAGAATTCCGCTTCTTTATGTTTCAGGCTCATATGGTATTTTCTGAACATGATTCAAATTTTCATGCCCTTGATAAACAGGTAAAACTACCTTTTCTATGCACACTTTTATAGTAGGAAACAATGCTTCATGTTCAAATTATTGTCTAGACAAAGAAACATTACCTTGATCTGATATCACTCTCTCTCTCCCTCTCTCTCTGCATGCAGTTGAATGAAGAAGCTGCTAGCCTAGACTGGACCAAATCTAGGGGCCACGCTTTAAGTGGAATCAGACACTCGGAGAACTATGAAGAATATTATGTTGAAGAAGGCAGAAATTCTCAGAAGGTTGGTGGAAATATGTCAACTTTGCTGGAAAATGCCCGTGCCTCTTCTGTAGCTGCTGCTTTTCGTCGTCTGATAAACACTCCTGCCAATGTGGACGCATCTGAAACACATGATGAGCCAGAACCTGATGATTCTGAGTTGGTTATGCATGATGGAGATGAAAACCTAGATATTCGAAGTCAAATTAGGGCTCAGGGGAAACATGCTTATGAATCAGATCCTGATGGCCTTGCTGACAATGAAAACAAGTTTGAGCCTGATCCGGATGATTTGCTTCATGCTGAAACTCTGCAACTGAAACATCGTTCTGAATCCACTGAAAACAGTTCTCAATCTCAGATGACTCTTGGGAAATCAACAGCCATGAGTTCAAATGAAGAGCCTGATCCTGATGATTCGGGTGCTTCTTCAAGTTCTGGAGATGTGGTTGAACCTGTGGTGATGCCAGTTCTGGACACCAAGATTCAGACAAGTGAGACCATAGATGAGCCAGATCCTGATGATGTAGAAGCACAATCTATCATTTCGGGATGTGTGAACAGAGCAAATTATGATCCTCGTCATCACATAACAACTGAAACCTTGGAAGATCAAGCACATTTCAACCAAGGTTATAAAGAACCTGATCCTGATGCTAAAGCAAATGAAATAGTACAAGCAGAGCCAGATCCAGATGATAAGCTATTACCACAATTGGGAATATCCAATATGAAATTTGATGAGCCAGATCTGGATGATCAAGAATTACAGAGAATTCAAGACTCTGTGACTGGTATTTGTAGCCGTCTGCAAAAGGCCATTGAGATGTTGCGGGCTGAAGTTAATCCCACCGAGGCAACTGTTGTTCTGCAAACTCTTTTTAAGATTATTAGGTATGTTTTCTTACTTGACTATATTAAATTCTATTTCCATTTCCTTAAAAACACAATTAAGCATTGATACCATGTAACTGGGCCTGCCTCTTGCAAACTCCTATAGAAGTTGTAGTTCATGCTTATTCTGCTTATCATATTTTGTTGTCTTTGTTTTGTGAACTAAAATTACCGATAAAAGCTGGAATTATTTTCTTTGTTTGCAGAAATGTGATTGAACACCCAGATGAAATGAAATTTAGAAGACTTCGGAAGGTAGAATCTTTGTTACTCTTGTCCATGAGTTAATCTGTTGTATTAACTCTTTTATGTAGTGGAATCCCTTTTTTTATCCAATCTTTGTGTGCTTACTAATAATGGTGTACGTTGCAGGCTAATCCTATAATCCAAAGAAATATTGCAAATTACAAAGGTTTGTTTCTTTTTATTCTTTCCCCTTCCTTCCAACTCTTTATTTTTTTTTTTTAATCTGCTAAAGAGGTTTTTTCAGTAGAATTTTAATTAAGATTAGGAGGAAAATGTGCATTTCTCTAGTAAGGATAAGAGCAAACTTTCTCAAAAAACTATGTTATCCAGACTCTGCTATTTTTATTGAAGTATCCATGTTTGACACATTTGACATGGTATGGAGGCATGTTTCTCCAAATACAAGGGGAAACTTCAAAAAAGAAAGAAAGGATACTCAGTGTTGGATATACACTTGTATTTGATATTCACCTTTAAGTCTGGGTAGCATAGTTAAAGAGTGCATTAGAATGGAGTTGGATGCAAAGAATTTAAGGCCATCTTTATTGACAGAGGTTTTTGATGTTGCAGCTGCAATGGAAATTCTTCTTTTGATTGGTTTCAGTGAAGATGTTATATTGGATGAAATTGGGAAAGCAGAAACTTACCTAGTGTTAAAGCGGAACGACCCTGGTCTTTTATGGCTAGCCAAGTCCTCCCTTGAAACATGTATTGCCTACTAGTTTTATTATATACCTTTGATATGTGTGTTAATATATACGGTTAAAAGACATTCAATATGGTGAAGAAATTGCATAAGAGGTAAATTGTGAAATTGTGTGAATGAACAGACACAGATACATATACAGGATTCTGCGTATTTGTGTCGTAGTAATTCCAGAAATTATTTGTAAAGAGCTAACTTGGTTGGAAATGTTGCAAGCCAATGATGTAAATTTCTTTTATTTTGTACTTTATTTTTATAGGATGATATGAGAAGAGACATAAATTTATCAATGCCTCGTTGTTTAATGTTACTTGAGTAATATGTTTTTTTACTCACAGTACTCCTGTTAAAATGGGAAGAGCAGCACATTACCTACTATAATAACATATTACAGGAAACTGTTTATACTGCTTCAGAACAAGAATGTACTTCTACTCTGGAAATGAAGAAGAAAAAGAATTAGTATTGATGCATGGATGGACGTTATCTTTGTATATGATATTTGGGATTGTTAGTGAAAGCAGTTAGTAGTTAGTCAGTTACAATAGCAGTTAGTTAGCTAAAAGCAGTTTCTGTAAACCTCTATCTCTATAAATGCATGCACCATGCACAATGAAAAAATATGAGAAAAGTATTATCTTTACTTAGTTTGTGAATGTTTCTTTAATATAATTCAACATGGTATCAGATGATCGTTTTTCCTGGGATTAACGGATTGTGTTTGTTAAATCTTTCATGGCTCTACCGTTGAGTCCGTCAATGTCTTCTAGTCTCTCCGATGGTGTTGACAGTCGATTTCTCTCTACCAAGAAAATTAGCATCCTTCTTGATGATTCCAATTATCTTTTATGGAGACAACAGGCTCTTTTGGCTATTAAAACTTATCAGCTTCAAAGTTTTCTTGATTTGAACACTGTTCCGCCTCCTCAAATGATTACAGATGCTGATGGCATAACTCAAGAAAATGTTAGAGTTTGTTAGATTTGAACAACAAGATTGTGCCCTTGCATTTTGGCTCTTGTCCTCGGTAAGTCAAGCTATTCTTCCTCATCTTATTGGCTTGAATACTAGTGCTCAAATTTGGAATGCTATAGTATCCTTATATGGCAGTAAGATTACTTATCGCCTCATGTTCTATCGTCGTGCTTTACATACACGAAGGAAAGGTGACCTTTCTATGAAAGAGTTTTTGATGAAAATTAAACTATATTGTGACAATCTAGCCCGTTGTGGTGAGCTTATCAGTGCGCATGAGCATGTTACTACTATTCTTAATGGGTTACCACCTGAATATGAGCCCATTATCGCTATTATTGTTGCTAGTCAGCTTCCCTACAATGTTCAACATGTCACAACCATGCTCGTTGATGCGGAGGCTCGACAGCAAGTCATGGTATCTGAAGTTTCGAGTTCTGCCAATCTTGTGACACAGCAACTGTCTGAATCAGTGCAACACAATACCACTCCTGCGTATCGTCCCTCTACTTCTCGTGGACGTGGGCGTGGTCGATCTTCTGGAAGTCGCATTCAATGTCAACTATGTGGTAAAACGGGACATTTGGTGGATTGTTGTTATCATAGGTTTGACGCCTCCTACAAAAGTACTGGTTACAGACCTCCACCACAAGCTAATATGTGCATGTATGCACCTGGTCCCTCGACTTGGCCTCCTGCTGTGCAGTCTCCATCATCTACTTCTCCATATGGATGGCCTTACACACCAAGTTGGCCAAATTCGTTTGTAGGCAGTCCTGTGCAACATGCTCCTGCGCCTACGCCTCCTGCTTCTTCACCTCATGCTTTGTTAGCCACACCTGAAACAGTTAGCGACAACACGTGGTATCCGGATTCAGGTGCAACTTATCACCTTACTCATTCAGTTGCTGCTTTAGGTGATACTACAACTTCCAGTGGGCCAAGTAAAGTATATGTTGGCAATGGTAATTCAATTCCTGTCGTTTGTTCGGGTCAATCTTCTTTACTTACTAGAACACGGCCTCTATGTATGAAGTCTTTGTTGTTTGCCCTTGGAATAACTAAGAACTTACTCTTTGTATCTAAGTTTTCAAGAGATAATCAGGTCATGTTTGAGTTCTTTCCCTCACAGTGCCAGGTGCGTGACTTAAGGACCAAGGAGGTGCTTATGCGTGGCTCGATGCACAATGGTTTGTACAGACTACATTCACAAAGTATGCCCGGAACTAGTCAAACTACTCGTACAGCTTATTGTCTTACAGCTAGTACTTCAGTACCACTAAGTGTGTGGCATTCTAGACTAGGGCACCCCTGTAAAAATACATTACTCAAAGCATTAACATGTTGTAATATGCCTTTTGATTCAAATAAAGAGTTGTCCTCTTGTGAAGCATGTCATCTGGGAAAAGAACGCAAGCTACCCTTCACAAAGTCTGTGACACAATACCCGGCACCTTTGCAACTCATAATTGCTGATGTTTAGGGACCAGCCCCGGTTCTATCCAACTGGTTTTGGTATTTTGTGGCTTTTACTGATGCATACTCAAGATATACATGGGTTTATTTCTTGCATACCAAATCTGAAGTTGTCACTATATTTTCACACTTTCATAAGCAAGCTGAAAAAACTCTTGGCTTGCAACTTAAAACTCTACAAACGGACGAAAGAGGTGAGTTCCGAACACTGAAATACTATCTAACACAACATGGGATCACACAGAGATTCACGTGTCCCTACATGTCAGCACAAAATGGCCTGGTTGAACGCAAGCATCGTCAGGTAGTTGAAACTGGTCTTGCCATGCTTGCACATGCACATATACCTGTAACATACTGGAATGATGCATTCAGTTATGCTATCTATCTCATTAACAGATTACCCTTAGCTCCCTTAGCTCACATGTCCCCATATGAGAAATTGTTTAAAATCAAACCAACCTATTCTCACCTTCGAGTTTTTGGCTCATTATGCTTCCCCAACCTTCGACCATACAATGCTCATAAACTCACAATTTTGATCCACCCCGTGTACCTTTTTAGGTTGCTCCCCATTTCACAAAGGCTACAAATGTCAAGCTACTAATGGACGTGTCTTTATTTCTAGGCATGTTACATTTCATGAACATGAGTTTCCATTTAAAAATGTCAACATCAAAACTTTTTCCTCATAGACCCCAACTCACTCTAGTTCTAAATTGCTTGTCCTCTCATCACAGTCTATACCACAACCTCAGTCATCAACTCCCCCTATACCTGTCATGTCACCTTAATCTATTCATTCATGTGACCTTATGCCCTCTCTCTCAAATTACATTAACTCTCTTTTCAATACAACTTAGTCTTCCTCGTCTCCTTCCAACAACCCTGTTCATCACTCACCTCTACCCAATGTTACAACTCTCATTCCATGATCACCTGTAGCAAAGTAGACATTTATAAGCCAAAGGTCTACCTAAGCACCACACGTTGCGACACACCTGATACTCCTATTGATATTCATGAAGCTATGGCTTATGGCTGTTGGTAAGCTGCTGTACGTGATGAACTCAATGCTCTTATGCGTAACAACACCTGGACTCTTTGCACCCTTCCTCTTCATCGCAGAACCGTTGGATGTAAGTGGTTGTTTAGAGTTGAGAAACGAGCGGATGGCACTGTGGATCGATACAAAGCATGCTTAGTTGCAAAGGGTTTCTCACAGCATCCGGGAACAGATTTTCATGATACATTTAATACTGTTGTCCGGGCAGTTACCATTCGGACGGTTCTTGCAGTAGCAGTCATGAAGGGTTGGCCGTTGCGCCAGGTTGATGTGAACAACGCATTTTTAAACTGGGAACTCACTAAGGACATCTTCATGGATCAACCACCAGGTTTTGAGGTGCTAGATTCCACAGGTCAAAAACTGGTGTGTAAGTTAAACAAAGCATTGTATGGCTTGAGGCAGGCCCCTCGTGCTTGGTTTCATGCGCTCAAAGAGTTCCTGGTCTGGCAACTTGATTTTCATGCGTCAAAGGCAGATCCATCATTGTTCATTCATACCTCCTCAAATAGTCAGTTGCTGCTTATGGCTTATGTCGATAACATTGTCATCATAGGCAGTTCTAGTGATGACATCGACAAGGTTGTGCTACAGCTACATGAGCGATTTGCTCTCAGAGACATGGGACATCTGAGTTATTTTCTTGGTGTTGAGGTGTAGTCTACACCTCAAGGACTATTTATCAATCAGAGGAAGTACATGCAGGAGATTTTACATAAAACAGGAATGCTAGGTGCATCTTCCACACCTACCCCCATGGTGTGTACACCTAAGTTGGTTGCCTCTGATGGAATTAGTCTACTACTGATGGTCATCTCTATCGAAGCACTGTTGGAATGTTGCAATATCTGTGCATTACAAGGCCTGATTTATCCTTTTGTGTTAACAAGCTAAGTCAGTATATGAACTCTCCTAACAATACACATTGGAAGGCTGTTAAACGTACTCTACGTTATCTTGTTGGAACTATGGATTATGGGTTGTTGTTCTCACAAGGGCAGTTTCAGCTGGTATGCTATTCGGATGCAGACTGGGCATCCTCAGTTGAAGATAGGCGATCTACAATAGGTATATTGTATACTTGGGAAAAAATTCAATAGCCTGGTGCTTGAAGAAAAAGGCAGTGGTCTCCAGATCATCATCTGAAGCGGAATATCATAGCTTAGCAAATTGTGTATCTGAATTGCTGTGGGTTAAACAGTTGTTGGAAGAAGTTGGCATAACCTTGAATCAGTTGCCTGTTATTTGGTGTGATAACACTTCTACAGTTTCTATGTCAGCCAATCCAACTCATCATGCAAGAGTCAAGCATGTTGAGATTGATCACCATTTTGTTCGAGAGAAAGTTCTTGATGGCACTCTACAGGTTAATTTTGTACCATCAGCTTATCAAGTGGCCGATGTGCTAACAAAGCCTATTTCTCCCAAACAGTTCGGTTGTCTTCGACATGCTCTCCGAGTAGTCACCAGAGACACAGATGTTGATTCTCAAGAAGTTGAAAGACCGGGAGAATGTTAATGAAAGCAGTTAGTAGTTAGTCAGTTACAATAGCAGTTAGTTAGCTAAAAGCAATTTCTATAAACCTCTATCTCTATAAATGCATGCACCATGCACAATGAAAAAATATGAGAAAAGTATTATCTTTACTTAGTTTGTGAATGTTTCTTTAATATAATTCAACAGGGATGAGCCATAAGTGTGGGCTTCATTAACATTCAAAGGCACCCAGAGAAAGAAGGTACTGACTCGCCAAATCTAACAAGCCAGAAAACTTAAAACATTTACTGGTAATTTACAGCCATTTTAAGTGTCATCCATTGGAATATCACTGCCACTAGGTTTACAGAGATATGTTTCTGGGTCTGACCGGCTCCAAACGTGAACTCTTGTGGTGGCAGACGGGCAAATATAGATGCAACCGGAATTGGATAATTTACCTCTGAGAGGCCGAAGTTGACTGGAGCTCCACCAGGTTGGAAGGAAAGCAGAGCAAGATTGCTACTATTTGATGATCCATAGAGCTTTTGCTCATATTCCTGCAATTGCTGGGAGACGGCTACCAGTCACCAAACAGCAAATGACAATCAGAATATAGTACAAAATAATATGTCAAAAACTAACAACGGAAAAATCGCATATGAATAAACATCACAAACTATTATGTCTACCGGACCTAGAGTTTAGCTTGAGTCATGCAATCATGTACGCAAGTTCTGAAGTGCGAATTTCCTATATCCCCGGACAGCGGCCTCAAAAGTGTATAATATCTAAACTAAATTTCAATCATACTGAAATTTGCAACACTTGCTACTTTTTACACAAATACATTATACATGATTACTCGTGAATAAAGCATTTCTACCTCCACATTCTCTCTCAAATGGAAGTTAAACACAAACACTAGGAAACATAAGCATCGACCCTTCACAAGCGATCTAACAAATTCGGACTGGAAACCAAGAACATGGTGATGGCAGCAGCATTAGACCTTTTCCTCTTCCAAATAATACCAAGTGGCATTCTTAAGTTTTAAATTAAGCGAATGAATTCAATCAGCTAAGGTAACAACATAAAATGGCTTCCATAAATATTAGGTAATCTACGTCAAAGCTAGTAAATACCTTGACTTATATCAACAGATGGTCTCCGTTCTTTCACCCACTCGTAGCTTTGTGGAAGCCTCCATCCTTTAGATTTCATCAAGAAAGCTACTACAATAGCTGGTGACCTGTTAGAAAGAATATAATCATCCTCACTAGCTATTTGTTCCATTTAAATAAGTGTAAACACACCTGAGCATTTTTGCCTCAATGCTAGTCGATCCCCCTTCCCCAATTAAAAGAAAAAGGAGGTATTACACACATACAAAGCAGGTAATCTCCTATTTGCAAAAACACACCTGGGTGTAAGGCATCTTATAGAGAAAGATTCAGGGGTGAGGTCCAACTAGGTTCTTCCACCGTAGTTTATATGCAAAATCCTATTTTCAGCATTCAAATTTGAATTTTCTTCTTGTATGATATAAGATAAAAGAGAAAGAGGAAAACACTGCTTCAACATGCTCATGTTTGTTTTAGTGTGCATTACTTGGATAACAAAAGAATGGAGCAGTAAAATAAAAATCAACCTATTTTTTCCTGACATGCAGTGAACAAGGACTCGAGCCTTATCCATCTCACATTGCTCTGCAGAAATGAACCACATGTCATAATATACCGATGAGAATATAAAACTATGCAACACGTCAACTCGAAGTGTCTGAGCTACTACAATGCAACAACCAAACATTATTAATCTGCAAGCAAAACTCTCCAACTGCCATTTTTAACTAATTTATTGAAAGGGCATCATGAGCAGAGCAAATCACACAAGATTATGAAGTTGGAAAAAGTGATTGAGATGTAAAGAAAATATTTCAGCAAGGTGTCAAATTTGTGAACATGCAGAGCCCCTACGAAGCATATATATTGAATTCTGCTCAGATCAACCTCTTGAAATTTGCAAAGGAAAAAATGTTTGATGCATCAAAGAGGGAATACCAAAGTCATGCAAAAAAGAGGTTATACCAAAATTAACCTTTTGACTGTAAACTGAAACTTGATAATAAAACACAAACATTCCGCACCTAAAAATTGTATTGCATCATCAAATAGTAAGATTTTGCCATCTTGCAGGCAGTGATAGGTAAAGGAATTCTTGTGGAGATTTTGACAAGTAGGTACAGTCTGCAAAGAGATGTTGTACATAAAATAAGAATATGCCATAAGTGTAAGCTACAAATTAGATGCATGATAGCCATTAATATGTATTTAAGCAGATGCAACATCAAACAAAGAGAACAAACTGTACAATGAAAACTGAAAAAGAATGGATCTTGACATCGTCAACCTTACCACCTGCCAAAACGATCCTTCCAATTCCATCACTGATGGCATTGGAAGGTGGTTAGAGTCTTACTATCAACTTAGTTTAACAGTTATGATTTCCAATATCAAAAGCATATCCCGTGGAGACAGTCCCCAATTCCATTCTCTCCTCATCCCTAATACCATTCTTTGATACAGAAGTGTTCTTACAGCTTTGACCCCATTCCTATAAAATTCCACTTTTTGCCCTTGCAAATGGCAAACAGAATACATGGGTTTGTATATTTGTGTAAATCTGACAAAGAAGCTATTCATTGGCTGCTATGTTTAGCCACCTTCTGATTCTATAGCTATGATGGCTGTGTATAGAATTGTAATTTACTATCGAAAGGACATCCCTTTACTATACTGAAAAAGTAGCTCAGTACATATTTCTCAATAACGATGCATGTGATCCAGTACCATGCAAGGTTTAATGTTGTATAATTCTCCATTAAACACTACGAAAATCTTAAAACTTCAATTTATGACGAACCCTCAGTTTCTCCTTTCAAAGGCTAAGGACTAAAAGATCAACAGAACTGCTCTTAGGACCATTTGACTATCAAATCTTACCATTATTTCTAGTTCTAAGTTTGATAAATTGCACCCTCACATCCTGTTCTGGTGTTGCCTCATCAATATCACACATTTTATGTCAAACTTCTTCCCCATGTTTCCAGCTTAAGATCAATAATAGTGGTCTCAGCCTCATCCGCAAATAGAAAGCACCAATGAATATTACCCATTATTTATCCTAGATATCCAGTTTAACTCAACAGTAAGTTTACCTGAAAGGTAAAGGCCTAAAGTAGAGTCTCAAGGAAAATTCATTAAAACTGGATGGTACACCTAACTTCACACTATTCCTAAAGCTGTAACTATCTTTCATTCACACCACTAAGCATGCAGATAATCATAAGACTTCCATAATAGTAAGTATAACTGACATAGGAATTTTTTAGATCAATGTAGTTACAAGATCCTCCTCCATTAAGCTTTGCTTAAGCTATAAACTAGGAAAGTGGTTATGAATATTTATCATTTAATTAACAAAATTCTCCATTCTCACTCCCTTCCATTCTTCATGCTAAGCAAAGCCACCCTTTCTATAATTGGAAACAAGCAAAGGCAAAAGGAACTAAGTCAGTCACTAATTTCCTACTCCCGATGCCAAATACTTGGAATGCAGAAATCCCATCAAAATTATACAAAAACAGCAGCATAAAAACCTTAAACATACAGCACTAAAATCTATTCCTAATTTACCCTTTTTATATGAATTAGAGAACAATCATAAGTCAACTTTTCCAAACTACATTGGATCACAAAATCCATAAATTTAAATATAAAAACCATAAGCTGATAGTAATACTATAAGCAAACATAAACGCTAATGAAAGGAGAAGAAGGGGCCTACATTAAGGACATGAGTAATTCCCTGAGTCTTTAGAAGCTCAGAGCAAGAGGCGTTATCATAGCTACCCAAATAAAGAAAGCCAGGCAAGATGAGGGAGGGAAAAGCACTGACTTGAAGCGATGATTTGTCAGAAGAGAGGGGAATTCTATGGCCACAAACTTCCTCTTCTTCGTACTTGTGATAGTGGCCGCATATCCCACACGGATTCTCCCTTTCCCTCTTCCTCATCCCCACTCACCACCCTCCAACAAATATTCGATTATACCCAGATCAACAAAACCAACAAGGATCAAAACCCAGTGTGTTTCTTTTTAAGTTGAAGGAAGAAGGGATTGTTACAATGATAATAAAAGAGGGAGAGTGATGAATCCACAGTTATAGGAGAGGGGATATGTGTACTTTGAATGGGTTTTCGTACAAAAAGGAAAGAGAAAGTATTAATATAATGTTTTGTCTCCCTCGACTCTGAGAAATGAAATTCAAGAACCATACAGAAAGTGAGGCTTGTCCCTTGCCTTATTGGCACGTGCGTCAATGTACTCATCAAACACCCCATGTGCTTTCTTCTTTTTATGTTCTTTTTCTCTCCTTTATAACGTCATCAAATTATTTATTTTTCTTATTTTGACTGAATAATGATGACTTCCGGTAATCAAAATTTTAACTTTCTAAGTTTTAAAATTGGCTTAAATCTTAATATTATTAAATTTAAATTTTTATGGTTTTATTAATAGAATAAATTTAGTATTATTTATAAATTTTATTTAATTTATTATATATAATTTGATGGTTGTGAGTTTTATTTTAATTTTAAGGTTAATGTAATAAAATTTAATTATTAATATTATTGATTAATTATGATTTTTTTAAATAAATCTTAATCCCTTATAAATTTGTCAAATAAATGTATTAGATTAGACAAAATATATATGTATCAGATTAAAAAAAATTGTTAAACTCAAATATCAAATAATATATTAAACTAGAAATTAATTTATTTTTTCATTTAAAATTTGTAATAAATTTCAAACATATTATTTTACTTATAAACAACTTTTTAAAATCTTAGGGCGAGTTGTAATAAAAAAAGTTTTAATAATTTAAATTATTGTTGTCAAAAAATATTTTTGAGATAATAAAATATCTATTTAGACATGATATTATAAAATAAAAAAATATATTAGATTTTTTAATAGGAATAATTGAAGTAATTTCATTTAAAAGCATTTATACAAAAATGTCAGAAGTCAAAATATCTTATTTGAGTTCAAATCACAATTTAAAAACATAATTTAATTTGAAAAAAAGTTATTTTTGGCTTGAAATCGTAATTTAAAATTATAGTTTGAATTTAAAAAATAATTTTGAAGCCTCAATGATAAAGGAAACTATAATTCGTATCACATTTAATTTTTATAATTTTTTTAATTCGCAAAATTAAAATATTAAAATATTAAATGTAATAATAAAATACATTGCATCCTACAAAAATTAAATTCTAAGTCTTAAAAAAGATATTATTGAAAACCTACATGAAATACAAAAGGACATTCGGAAAAATTAAGATGTAAGAGCTAAAAGGATTGGCGGTGCTTTAAACACGAGGTCCTGTTTAATTTATTGGGAGAGTGATGATGTCCTAAACCTCTATTTATGATCCACCACATCAACCATAACTTCATCTCAATTATAAATTTTGTATTTTCGATTAAATATCATTTCCTACACTGATTGCCTTGTCTTGTCTGTTCACCTATTGTTAACTTTTTAAAAGGTTGATGTTTATTATTATATTATTATACAAACTTTTTAAATTATATATTTACCAAAATAGTTTATATTTTTTAGTCAATTTTCCTGCCGACATTTTCTTTTCTATTCGGTCTTTTAAATTTCATTTTTAAATTGTAAAAGAAATAGGTAGTTTTTGAAGTTGACTCACTTCTACATTCTTTCCTGAATTTTTTTAGTTAAAGGTTAGGTTTTTTATTTTTTGTAAAGATTAGAGTTATAATTTTTTTAAGATTTAGGGTTAGGATTTTAGGGTGAAATCATGAAAGTTTATTGGTAGATTTGAGGGGTTGAGGATGCGTTAACACGACTCATAACACATATATTTCATATATTATGTCGGGATAGGACTATTACCTCAGAAACTCATCCTAAAGAAATCAAGTTTCGGGGTGACAGTGATTGATACAATCATGAGTTGAAGTCTAAGTGGAGTTCCCAGTCAGCGGCCATGATGCGGTCATGGGTTCGAGTATAGCCAATTGACAGTCGTGATGAGGTCACGAGTTTAAGCTTTTTAGATACCCGCAAATGATGCCTTATATATGTCATACATAAGATAGAGGTTATAATCATAGGAAAAAATGAAGGACTTTCTAGTGTAATCAACATAATTGTTTTCGCTATTTCTAAGTAATCAATATCTTTAACCTTTCATTCTTATCCGAAGGCTGACACTGAAGTGGACACAAGAGGGCTCTCAGGAGGAGAGCAGATGTTTCGATGAAAGTAGAGGTCAAACTCGGGTCGACCCGGCAGCGACTGTAGTTATTAATGTGTTGTTTAATAACGACAACCGTTGTCACACGGAAAGGAGCATCACATTTACTCCACCGAAACAATTGCTTCCCACCTGAGAGTCCTCCTACATCTACGGTAGTGCCGACCATCGGATAAGAAGGAAGGTTAAAGATATCGATTGCGTGGAAATTGAGAAAAAATTTACACCAATTATAGCAGGAAGCCCTACAATTTTTCCCTATGATTATGACCTCAAACTTATGTATGGTATTTAAAAGACAACATTTCTAGATATCCAAAAAGTTTAAGCTCGTGACCGCGTAACGACCAATAATTGGCTCCCCCGTTATACTTCAATCTATGGTCGTATAACGACCGTCGATTGAAACCTCTACATAGACTTCCACCTGTGACTGTACAAAGCAAAGTAACCCCGAAACCTGACTTTCACAAAATAGGTTTCTAAGGTAATAGTCTTATCTCGACAGGATATATGAAATGTGTGTGTCTCAGAATAATATCACATCACCGATGATTCAAGACTACCTTAAACTGAGAATTATATTAACGACGAAAATTTTTAACATTAAAGTTGGGAAGAAAACAAAAAGAAAGAAATATTGTAAAGTGGGGGGATGAAAGGCAAGAGAAATGATGTTTTTGGGATGATGGAATATGAAGGGGGAGCCCCCTTTTATAAGCGTGTGGGAAGGGTGAGATTGCAAAGGAAAAAATCTCGTGGTCGAAAATACATTGCAGGACTAGCGTTTTCATCGAATATCTTCAAAGTGTGCTTCAAATCTTCCAAAAATTTGATAAGGTTAGTAATACTCTTTTTTCCAGAGTTTATGAAAATGTTAAAGATAATTCGTCCAACTAGGCTAGCTTCCCTGCTGACAGGGTAGAAAAGCGCATCAAGCTAGACACGTTTTCCATTATTTTAGAGGAAAGGGCATCTAGCTGGGCGTGCTTTCCTACCATGTCAGTAGGGAAGCTCGCCTAGCTAGACGAGTTTTCTCTAACATTTTCATAAAGTCTGGAAAAAAAAGTACCTAACCCCAAGAATCCCAAATAAAATCTAAAATACATTTTGATGCACTGAATGCCCTATGAAGCACACATCTAATTTCAATTAGTGATCTGCTAAACACATTTTTTAGCACCAAATAGCGTTTCATTACCATTATTCTACGAAAGCACTTCATCATAAATGGATTTTGAGCCACTAATTACCTCTCTCCTTGTTCTATTTTGCTGTTAAAGCACCTAAATATTCAGAACTTAGGCATGCAACAAATTCATATCAAACATCAAAGAGTTGAGTTGTGAGTCATTTGCATTTTTTGGATAACCGTCTAAAGATTTTTTTGTTTCTAAATATCCAATTCGTTTTAAATTGAAATGAGACGACGAGTAAATTTGTCATTTACTATAACAGTCAAATCTGTAATATAGAATTCGAGGCTGTATTTGCAGGACCCCAGACCATGGAATTGACATTCAACCATACCAATCAATTACATGAGCTACGAACTAAAATAAGGAGAAAAGTCAGGGGTTCGAGTCGGGGAAGAATTTTGAGCTTGCAATGTAGATATCTGGCATCGGTTGACCTCTTTAAAATGGAGCTATTTAATGTGAAAGACAAGCTCGAGCTGGAAACGATCATATCATCACACTGCTAAAGCAAAAATGCTATAATGGAGTTATATGTCGAGTTTGTTGAGGCTGATGGAGCTGGTCTATTTTCAGCCACCATTGCAACTAATGTTAGAACCGAAACTGATAACAAGTTAATTTTAAGCTTTTAATGTATCCATTTTTGGCTAATTTTTTAATAGAATGCTACTAAACTTATGATTTCTTGCTTAAATCTTATAAGGGATGAAATTCGAGTGACAAAATTCAAAATTAAGCAAAATGAGCTAAATTGGAACGAGAAGCAAAAAAATGGGTTGAATTAAAGCATTGCAAAATCAGTGGCTAATTAAATCATATTTTTAAAGTTGTTAAATTCTATAAATAGAAAAAATCTAATTTTTAGTTTATATATTCTTAGGATGAATCATGCTTGTAACACCCCTAACCCGTATCCGTCGCCGGAATAGGGTTACGAGGTATTACTAATCAAATCACATCATTAAACAAACATATCTTATTCAATAATCATTCATGATAAAAAAACCATTCAATTATATTACAATGTCCCTTATATGAGCTTATGAGGCCTTAAACATACTTTAGAGATAGTCCGGGACTAAACCGATAACATATGAAAATTGTTGAAACTTGGAAAATTTTCAAGCATACAGGGGTCACACACCCATGTGAACAAGCCGTGTGCCTCACACGGCCACAGACACGCTCGTGTCACAAGCCGTGTAGAAATAAGGCATACATACTGACTCGCATCACACGATCGACCACACGCCCGTGTGTCTAGATCGTGTAACTCACTGACTTGAATTTTAATTAAGCTCTAGGGGACACACATCTGTTTACCATGACCATGTGTCACACACGACTAAGACACATGCCCGTGTCTCTACTTATGTGGACAAAAATAGGCTATATACAAGCCACATTTCTCACCCAAAATGCAAGTACCTATAACAAGTAAATTGGTACCATTTTCATTCATCAATAGGCAGCCAAACATTAACAAAACATGTACAAAATATGCCATTTCAATACTAACAACTAACATGCTATTTAACTCATTTTTTATTCATTCAAATCACACCAACTTCACATATTCAAATCAACTAATTAATCCTTACCAAACATGCATCATCATGCACCAATTCAAAAGCACATAACTTCCCTATTATCAATCATTTGACATCCATATTGCATATTATCACTAAGCATCATGAATCTATCCATAATCACATAACCAAAGTCAACCAATTCATATATCAAATATCATGATTCATTGGTCATCACAACAACCATACCAAATATGCCAAAACACAAGTCAATATATACATCACATATCACATATCAAATTCACAAAATAAGCCAACCTAAATGGCCAAATACACACCAATTTTTACATCATTCACTAGCCAAGTCACATGGCTATAAGTTTTTATCTAAAAAACATACCAAAATACAATAGCCTATACATGCCATATATCATATATACACCATAACAAAAGTACTAAATAGATGTCCGATTGTGCGATGATGTTCCCAACGATCCCAGGATCCGAGCTAGCTTCGATTCACTATAAGGCATGGAAAGTAAAACACAGCAAGCTTCATAGCTTAGTAAGCTCGTATGATAGCAAAATTAACTTATCAATTAAATGCCATTCAATCAAATAAGCATAATATAACATAACATATAACATTACTCAAACCTTTCTCATGTTCACAACATTATTCCATATGAATCCATCAAATTTCTTCCATTTGATAATCATATAGGTTTCGTACATACCGCTACTTTCTCGTATTTAACTCTCACTCATTCATATATTTGTCATATCTATGAATTTATTCAAACATCCTTGGATACTCGAAAAACTCGTACATTTAGTGCAAAAGCAAGTAGCTGAAGCTATATCAATCTCGCACACTTAGTGCCACGGTATATTTACATAACCAAAGCCAACTCGTTCTAGCACACCAAGTGCAAATGTATAATTGTAGCTGAAGTTATCCCCGATTTCGCACACTAAGTGCCCATAACTAGTCGAATAATCATCAAACAAAATCGTAACCTCATATATAAATAATTTATGCCATATCAAAGCATTTGAACATAATTATAACATTGCTATTCACATATGAACTTACCTCGGACGTAAAAACGATAAAACTAGTCGATTAGTCGAGTACTTTGTTCTTACTTTGATCTAAGTTTGAATTTCTCTTTTCTTGATCTATATGTAATCAAATTTAGCTCATTCAATTAATAATTTATTCAATTTAATCCAAAATTCATAGTTGAGCTATTTTATACATTAGCCCCCAAAAGTTCACATTTTATCAATTTAGTCCATATTTCATAAATTCACAAATTGCAACAATTTCATAACCCAAGCTAGTTGAATCTTATACATGCTCAATACAGTCCATATTTTCATTTATTTTATATATCAACCACACAATTTGTACATTTCACAATTTAATCCCTATTATGCATTTTCATCCAAAAATCACTTTACCAAACATGTATAACTATCATCAAATACTCATATTTCATCAAAAACTATCAAAGAACTCAAGTATTCATCAAGGGAAACTCACATAATCTTTAACATTTTTGAAATCAGAGGTACGTGCTAGCTATTACTAGATGCAACAATCACAAAAACATAAAAATCATCAAAAACCAAGCTCAAAATCACTTACAATTAGAGCATGCATTAGCCGAACCCTAACAAGTTTCCAAACTTTATTTTTCTTTTGATATTTGGTCACCAAGGAAGAAGATGAACACAAATTCATGTTTTGTTATAATTTAATTAACTTAATTCATCAATTTACTTATTTACCCTTAATGAATAAACATAGAAATTTATAATGCATGTCCATTAATGTCCATCAACACAATCAATGGGCTAATTACATCATAAGGACTTTTAGTTTAATAAATAATAACAATTAAACATTTTAATCAAGTAAAACATAAGTTTTGCATTTTATGCAATTTAGTCCTTTTATCAAATTAGACACTCAATCGGTAAAATCAATTCACGAAATTTTCACACTTACATACTACCATGTTGTAAACACATAAAATAATATTAAAATAATTTTTTAACCTCAGATTTGTGGTTCTGAAACTACAGTTCCGATTTATCGAAAAATAGGCTATTACAATGTTAAATTTAGCATGTGAAAAATATATAAATACCTTGTATTAGGTGCATGAAAGAACACTTGAATTGAATTAAATACAATTTCTTTCTTTTATTTCTTCCAAACGTTTGTAGCTTTTGAGTTTACTGCATTTTCACTTCATTTTCTTGTTTTTGGTTGAATTGCTTTGTAAGTCCTTTCTCCTTTTCACCTAAATCCACTTATAAACCTTAATTGAGTATGATTAATTTCATGTTCAACTAATTCTCATTTAGTTTTAGGCCAATCATCATTCCGATCAAGAATCGTGATATATGAATCTGCGCTAAAATCTTACAATACAATATTCATTATTTCTCCAAAATATGAGATAGTCACAATCGTCCATTAAAGTTAATTCAATTTTAATTCAAAAAGCACACATTTGGTTAGAGTTGTTTGGCATATAGTTGGGAAAACAAGATAGCCATCTGTCGAGTTCGAATTCCCAGAAACAAATTGGCATGTCCAATTGGAAAAAGCTAGTTCGATTTCATCAAAAGAGATAATGGTTGAATTTAAATGACCCACGCAGTTGAGGTCGTTAATTCGAGTTGGGCTTTTTTAAATCGCAAGGTTGTCAAGATCTTAAAATGTAGACATGTGTTACGTGGTTAAACAATTGGTAAGTGTTGGTTTATAGGTCGTACCCGAACCAACTACACAAGGAAAATTTAGAGGTTGGGGTGTCCTTAATAGCTATAACCAACTTATCGTTCAGAAAGGAAAATCTACTTTCAAGGATCGATTCGATTTCAGAGTGTACCGAGGCTGAGGCTAAGTATTAATATATTTGATTTACCAATTTAATTTAATTTCGTTAATTTTATTTTGTAATCAAATTTTTATTTTTATTTTATTTTATTTTATTTTTTTATAAACTAAAATCCCCTTTTTATTTTTTTCAGCTCTGCAACGCATAGGTACTTGGAACAATAGCTGCTTAGACTTAGAAATCTGGTTACCTAAACAGGAAAATTAGGAGTCTCAGTCCTTGTGGGATCGACCCTACTACTTTATGCTACTATTTGATTAAGTTAGAGAGTAGGAAATTATAATTGGTGGTTTCGACGCCTATCAAAAGTTGAAACAGAAAGTCCTACTACATGGTTGTGCGGTGGGTTCACTAGTTTGTTACAAAGCTCTTACTATGATGTCCTTGAAACATCAATTGATAGACATTCTTTGGTTTTCAACACCAATTTAAACTTCGACGGCCACTATTAGTCAGGGTGTGAGCGTAACTCGAACCTCGACACCCGGACACAACATTCAATTAGTGTTTTTAATTTTAACTTTAGTGGATCGATGTCTTAGGGTGAAAGCATTTATATAAGGAGCATCAATCTACATCAGTTCGTACTTCAGTGCAAATTTTATTGGGCAGTCGGGGTATCGAAGAATCGATGACTTACTTCTTACGATTAGGTTCGACGAGGGTACATCAAACTTTTTAGGTTGAAAATAACAATGAAGACACATATTTAGAAATGTAGTACTCAAGGAAGAAAGGGCAGCGGGTGTAGTTGATGGATCAGAGTTAGACTCCAATCCAATTCGGTAGTTCGGTTTAGAAGAAGAAATTTTTTCTGAATTAGAGCAGGTTCTAACTAAGCCAGAACCTTGCGGTTCTGAGATAACAGTTCGGACAATGCTTTAGATCTAGATTAGCAATTCAAGGCATACAAACCTCTACCCCATATGACCAACTTCGACCTCTTTATCGGTGGTGGTTTAGAGTTTTAGAAGCTACATCACAGACACTCGACCATGTAAGCTCAGCGTCAGATGTTTAGGTATTAGAAGTTGGCATGGAATACCGTAACAAAGATGCTTTTCTTGTTGTACTAAAGTGGTATAGCTTTAAGAACGGCGTGAACTATCAAGTCACAGAATCTCATTTGGAGAAATTCGATGGAAAGTATGTAATGTGAGACGAGAAGTGCAAATGGAAAATCATGGCTTTTTCGGAAGAAGACAAACTTGTGGACGATAAAAAAATATTTTGGCTTACATACTTGTGTTACAGTAGGTGCACAGTATGATCACCTGATATTCTGACATAATGCATCCTGATCGGGGTCTTTGTTTTTCCAAATAACATAAATTTAACTCGTATTTTGTAGGTGTAAGTTAAGATCATCCAAGGCTAGACTCCAACATGGTATCTGACATTATTCTACCTATGATGAAAGTGAGTTTTAATATTTTTGTCTCGGTGTTAGTTTCCAACATTCATAGCCAGCACGATTACACTTCATCATATTACAAAGTATGAGATGGAAAACAAAATGCTATGGATAAGTTGCATCATGGCTGAGACAGGTTGTACAATAATTTATGGCAATAGTGTCAGGTACTAGATCGGTATGTACTTGGTTTCGTAGTCGATCTGGAAACACATATAGCATACTTCAAGAATCATCTGGTCATTGAGAAAAGAGTATTTCACAAATTCTTTTAGACCTTTGATCAATGGATAGAAGCTTTCTAACACTACAAGTCTTTGGTACAAATTGATGGTATAAGCATCGATTTTTTATGGTTGTTACCCAGGATGGTAATCAGAAAATTCTACCAATAATATTTGTAATAACTCTAGGAGAAAAAATAGATGATTGAAATTTTTTCTTTATCCGACTGTGCCATCATATTTGCCCTCAACCTAACATATGTGTCATCTCCGACAAGGGATAGGGAATCTTGGTCGATATTGAACGACATTATAGCCTTTGGGATCGCACGCACTATAGGTACCATATATGACATGTCGGCTCCAACTACCACTCAAAATAGCCTTCGAAAAGTGAGCGAGATCAAGTTATTGGCATGAGTATGTAGTTGCTACTATATCCACAATCATTTTATACCATATTCTGTGAGTTGTTGTAATTCATGTGTATACTTTTCTTGGCAGGGTAAGAGCTCTTCCAACATTGTTTCCTTGAAATGTTGGATAACTTACATACCATCAACAGCTATGGTATGGTATACCTTACCAATATACCAATGGACACTATCGTATGATAGGTGTCTACGGTATGGGCACATGACGACGAACTTAGCCGAATGTATCAATTTTGTACTAAAAAGGACTCGTCATTATCAATAACCTCGGTTGTCAAAGAAATGTACTTTTGTCTAGCTATTTTATTTTTAAAGCGGGAGGCAATATATATTGGGCAGATTGCAGACAAACACATTTGGTGTGAGGATGTCATGAAAGAAATTAGACGAAATACAGCGAGAGCAAACACTATATATCTAGTGTGTCGTTCGTATCAAAATTTACAATTTCGAAGCACAGAGTATGTTAGGCCCAGCTAGGACATGTTAGAGGCATCATATCATGTCAAGCTACTAGAATGGACTTGCGGTTTGGAAGATTCTAGGTACTTCAATTCCCATGCGCACATGTAATTTCCGTATGTGCAAATATACAAATTGAGTACACGTCTTATATCAACGATGTGTACACATTGGAACACATATACGATGTATGGAGACCTGAATTCTCACTCGTCCCAGATGAGAGTATGTGGTCGCCAATGTCCAGCACATCATTCGAGTCGGCCCCGAGCATGAACTTGCATCGTGTCCTGAAAACTTTCCCGAATCCACTTAGATACACATCAATATGGATATTTGGGAGAGAGACAATCAATAGAGGTTATACGGGTACTGTAGAAACCTATGGCATACGAAGGTAACATGTTCTGGATTGAGGGGTACATTGGGCCCTCAATGTTTTTAGCATTCATTTTTTTTTGTACGATAGAAAATTGATTACAATGCTTTATTTTTTCTTGTGTAAAATTTTTTTTCTTTCTTTTTAACTTACATTTTAATTGTTTTGCCACAGTCCACTAACATTTACTTAGTCTTGAAATTGCTATTTTGAGTGCACTTTCATGTGCCAATTACAACTTCTCGGGACTTGAACTTTTGTCCATTTTAATGAGTTACTCCTTGTACCTTTAGTAATCACTAGTTCGTTAAAGGTGCCTATCCAAAGTTACATATTTCATATCAAATATTAAATATATGAAAATTTACATTAGAATTTAACAAAGAAAAATGTGTGTTACAATAGAAATAAAAAAATTTATCATTTTTTATTGATGTCGTCTATATTTACATCGCAATCAGTGAATAAAAAAATCATTGGCGTTGTTGATTCAAATGTGTGCCGTAGGGTAGTGGCTGACGATTGCGCGTAGGATTTTGGCACACAACTAGTGGTGTCAGCTCCTCCATTGGATCATGACCATCATCCCATCTTCACCTCCACCTCCACCAATGTGTTCATCTTCATTTCCACTGTCGTCTTCATCTTCAAATGCATCATCTCCACCCTCAACTTCGTCTTCGTCTCCACCACCTTCCTCCATGCTTGAGTGTGATGCTGTACTAGTCTTCCATTGTGTGTCTTCCACTCTACGAGAAGGTGGTTGTGCCAATGACCCACCTCGATAAAACAAGGATGTGGTGGGTGTTTGTGACATTATCGGTGAATAACTATATGATGTCGCAAAACTTGGATACGTCGGCATTGACCCAGGTATCAAGATTGGCATCGATGACGGTATCATGTCAACATTAGTGTATCTATCAGTGACAGTACTAGCATTGACATTTGGCTCGATTTTTGCGTCAACATCGATGTGGATATGAGAGTGTAGAATATTGGGGACGAAGGTGCCCCCAAAAAATGTACTTACAGAAGAGGTAGAAGTAGGATGTTGTGGTGGTACATAGTGTGGTACTTGTAAAAAAAATGAGGTTAGTGAAATTAACAAGAATAAGTGGAGTGAACGACTAGGATGTGGCATAGACATTGGCTTGGGTTAAAGCCAGTGACGAACCCGTCGTTGTATCTTTTTCGGACCTACGCTGTTGGGACGCTTGTCGTTGCCTCTTCTGACAAAGTTACCTACTACTTGCCTCCACCGATAGCGGATACGGCTTATCGACGGCTCTAAACCAGAGCATATACTCTAAACAGTCCATTGTGTTCGATGAGAAAAATGGTTCACGAATGGGTAAGAATTTCATCTTATGATCCTAAATGTCGATGTACTCCTTGTGGCAATCTTGTCAATTCTCATCATTCTTACCTCGTAGATCTAACTTGTGCTGTACTTCCATGTCTCACGGTGGCGGTGGAATTTGTTGCCTACACCCGAACTGTCGCATTACTCGATCCAATTTATGCATTTCCACTACTACGTACACTATCAATGGCATATTCGCGTCCCACATACTCTGATTGGCAAAAAATTATGGTGGGATACATTTTATGATATCTAGTTTAGCGTATAAAATTCATTCAAATTGTTGTGCACAATTGTAAATTTTGCTATGTACAAAATTTTATTTTACAAATCATTGCATAATTATTATAGGTTTGAAAAAAAAATAAGTAACTAACCCCAACTTTTAAAGTTGATCTAACAATAACAAAATATCTTCGAGTTGCTCGGGTAGTCCCACGTAACTTGGTCCATAGTTCAACCTATACAAGCGGTATGTTAATTCAAACATGTAATAAATAAACAATATTTACTATACAAACTACATATTTATTAAGAAATGATTTTTATATTGTTACCAATGGGAATATATACAGGTCATCCACTCCGGGATGCAGAAATGATAATTGCTACCAGGCTATAATTGTAGTAGGAGCATGTAACCACTGATTGATATCTTATTTGGTTTTGTCGCCCAACACAACTCCTGGTACAATGTGGCCAACACGGCTAATCCCCAACTCATTTGTCCGTTTTTTTTAAGTCGATTAAGTTTAGTAACCACCTTATGTGTACCAAATTTTGAGATTAATCGGGCATTAAAATGTGCTCGATTAACCTCAAAATGAATGTTTGAGCATATTATTCTTTGACGACGTTGGGCGTATTTAGAGGAAGATATTTGAAATTGGTTTTCAACCACTTCATATCTATCCAACCACCATAAAACTTATTCAGCACATTCCTCAAAAATGCCTCGAAAAGGTTTCTTTTACCGGGAACGACCATTGACTCTGTGATGATTGACCCATATACCGGTAAACCGAGTTGTAAAGTTATGTCCTCAAGTGTGATTGTACACTCACTGTATGGAATATGAAAAGTGTGTATCTTGGGCCTTCATCTTTCTACTAATGCGCTGATGAATGTAGGATCGAGTATGTAGCCCTCAAGCATACGGGACGCATGCAAGAATCCCTTATCTTGCAAGTAACATGAATTTCAATATCTAGGCTCTTTGACAGGTTATGTATGAACACTTCCAAAACATGATCATCCACCTAATTTATCTACAAAAAATTAATTTAAAATATTTTCAAAAATAAAATACTTTAATTTTTTCAATTGAAAATAATGAAATTTAAATTTTTGTCTTACCATTATCGCTTGAGTGGTGAAAATGTGCTTGTCATCGAAATGAATCAAAGAGTTTACCATTTGTGATAATTTAATCAAAACGAATAATAAAAAAATAATTAAATAAAACTATAATATTTTTAAACAAATGTATCAAAAAAATTAAAACAAAACTTGAGGAAATTGAGAGAATTGAAAGAGTTGAGAGTTTAGAAAGAATTGAGAGAGTTGGATTTGAGTAAAAAGAATGAAAAATGGTCGGTATTATAGGAAAAAGATTACTGTTGGGCCCTTCAAAAATTTTACCGTTGCCAACGTTTAAAAAATGAATGTTTGTGGAAAGTTCTCTCCAAAAACGGTCTGTTTCTTTAAATTAAAAAAAAAAACCTTAAAAAGCCAAATAAAAAATTCGACATATATACCTTATTTAGCCTTCCAATTTATTTTTGATTTTTATAGTAGTTGCATATTCATTTAATAATAATGGTGTTTAAATTATATGTTATATTTATATAACTTAAAATTTTTTATATTACATAAATGTTAAGATGTTTATATATTAATATAGTTCTAGTGGGTTTTTAATTAAAAATAATTATGAAAATGATAAAAGTTGTAGATTAATTATAAATATGGGTTATTTTTACAATGTTATTAGGTGTTGTTAACCTGTCAAGTGGCACCACTTTAAATTTCACACACTTATATGTTAAATATTATCTAAAGAAAAATTATTCTTTTAAATGGTGTCACCAATGTGTCAGGCGAAACAAAAAATATACGAATATTTTTCCTAAATACCAAATAAATACCATATGAGAAGGAAAAAAAATCATGTTTTTAAAGTGTTGCTGCTAAAGTGTCAAGCGACATTAGATTTGAGTTATTTTAAAAAATTTGCACCAATGCATCCCACTAGCTAAGTTGATTGGCAGAAGAAAGTCATTGCTATTCCCAAAGACACATTTCAGGTATAGTGTTGTTATATATGCTTTGAGTTACCTTAATTGTTGCTTGGTAAAAGAGGCTTTGCGCACACTGCGAGTAACTATGTTGAATTAGTGAAAGCCCAACTTTGATTTCTACACTGATTGGCTTTTTTTTTATAACAACAAATTTTTTTTTTTAAAAAGTTCAAACCAATGTTGCTGCTTTAAAAAATGATGTTTTTTTTTGTATGATATCTATTCTATATTTAGGAAAAATACTAGTATATTTTTTGGCTTCGCCCGACATATTTGTTGCACCACTTAAAAAAATTTCTCTTGGTAATGATTAACAAATAAGTATGTGGAGTTTAGGGTGGTGCCGCTTGACACATTAGCGACACCTAAAAACACTGTAAAAAATACCTCATTTTTGTAAATAATCTACAAACCATACTATTTTCGTAATTAATTTTTTATATTATTTTGATAAAAAACCCAGTTTTTGTATTTTTTTTCTCATGTCATATTTTATATATTTTTATAAGAGGCATAATCTACATCAAAATAATTCTAGATAATACAAATTTAAAGTTAGAAATAAATATAAATAAAGTTTACACACCACTTAATAAGATAAAATTCAAATCTAAATTCTTAAAGTGTCAAAATCTAAAATTTGAATCCAAGTTATTGTTCATTAGTTGAGTATTTACCTTCACATGAAATTATCTAGGTTGGAATTGCAAAAGTGTTACTTATTGTGATGTGTGGTGATAATGATTTGTTATTATCAATAGTGCGAGGGAAGAAAAAAAATTGCAAACTCGGTTAAAGGCCTTTTAACTTTTTTTCATTCTATAGTGTATTCAATGTTGTTCGGTTGGTTTGGAAAATGGTTAGGGTATCAGTTCGGAGATGGCTTTGAACCGATTAAATTAAGAAGTGATACAAATTAGTTAAATTGACGATTGAATCGAATATTTTTTTGAAACTTTTAATAAATTTTAATTGGACTGCTTGAATCAGCTGAATCAATTGGACCAATAAATTAATGATTTGATCGATTCAACCGCCGATCTGTTAGAAAATGTGTCCATATTAGTAAACATGTAACTGTTTTTATTTATTTGAATGATGAATAAATAAATAAAGTTACTTTCACATTTCACTATTATGTCTTTTGTATTTCTGTCTTTTATATTTTACATGCATAGCGAAATTGTGACAAGTAAATATTAGCTCATTGATTGTCTAAGTTCAAGCTAAAGAAGTGACATTGTAAGAACGTTTACATTGCGAGAAATACAACTTACTTTAGCAGATAATCTGAATGAGTCCGTAATCCCATAAAAGAATCAAAGTGAGCATTTGATTTAAATACTGAGAAGGATCATTATGTCATCTACAATTCCAATTAGGGAGATGGCTAGTCTTGGCTATCGAAGTAATTGACTCCACTAGTAGAAACATAGATGTATTCATTGGTAGAATTATACATTAAACTGAACCCAAGATGAATTAATTCTAAATCTGTTTGTGAATTAATTCACTTGTGATGTTCATGGTGTGATTTACCTAAATTCCGAATTAGTCACTGACCATGCGCATGCAGCTCATGTGATTTGATATAAGTGGAGACTTATGCTCTAAAGATGATCGAACCCATAGCCGGTATGTTGGGTACATGGCTTGTGTGTGCATTGACTTTACTAGCAACAGTGGAATTCATAGCTCAATTAAAGAGTTAATGATATTCTCTCATTGACATTGTGTGGAATGATAAATATAAAACGTGGCCACAGGTTGCTTATTCTCGAACGAGCAATTTATGATAGTTATTTGTTGACGGTGATTATATTAATCATTAAGAAGATACAATGGTGACAATGAGATAAAATAAGATTGTATTGAGTGAACGGATTTAACTCAAAGGAATTAAAGATATCATATGAGGGTAATACACACATGACGAGGTCATTAGACAAAACAGTTAGATGAATTGTTTTCGTAAAGAGTATACAATAATGAGTTTTCAATCATGGTACTTTTTGTGGACTGACTCCATGATTAAATAATTGCGAATTATTGGATGTTGCTTCTGACCATAATTGCAATTATTAGAGCCTAATTGTATATGTCCGAATGGTTCCTTCACTAGCTTAATAAAAGCTCGATCGGACTGTATTGGAATCAGAAGAAAATTCTACTACTTTGGAAATAATTTAATTGAGTTGATTTATTCGATGTGAAATTAAATTAGGTGGTCTTCATAATTGTTCAATTAGAGAATTTGATTGAAGAATTTTCTTGAAAAATTAATTTAGAAAATCTAAGTGATTTTTGGATAAATTAATTTTGATCAAGTAAAATTAAATTAATCAAATTAATTAAAATTAATATGATATTTTTAAAAATTAATTTTCAAGTCAAACAATTTACCTAATGGGTAATTGAACTTGAAAATTGGGTCTGAGATCGTAAATTGGGCATGAGATCGTAAATTGGGTCAGGGAGCCCAAAATCAAGACTAAGACTGAAAAAATGGTCGAACTGGGCCCGATATGTGAAACCGGGCCAACAGTCCAACAGGTGGCTAGACCGAACTGATCGGGTTGTCATTGACCTCTATCGAATCGAAAGCAACCGAACTGGCTCGGGGTGCCGTAAGGGTGTCGCACCTATATAACCGGACACAGCGGTGCCAACGGTTGGTCTTCGGTGGTAGAGTAGTGGAAGAGTTACACTCCTATTGGAACTCTCCTAGAGAATTTGATTTAAGATCAACTATTTCAAAAAGAATATTATTTTAATAGTTTAATATTAAATTTAATTTAATACTTATCTTAATAGTATTTTATTAATTTAATATTAAAGTGATTATCTTAATATTAAATTTAATTTAAGATATTCTATTATTTTAATAAGATTTAATATTAAAGTGATTAAGTTTAATCATAGTTAAACTCTTTAAATTCTCTCTGTAAAAGAGAACATTGAGTCATTATTTTACACAGACTTGAATTCAAGAGAGAGTTGTAAAGAGAAAATTCTCTGAAAAGATTATTTTAGAAAATTTTTAAAGATATTTCTTTGATTTACAGTTTGATCCGAAAGTTTAGAGAAATAGCGAAATTTCCCCACTAATAATTTTTGTGAAAAATTTTCTAATTCGAACGAGCCCACACTCGAACTTGAGGATAGTGGAGAATACTCGGTTGAAGCGTTCATCCTAAATGAATCGAAAATGTACAAGTTTGATTAAATGTTTATTATTTTAGATATCACAACCAAAATCTTGTTTTGAAAAAAAATTTACAATTCCATTTTTTTCTAAATTTATTTTCTCCTATATTTTTCAAATCTATTTTTTTTCTAACACAATCTAATTTTAAAAACATTCATAATATTCATGGATTGGTAATATGTTTTATTCTTGTAGAAAACCCATGATATAGATTTAGAGAGATAGAGAGAGAGACGCACAAAACTCGGGCCGGCTCAAATCAATTACCCAAGCCCAAGTTTTGAGTCTTGAACGTGATAGCCATATGTTAGCGGAATTCTTAAGCTAGGGTTTGGACTTTTTGGAATTTGTAGACAAAGAATCAAATTCCTTTCTCACAATTTCTATTTATCTTCTTCTCTTCTTTAGTCTTTTACGCTGCTGCCAGAAAGGTATTCATGTATTTTCTATTTTTTGCTTCAAAATTTCATTAATCAATTGCAGTAATTTGATCTTGAATTTTCCTTTTTGTTGCTTTCTGAAAGTTTATCATTTAACGGTTGTGTCATGATGATTGAGTTTCTGTTTAATTTCTTGATTATATGTGAGTTTATCAAGTCTGATTCCAACTCCTAACTTTTCATAAGTTTTATATTTACTGGATTTTTTTCCCCTAATTCCTTTTTTGTTTATCTCCTATTAAATAGAATATACAATTTCCCCCAATTTTTTGTGAGCAACCTTGTTTAATTTTTATCACGATGTCAGAATTATTAAAATATCTCTGTTTCGTGCATGATATGTTGATGTCAATATCTTCCATTGTGATGATGTTTTGCTTTTTGGCGCTTGTAAAATGACTTGTTTTTTTTTCTTTTTGGGCTTTTGGCACAATATAGCAAGAAGAAACCATGCCGAAGAACAAGGGAAAGGGAGGAAAGAACAGGAAGAGAGGAAAGAATGAAGCTGACGATGAGAAGCGTGAACTTGTGTTCAAGGAAGACGGGCAAGAGTATGCCCAAGTGCTTCGTATGCTAGGCAATGGCCGGTGTGAAGCCATGTGCATAGATGGTACTAAGCGCCTTTGCCATATCCGAGGAAAGATGCACAAGAAGGTTTGGATCGCAGCTGGCGATATAATTCTTGTCGGGCTTCGCGACTATCAGGATGACAAGGCTGATGTGATCCTTAAGTACATGCCCGATGAAGCAAGGCTCTTAAAGGCATACGGTGAGCTTCCAGAGAACACTCGTCTTAATGAAGGTATTGTCGATGAGGAAGATGAAGGAGGTGCAGATGATTACATTGAGTTCGAAGACGAAGATATCGATAAAATATAGGGTTTTGGAATTGGTTTTGTTTGAATGATTTGCTTAAATGTTGGAAGAGAGATAGGGTGGATGCTGTTTGGAAGGCTACAATATGTGTGATTTCTCCCGTAAGGTATTTATATGTGCTGAATGTGTCAACTATTAGATATATGTTGTTACTTTTACTGAAACCTTGTTCCATATCTCAAATTTACTTTTGACAGAAATAATGGAAGTTTAAGCTTATTATGAGCTGTTTGATACAAATGTAAATGCTTTAAATGTGTGTTTGATAAAAGATGTTAGTGCTTTCATACAAATCCTGGGTTAAATACAGGCTTGGGTGAATTAGGTTAGGATGCATAGATATGCATACCATAAGTTCTATTTTCTCCTCAGCATCAATTTAAATAGCTTATCAATTAGAGTATCAGTTTAATTGGTATCGATGTTATAAGTCGTGGATTTAGACATGTAATGTCTTCATCAGCGGATTTAATTAGACAGGGATTTGGGAATTAATGATAGATTAGGAAATATTAAAGAATCATATAGTTTTAAATCTAAAGTAGATAACTTTGATTTAAAAAAAAATTATGCACTGCTTTTTTCATAACTTTTTAAATCTTAAATGTGACAAACACTTCATGTCATCACAACAATGCTAAGAAACTTGCCAATATGTAATAAATTGTATCACTTACTCGTAATTAAAAATGTTGATAGGTTCCTTAAAAATTTTTTCATAAGTTTTTGGTTGGGTTTGAATTTGACTCATACATGGTATCAATATCATAATAGTTATTTAAATATGGTTTGGTTCGTAATATGAACTTCAAATTTTGCTATTCTCATTATATTAGCTTATTTAGATTTATTTAAATTATTATTTTCATAAAAAAATATAAATATTTTATTTTGGAGTTAATTGCACCCTTTTTCTAAATTAATTTCTAACTCTAAAATATTCTAATTACATTATAAATTATGATTTTTTTGTTATTAAATCATTAAGAGTCTGTTTGGACATCACATAATAATTGGATGAAAGTGTAATTATTATGGTAATAATTATATTATCTTGTAATTACAAAGAATTATAATTCTCTAGATGTATTTGGTTGATAGAGTTTAATTATCTTGTAATTTCTTATATTAAGTATTTTTAAAAATATTAATTACTATAAACAAATTATCGGTACGATAAAAAAAAATCTAAACAAGTCTAACTTTATAAAAAAAAAAATTATTTTACCTTAAAATGGATGAAAAAAATTAAAGTCTGTTAACTTTACTGATGTAACAATCCAGTGCATGTCTATGAGTAGTTATTTAGTTTTTTAAAATTAAAAAATATTAAAAACTATTTTTATAATTTTATACTTCTTAAATAATTTTTAACAATAATATTTTAAAGTTTTTTTAAATTTTTAAATTTTAAAAAAATTAATTAATTAGTGAAATAACATCATGTGTATGCTACATTAACATCTATTAACTTTTCCATTCATATTGAGGTGGTTTGACAAAAAACATAAGTTTAAGGGCTATTAGAGGCGAAAAATTATATAAAGGGCTAAAATAATTTGTTTTGTAAAGCTGGAGTGGCAAATAAGTTATTTTTTCAAAACTAAAATCAAACCATCATATGTAATATATTAGTAAAAAAAGTAATATGATTACCAATAAAAATAATAAGAATATAAAATTTTATCTAAGTGCTCTAACCTTTTATATTTGTTAGGTTATTCCCTCTTTAACATTTACCATATCCTTCTTATCATCATTTGTTCATCCTTGACCAAATTATTTTTATAAATAAGCTATGATGAAAAGTTGTAACATTTTTTTATATAAATAAGGATGTTATTTTTTTATCATATATAACACGGACACGTAAATAAGTTATGTTTATACTTTTGTCCACAACTTTTTATAAATATACAGTAAATTACATCAATAGTCATTCAACTGTGATGCAGCTGACAAAATAGTCACTCTGGTTTCAATTCAGTTACTTAACTTTCGAAAACTAACAAATCAATCACTAACATTATTGAAAAGTGACAAATCAGTCACTGATTAACATTTTCTGTCACAGGCTTAGTGGGACTGTTTATGTGGCTAGTTAACTAGTTGATGTGGCTAGTTAACTTGCCACACTGGACAAGGCAAAGTTAAGTGACTATTTTTTTTTTCATCATTCCTTTTCCGTTTTTTAATAAATAACCCAATATTTTTACTTTTTGCATAAATAGCCCAATATGTTTATGTTTCTTCTTCTTCATCCCAACAATCTCTATTTTCAAATATGGTGATCTGCTTCTTCTTTACTAACACGGATATGTTCAACTTTAAAAAAAATGCAGTTTCCATTTTCCACGAAAGAGAGATGATGGTCAACTTTAAACATCATCATCATCATCATCCATTAACTACTGTGGGTCTAAACCTCACATGGGCATAACCAACAAGATGCATTAATTGACAAGTGAGTTATTTTTCAATACAAACCATATGTACCAACAAAACACTCACAATTAGATACCTACCAAACATCACCATGGTAGTAAATTGATAAAAAAGTTTTTAGACAAAAGGTAATAAAGAAAACAAAAACCCTATACAGAAAAAGAAAATGGAAACAACAACAATAACACCATTTTATCCTTAAACCATTGCAGATTCTAAGCTCAAAGTATCTGGTACGAAGAAGAAGAAGAAGAAATAAAGATGACCTAAGAAGAGATGAGATGGTGCATTTGGCTGGATACGGGGAAGAAAATCTCTCGACCGTTCTCATCACCGGAATTGTTCTTTGTGAAGCTTGCCTCATCGCCATCACCGCGATCCACAACCTTTTTCTTTTCTTTTCTCGATTCCTAATTCAGTTACGACTTTCAAATCTTGTAACACCCCTAACCCGTCTCTGTTGCTGGATTAGTGTTATGGAGCATTACCGATCAATCGAAAAGCATTTATCGTTATAACATAAAATAAATTAATCTCATTCAAAACATATCCAACATAAGCATTTGGCCTCTAAATTGAGCTTTCGAGGCCCTAAAAATAGTTTAGGAGAAATTCAGGACAAATTTGAAAGAATTTAGAAGTTTTAAGGAAAAGATGCAGAAATTGAAAAATAAAGGGTTATACAGCTGTGTGGCCAGGTTGTGTGAAATAAACCAAGCCGTGTAACATTCGAACAAAAGGACACACGATCGTCTCCTAGGCCGTGTTCTCACCCATGTATCTCACTGAGTAGGGTTACACGGCCATGTCGCAGGTCGCGTGCTAGGCCGTGTAACTTATAGACTTGAAACACTAAGAAATTTCAAATGACACACAATCGTGTTGCTAGGCAGTGTGACAGCCCGTGTCCCAGGCCGTCTGATCTATAATGTGACCCTAAATTCATGCCATTTCAAGGCCAAATCATACCTAGGTATCCATACCATTTAGGCATATATTCAAGGGGTTTATAACATCATTCACACACACTTAACATACCATTTCAATCATCCCAAATCATCAAACCAATATGTCATTCAAAGGCACCACAACTATACGAAAACATCATTTACCAAAACAAGCTAATATTACCATATTCCAAGCATGCAAACCTAGTTCATTTAACCACTACATGATATCACAAAAGGCCATTAGTACTATGATCGTGTACTATGACCGTGTGTCGCACACGACTGAGACACATGCCCATGTCTCTGACCGTGTGAAAAAAACAAGGCCATTCGAAAAGCCAATTTTGCCACCCATTTTGGGTCATTCCTACAAGCCAAAACCAATGCAATTATACCAACAATTTCCAGCCAAAGCATCCTCAAAACATTCATCATTCATACCATAAATTTCACTACTCAAATCACATTCCACATCCAAAAAAAATCATATCAAATCTCAACCAAGTTCATAATACAAGCTCACATAACATCAATCACCAAATGCCATATCTATCCCATGGCTAAACTTACCATTTTCATAACACTTTCATACCAAAATGACCATTTCACTTTAAGCCATATTTGCACTATAAAATTTACCAAATTAAGCATATCATAAACCATACCAAAAACAAACATATTCATAACCATTTGTTAGCCATATCACATGGCATAACTTATAAACATCACAAAACACATTCAACCTCATCTAGCTTATACATGCCATAATTCAACATTTATACTTTCAAAAGTGTACCAAAACAAGTTTAGATAGTGTGGTGATGACCCTCGATGATCCCTGAACTTCCAGTAGCTTTGATATCTCTAAAACAAAGCAAACACACACAAAGTAAGCTACAAAGAGCTTAGTAAGCCATATACAAATAAATTATTCAAAACACATTCATAGGTCAATTTAATTAAGTGGTTCATGGCAAAACTCAATTAATGATCCACATTTCACATATAATTCACATGATCACATATATCACTTGAACATATATCACATTTTATTCTCATATCACTACATATATCATAAATTCATGACTGAACATATACTACCTTTCAATATCAACATAGTATGTGTTTCATATGTACTAGAATCAGAAGCTTATTCATATGTTCATTCATTTCCTCAGAATGCCAGTTGAACTATTTGGAATAAAAAAAGATACACAGAAAACTCAGAGAAGATCGTACAATGCCAACATCCCAGATGTGGTCTTACATGTAATCAGATATCGATGCCACTGTTCAAAATAGGGTCTTACACGAAGTTAAATACGATGCCAATGTACTGGACATAGTCTTACACGTAAATCTCAGATCGATGCCAATGTCCCAGACGTGGTCTTACTCAAAATCAGATATTGGATCCTATGCTATGACATATGTATCCTAACTATTCCTAAGGTTCGGACGGGGCTTTTCGGATGTCGTCACATACTTGAAACTTTCTTGGATTTCATATATCTATTTCTCTTAATCATTCATCACAATTCAATTACATATAAACATGAATAAATCAACTTAAGCACATTTATTTGTATATAGACTTACCTCGTACGGATATGAACAGACAAAATCGGCTGATCAACAACTTTTGACTTTCCTCGATCTAATTCCGTTTTCTTTTGTTCTTAATCTATATAAATTCAAATTTAACTCTTTTATTCACCAAATCATTCAATTCAATCCAAAAACACATAATTAAGGCATTTTACAAATTAGCCATCATATTTTCACACTTTGACAAATTAGTCCTTAATTCACCAAAAATCACAAATATGCAAAATTCCATTTTAACAAAGCTTGGCCGAATATTCCCCTATTCTAAATGAGTCCCTACAATTCACTTATTTCACAATTTAGTCCTCCAAAGTACTATTTTCACTATTTAGCCAAATTGCTCAAATTCATCAAAAATTCAAGGCAAAACATATTAATCTCACTCATATCTTTCATATAACATCAAAAATCATCAGAAAGCTCAAATTATCAATAATGGCACATTCAATAATCTTCATCAAAAATAGAAATTTAGGCATGGGCTTGAGAAAACACGAAGCAACGATCATAAAAACATAAAAAATCATCAAAAACGGATAAATTAACATACCTAAATTTCCCAATGCAAGTGTCGAATGCTTGAAAGGCTTTATCCTTTTCTTTTCTTTCAAATTTTCGGCAATATAAACACATAATGGGCTTATTTTATGTCTTTGTTTTATTATAACACATATTATTAACCCATTTACTAAAATGTCCTTGATATATAAATTCATAAAACACATATATTAAAGTCATTTATGAGCATTCAAAAAATCAATGGTTTTATTGATACATAAGACCATTATAAACAAAAGCCATTTCAATTAAACATATGAATATGTAACATGCTAATTTTACCTTTTATGCATTTTAATCTTTTTTCAAATTAAACACTCAAACAGACAAATTAAATCACAGAAATCTCACAGATATCAATTCACCTATTTTAGACACAGAAAATAATATTTAAAAAATTTTCAAACTCAGATATGTGGTCCCGAAACCACTATTCCGACTAGGGTCTAAATCGAACTATTACAGCCAAAATATTCAAAAACCACCGAAATGGTTCCTAGATAGTGTGATAGGTCTCTGACAAGTTTCCAACCGATCGAGCTTCCGATAATCAATAAAATAAAGAAAAGTAACTACGTAAGCAACGAGTGCTTAGTAAGCTCATACAAACTTAAACATAACTTACCATTTCATTAGCACAATTCATAGTTTAAGCAAAAAATCATTACCCATGCCATAAGCTTAGTATAAGCCTATACAATCAACTCACAAGTTAGTGCACTTGTCCATGACACAAATGAATTCAACCATAAGATAAGTAGATTTCCATACATAAACACATCATTTAACTCATCAATGTTTTCATAAGATCATGATTCATCTCATTTGCATCCTTACCTTTTCATTTCCTGTAACACCCCAAACACGGCCTAGACGTTATGACCGAATCTGACGATGGCACATGAGAGTATGTTTGAAAATAGTATCATCGCTAAAACCATTTCTCCATTTAACAACTCTTCATTAACTTTTATTGGTTCTAAAATCGAGTCATTTACTTAGTCGAAAGTTTCAAAACGTTATTCCATTTCAAAACATTATTCAATGCGGAAGCTTTTAAAACAATTCGTGTAATTGTGGGTATTTTTGATAAAACATTTATTTCTTTTGAAAACTCGAGTTTTTCCTACTACTAGCAGTTCTAAACCACAAAACAGTATAAATCCCAAATTTAAACCAAAAATCCGAAAATGCCATAATTACCATAAAATACCCTAAAATAAAAATTAAAAAATGATTAAGTAATGAATAGTATAAAAGAGGCTGTGTGGCCACCACTGAGTCCCCTACTGCACCGATCCGCTTAAGTCTGGGGATTACTAGTACAAATTAAACAGAGGGGTGAGTCTACGTAAACTCAGTGTGTAATCCCCATACAAACAAACATGTGAACAATCATAGTCTAGGCCTAAGCCCTTTTTCAATATCAGTCTAGATTGGGCCTTAGCCCATCTCATTCCAGAAGCATTAAGGCCTTAGCGCATCACAGTAACAGAAAACAATCATGCAGTGTACAGTATGCAAGTCCTACCCAACCAACCGCTATACACCATCTCCTGTCTAACCTTGCACTCCTGTAGGGATTAAATCACCCACCCATCCCCACACTTACAAATAGTACCGGTTGCGGCACTAAACAGTAATTTGTAGCTGAGCTACCAGTATATTAGGCTTAAAGCCAACAGTAATTTGTAGCAAAACTACCAGTATATCAGGCTCAAAGCCTTTCAGTACACTTCCTCCAAATATATCATCCCAACCCCCATGCAATACAACATATAGTCATGACATGCAATCCCATGGTATCATACTATAATCAGTACAGTATTATCATCATGCTCATTATACAGTCATACATATATGATTCAGTCAATTAGGGAACTAAGCATTGCTTATCGACCCTACAGTAGGTTCACAGTCGTCTCAGGCGACCCGTGCAACCTTAGCAAACAAATTAATGGAAATGGGCTTACACGTTTATGTGGTTTGCCCGTGTGGGCCTACATGCCAGTGTGGCCTATACAACCCAATTGGTCGAGCTCGTGTGTTACACACGGCCTCGCCAGGCCATCACACGACTGTGTCATGCACGTATGGCCTGGCTCGTTGATCACACGCTCTTGTTCCGTCATACAGCCTACCAAACGGGCAATCACACGCTCGTGTAGCGCCGACAATAAACTTTTTCAGCTTTTCGCTGAATCCCTTTTTTATTTTTCTGGTACACACCTGGTTTGTTTTCAATGCAAAAGCCACTCCAAGTAATCCCAAGCCTATAATCGACAAATATTTCTTCATTCAATCACTTTTACTCGTTATATAATCAAAATCCATTGAGGTATTCCAACCTATAATCATAAAATCCCTTACCTTCGGTCATACACTGATGATTCCTCACAACTACAGCACCGCTAAGAACCACTTCAGTCTCTTAGTCCTCTTCTAACACCAACAAAACCCCTTTCAGAACACATTACAAAACCAAGATAGAGAGCAAAGTAACCATACTTAACGAAATGCCACATGGCCTATGGGAGAAACGGAGTTTATAGATTAGCAACAAAAAGCAAGGAAAATCAGAGATGGGGCGGTAGCAAGGGAGAAAGTAGTATGAAGTAGAAAGAGAGAAAAGGCAAAGAAAGAAAATAGAAGAGAGAGTTGGAGAGAAGAAAAGAAACTTCAGTTAGAATTTTTGTAGAAAGATTTTGGGAAAACTCAACCACTCAATCCACCATCCCTTAATTTTTCCCACTATCAGAATTTCAATTCCCCACAACTCTCCTCCATACTACACGCTCCACGTAAAAAGAGTAATTCCCCTGCTCGCGCAAGGGCTCGAACAGAGGACCCCAAGCATAATAACTCTCCATTTAACCACCAGACCACTAAGTTCATTCTAATATAAACTTACAAGCAATTAAACTTAAGCTTATTGAACAAGAGTAAAGCTTTATTCAAAAAAAAAAACCAAAATTTGCCCAAGTCATGGCTTGAACTTGGAACCTCTCACACACAACCAGAACACTTAACCACTAAAGCAGAAAAATATTTGTGTCACGAATATACGAAATCAAATATAAGAATTTTAGGGCATTACATTTCCTTTTCTTACCCGTTGAACCGTCTAGAATTACATCGGATACTCAGGAATGCTTACACATAGTGTGCCTTTCCATTTAATCGTAACCTTTTCTTTACATCAATGCTCACACAAGCTGTGGAATGGGCCTGCTCACACGAGCTGTGGGTCAGAATGTAAGCTACATGATGCTGCTCACACGAGATGTGTAGAATCACAACAAATACAAGACCTTAGCCATTGGTAGGAAATTCAAGACCAGCACCCGAAATATGAAATCCCTAATGACATGTCATTCGTACCCTAAGAATTCTTAAGGTTCAAACGGAATTCGTTATCCGTCAATTATTCGTACATCGATATATTTACAATTTCAAGATCATATATATTATAGAACATAGGAAATAATAAATTTAACTAACATTAATACGACCACAGTTTATAAGAACTTATCTCGATAACAAATGTCGTAGTAGAAGAGTCAAACTTATCCGAAGCTTTAGCTTTTCCTCGATTTAAGTCCGATTGTGGTTTATCTTGATCTAAATAAATAATTTCATTCAATTAAGTACTTCTAGTATTCAATTTAATCCTTAGTTCATATTTATACAAAATAACAAAATTACCCCTAATACTTTAACTTTTCACAATTTAATCCTTAAATTCATAACTTAAATATAACCCATTTTGGCTTAAATCCAACTTAACCAATGTTACAAGGGACTTTGAAACAACCCATTATTACTAACATTTCACAATAAAACCTATAGATTTACACTTTTAACAATTTAATCCCTAATTACAATTTCACCAAAAATCACTAGATAAAACATGTTTATTTCACAACCAAGATGAATAATCTATCAAATAACCTCAATAATTATTCAAAAAAATCCATGGCAAGTCCCTCAACCTTTAACAGTTTTTCCAAATAACCCTCGGGCTAGTTAGATTAAGTTAAAACGAACTCAAAAACATAAAAATCATTAAAAATGAGTTGAAAAACACATAACATGCAAAGAAATAGCTTGGCCGAATCAAACACTCAACAACAGAGTTCTTTTCCCTCTAAAATCGATTAAAGATGAAAAATAAAAGATGATACATGCTTTAATTTCCTTCGTTGTAAGTTTAATTTCTAAATTACCATTTTAACCTTATTATTAACCAAAAATTTCATTAAAACCTATCCATAAACATCCACTAACTCTTTAATTGGTATATTTATCATTCAAGTCCGTTAACTTTCCTTTCCAAAGCTGTGTAACCCTTTTAACTAATAGAATTCAACTTTTATACCTTTTACTATTTAGTCTTATACCTTTTACTATTTAGTCTTTTTTACTTAATTAACCATTCAAAAGTCAAAATTTCTTATCGAAATTTTAATACAACCTTAATATAATCTCATAGACATTAAATAAATATTAAAATAATAATTTACTGTCAGAATTGTGGTCTTGAAACCACTATTTTTGAGACTATTGAAAACGGGCTGTTACTACTCTCTTGAAACCTTAGACTTTTCTCATAATTATCTGTTCGAGAAATTACTGAAATCGTTTCTCGCTTACGAGTTTAAAGAGACTCGACCTGAGTTACAACTAACTCACTGGGTTTCTACTGAAACTGTCATTTAGCTTATTGGAACTTGTTTTAAAATCTGGGTATGTCTAGAAATCAACTTTCGACGAGTTAACTTGGTTAGAAGTCATTGAACTTAGTGGCAACTCGTTTTCTGATACCGTGGGAGCATGGTTCTTCCACAACCCTATGCTGCTGCTGAACCACTCTAGAATTTTTCTTCTTCTTCTTCTTCTCTTATTCTCTTCTTCCTCCTCGTCCTCTTTTTCTTCTTCCTCCTTGTCCTCTTTTATTGCTCAACCCAGCTAGGGTTTTAAACTGAGGCCGTTTACATAGTAGGATACCATGTCACTTTTTCGTTACGTTTATAATGAAAAATAGTTAAAAGGACTGATTTGTTATTTTTTGAAAGTTGAGTAACTGAATTGAAATCAGAGTGACTGTTGGTGTAATTTACACATAAACATATTATAACACTTTTTATATTTTTATAATATATTTTTTACCATAACTTCAGAATTGAAATAATATAATTTTTAAGATTTATAATCTAACTTTAGAATTTTTTGACGTAATCATCCCAAACACTCATACATGTTTGTGCTTATAATATAATTTTTATAACTTAAACTTATATAAAAATAATTTCTAATGTTAAATCATGTATGAGTGGTTGGAAAACCATAAGGTAATTGGATTTAGGTTTAATTACCCACTTAATTACTCAAATTCTCATCCCTTTAAGATTTAAAAAATGTAATTGGGTGCTCTAATTACAACCCAATTTAGTGGTATCCACTAATTACAATGATTACCAAACATGTCACTTTTCTATAATTACAAGCAATTACACTCAAATCCAATTATTAAGTAGCTTTCCAAACACTTCCTAATAATGATTTAAAACGAAAAAAATTAAAGCAAAATAGATACTCTAAAAATTTTTGTTTTAATTTTTTCAATATTTTGCAAAAAGGTCCTTAACACCCTAAATTTCATAAGGTTAGAATTAATAAAATTATTAAGAAATTATGTAACGCCCTGAATAATTTTTTTATGTTTCTGTAAATATCTTACAAAAATATATGTCTGCTTCAGTAGTTAAGTGTTTTGGGTATATCTGAGAGGTCTTGGGTTCAAGTCTCACTTTTGCTAATTTTGTGATTTTTGGAATCAAGCCCTATCTTTGTTCAGTGGGCTTATATTAAATTATCTGTCAATTCACATTGGAATGAGCCTGCTGGTTCGAGTGGTAAGGAAAGTGGTGAGTTGGAGGTCTTGTGTTTTTATCCCTGCACGAGCATGGATGTTTTATTTTTTGCTTGGCTTTATGATAGAGTTTTGGTTGTTTTAGAATTCTGAGTAGTGGGTGGTTATGATTGTAGACGTAGTGGGATTTGGGTAAAATTTGTTTTCCCAAAATTTTCTCTTTCCAAAAAAACTGACGTTTTTTTCCTCTCTACTTTTTTCTTCTTTTCCTTTTTCATTTTGTTTTCTTTCTCGTTTTGGGAAAAATTATCTCCTATTTTTGGTGTTTGATTCAAGGTGATTGTACGTTGGTAAGTAAGGGTTAATATGTTTTGCTCGAGTAGGGAGTTGTTCTTTAAATTCGTGTTTTGTATTCTCGAATCAATTCGTTGGTTTTAAAATTGGGTTTTTGACAGCAGCAAATCATGAGGAATGGGACATACCTCTCGTGGAATCGTAGTTGGAGGCGTTCGAGGAGTCGAGTATACGTTGAAAACTCGAATTTTTCCTTTGTTTGTTTCGAGGAATTTCGATTTAATATCGATTTAAGCGGTTAATTCAGTGTTTTGTTGGTCAATATTAGGTGTTGAGCGGTTCGAGGGTGTTTTCACATCAAAATGATACCAGGTGTGTTCCTGAAACGCAAAAAAATGAGTTTCGACCATAGCAAAAAATGGCCACTATAGACGCCACACAGGCGTGTGGTCGGCCATATGATGGTCGTGTGCGAGACACGACCGTGTGGTCGACGAAGGCATGGCCATGCGCAAAACATGGCTGTGTGGTGGTGTGAGTGTGGTCGTGTGGGCCACACGGGCTAGGCCAAGTTGGGCGTGTGGGCCACACGGACGTGTGGGCCCATAATTCTAAAATTTTCCCTAGGGATGCACGGGTCGCTCCGATCAATTGTGGGCCTACTGTAGGTTCGGTAAGGACTAATTAAACCCTAATTTGTATGCTATGATGTTCTGATAGACTAATCTAAGTAGAATATCGAATGTATGCCTGACTGTACTGCTATACGTATATCTGGAATCTGTATATATGCATGTTGAGCATGTTAAATTTGTTATATTTGTATCTGATTTCTGCATTTGTTATTGGGGGTGGGATTTGTATATGAGGAAGAAGTATTCTATTCGGCGTTAACTGCTTATATTCTGGCAGCTTAGCTGTATATTTTCTGATATGTGTCTTAATGGCACAATATGGTGTGTAGGGATGGTGGGTGTTTTAAACCCCACGTGGTGTAATAGGACGGTCGGAGATGGTGTGTAGAGGATGGAGGTAGGATTTATGCATATCTGCTTCTGTAATTTGAATTTGAATCTGGTTTGAATCTGAAACTATATCTGCTTCTGGCTGTGTATATATTTCTGTATGTTTGCATTCTTAATTTTGATGGGTTACACACTGAATTTTCATAAACTCACAGTTGTTATCTATTTTTTCAGGTAATCCACAGACTTAGGCAGATCGGTGCAGCAGAGACTCAACGGTGACCACATGTCCGTAAACTGTCTAAACTTAGAAATTTATAGTTTTATTCTTGATTTTTGGGTTTTCATTTGAGAGTTGTAATTTTTGGGACTCTCTGGACTTTATGGCTTTAAACTGTTGATTTTTGGGATTGTTGATATTCTACATGCTTGATAAAATTAATTTATGAAATTGACGGTTTTTACGCAAAAAGAGGTTTTCCTAAGAACTCGAGTTAGATTTTTAAAATGTATCAGTTTTGTTAAACTTCTGCTGAAAAATAAGTTTTGGAAAATAAACTAATTAATCAACATTTTCGAAAATAGATATGAAGTACATGAGTTCAATAACTAAAATGATTTTACATAATTAAACCCATTCTTTGTGACATATCCGGATTAGGCCATAACGTCTAGGCAGGATTTAGGGTGTTACAAATTAGCCTTAGTCTTGATGGTTAAGAGCTTAGTATATTGCTTAGAGAACCGATGTTCAAGCCTCAATTTTCCTTTTTTTTTGTTTTAATTTTTCACTCTTCTTCCTCTTTCTTTTTTTTGAAGACAAGAAAGGCTATTTGCCCAATCGACCCTTCCAATTTTGAAACCTTATGTATTTAATAACTTTTCCTAATTATTCATTGCTTTTAATTCCTTTTTAACCCTAAATTGAACTCTTCTTTTTTTCTCTTTAAATCCTTCATCTTCTTTTATTCCCTATTTTTCTTTTTACAAAAATTTTACATTCTTTAATGGAAATTGATCTTATGAAATCCCAAATCAAAATCGATTCACGATTCAACCCGTTCGTTCTTTGAGCGTTGAATTTATCATTGATAACCTTCAAAATCCCATTAAGAATTTCTAAGTAAGCCTCAACCCTAATCTTTATATCTCGAATCTTTAAAGAATTTCTATCTAATGGTAATCTTGTGATCGGTTAAATGATCTTTCTCAATTTTTCATCGAAACTTTTGACCATCTTGTTTTATCTTGAAATTAACCATTAATCCTTGCATAATTGTTGATTGAAGGACCTGTTTTAAGTACCCCATATTAGATTTGAATGAGAGGGACGTTGCTCGATCTCTTGGTGAAAGGTGTGTGTTCTTTTACAAGTGAATCGGGGTAAAACTGTGCCTAGGATAAGGTCACACGGGCATGTGAACCACATGGCCATGTCCTCTTACAAACCCTAGTATAGTTCGCTTCTCACATGGGCACGACCCTTCCACACGGGCGTGTAGACCACATGGGTGGACCACACGACCTACCACACAACCACATGCCTTGGAAACCCTAGTGTAGTTTGTAAACCACATGGCTTCAGTCTATTACACGGTCGTGTAACCCTTCCACACGGCCTGTGGCATCTAATAAAACCTAGCCACACAACCATGCACCCCCTATTTTTCTAAGTTTATAGTTTTAACCAAAATATTGTGATTTACTCAATTTAGTCCTTCATTGATCCTCGAACCATTTTTAGTGTTTTATTTTATTAAATTAAGTCCATGATAATACGAGTAATGTTAGAATCCATGATCTGATTGACTGAATTATTAATCTCTGTACATTCTTTAAATTATTTTTAGAGTTTTCCCTTACTCAATTAAGCCCCTGATATTATGTGAATTTTGAAATTTATGTTTAATACCTTAAGTTCTCTTTTTAAATCGCATGATACATAAACATTTTGTGTTTTTTGATAAAGTGAAACTGTTAAATTAAAAGTGATAATATTAGTACCACCCTACGAAGAACATGATAAGCACGTTAAGTGTTTGTGATGAATTGAGTACATGTTACATGTCTACTACTAGTGTTGATTTGTGATAAACATGTTAAATTGCATAATTTTTTGTATTTAATTTGGCTTATTGTTGAACTGAACCCTGCTAATTAAGTGCTTTTATGATTTAATATTTGTCAGGGATGTAATTGGACGAAAACAAGCAAAAAAGGAGCCAAATCGAAAGACAAATTATTGAAATGGGGCTAAAGCAAAAAGATGGAGCAAGCCAAGGACTCAACATAAATTTTGACTTCGTAAAAAGTTAAAAATAGGGAGATATTTTGTTATATTATTTCTATTTTTATTTTATTTATTAATTTAGTTAGGCTATTTTTAGTAAATCCATGTATATAGATAGAGGTATTTGCCTCTTTGAAAATCATTCATTAATTGAGTTTTCCTACTTCTCTTTGGAAATTTATTATCCTCTTTATCTTCTTTTTCCTACTTCAATTGAGAATTGGAATACTTTTGTCTTGCTTTTTACAAAGTTGTTCTAATTCTCTTTTCAAATATTTTTTCCCTATCCATTTCCATCACTTTTCATACAATTTCCATCATCTCCTATAACCTTCAAGCATGAATAAATTCATGCTTAACTAAATTCCTATCTTAGCGTTAGGCCAGTGTTCGTTTCGGTCGAGGATCGTGAGATTCGTATTCGCGCTAAAAATCCTTCCAAGCGGTATTCATTTCTTTTCTAAGTATCGGGATAGCCCAATCATCTCTTAAGGTTAAACTCGACTTCAAGTCAAAGTGCACGTTGGGTTGGAGCCATGTTTGCTGACAGTTGGAGAAACGAGTCGGTGGTGCTGTATTCGATTCTCTGAGAACAAATCAAAGAAGAAGTGACCGGGTTTAAACGACCCACGCGGTTGAGGTCATTGATTCGAGTTGGGTTCTTCAGAACGTAAGGCTACCGGAATCTTCAATCGGAAACACGTGTATCTTGGTTAGATAATCGGTAAGGGTTGGTTTGCAGGACGTACTAAGACCAGCTACGAGAGGAAGAATTGTTGGTTAGGACGTTTTTAATCACTATAACCAGCTTATCGTTTGGAGGAGAAGAACCATTTTCGGGGATCGATTTTGACACGAAATTTACTGAGTCTAAGGCTAAGGCTATTTATTTTGTTGACACATTTTTAAATTTATTCCCAATTTACATTTAATCGATTGCTTATTTTAGAATATTTTACTTTCTTAAACGTTCTCAACCCCCCACTTTACTTATTTATTTTATTTTTCGCAGGTACGTTTGGAGTAGTGGGCACGACACTTGCCACGACCTCTTGACACGACGACATTCTGTTCATAAGTGAACACAAAAATTAATTGCAATCCAATCCCTATGGATTCGACCCTACTACCACTCTTACTACGATTTAGAGTTATTTAGTAGGAATTATATTTGGTGGATTTGATGCTTACTAAATTTTGGTGCCGTTGCCGGGGATTGGAGATATTTTTTTAATTTTTTGTTTGTTTACCTTATGACCAGATCGGAACCAGGAAATCTAGAGTTCGAACCAGAAATTGAGAAATTGGCTAGACAACTGCGAAGAGAAGCCATACGACATGGTAAAAGGCCAAATCCTAGATTCGAAACCATATCTTACACCGCGGAAATATTTGATGAACCAGACGAGATGGCCGAGCAAATGATAAGCTAGCTTGTAGCGGCACTGGACGAACAACAGCCCTGATGTATAACCTATCCGGCAGGAGGAATGCCGTTCGAGCTAAAGTCGGGTTTGATCCATTTACTACCCACCTTCCGTGGATTACAAAATGAAAATCCGCACACCCACCTTAAGGAATTCCACATGGTGTGCATAAGCATGAAGCCTCAGGGAGTAACCGAAGACCAAATTAAACTTCGTGCTTTTCCATTCTCATTAGCCGACTCTGCTAGAGAGTGGCTATTATATTTACCTCTGGGATCTGTTAACACATGGTCTAACATGTCTCGTTTGTTTCTTGACAGGTTCTTCCCTGCAGCTTGAGTGGTCGAACTAACAAGGGACATCGTAGGAATCCGCCAGAAAGACACTGAGTCGCTCTACGATTACTGGGCGCGGTATAAAAAGTTGTGTGCAAGCATCCCACAATATGGACTCACTGAACAATCATTCTTGCAGTATTTTTATGAGGGCTTTCTTGGGATGGAAATGAAAATGATTGATGCTGTAAGTGGGGGGCGCTTGTCAACATGACACCTCAAAGAGTGAGAGAGTTGATATCAACCATGGCTGCCAACTCTCAACAGTTCCGACCGGCCACAGAACCCACAAGACGGGTTCATAGGTTAAGTTCTCTATCTCTAGAAGATAAAATTGATAAGTTGACTAACGTTGTTCAAACTCTGCTTATAGATAAAACTGGCCTAGCACGGTTGTGTGGAATCTGTGCTAAACCAGACCACTCGATAGACTCATGTCCTATTCTACAAGAAGATTCGACCAAACAAAAAATGTTGTCGGTAACTTTCCAGGACCACCCCAAAGGCGGTATAACCCATACTCGAACTCGTTCAATGTGGGGAGGAAAGATCACCTGAATCTCAGTTATGGGTCGAATCCACAGTTCAATCAACCATACCAACCAAGGCCGCCTCCGAATCAACAGTTACCACCCCCAAAGTCATCCTTGGAAGCCATAGTGGAAAGGTTAGCCAATAGTACTGAGAAATTTCAACAAAAAACTAACATGCATTTGCAGGAGTTGGACAAGCAAGTGGGCAAACTCGCGCTCACAGTTAGCCGTTTGGAGTCCCAAGGTAAGCTGCCATCCCAAATAGAACCAAACCCTTGACACAATACAAGTGCTATGACATTGAGGAGTGGGAAGGTTTGGAGTCCAAACCTGACACGAGTCAAGCCCACGACACAAGTTGTGCCCATGATAGTGGTCGAGATAATGAGAAACTTAGCACTGAAGCTTCAGTAGAGCCAACACGACCAAACTCGTTTGTAGCACCACCTCTGTTCCCTGGAAGGCTTGTCCAGTGCAAAAAGGAGCGAGAAGAAAAGTAGATCCTCGACACCTTCTGAAAGGTAGAAATCAACATACCCCTTCTCGACGTAATCAAGCAGATCCCACGGTACGAAAAATTCTTGAAAGAATTATGCACGAGTAAAAGAAAACTCCTGGGCAATGAAAAGGTAAGTGTCGAAGAAAACGTCTCCGCCGTTCTGCAAAGGAAAATCCCACCCAAATGTAAGGACCAAGGTATGTTTTTTATATCCTGTAAAATAGGTAGTGTCGGTATCAAAAAGGCCATGTGTAACTTAGGCGCATCAATTAATGTTATTCCATTATCAACTTATAAACTACTTAACACGGGTCCTTTGAAGGAAACAGATGTGATTATTCAACTAGCAGATAGGTCTGTGGTGTACCTGGAAGGAGTATTGGAGGACGTTCTTGTAAAGGTCAACAAGCTAATATTTCCTGTAGATTTCTACATCATCAACATCAAGGATGACAATTCAGCTAATTCATCAGACATACTCTCGGAAGACCATTCTTGAGTATCGCACAAACAAAGGTTGACGTACGGAGCGGGGTACTCACTATGGAATTCGATGGTGAGGTAGTGAATTCAATGTTTATAAAGCTATGAATCGCCCTAGCATGATTTCTAACGTGTCTAATGTTGATATAATTGGCCCTTTAGCTTAATTATATTTAGAATATTACGACGAGGACGAATTAAGAGCTGTTCTTAGCAGGAGTTTAGACTTTGATACCATAAAGGAATTAGAAGAGTGGATAACCTTTAAAGATTTTGTTCACAAAACAGTAGGTCATATGGAGGCACCACAACAATGGAGAAACCCAGGTAAATTTCTTGAATTAACTCATTCACAGACTAAACTTGTACCATCTGTCTTGCAGGCCCCGGAGTTGGAACTCAAACCACTCTCAGACCACTTGAAGTACGCTTATCTCGGTAAAAAAATACCTTGCCGGTGATAATCTCGAGTAAACTTTCAAGAATAGAAGAAGGAAACTTAGTACGAGTTCTTAGGGACTATAAGGAGGTAATAGGATGGACGATAGCTGACATTAAGGGATTGAGCCCCTCGACTTGCATGCACAAGATTCCAGTGGTTGAAAGTGTTGTTCCTAAAAGGGAGGCTCAAAGATGACTCAATCCGCCCATGATGGAAGTGGTAAGAAAATAAATCCAAAAGCTGCTTGATGCCGGGATGATCTATCCCATTTCTAACAGTAATTGGGTTAGCCTAGTCCACAGTACCAAAAAAGACCGGCGTAACCGTAATCGAGAATTCGACAAGTGAGATGGTTCCCACCCGGGTCCAGAACAGGTGGAGCGTCTGTATCGATTACAGGAAGTTAAATTCACTAACTCAGAAAGATCACTTTCCACTTCCTTTTATTGACTAGATGTTAGAACGATTAGCTAGAAAGTCTCATTATTGTTGTCTCGATGGTTACTTAGGGTTTTTCCAAATTCTAGTAGCACCAGAGGATCAGGAGAAGACGACGTTTATGTGCCCATTTGGCAAGTTCGCTTATAGACGAATGTCGTTCGGACTTTGTAACGCACCAGCTACGTTTCAGAGGTGCATGGTAAGTATATTCTCCGACTACGTCGAGAAAATAATCGAGGTGTTCATGGACGACTTTACTGTATATGGTGAGTCCTTCGAGGTATGTCTGATGAATCTTGCAAAATTTTTGGAAAGATGCTTAGAATTTAATCTTGTTCTAAATTATGAAAAATGCCATTTTATGGTAGATAAGGGATTAGTTCTAGGTCATATTATTTCTGCTGAGGGAATTTCTGTCGATAAAGCGAAAATTGACGTTATTAACTCACTACCATACCCTACAACTGTGAGGGAGATTCGATCTTTCCTTGGTCATGTAGGTTTCTACAGGCGATTCATTAAAGACTTTTCAAAAATTACGCAACCACTTTGTAACCTCTTACAAAAGGATAAGGAGTTTGAGTTTGACCAATCATGTAGAGATGCGTTTGACACGCTCAAACATAAGCTCGTTTCAGCACCTATCGTTCAACCACCAAACTGGAATTATCCTTTCGAGATAATGTGTGACGCTAGTGACCATAGCGTAGGAGCAGTCCTCGGACAAAGGATCGAGAAGGAGCCACATGTCATCTTCTATGCTTCCAAAACTTTGGATGCTGCCCAAATCAATTATTCGACCACAGAAAAAGAGTTCCTAGCTATAGTCTTTGCCTTAGAAAAATTTCGTTCATATTTGTTAGGAACTAAGATTGTAGTTTTTTCTGATCATGCAGCCCTCAAATATCTGATCAGAAAGAAGGAAGCAAAACCGAGACTTTTAAAGTGGATACTACTTTAACAAGAATTTGATCTCGAAATAAAGAATAAAAAAGGACATGAGAATTTAGTGGCTGACCATTTGAGCCGAATTCCTCCTTCGAAGGATGCAACACCACTTAAAGATGTTTTTTCGGATGAAAACTTGCTTGCTGCTCAGACGATTTTTCCTTAGTACGCAGATATGGTGAATTATCTTGCTACAGGTATAATCTCTTCTAATTTATCGCGATCTGAAGAAGAAAAGATCAAACGAGAATCATGATATTATGTTTGGGACGACCCTTACCTTTGGAAGTACGGTTCCGACCAGGTAATTCGACGATGCGTAGCAGAGACTGAGGTACAGTCGATTCTTTTTTTTTTGTCATTCTTATGTATGTGGTGGACATTTTGGTCCCAAACGAACTACGCATAAAGTGCTTAAATGTGGGCTATATTGGTTACATATTTTTCGAGATGCATATTTATTCTATAAAACATGCAAAAAAGGTTAGAAAGTAGGAAACTTGAGTCGAAAAAATGAAATGCCTCTAACTCCTGTGTATGTTTGTGAAATATTCAACATTTGGGGCATTGATTTTATGGGCCCTTTTGTCTCATCATTCGGTAACATCTATATTCTACTTGAAGTTGACTATGTGTCGAAGTGGGTGGAAGCAAAAGCCACTTGTCATGCTGATGCCAAAACGGTAGTCGATTTTCTAAAAATTTATATTTTTTCTAAGTTCGGCACACCGCGGGTTTTGATCAGCGATTGAGGTACGCATTTTTGTAATAAAGTAATTGATACACTTTTGAAAAAAAAACGGAGTGGTGCAACGAGTCCCTACAGCCTACCACCCTCAATCAAACGGTCAAGCGGAGGTGTCAAATTAGGAAATCAAGTTGATTTTGGAGAAAACTATTAAACCGGATAGAAAAGACTAGAGTTTACGACTCAACAATGCACTCTGGATGTACCAAACTACTTATAAAAGACTCATAGGTATGTCTCCTTATCGACTAATTTTTGGTAAATCGTGCCATTTTCCTGTTGAGCTAGAACATAAAGCGTTTTGGGCGGTTAAGCAATGCAACATGGAGTTAGAAGCTGCAGGTAAACATTGTAAATTACACATCCAAGAACTCGAAGAAATTCGACGAGAAGCGTATGAGAGTGCCCAAATTTATAGAGATAAGGTCAAAGCATACCATGACCAGAAGATAACCCATAAATAATTTATTGTAGGACAGAAAGTATTACTTTATGACCCTACGTTGAGAATTTTGTAGGTAAGCTTCGGACTAAGTGGTTAGGACCTTTTATTGTTACTCACGTGTTTCTACATGGTGCAGTCGAGGTTAAAAGCTAAGTATCTGGAAAAATTTTCAAAGTCAACGGATAGCGACGAAAGCTTTTTTACGAAAACTTTCAAGTCCATTTGGTTGAGGAATTGGTCTTGGAAGAACCGGCTGAATAAATTTCCAAGTCATCGAGCTAACGACGTTAAATAAAAGCGCTTTTTAGGAGGCAACCCAAATTTATTTCTGTCTATTTTTATTTAGTTATTTCCATCTGTTTAGATTTTTAGTTTAAGTAAAATTTAGGTTGTAAATAAATAAATTAATTCCTATTTTAACTCAGTCAATTTTATGTTTTCAGGGACACTATAAGGTCATGAATTTTTAAGAAGACGGGTAATGATGGTGGCATGAGCAGGACATGCTTCAAATAAAAAACCCAAAAATTCCTACCTTCATAGAATTTTTAAACCCAAATCCAAAAAAAACCCCATTTAACCATGAAACAAACCTAATAACCAAAAGAAAAAAACCAACTTATCCCCAAAACCCAAATAACAATCCAATACCCATTTAACCCACTACACATACCCAAGTACCAACCCAACAACACAAAGTCCAATTAACCCACTTATCCTATAAACCCCAAACCCAATTTCCACCAACTAACCCAATAAATCTACATACCAAAATACCCCCAAAAAACCATTAAAACCCCCATTTAACCCATTCCCCGAAAACTCAAAACAAACCCAAAAAGAAAAATAAAAAATAATAATAAAAAAGAAAAAGAGCCCCTAAATCCCCAAAATTTCCCAACCCATTTTCACTTCATCTTCATCTTCTTTAAATAAAAAAACAAAACCCTAACACCATTCCGTACACCGTCGGTCGCCGCCGACCTCTATTGCAGGCCCCACCTTGCGCCACTGCTCCGTCCTTAAGCCCCCGTCCGAAGCCGTTTCCATCACCAAACATCCCGTTTTCCCTTCCTTTTCCTCTTCCTTCTTTTCTTTTCTTTTACCCTTTTCTTCTTTTTTTCTCCACTGTAAAAACCATTCGCTGCCCTTACAACCGAAGCCTCAACTGTCGGCCTCCCTCACCAACGCCGTCACTACTCCATCTCTATTTTTCTTGTTTTTTCAAATCACCAAACACCCAAAACCACCCTTTCACCCACCTTAACCGACCACGAAATCAAAAACCCCACCACAACCTTGCGAAAATTGACCTAAAGCCTCATTGCCACCAATAGTCGTCGTCGGCTGCCGCTATCACCGCCGTGTGCAGCCGCAATCTGCCACCGTCGAAACAAGTAAAGCCATTTACTTGTGACGCCAAAATAGTACCATGGTTCGAACTCAAAACCAAGCGGCTGACAATTTTCTAGTCTCACTTAACCGAAATCGGCATAGGTTCTCTGCACCTCCCATCGTCAATATAGTCGATGATGAGCCTTCCCCATATCCTCTGAGACGAATGGCCGCACAAACAAGAACCCGTCATCGAAGAAGTCTGACTCCGGTCGAACTAGAGCATTTAGACAGCAGCTCCGCCATTTTTGAAAGGTCGAATCCTCATCCTCAACCTATTTTACCTTTACTAACATATTTTGCAGGTAATCCAGACGAGGCACGCCCTTCTAACGATCATCTCGAGTCTCCTTCAACAGCAAACGAACGCATCCCCCAGCGCCAAATTAGATCGTCTACTACTCGAGTCCGTCGACAACAGACACGGGAACCAGCAACGCTGACGCACAGCAGTACTGACGCTGCTGAAAGTACGAATCCACCTGACTCACCCACTGAGTTCGTTCGACCTACACGAAATAGTCAACGTAATAGATGAGGACGTGCAAACACAATTCCTACTGAAGGAAGATTACGAGGTTTCTTAGATTTTTCGGATTCAGAGCACCGAGAGCGATATGACAACATCCGACAACGTCCAATCTCAGTCTGTAAGCAAATCGATATCACCACTCTTGACATGTTAAATATCCATGCTGCTATGATTGATTATTTTGATGCTATTGGTTGGAGTTCTTTTACAAATATATCCTGTGATGCATATTATGAGTTGATATATGAATTTTACACCACTTTTAGCTTCAATGTTAATGAATTACAAACTATCGAAACACAAAATATTATCTGTTTTCGTTTGCTTGGTAGGGATTTTTGTATGTCAATTTCAGATTTTAACATTGCCATGTGTTTCGTTGACCCTGACAATATTCAGTCCGATTCGTATCATACTGCTCTATTAGATATTTTGAGTGACTTTAATGCTCAAGATGCCTATCGTGTTTTAACCCATTCTAATCAACTTTATAATCCAAACACCACAAAAGACTTATTGGTGCATGAACTTGCTTTGAGATATATTCACCGATTTTTGGCATTTCAATTTTTAGGACGAAATGATTCATCCTCTGTCTTAACTAGAACTGAATTGTTTTTCTTGTGGTGTATGCATTCTGGATTAAAAGTTAATTTAGGATATTGGTTTGCTCTGAACTTTCATACTATTTTTCGATGTAATCGTCTGTTAATACTTGGGTCATATATTACGCACTTAACCTCTACACTTTTTCCTTCTGAAATCGATTTCTCATCCTTGACATGTGCATATAGTATGGACAGCCTAGGTAAATATTGTTTGGATTCTATGGGTTTGCTTTCCGGCACCCCTACTGCATGTTATTTTGTTCCTCTAAGTACACGGACTACTCGTGAGAATATGGTTTTTCGCCAACGCCCACACTTCGCTACTCGGGAACAAGAGGAACAGCCTCAAACTGTGAAGGCACGTTTAAGCCAGATCGAAGCTCGACTTGGAAGAATGGAAACTCAAGTCTCCACAATCGTCGACATTTTGCAGAGTCATCACTTCCAACACCAACAATGTCATTAAAATACATGGGGAGTGTTCTTAACTTTTTCTTTTTTAATTTATTTAGGCTGCTGACTTTTAATTCACATGCTTGAGGGCAAGCATAGTTTAAGTGGGGGGTTGGATTGGAAAGTAAATATGCATGATTTTTTGCTGCATGTCTCTCTTTTGCATGTGTTCAATCTTACGATGAATTCTTTCGACAATTTATTTAACATTGAGCCTTTAACATCATACTTAGTCGATTTAAGCAATTGGGCAAATTTTGAATTAAATGTTCAAGTATATAGATTGGTCGACATTTATGTTTTAAAGTTGGTATCTATAGCTAGAATTTTTCGTATGAATTGATTGATTGAATAAAATATATTTGCTTGTGCATAAATAATTAAATAAATAAAATGAATAAAATAAATAAGGTAAAGTTGTGAGTGAAGTTTCGAAAATGTGACCGGATTGAGTAACCGGGGTAGGGTGCTTGGGTTGTCATCTTATCTCACGTAAAAAGGTTCGAGTGACAAGTCGATAACTTATAACATTCCGCTAACTGAGCCTCTATTAAAAAAAACTATTTAAACCGAGTAACCGGGATAGGGTGCTTGGGTTGTCATCCTAGTTCACGTAAAAAGGTTTGAGCACGTCCATAATTTTATGTGTAGTTAATAATGCCATGCAAATTATTGGATTCAAACTCAATTTAATGAAATTGTTTAGTTGGCATATTTCAATTTTGTGACACTTGTTGATCAAAATATATATTTTGAACATTTATTTATTTTTTGCCTATGTTGTTTGCATTGATTGAGGATGTGGAAAAGAGGCTCGATTTGTAAATTATAGAATGAGTTCTAATGTTGGAAAGAACAACATGCTTGAGGGCAAGCATGAGCTAAGTAGGGGCGATTTGATAAACATGTTAAATTGCATTTTTTTTTATTTAGTTTGGCTTATTATTGAACTGAACCCTGCTAATTAAGTGCTTTTATGATTTAGTATTTGTCAGGGATGTAATTGGACGAAAACAAGTAAAAAAGGAGCCAAATCAAAAGACAAATTATTGAAATGGGGCTAAAGCAAAAAGATGGAGCAAGCCAAGGACTAAACATAAATTTTGACTTAGTAAAAAGCTAAAAATAGGGAGATATTTTGTTATATTATTTCTATTTTTATTTTATTTATTAATTTAGTTAGGCTATTTTTAGTAAATCCATGTATATAAATAGGGGTATTTGCCTCTTTGAAAATCATTCATTAATTGAGTTTTCCTACTTCTCTTTGGAAATTTATTATCCTCTTTGTCTTCTTTTTCCTACTTCAATTGAGAATTGGAATACTTTTGTCTTGCTTTTTACAAAGTTGTTCTAATTCTCTTTTCAAATATTTTTTCCCTATCCATTTCCATCACTTTTCATACAATTTCCATCATCTCTCATAACCTTTAAGTATGAATAAGTTCATGCTTAACTAAATTCCTATCTTAGCTTTAGGCTGGTGTTCGTTCCGGTCGAGGATCGTGAGATTTGTATTCGCGCTAAAAATCCTTCCAAGCGGTATTCATTTCTTTTCTAAGTATCGGGATAGCCCAATCATCCCTTAAGGTTAAACTCGACTTCAAGTCAAAGTGCACGTTGGGTTGGAGCCGTGTTTGCTGATAGTTGAAGAAACGAGTCGGCCGTGTTATATTCAATTCTCCGAGAACAAATCAAGGAAGAAGTGATCAGGTTTAAACGACTCACGTGGTTGAGGTCGTTGATTCAAGTTGGGTTCTTTAGAACACAAGGCTACCAGGATCTTCAATTGGGAACATATCTCGGTTAAATAATCGGTAAGTGTTGGTTTGCAGGACGTACCAGGACCAGTTACGAGAGGAAGAATTTGTGGTTAGGATATTCTTAATCGCTATAACCAGCTTATCGTTTGGAGGAGAAGAACCATTTTCGGGGATCGATTTTGACATGAAATTTACCGATCTAAGGCTAAGGCTATTTATTTTGTTGACACATTCCTAAATTTATTCCCAATTTACATTAGTCGATTGCTTATTTTAGAATATTTTACTTTCTTAAACGTTCTCAACCCCCCGCTTTACTTATTTATTTTATTTTTCACAGGTACGTTTGGAGTCGTGGGCACGACACTTGCCACAGCCTCTTGACACGACGACATTCTATTCATAAGTGATCACAAAAATTAATTGCAGATCCAATCCCTGTGGATTCGACCCTACTACCACTCTTACTACGGTTGAGAGTTATTTAGTAAGAATTATATTTGGTGGATTCAACGCTTACCAATTTGTCATAATACAAAGCATGAAATAGTGAATTGCATGGGGCAGAACATTGTACAGAGGAAGAGTAACAATTTATTAAATCTGTAAACAAGTGGTGGCTCGTCCACAAAACCTAGTAGCAGTTTATTTAATCTACAAATATGTTGTGCACCCACAACAAGTGGTAGTAACTGAAAATGGTTTTTTTTTTATCTAAAATACTGGTGGTTTACCCACATTTTTCTTTCCAAAGTGGCAGCTTATCTGCAAATCAGTGGTGGCTCGTCCACAATCTGAAGTGATATGGTAGATGAATTCTAGGGAACTCATAAGTGAAGTGTGTAGTAGAGTTGGGTAGGACTAGCTTGTTAATTTGAAACTATATTGCATTTATAAGCACATGCATATAAAACTATGAATACCGAAATACATAAGTGAAGTGTTTTATGTAAAAAAAATTGTTAATCTAAGGTGCTTTATGGTTGTTTTTAATCTTAAAATTGCTAATCCATGTGCTCTATTTATTTTTCATTTTGTTTTGGTTTTTCTTATAATGGATGTAACGCTCCAAAATTTCCTTACTTTCGGCTTTTGTGATTTGTTGTGCAGAAAAATAATTGTTTATGTTTTTGCAATTATTCGACACAAATATTTGTCTGCTTTAGTAGATATGTGCTCTGGGTGTGTTGGGGAGGTCTAAAGTTCAAGTCAAGTCTTGGGCTAAATTTTCGTTTTTGTTAAATAAAGCCTTACCCTTGGTTAATAGGCTTAAAAATATTTATTTGTAAAAGCATATTAGAATGGGCCTGCTGGTCTGGTGGATAAATGATGTGTTAAAGTGGTGGAGGTCTTGGGTTCGAGTCTAAGTAGAGGCATTATTTTTGCTGCTCTTATCATATTGGTGTTTGAGTTAGACTGGAATACTAAAGGTGGAGTGTTTAGTAGAGTGAATCAAGTGAATGAGGAGTTACCCAGATCATTCCATTCCCTCTGCTGAAATTCTCTGCAAAAATTCCCCTATCTCTAATTTTCTTTGCTTCTTTTTCGTTCAACTATAATTTCTCTTGCTGCCGTTCTTCTTTTTGTGTTTCCCCTCCTTACCATCATTAATTTTTGGGTTTTTTCCTGTCGTATTTGCTTATCTTTATGATTAGTGTGCCTTCGATAAGTGATCTTTTCTCTCGTGATGCTATCGTAGTTGTATAGGATATTAATGGAAGTTTGGTTACTGTTTAGGAGATGATCGAGAGACTGAAATCAACATTTTGCCTAGTTGATTTGAAGTAAGGAGCGTTCTAGTAGCAGTAAGTAACTCATTCATTTTCGAGATTAAGTGTTAAGGCTTATTTTTGGGCTTCTAAAAGATTGGATATTCTAATTATAGGTTCTAGCGGTCTCGGGTTTGCGTAATCGTCAGAAACAAACCAGGTGTATACTCCAATTGCACACAAATTGTGTTTTGGTGAAAGTTGAAAAGCCTATTGTTGACGCCACACGACCGTGTGGACTGCCCGTGTGGAGGCTCTGTGGCGAGACACGGCCATGTGATCGACGAACCAGGCCATGTGCGCTCAACACAGGCGCGACGGACATTGCCATATGAGGCGCGATGTAACACCCTGAATTTTGGGCCTAGAAATATTGGGCCTTGAGTTTTGGATCCTAGCTTAGTATTTTTAGGAGTTTAATTTTGGCCTTCTAGAAGGTTGGAAATGGCGTGAAGATGGACTCTAAGGGGAGTGCTCAGTAGAGATTTTTAAGGTGGAGATAATGGAGAGAAAATAGGAGATTGAGAGAGAGAGAGAGTTGGTGCCGAATAGGACTGCAGGGGAGGCTTGAATCGGCTTGTGCTTATTTAAAGGAATGCCGAATGTGCATGAGGGTTTTGGTTTCTTTTACTGAATTCACTTGCTAGCTAAACCTTTCTTATTTTCTTTTCTTCTCCCTTGCATTCTTACCGAAGCTTCACTCAAGATTTTCATCTCTTAAAGCCGAATACCATCCCTAAATTCTTAAAAGCTGAAAGTCACCTTTGTATCCTTAAAAGCTGAATACCTATACTTTCTTATCAACATCTTCCCTTAAATCTCCTAAAAGCCGAATATTCATCTTCTCTTACTGATTTTTTTTGTTTTCTTGCATCACAAACCTATTCGGTTACTTGCAACCCTTGATCAAGTGAATAAAAGCCGATTGCACATTCAGTAGGGATCTAGGCCGCCAGTTCTGAAATCAGTTTCGGTAAGTGCCTAGTTAATCATTTTTAGTGTGTTTGGTAAAGCTGAAGGGGCTATCTAATCCTCACTTTTCTTGACGATTAACCCTGTTAAACTAGGGGTAGGGTTCTAGGATTCCAAGCGTGGAAAGGATCTCTAGCGAATGATCTAAGAATATTCAGGAATATTTAGTAAGGAAAGGCTAGAAAAGCGGAAGGTACACGGTAAGGTTACGGTAAGGCTTCGGGATTTGATTAAGTTGTAGTTTAAGGTATAGAATTGATTCGAAAATGGTTTTGATTGTAGGTCGAGGCTAAGAATAGTGTAGTGCGGGTTGTCAATCAGGTGTGTACATACACTACACACACGACAATCGACAAAAGATGAAATCCTGAATGGGCCTGACAAACTTGTAGGCCCAAAGTGGCAAATTTGTGATATGAAACTGTATGATGGATTAACATGCATGATTGTATGATCACATGATTGGATTATGATCGGGCTTAATGGGCTTCATAAGTATGTTTGGGTTTTATAGGGTGGTAGAAATGCATGCTAGAATTTAATGGACTTTAGGCCTAGTTAAATGGACTCTCAAGTTTTCATAAAACTTAACTAAGTAATAAACATGTCTATGGATAAGTCGACAAACTAAGGTGTAGCAACCGACATATGCATGTCTAGGATTGGATCATGGAAGAGCCTGGTACTTAAGCGGTCCGAGTGACCCACCTTCTCTTCTCTTGAATCCTACCTGGTGCATAGTGTCCGTTCACTTTAGCGGCGATGACTTGTTGATGGGCCAAAATCCATAATTAAAATCCATATCATTAGGAAATTACAAAAATACCCTCCTAAGGTAGAATTACGGAAATACCCTTCTAAGGTAGAATTACGAAAATACCCTCCTAAGGTAGAATTACGGAAATACCCTCCTAAGGTAGAATTATGAAAATGCCCTGTAAGGTAGAAGTACTAAGACACCTGCATAGGGTAGGAGTACCGAAATATCCCTATAGGCTAGAGTTACGAGAATACCCCTAGGTAGTGAAATGACCAAAATACCCCTAAGTGCTTAATGTGTGAAAATGTGTGAAAATTTGTATGATGCATTTATGAATTGTATGTTGCACTTGGGTGGGTTTTGATGATACGGAGGAAGTGTTTTGGGGATTGCATAGTCGCTTGAAGACCGTGGATCCACCGTAGGCTATTTAAGCCACCGAGTAGCTTTGCTACACCGCACATTTATAGCAGCCTTGCTGTAATATGAGTAGTGCCGCAACCGGTGCTACCTTTGGAGTGTAGAGGATGGGTGGGTTGATATAGACATCCCCACAGATGTGTTGGGCTGGTACGGGTGGTGTGTAGCGATTGGATTTGGGATAGGAACATTTGCATTCATGAAATTCTGATATGATATGAGGTCAATGTGGGCTAAGGCCCAGACCACCGATATTGATTAGGGCTCAGGCCCAATGTGATATGTGCATACTGAATTGATTTGATTGCCAACGGTCGTACATACTGAGTTTCGAAATTCACACCCTTATTGTTAATATTTCAAGTGATCTACAGTAGATGGCTCGACGCGGGAAAGGACTGGGAGATAGCTACACTGCGAGTTACTTAGGGATTTTCAATATAGATGTATTAAGTGTTTTATAATTACTTTTAAATCTCTACTGTGATGTAATAAGGCTATATATCTTCGATTTCATTATTTACTTGGGATTTTATTTAGTTACTGCTATAATTAATAAACATGTTTTTTTTTCTAATTATTCATTTAATTTAATTCTTCGAATTTTTAACTAAGTAAATTCCTATCAAGCATATTTCATTTCGAACTAAGTTTTTTAACTAAACCAATTTTTGAAAGCAAACTTTCAATGTGACATCGCCAGATTCGGGCCTAACTTCTAGGCCGGGTTTGGGGTGTTACACGCGATACCGTGTGCGAAAGACAAGCTCGGCCAAATGGGCCGTGTAAGTCCACATAGGTAAACCACACGGGCGTGTGGGATTTTGGACCAAGCCGTGTGATCCACACAGCCAAGGGCAATTTAGGCCATGTGGGCCACACGGGCAGGCCACATGGACGTGTGAGCCCATTTTTTTGAAATATTCTGTAAGGTTGCACGGGTCGCCCAAGTCGATTGTGACATGTCATAGGGTCGGTAAGGATATCTTAGACCCGTTCTGTGTTCTAATATTGTGATATATATGTAAGCATGTTCTTGTAAGCTTGTGTATCTGTCTGATTATCTGGTATCTGTTATCGGCATTATAGCATGCCATGATATTATGTTGCATTGCATTGGGGTGGGATTAATGATGAAGTGAAGGAAGATTTGATAGGCTTCTAGCCTGTTATCTGGAAGCTATGCTGTGTATATCTGTTACGTGTCGATTTATGGTACCTTATGGTGTGTAGAGTTGGATGGGTTGATTTTATCCCCATACTTAGTGTGTAAGGCTGAGTGGGTTGATTTTATCCCAACATGGTATGTAGGGTTGGACGGAGATGGTGTGCAGGGTTGGTGGGCATGTATCTATTCTAATCTGATATGCATGTATTATCTGTATGGGCTAAGGCCTGATTATATCCGATTCTATTCTAAGTGGGCTAAGGCTCACACCATTTTTGTTAAGGGCTTAGGCCTGAATTATGACTGCTATCAGTTATCTGACCGCATGCATGCTATACTGTGGGGATGTACACACTGAGTTTGTGAAAACTCACCCCCTCTTTATTTGTTTATTTGCAAGGTAATCCCCAGCAGTAGATGGGTCGGTGCAACGGAGGGCTCGACAGTGACCACTGCTAGATACTTTCTGGATTTCACGGCTTTACTGGTTATTTACTATCTTACTATTTTTGATTATTTTAGGAGTTTTGATGTAATTATTTTGGACTGTTTTGGTTTTTAATTTGGGGATTTTGACTGTTTTTATGGATTTATACTGCAACATCACAAGCACCGTTTTTCCAAAATTAACTAAGAGCTTCCGCATAAAAGAAATGGGTTTTAGCAAATCAGTTAATTCACGATCTTTCTGACTTAAGAAAATATAATAAACAAAATGAGCTTTTATATTCAAATGGTTTTTCAAAACACTTTCAAGTGATATCTCCAGATTCGGCCATAACGTCTAGGCCGGGTTTGGGGTGTTACAATGGAACTCACACTATGCTTCATAGCTCACCCCCTTTTATTTTTATCCTTTCAGATAACCTACCAAATTAGGATGCAGATACAACATATAGAGGGCTCGGAAACATTTTACTTCTATGAAATTATTATTAGGCTTGTTTTTATAATTTCAGTTATTTTGGAACTGTATTATTTTATATATTTTGTGGCATGAGACTAATATTTAAGGTTATTTAACATGCATGACATTTAACTTAATTTTAAAATATGACTTTTATTTAATTAAGGCATGAAAAATAATTTTATTAAAACCAAGTAAAAATCACTTTTCTGCTACTGGGTCATAATTAAATTCTGTCTAGTAAATAAACTAGAAGTTAACTAATTTTTCAATGGTATTCACCTTTTACAAGAAAAATATTAAATTAATCATGTTTTATCAACCTATGAGTCGTTCTTTAAAAATGGACTTAAGTCTTTCTAAAAATAAACAAATGTTTTAATGTGACTATTTAAAATCTCTGATTGCACAGGGTCATCTTGGTGGCCGATGTAATCTCTCGGATTCGAGCCTACCGTCTAAACCGGGTTCGAGAGGTTACAAGGTCTTTCTTCTTTAGTTTTGTTTTGTTTATTGTTACTTTTAAAAGTTATGCAACAATGTTTTACACATTTTTATAAATTTTATTTTAAACTCTGACACATAAAATTTGACGCGTCGTTTAATGGTTAAATTAACAATTTTAATAATGGAAGAACTTAATTGATATAACTTTGATAGTTTTGGATGTAATTAGAATGCTATGAATGATCAATTTAGAATGAGAGCCCTAATTTAGGGATGCCTAGTACAATTATCTTTTTTAATTTAGTATTTAGTAATTATATACATTTTTTTCTATCACATATGCTCTTTATATTTACATTATAGTATAAGATATAAAAGAAAAATATATATTATAAACTTAAAAATGAGTGAAAGTTAAGCTTTGAATTTTAAAAGTTGAGTTTCATTCATATTTTAAATCGGTTTAACTTTTTTAATTAAATTTATTTTTTCAAATTGAATATTTTTATCTAAACTCTAAATCAATTTTTATTCTTTAATAAAACATACTTAAAAAGTTAAATAATGTGTTTTTTAGGCCATATCCTAAAGAGTTAAGTCATAATTATATAAATTTAATAAAAGCTAAGTGACATTTTAGTGTGTTTTAATAAAACTCTTTTAAATTTATGATGAAATAGAAAAAAATGTATTTTTTTGCTTGTCTAAATAATTTAACTAAAAATTATAAAAAAAGGTTTATGGTCTTGTTTGACAATTAGTTGATAGTTAATAGTTGATATTTGTAAAATAACAAATAAGGGTATGACACATTTTATTGTTAAATATTTATTTGTTTATAATACTTTTATCTTTATTGGGTGAAATTATTGAAATAAAACAATATTACCAAGGAATTAAAACATTCATTATGGAAATTAATTAGTGAATATTTTTGAAAATTTAAATAAACAAATTTCTTAAGTTCATTATTTGCAAATATTAACCTTGTGGAAATTTATAAATATTACTAGTATATTAATATAATTGTAAACTATATTCTTAGTAATAATTATGTCATGTTCTTAGTATGGAAATTAGTGATAATTATTTCACACTTAGAATAAATTTATCAAGTAGCATATTTCAATTAATATAAAGTTGCTTAAGAAATCATTTTATACAAGTAAATTGAAAATAAATTATGAGTACATAAATATTTAAGGATAAATGGGCTCGATTGAAAATTTTTCACGGCAATGTTGATTTTTGTAGATTCATGGTGGAGTTTTTTTTTTTTTTTTTTCTTTTTGAGATTACTTTGGACTTTAGAGGTGAAAATGAAAATGGAAGAATGAAGGCTGCTGATATTTTGACACCCCTATTAGGTTTGAGAGCATATGGCAAAAGGAGTAATTTTTGAGCAAATATGGTCAAATATATCATTCCACATATCTCATTCCTAATCAACAGTTGAAAAAAGTTGTTCATCCCGGTGCTTTTTTGTTTTGAAGGTTTTAACTCAACAAGTTCTTATAAACCCCCATTCACCAAACACTATAATTAGAGAGTTTGATTACCCAATCCTCCATCTATTCCCAAATCAACTAAAAAAAGGCTCAAAAAGTTATTTACCAAACACCTCCAAAATTTGATGCAATGTATAATTTATAGTGTAATAAGTTTCTAAGTATCATTTCAAAAAAATATGATCCTAAATTTTTTTATTTATAATTTATAATTTGATATAATAATTTTTAATGGAGATATAATAAATTTAATAATATATCGTTTAGAATTTCTTCAAAATATTGACTTTATTATCTTCGTTATAATTATTAATTTATGCATTCATACTTTTTATTGTGTATTTTATGCATTCATAATAAATTTAATAATATATTGTTTAGAATTTTCTATTTTGTGTATTTTATGTAATTTTAATCGATTCTATATTTAGCTTAATTATTTTAGTTAGATTAAATATATTTTTAACATTAAAATTTTATATATACAACAACATTAACTCAGATATTTAAAAACTTATATTTACTTGGTTATAAGAACCTATATAACTATATATAAAATGACCTTTCTCATGCTGATGCCACAAGGCTAAAACTTTAGTACGACAATCGCGCAACTTTAGATAATTTATTTTCTTTAAATTCACTTAAGTAAGTTTAACACTCAAAAGATGAGAATTCAAAAGGGAATTCTCTAAGGCATAGAAATAAAGACGAAGCAAACTCAAAGACAAAGAAGCAATGAAGAACCGAATAAGCCACAAGAAAGCAATACATACAAGATGTTTGAGTAAATGCTCTCAAATATATTCAATAACTATGAATGGAATGATTACAAATGAGGAGAAATGCCTCTATTTATAGTTGAACCTTTCCAGATCCAACAGTATAGTTTAAAATACATTGACGATCAAGATTACAGTATATCTATAAGATGAGAGTCCTAAGAGATTTAAACTCTATACAATCTTATCTTTTAGGATTAAAAATATTTAACATGGTAAAATATAAGTTACTTTCCATATTCAATAGGCTATGTAGATGGGCCTTCAATCTTTCTAAGTAGCGGGCCAATCCTATTTGGCCAAATGAACCCTTGTGAACAAGATGGATAATCCAAATGTGCATTGGATGCGGGCCCCTTTGCACAGCCTGTGACATTCTCCCTCACTTGTTGTTTTGACGCCCTTATTGCATCCTTGAAATGGAACCGGTCTATCTTGTCTCGGAACTACCATAAAGCCTCGGCAGGTTTGCAACTAGTTTCACTTCCAGGAAGTCCTTTCCATTTAATAAATTACTCATGCCTCAGCCTATAGTACTTTCGTCGAATCATTCAGTCTGCCATGATGCATTCAACTTCACCATTATAGAAGACATTGACCACCATCGGTGCTTGTTTAAACTTGCTTCAATTTGGATCCTCTTAATCATCATGGAAAGGCTTAAGCATACTGACATGGAACATTGGATGAATCTTGAGTTTTGCTGACAAATCAAATTTGTAAGTCACCTTGCCTACCCTCTTTAGAACTTTAAAAAGTGTAACACCCCAAAAATCTCTTATATATTTATTTTCATATGTTTGTGACATATATATATGTCTGCTTTAGTGGTTAAGTGTTCAGGGAAGTGTCAGAGAGGTCCGAAGTTCAAGCCTTAGCTTGGGAAAATTTTTGTTTTTAAATGAATAAACCCCTAACTCTAATCAGTAGGCTTATAAATAAATGTTGGTAAAATATGTCAGAATGGGCCTACTGGTTTAGTGTTCTATTTCTATACTAAGGTTTTGCACTTTTTGTAAGTTGGTATTCGTTTTGGCTTAAACTGTTCTTGTAGATGATTGTTAATAGGGGTTTTGGCTGGATTGCAGGTAGTAACCCAGGAGCTAGTAATCATCTTTTCCCAACGGTTTAAGTGCCTAGGGTTTCAGTTGTTCAAACAAGGTAAGTGGCTGTCGATCAAGTGGATAAGTGTTTTGAATAGGGTTCGTTTTAAGTTTGATTGATATGCGATTAATCGAGTGTTTATGGGTGAACATAAGTTCTAGAGTGCTCAAAGACTGTGGGCACATTTTTTGTAACCAGGTGAGTAAACACAATTCTGAAAACGAAAATCGGCAAAAAGCCAAAAAATGTGATTTTCGACGCCACACGGGCATGCGGCCGCCCGTGTGGTAGGCTGTGTGACCGAACACGGGCGTGTGATTATCGAGGCTGGCCGTGTGCGATACATGGGCCGAGCAGAATTGGGCCGTGTGGGCCACATGGACGTGTGGGATTATTGGGCTAGGCCGTGTGATCCACACTGCTAAGGCCATTTTAGACTGTGTGGGCTACAAGAGCGTGGGGGCCCACACGGGCAAATATTATGGGCTTGTGGGCCCCTTTTCATTGTTAGATTGCTAAGGTTGCACTGGTCGGCCGAGTCGACTGTAGACCTACTGCAGGGTCAGTAAGCTTACCTAAACCCCTAATTAATTGAAATGACTGTATGACTGATATGAATAAGCATGATGATGTTCCACTAATTTGATACTGTATGCCCTAATTACATGCATGATATTATGTTATAGCATGTCATATTTGTATATTGCATTGCATTATGTTGGCAGTTTATTTTGTTCGGAGGAAGTGTACTGAAAGGCCTTGAGCCTAAATTACTGGCAGCTCAGCTGAAAACTACTGTCTAGTGCCGCATTTGGTACTTTTTGGAGTGTAGGGATGGGTGAGTTGATGATATCCCCATATGGAGTGTACGATTGGACAAAGTTGGAGTGTAGAGGCTGGCTAGGTAGGATTTGATACTATATATGTTATTGTATTAAATATTGATACTGTAATGGGCCAATGCCCAAATGCATGACTGCGTCTGTATTGTAATGGGCTAAGGCACTAACTGAAACTGAAACTGTTACTGAAATGGGCTTAGGCCCAGACTATGGTTGCATTTTGTCTACTTGTTTATATGGGGATTACACACTAAGTTTTCGTAAACTCACCCTTCTGTTTTATCTGTACAGGTAATCCCCAGACTTAGGCTAATTAAAGTGGCAGAGGACTTAGCGGTGGCTACACGACCCAATTTTACACTGTTTCGTATTTAATTAGGTTTATAAAGTTTTATTTGGGGTATTTTACTGTAATGAAGGCCTTTATGGATTTTTGCTGAAAATTTGGGTTTTATATTTTTTTAGGTTTTACATCTGCTGAAGGTAGGTAAATTACATGTTTTTAAAATAAATGCATGTGATTTAGCAAAATACCCACAAGGACACAGATTGTTTTAAAAAGCTTCCGCAACGTATAATGTTTTGAGAACTAAAAATTCAATAAGAATCATGATTTTAGAATTAACATAAGATAATGACGAATTCTAAACGGAAAATGTTTTAAGCGAAGTTACGGTTTGTCCAACACAAGTTACGATTTTCAAACACAACTACCATGTGAAATTGCCAGATTCGTCCGTAACGTCTAGGCCAGGCTTGGGGTGTTACAAAAAGTCTCTCATACTATTGTACAAGCCCTTTGTGCAAAGCCAGTGGGGTGCAAAATCAAGTGTAATTTCATAAGGACTGAGTCACCAACCTGAAATTGCATATCCCTGTTATTCTAATCAACTCACTTGTTACATTTACTTGCCTTGTGTAGGAAAGCTCTGGATATGTGACACCCCAAACCCGGCTTAGATGTTATGGCCTAATCCAGAGATGTCACAGAGAATGGGTTTACCTATGAAAATCATTTCAGTTATTGAACTCATGTACTTCCTATCCATTTTCGAAAACGTTGATTAACTAGTTTATTTGCTAAAACTTCTTTTTTAGCTTAAGTCTAACAAAAAACTTTTTTTCAGCTTAAGTCAAACAAAAATAATACTTTTTAAATATCTGACTCGTGTTCTCAGGAAAACCTCATTTTGTGTAAAGACTATTAATTTCATAAAATAATTTTATCAAGCATGCAGAATATCAACAAACCAAAAATCAACAGTTAAAACCATTAAGTCCAGAGAGTCCCAAAAATTACAAACTCTCAAATGAAAACCAAAAATCAAAATAAAACCATAAATTGCTAAGTTTAAATAGTTTACAGACATATGGTCACCGTTGAGTCTCCCCTGCACCGATCCGCCTAAGTCTGTGGATTATTTGGCAAAACAGATAATAGATGTGAGTTTACAAAAACTTAGTGTGTAACCCATCAAAATTAAACATGCAAACATATAGAATTATATACCCAATTAGAAATAGATACAGTTTCAGATTCAGATTTAGATCCAGATTCAAACTCAGATTATAGAAGTAGATATGCATAAATCTTACCCCCATCCTCTACACACCATCTCCGACCATCCCATCACACCATGTAGGGTTTAAAACACCCACCATCCCTATACATTTCATTGTGCCATTAAGACACATATAAGAATATATGCAGCCAAGTTGCAAGAACATAGGCGATTAACGCCAAACAGAATACTTCCTCCTTATATACAAATCCCACCCCCAATAACAGATGCAGAAATCAGATACAGATATAACAGATTTAACATGCTCAACATGCATATATACAGATATCAGATATACGTATAGCAGTACAGTCAGGCATACATTCAGTATCCTACTCAGATTAGTCTATCAGAATATCATAGTATACAAATTAAGGTTTAATTAGTTCTTAACGATCTTATAGTAGGCCCACAGTCGATCGGAGCGACTCGTGCGACCTTAGGGAGAATTTCAAAAAAATGGGCCCACATGCTCGTGTGATTTGCCCGTGTGGACCCACATGCCCAGATTGGCCTTGCCTGTGTGGCCTAACCGACTGAGCGTAAAATCCACACACCCGTGTGACATGCTCGTTGGGCCCACATACCCAACTTGGCCTAGCTCGTGTGGCCTATACAGTCACACTCAAGCCACTACACGGTCATGTCTTGAGCACGGCCAAACCTTCGTCGATCACACAGTCGTGTCTCATACACGGCCATCCACACGGGTGACCACACGCCTATGTGGCGTCGACAGTACAGTTTTTCGACTTTTGCTGAAACCCAATTTTTTGTATTGTAGGAATACACCTATTTCAGTTTAGATGCTGCAGCAATCCCGAGCACACCAGAACCTAAAGATAACATTTCAAAGTCCTATTAACAACCGATTTATAGAAATAATCCAAACTAAGTTGAGCGATGTTCCACACTTGCCATTGTAAAATAACCACACGCGAAAATTAACCCGATAGAGAGGAAACTACAGATTCACCACCTTCACCTACACAACTGTTCTTAGAGTTTAGATTCCTACATTAATCATATGCTACTACAACAAAAAGGATTGAGAGGCTTATCGAAATTACGTGAAGAACAATATTTAACGAATAAGAAAGTTGAAAGGAACGGATGAACAAGAATTACACCAGAGAAGGGAAGAACAAAAATAAAATTGACAAAAAAGCAAAGAGGGAGCAAAAACTAATGTTAATTCTTCAGAAGAGGAAGAAAACAATTAAAATTCGAAAAAAGAAAAGAAAAGATGATATGCCCATAATCCCTTAATTATCTCCCACTAATCCACTATTCAACCTCCTCAGACTTTCAGTTCAAATTCTATCAAATAACAGAGCAAAAATTAAAACCCTCGCTTACGCAAGGACTCAAACACAAGACCTCCAACACATTGACTCCCTTACTACTCGAACTAGTAAGCTCATTCTTATGTGAATTTACAAATAATTTAATATAAGCCCACTGAACAAACTAAGGCTTCATTCCAAAAATCACAAGATTAACTAATTTGGGACTTGAACCCAAGACCTCATACACATATCCATAACATTTAACCACTGAAGCAAATACACATTTGTGTTAAATATTTACAGAAACATATATAAGTTATTCAGGGCATTACATGATAAGTTATTCTGCTTTTTCCAGCCTTTAGCAAATTAATAAGCCACTAGATTTGGTATTGTATAACAGGTCTGTAACACCCCATACTCGACCCGACCGTCGAGTCCGAACAACAGAATGCCACATTTGTTGCCGGAGTAACTACTGACAAATTCACAGTAAAAACATAATTTTACTTCAATCATGGAATCAATCAATAATACAACATAGAATAATGTGAATATTCTTTTTCGACTCTTATACGAGCATACAGATGATTTAAAGTCAACCCGAGATCAAATAAGGACCTTTTTGCAACACTTTTAAAATTTCAGATCAAATATTTTATAAATAAATAATTCAAAAATTCAATCATATCATAAACACCTAGATATTATGACACAAAACTAAATCTGTGTCTTAATTGTAACACCTTATACTCGGCTTGGTCGCCAAGCCCAAATACGGGATGTCACATCATCGTCTTAAGTCACATACATCAAGTAAAAAGCTTATTGTAAACAAAACGTCCATCATTTTATTATTCGTAAAGGTTTTAAATCATCCAATCAATTAACTATCGCTATTACATGCAAATCACTTGTTAATCTATCTTACATACAGTTAGAAATATGCATAAGGGCCATTTAGCAAAAATTCAGGAAAATGTCTATAAGTATCGATATTGGCATTAAGTGGTATCGATACCACTTAGAAAAATGATATCAAATGAGCATTTTGTTTCTCGGCCAAAAGCTTATTTGTCAAAAATTATAGATACTCGCTATAAAGTATCAATACTTTAATCCTGAATATCGATACTTGAGAAAAAGAATTGATAGCAAATCCCTATTCTATTTCCCTGTAAGTTTTAATTCACAGAGGTGTCGATTTTTAAAGCCAACTATCATACCTCTGCTTCTGAAGCTAAAAATGCAACATAGAAGAGCAAATAATTCATCTCAAATAGTTCCTAGGTAACATGCATCAAGTACTTTATTTATTTTAGCATTCAATGGTTAAATTTAACAGTCCAAAACATCCATCGTCCAAATAAGAATTGTCATGCCAACATCAATGTCTATTATTCTAGCATAATAATAACATGAAAATCTTATAAACCAAATCAAAATGTTTAAAAGTCAATAACCCAAAATAGTTCTACCACATTGCCTGTTTCTCCAATACGAATATAAATAATAGAGCACCTATGATAAACAACCGGTCTTCCTTGGATCACTCCTTCGGAATCCATATTTCCCATACTGTGATGTTACTAATCTGCATATGTTGAAATGAGTGGGTGAGCTTCAATAAGCTCAGTGAATGCAAAAAATTTCCACAACGCAAACATAACATAATACAACACAACCAATCATTTACTCACAAGTACCTTATTCTTAAATCTAACATTATATAGAATTAAGTCATGCATCATCTAATAGTTCATTCTCACAATGCATACATACTCATTCAAGCATAGAACATATTCTATATGATTACATAATATATGATAAATTATGATAAGATGGCACTTGGATTATAAAACATGTAGTGAGCTCTATCATCACACATTGGATACACGGATCTCCATTACACCACATAGACTTATAGAGTTAAACATGTCCCAAAAAGTGAAGCATAAAGCTAACACTCTCCTTATTTCCCCTCACATGTCCCGTTGAATAGAGCTTAGCTCACATTCCCTTATCCCTCCAAACATGTCGCAGGGCCTAACGCCCAAAACCACTATACTTATAAATAAGTACTCACAAGGCCAAAATATCCAAAACAACACATATTACTTACCAATTATCCATGCACTATCATTGTCGAATAACATATTTTGCAAAACACTATCATAGTCATTTAGCATACAAATTGCATGTATATAAAGGCACTTCATTCAATAGTCACTATGTCCATATACCACATTTCATGCACAATACATAACCATAAAATCACAAGATAATTATGGTTTCAAGGAAACTTACACTCAGAACTTAGAGTAGGGGTTTGGGCTACATCTAAATTCCCCAATAACACATGAATCGTGTTTACAAGTAGCAATTTCATACACTCACCACTTTATGCTTTTGTCGAAAAGCCGAAAGCTCAACTAATGTGTCCTAGCTCGTAGCAAGCTCTAACAAATCCAGAGCTTTACACACATAAAGCATACAATAACCATAGTCAAATAATAACTAAGAATTTATTCAAACCAACTAACACACAAGCTTTAAGCTAGTTCCCACGTAACTTAAACTATTAACTTAACAAACTTTAAATACTTAAATCTCGATCTATACTCAAATTTTTTTCCTAAAACCAATTCCGTTCATCTAATTATTCATCTACACCAAATTCGCAACCTTCAAACTAGACAAATATACTCAATTCATGGTACCAACTTTTTTCTACATCTTTTAAGCAATTTTCACAAAATTCATTTAAACATGAAAAATCCATAACGAAACTTCAAGATAAGTTTAAAAACCTTCTAATCATGCTAAACAAGTTGAAAAACACTTTGAAACCTAGTTTTAATGTAATGGCCTAAATTTAGGGTTATCGGAACAGTGGTTGTAACCACAAATCTGATTCAAAGAGAAATTTATTTTAATAATTTTGCATGAATATTGATATGATAGGAAAATTGTATGAAAATATTGATAGAAAAATTTTACCGATTTAGTGGTTAGTTAGAAAACAAAAAATTATTGAAGAAATTAGGTAAAAACAAGGTATCGAAACCTCGACCTCGTAAAAATGAGTCGAAAATATTTTTATAAATATTTATGAAATGTTAGTAATATGGTATTAAAATTTCGTTAGAAAATTTTAACGTTTGGGCAGTCAATTAAATGAGAAGGACTAAATTGAAAAGGTGTAAAAGTTACTAGAAGGATTAAAAAGCTCAATTGTCAAATGAGGAGGGATGTAAAGTGTAAATAAGCCCAAAGGAGATATTTTGGGTGGCATAAGCTGAGAAAAATCAGGAGAATGGATGATTTAAGGGCAAATTTGGAATATTGCATTATTAACTAAATAAAACTAGGACTAATATGGAAATATCTAGATTTATTGTGATTTCTCTTCATTCTCATCAGCAAAAATGCCATAGGAGGGGTTATTTAAGCTGGTATTTCATAATTTTTGCACCAAATGAGTTAATTCTTTCCTTTTTCTTGTAATTTTTGTGTTTTTAAGACTTTTACAACTAGGTCCTACTATTAAATTCATTAGTCTTGATTTCATGGATGAAATTGGAAGTCACCATGGTTGAGTGTTGCAAGTATATATGATTTACAATGGAATTGAAGATTTAATCTTATTATATGATGATTTTATTGAATGAAATGAATAGGAAGTGGATATTTAGGACCTATTTGTAAAAGAGTGTGAAATTGAAGTCTAGTGTTGAAATTCTAATTTCCAAAGGCTATAGAGTAGTTTAAAATGATAGAATAAAATGTTAATTGAGAAAAATAAGCTCAATTGAGAGGTTAATTGAGTAGGGATGAAATTATCATTTATTAAAAGCTTAGGGGAAAAATGGTAAAAAACCTCTTGCACTAAAATAGTTTTGGACAGCAGCAGTAGTCCAAATTTGAAAAATCACCATAAATTTTAGAAACCGAATTAGTGGATTAAAAAAATATGGAATTAAAGATTATTGAGTCTACTTTCTCATAGAGTAAACGGTATAAGCAATGGACTTGGAAATCATGAGATATAATAAATTTTGTGAGACAAGGTTAGAATGATTTTGGGTTCCCCTGTTTTGACTTTGGAAAATCACCAAAAATTTGAGAAAAATAATTAGGGGCTTAAATTTATATGTTTGAAATCCTTAATGAGTATATTTTTAAGATAAAGAAACAGGAACATCATCCAAATCCCGTACGAGGAAATAATTAATTTTTAGTGAAGAAGGGTCGAAACTGTCAGACAGCAGAAAAGGGGTGAATTCAAATAATAAAGTTTATTTATTGGCTGAACCAAAAATTCTGAAAATTTTATAGTAAGAAGATATGTGAGTCTAGCTTCAAGTAAAATTAGCAGATCTTAATTTGGAGTTCTGTAGCTCAAGATGAAAATAATTTAGTGACTACGACTCAAGTAGACAACTTTGAATGAACTATAAATAATAGTGGAATTGTAGAGAATGGTACATATGAACATAAAATGTTAAATTGATGATTAAATTTATTTAGTTAGATACGAAGCTAGATAGAGAAAAGGGAAAAGTTCGGGATTAGTAGATTTTTGTATACGAACAAGTATTGAGGTAAGTTCGTGTAACTTGATTTATATTCTTAAATGCTTGAAATATATGTTATTGATGTGAATATGATTTGAATTTTCTTTGTATGATAATCGATGAAACATTGATATATTTCATAAAAAAGGGAAGAAATCTCGGTTGAATGAAAGGAAAATTCGATAGATCTCTGAAAAGGAATTGACGTTAAAAAGGATCTAGCCCAAACGGGTGATCCTATCCTGATATAACCCTCCCGAAGAATATGTGGAAAATGGATTTAGCCCAGGCGGGTAATCCGAATTAGGGTCTGAATTTAGCCTAGACTGGTAATTCAAATCCAAGCTCATTAGAGTAATTGTCGTTGTAGGGGATTTAGCCTGGACTGGTAATCCCACTATAAGGATGAGGTTCGGGGGAGTGTGCTCTCTGAAATGGAAATGTGCGCACATGGATATGAATTGACGAACCCGGATTTGTACACTAAAGTGTAACCTTGAAAATCCATCGAAATTTTAAGAAATTCAACGGGATAAATATGTGAAAATAATAATGAAATGGAAATTATGGTATTGATGATCTCATCAATCATGGTTTATATTATTGATACATTGAAATTATTGGACTAACTTGAATGTTGAGTTTGTGCATGTTAGGGTAACAATGCATTGAATGGATGTAGGAATATTTATTGTATTGTATTGAAAATATTAGGTAAGTATAATTCTTGTTACAAGAACTTACTAAGCACAATGTGCTTACCCTGTTTCCTTTTTCCCTGTTTTGTAATATTAAAAGCTCGAAGGTCAGATTCGGTCGGAGACACATCACACTATCAACCTCAACATTTTGGTATATCAAGAAAATTTATTTTGGAAATCAATGGCATGTATAAGTTAATAAAATAAATGTTAATGTGAAATGAATATGAAGTTAGCCATTGGTACGGCTAACAAATCTTGGTTTTGGTATGTGATGAGGTTATCTTATGGATATGCATGAATCTATCTTGAAAATATGTTGAATTGGATTGGTTGATTTGGATTGGTTTCGGTTTAAATTTTGCAGGGAAGGTTAGATATCTATAAAGGGGTTATATTGAGTTGAAAAAGATTCCCTATGGTTTCGATTAAAACCCGGTTTGTTCCCGATGTATGTTTTGGGCTTTGGAGACCCATCTACGGGACGTCATAACATGTTTTGATAAATGAATAGTATTTAACTCATAATAACAGAAAAATTAATTCGGTAAACTCAGGTAATGGATCGTACCCTATTTTGACAACGAATACGGGGTAGGGGTGTTACATTTGTTGGTATCAGAGCTATGATTTAGTAGGTTCTCGGACCAACGTAACAAATACAGGATTAGCTATACATGCCATTTAAATTGTTATCGATAGTGTGATATCTGCTGACGATTTAAATGTGTTTTTTCTTATAGTAAATGTTGACCGATCGAGCTCAATCCGAGGAAGCCGGGTGTAACATCCTGAATTAGGGCCTAGTCGGAATAGTGGTTTTGAGACCACAAATCCGAAGTATAAAGAATTATTTTATGATTTTTATAAGGTCTGTGACATGTTTATATGCTTGTGTGAAAATTTCGTGAAGAAATTTTATGTGAAAAGTGTTCAATTTGATTTTAGGGACTAAACTGAATAAGTTGTAAAAGTTGAGTTCTAGAAGCTTTTAGCATGAAATTGAATTGGATTATTAATTAGAAGTCCTTAAATAATAATTTGACTAAATTCTAAAATTTTAGACAAAAATGGGCTTAAGTAGAAAAAAATCTCAAAAAAGGACAAATGGGCATTTTTGTCATTTGTTAGTTAAAAGAATTAAAAAGCCAAAATCAAGCAAAAATATTATCATTTTCTCCATATGCTGGCTGAATATTGTATAAACTCAATGGCTAGGGTTTGTTCAAGCTTTCCAAGCTCAATAGTAAGTGATTCCTAGCCCCGTTTTTAATATTTTTCATATTTTTGAAATACTTGCATCATAATCTACCTATTTCTACCATTATTTTGAGCTAGGTTTTCTATTTAAAAATTTACCCATGTTGAATAATTGTGCATTTTGATGGATTATGGTAGATTATGCATGTTTAAGGATAGAGAAACGGTTTTACAGAGTGATTTTCAACGAAAACGTCTGAAAGGACCAAATCATAAAAATTATAAATTGGTCATAAGTGTATGTTTTAATGAGAATTGTGGGCTGCCATATTAATGAAATGATTTGGTTATGCCTAAAATGCAAAGAAATTGAATAAAAGTTTATTTACGAGCCTAGGGATAAAAATGTAATTTTGACAAACTTTAGGGGCAAAAATGCAAAATTGTAAAGTATGATTTTTGGACTAATTTGAATAATGTGATCATTAAATGAGTGTTATTTGATATGTTAGATCAAGAAAACACGAAATTCGGACTTAGAGAGAGATTATGGACTAAGTCGGAAAGGTTAGCCGTTTTTACATTCGAGGTAAGTTGTATGTAATAATTTAGCTTGTATGTTTTATATAAATTCTTTATGATGAATTTCTATGAAATTATGACATTTCATGAAGTCATGGATGAAACTTGTATGAATTATGTTAAATTCCATGATATTGAATTGTTGAGGAAATGTATGAATCATGAAATCTATTGATATGAAATGTATGAATCATGAAATCATGAAGTCTGGGACATGGCATTGGCATCGAGATATGATCCCTTGTAAGACCATGTCTGGGACCTGGCATGGGCATTCGAGATAAGGATCCTCTGTAAGACCATGTCTAGGACTTGGCGTGAGCGTCCTATATGAGATCCCGTGTAAGACCAGGTCTAGGACATGGCATCGGTATTAGAGTATGATCTCGTGTAAGACCATGTCTGGGACATGGCATCGAAATCGATGTGTGATCCCATGTAAGACCATGTCTGGGACATGGCATTGGCATCATTTCATGAGAATGACTTACGGGTATTTTTCGACATTCTAAAGAATTTTAAAGGAAAATATCCAAGTTAATAAATTCCAAGAGGAATATTAAAGTCTCATGTTGAGTGTTGCAGGTACATAAATATACGAGTAAGTATGAGAAATTGAAAGTACATTGTTATGAGAAATACAACATGAAAAGTATGTGTAAGTGCGAATGTGAAATCCTATGAATAAGAGCAGGTATGCATGTATAAACTATGAGCAATGTGCTCGTTTTATGATCGAATTATGGTAAGGTTGATAAGAGATAAGTATATACAATTTAAGCTAATAACAAGAAATCATGAGAAAGTGAACTTATGAGTAAGATAGATTTGAACAGCAGCAGTGTTGTAAATTTGAAAAATCACCAAAAATGGTGGAAATTGAATTAGAAATCGAATTAAATACGAAATTTAATCCCAATGAGTCTATGTTCACATGAAAGAAGTAGAGTAAGCAAATGATTCTCAATTTTTAAGATATCTGTATTGTTGTGAGACAAGGTCAGGTGGATTACGAGATCCCCTGTTCTGACTTTGGAAAATCACTAGAAATTTTATAAAAATGGTTATGGTGTGTAATTTAATTTGTGAATTCCTTAGTGAGTCTACTTTCAAAAGAAACAACCGAAACTTTATCTAAGCTCTGTACGATGAGATAATCAATTTTTAATGGAGAGAGGTCAGAACTGCTAAACGGCAAAACAAGGGAATTTTTAATGAATAAACTGTACTAATTGGCCAAACCAAAAATTTTGAAAATTTTATGGCAAGAATATAAATGAGTCTAGTTTGAGGGAAAATTGACGGAACTAAATTTTGAGTTCTGTAGCTTAAGATATAATTAATTTTGTGACTATGATTCATGAAACAGCATAAGCTGAACATGAGTAAAAAGTGAAATTATGTAAATAATACCTTTACTTTCTTAAGAATACTCCCTAAGAAATGGAAACATGTTTTCTCTTAAGTTGCTTATTATTATATACCAACTAACGAAGCTTTAAAGCTTACACCCCCTCTTCCATTTCTTTAGTGTTGTCAGGTTAGCTTGGGGTTGGAGATCATCGGAGGCGGCAACACACTATCAATTGTCAAGGTAGAGTGATAACGATTTTTATTTGCTTTTGAGTGAGTGGCATGTATAGAGGTTTAGTTATTGGTAGTAAGTATTTTTGTGAATTAGCCAAATGTATCGGTTATTGTTACTCCATTGTATAAGGCTACAAGAGGTGGCCATAGTTGAGGGTGTGTACGTCATTTAATGTATGTTTGTGGATATGTTTTGAAGTAATTAAGTATGTTACATGTGTCTGATGGTTAAGTTAGGAATAATTAAAGGTTTGATATACTTTTATGCGTTGTATATGAGTGTGTAAAGCTAAGAGTACACTAAGGGCTTGGAAAATAGCCTAAGTGATTAGTCACACGGGTAAAGACATGACCGTGTGTCTCAACCTTGTGAAGGACACGGCCTAGTACACGGGTGTGTGCCACGACCGTGGGAAAGAAATAGAATGCTCGATATTTTTAACTTGGGCTAGGACACGGGCGTGTGTGACCAGACGGCCTTCTTACACGAGCGGGTCCTAAGTCGCACGGGCGTGTGACACTAATTTGGGTAAAATTTTCATAAGTGTTCGAAAAATTCCAGTTTGGTCCCGAATCGTACCCAATGTATCATTTGGGCCTCGTAGGCCCATAATGTGAAAGTTATGTGTATTAATGAAGGAGTTTTTAAATTTTACACAAAAATTATGTTTCAGAATCAACTGATCGAGCTAGTGTTTGTTCGGTAACACCTCGTACTAGTATCTAGCAGTGGTTACGGGTGAGGGGTGTTACACCGAGAGTCATGCTCCGGCCCCGAAAAGGGAACAAAAAGAATTTGAAGCTACTAGCAGTAGAAGGTTCGAGACAAGGGACCAAAGCGAAGAGGCTAAAATGACCTTCTATCAAATGATGAATGAATGGTTTACTCAGTATATAAGAACTAACCCTGTAGTGCAGCAGAATCAAGCTCCCCCTTCTCCTCCTCCACTGGTTCCCGAGACTACACAGGGTACAGGTACTGAATCTACTAGAAAATGGAAAGTTCTTGTTGATAAAATTAGAAAGTATGGGGCTGAAGAATTCCAAGCCGCGGTTGATGATGATTCTGAAAGGGCTGAGTTTTGGTTAGAGAATACTACCAGGGTTTTGGAGGAATTATCATGCTCACCAGAAGAATATCTAAAATGTGCTGTCTCACTGCTAAAAGAAACAGCTTATCATTGGTGGAAGACTAAAGCTTCGGTGGTTCCGAAAGAAGAGATTACCTGGGAGTTCTTTCAGGATGAATTTAAAAAGAAATATATCAGTCAGAGATTTCTTGATCAGAAAAGAAAAGAATTCCTTGAGTTGAAACAGGGCAACAGATCAGTATCTGAGTATAAATGAGAATTTATTCGGTTGAGTAAATATGCTCAGGAATGGGTACAATCAGAAGCCCAAATGTGTAAATGGTTTGAAAAAGGGCTGAATGAAGACATTAAATTGTTGATCGAAATTCTTGAAATCCGTGACTTTGCTACACTGATAGAGCGAGCTTATAAAGTAGAAGAGCTGTAAGGGAAGCTTGAATTTCTAGTAAGAGACCGGTGAGCAAATCACAGTTTTCTACTTCAAAGAAATTGAAAAAAATATCAAGATCGTTTCACTTCAGTCACTAGGTATTCAAGTAGAGAACGAGGTTCTATTTCTTTCCCACAGCCATGGCACATGCCTCTGTACTAACATCTCGTCCAGTTTCGAGAGACAGACCACCTCAACCATCTGGTAATGTCATTGGTAGCCGAGGAGCTCCGAAAGATATTGCAGGCAGGTCTGAGGCATGAGCACCTGCTAGGACATATGCCATCCGTGCCAAAGAAGATGCCTCAGCACTCGATGTTATTACTGGTGCATTTTCTTTACTTGACATTGATATTATTGCATTAATTGATCCTGGTTCTACACATTCATATATATATGTATAAAGCTTGCATGTGTTAAAAATTTATCTATTGAACCTATCGAATTTGTGGTTAAAGTCTCAAACCCCCTAGGCTAGTCTGTGTTAGTGGATAAAATTTGTAAAAATTGTCCACTAATGGTAAGAGGTTATTGTTTCTCGGCTGACTTGATGTTACTTCCTTTTGATGAGTTCGATGTGATATTGGGTATGGATTGGCTAACCCAGCATGATGCGGTAGTAAATTGTAGATAGAAATATATTATGCTAAAATGTCAGAATCGCAAGTTGCTCCGGGTTAAATCTGATTAGACAGAGGGGTTATCTGATGTGACTTTAGTGATGGGAGCATTGAGGTATGTCAAAAAAAGGTATGATGCTTTTCTTGCTTATGTATTAGACACCAAGGTATTTGAGTCAAAGATACAGGCAGTGCCAGTGGTAAGTGAATTTTTCGATGTGTTTCCAAAGGAGTTACTAGGGTTACCACCAGAAAGAGAAGTGGAATTTTCTATAGATTTGATTCCAGGAACTACTCTAATTTCTATAGCTCCATACCGGATGGCTCCTATAGAATTAAAGGAGTTAAAGAGACAGTTACAGGAACTTGTTGATAAAGGTTTTGTTCGATTGAGTTAGTCACCTTGGGGTGCTCCGGTTTTGTTTGTGAAAAAGAAAGATGGGTCTTTAAGACTGTGTATCGACTACGGACAACTTAATAAGGTAACTATAAAGAATAAGTACCCATTACCCCGGATTGATGATTTATTTGATTAGTTGAAAGGTGCTACAGTATTTTCAAAGATTGATCTTCGATCGGATTATTATCAGTTACGAATAAAGGAGTCAGATGTGCTAAAAACATCCTTCAAAACCAGGTACGGGCATTATGAGTTTCTGGTTGTGCCGTTTGGGCTAACTAATGCACCTGTAGTATTTATGGATTTGATGAACCGGATATTCAAACCGTACTTAGACAGGTTTGTAGTAGTTTTCATTGATGATATTTTAGTCTATTCTCGAGATGAAAATGAGCATGCAGAACATTTGAGAATAGTGTTGCAAATTCTACGTGAAAAGTAGCTTTATGCTAAATTCAGTAAATGTGAATTCTGGCTCCAAGAAGTGGGTTTTCTTGGACATATTGTATCTGTTGAAGGCATTAAGGTAGACTCGAGTAAAATCTCAGCTATTATAAATTGGATTCCGCCGAAGAATGTTTCTAAAGTTAGAAGTTTCTTGGGTTTAGCTGGGTATTATCAGAGATTTTTACAGGGGCTCTCTATGATAGCTTCTCCGATGACTCGTCTACTACAAAGAGATGTAAAGTTTGAGTGGACCGATGAATGCCAGCAGAGCTTTGCTAGACTGAAAGATCTACTAACGAAAGCACCTGTGTTAGTATAGCCTGAACCAGGTAAGGAATTTGATATTTATAATGATGCATTATTAAATGGTTTAGGTTGTGTTTTGATGCAATAAGGAAAAGTTATAACCTATGCTTCAAGACAACTTAAACTACATGAAAGAAATTACCCAGTACATGATCTTAAATTAGCTGCTATTGTATTTGCGCTGAAGATATGGCGGCATTACTTGTACGGTGAGAAATGTCATATTTATACTGATCATAAAAGCCTGAAATATTTGATGATGCAGAAAGATTTGAATTTGAGACAACGCAAGTGGCTTGAACTGATAAAGGATTAGATTTGATTATTGATTACCATCCGGGTAAGGCTAATGTTGTAGCTGATGCTTTGAGCTGGAAATCTTTATTTGATTTGCGAGCTATGAATACCCGATTATCATTGTCTGATGATGGTTCAGTTATAGCTGAAATGAAAGCTAGACCAGTGTTTCTACAGCAGATCTGTGAGGCTCAGAAAAATGATGAAAAGTTACAAGCTAAACGGACACAATGTGATCGGGTACTGATTTTGAATTTTAGGTTGGGATCGATTGTTATTTGTTATTCAGAGGCAGGGTATGTGTACCACAAAATTCAGAGATCATACAGAAGATTCTACACGAGGCTCACAGCAGTGCTATGTCTATACATCCGGGGAGTAATAAAATGTATAATAATCTGAAAAAGTTGTACTAGTCGCCAGGTATGAAACGTGATATCTCTAAGTTTGTATCAAAGTGTTTGGTAAGTCAGCAGGTTAAAGCTGAACATCAGGTACCTTCGGGGTTACTTCAGCCAATCACTATACCGGAATAGAAATGGGAACGAATTACTATGGATCTTGTATTTGGGTTACCATTGTCTCCGAGGAAGAAAGAAGCCATTTGGGTGATCGTTGACCGATTGACGAAGTCAACACACTTTATTCCGGTACGTATGGATTATTTTTTAGATAAACTGGTTGAATTGTACATATCTGAGATTGTCAGGCTACATGGAGTACCTGTCTTTATTATATCAGATAGAGATCCCCGATTTACGTCTCGTTTCTGGGACAAATTGCAAGAAGCCGTAGGTACTCAGTTGTATTTCAACGCTGCATTTCATCCTCATACTGATGGCAAATCTGAGCTTGTAATTCAGGTATTGGAAGATATGGTATGATGTTGTATACTAGAGTTTGAAGGTAATTAGGAGAGGTATCTACCTTTGATTGAATTTGGTTACAATAACAGTTATTAGTCTAGTATTAAAATGGCTCCATATGAAGCTTTGTATCGTAGAAAATGTAGAACACTGTTATATTGGACAGAGCTCAGTGAAAAGAAGATACATGAGGTTGATTTGATCTGGGAAACAGAAGAAAAAGTAAAGGTGATTTGGGATAGTCTAAAAGCAGCTTCTGATCGTCAAAAGTCATATGCCGATCTTGAACGAAAAGAGATTCAATTTCAGGTTGGTAACAAGGTATTCCTGAAAGTGTCTCATCGGAAGAAAGTTCTCCGGTTCAGTCGAAAGGGTAAATTGAGTCCAAGATTTATCGGGCCATATGAAATCATAGAAAAAATTGGACTGGTTGCTTATCGATTGGCATTACCACCAGAACTTGATAGAATCCATAATATTTTTCATGTGTCTATGCTACGATGGTATCGATCGGATCCTTCACATGTTATTTCTCCGACAGAAGTGGAGATTCAGCCGGATATGAGTTACAGTGAAGAACCAGTTAAGATCTTAGCACGGGAAACAAAGAAGCACAGAAATAAAAAGATAAATCCGTTAAAAGTATTATGGCAAAAGCACGGGATTGAGGAAGTGACAAGGGAACTAGATTAGGTAATGAGGAAAAAATACCCAAACCTCTTTATTGGTAAGATTTTCGAGGACGAAAACCCTTAAAGGAGGAGAGTTGTAATGGCCTAAATTTAGGGTTATCGGAATAGTGGTTTCATAACCACAAATCCAATTTAAAGAGAAATTTATTTTAATACTTTTGCATGAATATTGATATGATAGGAAAATCGTATGAAAATATCGATAGAAAAATTTTACAGATTTAGTGGTCAGTTAGAAAACCAAAATTATTGAAGAAATTGGGTAAAAACAAGGTACCGAAACCTTGATCTCGTAAAACCAAGTCAGAAATATTTTTATAAATATTTATAAAATGTTAGTAATATGGTATTAAAATTTTGTTAGAAAATTTTAACGTTTGGGTAGTTAATTAAATGAAAAGGACTAAATTGAAAAAGGTGTAAAAGTTACTAGAAGGATCAAATAGCTCAATTGTCAAATGAGAAGGGATATAAAGTGTGAATAAGTCCAAAGGAGATATTTTGGGCGGCATAAGCTGAGAAAAATCAGGAGAATGGATGATTTAAGGACACATTTGGAATATTACATTATTAACTAAATAAAACTAGGACTAACATGGAAATATCTAGATTTATTGTGATTTCTCTTCATTCTCATCAGCCAGAATGCCATTGGAGGGGTTCTTTAAGCTGGTATTTCATAATTTTTGCACCAAGTGAGTTAATTCTTTCCCTTTTCTTGTAATTTTTGTGTTTTTAAGACTTTTACAACTAGGTCCTATTATTAAATTCATTAGTTTTTGATTTCATGGATGAAATTGGAAGTCACCATGGTTGAGTGCTGTAAGCATATGATGATTTAGAATGGAATTGAAGCTTTAATATTATTATATGATGATTTTATTGAATGAAATGAATAGGAAGTGGATATTTAGGACCTATTTGTAAAAAAGTGTGAAATTGAAGTCTAGTGCTGAAATTCTAATTTCCAAAGGCTATAAAGTATTTTAAAATGATAGAATAAATTTTTAATTGAGAAAAATCAACTCAATTGAGAGGTTAATTGAGTAGGGACGAAATTATCATTTATTAAAAGCTTAGCTGAAAAATGGTAATAAACCTCTTGCACTAAAATAGTTTTGGACAGCAGCAGTAGTCCAAATTTGAAAAATCACCATAAATTTTATAAATCGAATTAGAGGATAAATAAAATATAGAATTAAATCTAATTAAGTCTAGTTTCTCATAGAAGAAACGGTATAAGCAATGGAATTGTAAATCATGAGATATAATAAATTTTGTGAGATGATGTCAGAATAATTTCGGGTTTCCCTATTTTGAATTTAGAAAATCATCAAAAATTGGAGAAAAATAATTAGGAGCTTAAATTTATATGTTTGAAATATTTAATGAGCCTATTTTCAAGAGAAATAAAGGGGAACATTATCCAAATCCCGTACGAGGAAATAATTAATTTTTAGTGAAGAAAGGTCAGAACTGTCAGACAGCAGAAAAGGGGTGATTTCAAAGAATAACGTGTATTTATTGGCTAAACCCAAAATTCTGAAAATTTTATGGTAAGAAGATATATGAGTCTAGTTTTAGGGAAAATTAGCGTTTCTTAATTTGGAGTTCTGTAGCTCAAGATAAAAATAATTTAGTGACTATGACTCAAGTAGATAGCTTTGAATGAACTATAAATAATAGTGGAATTGTAGAGAATGGTACATATGAACATAAAATGTTAAATTGATGATTAAATTTATTTATTTAGATCTCGAAGACTCAAATACAAAGCTAGATCGAGGAAAGGAAAAAGTTTGGGATTAGTAGATTTTTGCATATGAACAAGTATCGAGGTAAGTTCATGTAACTTGAATTATATTCTTAATGCTTGAAATATATGTTATTGATGTGAATATGATTTGAATGTTCATTGTATGATAATCGATAAAACATTGATATATTTGATAAAAAGGGGAAGAAATATCGGTTGAATGAAAGGAAAATTCGATGGATCTTTGAAAAGGAATTGACGGTAAAAAGGATCTAGCCCGAACGGGTGATCCTATCCTGATATAGCCCTCCCGAAGAATATGTGTAAAATGGATTTAGCCCGGACGGGTAATTCGACTTAGGGTCTGAATTTAGCTTGGACTGGTAATTCAGATCCAAGCTCATTAGAGTAATTGTCGTTGTAGGGGATTTAGCCTGGATTGGTAATCCCGCTGTAAGGATGAGGTTCGCAGGAGTGTGCTCTCTGAAATGGAAATGTGCGCACATGAATATGAATTGACGGACCTGGATTTGTCCACTAAAGTGTACCCTTGAAAATCCATCAAAATTTCAAAAATTTCAACGGGATAAATATGTGAAAATAATAATGAAATGGAAATCATGGTATTGATGATCTCATCAATCATGGTATATATTATTTATACATTGAAATTATTGGACTAACTTGAATGTTGAGTTTGTGCATGTTAGGCTAACAATGCATTGAATGGATGTATGAAGGTTTATTATATTGCATTGAAAATATTAGGTAAGTATAATTCTTTTTACATGAACTTACTAAACACAATGTGCTTACCCTGTTTCCTTTTTCCTATTTTGTAGTATTAAAAGCTCGAAGGTCGGATTCGGTCGGAGACACATCACACTATCAACCTCAACATTTTGGTATATCAAGAAACTTTATTTTGGAAATCAATGGCATGTATAAGTTAATAAAATAAATGTTAATGTGAAATGAATGTGAAGTTAGCCATTGGTGTGGCTAACAAATCTTGGTTTTGGTATGTGATGAGGTTATCTTATGGATATGCATGAATCTATCTTGAAAATATGTTGAATTGGATTGGTTGATTTGGATTGGTCTCGATTTAAATTTTGCAGGGAAGGTTAGATATCTATAAAGGGGTTATGTTGAGTTAAAAAAATTCCCTATGGTTTCGATTAAATTCCGGTTTGGTCCCGATGTATGTTTTGGGCTTCGGAGACCCATCTACGGGACGTCATAACATGTTTTGATAAATGAATAGTATTTAACTCGTAATAACGAAAAAATTAATTCTGTAAACTCCGTTGATGCCTCGTACCCTATTTCAGCGACGAGTACGGGTAGGGGGTGTTACATTTGACTCAAAATCTCGAAATCCACTATTAATGGCTAAATTTTTTACTTTTATTTAAAACATGCGATTTGAGGGCTAATAATTCAGTTTTAAAGTCTAAATAACATTTTAAACCAATGGATACATGAATAATTACCTTTTTTTTTTTAAGAATGAACGAGTTTTGACGTAAATATGAAAAACCCACATTTGGAGAAAATGATGAAATCTATGGAGTTTTGGGTGTTTTTCTTGAAGATTTATGATGGTAAATGACTTGGGAATGATGGGAAATCAAGGTATTGTGGTTTGGGAGTAAAAAATCGATTGAAATAGCAAGGGAAAAGTAAGGGGCGACAAGCACAATGAAGTGGAAAAGAAACCGATAGGAAAACATGTTGATGGGGAAGAAATAGATTCAATTTTATAAATTGGTTAAATTGCCACATAAATGCTCACTAGTTTGAGTCTAATACAAATCAGCCATTTCTCTAAAATTAGGGGTTTCTAGAACACTTTTTCAAAAAATTGATTTGGCAGCTAAGATGCCATAGTTGAAAACATTATTGAGTACCAACCTTATGAAATTCTGAGCTCATATAGCCCTAAATTGCTAAAATACTCCTAAAACTTCAAAGCCTATTGTGGGGTGTGACATTAATTGAGCTTACGAAAGCTCTTTTATTGATCTATAACACCCTTATACTCAATTCAACCTTCAGGACCCAGTATAGGACTACTATATTTGGTGCCAAAGTGATCTTGGCTGAACATGAAGTAATTTTAAACATTTAACTATAGTATTTAACTTATTCAACTTAATAATATAATTTTGAATGTTTAGGGTCATTATCGGTTAATCCTTTACATTTGAAAATAATTTCAAATATGGTTTTTAATCAAAATAGGGGGCAAGTATAGGTACTAGAACATCATTTGTCCAATTTTTCATTTCAACAATTTCTGAGTCTATAAACATCCTTTGTATCCAATTAGCTATTGAGGCTCATTTTTAACTCAATTTGAATATCATTTATCCAATTTATATTTTGTATCCCTATTAACTTGACTCAGATTCGATCAGATACACAAATCCAACCAATCACACTAGTTTGGCACCCAGTGCCTCATCGGACAATGCCAAAGTAAATAGTTTATGCCCAACGCTCAACAATGTGTCCTCATCGATATAAACGAAGTGATTTAACATCTAGTGCCTCATCAGCACGTAGTTGAAATAACCCTGAACTCTTCCTATCCTATGACATGCCAACTATATCTGACTTTGCTTGAGCAGATAATAGGATAGCAATTTACTCAATTTCATTTATAAGCCAATTTCTCATGTTAATGCTATCATTTTATTAACCAATTATCAATTTGTATGCATAAAATTGTAATTCATCTTAACATAAAGTCAATTTTGCAATTATACAAATATACAAAATTTCCAAATTTATTCACTTTAGTCCTCTGTCTCGAAGATCACACGTAATCATATAAATTTGGTTCAATTCAACTAATCAATCTCATATTGCGATTCATTATATTCAATTTATCAGTCAATTTGTCATTCTTTTATGATTTAGCCCATATCCCACATTTTTGTTTTGAATCGTAAATAATCCAAATTTCAATTAAACATATTTACAATTATAATTTTAAACACATAAAAATTTAACACAAATATACCATATGAACTTACCTGGTCAAAACAACAACAAACAACTCTTGAAGGACTAATCAACAAAATTTGTCATTTCCTCGATTATCTTCGATTTGGTCTAATTTCTAGTCTATTCAATAATTCAATTCAATTTATCAATTCCAACCCTCTTTTTTCATCCTATTATAAGCATTTATTAGCTCAATTTTATTATTTTTAATGCCCTTAAAGTTTTGCATTTTATTCAATTTAGCCCCTAAAACCGAAATTACCAAAACTTTCAAAATTGAGCTTTCATTTTGAAACCGATCTCAATTTCATCCTTCTATAGCCATCTATTATCTATAATTACAAAAATTTCAATTTAATTTTAAAATATTTACACTTTAGTCCCTATTTTCAAAATTAACAGTTTTCACTTTACAAATTAGTCCTTATTTATATCGAAGCTTAAAATCTAACCATTTATCACCAATCCCATCAAATATTAAACTATGGAAATTTTTAAAAACTTTAATAATTTTACAAATTAGTACACAAGCTAGCTAAATCAAGTTCCAAGACCTCAAAAACATAAGAATTATAAGAAACATACTTGAAATTGCTTCCTAATTGAGAGGCCAAAGTTAAAATGCTTAAACCATCTCTTCTTCCTTTTTGTTTCCTATGAATTGAAAAGATTGATAAGAAAATGGCTTTCTTTTCTTTTAAATTTAACATATATAGTTAATTAATTTATTATTTAATTAAAAGTAATTAACAAGGTTAGTTGATGAAAACTTAAATCCACCACCGTTTGGCATGTAGAAGTTGGTCCAATTGCTCAATTGGACCCTCAATTAACTAAAATCCATATCGATTAATTTTTATCACTTTTAAAATTTAGTCCTTGTACCTTAATTAGTCACCAATTCGACGAAATTACCTATCCAAAATTCAATTAGCCTATATAATAACTCCATAAATATTTAATAAAAATATTTACAGACTCGGTTTACGAAAATGAGGTCCTGCTACCTCATTTTTTAATATAACTGACTTTAGGGTTAATACACTTGTACCATAACTAACTATCCAATTAGCAAATTCGTCAGACTAAAATTAAATATAATATTATAATTGACTTGTAAATATTAATTAATAACATTTACATACTAGATTATTGGAAAATGGGGTTCCAAAACCATCATTTTCGACACCATTGGCTTTCGGGTCGTTATAGGGTCACAACAGTGTTGGGTGTGATGGTTTTACCCCATCACTATTCTGAATAGACTCTAATTCATGGCCTTACTCTACTAGAGGTTCTAAGAAAATTTGGCCACATTTAACAACTTTGGGCAAACCCTCTGTGTGGTACTCACATAATGCCGAAGATAAGTCTCCAATAAAGCATTTACTCTCTCAGTTTGTCAATCAATTTATGGATGCATGCTAGTGGAAAAGTTCAAGTTTGACCTCAACAACTTGAATAACTCTTTCTAGAACTAACCTGTAAATCGTCCGTCTCAATCACTAACAATAAACTATGAGACTCCTTAATATTTCAGCACATGTCTAAGGAACAAACAAGTTGTTATAAGGAATGAGGCGGATGAATGCGGAAGCGGATAGTAAAGTTTGTTCAAATCACGGATTTGATTAGGGCTCTAGAAGTTTGGAAAGAAACTTAGATTTTGAAACAACCTGAAATAAAAATAAATCTAAGTCAGATAATAAATTGAAGAAAACAATTGAAATAAATAAACGAAGATAAGTAAAATAGAACAATAGAACAATAAAGAAGAAAATAAGGAAAGTATATGGAAAAGATGGAATGTGACGTGTAGAAGTCCTAAGGAGCCTTGGAAACAAATTGAATCCATAATCCCCTTCAAGCAGCTTTAGTTTTCCTTCCAAGAAAAAAACTTGGCAGTAAAAAGTTTGAAGATGATTCCCACAATCTGAAAAGATTGTTAAAACTCTTCTAAAAGAAACTCAAGAGAAATTATTGAAAAGAAAATTCAAAGAGAAGTTGAATAATAATGAATTTAATTGTTTGTGTATAATGCAAAGGACTATATATAGGCTTGCTAAATAAATCTAAATAAAACTCTTAAGTATACTAGAACTCTAATTAATCTAAACAAGAAGTAGTTTTACTCAACTTTCTTGTTGACATAAAACTCTTAAATAACTTAAACCAAATAATTATAAAAAATTTAGAATAATAAAATAATAAGAGATGATAAATAAAAATTTGAGCTTACACATATAAAAATTAACCCTAAAACCCGAACCCAATATGACTTAAAATCGAATTAAAATCCTGAAACTTTTAATTCCCATCATAATCCCGTCTAGGAATTTTGCTCGCACAATATTCATTAAAATGATCATAACGTGAGCTCCCAAACTTAAAATCAAATGATTCAAAGTTCGTTTCGAAGATAAGAGATAGATATTCGAACACTATGAAGACACCTCAACCCAGAAATACTTAGATCCTATCAAAAAAGTCATCGCAAGTCTGTTAATTTCCCAAACTTGAAAATTGTGTAGCTTCGGTGAATGAAATTTAATAAATTTCACCCCATCCGTGCATGTATCAAGTTGTCTCCTTAGCAAGGCTCTCATTGGTGAAGGTTCCATACTTGGAAAATATATCAACCACAACATATTTAGGCAAACAAATAATAAAGACCATAATTACACTCTCTTATAGATGTTTTGAAATGGGTAAAGGCTGTAATAAATCGGCTGAAGTTTTTTACCTCTACCTTGTCTCTTTGGCATACTAGATAAGTTTTCACATAGGTCTCACCGTTATTACACATGTGAGGCCAATAAAAACAGTCTTCCAAAAAAGTCAATATGCAATCCATACCTGGTTGGCCAACCCTTCTCGAATCATGACACTTTTTCATGATTTCTTTGCGCAAATTTCCATATTGAGGTACATAAAGCCGATGCCCTTAAATGAACAACAAATCTCCCTCAATCCAAAATCACCTAGTTTCCCCTCTTTGGCAAGCTCAATCAAAGTTTTGGTTATAGGATCATGGGACAATCCCTCTCTAATATGATCTAATAGAACACTATCAGGTTGATTAATTGTTGCAAACTCTACTTTTCGACTCAATGCATCAACCACTGCATTGCTTTCCCTAGCTTATACTCCATGATAAAATCAAATTTTTCCATGAAAACCTGCCAATGAGCTTGCTTGGGAGATAACTTTTTCTAAGTCAGAAAATAACTATTTGCAACATTATCTATAAATACCATGTGCACAAATAATGCACCACCACGGTCATCTCTTTCTCTTGAACCATGTATCATTGCTTAGTATCATTAAGCTTTTGACTTTCAAAAGCAATCAAATGCCTATGCATTAGTACTGTCACATAGTCTGATGCATTCGTACATACCTCATACGATTTAGAATAATCTAGCAACGCAAACACGAGCTCCTTTGTTATTACTTGTTTCACTTGGTCAACGGCTTTTTGGCATTGTAAACCCTAATCCCACATCTTATCCTTCTTCAATAAATCTATCAAGGGTGTGATGATTCTGGAGTAGCCTTCAAGGAAGCGTCGATAATAGTTCACCAACCCAAGGAAAGACCACAACTCTGTTACCTTGTTTGGTGGCTTCCAGTCAATAATAGCCCAAATTTTATCCCTATCCATCCAGATTCTACCATCTCCCACAATGTAGCCTAAGAACGGTACCTCGCGCTAAGCAGACGAACATTTTTCCTCCTTGACATAAAGCTCATTCTCTCATAAGGCTTAGAACACTTTCTTCAAATGCTCCATATGCTTTTTAAGTGAATTATTATACACCACAACGTGGTCAAGATAAACAACAACAAAACGACCTACACAAAGTTAAAGTACCTTATTCATCAAGGTAAAAAAATGTCACTAGGGCATTATTCAATCTAAAGGGCATAATAAAGAACTCATACGAGCCATAAAGCATCACACAAGCTGTCTTTGGCTTATCCCATTCAGCTACTCTGACTTGGTGGTGCCCTGATCACAAATTTAACTTGGTAAACCACCTTGCGCTACCAAGCTGATCAAACAAATTTGTAATAAATGGAATTGGGTACCTGTTCTTCACAGTGATATTGATCAACACTCGCTAATCTATGCACAATCTCAATGACCCATCATGCTTTCTCTAGAACAAAACTGGTGCACCATACAAGGCTTTAGATAATGAACTTAACATATAAAAGCTCATTCAACTATTTTTGCAACTCTTCTAACTCTAGTGGAGACATTTGAGATAGGGCCCTAGCCGACGGCACAGTATTTGGCATCAACTCAATTTTTTTGATTCACTAACCTCTTAGGTGGTAGCTTTTTAGGCAACTCGGTAGGCATCACATCCTAAAAAAATTGTAATAATTGTATCACCTCCTTCGAAATCTCATCAATGGGATTAATAAACTCATCCAACTTTAAAGGTTTTTAAGTAGGACGCTTCCACACCCTCATCCAGTTTAATTAGCAACATACATTTATGACACAAATTCAATATACACATACAATTAACAAAAAGGACAAGAAACACATTAATTCAGTAAAAAAATTTAATCCAACCACAAAATCATAATTATCAAGTGGTATTACCTCAATGGTTACCTTACCTGTCCAACTACCAAGTTGAAGTTAAACTCCTTTTACAATACTCTTTGTTGGAATGTTTTTCAAATTCATTGTCTTAATCCAACCTGATACTTTCTCAATCTTAATACCAAGTTTCTCAGCAATCTCTTCAGATATGAACAAATCTAATGCACTTGTGTCAAAAAAAGCATTCAACCCTCTGTCAACCACAATGATGTCTACAATAATCGACCTCTTTCTTTTATGACCCTTCTTGGCTTTAACACCACTCAATATCGAACTAAGCTTCAACAGTGCTTTTTTTGGCATACCATCCCATTTGATGATAGAAAACATAGATCATTTTAGACAATCCCTTACCATATGCAAAAATCAATCTTTTGGCTTGGTGTCGCACTTAACACCCTTTTACCCACAATAGCTTTGCACAAGCTCTCCCTCGAGCTCTTTAATTTTTATGTTCAAAGTTGTCATTGTGGCTTTATTTTCTTCCTTCATAGCTATCATCCCAGCTTTGAGAGCCTCATCCTTTTCTATCAACTTACCCATAGTGATATTGAGGAGCGCTTGCAACACATCCATATTGGAACTAAGGACCTTATCCACATATTCCTTAAGTTGTTCTTTCATCGAGTTCGGCTCATTGATGTGTCCCTCAACTACCTCGAGTGTTTCCTTTACATCACCTATGGATTACTTGAGATTGACTACTCGACTTTCCAAAGCCAATAGCATATCCTTCAATCTACTAGCTTTCCTACCCCTCACACGGGTCTCCCTAGGCTCAACTTGATCATCTACTCCTTTCGTCATCTCAATCGGGGCTTTTGAACCTTGGATCGAACACTAACTGTCATGGGTTTAGTACTTTAGTCTAGAAAACTACAACTCAGGTGATTTTACAAAGGGAATTCTCTGAGGTACCGAAATAAAATGGAAGCACACTCAATTACAAAGAAGCAATGAAAGAACTGAATAAGCCACAAGAAAACAATGCACACAAGGTGTTTGAGTAAATGCTGTCAAAGATATTCAATAAATACGAATGAAATCATTACAAATAAGGGTGAATGCCTCTATTTGTAGTCGAGTTCCCCTAGTTCCAACGACATAGTTTAAATTACATTGACAGTTAAGATTAAAACCTATCTACAATATGAGAGTCCTAAGGGATTTAAAGTCTATACAATCTTATCCCCTAGGATTACAAATGTTCACCATGGTAAAATTTAAGTTACTTTCCATATTCATCAAGCTATGTAGATAGGCCTTCAATCTCTCCAAGTAGTGGGTCAAATGGCCCTTTGTGAACAAGATGGATAATCCAAGTGTACCTTGGTTGCAAGCTCCTTTGCATGAGACCTATGATATTGACACGTGGAATAACCTTTTTTTTTTCATTTTATAGAAAATGGTAAATTTTTAGTTTTAGTCCTTATGTTACACTCAAATTTTAGATTATATGATAATGGTCAAATTTTAATTTTTTGATCCCTCTTATTGATTAGCCCAAATACTTTGTACCTCATTTTTTTACAATGTTATTGATTAGCTCAAATACTTTGTTTTGATTAAAATGCTTATTTAACTTTTAAGAGTTATTAATACAATTAAAATTATTTGTTAAATTCCGTCCATTCCAATGTCATTTTTTTGTTACATAGCAACTGAGTGAGTTATTTTTTTCTTTTTTATTTCAAAAAATTACACCAACAAATTTGATAGAAGAATTTAATGGTGTTAACAATTGAACCTGGATTTTAAAATTTGAAAAATAAAGGGATTAAATTTCTAAAAATAAAAGTATAAATACTAAATTTTAAATATACAAAGAATACTGAGCCTTAAAATATATTTTAATATTCAAATATTTAATTTATAATTTGACCCAAAAAATAATTAATAACTAACCCAACATGAAGCGTGATAGGATTGGTATCTTTCTTTTTCTTTTTTCTTTTTTTGCATTATACAAAAATCATGGTTAAAATCCAATTTTAGTTCCTATGCTACAATTGAATTTAAGATTATATAATAATGGTCAAATTTCAATTTTGATTCCTGTGCTACACTCGAATTTAATATTCAATTTTTATACTTCAACTTTTTGACATAATTTAGTACTTCAATTTTTTTATAATGTCATTGGTTAGCCCAAATACTTTATTTTGATCAAAATTTTGAAATAACTTTTAAGAGTTGTTACCACTATTAAAATTTTTTGTTAAATTCAATTTTAATGCAAATTTTTTTATTACATGGTTATTAAGTGATTATTTTTTTTAATTTTAAATTATTACACTGGTGAATTTAACAAAAGAAATTAATGGTGTTAACGATAGCATTTGAATTTTTAAATTCAGAAAATAAATGGACCGAATTTCTAAAATTAAAAATACGAAAACTAAATTTTAAATATATAAAGAGTACGGAAATTTTAACTTTAAATATATTTTAATATTCAAATATTTACTTTATAACTTAATAAAAATTAATAATTAATCCAATACAAAACGTAATAAGATCCATGCTAATTTTTATATTATTCACAATATTAATGTATTATATACTTAAATATAAAATTATTATATTAATTTATTTTCAAAACAAACCAAGTTCAAAATTCAACTCCTTAAAACCTTTGAAACCTTTTTATATTGAATTTATTTATTTATATTTTTAAATATATCTTATACAATTTATGAAAATTACTTGATATATTATTGGTGGAATCAATATAAGTTAAGTGATATATAGTCAGTGAAATTTGTATACTCTAGAATCTGGGTTTAAAAAGTGAATTATTTTTTTTAGGGTGTAGTATGCAATGTTTTTAGAACTATATAAATGGTTGAACTAATTAGATTATTAATTTTTGATTTAATCGATCCAATAATTGATTCAACCGATTCACTATTTAATAATATAATATAATTACTAAAATACTACTTAAAAAAGGCCCAACTTAAAATATAACTTTGGACAAACATTCTAGTGGAGCAAAATTACCAGTGAAATCTTGTGCCAAACTGGCACACATATGCTTCCAAATGCGGTTTCATGCCCTGCCGCCTTGACTCTTTTCATCTTTTCGTCTTATGAACTTTCTTTTCAGTTTTCATCTCGTCTTCTTGGCTGCTTTTGATTGGATTTTAAAAGCAGCAGCAGGTGGTTGCAGATTGAAATAGTGGCTGGCCGGCGGCAACAAGAAGACAGCAGACTGTTGCCAACGGCGATGGAGCAACAATAGACAGAGCAAGACGATAGTGTTACCCTTAAAGCCATTTGGCTTTTGTTTTTGTTTTTTAAATTATTTTTTATTGTCAAAATGCAAAAACGGCTTCAACGGATTTTTTACTGGTTTATCCGGTTTTCGTTTCATGATCTAAAGGCAGTTTTTACCGGTTGGCATTTTAATCGGTTTTCTTTTTAATCTATTATTGAATCGGTTTATCAGTCGATTCTTAATTTGGTTGACCGATTCAGACCAATCCAATTCTAAAATTATTGGTAGTATGTGTTAGAAAATTAAAAAAATTGAAAAAAATTTGAAAAAATTAATATTAGTAAAATATGTCGATTTTGAGACGTATATAACACTTTCTTTATGATTTTAACATGCTTTCAAAATATAACAAAGTACCTAACACTCTAAGCAAAATAATGCAAATGATTAATACAAAAGTCATTCAGATAGATATCAAATAGATATACTTTTGCCTAAGATACCCTTTCCTGATGATAAATCTTTTAATGAGTTATCCTTTTATAAGGTTGTGTTGTTTTATAAGTCAACTATATAATTTTATGTACAAAAGTTATGTCTATACAACATAATTATTCATAAATAATTATAATATGCTTGACTTTTCTAGATAATAAAATATTAGTACATACCAATTGTTAAAATTGAGTGACTCGAATCCTTATTTAAATAAAGTACAATAGTAAAATAAAATAAAAATAAATTCATATAGAACTATACTTCTTTTATTTTATTCTAGAATAAGGTTTTTTAAATCTTATTAAACACAATCTATTTTATATTGATTAGAATAAGGTATTTCAATCTTACTACACTCCTATTAGAATATGGTTTTACAAGCCTATAAATAGACATAGTCTACTCCTCTTGTAATGATTCGAATTTGACATAGTGAATTTTCTTCTCCTTTCCTCGTGGTTTTTTCCCGAAAAGGTTTCCACGTAAAATTTGTGTGTTTTTTATTTTTTATTTCTATTTTCTTTGCGATATATTGTCATTTGCGATATATTGTCATTACCGACATTTTATTTTTTTATGAATTGGTATCAGAGCTTCTGAGTTGTTCATCTCAATCACGGTAATGACATCTTTGAAGTATGAAATTCTGCTGTTGGGCCACAACACCGGATTCGTGTTGTAGCAGATAAATATGCAGGCAGTTCTTGCACAAATGGACTTAGAGGAAGCCCTGCTAGGGGTAGATAAGATGCCTTCGACATTGACGGAGGAAGAGAAAAAGCGCAAGGACCGACATGCGTTAACGCAGTTACATCTGCATTTGTCTAACAAAATTTTACAGGATGTGATGAAGGAGAAAACAACTGCTGGATTATGGAAAAGGCTAGATCAAATATTTATGTCGAAAACTCTAACCAGCAAGCTGCATATGAAGCAACCTCTTTATGCTCATCGTTTGGAGGAAGGTGCGTCTGTGCACGAACACTTAACAGTGTTTAAAGAAATTCTCTCAAACTTGGAGGCTATAGAGGTTCAGTATGATAAAGAAGATCTAGGGTTGACTCTACTTTGTTCGTTGCCCCCATCTTATTCAACCTTTAGAGACACGATTTTATATAGCCTCAAGTCTCTCACAGTTGATGAGGTTTATGATTCTTTGACCTCATATGATAAGATGAAGCATCTTGTGGTTAAAATCGACTCTTAGGGAGAGGGTCTCATTGTTCATGGGAGACAAGATCAGAATGCTGATAATTGATCATGGAATGACACAAGAACGAAATCCTCGCGTTAAATCTAAGGGTAGATCGAAGTCTTCAAATAGAGGTAAAATTTGTAACTTTTGCAAAAAGAAAAGACACATTAAATCTGAGTGTTATAAGCTACAGAATAAGATCAAAAGGAAGGCTGCGAATCAAAAGAAAAAACAACTAGAAAATTTCGGTGAAGGTGATGTTGTAGAAGACTATACCGATGGTGAACTTCTAGTCGCTTCTGTCAACAATTCTAAAGTGAGTGAGGAGTGGATCATTGATTTGGGCTACACCTTACATATCAGTCCCAATCGGGATTGGTTTACAACTTACGAAACAATGTTTGAAGATGTTGTTTTGATGGGAAATAATGCTTCGTGTAAAATCGTAGGTGTTGGAACAATTAAAGTTAAGATGTTTGATGAAGTTGTCAGAACACTTAGTGACGTACGACATGTTCTAGAATTGAAGACAAATTTAATTTTGTTTAGTACTCTTAATTCAAAAGGGTACAAATACATAGCTGAAAGTGGGGTTTTGAAGATTTCCAAGGGTTCTCTCGTTGTAATGAAAGGGTAGAGAAAGACTGCCAAATTATATGTTTTGTAGGGTTCTACCATTACTGGTGATCCAGCTATCGCTTCCTCTTCCTTGTTAGATGATGATATTACTAAAATTTGGCATATGCACCTAGGGAATATGAGTAAGAATGGCATGGAAAAATTGCACAAAAGAGGACTTTTTTGATGGGCAAGGAATTTGCAAGCTGAAGTTCTGTGAGCACTGCATTTTTAGGAAGCAAAAGAGAGTTCGATTCACCAAAGGAATCCATAACACGAAGAGAACGTTGAAGTATATTTATTCTAATTTGTGGGGGCCATCTAGAGTGCCTTCAAAGGTGGAGCTAATTATATGCTAACTTTTTATTGATGATTTTTCCAGAAAAGTTTGGGCATTCTTCTTGAAGCAGAAAGTGATGTGTTTTCCACATTTAAGTCTTAGAAAACTATGATTGAAATATAGATGGAAAAATAAATAAAATACCTCTGCACAGACAATGGCTTAGAGTTCTATTCTGATGAGTTTAATAAACTGTGTAAGTCAAAAGGGATCATGAGACACTTGATAGTTTGTCATACTCCATAGCAAAATGGTGTTGCAGAACGAATGAACGGAATGATCATAGAGAAGGTTCAATGTATGTTGTCAAATGTCAACTTACCAAAGTCATTTTGGGCCGAAGCAGCCTCTACTGCATGTTTTTTGATCAACCAATCTCTATCCGTTGCCATTGAGAAAAAGACTCCACAAGAGGTATGGTTTGGTAATCTTACTGACTATTCTGATTTAAAGATTTTTGGGTGTCCTGCGTATGCTCATGTTGATAATGGAACATTAGAACCGAGATCAATTAAATTTATTTTTCTTGGTTATAAAGTTGGTGTAAAATGGTATAAGTTATGGTGCCCTGAGAATAGAAAAGTTGTGATTAGCAAAGATGTTGTTTTTGATAAAACTGCTATGCTATCTAACTTATTTCTTAAAGACTCTTCCAATAAAGAAAATCAAAATAAGGTAGAGCATTAGATTAATCCAGAATTTACAACAGAGTCAACTCCTCAAGCCAATACAAAAATTTATAATAGATTTACTTCTTCACTACAATACTCTATCGCCAAAAACATAACTAGAAGAGAAATTAAGCCTCCAAAGAAGTATGCCGAGGCTAATCTAGTTGCTTATGCTTTAAATGTGGCTGAAGATACAAATGCAAACCAAGAGCCATCTAATTATTCTAAGGCAGTTAGCTGTGAAAACTCAGAAAAGTGGATGTTTACTATGCAAGAGGAGATGGAATTACTCCACAAAAATAGAACATGAGATCTTGTGAAACTTTCTAAAGGTAAAAAGGTTGTTCGCAGTAAATGGGTGTTTAAAAAGAAAAAAGGGTCTTTGGGAGTTAAAGAACCCAGATATAAAGCAAGGCTTGTTGCAAAGGGTTACAGTCAAATTCTAGGAGTGGGCTTCATAGATATGTTCTCTCCAGTTGTGACGCATAGTCTGATTTAATTTTGGCTTGGTATTGTGGCCATGCATAATTTGGAGCTTGACTAGTTAGATGTAAAAATTGCATTTTTGCATGGAGAACTTAAGAAGGATATTTACATGCAACAACCAGAGGGTTTTATAGTCTCAGAAAAATAGGACTATGTTTGCTTGCTGAAAAAGTCCCTCTACGGTTTGAAATAGTCACCAAGACAGTGGTACAAGAGGTTTGATTCCTTTATGACTTCTCATGATTCAAAAGAAGTAGCTTTGACAGTTGTGTTTATTTTAAGAAAAACAGTGATGGTTCTTTTGTGTATCTACTCCTTTATGTTGATGACATGTTGATAGCAGCGTAAGATAAAGGAGAGATAAGAAAGGTTAAAGCCCAATTAAGTGAAGAATTTGAGATGAAAAATTTGGGACCAGCAAAGAAGATACTTGGTATGGAGATTCTCAGAGATAGAAAAGCAAGTAAATTGTACCTAAGTCAAAAGGGGTACATTGAAAAAGTTCTTTACATGTTCAATATACAAAGTGCTGAGCCTGTTAGTACCCCTTTGGCAGCCCATTTCAGAATTTCAACGACTTTGTCTCCATAATCAGATGATAAGATTGAGTACATGTCACATGTTCCGTACTCTAGTGCAGTGGGATCTCTCATGTATGCTATGGTTTGTTTACGTCCAAATTTATCATATGCAGTCAATGCAATTAGCATATACATGGCGAATCTCGGTAAAGAACATTGGAAACAAGTTTAGTGGATTTTAATATACTTATGAGGTACTACTGATGTTTGCTTACAGTTTGGAAGAACTAGAGATAGAGTTATTGGGTATGTTGATGCTGATTTTATTGGATACCTTGATAGAAGAAGACCTCTCACATGTTATGTCTTTACAATTGGAGGTTGTGCAATCAGTTGGAAAGCCACTTTGCAAACTATAGTCGCTTTGTCTACCACTGAAGTTGAGTACATGGCGATTACTAAGGCTTGTAAAGAAGCTATTTGGTTGAAAGGACTCTTTAGTGAACTCAATAAAGACCTTCAAATCAATACAGTATTTTGTGACAGTCAAAGTGTTATTTTCCTTATAAAAGATCAAATGTTCCATGCGAGAACACAACACATTGATGTTCGGTATCATTTTGTTCGTGATATTATTGTTCGTGGTGATATTGTTGTGAGCAAAATTAGTACTCATGAAAATTCTACAGATATGATGACTAAGTCACTTCCTATAACCAAGTTTGAGCATTGCTTAGACTTGGTTGGTGTTCATGTTTGAAGTTAAACCCTTAAGGGGTTTTGTGAAAGAAGTGGAACTTGTTTGTTGAGAGTTCACGATGAAGAACTTGTTCACTAAGAATTCGTGTCAAGGTGGATATTGTTAGAATTGAGTGACCCGAATCCTTATTTAAATAAATTACAACGGTAAAATAAAATAAAATTAAAATTCATATAAAACTACACTTATTTTATTTTATTCTAGAATAAGGTTTTTTAAACCTTATTAAACACCATCTATTTGATATGATTAGAATAAGGTATTTTAATCTTACTACACTCCTATTAGAATACGGTTTTACAAGCCTATAAATAGACATAGTCTACTCCTCTTGTAATGATTCGAATTCGACATAGTGAATTTTCTTCTCCTCTGCCCGTGGTTTTTTCCCGAAAGGGTTTCCACATAAAATCTGTGTGTTCTTTATTTTTTATTTCTATTTTCTTTGCGATATATTGTTGTTATCGACATTCTAATTTTTTTCACCAACATTATAAACTACTAATAATACCCCACTAATAACTATATTATAACCTTTCCTGCAAACAAATATTATGCATATAAGATGATATCTTTTAATTTGAATCATCAATTAATAAATGTAATTTAGAATTCTAATGAATTTGTTGGCGTCCAAAGATTGAACCGCAGCTTTTAGTATTAAAAGTGGAAATATAGGACATAATATTTATCTATTAGTGGTTATTTACTTTTAGCAGTACTCTAGTCATGTACTTATCTTGTTTATCATAAACATTTACAAGAAAGACCACAAATTTTCTTGTTGAAGTGACATCACTTTTTATGTGTATTTAGGCAGAATTCGTTTAACATCTTCATTGCTTTGAACACTACAATAATAGACAATGGACTTCATTAAAAGTATTCAAACTCATCCTCTAGTAATGGATCTCACAGAACTTTATTAAACTAATTTTGGAATGAGTTTTACTAGTGCATCACGAACACATAACAATAACTTTTTTTACCTATTAAATTTCAAAATTAGAGGTTAGTAATTAAAAATTGAGTCCCCATTATATGTGTCTAATAATAAGATTGAAATTCATTCTAGTCGTAATTCTATTAATCAAACAAAAATTATTTGTTCCGATATTCATTACCTTAGATTAGGGATTATTAATATAATTGATCCATAGTTTAACATGTCCAAACATTCGATTTTACAACATGCTTTCAGATATTATTTAAGACATAGTTGGCATAAATTGTGTACACAATTTTTTTTCACATTAAAATTAATTATAATCATTCCATTTCCATCACTTTTATCCAACTTAGTCCAATTTCTAGTATGTTTGAATAAAATAAATGAAGCGAAACACTTTTCTTTTAATATTAGAAATCCTTTAATTTTTTTTAAATAAGATAATTAAAATTATTAGCTCGTATAATTTTGCATTGTGAAATTATATTAAACTTTACTATACTGGTGTGTATATAATATCTTTAATTTGTTCTTAATTTATAATTAAATCAATACATTCATCATGTACAAAATGTACAATTAGCCTTCTCTGTGACAATCATCTTCTATAACAACCTTTTACTATAACTGCTAAGTATGTTGTAGAGCAAATTTTTTATGTTTTCTTTTTACTCTATAACAATTTTTTATCTACAACAACAACAGTCATAAAGTAAGAAACACACTCTTTATAAAATTACTTCTCTATAATAGTTTCTTGTATTAAATTTTAGTAAAATTAATTCTATTTCTAAGTGAAATAAAAATAATAATTTTTTATTCGAGTAAAAATGTTCAATTTTTATATAAGAATATGTTGATAATATTTTAATAAATGAAATCACATTTGTAATTATTAAAGATATAATTTAAATCTAACTAATTGATATTATTAATAAATTATAGTTTTTAATTTAAAAAATAAAAACTTAAAATTTCGAATGTTGTTATAAGTGTTTTGAACGTTGTTATATGTGTATAACAACCACCTCTTTATAACATCCAAAATTTTGGTAGACAAATAGAACAATATAGAGAGGGTTGATTGTATTTTCTTTTACTAAAAAATGTTTAATTTAAAAATTAAGATATTAATCGCACACACACATACATGATAAAAGTACCAAGGAAGCCCTTGTACTTAGGAATAAATTACGTTTCGGCTCCTTTACTAAAAAAATGGACAAATATACATCTTGAAATGTGAAAAATAGCTCATCCATTAAAAAAATCATCCATATTTATTGTTAACTAGGCATTTAGATTTTCCTTTTTTTTTTTTGTAACGGTGATATGAAAATAAATGATGACGTGTATTTTAAAACTAAAAAAAATAAATTCTCATATATCCATTACCCAAAATCCCAAACCCATTGCATCCCTTTATAATCGACAGCATTGTTCCTAAAGGTAAAAAATAAAATATTTTCATTCCAAAAACCATCCTCGTTACAGCATTAAAGCTTAAAGAACACCAAAATTAATATTGGTGTTCATCACCAAGGTAAGAACACACAATCCTTCCAAGAAAACTTTTACCTTCTTTAACATTGTCAATTTATGATTTACCTATTTAGTTAGGTATAGGGTTTTCTTTGACATTTTGGTTAGCCCATGGTTTTGGGAATTACGGGTTACTCAAGTATTGTTTGGCATATATGAATGTGTGTGCCATTTGTTATTTAGACGACTTGTTTTCTCTGAATTGTATTAAATTTTTAATGTAAAATATGCTATTTGTTCGGTCCCACTGGTATTTAGGATCTTTATTGTTTTGAGTTGTATCTTTTTAATTTTTTGGAAAACCTATGTTCAATATTTGTATTTGAAAAATATTAGATTATAAATATAAGATATTATCTTTGATTCAAATTAATGGAAAATGTGAATAGAATTGATTCAATATATTTATTATTTTAGATACATTATATTCAAAATTCCCAATTTCATAGTACTTGTTTGTGGTGCCTTATATAACTTCTGGAGTGAAAAACAGGAAATCATTGTATAAGATAAAATGATATTTTATTTATAATAAATATTTCTATTTTTCTGATCAAAATTTGTTTTTTTTTCTAAATGAAATAATTTGTCAATGCTATTTTGAATAATTTTTTAATATAGATGGAAATTTTTTTTTTTTGATATATTACCTTTCTTCATCACAATGTTGCAACATAGAAAGAAAACATGAGAATGAGAATTTAATAATGGGTTAGACATTTGATAGTTTTATTCGAAGAAAGATTGTAGTATGAAATTGTAGGGGCTTTTTTATTGATGTTAATTTGTTTGGTTATATTTGACATTTAAGCTTTTTGAACGTGGAAATATGAACAATTTCTCAAATTTTGAGGATTCATATAATTATGAAGAGTCAAATGTTATTTGTTGGTATCATTCTCTTATTGATAATGTACGAGCGAAAGAAATGATGATTAGTTTAAGAGATGCTTACAAAGTAATAGCAAAGGAAAATGCAAAGTTACGAACTGATAATAGAGTGTCAAGATAAATTAGGACTCTGAAAATTGAAGTTGATTTGTTAGAAGACAAGTTCAAGGATAACACAGCCAACAAACGGAAATTAGTGAACAAGAACAACTTATACAAACTTGCATTAATGTTTAGTTGTTGCGTTTTTTGTGTGTGTGGTTTGTTAACACTAGTGAAGAAACAAAGGATAATGTATATAAGTGGTGATGTATTTGCACTCAAAATTTGTGTAATGTGTTGACAATTATAATTTGACAATGACCAATATAATTTGATTGAACAAAATCATATAGAATAGATAAGTTGGAATTTAGATAAAAATATCATAAATATTATTTTTATGGTTAAGTTAAGGATTTAGATTATATTTGTTTTACGGTTTATAAATATTAATTTTTCAAGTTTCTTGTGTTTTTTTAATACATCGCTTTTAAGGTTTTAAAAGTACAATGATTTATCATTGAAGCTTCGAACTTAAGCAAAATAACAAAAACTTAAACAGTGTAATTTGAAAGATTTCAACAATTAGAAAAGTGCAGAACAAACATTTAATAAAAGATAAATTACTAAATAGCATGCAATGATTCCATAGGAAACCATATCTAGCAAGTGCGGATGAAACATAATCGGGGAATATTATGGATAGACTTGGCTTTTCTTCAACAAAAAATAGCTAAATCATGTTAGCAATTTGATACTTACATGATTGTAAATACATTCGGTCACTAGAACACTAATAATGGTGCAACAAGCCAACAAAATAAACTATTTGATCAATACCCATAATTGATCCTACCATGTATCTTTACAGGAACACCAATAAAGGTGCAACAAGCCAACAAAAGTAAATATTGTTGTCATCAGTGGCCTACAATCAATTTTAGCTAATTGTTGTTATCATCCAAAGTAGATTTTTTCACGCTTTCTTGAGTTGAAATAATTGTCTCAAGAACATCAATAGACTATCGAACCCAACTATTAACCCTCCTATGCTTTTGTAACACCCCAAACCAGGCTTGGACATTATGGCCGAATCTGGCGATGTCACATTGAAGTGTTTTTCATAAAACAAGATGTTATTAAAGAAAAACTCTATTTTCTATTAGTCCACTTTTTATTACCCTTCATTAATTCTAAGATGTGTCGTTCACTTTCAAAACATGAATCATTATCAAACAGTTAATTACTTTCAGAACGTTATTAATTTACAAACGTCACTTATCGCGGAAGCTTTAAAGAAAATAGTTTGTGTATTCATGTGTAATTCGTTAAAAAAGTTTGGTTTTTGAAAACTCGATTGTCCTTACTACTAGCAGTTTTAAATTGAAACAATAAAAATCCCAAATAATCAATGAAAAACCAAAGAGGCCATTATTACAGCAAATTCCCCAAAATAAAATCAAAATTATAATTAATTACTAAAATAGAATGAATGAGTCGTGTGGCCACCGTTGAGTCCTCCGCTGCACCGATCCGCCTATGTCTGGGGATTACCTGTATAGATAAAATAGATGGGTGAGTTTACGAAAACTCAGTGTGTAATCCCATATAAAACAACCAGACAGAAAGTAATCACAATCTCAGCCCATTTCAATAACGGTTTCAGTTTCAGTTAGGGCCTTAGCCCATTACAATATCAATATCAGTTCGGGCTTTAGCCCATCTCAGTAACAGTAAAGTAACCAATATGCAATCAGGAAATCCTACCCAACTAGCCTCTACACTCCATCTCTGTCCAGCCCTATACTTCATGTGGGGATATAATCAACCCACCCATCCCTACACTCCAAGTAGTACCAGTTGCGGCACTAGATCAGTAATTTGCAGCTGAGCTGCCAGTAAATTAGGCTCGAGGCCTTTCAGTACACTTTCTCCAAACAAAACATACCTTCAACCCAATGCAATGTACTATACATAAATATGACATGCTATAACAAAATATCATGCATGTAGTCAGGGCATACAGTATCGAATCAGTGGAACATCATCATGCTTATTCATATTAGTCATACAGTCAACTCAATCACTTAGGGGTCTAGGTACGGTTACAAACCCTACAGTAGGTCCACAGTCGACTCAAGCGACCTGTGCAACCATAGCAGTCAAACAGTAAAAATGGGCCCACGGGTCCATGTTGCATGCCCACGTGGGCCCACACACCTATGTGGCCCACACAACCCAAAATGGTATTGTCCGTGTGAATTACAAGGTCTGGCCTAATAATCTTACACGCCCGTGTAGGGCCCAAACACCCATGTGGTCCACACGGCCCAATTTGGCCTAGTCCATAAATTGCACATGACCTACCTCGACGATCACACGCCCATGTTCGGTCACACGGCCTACCACACGGGTGGCCGCACACCCTTCTGGTGTCAACTTTTCACGTTTTTTGACTTTTTGCTGATTTCTATTTTCAGAGTCGTATTTACACACCTGTAACATTTTCGATGTCGAAACATTCCCTAAGCCTAGATACTTATAAAAAATCATTCAAACTGATTTAGTAGTCTATTTCACAGGTTTCAACAATCGTTAACAATATTAGCTTGACTTACCGCCGATGAAAACCCTTCGCTAACGCCGTTAAAATGAGAACCACGAGCCCTCTAGAACCTTCATTTAGCCAAAACAATGCCACTTAGTCACTTAAAGCTACGCTCAACCAAAACGCACAAAAGATCAAATACTAACTCACAAAATGTTACCTTCTAACACACTAACGGGGTTTCGTACACTTCGCACGTCGATTAGAGATCACCAGCCCTCTGAAAAATTCTTGTCACTAACAAAAAATCCCTCTTAACTGATATTCCAAAAAGAATAGTCAAAGTTAACCCTACTGAAACTTACTGAAACAATGGAATCAAGAGTTGTGTCACAGCCTGATTTAGACCCTAATCGGAACGGTGCTTTCAGGACCATGAATCCGAGTCAGAAAAATATTTAAACATTATTTTATGTGTTTATTTTGTGTGAATTTGTATCTGTGAAATTTTCGTGATTTAATTTTGTCGTTTAGGTGTTCGATTAAATAAAAGGACTCAATCGCGTAAAATAAAAATTCAGTGGTTATTTCTAAAAGGGGCTAGATTGCACTTGGCTTTTTAAATGAAAGCCTTAAAGTGGAAATAAGCCCAAAAGTAAGTGTAATGGACGGCATTAGACATAGGTTATAAAATTTCATTATTATTTCATTAAGGGTAAAATGGGAAATGGAATAAAATGTCATATTATAACATGTTATAACATAATAATAAAATCATATTATCATCTGTCATCTTCAAATTGCCGAAACTAAAGAGAAGAACATAAGCCTAGGGTTTGGCCATCTATTTAGCTCAATGAAGGTTCGTTTTCTTATCGGTTTTTGATTATTTTTACGTTTTTGAGATCGTTGCTTAGTAATCTTCAAAACCCAAGCTTTGATTTTTTATTTTGATGAATATTTTAAACTTTGCCATTGATGAGAGCTTGTAATTTTTATGGTTTGATGATGAATTATGGAAGATATGGATTGGGTTAAGATATATTGTAAAGCAATTTTTGATGATTTTGAGTAATTAGGACTTAATTGCAAAAATAAAATGTGGGGGACTAAAATGTGAAATTGGTGGAAAAATATAGGCTTATTTGGGCACTAGGGATATTCAGCCTACTCTAGATGTGATTAATTTTGCATAAATTTGTGTTTTGTGCATTAGGGACTAAATTGTAAAAATTGTAAACGTCAAGGGTAAAATGGTAATTTTCCCATTTATGTGTTTTTGGACTAAATTGAATGAAAATATGTTTGAATGAGCTTAATTTGAATATGTTTAGATCAAGAATTAAAGAAATCAGAATTAGATCGGGGAAAAGCTAAAGTTGTCGACTAGCCATCCCGTCTCGTTTTTCATCGCCCGAGGTAAGCTTAGAAGCAAATAGACATGTTTATTGATAAGCTAATGCTATGTTTACATGCTGATATGAAATGCTAAGGTTAAGTTAAGTTGTGGCCGAATGTACTTAAGTATAGCTACTATATTTCAGAGTTCGATTTGAACATGTTACGACGTCTGGAAGTCCTGTATGAACCTTGGGAATAGTTAGGATACATATGTCATGACATAGGATTGCGATATATGTGTGCGAGTAAGTCCATGGCATCGATTTGTGATTTCGATATGTGTTTACGAGTAAGACCCTATCCGGGACAGTGGCATCGGGCATTGTAAGACCACGTCTGGGACATTGGCATTGTACGAATTATGTGATTATCCGAGTGTCCTATCCAATTCCAAATGGTTCATCGGGCAAAGACAAATTGTGATCGGATGTTTTAAATGAATAAAAGAAGTGACAGGTATGAATTAGCTTGCTAATTATTAATAATAAGGTTTGTATGTGACTTGTTTAACAATATAAGTTATATATGATATAAAGCATGAATTTCCATGTTTTAAATTAAGTATATTCGGCCTATTGCTCATTATTGAATAAATATTAATTTTGTGTATGTGTTTTTTTATGCTTTCGGTCAATTGATTACTATATGTATATGAGACTATGTTATAATCTATGAGTTTGTACCTGTTGAGCATGTGAATTAAGTACTTAATAAATATTCAGCCTTGAGGTTTAAATGATGATCTATTAATTTTGGTTTTATAAGCCTTCGGTTAAAGTGATATTATAATAGAATATAAATGTATATGATTATATGTATGTAACATGAATATATATAAGTGTTTGGACTTAAATGTGAATTAGTATAATAATCTAATTTAATTTAGTTAAGTTGAATAAGATATTGAGTTGTTTATTTGCTTATGACTTACTAAGCTTTGATAGCTTATTCTTGTGTTATGTTTACTCTGTTTATAGATTTTGAAGTCAAGCTACAAGCTCGGGAAACCGTCAGCCAAGTTCATCACACTGTCCATCGTTTTGGTATCTTTTTAGCTAAACTTAAATTATGGCATGTATAGGCAGGAATGTATTTACGAAATGTTGATTTTGGCTATGTAACCAAGGCCATACGAAAATGGCTTGTTACTTATGCTTAGTTTCAACCTTATATGTGCTTAGTTTTGCTGTCCATGATTTTGGCTTGATATATGCTATAATACTTGATCATGGTTTGGTATGTGGTAAGTATTTTGTACATTGATGATGGCTTTATATTTTAGGTGAATCATTGTTTAAGTCTTTTGATAAATATATTATATGTTATGGTCTATTAAAATCCTTATGTTATTTTGAATATGTATTAAAGTGTATATATATAAAGCCTGCAAAGTTCTTGTGATTCAGCCATATGTTTATAAATGATGTTATTTATGCTAGGGTTGACATGTGTTGTGTTAGGTAACAAACGTGTCATATGCTTGTAAAAAAAAAATTAATGACTATCATAATTTATACTAGGACATATGTATAGGTAATATTCAGCCACATTGATTTAGTTGACATTTTATTTATATTTACTTGTGTATAAAATGATGATAGTATAGATGTTATTTATATATTGATAAACGATAAATTATACATATTTTTACCTCATGTTTAGCCTAATTTCTGGATGAATTATCATTAAATTTGTGAGAATTGGTGCTCTTAACCCTTCTATTTCATGTTTTATACTCAGGAGAGCATAGGGAAGAGAAAAGAACGAAAAACGGACCGAAAACGAAGAAAATGGACCAAAGTGTGAAAACGACACAGCCCAAGGAGTCACCACACAGCCGTGGCACACGGCCATGCCACATGAGGTCCAACACGGCCCAGCCTCGACAAGCACGGCCAGGCCACACGGCCGTGCCACCCTTAATAGGCCTAAACACGGCCTCTTATCGATCCACACGGGCGTGGCATACAGGCGTGTCCCTATCGTGAGGAAGTGCAATTTCACTCGGATTTGGATACTTAGAGGCTAAGAAAAGCATCCCAAAGCTCTATATAAAGGCCCTAGGAGGCAACTTCAAGGGTGTACTCTTTTCTCCCAAAAGGAGCGCCTTCTTTCTGCTAACACAAGGAGTGGAAGCAAGGGATTACTCCAAGGGAAGTCGATTGATTCATCCCAGAAGCCGGAATTCTACATCAAGACAGAGGATCTCCCTAAATTCCTTCAGGGGTTTTTGGGTTCTTTATGTTTTGTTATCTTATTTCTTCTGAGATGTTTTTTTTATTAATTATGAACTAAACCCCTCAAATACTTGAGGGGGATGAAACCTAAGATAGACCTTGTTATTATTCATTCTTGAATTATATGATAAATACTTGAATTGTTCTTAATTATGTGTTCTTAATTCTTGGTTTAATAATCATAGGTATTAAGTCAAGAAACTGATATGCTTAGGCAGAGGAGCAAAAGTCCCTGTTTTAAGAGTAGATCTAGCATAATTAAGTGGAGTTGCATGCAACCCTAGACATAGGGCGACATAAATCTACCGGATTAGGGTCAAACCTAATAGAGGGATCCATAGATTGAGTTAATGCAAGACTAGGGGGTTTTAACTAGAAAGAGATTTCAGTTAATCAACCTAGGATTAGTTGTTCTTATCCTCGATGGAGGTATTAACATAAGTTAGGGATCTCTACGGATCAAGTCAAGTGAAGAAATCATCTAGTTCAAGAAGTTAATAACAAGTGAAGTCTAGGTGGATTCTCCCTTGAGTATTGCCTATATCAATTAATTTTCCCGAGAGTTTTTCCCCAATTTACTTTTTGTGCATTCTTAGTTTAGTTTTAGAATTAGTTTCATACAAACCTCTTTTACTTTTAGGTTAGATAATAGAAAGGAAGTGAGTACTAGTACTTTTGGTTCCCTTGGGTACGATAACTTGGTCTTGTCGCTAAACTATACTACTGTTCGATAGGTGCGCTTGCCTTAAAATCGTGATATTAGTTAGTTTTTGGTGTGATCAGTTTTTATAAATTTTATTACTACATATCATGCGATATCATATATGTAAATATGCGTGTAGTTGATTTTATAAATGTGCAGGTTGTTTACAAGTTATATGTGATAGGTATTATGTGTTTGAATCGGTTCGGTGGTGATGTTAGACTCAATGAATAAAAAAAATGTTGGATAAATGTACACTAGCTTATTTGATTTGTTTGCTAAGTGATAATACTTGCATGTGTCTTGTGAATATTTGTTCAATTGTTCTATCATGTGTTCAATACTAAATTGTGACTGCTACCTTAAGGTTGATAGCATATTACGTATATGTATTTGTTAGTCTATTCGGTCATGGTGTAATGTATTAAACATCTATACGTGATTACTTATTAAATTTTAATAATATGGTTGCATGACTATATGTAGGTTCTAAAGGTTTGCAATTAATGTTAATTTGCAAATGACATTAGGAGATTAATAGTTAAGAAGCCCAAATATTGATTCACTTTATATTAAAGAATAAAGCATGGAAGTTTATTTGGCCTATTACTTAAGCTGCAAATGTGGCGGTTTAAAATATGTTTTATGGATTATTAAATTTTAAATGTGTATGTGATTTGGTTACCATGTGAATAACCACATAACTAATATTAAAGGTATATTTGACCATGTTGGTATTATTTAATATCGTGCATGTAAATACTTCAATATTGTAAGCAATACATTGAGTTTATTTGCGATATTGTTTATGCAAGATATATGTCATTACTTATTTGAAACGTGAATTGGTTTTATTTTCTACTACAAATGGATTTGACTTGAGTGAACATAGGCATATATGTAAATGTTCGGAATAGAACCGTTGATCAGTAATGCCTCGTAATCCTAATCCAGCGACAGATACGGGTTAGGGGTGTTACAAGTTGAGCGCAAGAGAAAGAAGAGAATCAGCAAAAGAAATGAAAAGGAAGGATAGAAAGAGGAATAAGGTACGGCCAAAAAAAGAAGAGAACGTTGCTCACTACACAGTGGGGTAGAAAATGAGAAGAAAAATCGGTAAACACGAAGAGGAAACAATTGTCGTAGGGAAGAACAAAACCAAAGAAAAAAACAAAAGGTATAGTTGAGATTCACGTACCTATGATTGGCCAAGGAAAAGAGTAAAGTGGAGAATGACAGACTTGAGGGAAAGGAAACTAGCATCAAAAGAATTCGGAAAAGTATGGGGAACCGAAAATTTTGAACAGAAAGAAAAAAATGGCAACAAAAAGGGATTTTGGCTGAAACAACAAGGATCACTCCCCAATCCCAACATTTTCTCCTAAAATCACTCCAACATAATCCCCTCAACCACCAAATTCAAACCCCACTCAAACTCCCCAGAATTTCGGTCAAACTCTACTACCCATACGGCACAGATAGAAAAAAATAAATCTCTTACTTGCGCAAGGATTCAAACTCCAGACCTCCTGCTCCTTTGCTCCCCATTTAACCACCAGACTAGTAGGCCCATTCTGACAAATTTTACCAATACTTATTTATAAGCCTACTGGCTAAAGATAGAGGTTTATTCAATTAAAAACAAAATTTTTGCCCAAGCTAAGGCTTAAACTTAGGACCTCTCAGACACTCCCAAAACACATAACCACTGAAGCAGACATATATTTGTGTCACAAACCTACGAAAATAATTATAAAAGATTTTTATGGCGTTACAACTCTACCCCCTTAAGAAAAGTTCAGCCTCAAAATTTTACCTGATCCGAACAGATGTGGATATGCTGTTGCATTACATCGTTAGGCTCCCACCTGGCCTCCTTAGCACTATGATTACGCCAAAGCACCTTAACTAGTGGTAAGGACTTTCTTCTTAGAACTTTTACATCACGATCCAATATCTGTATCGGCTTCTCCTCGAAAGTCAAATCTGGCCTAACCTTGATCTCCTTAACTAGAACAATATGTATGGGATCAAAGCAGTAGCGCCTCAACATCGAGACATGAAAACATCGTGAATCCTCTCCAACTCTGAAGGTAACTCAAACTGGTAGGCAACTAGTCTCACTCGTCTCAGTATGCGATAAGGCCGAATGAATCTAGAGCTCAACTTGCCCTCACGACAAAATCTTAATATCTTCTTCCATGGTGAGACCTTGAGAAACACGAAGTCCCCTACAAAATACTCTATCTCTCGACGCTTCAGATCTGTATACAACTTTCGTCTATCAGATGCCTCTTTCAGTCGATCTCGAATTAATCTAACCTTATCCTTAGTATCAGAAACTAGTTTAGGGCCCAGAACATGATGCTCACCCAACTCGATCTAGCATAAGGGACTGCGAAACTTACGATAATATAATGCCTCGTAAGGTGCTATCTGTATGCTAGACTAGTAAATGTTGTTATAAGCGAACTCTGCAAGCGACAGGTAATCCTCCCAACTGCCTCGGAAGTCAATCACACAACTCCCTAACATATCCTCAGTATCTGAATCACCCTCTCAAATTAACCATCGATCTAAGGATGGAACACAGTACTGAAGTCCAACTTTATACCCAGAGCTTCATGCAGCCTCTTCCAAAACCGAGACTTAAAGCGAGGATCCCTAATAGAAATTATCGAAACCGGTACCCCATGAAGTCTCACTATCTCAGACACATACAGTTTAGCCAGCTTCTGCAGATAATAGTCAATATGAACCTGTATAAAGTGGGCTAACTTGGTCAATCGATCCATAATGACCCACACAGAATCCTTCTTAGTAGGTGTAAGGGGTAACCCACTAACGAAGTCCATAGTCACTCTCTCCCACTTCCAAAGTAGAATCTTGACTAGCTGCAACAAACCTGAAGGTAACTGATGCTCAACCTTAACCTGCTGGCATGTCAGACATTTTCCTACAAAATCAGTAACCTCACGTTTAAGACCTGGCCACCAGTATAGCTCACGAAGGTCTCGGTACATCTTGTTTCCACCAGGATACAAAGCATAAGGGCTATTATGTTCCTCTTTCAGTATCGACTGCCTCAACTCATTGTCTTTCGATACACAGCTTCTCCCACGAAAACAGAGTACCCCTTCGTTATTCAGTCCAAAATTCTTAGTATTCCCACTCTCAATCTATCGAAATCGAAGACCCAATGACTCATCATCTAACTGTTTACCCTTAATCTACTCGATCCACATCAATTTAACCTGGAGTTCTGCCAACAGACTACCATCATCAAATAAAATGAGGCGAGCAAACATCACCTTCAAATCAATCATATCCCTAAGGCTCAGTGCCTCGGCCACCACATTGGCTTACCAAGATGGTATTCAATAGTACAGTCGTAGTCCTTAAGCAACTCAATCCATCTACGTTGCCTAAGATTTAGCTCTTTCTAAGTAAGGAGCCATTTGAGACTCTTGTGATCAGTGTAAATGATACACTTCTCACCATACAACTAATGTCTCCAGATTTTTAGTGCGAATACCACTACGGCCAACTCCAAGTTATGCATCGGATAATTTGTCTCATGAGTCTTAAGCTACCAAGACGCGTACGCCACTACCTTACCTACTTGCATCAGCACACATCCCAAACTGACATGTGATACATCACTGTATATCATGCATGTAGTCAAGGCATACAGTATCGAATTAATGGAACATCATCATGCTTATTCACATCAGTCATTCAGTCAACTCAGTCACTTAGGGGTCTAGGTACACTTACCGACCCTACAATAGGTCTACAGTCGACTCGAATGACCCGTGCAACCTTAGCAGTTAAAAAGTGAAAATGGGCATATGGGCCCATGTTGCATGCCCATGTGGGCCTGCACGCCTTTTTGGCCCACACGGCCCAAAATGGCCTTGGCCATATGGTCCACACACGGCCTTGTGGTTTGTGGCCCACATGCCCATGTTCGGTTATAAGGCCTACCACACGGGCGACCGCACTCCTGTGTGGTATCAACTTTTCACGTTTTTTGGCTTTTCACCGATTTCCATTTTCAGAGTCATGTTTACAGACCTGTAACGTTTTCAATGTCGAAACACTCCCTAAGCCAGGATACCTATCAAAGATCATTCAAACTGATTTAATAGTCTATTTCATAGGTTTCAACAATCGTTAACAATATTAGCTTGACTTACCACTAATGAAAACCCTTCGCTAACGACATTTGTAACAGTCAGAATTGGGCCTAGTCGGAATAGTGGTTTTTGGACCACAAATCCAACGAGGAAAATATTATTTTTATTATATTTTTATTGTCTAAAATTTCATGGAATGATTATGCAAAAATCTCATTCCAAAATTTTGACGTTTGGGCATTCAATTTAGTCAAAGGGACTGAATTGTAAAAAGTGAAAAAGTTGAGTTCTACATGTTAGAGGTGTCCAATTGTTTTGAAATTTTAAATTGGATGTCCTTAAATGGTAATTAGACTATTGGTTAATTTTTTTCGACAAAAATGGGCATGAAATAGGTGAAATAGAATATTTTTAAGTTAGGGGCATTTTGGTCATTTAGTGATTAAATGATTAAATAAACAAAATTAAAAGCCAATTTTTGTCCATCTTTAACCCCATAGCCGAATTTCACAAGGGGAAATAATGGCTAGGGTTTTTCAACCTTCTAAGCTCGATTGTAAGTCCGTTCTAGCCCCGTTTTTAATGATTTTTACATTTTTGAAATCCTCGTAACAAGATCTATCTATTTCTACCACTAATTTGAGATATGGTTAAAGTATAAGGTTTTGACCCATGATGAATATGTGTGTATTTTTTTGTTTAATGGTAGAAAATGCATGTTTATGATTAGAGAAATGACTTTTACTAAGTGATTTTCGGTGAAAATGCTTAAAAGGACTAATTTGTAAAAGTTATAAAATTGGTCATAAGAGTGTGATTTAGTGGGAATTTTGGACTGTTATAGTTATGAAAATGGTTCATCTAGGCTTGTATGTTAAAGAAATTAAATAAATTTTATTTTATGGGGCTAAGGGCAAAAGTGTAATTATGTGAAATTTTAAGGGCAAAAATGTAATTTTTCCATAATATGATTTTTTGGTCACATTGAATAATGTGACTAATAACTGAGCTAAATGTGATATTATAGATCATGGAAAATGAGATTTGGAACTAGAACGAGGGAAAAACGAGTATTCGATGGTTAGATTTTTTTTCTCGCTATTTTTGCATCGAGGTAAGTTTGTATGTAAATAATGCATCGTTTTTACTTAATTTTTCATATTTTGATAAATGGTATGAATTGTGGCTGAATATTTGATTTGTATGTAAATAATGCATCGTTTTTACTTAATTTTTCATATTTTGATAAATGGTATGAATTGTGGCTGAATATTTGATGTAATTGAAAAAATATCGACAAGTGAGAAATTTCCCGGTTGAACCTTAGGAATAAAAATGAATACAAGTGACATGTTCACTAGAAACCTATGCGAAATCTAAGTGAAATAGGTGATCCGGGTGCTGGTCCATACGTTCTACCGGGGGCTGAGTTATCTGGCATGTGTTACGGACACTCGATAGCTTATGTGAGCAACACCGTGTAGTTTCATCATGACCGACAGCTTGTGTGAGTAGACTCGAGATTGTGACTTTGTGAAACGAGTGCTGGTCTTATAAGTTCTACCAGTGGCTGGGTAATCCAACATGTGGTGCGTATACCTGACAACTTGTGTGAGCAGCACTGAATAGTTACGTATGACCGACAGCTTGTGTGAGTAGACCTGTAAATGTGATTAGCTTGAGAGTGAGCCTATGTGAAAAGTGTGATATGAAGTAGCTTTAGCTACAAGTGTGGCACTTATGTGCAAATTTCTATGTATCTGTTATTATTCCAATGCGTTCAACAGGAAAATGACTAAAATTAAATGAATGTGAATATATGACAGTTAATTGTAGACGAGCAATGTGCTCAGTCTGTGATCAAATTTTGGTAAGAATATAAACGAGTAAGTTATACCTATGAGAATGATTTTGTGATGACCTTGTGATTATAGGTCTATGCTTATGAAGTATAAGTATTTGGTAAATGTGATTGATGATCATGTGTGGGGCTTTTAGACTAAATTAACCTGAGACATGATATGTCTAAGTTTTTATTGTTGATGTATAGGTTAAATTGGCCAATGAATGGCATGTAAATATTTGTACATGGCTAGTAATGGATGTGTTTTGGTGTTATGTATGTGTAAATGGAAGTTAAAACAAAGAAATCAAAAAAGAGTAAAATTAGTAATAAAACAGTTTTGGACAGCAGCAGTTGTATGACTTTGAAAAATCACCAAAAACGGTGGAAATCAAATTAAAGGTTGAATAAGATATTAAATTCAAGCTTATTGAGTCTATTTTCATATAAAAGAAACAAAATAAGCAAAAGAATTTCATATTCTGAGATATATGAATTTTTGTGAGACAGAGTCAAAATGACTTCGGAATCCCCTATTCTAAATTTGGAAAATCATTAAAAATTGTACAAAAATAATTATTGGATATAATTTATATGCTTAAATTCCTTAATGAGTCTACTTTGAAGAAAAAAAAGGGGAATGTTATCCAAATTCTATACAATGAGATAATTAATTTTTAGTGAAGAGAGGTCAGAACTCCCCAATTCCCAATCCCCAATCCCAACATTTTCTACTAAAATCCCAACATTTTCAGCTGAAACTATACACACGGTTGAATCGAAAATTTTGAACAGAAAGAAAAAAAACGAAAAAAAAAAGGGATTTCAGCTAAAACAACAAGGATCACTCCGCAATCCCAACATTTTCTACCAAAATCACTCCAACATAATCCCTCAATCACCAAATTCAAACCCCACTCAAACTCCCCAGAATTTTAGTCAAACTCTACTACCCACATGGCACAGACAGTAAAAAATAAATCCCTTGCTTGCGCAAGGATTCGAACTCCAGACCTCCTGCTCCTTTGCTCCCCACTTAACCACCAGACCAACAAGCTCATTCTGAAAAATATTACCAATACTTATTTATAAGCCTACTGGCTAATGATAGAGGTTTATTCAATTAAAAAAAAATTTGCTCAAGCTAAGGCTTGAACTTGGGACCTCTCAAACACTCCCAGAACATAAAACCACTGAAGCTGACATATATTTGTGTCACAAACCAACGAAAATAATTATAAAGGATTTTTAGGGTGTTACAGCCTTTCTTCCTACATTAAAAAAGGAGTAGTAATTATCATATATACATAAACTTAGGGTTGAACATCATAGAAAATTGTAAAATAAGAAAACACACCAAAAGTCTCTTGGTTGTTATGATAGAGTTGGACATTACAATCAATTGATTAGGCCTTCCCACCTAAAAAAATCCCATGTTAACAACTTTCATTAAAAAAATCTATATAAATTAGTGAACTTCTTACATTTAATACATGAGAAACATATTCAGAATTAACAAGTCTTGAAGTCGCTCTAGGTGTTGCCGAATCACTAGCTCTTCTTTTTTTTCCATCCTTTTAGAAATGGTATTAGTTAATGCATTGGAAAAAAGAAATATGTTGATAAATCAAGTCTAATTTAACCTCAAAATATTAAAAACGTACATTTTTTTTCGGTCGGTCTCAATGATTATTTTTAGATGTTCATATCCCACTGGAAGAATCGTAATTAGAAGTTGCCCTTTTGTTCTAGCCTTCAAAACACAACAATTACAAGTTAAATTAGATAGCCAAATTTTGTTTAATTTAGTGTCAAATTCAAACTCGACTGTTCTATACAAACCTTATACATTGGGGGATTTCTATAACAGCCCGAAACTGGGCTTAGTCAGAATAGTGATTTCGAAATCACTTTCTGAGATTTAAGAAAAAAATTTTAGTGTTAAATAATGTGTTATAGTATTTTTATAGGTATGCATAAAAATTTTGGTGAATTAATTTATGCGATTGAAGGCATAATCGCAAAAAAGGACTAAATCGCATAAAAGGAAAAAGTTGCAATTTCTCATTGAATTGAGTTAAATGGCCATAGAAGTAAAACTTGAGGGCTTTAAAGGGTAATTAGGCCCTTTAATTCGAAGTGGCCGGCCATGTGACATAAAAAGAAAGAAAGTCAATTTTTTTTAGAGTATTAGGTGGGATAGTTTGACCTTTTAATAATAGCCTAGTGCCTAGCTCTCATCTTCTTCATTTCTTCTCTATTCTCACTGAAAATGGCAGCAAAAATGAAGGTTTAAAGTTCCAAAATTTTTAGCAGCCTCTAGCACTAATTAGTAAGTGATTTGATGACTTCCTTTAATGATTTTTGCATATTTAGGACCCTTGTAGCATGAGCTACCTATTGAGAGGTATATTTTGCATTTTTGGTTGAAATTTTTAAATTTTTCCATGAGTGTCGAAGTGATGTTTGCTGGAATTTTTGGGGAAAATATGAGTTATTGTTGTTAAATAAACAACTTGAGAAAGAGTTTGCATGAGAACACATGGAATGGAGCTTAATTGCAAAGTTGAGAAGTTGTTGTTAGTTTTGTGAAGTTTAGGAATGTTGGGTTGCCATAAGAGTGGGAAGAGAGTTTGGTTGGACATGGTTGATAAGGAAATTTGATGAAAATCAATTTTTGAGCGTAGGGGCAAAATGGTTAATTTATCAAAGTCTAGGGGTAAAATGTTTATTTTGCCAAATTTGTGAATTTTGGATTGCTCAGTTTTAATTGGTGATTAAATTAGTAAATTTTTATTTCTCTAGATCAAGAATTGCCAAATCCGATCCTAGACTGGGGGAAAGCCAAACAAGTCGAGTAAAATGAATCACCATATTCCTTTTTGTAAACCGAGGTAAGTTGTAGGTATATGATATAGCATTTCTAGGATTCATGCATGAAATCATTGTATTGGTTCAAGTAGTTAAATTGTATCAATGAGATACTTGCGAGAATATTAATTGAGCATGAATTTTTGATTGATGTTTTATAGTTATGAATTGACGAAAGTTTGTATAATAGAGCCCGGTTGAATGGTTAGAATAGATTTGGATGTTCATGCCATAATAATGGGGTGATGCGTGTATGCTAGTGTAAGACATGTCTGGGACATGCATCGGCCACATTACTAAAGTTAGTGTAAGACATGTCTGGGAAATAATTCAGTTTTGGGATGAGAACTAGCGTAAGACATGTATGGGACATGCATCAGCCTTGAGAGATACAAGCTAGTGTAAGACCTATCTGGGACATAGCGTCAGCTTGTTACGTGTCAGTGTAAGATTTGTCTGGGACATGGCATCGACACTATTAGATAAAAGCCAGTGTAAGACCTGTCTGGGACATGGCATCAGTTAGAGACCCCACCTAGAAGGTTTATTGGATATAATTCATATTCTAAATAGTTCAACGGGAAAACTCCGAGTTGATGCTTAGTTATGAAATATAGTGATGATCTCTGAAAGTGGTGCAAGTACGTAAGTATAAGGTTTAAAAAATGAGAGCAATAGCATGTTGTAAAACAAATAAAGGATGGAATCAAGTAAGTTAAATTGTAGCTATTAATTATAGCATGCATGACTAGTAATGTAATGAAAGTTATTATGACCTAGTAAAGTTGTTGTTATTTGTCCACCTATAACTTACTAAGCTTTATGCTTACCCCTCTCCTTTCCACTTTCTTATAGTGCCGCCCAAGCAATTCGAGGATCTAAGGACGTTGGAAGTATCGTACACACTATCCACCGAAGCACTCAGTATAATTATGTTTTGTGGTTTGAGTAATGGCATGTATAGGTTGTATAAGTCTTTGTTATTTTGTTGCATGACACATTCTAGTTTGCCAATTGTATTGGCCATTTATAATTAAGTTTCCTTTTGTAAATAGCCTTTGGAATTGGCCTAAAACCTCCCAAGTTTGTTCGTATGAAATGAGATGGAATTACATGGAAATTATGTTATTTTGCTTAGTAGTTTTTGCATGCACTTTGGACATGAATTGGTTGATGTATGAATGTATATTTAGGGACATTTATTTGAGTATTGGTGTCATAGTATGATGGATGAAAATAAGGCCTATATTTGTATGTGTTTCGGGGTAGCTAAGGGCTTGGTGAATCGCCCTATATCGCCCACACGGGTAGACACACGGGCGTGTGTCTTGACCATGTGAGACATATAGGTTGTACATGGGCCTATGGCTCGACTGTGTGTCCCCTGCACCTTGCATGGATAGCATTAAATGCCATCTGGATATCCCACGGGCACGAGACACAACCATGTGTCTGAACCGTGTGGAGGACACGGCCAATACATAGACGTGTGCCACAGCTGTGTGATTGATGACGTCAGAAATAGAATGTCAAGGTTTTCGTACACGGGCCACGACATGGGCGTGTCAAGGCTGTGTGAGAGACACAAGCTCGGCACACGAGCGTGCACCAGGCCGTGTGAAAACCTCTGTAGGTTGATGTTTGAAATTAAATCCACACGGGTATTGGACATGGGCGTGTCCCTAGTATGCTTAGGCCGTGTGAGGCACACGGGCCATCAGCATGGCCATGTTTAGAGGTCACACGGGAGTGTTGCCCTGTTTCATGGGCGTGTGATGTATTTTTAGTAGTTTTTAATAAAATTTTCTTAAGTACTCGAAATGGTCCCAATTGTTTTTAAAACACGTTTTAGGCCTCGTAGGCCCATAGGAAGGTCAATAGGACAATGATTGAAAAAGTTTAAATTTGGGACGCATTACATTGATATTAAGTGAATGTTGCATGAGATTTAGTAAGGTAATGTCTTGTACCCTATCCGAGCATAGGATACAGGTAATGGGTGTTATATTTAGTGGTATCAGAGCTATAGTTTAGTCGATTCTAGGACTAACATAGCTTGTGTACGAGTCTAGCTATATGTGCCATTATTATTTGATGATAGTGTGACAAATCCTGATGTTTATAAATTGTGTTTTTCGTATAGTAATAGATCCCGACCAGCTTTTGGTGGATGATGTAGAGAGTAACGTGCCGGCTCACGCTGAAGGGACTGCGCCAGTAGAAACCTGGCCCATGACGATGAGTCTGGGCGGAGGGACAAGAGAGGTCTACCTCTAAATCATGGACACTTGGTACATGGAGTATGTTCGTACAAATCTGAACACTCCACCTCCCTTATCTCCTCCAATTTATCAGCATGCCCCGGTAGCTCCTCAAGGAGTAGAATTAGGTAGAAGAGACAAACCTCCTGTGGATCGGATTAGGAAACATAGGGCTGAAGAATTCTAGGCGAGTAACGATGATGACCCGGAGAGAGCAGAGTTTTGGTTAGAGAATACCCTCAGGGTATTCGACGAATTGTCGTGCACCCTCAAGGAGTGCATTAAGTACATGGTATCACTTTTGCAGGACTCAGCTTACCAATGGTGAAACACTCTCGTCTTAATGGTACCGAGAGAGAGTGTGACTTGGGGAGTTCTTTCAAGAGGAATTTCGAAAAAAAGTACATTAGTCAGAGGTTTATTGACCAAAAGAGAAAAGAATTTCTTGAACTGAATCAAGGTCGCATGATGATCATTGAGTACGAACGAGAGTTTGTGAGACTTAGCAAGTATGCTCGAGAGTGAGTTTCTTCTAAAGCCATTATGTGTAAGCGGTTTGAAAATAGCTTGAATGAGGACATCAGATTATTGGTGCGAATTTTGAAAATTTGAAAATTTATTGTGCTCGTCGAGAGGGCATGCAAGGCTAAAGAGTTGGCAAAAGAAAAAAGGAAAGCCGGCATGGAGTCTCAGCACTTGAAGAAAAGACAAATGAGGAAATCACATCAATCCTCATCCAAGAGATCGAAGGAATTTACTACCCAATCCAATGCGTCAGTGGGATTTTCGGGTAAGAACAAGAACAAGCAATATGCAACGTCCAAGGCTCAGACTACCTCCGTGGCGAGTGTGGGTAGTACTTGACCGGATAGACCCCGCTGCCCACAGTGCGACAGTCAACATTTTAGCGAGTGTCGAGGGAACGAAAAAGGTTGTTTCCGATGTGGCTCATTTTATCACTTCATCCGAGACTGTCCTGAGACGGGTGAGGGTACTAAAAAGTAAGAAATGAGGGCGAGTTGTGCTCCTACAAAGGGGAGACCGTAGAAGAATCTAGGCAGTGGGACGTAGTCGAGGTGCCACTAGAGACAGTACTATGAGGTCAGAGGGCAGAAACGAGAACCTACACTATTCGTGCCCCTGAAGAGGCCTCATCCCCCGACGTGATTACGGGTACCTTTTCTATTCATGACATCCTTGTAATAGTTTTGGTTGATCCGGGTTCTACCCATTTTTATATCTGTATGAAAGTAGCGTCTAGAATGAAATTGCTAGTTGAGTCGACCGAATATGTCGTGAAAGTGTCGAACCCATTTGGTAAGCATGTATTAGTTGACCAGGTGTGTCGGGATTGTTCCTTGACAATCAAAGGTCATTGCTTCCTGGCTAACTTAATGCTATTGCCATTGGACAAATTTGATGTCATCTTGGGCATAGACTGGTTGACTGCCCATGATGTTGTTGTAAATTGCAGGAAGAAGTTTATTGAGCTGAAATGTGGAAACAGGGATATTCTCCGAGTTAAATCAGGTGAATTAGAGGGTTTACCTATAGTGGTATCTTCCTTAACTGCTTAGAGATATTTGAGGAAAGGATACGAGTCATACCTTGCATTTATATTGAACACTCAAGTGATAGACGCAAAGATCGATTCAGTGCCAATAGTATGCAAGTACCCGGAAGTGTTTCCGGAGGAGTTACCCAGATTACCTCCAGAGAGAGAAGTAGAGTTTGGCATTGAATTGGTTCCAGGAACAACACCTACCTCGATCACTCCTTATAGAATGGTGCTAGTGAAACTTAAAGAATTGAAGACCCAATTACAAGAGTTGATGGATAAAGGTTTTGCGAGACTGAGTTATTCTCCGTGGAAAGCATCAGTTTTGTTTGTTAAAAGAAAGGATGGCTCGATGAGTTGTGTATAGACTACCGTCAGCTCAATAAGGTTACAATGAAGAATAAGTACTAGTTGCCGAGGATTGACGATTTGTTTGATCAGTTGAGAGGAGCAACCATATTTTCTAAAATTGATCTAAGGTTGGGGTATTACCAATTGAGGGTCAAGGAGCAAGATGTGCAAAAACTGCCTTTCAGACGAGGTACGACCACTATGAGCTTCTAGTCATGCCCTTTGGATTGACAAATGCTCCGGCGGCATTCATGGATCTGATGAACTACATTTTTCGACCCTACCTGGACAAGTTTGTCGTTGTCTATATTGATGACATATTTGTATATATTCTTGTGACAATGGTGAACATGCGGAGCACTTGATGATCGTATTGCAGACTTTGAAGGATAAATAATTGTATGCCAAATTCAGCAATAGTGAATTTTGGCTGTGAGAGGTTGGATTTTTGTGGCACATTGTGTCGGGTGATGGGATCAAAGTCGACCCGAGTAAGATTTCTGCAATTGTAGAGTGGAAACCACTGAGGATGTTGCTCCAATGATGATTTGTTAAAGGATTCTCGATAATTGTTGCTCCAATGACGAAGCTTCTTCAAAAGGATGTTAAATTTGAGTGGACTGACAAGTGCTAGCAGAGTTTTGAAAGATTAAAGGCTTTATTGACTGAAGCCCCGGTTTTAGTGCAACCCGAGTTAGGAAAGGAGTTCATGGTGTATAGTGATGCTTCCTTGAATGGATTGGGACACGTGTTGATGCAAGAGTGTAAAGTAATTGCATACGCTTCGAGACAGTTGAAACCACACGGTTTAGAGTTGGCCGCTGTCATATTCGCATTGAAGATTTGGAGACACTACATATATGGCGAGCGATGTTGAGTCTTCATGGATCACAAAAGTTTAAAGTATCTGATGATGTAAAGAGAGTTGAATTTACGGTAACGAAGATGGCTAGAGCTACTCAAAGACTGCAAGTTGGAAATTAACTACCACCCCGGAAAGGCGAATGTAATCGCTGATGCATTGAGCAGAAAATCATTATTTTCCTTGAGAACTATGAATGCTCAGTTGGCTGTAGGTGATAACGGATCGATTTTAGCTGAAATGAGAGATAGACCGGTGTTTTTACAAGAAATTGTCAAAGCTCAGAAAAATGACAAAGGTTTACAAGCTAAGATGGTTCAGTGCGAGACAGGTAATGAATTGGACTTTAAAGTTGGAACCGATGGTTGTTTGATGTATCGGGACCGAATCTGTGTACCTAAAGATGATGAGCTCATTCGGAAGATTTTGCCAAAGGCACATGTGAAAATATCTAATGACTTGAAGAGAATGTACTGGTGGTCGGGGATGAAAAGAGACATTTCAGAGTTTGTCTCAATGTGCCTAGTATGTTAGCAAGTAAAACCTGAACAATAAGTACCTTCAGGTTTACTTCAGCCCATAATGGTTCTTGAGTGGAAATAAGACTACATCACCATGGACTTTGTTTTTGGGCTGCCTTTATCACCAAAGAAGAGGGATGCAGTTTGGGTCGTAGTGGATAGATTCACAAATTCGACTCATTTCATTCCAGTTCACACGGATTATCCACTTGAGAAGCTAGCTGAGCTATACATCTCCGAAATAGTGAGGTTGCACAGAGTACCCTTGTCGGTAATTTCAGATAGGGAACCGAGGTTTACTTCTCAGTTTGGAAAAAGTTACAAGAGGCATTGGGATCAAAGTTGAATTTTAATATGGCTTTTCATCCGTAGACTGATGGTCAGTCAAGAGGGTTATTTAGATTCTTGAGGACATGTTGAGATGTTACTTTCTTGAGTTCCAAGGAAGCTGGGAAAAGCATTTACCGCTTATCGAGTTCGCCTATAACAACAATCATCAAACGAGTCTTAAGATGGTGCCTTATAAGGCTTTGTATGGGCATAAGTGCAGAACACCCTTATATTGGTCAGAGCTTAAAGAGAATCAGATACAGGGGGTTGATTTGGTCAAGGAGACCGAAGAAAAGGATAAGGTAATTCGGGATTGCTTGAGGGTCGCGTCAGATAGGCAAAAGTCCTACGTAGACTTGAAAAGAAAAGAGATTGAATTTCAAGTCGGAGATAAGGTGTTTTTAAAAGTCTCCCCGTAGAAGAAAGTCCTTTGGTTTGGTAGGAAAGGCAAGTTAAGTCCACGGTTCATCAGACCTTATGAGGTGACTGAGATGATTGGACCGGTAGCATACCGGTTAGCTTTGCCTCAAAAATTAGAGAAAATCCATGACGTCTTCCATGTATTGATGTTACGTCATTACCGCTCCGACCCATCACATGTAATTTCACCGGTAGAGATTGAGATAAGTCCAGATATGACCTACAGTGAGGAACCGGTGAAAATTTTGGATTGAGAGATCAAAAAGTTAAGAAATAAAAGCATAGTGCTAGTGAAAGTATTATGGCATCGACATGGAGTTAAAGAAGCTACATGGGAACCAGAGGAAATGATAAGAGATTAGTACCTGAACCTTTTCAACGGTAAGATTTTTGGGGACGAATATCCCTAAGGGGGAGAATTGTAACAGCCTGAAATTGGGCTTAGTCAGAATAGTGATTTCGAAATCACTTTCCAAGGTTTAAGAAAATTATTTTAGTGTTAAATTATGTGTTATAGTATTTTTATAGGTATGCATGAAAATATTTGTGAATTAATTTACATGATTGAAGGCTTAATCGCAGAAAAGGACTAACTCGCATAAAAGTAAAAAGTTGCAATTTCTAATATAATTGAGTTAAATGGCCATAGAAGTAAAACTTGAGGGCTTTAAAGGGCAATTAGGCCCTTGAATTAGAAGTGGCCGGCCATGTGACATAAAAAGAAAGAAAGTCAAATTTTTTTTAGAGTATTAGGTGGGACATTTTGACATTTTAATAATAGCTTAGTACCTAGCTCTCATCTTCTTCATTTTTTCTCTATTCTCACCGAAAATGGCAGCAAAAATGAAGGTTTAAAGTTCAAAAATTTTTAGTAACCTCTAACAGACATTAGTAAGTGATCTTGATGACGTCCTTTGATGATTTTTGCATATTTAGGACCCTTGCAACATGAGCTACCTATTAAGGGGTATATTTTGCATTTTTGGTTGAAAGTTTTGAATTTTTCCATGAGTGTCTAAGTGATGTTTACTGGAATTTTTGGGAAGAAAATGAGTTATTGTTGTAAAATAAACAACTTGAGAAAAAGTTTGCATGAGAACACATGGAATGTGGCTTAGTTGCAAAGTTGAGAAGTTGTTGTTACTTTTGTGAAGTGTTAGGAATGTTGGGTTGCCATAAGAGTGGGAAGAGAGTTTGGTTGGACATGGTTGATAAGGAAATTTGATGAAAATCAATTCCGAGCCTACGGCCAAAATTGTCATTTTGCCAAAGTCTAGGGGCAAAATGATCATTTTGCCAAATTTGTGAATTTTGGATTGCTTAGTTTTAATTGGTGATTAAATAAGTAAATTTTTATTGTTCTAGACCGGGGGAAAACCAAACAAGTCGAGTAAATCAAATCGCCACCTTCCTTTTTGTAAACCGAGGTAAGTTGTAGGTATATGATATAGCATTTCTAGCCTTCATGCATAATATCATTGTATTGGTTCAAGTAGTTAAATTGTATCTATGAGATGCTTGTGAGAATATTAATTGAGCATGAATTGTTGATTGATGTTGTATAGTTATGAATTGACAAAAGTTTGTATAATAAAGCCCGGTTGAATGGTTAGAATAGAACTGGATGTTCATGCCATGATAATGGGGTGGTGTGTATGTGCTAGTGTAAGACATGTGTGGGACATGCATTGGCCACATTACGAAAGTCAGTGTAAGACATGTTTGGGACACGCATCAGCTTTGGGACTAGAGCTAGTGTAAGACATGTCTGGGACATGCATAAGCCTTGAGAGATACAAGCTAGTGTAAGACCTGTTTAGGACATGGCGTCAGCTTGTTACATGTCAGTGTAAGACCTATCTGGGACATGGCATCGACACTATTAGATAAGAGCCAGTTTAAGACCTATCTGGGACATGGAATCGGCTAGAGACCCCACCTGGAAGGCTTATTGGATATCCATTCATATTCTAAATAGTTCATCAGGAAAACTCTGAGTTAATGCTTAGTTATGAAATATAGTGATGATCCCTGAAAGTGGTGCAGGTACCTAAGTATAAGGTTTAAAAAGTGAGAGCAATAGCATGTTGAAAAATAAATAGAGGATGGGATCGAGTAAGTTAAATTGTAGCCATTAATTGTAGCATGTATGACTGGTAATGTAATGAAAGTTATTATGACCTAGTAAAATTGTTGTTATACCTATAACTTACTAAGCTTTATGCTTACCCTTCTCCTTTCCACTGTCTTGTAGTGTCACCTAAGTAATTCGAGGATCCAATGACGTCGAAAGCATCGTACACACTATCCACCAAAACACTCGACATAATTATGTTTTGTGGTTTGAGTAATGGCATGTATAGGTTGTATAAGTCTTTGTTATTTTGTTGCATGACACATTCTAGTTTGCCAACTGTATTGGCCATTTATACCTAAGTTTCCTTTTGTAAATGGCCTTTGGAATTGGCCTAAAACCTCCCAAGTTTGTTTTATGAAATGAGATGGAATTATATGGAAATTTTGTCATTTTGCTTAGTAGTTTTTGCATGCACTTTGGACATGAATTGGTTGATGTATGAATGTATATTTAGGGAATTTTATATGAGTATTGGTGTCATGGTATGATGGATGAAGATAGGGCCTATGTTTGTATGTGTTTCAGGGTGGCTAAGGGCTTGGTGAATAGCCCTATATCGCCCACACGGGTAGACACACGGGCGTGTGTCTCGACTGTGTGAGACACAGGGCTGCACACGGGCGTGTGGCTTGATCGTGTGTACCCTGCACCTTGCATGGATAGTATTAAATGCCATCAGGATCTCCCTCAGGCACGAGACACGGCTGTGTGTCTCAATCGTGTGGAGGACATGGCGAATACACGGACGTGTGCCATGGCCGTGTGATTGATGATGTTAGAAATAGAATGTCAAGGTTTTCACACACGGGCTACGACACTAGCATGTCAAGGCCGTGTGAGGGATACAGTCTGGGCACGCAGGTGTGCGCCAGGCCGTGTGAAAACCCTTATAGGTTGATGTTAGAAATTAAATCCACACAAGTATTGGACATGGGCGTATCCCTAGTATACTTAGGCCGTGTGAGGCATACGGGCCATCAGCACGGCCATGTTTAGAGCTCACACGGACGTGTTGCCCTGTCTCACGGTGTGTGACGTGTTTTTAGTAGTTTTTAACCAAATTTTCTTAAGTACTTGAAATGGTCTCGGATTGTTTTTAAAACACATTTTAGGCCTTGTAGGCCTATAGGAAAGTCCGTAGGACAATGCTTGAAAGAGTTTAAATTTGGGATGCATTACATTGATATTAAGTGAATTTTGCATGAGATTTAGTAAGGTAATGCCTCGTACCCTACCCCAGCATCTGATACGGGTAAGAGGTATTACAATTTAAGTATTGTGCATCGAGTATCATTAGACAAGTTATTCTCTTTAACCTTCTTCTTGACAAATTCTACACTTTATTTCCTTCCAACACGTAACATGTTACCGGTCTTCTTTTTACCCTCCAATTCTTCTTCTCTTACCCTTTCAATTTGAGGTTGACCAAAGGATTTCTTTACAATTAGAGGCAACATAATGTTACCATAAACCTTTTGGCCAAAACATTGGTCTTCTCATTGGATTTAACATATGTGTATATGACTTTAAATACTCATCTCATCGATAGCATGCATTCAAATAGCCTTTAGGGCCATCTTCTTCAGACATAATCGCACTAAACCCATGTGGACAAGGTATTCCACTAATATCTTATGCTTGGCCAATGCAAGTACCCCTCCTTAAGCGAACAATGTAACTTTATCAAGAACCATCTTTGGTACTCTCATAAAAAACCTTCTGGTACAAATTTGCATTAATGTTTAGTTTTTTTTTGTGTGTGTGTGTGGTTTGTTAACACTAGTGAAGAAACAAAGGAAAATATATATAAGTGGTGATGTATTTGCACTCAAAATGTGTGTAATGTGTTGAAAATTATAATTTGACAATGATTAATGTCATTTGATTAAACAAAATTAATATAGAATAGATAAGTTGGAATTTAGATAAAAATATCATAAATATTATTTTTATGGTGAAGTTAAGGATTTAGATTATAATTATTTTACGGCTTATAAATATCAATTTTTCAAGTTTCTTGTGTTTTTTTAATATATCGTTTTTAAGGTTTTAAAAGTACAATGATTTATCATTGAAGCTTAAAACTTGAGCAAAATAACAAAAACTTAAACAATGTAATTTGAAAGATTTCAACAATTAGACAAGTGTAGAACAAACACTTAATAAATGATAAATTACCAAATAGCATGCAATGTGCAACACCCTCACCCGTATTCAATGCTGGAATTGGGTTACGGAGCATTACTGGACCTTTTAAACAATTAAACAATACATTTCACATACATTTTTGAACTTCAAATAAACATCATTCAAAATCCTTCACATTGTCCCTAATTCGAGCCTACGAGACCCAAAACATGCATTCAGGGTGGTTCAGGACTAAACCTATAACTCAAAAAACTTTCGAGAAACTTAAAAAAATTTTCAAAATACAGGGGACACACGCCTATGTCGCTTGGCCGTGTGTCTCACACGGCCAAAGACACGCCCGTGTCACAAGTCGTGTGGACATTCGAAATGGAATCACATGGCCGTGTCCCAGCCCGTATCTGACCTCGTGTAACTCTCTGACTTGGGTCACACGGCCATCACACACGCCCGTGTGACTATCTCGTGTGCCCTAGAAATGGCCACACATGCCCTTGTGCCAAGCTGTGTACTAGGCCGTGCCAAACCTGTAGGGTATACTAACTTATGCCACACGGCCAAGACACAAGCCCGTGTGCTGGGCCATCTTAAGCATATTGACTTGATTTCAATTTCAACACCAGGGGACACATGGCCGTGTACTTGACTATGTGTCACCAACACACGCCCGTGTGGATAAAAATAGGCTATTTACCAAGCCATTTTGCCACCCAAATTGCATGTACCTACATTAAACACATTTGGCACCAAAACATTACATATATAGGCAGTTATTTAATCTCAACCAAGCATAAAACGTACCATTTCAATTCCAACAACAAGGCACACATGTACCATAATATGCTATTCCATTTTATACCAAATTCACAAATTGCAAATTAACTAAATTGACACTTTTAAACACGCATCAATTTGCCTGAAGTCAAAAGCATACTAATTCTCAAATCATCAACCATTTGACATCCACAATACCTATTATCAACAAGCATCACATATCCATCATCAAACTCACAACACAAATCATATGCACAAATATATACATGATCAAATTAACCAAAAACAAGCCAACTTCATAGTTATATACGAAACCAAAATTTAGACATTTACAAGCCAATTCAAGTGGCTAAATTCATTATCAGTCCATATTGAAAATGACCATAAGCCTATACATGCCATATACTCAAAATACTTAACTTCAAAAGTACCAAAGTGATAGTAGGATAGTGTGATGAAATCTCTGATGGTCCCCTAATCTGAGCTAGCTTGATTTCACTATAAAACACAGAAAAATAAACGATGTAAGCTATAAAGCCTAGCAAGCTCGTATGAGGATAATAAGCAAAACTCACCATTTAATTTACCATTCAAAATATGTATACATTGTACCACAAAATAATTAACCACAATGTTAATATGTATTCAATCATCTATATAACCATGAGCTCAATTCTTTCATATGATCGATGCATATACAGTTTCCGTACATACCTGTACTGATACGTGTCTATTCTCACCATTTCATATATTCGATATACTCGTTGAACCATTCGCAATACTATTGTATACTCGGGAAACTTGCACCTTAACTGCCACATATATATAGCCAAAGCTATCTCAATATCATATCTCAATAATGCTCACTCTCGAGCTATTAACGGGTCTACTCACACAAGCTAGCAGTCATAACGAAGCTACACGGTGCTGCTCACACAAGTTGATGAGTATCCGCAACACATGCCGAATAACTCAACCACCGGTAAGACGTATGGACCAGCACCCAAAACAATAATAACCCCTAATGACATGTCATTCGTATCCTAAACTATTCCTACGGTTCAACCAGGACTTCACACTTGCTGAATTATCGTCAAATGTGTCTGTAAGATTGTATTAACAATTTATGCAATATCAAATCATTTAAAACACAATTATAACAATGCTTAATGCATACGAACTTACCTCGAAGGCAAAAATGACGAATTAAGTCGATTAATCCGAAACATTATTCTTTTTGCGATCTAAATTCGTATTTCTCCTTTCTTGATCTAAATATAATCAAAATTAACTTATTTAATAATCTCTCTATTCAATTTAGTCCATAATACACATTAAAGCACTTTTACACTTTTTCCCCTAACATTTCACTTTTTTGCAATTTAGTCCTTATTTCATAAATTCAATTAAACCCATGCTAGCCAAATTTCAATTAGGTCCCTAGAAGTCCATATCTTTTATTTATTTCACACTCTAACCCCAAAAATTACACATTTCACAATTTAATCCCTAATTGGACATTTCACTAAAAATCACTTAACAAATGTTGTTTATCTAACAAGAAGCATGTATTTTCTACCATTAAACATAAAAGCACACATATATTCATCAATGGAAAAACCTTAAACCTTTAAAATTTTTGCAAAATAGTCCCTGGGCTAGCTAGACTAAGCTGCAACGATTTCAAAAACATAGAAATCATTAAAAACGTGACAAACATGTACCTAATTGAGCACAGATAGCAAGGCTGAATGAAACCCAAAAAAAAAAAACTTTTCTTCTCTTCAAATTTTGGCAATGAAGAAGATGATAGCACCAAAATTTTGTTTGTTTTATTTAATTAATCTTTAAAAACCAATTTATAATTTTAACCTTAATGAAAAACCATTAATATCATCCATTTAATGTCCAAAAGTGTCCACTAAGTAAATTAATGGATTATTCATCACATAAGGACCTTTACTATTTAATATCATAGCTATTTAACACCTTTATCTAATAGAATATTGTTTTACATTTTACGTGATTTAGTCCTTTTTATCAAATTAAGCACTCAAATGATAAAATTTCTTAACAAAAATTTCACACAACTATACTATCATGCTGTAGACATTAAAATAATAATAAAATTACTATTTTGACTTCGAATTTGTGGTCCTAAAATAACTATTCTGATTTTACTAATAACAGGTTGTTACACAATGATTCCATAAGAAACCATATCTAGCAAGTGCGGGTGAAACATAATCGGGGAATATTATGGATAAATTTGGCTTTTCTTCAACAAAAAATAGCTAAATCATGTTAGAAATTTGATACTTACATGATTGTAAATACATTTGGTCACTAGATCAACAAGTCAACAAAATAAACTGTTTGATCAATACCCATAATTGATCCTACCATCTATCCTTACAAGAACACCAATAATGGTGCAACAAGTCAACAAAAGTAAATATTATTGTCATCAGTGGCCTATAATCAATTTTAGGTAATTGTTGTTATCATCCAAAGTAGATTTTTCTTGCTTTCTTGTGTCGAAATAATTATCTCAAGATCATTAATAGACTATCGAACTCAACTATTAACCCTCCCATGCCTTCTTCCTACATTAAAAAAAGAGTAGTATAATTATAATATATACATAAACTTAGGGTTGAACATCATAGAAAATTGTAAAATAAGAAAACACACCAAAAGTCTATTGGTTGTTATGATTGAGTTAGACATTGCAATCAATTGATTAGGCCTTCCCACCTAAAAAAATCACATGTTAACAACTTTCATTAAATATATATATATATATATATATATATATATAAATCAATGAACTTCTTACATTTAATACATGGGAAACATTTTCAGAATTAACAAGTCTCCGTTCTAGGTGTTGCCGAATCACTAGCTCTTTTTTTTTTTTCCATCCTTTTAGAAATGGTATTAGTTAATGCATTGGAAAAAAGAAATATTTTGATAAATCAAGTCTAATTTAACCTCAAAATATTAAAAACATACATTTTTTTCTGTGGGTCTCAATGATTATTTTTAGATGTTCATATCCCACTAGAAGAATCACAATTAAAAGTTGCCCTTTTGTTCTAGCCTTCCAAAATACAACAATTACAAATTAAATTAGATACCCAAATTTTGTTTAATTTAGTGTCAAATTCAAACTCGACTATTCTATACAAACCTTATACATTGGGGGATTTAAGTATTGTGCATCAAGCATCATTGGACAAGTTGTTCTCCTTAACTTTCTTCTTGACAAATTCTACACTTCATTTTCCTTCCAACACGTAACATCTTGCCCATCTTCTTTTTACCCTCAAATTCTTCTTCTTTTCTCACCCTTTCAATTTGGGGTTGACCAAAGGATTTCTTTACAATTGGAGGCAATATAATGTCACCATCACCTTTCGGCGTAAACATTGGTCCTCTCACTGGATTTAACATATGTGTATATGATTTTAAATATTCATCTCATCGATAGCATGCATTCAAATAGCCTTTAGGGCCATCTTCTTCAGACATAATTGCACTAAACCCATGTGGACAAGGTATTCCACTAATATCCTATGCTCGGCCAATGCAAGTACCCCTCCTTAAGCGAACAATGTAACTTTATCAAGAACCATCTTTGGTATTCTCATAAAAGACCTTATGGTACAAATTTGCATTAATGTTTAGTTGTTTTGTGTGTGTGTGTGGTTTGTTAACACTAGTGAAGAAACAAAGGAAAATGTATATAAGTGGTGATGTATTTGCACTCAAAATGTGTGCAATGTGTTGACAATTATAATTTGACAATGATTAATGTCATTTGATTGAACAAAATTAATATAGAATAGATAAGTTGGAATTTAGATAAAAATATCATAAATATTATTTTTTATGGTGAAGTTAAGGATTTAGATTATATTTATTTTACGGTTTATAAATATCAATTTTTTCAAGTTTCTTGTGTTTTTTTAATACATCACTTTTAAGGTTTTAAAAGTACAATGATTTATCATTGAAGCTTGGAACTTGAGCAAAATAACAAAAACTTAAACAGTGTAATTAGACAAGTGTAGAACAAACATTTAATAAATGATAAATTACCAAATAGCATGCAATGATTCTATAGGAAATCATATCTAGCAAGTGCGGGTGAAACATAATCGGGGAATATTATGGATAGACTTGGCTTTTTTTCAACAAAAAATAGCTAAATCATGTTAGCAATTTGATACTTACATGATTGTAAATAGAGGTGTGCATGGGATGGGCCGGGCCGGGCCGGGCTTAATTAAAAATTTAGGCCTATTAATCGGGCTCGGGTCTGGCCGGGCCCAAAAAATGGGTCTAAAATTTTGCCCAAGCCCGACCCATATAAAAATGCTAAAACTCGAGCCCGGCCCGCCCGTATTAATTTTTTATATTATTTTATATAATTTTTAAATATATATAATACATCAAAAATACTAAAAAATTAAAATAAATATTTTCCAATAAATTGAAAATAAATTTTTAAAAAATATGTAGACTTAAATAACATTAAGATAGATGCAACTTAACAAGTAAATACCTCTAAAATAATAACAAAATTAACAAATGCCTTTAAAATAATAACAAAATTAACAATAAAATAAGTTTTATACAATATCCAAATAATAACAACAAAATCGTAGCAACATAATAGTAATATGGTAGCAAAATAGGCAGAAAAGAACAAGAAAATAACATTTAAAAATAAAAAAAATAGCAGATTTTTTTGTCATTTAGTGATTTCGGGACGGGCTGGGCCGGACTAGGCCCAGGCCTAAAATACATTACTCGAGGCCCGGCCCATTTTTTAAACGGGCCTTATTTTTTGTCCAAACCCATTTTTCGGGCATATATTTTTACCCAAACCCTTCCACATTTCGGGTGGGCCTTCGGGCCGAGCCGGGCCGCCCGACCCATGCACACCTTTAATTGTAAATACATTAAACCACTAGAACACTAATAATGGTGCAACAAGTCAACAAAATAAACTGTTTGATCAATACCCATAATTGATCCTACCATGTATCCTTACAAGAACACCAATAATGGTGCAACAACTCAACAAAAGTAATTATTATTGTCATCAATGGCGTATAATCAATTTTAGCTAATTTTTGTTATCATCCAAAGTAGATTTTTTCACGCTTTCTTGAGTTAAAATAATTGTATCGAGATAATCAATAGACTATCGAACCTAACTATTAACTCTCCTATGCCTTTATCCCTACATTAAACAAAGAGTAGTGTAATTATCATATAGACATAAACTTAGGGTTCAACATCATAGAAAATTGTAAAATAAGAAAATACACCAAAAGCCTCTTGGTTGTTATGATAGAGTTGTACATCGTATCAATTGACACAATCAATTGATTAGACCTTCCCACCTAAAAAAATCACATGTTAACAACTTACATTAAAAATATCTATATAAATTAGTGAACTTCTTACATTCAATTCATGGGAAACATTTTCAGAATTAACAAGTGATAATAACCGCGGATCTTCACCTAATAGAAAAAAGAAACATAATAAAAATAATTAGAGTAATTCTTAACTTTGCAAATTAACTAAAGAAAAATAAAATTTAAATCAATACTTATCAGCATGAGGTGGCATTATGATCAACAAACTAACCTCTTTAGTATTTCCTTACTATTTCTCAATCATGTGAATTGTTTATAGTAAATTGCAAATTGCAAATTGCAAATTAAAAATATTTTTTAAGTAGTCATCTTCTAATGTTATTTCAAAATTTCTTTTTCTTTTTTTTTGGTGAAAAATAAAAAGAATGACAACTTTAAAACTTGCTAAGAGTTATTAAAAACATTGTCTTGCTCGACGAGCTTAACCACCAATTTTGGGGGGCTTCAAAAATCTGAAGAGGAGACTTCCAAGAGAGACTGAATTTTGCCAGCTGATCAGCAATTAAATTACACTCCTTGTTAACATAATTGATTTTTCACTGACTTTCAGAACGTAGAAATCTTTTGACTCTTCTAAGTAGAGAAGAATTCTTTTTCTTTTAAGCACCTCAAAAATTAAATTAAAAAAATAGATTTTAACTTATTTTAAGTATTTTTTTTGGTTCAGTGAAACAATCTAAATTTCCATTTTTCATTTTTATGTTATGCTTTCTTTTTCCTATCAATGTTTCATTTTTATTAACTAAAATGATGTACTAATATAACAATAATCGATTTTCTAAATTCTATCAAAATTTCTTTTGAAATATACATAAAATAATTAAAATCTAAACAGGATTTTCAAGTTGAGTGAAGAAGACAATCAAATAATTGCTTATTTAAGCCTAAACTAACTAAAATAGTTTGGGCCATAGACCATTAAAAAAAACTAATCAAAGTCGAGCTCAACATGATATGCTTGATTTTAAAAAAAAAAAAAATTCATATATTTGAAGCATCATATTTTCATAGCTATGTCTATATACATATCATACATAAATACTTCTTTTTAAAAAAAATTAATTACAACCAACAAGGCAAATCTAGAAAACTTTACACAATATAACTCACATCATAGAAAAAAAAACAGAGCTGACATTATTTCTAATTTAATAAATAAAAAAAATATTTTCACTTTTGTTCCATATGAGGTACTCTTCTTTTTTACAAATTTGACCATCTCATGCTTTGAACACCTAAACAATTGCTACAACAAATAAAATCAATTTCACTGCACCATACAAGTTGGTCCACGCCTATTATTCTAGATAAAGTAAACCATATAATGATAGACCATTATTCAATATATAACCCAAAAAATATGCTTTCTGTGTATAAAAAATTATAATTATATATTCTTAGTGCTTACCAGTACCCATTGTTTGAAATTTGCTTAAGAATATTGCTAAAATCCACTTTTAGTTCAAGGAATATTGAGCTTCAGCTTTTACCTTATTGAATAATTTTTAGTTAATGTTTTTAAGTTTCAGTTGTAAGGGTTAAGGGTTATTTAAAATTGTAAGCAACCTTTTTGAAAGGAAATTGTAAGTAAACCTTTAGATTTTTTTTAAAATGGGTTTCTATTAGGGTTTTGCCCTTAAAAAGTTGGCTACCATACTTGATGGTGGAATAAGCCTTTTTTCAGGTTGATCACAGACCAAGGACAACGACAACGACTACAAGAATAACCCTACCCAAAGGCGACAACTATAGAACATTGAAACAATGCTTTTAGGTCCTCTAACAAAGGGGACGACAGTTAAAAAAACCCCAACCAAGGGCGACGACGGTGACTTTGGGCCAACCACCTCACAAGGCTTCGAGGGCAATGAGATATCTTTGTCAAACACTCTAGGAGTTTTTGTAACAGCTTTTCCTTTATCTAGGAATCCTAGGCCTCTTCTTATCAGATCTCTTTTTCGAGTTGCTATCATCACATTCAATTTGCCAGTGTTGCAATTGAACTTTTCGAGAGTTTGTCTTGCATCTTTTAATTATTCTTCAAGTTCTTCAAACCTTTTTTACTACTCATCAACCTCCATCATTTTTTCATCTAATTGACTGGCTAATATGAAGAATTCCTTCTTTAAAAAATCATTCTTAGAGGGAAGTTTTGAATTAACATCACATAGAAGATTCTATTTTTCCAACATGAGATTGTAGGATTTCAACAATTTATAATATGTCTCTTTCTCATAGAATTCGGTTAAAACAACTTGACCTTGAGAGCTTTTGCTTCTTCTATTTCAGTGAAAGGATGTGTCCATCCAGTTAAAATAGCTCTCCAAGCTCGTTCATCCGTTGACTTAATGAATGCTTTTATCTTAGCTTTCCAATACTCATAATTTGTTCCATCGATTATAGATGGGCATGAGACTGAAGATCCTTGTAACGCCCCAAAATTTAAAATTTTGTTTTTGTGAATAGGTGACACAAATATCTGTCTGCTTCAATGGTTATGTGTTTTGGGTGTGTGTGAGAGGTCCCAAGATCAAGCCTTAACTTCGAAAATTTTTGGTATTTTTATGAATAAAGTCCTATCTCTGGTTAGTAGGCTTTTAAATAAAAGGGTGTAAGTAATTAACAGAATTGGCCTACTGGTTTGGTGGATAAGTAGAATGTTGGTGTGATGGAGGTCTTGTGTTCGAGTACTGGTGAAGGGAATTATTTTTGCTATGAGTAATGTGTAGGAGTTTGAAGTAAAGCTAAATGATGAGTAGTTGAGATACACTAGGAATTAGTGGGAGGAAAGTTAGGAAGTTATTAAATTTTCTGAGTAGTTGGTTTTCCCAAAAATCCCTTTTCCTCTTTTGACGCTTTTTTTTCCTTCTCTCCTCCTGCAATTTCCCTAAAATTCTGCCAATATTTTGATGTTTTAAATCCTTTTCACCAGCCAAACTCTTCTAGTCTTCTCCTTCTTTTCATTCAATGTTCGTTTGCGCTCGTTCGGTAAGTGACTGTTCTGCCGCTATCTTTCTATTTCGTGGATCGCTTTCTTAAAAGAGGTTGTTTTTGGTTCTTTTGATTAGGTGAGGGTCAGTAATTGATCGATACTGCTGTAGAGAGTTAAGAGTTGCAATTTTAGTTGTTGATGGTAAGGGTTTCATTAGATTACCGATTATGGATTTCAATAGGTTTTTGGTTGAATGATGAAATAAGTGTTTAATTAAGTGCTATGTTGGTTGATTTTTAGGTTCTGGAGGCTTAGGAGTGCTTACCCGCCGAAAACGAACCAGGTGTGTACCCGAAAATGCAGATAGTATGCATGTATACTGAACTGATTATATGTACTGGTACCATGAGATAGCATGTTATATATTGTATGTTGCATTGTATGGGGTTCGGTTGATTATATTTGGAAGAAGTGTACTGAAAGGCTGTTAAGCCTAAAATACTGGCAGCTCAGCTGCAAATTACTGTTTTGGGCCGCATTCGTTACTACCTGAAGTGTAGGGATGTGTGGGTTAATTTAATCCCCACATAGAGTGTAGGGTTGGATAGAAATGGTGTATAGAGGTTGGTTGGGTAGGACTTTGCTACTAAACATTGATGACTGATACTGATACTGTGATGGGCTAAGGCCCTAATGCATAGTTGATACTGTACTGAATGGGCTAAGGCCCAAACTGCTACTGATACTAAAAAGGGCTTAGGCCCATACTGTTTTGACTGTGCACTGTGTTTACTATTTATTGGTTTTCTGCAGGATTACACACTGAGTTTACATAAACTCACCCCTTCTCTGTTTAATGTACACAGGTTATCCCCAGACCTAGACGGATCAGTGCGGCGGAGGACTCGACGGTGACCATAATTTCTGGACTTCATGATTATAATTTATTACTTTTGATTATGGTTTTGTCATTGGTTTAAATTGATGTAATTTGTGGACTTTTGAGGACTTTTGCTTAAATTTGGGTTTTTGTTCATTTAATTATTTTATGGATTTAAAACTGCTAGTCATAGGAAATTTAGTTTTCAAAAAGCGAAAGTATTTTCTAAACTCTCGATTACTTAAACCGTTTTGATTTGAAAGCTTCCACAACGAGAAATGTTTAAAGTAAATGTTTTGAATAAGTAAAATGACTTCTTTTGGAACTAATAACATGGAACTATTTTTATTGTAAAAACTTAGTTTTCAAACACACTATCATGTAGCATTGCTAGATTCGGCCATAACGTCTAGGCCAGGTTTGGGGTGTTACAATCCTTCCATTGCAAGCAAGCATATCAACCAGGACAATCACTATTTATGTTGAGTAAGAGGCTCTGACACCAATTATAAAAAAAAGGGAGTACTTGTTTTACAAACAAAAATTGTGGTTAAAATATTGCTTGAATTATGGTCATAGTTTCAACTACAAAATTAAAAGTGCAAAAACGCAAAAATGAACACTAAGATTGTTTACATAGTTCGACCTTAGTATACATCTTCAGGGCCTTGCCTAGAGCAATGATCCATTATCTTTATCACAATCAACCAATGATTTAAGTTCTAACATCAATCTAACTCTCACCAATTTAACAACCTCACCGTTGTACAAAGACTATATCACTCTTTCATTAAGCTTCCGCTTGAAAAACTTAGTTTTTTCAATACAAGAGACTCTCTTGATTACTTACAAAATAATGCACACTTAAAATGTTCTTAACTTGAACAAATTTATGCTCTCAATCTCTTAGTTACACTTTAACTTAGACAAAACTTAAGTTTATATGCCACTGAAGTTTTGCTTACATAAGAGTCATAGTCTAATCACTTTTCATAAAGTAAAGCTAAAAATCAGCATAGGATAATAATTTCATAAGACTCTCGATGTAATTCAATATCTTCAACTATAAAAAGTGACTTTATTTGTTTCACAAGTAATCAATCTTTAAATCTTCAATTTTAACTCAATTGGTCTTCATGGTTTAGGCTCTAACTTATCCAAATATCTTCAAAATAGATAGCACAATGCTTTTGTTTTAAAATTTGTCAACTTTGAAAATAGACAAGTGAAGGAAATAAACATTGTCTCAAGTTGTGGCCACTGTTTCAGCCACAAAATTCACATTGTCTTCACTTGTGTTAATAGTTTAAAAAACTATCTGTTTACCAAAATTTTTTGTTTGAAATCATAGTTTGGATTGAAAAATGTTTTTCAACTTCAATAGTAAACACAGCCTTATAATGCTCATAATATAAACTTTAAATGTAATTTTACAAAAAAAAAAAACCCACGTAAAATTGAAATTTTGGAACATTGACAACATTTGCTCATTTTTTGAATTATAAACTTTTAATCATAGTTTTTTTAAATTTAAAGTTTATACTAATGTTATAACATAGAAAAATTTGTGCACAATTTTTAACAAATAAATATAACATATTTACTATATATATATATATATATATATATATATATATATATGAGTTTCTTATCCTATAGTTAATTCTATTAAGTTCACTTTGAAAAAACAATCATCTTGACAACCATGAATTCCTTTGGATAAGGCGTTCAGCCCCTGCTAAAAGACATGAATCATTTATTGCTCCCAACCTCCATTTGTGGAACTTCTCCACGTAAATGCCCTAATATCCATGCAACTTTATGTACTTCCGTGAGGCAGAGTCCTTCCTCTGTTTACCCTCCATGTTAAAACGTCGACTATTTGTTGATCATATGTACCCCAATAAATTCCACTTTCAAACTCTGACATCCATGTTGAATCTAGACAATGGGAACTGAGTTAATAAGTTTGAAACTCTTCACCACCCAGCTACATTGTGGGGTCGACATTTATATTACCCCAATCTTTTATTATATTTCCTTGTTTCTCTTTGGATATTGACCCGTTGGGGCCTATAAATAGAGATAGAGAATGCCTTGGTTTAAGCATATTTGGTTCTTCAAATACTTTGATCAGTTTCATAAGAAAGAAAGAACTCAAATATGGGCTCCATTTCCAAGAGTTTCCTTCTCCTTGCTCTTTTAGCTGCTGTTGTTCTTCTCATTTCTTCGGAAGTGGCAGCTCGAGATCTTGCTGAAACTACCACTGAGAACACCAATGGTCTGCAACTAATTAACTAGCATGGCTTCTTAATTAATTATTTAGCTTCTATATGTTAGCGTAAATGACCATGCCGAACATTTATATTCTAATATAGTGCTGGTTTTGCAGGTGAGGTGGCTACCGAAACAACCCAGGCTGAGCTAGAAGATGGACGCGGAGGTTATAATGGAGGTGGCCACGGAGGGTATGGAGGTGGCCACGGAGGGTATGGAGGTGGCCACGGAGGGTATGGAGGTGGCCACGGAGGGTATGGAGGTGGGCACGGAGGGTATGGTGGTGGCCACGGAGGATATGGTGGTGGCCACGGCGGTCACGGTGGACATGGAGGAGGTTATAAAGGAGGCTGCGCCTATGGCTGCTGTCGTTCAGGTCACGGAAGAGGCTGCCAAAGGTGCTGCTCTTATGCTGGCGAGGCTGTCGAAGTTGAAACTCACACCTAATGTAGCCTTCTGCATTTACAGATGGAATGTATGATAATAAATAAATGGGCATACGTCCTAAATGAAAATGCTTTCTTAATATAGAGATGTAAGTGGAAGTATAAAGCAATAAAATTGTGCTTTTAATTTATCCAAAATTGGTTGCTACAGTCATGTTCGAAACTAATTAAATTTAAAGCTTATCTTCTCTCTTTATGTGCTGGACATGGTTAAATTTACGTTGGCTTTTTCAAAGCCGAAATAACAAGCAACATACCATACCTTCATCCTTCAGCCATGACAATACTTCACGGATAGCTAACATCTCTGCCTGACATGCATCCGATCCATAAGGGAGAGGGTCGGATACTGCCCGGATAAAAGCCCCTGTATGACGTGGATAACGGCAGCAAAAAAAGACGCTCCCTGTACCTTGTTCATCGTTGCATCGACGTTGCCCTTCATCCATTCCCGCTCAGGCCGAGTCCAGCACACACTGTTGGAGCAATCTGCTTCAGCAGGCTGATTCCCCCAGTCAAGAAGTGTTGCGAGCGTCAATGCAGTCCTGCAAAAACCGATTAGCAACCGAGATGACAGCTAGTTCCCAAGTAACAGTACCTTTCCGAACATAAAGTTTCCTGTGCAACCATAAGCTCCATGCTATAGTCAACAGCCAACCTCTAGCAGCAATATCGGTCACAGTCACAGCCAGAATTAGATTGAAAAGAGAAACCGTGGTCAAAGAATCTATCACGAGTCCAAGGCCCTCCCATACCTCCGTAGCAATCGAGCATCTCAATAAAACATGATAGATGCTCTCGATAGATCCACATCTTGCACATAACAGATCAATTGGATATTGAGAATGTTAAAAAGATAAAACTTAAAATCTATATATTACTAGTTTGTCATTTTCTTCCATTTAGAGTAAATATATAATTATTTATACCAATTAAATTAAAATAAAAAAATACCAATTTTTTAATCAAATTAAATGATAAATGATTGTGTTAAACATAGATTGTTTTAGATCAAATTATGACTATAATTCATCTACCATGTTTAAATTTAAGATTTAGTATCTATATTTTAATTTGATATAATTGATCCCTCTATATAATAATATTAGTTACTGTTAATACCCTTAATTATTCTAGCTAACATGTTAAGGTTAAATTTTTTCTTAAAAATGCTCATTCCAACTTTCTCCAGAAATATATATATATATATATATATTGTATTAGAAATGTGTTTTTAAGAGCAATTCACATAATCATTTTAATTAAAGTAATTAAAAATGTTAATTATTAAGACTAACTAATATCATCGTAAAAGTAGAGGAATAAATTATGCCAAATTATAATATAAAAGCTAAAAACTCAAATTTGAGTATGGTAGAGAAACAAAACTACAATTTTACCATTATCTTATAATGACTAAAAAAAGAAATTGTGTCGTTATTTTATCCAAATAATCAACACCCTTAATAATTTGGTATGGATTTAAAAGAAAACATTTATTCCAACTCATTATGTTAAAATAATTTTTTATTAGAATAGTATTATTTAAAAAAAATCACGTAAAAGATTTAATAAAAATAGTTAACAATATTAAATATTTAGACTGATTAATAACATTATAAAATATAAAAACTAAATTATGTTAAAATTAAAGATAAATTTGATATAATAAATGAGATTTGATTTTTTTTTTCCTCATGAAAAAATAGTGGGATACGTGTTAGCATCTGCATTTGCATTTGCATGTCTCCCAGTTCTATGCACAGTCATAGAGTGAGTGAAACACTTAGGCTGGATTTTTCGTTGTGCATAAGATGAAAAGCACTTTTCAACATAATTGGTTTTTGGGTCAAAGGGAAAGTTGGAATTTAAGTGGTTTTAATTTTTTTAATTTTTGTGTTTTGAAATAAAATTATAAAAGAAAATTATTATTTAAATGGAATATTTAAAAGGTATTTAAATACTTAGATTAATTTATATTTTATATATCGTTATATTAAATTATTTAAATATTATGTAATTTAATATCTAAAATTTTTAATATTTTATTTATTATTAATTTTACAAAAAATTATATTAATTTCTAAAAATTATTTAAAATTTATATTTCATGTATCATAATATTAAACTATTTAAATATCATTAAATTAAATTATTTTTATTTTTTAATATCGTGTCAAAAATAGATATTATAACTTCACATTGCAATTTTTTACAGCAATAAAAAATACTTAAAATTAATAAATCACAACTTTTTCCCAAAACTTTTCAACATCATTTTTTTTTTTCTGAAAGCACTTTTTCATCCAGAAATGTAATGAAGAAATAAACCCACACTTAATATATATTAATACTAGTCTTGTGCACACTCACGTTGTGAGTGACGAAATTAATTTTCTAAAAACTTATATATTTAAAATAAGAAGTAAAAAATATGAAAAAGAAATAAAATTGTTCATAGTTTGAAAATAAAGGAATTTTAAAAAATAAAAAAATCAAAATAAAAGGAAATCTAAAGAAAATGAAAAAAGTGTTATATTTTTTATACAATGCTTGAAATTACCCATAGTTTCTCTCCATCGACCCTTAAATAGGAGAATAATGCAATTCAACGCATTTGAACCCATATCCTCCTGTACTAGTAATAATGCTCCTGCCAATCGAGTTAAGACTCAACCAGTGAAAAAAAAAGTGTTATATTCAATGGGAACTAGTATGGTTTAAGCAAAGCTTTGTGCTAGGTTGTTATTTGTTTGTCTCAAATTATAGAGTAAAAATTTGAAAATTAAAATATGTTTTAAGTTTTATACACTTCATACATTTGGAATTTAATTATTCTACTTTTATTTTCAAGAATTTAGTCCCTCTACTTTTCAAATTTAAAAATTCAAGTCCAATTATTACCATAGTTAAAATTTTTCTATTAAATTTATTGGTATGACATTTTAAAATTTAAAAAAAATCACTTGATAGTCATATAACAATAAAAACAACTTTGGAAATACTAATGTTGATTTTTTTCTTTAAAAATTCCAGCTCGAACTCGTTTCGATAAAATAATGTTCTTAAAAATTTAACATCAACATTTTCATAGAAATAGTTAATAATATTTAAAATAATTAATGATATTTTAAAGTAGAAGGACCGAATTATGTTAAAAGTTAAAGTAAATAGACTAAATCTCAAATTTTAACATAGTTTAGGGACTAAAACTGAAATTAAACTATTATCTTATAATTAAAAAAATAAGACAAACTCAAAAAAATGAAAAATGGTGTAAATTATATATAATAATATAATATTTTAATGAAAATTAATCATATTAATTATTTAAATTAATTAATAATATTATAAAAATATAAAGGTACATCTAATCTAAATTTAAAGATAATAAAGATGAAAGTTAAACCCTTTTTATAATGTAAAGAAAAACTACTACCTTTCAAAATCACAACCAAAAACAGAAACACTAAATAAATTACTCATTGCAAAAATAAGGACACGTGTTGGACTGTAAAATCCTTGGGACACTACTTTTATAAATAGTAATAGAAGTAAAGATAGGAGAGAGAAATTACAGGGCGTGAAAGTCCAAGGGTTGTTAGTTCTTTTTAAATGTGAGTAGACGCATTTATCCTTAGCTATATAAATATATGGATAAAATATTAGTATTATAAGAAAGTGAAAATGATGGAAATTTAAAAAATGAAAGATATTCAAAATAAAAGAAAAGGAAAAAATTGATGTATTTAATTTGAATAGAATCTATATCTATATATTACATAAAACCAACTTGTTGAGTATTTTTCCGTGTCCTGGTAGTGTTTTTTTTTTTTTTAAAAGAAAATGACTCAAAGGTCAACTTCAATTTATTGCTTCATGAATAATAATGTTATGGATATCCAACGAATAATCCATATCGAAATACAAATCAAGTTTATTCTACATTATTACTATTGCGATTAATCCAGTTAATTTGGACTGAATTAAACATATTAAAGGCTTTGCAATCCTGCTTTATGCGCTGGCTCAGAATAGTGACGTCTTACGACCTCTTTTTGACCGTATGGACCAGTCTAGCACTATTTGACTCTAAAATAAGTTGGGCTACTTTTAACCGAGCGGCCAATTTTAAGCCTTTATTTAAATCTTCCAATTCCACCCATATCACATCCAAAGACTTATCAACAAATTTATAACAGCCCCCAAAGACAAAGCCTTCATGATCTCTCACGATAGCATCCAAACCACTGCATCCAAACGAAATAATAGCGTCCACATTCACTTTGACGTAACCATTTAGGGGTTTTAGCCAACCTTGTTCAACGAAATTGGGGGAATTACCGAAGATTCAGTCAAATTAAAGATTCTGAAATCTTCGCTTAGGGTTTGTGCCATTTCCCACACCGTCAATGCCACATCCATCTTGCCCTGAAACACCATTTTGTTTCTATTGTTCCAGCTATTCTAGAGAAGAGTAAAAAAAAATCAGCCGTAACCTTGTTGTCGAGATCATGAAAGACATCTTCCAACCAGTCAATACAATTGTTGTAGTTCTCGTCGAGCAACCTATTATTTAAACCCCCAATAACAATGATTTCACGAACCTTTGGGCAATCTTTCATTGCATGAATCAAAGTTTCATCTCTGTTGTTGCATCTTGGGCAGGTTTTTGAGAACCCCTGGTAAATATGAGCAATGTTATCAAAAGTGGGCAAGATATTATGACTAATTCTCCAACTGAAGATTTTAATCTCAGGGAGCATTTTAAGTTTCCCAATGGCTCTCCAAAAAAATCTATGGGGGGCAAAACCAACTCTTTTAAGGATCAGCCAAGAGTAAGCCAACTTCGACCTGTGGAAGCTATACGGGTTTTGAATCCATGTTTTGGTGTATTTGACCTCATTATGAAGAATGGATAAATTATAGATGCAGTCCTCCAGATTTTCGCCATAAATCTTAATGACATTCTCCCCTTTCCACTGCCTATCATTGTGGTCCCACAGGTCTTTGACTTTCTTCTCGTCATTTGTAAAAGGGGACCGACAAACAGACTTGCCTTTAAGGCCTTCAATCTGCCAATGGTCCCGCTGAATATCTATTGTGTTGCCTTCGCCCACTTGCCATATAAAGTAATCCTTTAAAGCGTCGGCCACCTTAGCAATGCTCGTCTAGGTGAAAGAAGGTTTATCACAGTGTTTATGTCTGAACACATCACCATCGAGGAAATATTTAGCACTTAACACTTGAAAACATAAGGTTTCCTTTTGAGTAAAAAGTCTCCAGGCTTGTCTGCCCAATAAAGCCAAATTAAAAAGATGTAAATCTCAAAAGCCAATATTGCCCATACCTTTAGGAAAACACAACCGATCCCAAGCCATCATAGCCCATCCACGGGTCTTATCATTATTAGTCCACCACATATGACCCATTTGTGAGTGAAGGTCCTCAATAATACCTTTTGAGGCAAGAAAATCGAGAAAGCGTAGGTCGGTATAAACTGAATAATAGCTTTGACCACCTCCTTCCCTCTGTAAGATAGCAGACGTTTTAACCAACTATTTATTATGCAATTGCACTGACTGATAATTTTAGTAAAAGCTAATGACTTTTTTCTACTAACGGGTACCGATAACCCTAGGTAACTATCTAGTTTGTCAACCATACGCAAACCAAGCATAGAACTAAACAACTGCCTTTGGCTCAACAGGGTTTTCGGGTTAAACTTAATCATGGATTTGTCCTTATTAATTTTTTTGCCCGAATCACAATTAAAATTTGTAATAATATTTAAAATTTCCTCCAAATCTCTTTTTCTATTACGAATAAAAAGGGAGTGTGTCATGGGCAAAAAAGAGGTGATTTATACTCGACCCATTTATGCTAGCCTGAATTCCTTTAAGCATATTGTTGTTTTGAGCACGAATTAACAATTTTGAAAACGCTTCCATGCAAAATAAAAATAGGTAAGGAGAGAGAGGATCTCCCTGTTTGATGCCCATTTCCAGCACAAATGTTTCAGAAAGAATGGAGTTGCATTTGACAACAAAGCAGATCGAATGAACGCATCTCATAATTTTTGTCACACCTAATCATTTGCGTAGCCCATCTTCTTCATCACCTCTTCAATAAAAGTCTAATTTACTCGATCATATGCTTTGTTCATATCGAGATTAATTACAAATCCTTTGTTTGGCCCATTCTTTGCACTTTGGAGATAACGGACTAGTTCATTGGCAATCAAAATGTTGTCGTGAATCATCCTTCTCGAAATAAAGGCGCTTTGGTTTTGGCTAATGTGTAACGAGAGTGTTTCTTTCAACTAATTTCCAAGCATTTTGGCAACAATTTTGTACACCACCCTACAAAGACTGATTGGGCAAAAACTAGTCATATCCACAAGCTCATTAATTTTAGGGATGAGAAGAATAATTGTATCATTTAGACTGTCCACATTTCTAATACCCCTAAGAACCTTATGGCACAATTTAATAATATCGTCCCCCACTACGTACCAATTTTCTTTGAAAAGTTTCCCGACAAATTGTCAATTCCCGGGGCTCTCTTAGGATTCATTTGACTAAAATTTTCCTTAATTTCGTTGTCTGTAAACTCCTTTAGTAGTTTGCCATTCACTTCTCCTGAAATAAAATTCTCAATATAGTCAAGGTTTAACACAGCATTAGTATTTAAATTTGACTTGAATAAATTTTGAAAATAGTCCCTAGTCACCTTGCAAATATCCGTTGTGTTTTCTCTCTAGTAGCCATTCATGTTTTTTAGTCTAGCTAGGTTGTTTTTTTTCTTTTTATTCGTAACTCTAACATGAAAGAACTGGGTATTCCTATCCCCCTTCAATCAGTTGACCCTTGAACGCTGAGCCCAGTACTTCTCCTTTTTATCCAATAAATTTCCAAGTTTTAATCTCACAGCTTTAAGTTTATTACCCGCAAAAGTATTCCCAAGGTTGTCAATGATTTTATTTATATTCTACTGCAAAGTACTAATTTGGTTGAACATTTTTTAAAACTTTTTTTACTGCCACCCTCCAAGGTCTTCACCCACCTTCTCAATTTTTCCCAAAATATCCGTAGAGCCATTCTACCAAGTTTCCTTAATAAATTTTTTTGTTTCTTTACCTTTGGCTCAACAGACGTCATATCTAAAATTAAGCCTAGAATCTCTTTTCCTATCTTTCGGCTTACGGCCTTCGGTATCTAAGACAATATCATCATGGTTAGAAATGGATTGGCGAATCACCTTGGTTTGCATGAACATGAAGCTCGCCACATCATTAGCAGACATAAAAAAAATGATCGAGTCTCTTCTTTACCATCGCTGTATCCTCACTGTTATTGACCCAGGTAAACCACCCATTATCCGTTTTCAAGTCAACCATCGAAAACTCATCAATAATCTCATGGAAATCCTCTATAAGGACATTTGGCTTCCTCTTGTCCACTTCTTTTTTCGCATTGCTAAGAATCACGTTAAAATCTCCCCTAATGATCCATTTCTCCTTAACCGACTTACCAACCCTTCTTAGCCTATCCCACAAGCATTTTCTTTTATTTGACTAGCATTCCTATAGAAACCCGTAAAGTAAATGGGATTATCATTCTCCAGGTGAATCATTGAGTCAATATGGTTGCTAAAATAGTTTATAATTTTGACCTAAATGATATCTTTCCACATCATAACAAGGCATCCACTTTTCCCATTTGCATTAATAGCGAAGGATATGGTTACAACGAGAAGTTGCTTTAATTCACGAACTATCGCAGTGTTTCCAATCCCACGACAGTTCCAGCAAAGGATCCTCATTGCTCTTGGTGGGGCTGGCGCTAGCCACCACCTTACATGGTGAAACATTGTTTAGAAATCTTCTCCTTACGATTTTGGATGGGCCCTCGTCTGTGTTGTCTCCATTCAGACCCCTCTGTCTCTTTCTTTTGCTTTTAAAGCGACCCAGTCCATCACACATAGATTTATGGTTCCTTTGTTCCAAAAGAGAGGTAGATATTGAGTCCTCTTCGCATCCCTTATCTTTTCCTTTCTGTAAAAATTACCCATTATCATCCTTTGTGTCTGTTTTGCTCTCTTCCTTGTCCCCATTCAATAGAGTATTTGTTGCCATTATTTCAACTCCATTTCTCCATATTCCCGTATCCTGATTCTGGACCACTATATTAGCTCTCATCCAACTTCCATATTGGAGATTTAATATTTAGGGCCTTCATATTTGTTTTTGCACTTTATTGTAGTATGTCCGATTAAGCCACAAGAGTAGCAAAAAGCTAGTAACCTCTCATACTTTAGCACGAAATTATTTTAGTCCCATCTCTTCCCACTAGCTTTACAATCCTACGCAAAGGTTTTAAGATATTGATTTTTATATTTAACCTTAAGAATTCAGTCCAAACCTATTTCTATCCTTCCAATCAATTGCCACCAGCTCACTTATGGCATTTCTCACATCCAGCGCAGTTTGACGGTCTATATATTCCAAGCGCATGTTGTAAACCGTTAGCCAAAAAGGAGATAGGTTGAACTCATACGTATCTATGTCTTTACCCTTAATGAATGGCATCATAAAGAATAAGCAGTTGTCGAACAGCCAGGGCATGAGGTTGAAGATTCTGCTTCTATCTTTCAGACATCCAAACTTAACTATTATTGCCTCGTCTTTCAAGGCTACAAAATTTACCTCCTCTTTTGTGAACCATGACGACCTGAAGACTCTATACATCACCTCCCTATTCAGTTTCTCCTCCGCCATTATTTTGCCTACCAACTATGATTCAAACCCTTGGAAGTTGTTGTCAGTATTGATGCTAATGACCTTGGCAGACTCTTCTTCTGAAAACTTTAATCTTTCGAGCATCGCGTTTATGTCATTAACCATTGTAACCCTTGTCACAATTCGGGTCCATTTCGTTACAGGTCAGTGAGCAGACGAAACCACGAGGATACATTGAGAGACCCTCTAAAAAACGCACAACCCTAGAGCTAGGTCTCAAAGGGCAACAAAGTTCACCGTCAAACACTCGGAAACCCTTCAAAAAGTCCCCATCCCAAAGCCAGACTTTGACAGAGACACTTTACATCAATCCATAGGCCCCGTACACTACCGAATAACTCCTCTAAAGTAAAGGAGAAACAGCCACGATAACACGTAAACACTCAAACCCCAATACTGCCATAATATTCAATGAATAAAAGGCAGACACACGAAAGCAAAAAACAAGAAGAGAAATCACTTGAATCTTACCTTGTTACCTACATGAATATTAATGGTGGTGTTTGTTTATTTATATGATATGGGTACAGTTAATTGATATGGTGCACTAGGTGAGTTTCATGCATATAAACATTCATCCTACCCTAAACTTTACACATGTTTATGCAGTCTCATACGCGATCTCATGTGTGACCTCGCAGAAAAATATAAATATCCATCTTGCGAACAACTATTATCATGCGACCTCGATGGAAATCAGCCCGTCCAACCCGAACCCATTCGAATCTTGGGCCAATGATAACAAGTATCATAACACAACTCTAAATACGAGTTAATAGAAGTATTTTACATATAATATATTACTAACCTCTAATAGTAGTTAACGGAGCCATTTTAAGTAGCATAAAAAATAAAGGGTACTTTAGGTATTTTAGATATTTTATTAAAAAGCAATTAGTTAATTAATTAATTAATTAATTAATTAATTAATTAATTAATTTTAGTTTTTATTATTATATTTAATGTGTATATATTTCCGATGAAACATTCAAATTTTTTAAAAACTTTTATTAAATTTATTATAATTATTGTAGTGGAAGATTAAGAATAATACAATTTCTATATCTTATATCTTTTCAATTCAAGTTTTTAAGTAATATCATTTTGTGTTTTGTTTTCATTTCATATGAAGACTACAATATACAGGATAAGAAAAAAAAACTAATTAAAATTTATTTTAATATATATTAAAATAAACAGAAATAACAACAAATTGATTATAAAAAAGGTAAAAATATTTTATAAATCCCTGAATATTTTGTAAATTTATAATTTAGTCTCTATATTTTTGTTTTCATGAATTTAGTCTTTCTACTTTTTAGATTTCAAAGTTCGGTTTTAATTGTTAACATTATTAAAAAAATATTAATTTGTTAGTGTGACATTATGAAATAAAAAATAATATGCACATGATAACCATATAACTAAAAAGATGGCATTATAATAAATATAAATTTGACAAAAAAATTTTACAATATTCGCAATTAGATTTATAATTTTAAATATAAAAAATAGAGAGACTAAATTACTTAAAAAAAAACTAAATTTTAAATATATAAAAAATATAACAACTTACAACATATTTTAACCAATATTCAGAACACAACTCGTGGTGGTACTCCTAGTTGAGTAAAATTGGTAGTTATTATTATTATTATTTTTTAATGTGAACAGACATTCAAGATAGATTTGTTTCATGTGAATTTTTTTTCTTTTTTATTTATTTATTTTATGGAAAATAATTTGATTAAATATTAATGAGCAATAGATGAACGGAAAATAAGTTATTTTTTTCTGAAAATTTACTTGCTGTTTTAAAAAATGTAAGTAATTTTTTAGAAAATAACTCTTTTATGAGTAAATTTATTTTTATATAAATATTAATTTGAATCATACCTAATATTATTATATTAATAATAAATTTTTAATTCTAATTTTTTAAAATATTAATACAAAATATTGTAATATTCAATATTATTAAACATACATATTTAATTATTTATATTTAATAATATAATAAATTATTAATATAATCAATATAATTTTTTATTTTAATAAATTATTTAAAATTAAAATTTTATATTAATATGATATGTATTACAATATGTAATAATAAATTTTTATAGTATAAATATGAATATTTTAATAATATAAATATGAGTATTTATTTGTTTAAATAAATGCTACTCTAATATTTTGTAGCAAATATATTTATATTGTGTTTGTTCCACTAAGATCAACTTTTATAAAATGATTTCAGAAAAATTTGTCAAACAACGAGATTTATTGAACAAAAAATCATCCAAACTCTAAAAAATATATCTTTTCGGGAAATTAAATCAATACATTTTTCAAAAATCATTTTCAAAAGCTTTTTTTAGTAAAACAAACACAACCTTACATCTATAAAAATATATTAATAGAATATAATTTTTTTTATTAATTAAATGACTGAATTTGTAACAATTAACTCGTAACTTCTAAACACTTGATATTAATATAAATAAATGTATTTATTAGAAAATAGAAGCGAGTTTAACAAAATAGGATTAATGATTAACATATTGGGTAATCTATAAAAATAGTCATTTTTGTTTGCCTCCGGTTACATTTTAGTTACTTATGTTTGAAATGTTAAGTTTTAGTCACTTACGTTACTATTTTGTTACGAAGTGATCACTCTACCGTTAAGTTCCGTTATCTCTCTAACGGTAATTCTACGTGGCAGTCCAACTAGATTTTAGATGCCAACTTAGATTTCTAAATGGGATGAAAATAGATTTTTAATTAAAATTTTTAATTAATTAAAAATTTTAAACCTAAACCTTAACTAAAAGAACTGTTCATCTCCTCTTTTTAATTTTTCTTCAGTCTCTTTTTTTTCAATGATTTTTTTTTCATTTGATTGGAAAAACTATTATTAAGATCAAAATAGTTGAAATCAAATTGACTGCCTCATAAAGATGGATTCAATGGAGGGTTCAGGTATGTCTTCTTTGTATTCCTCTATCTCTTTTATTCAATATTGAAAAACAAAAAATTGGATTTTTTATTATTTAATGAAAACCCTAAATTAAAATTCTTGATATGAATATTAACAACTAAAAGAATTTCAGATCAGAAAAAAGGGATACCCACAAAAGAATTGTGAACAAACAAGCCGATTCAGATCAGAAAAAAATCAGATTGAGAAACCAATTATTTAAGAATGTGAAGAATTAGAAAATACAAAGAATTAGAAAATACAATGATTAGGAACAAAAACGATTACTATCTTCTTATTTGTCGACAACCACTTTATTTTAAGTCTTAGAACATAAATTTGTCGGTGAAGAAGACATACTTAGACCCTTCATTGAATCCTCTTTTGTTTTTGTATGTAAATAAAATTTTTTGATGATAATAGCTTTTTGAGTCAATTGAAAAAGAAAAAGAAAAAAATTGAAAAAGAAAAATAAAAAAAAGGGAGATGAATGGTTTTTTAACTAAAATTTAGGGTTTAAATTTTTTAATTAATTAAGTTTATTTAATAAAAAAAATCTATTCTCATCCCATTAGGAAATTCAAGTTGGCACTTAAAATCTAGTTGGACTACAACGTAGGATTACCATTAGGGAGATAACGGAACTTAACGGAAAAGTGATCACTTCGTAACAAAATAATAACATAAGTGACTAAAACGTAACATTTCAAACATAAGTGACTAAAATATAATATGAGGCAAACAAAAGTGACTATATTTATAGTTTACCCTAACATATTCTATATTTATTAACGAATCAAATTACTCTAAACTGGAAGAGAATGATTGTTGATTGGAAAATTATGATCTCACAGTTGCTTAAAAACAATTGTGAGCCGTTGGATTTTTTTACAAATTAAGTTTAACAGTTTTACTATCTGGAATTTTAGGTTTTAGAATTTTATTAAAATATTTGATTAATTTTATAAATATCTTAAATCTAACTAATTTATTATTATAATAATCGATGGCTCGCGATGGTTAGTCACTATGCTGACCGATTGGATGTCACCCTTTTTGTTTTATCTAATTTATCAATCAAAGTCCTGTGAACAATGTTGTTTAAATAAAATCGAATTTACCGATCAAATTAATTAAATTAAAAAGTAATTAAGGTATAGTTTAAATCGATTGATTTATAAATTATTTTAAACTAATTAAATTAAATTAAAAATTAAATTAATTTTTAAATAATGTATTTAATTAAACCGACTATTCTATGCGATAACCTTGCTTGATTGATAGAAGTAACTTGGAGAAAGGAGTTTCATGTTAGATAGCTAAGGCTTTTAATTATTTCTTTTTTTGGTCATTGCCTTTTTGGAGTTTGAACGAAGCCTTACAAAGACAACCGTGATTATTAATTTGGATAAGAACATGCAAAAAGTCCAAGCCGAAATGAAAGGGCATTACATTTATAGCTCCCAACCTCCATTATTAATACTTTAGCAAGTAAATGCCCTAATATTCATGCAACGCACGTAATCATGGTTGGACAGACATCCATTTGTTCTCTATTCAATGACATCAATGTTCCTCTTTCTCGCTCTCTTTTCCTAATGTAAAGTTGACCCTCCACTTCCTGTATGCAAGTTGAACCGAGTCGAGGCAATGGGAACTGACTTAATAACATTCAAACTCTTTAACACCCAAGTACAAAGCGGGCTCGACACACTATCTTTAATTGCATGCGGTCACAATCAGATTTTCCTTGTGTCCCTTCGAATATTGATCCATCGGGGCCTATAAATAGATATGGAGAATGCCTTGGTTTAAGCGTCCTTTGTTCTCCAAGTACTTTGATCAATTCCATAAGAAAGAAAGAAAGAAATCAAATATGGGTTCCATTTCCAAGAGTTTCCTTCTCCTTGCCCTTTTAGCTGTTGCTGTTCTTCTCATTTCATCGGAAGTGGCAGCTCGAGACCTTGCTGAAACCACCACTGAAAAGAACAATGGTCTGCAACTAACTAGCATGGCTTCTTAATTAGCTAATTATTTAGTATCTCCATCTCTCAACTATATTGCATGAATTGAAATCTATATGTTAGCGTAAATGACCACGTAGAACATTTAGATATATATGGTATTGATTTTGCAGGTGAGGTGGCTACTGAAACAACCGAGGCTGAGGCTGAGGCTGAGGTAGAAGAGGCCAAATATGGATATGGTGGATACGGGAGCCGTGGAGGTTATGGAGGATACGGAGGGCGCGGTGGGTACGGAGGATACGGAGGGCGTGGTGGGTACGGAGGATACGGAGGGCGTGGTGGGTACGGAGGATACGGAGGGCGCGGTGGGTATGGTGGTGGTTACGGTGGACGAGGACGTGGAGGTTATGGAGGAGGTTGTGCCTATGGATGCTGTCATTCAGATTATTACGGAAGAGGTTGCCGAAGGTGCTGCGCTTATGCTGGGGAGGCTGTGAATGTTGAAACACATGTTGATCCTCACTACTAAAATAAAATCATTCCAAGTTGCATGTATCTAAAATAAGTAAAGTGGTATAGCAAATCTTACAATTTGCTACGTCCTAAATAAAGATGCGTCCTTAATATGCAGGAATTATATATTAATAAGATAAACTTTTTTTAATTTTATTCAGAAATATCATGATCATGCACACATACTTAAGTATTTGTCAGAAGCATTATCATAGGAATAGGGATTTTGGATATGCGTTGGAGAAAGCCATTAATAAGCTAAATAAGTGTTTAGTTGATGTCATTAGTTAGAGGCTTTTATGAAATCATTATTGGAGAAAGCCATTTAATTCTCCTAAGCGGTGTCGGCTTTAAAATATGGTCTAGTCTGATTCGATGGAGGTTATCCAAACACTCCCCAATTGAATTTAAGGATCCATTTTTGTTTATATGTAAAAAGTTTTATGAAGAATTTTTTTTTTATATTTTTTTATATTTGTTTCATAGAAAATAGTTTGATAAATAGAAAATGACTTACAAGTTAACGTAAAATAAATTATTTTTACTGTAAAATAACTTATCCTTTTTAAAAAGCATAAGTTATTTTTCAAAAAAGAGATTCTCTATAGATAAATTTTTCTTATATAAAAACTAACTTAAATCAAGCTTAATATTATTATATTGAATTAAAATTAAAGCATTTGTATAATATTAAAATTTTGATATATTGCCAAGAGTGCTTTGCTTAGTATCCTAGCGAAAACAGTAACTATTGTGGCTTGGGATGGAGGAAAGTGGCGGCGACGACGGGATTGGAGGAGACAAGATCTTCCTTTTGGATGAAGAACTCATTCAATTATAGGTTAAAAGCTCGATGGTGGAACCAAACGAGAAGCGAACTCTACTCTGTACAATATGGACAGAAAAATCTTATAATCCGGATAGTTTTAGGGCATAGATGAAGAGTATATGGAAAATAAAGAAAAAAAATTGAGATTCAATTGGCAGGGCAAAATCTCTTCCTGATCGTGTTTGAAATTAAAGAAGATCTAGAGACAGTTATGGAGGGGCGACCATGGCTGTTTAGAAAAATTTTAGTTCTTTTTGATCGGTTGACTAAACCGATGGAAAGAACTTAGATTCGACTTAATTCATCCCTGTTATGGATTAAGATAAGATCGTGTTTACCAGAATTTGATAAAAAAGATCTATTGCATGCCATTGGGGTTACTTTTGGAGGCGTACTTAGATCTGAAATTAATGGAGACATTTTTCGTCTTAGAATCAAATTGAATGTGCAGAAACCTCTTCGTAAGGGTATTTTCGTCTCAATATACAATCAAAGGAAATATTGGATCTCCTTTAAATATGAGAAACTGTTGACATTCTATTTTGGATGTGGAAGGATGGGGCATGGTCTTAAAGAATGTAATGAAGTAGCACCTGCAGAAAAAAATAAAATTAGAGATGATCCACCATATTCTCTAGCATTAAAAGCATAATTAAACTTAATTGGGAAGTAGAGTTTAAAGTTAAGTGCCCTCTCAAAGAAGATGATGCCTCAATGCTCGTATATAGGTGACACTGAAAAGCTACCTAAGTTGAATTCATAAAAAGAGGATGGAAGCGTCATGATTTGGAGATCACATGATAATTTAAAATCAATAGAAATAGACACGACAAAGAAAATGCAAGAGGAAGAATTGGTAGTGAAGGAAAATGAAACGTTGAATGAAAGAAACAGTATAACGGAAGGAATGCCTAAGCTAATCAAGAAGACAAACTGGAAAAGAATTGGTCCAGCGATCTCAATAAGCCAAAATAGTGAAGAAAGCATAAAAAGAAAGAGGAAATCTGTAGAATTAGAAATTGAAGAATGCTGGATAGAAAAGGCTAGTGAAGATGGAGCAAAAAGAATGAAACACCATGGACAAGATTCACACATCGAAAATATATCAATTTTGTCGGTTGAAAATTCGAGACAAATTTATGTTCCCAACCAAAATGAATCGATGGCTACCAAAAGGCAAGTCCACTGGGCGTAATAAAAACTATATGTTGAAATGTTCGTGGATTCGGGAGTCCACGGGCAGTACAAAGGCTTCGATATTTACTAAAACAACACAACCCCCAAATGGTCTTCATTATGAAGACCAAAATAGAGGAAAAACGTATGGAAAAGGTCAGGAGAAAATATGGTTTTGTGCATGGGATTGATATAGGAGCAGAAGGTTCTTGAGGTGGGTTTTGTTTGGCATGGAAAGAGGAAATTATAGTTAGTTTAAGAAGTTTCTCAACAAGTAATATTGATGTGATGATAAAGAATGACATTATCAATGAAGAATGGGGATTTAAGGGGATTTATGGTTCACCTTACGTAAGCAACAAGAGTGCCTCGTAAAATTTGTTAAGGACTTTGAGTCAAGAACAGAATCATCCTTGGTTGGTATGTGGTGATTTTAACGAAATAATGTATTCCTTTGAAAAGAATGGAGGTCAACCAAGGGAAGAGAAAATAATGGAAGCCTTCTGTGAGGTTTTAGAAAATTACCAACTAATGGATGTAGGATATATAGGGGTATGGTTTACATGGGAGAGAGGGAATCTACCGGAAAAAAATATAAAGAAAAGACTTGATAGGGGCATTACGAACGAAAAATGGATTAATCTCTTTCCAAAGGGCAACATTCATCACTTAGCACACTCAATTTCAGATCATTATCCCCTCTTCATCAATACAAATAATGAAAAAAGTTATAAAGGAACCCAAAGGTTTAAATTTGATGCATGGTAGACCATGGAAGAATCTATTGAATGAGTAATCAAGGAATCTCGGGAGTCATCAAATGGAGCGCTTTATGAAAAACTTGAAAGGTTGGAAATCAGATTGATAAAATGGGCAAACACAATCAAGAAAGGCCGAGATGGTTTAAAGAATAAGCTCACAAAAGAATTAAAAATTTTAATGGCAAGAGAGAGGGATGACGACACAATGGAAAAACTAATTGATACTAGAATTGAACTCAATATGGAGATAGAAAAAGATGAAGTGTACTGGGAACAAAGGGCACGGGTCAACTGGCTTCGATTAAGGGATAATAATTTTGCCTTTTTCCATAAATATGCCCTGGCTCGTAGATAAATTAACATAATAACTATCCTGGAATCAGACGAAAGAAGGGAAATTTCTGATGGATCAGCGATTAATGAAGCCGCTTCAATCTTTTTCCAGAATTTATTTTCGTCTAGAGGAATTGGGAATTTATCCCACTTATTAATGGGCATTGACATTAATATCTCTTATGATATCAATACAATTTTATTATCAGCATATACGGCAGAAAATATTTATTTAGCTTTGAAAGGAATTGGACCCACTAAAGCACCAAGTTACGATGGTTTTTCGGTATTATTTTTTCAGAAATACCAGCACATTGTAGGTAAAGATGACAAAACTTTCTGTTTGGGGATTTTGAATGATGGTAAGGATTTTGACTATTTAAATCCAACGGATATCGTGCTTATTCCAAAAATCTCGAATCTCATAAGTCTTGTCAACTTTAGACCTATTAGTTTATACACTGTTATTTAGAAAATTGTGGAAGGTTAATCTCTGACAATGTGCTATTAGCCTATGAAATCTTACACACTTTACATCAGAAATGTACTGGAAAAAAAGATATATGGCAGAAAAGTTAGATATGAGCAAAGCTTACTATAAAGTTGAATGGGGTTTTTTAAAAGAAGTAATGCTTCAGATAAGCTTTGCAAAGGAATGGGTGGCACTAATTATGATATGTATCTCCACAGTCTCTTATGTAGTGAACATTAATGGGAAAAGAGGAAATATTTTCAAACCTACTAGAGGGCTCCGGCAAGGCGACCCTATCAGCCCTTTCCTTTTTCTATTATGCAGTGAAGGACTTTCATCGTTGATAAGGCTGGCAATGAGAGGTTTGTTAAAAAGAGTAAAAGCTAGTAGAAGGAGATCGGAGATATCACACATATTGTTTACAGATGATTGTATTTTGTTTGGTGAAGCAACAAATAGAGGAAAAGAAATTTTGAAGGAATATGAAAGATGCTTAGGTCAATGTGTGAATTTTAATAAATCAACGATCTTCTATAGCTCAAACACACTAGAAGGGGAAAAAGAAGAAATTTTGACTTTATTAGGTGTGAAAAGCTCAACAAATCTAGAAAAATATTTAGGGCGCCCTAATGTGGTAGGAAAAAAGAAGAAATAATCTTTTCAAAACCTCAAGGATAAGGTTTACTCGAGAATTGGAGGATGGAGTATAAGGCTACTATCACAAGGGAGAAAGGAGTTTTTCATTAAATCTGTGCTTCAGGCAACACCAACTTATGCTATGTCATGCTTTCTTCTACCAAAATCTTTATGTGGGGAATTAGAAAACATTTTTGCTATATTTTGGTGGCAAAAAGGACATGGGAGAAAAGAAATACATTGGTGCTAATGGAAGCATATGTGTCACCCAAAAGAGGAGGGAGGAATGGGTTTCAGAAATATGGCTCAATTCAATATTTCCCTATTAGCAAAGCAAGGGTGGAGGATTATAAATAATCCGAACTCTCTTGTTGCACGAGTCCTTAAAGTAAAGCATTTTTCAAATGATCATTTTTTGAACTCCCGTTTAGAAAATGCAAGTTCTCTTGTATAGAAAAGTATCTGGGTGGCAAAAGGAATTTTGAAAAAAGGTCTCTGTTGGAGGATAGGCACAGGTATTAATGTCGCAATTAATAATGATGCTTGGATTCCTGACGCAGTAAATTTTAGATTATCTTCGTTTGTTCATACTATACGAGTTTCTAAAGTTGCTGAATTAATTGGCAGTAATGAAAGAATTTGGAAATGGGAACTAATTATCGATACCCTTCCTGAGGACGACACCGAAAAGATCCTCCATATCTCATTGGCACGAGAACCTCACGATGATTTTCTTGTCTGGGGAGACAAGTCTTCGAGCGAATTCTAGGTTCGTAGCACCTATAAACTATTACAAAATTCTGATGAAAATCCTAGAGCTTATGCTTTACAAACTGTCTATAGGAAATTTTACAAAAAAACTTTGGCACCTAAATCTACCTAGCTACTAAAATCAAGGTTACAATCTAGAGAATATCATGGAACTATTTGCCTATAAGGTTATGCAACATAGGAAACTAGTCAACAATACAATTTGCCCCTGATGTGGAGAAAGGGTTGAAATAATTGATCATATATTTCGTGAATGCCCTATTTCAGTTGAAGTGTGGACAACATTATCAATACAAAATATTCTCATGAATACTAATATGGATTTTGTACAATGGCTTATTTTTATCAATATACTCCTCGGTAATGCTGTCTTTTTTGTTGTGCACTTTGGGCCATATACGAAGAAATAAATGTTAGAATGCATGAAAAGAAGATTAGTACATGCTAAGAAATAGTGAGTTTCATAAACAAATACATTATTGAATTAAACGGTATTGAAAAAAGAAAGCTAGAAAGTTCAAAGGAGGTTAAAAGATGGAGCCACCCACCTAGTGAGTTCGTAAAAATAAATTTTGACGGTACGTATGATGGGTGCCATTACCAATCGACTTCAGGTATTGTGGCCAGGAATGAAGACGGGACAGTTCTCTTATCTAGTTCAAAAATTTACCAATGGGTGGCCTTCGCCTTTGCTGTTGAAGTGATTGCCTGCCGAAAAGTAGTCCAAATTGGAATCGAAAACAAATGGTTGGCGATCATAATCGAAGGCGACTCTTTAACAATAATCAAGAAATGTAAAAAAAGAATCAAGATCGATGACAGGTAGGAGCATATATACATGATATACAATAGAAAACATATAGATCTAATAATTTTGTACTCAAACATACACCACGATCAGAAAATGTTCTAGCACATATCCTAGCAACATAAACCTTAAAAAGGAAGAAGGAGGTGTACTTGATAAAGAAAGTCTCTGGGTATGCCGAAAATCAAAAGGAAATCGACTGGGTGCATGAACCAGATTGAAAATGGTCGGAGAATAGGATAAAGGAGATGAAAGCCTTCAACTAAGTAAATGAAGAAGTTCTAAAAGGATAAGCTTTCCTGAGAACTGAAACCGTCAAAAAGAAAAAGTAATGATGGCTAGTTGATAAGACAAGTAATAGTAATTTCTAATTGGGCAACTGTTCGGTGCTATTATTATCATTCTAGAGTATTCTAAATAAATATCTAGGCTATTTTTTTTTTCTTTTGGGCCACTTTAGGTTTCTGGGCCGATTTATTTATGTTTCTGTTTAATCTTTTTAGGACCTTATTATGTAATTTCTTTTTATCTATTTAATAAAGCCCAATCTGAAAATTTAGTCAAAAAATATTATTATATTGATAATAAATTTTATTTTTATTTTAAAAAATATTTAATATTATTAAAATATTATATTTTTTAATATTATTAATCATACATATTTAATTATTTATATTTAGTCATATAATAAAATTTTAATATAATAAATATAATTTATTATTTTAATAAATTAATTAATATGTCAATTTTATTTTAATAATAAATTTTTAAAAAAATAATTTTAAATAATATTATTCACATATTATTGAAAATATTCAATATTAATATTTTAATAATAAATATTTATTACAATTATAAATATATTAATAATAAATATTTTGTAGTATAAAGGTTAAAATATGTCATAAGTCAATGTACATTTCATAGATCTACAATTTAGTCTTTGTACTTTTATTTTTAAGAATTTAGCCTTTTTACTTTTCAAATTTGAAAATTAAGTCCAATTGTTGACATAGTTAAATTTTTTTGTCAATTTTGTTGATGTCTCATTTTTAAATAAAAATACCCACTTGATAGTCATGTAATTAAAAAATGACATTGTACTGAACTGAATTTAACATAATATTTTTAATATATGCAAAAACAATGTAAAATATAAAATTATAGATAAAAATAAATTCAATTAAACAATGAAAAAATAAGAAAATCTCAAATGCATGTTTATTTCATTGAAAACAACTTTTATGAAATATTTTTAATAAATCTACCAAACAACAAAAAATATTTTATACAGATTCATCTAAAAACCAGAAAAATTAATTTTTCTAGAAAAGTAAATCACTTTCCGAAATTCATTTTTAGTAAAACAAACGGAGCCTAAGTTATAAACTGGTTCTTTTGTCTAAACATGGTAACCCACTGGAGCTCACTGATATCAAAGCAGCCTTAAATACATAGTTTATTCCTTAAATTTGTTCAAAAATATTTGGTTATTATCTGTATTTTTTTGTTTAAATTATACTTAAACTTGCATTCCGTCATTCAGATTGGTACTTTCTTAATAAAACCATTAGTTTATGTTGATGTGGCATTGATAATTAATTTTATAATGGCACATGATAGCTTTTAAGTATAACACGTGACGAATATAAATTAAAAATTAAAAATCCTTTAAAAATATAAATTAATTTAAAAATATATAATTTTTTAGATAAATTTAAGTATCAATTAAATATTTTATAAATAAATTATAATACCAATTAAATATTTATAGACAAATTTGAAAAGAAATTATACGTTAATCCTTAAATAATTAATACTATTAACAAATTGAAAAAATGAATGTGACGAAATACAAAATTAAATATAAATTAAAACACTTTTGAATAAGTTTATCATTAATCCATCCTATCGACAAAGTCCTGTGGGAAGTGAGGTGGAGACTCGAGACTGACCCAGAAACGGGAATTCATGTCAGATAGATAGCTAAGCCTTTTAATTAAAATCTGAACTGCAAAAAGTCCACGCCAGATGAAAAGGGCTTTACATTTAGTGCTCCCAACTTCCTTTTTTAATACATTTGCACGTAAATGCCCTAATATCCATGCAACCGATGGTGGGACGGACACCAACTATACTTTCTTGAGTGATTAGTCTTCCCCTTTCTCCCTCTCCTGCCAAAATTCGGACTCTGTAAGCAAGTTGAACCAAGTCGAGACAGTGGGAACTGAGTTAATTTTTTTGAGTTTTGAAATACTGATAGTGGATACCCTTATATTTGATTAAAAAATTATTTTTTAAGGGTGATAGGTACTAGCCAACAAAGATCCAAACTCATTTAACAAAAGAGATATGGATATTGTAACATTAATTCTTCTTTGTTTTCTCATTTTTTATTTCTTAAGTTTAATTATATATTCTATATTTTAAAATAATATTGGACTACTTATTACGTTTGTTAATTATTATTGCATCACTCGCATTATTATTAAATTTAAAAAATAATTTAAATTTAATATGCACAATTAAATTATTTTTTTGATAAAATTATAACTTATTTTTAATGATTTTTATCTTTTATAATAATTCAAAAAAACATTGCTAAATTATTGTTTCTTTTATTTTAAAAAATAATATGTAATATATTTATAAAAAAAAACTTACCTTATAGATTAAAATAAATAAGAAACAATAATTTAGCAATGTTTATTTGAATTATTATAGAAGATGAAAATCATTAAAATATGTTCTAATTTTATCAAAAAATCTAATTTTTAAATTTAATAATAATGTGAGTAATGCAATAATAATTAACAACATGATAAATAGTCTAAAGATTATTTTAAAATATAAAATATGTAATCAAACTTAAGAAATAGAAAAGATGAGAAAACAAAGTGTTAATGTTGCAATATTCTCATCCCCTTTTGTTAGGTGAGTTTGGCCTTTTTTGGTAGGCAACTGACAACCCCAAAAAATATTTTTTTAATTAGATAAGGGGTATTGGCCATTAGTGTGCCAACACTGCAAAAAAAAATGTAAAAAAATACATGGGTACGTCATCTAGTGTCCAAATCCTCAAAAAATATATTTTTTAATAGAAAAATTGTGGTGTCGGCCATTTAGTCCCCATAATTTAATTTTACTATTCATTTCAGGTTATTTAAGTGATTATTTTTGAATTAGGATCATTTATGTAATTAAATATTTTTTTTTAAATTATTTAGGTAAAATGACCATAGTTTGAGGACTCTTTAACACCCAACTACATTGCGAGGTCGAAAGATATACTACACAATCTTTTATGGCATTACATTCAAATTTCCTTCTTTTTCTTTAGATATTGATCCATCTGGGCATATTAGTAGAGATAGAGAATGCCACGGTTTAAGGCTAGCATGTAACCTTAGTTCTCCAATTAGTACTTGCAGCTTCATAAGAAAGAAATCAATTATTGGTTCCATTTTCAAGAGTTTCCTCAGCCTCACTCTTTTAGCTACTTTTTTTTTTTTTTTTTCTCATTCTTCGGAAGTGGCAGCTCCAGACCTTGCTGAAGCTACCACTGAAAAGAGCAGTGGTCAGCAACTAACGGGCAATTAAATAATTATTTAACTCCACCTTTCAACTATATTTCATGAATTGAAATCTATACGTTAGCATAAATGATCATGTTGATGTTGGAAAATCGAGTTTAAAAAATAGAGTTGAAAATAAATTTAGGGAAAAATTAGAGTTTTAAAAAAAATTTTTAAACAAGAATTTAGTTGTGATATCTAAAGTAATAAACACTTAATTAAAATTGTACATTTTTTATTCGTCTAGGATAAACGCTTCAACTAAGTAGTTTTCTCCACTATCCTCAAGCTCATGTCTGCCGAGTGCGGGTTCACTTCGAATTAGAAAATTTTTCACAAAAATTACTAGTGGGGTAATTTCATAATTTTTCTAAACCTTTGGGCCAAGTTATAAATAAAAAATATTTCTAGAAATTTTCTGAAATAATTTCTTTAAAAAAAATTTTTCTCTATAACTTTTTCTTAAATTCAAGTGTTTCTAAATAATGACCCAAGGCTCTCTTTATATAAGGAGAGTTTAGAGAGTTTAACTATGATTAAACTTAATCACTTCACTACGACAAAACAGGCCTACAACAATACTTTTTTTTACTCAGGACGATGCAAAAAAAAATTGGCATAAGCCATCCCGAAGATTCTCCCGACACTTCCAAAAACGTCGTTATTAGCACCGTTGGCATAGGCACTGCAACGCTTTGAAAAAAGCGTCAAATAATTCAACATAGGTCGACCTTTATTGAATGGTTGGTAAAGACTTAGTTAAGGCTGACCTTTAAAAAAAGTTGGGATAAGAGAAAATAGGCAACCTAAAAAAGGTCGAAATAAAGCATTCATATACTAACTATTCAAGAGTTGGGATAGACCATTCTATGCCAACTTTAAAAAGGTTAAGATAGTCCTGTCTAAGGCAACCTTAAAAAGGTTGGGATAGACTTTGTTTGCGCCAACACCTTACATAGTTGGTTCAAGTCCCATGTTTTTTGACTTTTTTTCCCGATTTTTGAAGAGCCTATTTTGGTGAAATATGAGCAAATTTATATGTGTTGGGTTTGAAAAAGTTTGAGACGATATTAATTAAATAGTTAATTAACATAAATTGATCATATTAATACAAAACTACCACTAAAGAATGCACTTAGTTTATATACAAAATCCTAATAGAAGCAGTCAACACGTTGGCAACATCATGTCAGCTTGTTGCTTATTATATCACTTGGTAACTGCATTTAGTGAATGTGTTGTCAATTTGTTTCCCATGACATCCAAAAATTTTAGGACAATTGCATTCATCAACTACTATAACATATATATACACATAATATGCAACAAGCCTCATTCATCATCATTTGAATTGAAGGCGTCATCATCAAGTCCTCTAGTCTAAAATTCAACTACATTAACAAGTGCAAAATAACAATGTAACTTTTCTATTTAAATGAGTTAGATGAGAAACACCATGAACACGTGGGAATAATATTTCAGTAATAGCCAAAGAACCATAAATTGAAGCTAAATCAACAATTTTTATCGGTACATCCATTAATTATTGGTTGAGCAAACAATGAAGACATCAAATAAGAAACTAACATTCGGTTACAACGCAAACAAATAGCCCAGTAACAACAATTAATTTATATTAAACAATTAGCAAACTTATTGACAATTTAGTTCTATTAGTAAGTATTTCACATACTTGATGTTCCCTTTGCCATACACTCGTTGATGAGAGCCTTATACTTCTTCTCACGAGCATCCATCATATCCATGAACTTTGTCTCTCAAATTTTAGTCAATTTTATCAACCTTTCTTCTACCTCGACTATCAAACGAGCTTCTCGCTCTGCAGCCTCCGCAAGGAATTGATTCTAACAAATTAAACATAAATTTCAAACAACGGCTTTTGTCTAAAACAATAAATAAAAATGAAATAAATTGTTAAGATGAATGAATGTTGTAGAATGTCCGAAAAAAATACAAGTTTTAACTGATTTAATTAATTTATCTCCTTTTCCATACAAATAAAATTATATTAAAGTTAAAATTTCCATGAAAATGGAGGCACCACCTTCTAAAAGGACAAACTTTTTCATTGCATATATTTATAGGCATTTCCATTAATTAAATTATATTATATATTAACATTCAAAACTAAGGGGGAAAAATAAGTTGGAATTTTCATTACATTAATTTAAATCGTGTCATTTTCTTTGACTTCCTTTGTCTTCAACTTTTTAGCTATAGAACAATGCCGATGAAACGTCGACTCAAATTACAGCCCCTTCTTACTTCACATGCAATAATTGATAACCAAACACAAACATGATTTAGTGTCATGTATCAACAAAACGATTAGAAAATAAAGTATTGGAGGTAGAGAGGGAGACATGATAAAGGGAGCTAAGGTGAATGAAACCAGAAGATGAAGAATGAAGTTTATTCTATTAGTATATGCTAATTTAGGGATTTTGATTTGGGAACAATGGTGGGTACAGTAAAGTAAAAGGGTTTATTAGGGAAAAATGTTTTAGGAGTTTAATCATAAATAAAGCTTTTATTCAATAGTTTAAGCAACTTCTCAAATAAATATATAGGTAAATTATGTTATTAGTCTCTCTACTATGTGTAAGTTGTAGATTTAATCTCTAAATTTTAATTTAGTTCATTTTAATCCTCATACTTTTTAAAATTTTTAATTTTAGTCTTGACCCAAATGTTTTGATCTCTAGATAGATCTATCTTATATCGACAACATGGAATAACTTGTAATACTTTATATTATTGAAAACTAAAGTCCGACCGTTAGCTTTATCAATATATATGATCAAATTGCTACATTTCAAACAATAATGAATCGATTAAAGAAGCAAAGAATCGATTTAAAACAACAATAATGAATTGATTCAAAGAAGAAAAGAATCTATTTGAAACAACAAACAAATGATTCAAAGAAGCAAAGAATCGATTTAAAACAACAAACAATAGATTCAAAGAAATAAAGAATCGATTAAAGAATCGACTAAAAACAACAATAATGAATATTAATCAGTTTGTTACAAATATTGGTCGACTCTAAAAAAAACCGATTAAAAATATTTGCCAACAAAAAATAAAAGTTGGGATAGGTTAACATTTTCTTCCTAAAAGTTGGTATAGTGTTGGACAAAGTCAACTCTTATTTAAGAGTTACCTTATGCATGCATATCTCGGCCCTTATACAAAGATTTGACCAAAGCATATACCGACAAGTCTATCCCGACACTTAGGAAAGTGTCGACCCAAAAGTGTCGTCTTAAGGTGTTTTGTTGTGGTGTTTTGATATTAAATTAATAGAGTATTTATCTATAAGATAAACATTAAATTAAATTTAATATTAAGATAATCACTTTAATATTAAATTAATAAAATACTATTAAGATAAGTATTAAATTAAGTTTAATATTAAATCTATTAAAATAATATTATTTTTGAAATAGTTAATCTGAAATCAAATTTTCTAGTAGAGTCCCAGTAGGAGTGTAATCTTTCCACTGCTCAACCATCGAAGACCGATCATCATCGACCATTTTTCGGTCATCGGAATGCTGCTGCTGTAGCCACCGGCACCTCAACCATATACAATTACTTATTCATGGAGTCAATCCACAAGAAGGACCATGATTGAAAACTCCTTATTGTATATTATTTACGAAAGCAATTCATCCAATTGCTTTATCCAATGACCTCATCATGTCTGTGTTAACCTCATATGATATCCTTGATTTCTTTTAGTTAAATCTGTTCACTCAATACAATCCTATTTTATCTCATTGTCACCATAGTGTCTTCTTAATGACTAATATGATCACTGTCAACAAATGACTGTGATAAATTACTTGTTCGAGAACAAGCAACCCTTGACCATGTTTCATATTTATCAATCCACGCAATGTCAATGAGAGGATATTATTAACTCTTTAATTGAGTTATGAATTCCATTGTTGCTAGTAAAGTCATGCAATACACAAGTCATGTACCCAACATACGACTATCAGCTCGATCATCTTTAGAACATAAGCCTCCATTTATATCAAAGCACATAAGTTACATACGCATGGTCAGTGGCTAAGTCAAGATTTAGGTAAATCACACATTGAATGTCACAAGTGAATTAATTCACAAATAGATTCAGAATTAATTCATTTTGGGTTTAGTCCAATGTATCATTCTACCAATGAACACATCATGTCTCCACCTGTTGAGTGAACTGCTTCGATTGCCAAAACTAGTTATCTCCTCAATTAGAATTGCAAACGACATAATAATCCTTCTCAGTATTTGAATCAAATACTTACTTTGATTCTTTTATGGGATTACAAAATCGTTTAGATTATCTATTAAAGTAAGTTGTCTTCTTGCAATGTAAACGTTCTTATAATGCCATTTATCATCAGTTTGGACTTAGACAATCAATGAACTAATATTTTCTTATCACAATTTCACTATGCAATCAAAATATAAAAGAAAAGAATGCAAAATACATAACAGTGAAATGTGAAATTTATTTATTCATTGTTCAAATACATAAAAAAATAATTACATGTTTATTACAATATGGACATACTTCCCAACAATTGAAAATTTATATTCTAATAGAAATGTTGAATATATAATTTTGATTTAGCAGGTGAGGTGGCTACTAAAACAACCAAAGCTGAGCTAGAGGATGACAAGTATGAATATGGCTTGGGTCCTGTCAGATGTACTATCAGTACAATCAGTCGCATCTTTGTCTCTATTTTTAGGAGTCATCTACTCCAAGGTCCAAGATAAGAAATCTCCCCAATTAGACTTGATAGACGACAAATTAGTCTTTCAATTGGTTTGCTCGTTTCCGATTAGACCAAGGATATGTTTAGCTTTGTCTACTAGTTCAAGCTATCTTTTTGTATTACGATCTGACCACGTAATGCCGCTTAGTATTAGTTAAACATTAAACAACCAATGAGTAACATTTGCTTCCATTTTGCTTTGTGTGCAAAAACCATTTAAGGTTAATAATACAAAGTAAATTAATCGTAATAAATGACTTTATTTTATTAACCAATCTGTTCGAAAAATTACAAGTGTATATTGATGAAAATACTACACTTAGAGCACTAGATCCAACACTAATATATGTTGGATATGAATCCCCATCAATAATTAAATATCTGGAGCCATCAATGAGAAATTTATTTACGGCTCGATTTATTTACTGCTTGATTTGCTGAATGTCATTTTAATGAGTTAGTTTTTCCAATGTTAGAGGGGAAAATAAACAGTTGAAAAAAGAAATAGATTGGAATGAATTATCATTATTTCATCTTGATCTTCATATGCAACCGTGTGAATTGGAGGTTTAGAGGATAATTCATTTACAAAATTTAACAAATCAATTGCCAAATGCTTTTACTGATTCAAAAATAGTGACAAAATCACATATACCAGTTGTAAATGCTCCAATCAAAATTGATGTCTCTAAAGGACAAAATCTAGTTACTAATAAGTCTAAAACTTATTTGAAGCGTGGTAGATCAGTCAGTTCCAGAGATAATAATCCTCAAAAAAAAGGAGCAAAAATAGATGATGGCCAAATCGAGGAAGCAATGACTTTAAAATGATCTCCAGAAGAGACTTTAGACATGACTGAAGTTTAAGAAAAATCTCAAGAACCTAGTAATGAAAAGATCTGAACAAATTATGTCATGTCTAGAATTAAGTGGAACCAAAATTAAATCAACGTTGATGATATATTTGCATGCAATGTAGCGCTAGATATTTTGAGTAACAATGTGGATCATGAACCAATGTCAATTGAAGAATGTAGATAAAGAGATGATTGACTAAAATGGAAAGAAGCAATTGAGGCAAAAATTAAAGTCTCTTGCGAAGAGAAATGTATTCAAACATGTAGTCTGTACAACTGAAGGTGTAAAACGTGTGGGATATAAATGAGTTTTTGTGAGAAAGAGAAATGAAAAGGGAGAAATTGTGAGATATAAAGCGCGTTTGGTTGCACAATGATTTTAATAAAGACCTGATATTAATTATAAATAGACATACTCTCCTGTGGTAGATGCAAATACTTTTAGGATCTTGATTAGTCTGGTAACAAGAGAATGGCTTGATTTACGCTTAATGGATGTAGTTACATCCTATTTGTATAGCCCACTTGATAATGACATTTACATGAAACTCCTAGAAGGTTTTAAACTCCTAGAAGCAACAAATTCATGTTCTCGAGAACATTACTCAATCAAATTAAACAAATCCCTTTATGGATTAAAACAATCTGGGTGCTTGCGGTAAAATCGCCTTAAGGAGTACTTATTGAGGGAATGTGTAGTACCCCTAACCCAGTCCGATTGCTGAACCTGAGTTATAGGATACTACAGCTTATAACGGAATAGTTACAACCAAAACTGACATTTGACAATCAATCCAAACATTAAACATTTAGTAATATAAGTATATCATGATTTATAATCAAATCTGAGTCTCAAACGAGCTTACAAAAGCTCTTAAACCAATTCGGAAACAATTAAGGACTTAATTGAACATATATAAAAAAGCATGTGAATTTATGAAAACAGGAGTCACACGACGATGTGGCTATGCCATGTAACTAACTGTAACCTTGTGGAACACATGCATTTCGATTCTGAACGAACACATGGCCATGTCATTAGCTCGTGTGTGACACACTGTCGTGTGTGAGAGAAAAAGATGTCATTTGAAGCATAGCACAATCATTCTCAAGATAGGACTTAAATGCACATTTTAGCCAATATCAATTGACTGCTCAAACATACACATATCATGCCAAAATATACCTTACAAACATCCCTAAATGCCTAACCAATATGCAATATTTGACACCACAATATAACAAAGCTAAATCAATCCATTCATGCATTGTCTATACAATCATCATATCAATATTATTTCAAGTTACTAGAACTCATACCCATCTTCACATCATATAAACATATGTATAACTCAACTATCCAAAACAATATCATCAACATTGCTTTTATACATCACACATATAATCATATCAAAATGAGCAAGTTTATAAGTTTTAATCCTCAACACATATATACATACTTACATCGATTACATGCCACTTATAACTAGTCAAAATGAAAAAAAAGTCTACCAAATGTGGCATTAGATAGTGTGAGCCCTGAAAGTGATCTGATATCCAAGTTCCGCAATGGAGTAACTACAATAAATAGAAAATGAAAAGGGGTAAGCATTAATATTCTTAGTAAGTTCATAGGTACTTAAACAAAACTCTTACCCCAGTTCACAATTAAGTAAACAGATAAAACTAATTTAATAAGATTTCTTGTCAAGACATTTACAACAACAAGGTGAGCATTTCATGTATCAATCGTATAATTTCTCAATCATTCAATATGACACATTTTCGTATCATTCAAAAAGAAAGATCCAACATATGAATCATATTAATCAATTAATCATATCAATACATATTCACAATCAAATACCATTTCTTTTAAATAGTTAGTCCGATGAACTAAAATAATAAGATACAGATACATGGGTAACTACACCACACTAGATAGCTCAACAAAACATTAACTACACCACATCGGGGCACCGTAGTGCAAAGCCTGTAGGCACGGTATCATAACATGTAATGTAAAATTCCTCCACCACACCAAATAGCTCAAAAGAGTGATAACTACACTAGTCCAATGCACTGTAGTGCAAATCCCATAGGCAATGTTTCATTTCATGTATTATATTATCCATCCACCACACTAGAGGTAAGCATGGGTCGGGCCACCCGGCCCGTCCCGAAGGCCCGCCCGAAATGTGAGAGGGTTTGGGCAAAAATATAAGCCCAAAAAATGGGCTTGAACAAAAGATTCGGCCCCGCTCGGTCCAAATTCACTAAATGACAAAAAATATATTATTTTTTAATATTATTTTCTTATTATTTTCTCCCTATTTTGCTACCATTTTACTATTATGTTGCTAATATTTTGTTATTGTTTGGATATTGTATAAAACTTATTTTATTGTTAATTTTGTTATTATTTTAAAGGCATTTGTTAATTTTGTTATTATTTTAGAGACATTTGCTTGTTAAATTGCATCTATCTTAGTGTTATTTAAATATAAATATTTTTTAAAATTTATTTTCAATTTGTTGGGAAATATTTTTTTGATGTTTTTAGTATTTTTGATGTATTATATATATATTTTAAAATTATATAAAAATAATATAAAAATTAAAATGGGCGAGTCGGGTCAGGCTCGGGTTTTAATATTTTTATCCAGGTCGGGCTTGGCTAATATTTTAGACCTATTTTTTGGCCGGGCCAAGCCCGAGCCTAGCAAACGGGCATGAATTTTTAGTTGGGCCCAACTCGAACTCGGCTCGGCCCAGCCCAAGCTCACCTCTACACCACACCAAACTCTCCGTATAGTCAGAGCTCAATAATCTGCAACAAGTAAAGGATTTCGACGTAAATTGTGATATCTTCGTCAGATCTTTTACTCCATATTATCTTCTACACATATCTTGTACAAGCGTGCAATCAACTCTATTGGCATTTCAATTGTATCTATTCCTACATTCATTCGGGCTCTTTTAACATATCGAAACATTTAATACAATTCATTCCATTACTCATGTTTTGCACTATTCCAATCATGATTTAAGATATAACCACATACCATTAATTTAGTTCATTTGATATTGTAACAATATATATACATATATCTTTTAACAATCTAACACCACCCTGTATAAATCCTACACTTGTATAATAAATTTTACCATCATTCAATACTGTATAGTTATCCGTATTTACAGCATTTTTCTAGTTTAGCCCTTTTATGACCTTTTTGTACCACTTTGTAATCAATTTAAAATATACATTCAAACATAATCAATTTACAATTTAATCACAAAAAATATATAAAATCACATAGTTATATCGTATGAACTTACCAAATGAATTTGACACTAAGAAAAAAGTCAATGACTATTATGCAATTTTCCCTTTTTCTCATTTATTTACTGGTTGTTCCGAATCTTGATCTATATAATAATTCATTTCACATTATCAACTTTTATCTCTTTAAATAATATAAATTCATGAATATAAATTTTTATTCATTTTATACAATTTCCCCAAAATTTTACATTTTATTCAATTTAGTTCTTAAAATCGAAATCATTATATTTTCAAATTCAAGCTTTGATTTTCAATCAAATTAAAATTTGATCACTATATAGCCCTCTAGAAACATAACTTTTAGAAATTTCATGAAAAATTTTACATTATTACAATTTCATCCTTATACACAAAACTAACAAAATTTACTTAACAAATTACATTTTAAACATATCTAAGCTTATAATCAAACTATTAGACATCAAAAACTTCATCTTTCATCAATGGAAACTTTAGAAATCTTTAACATTTTCAAAAACGGAGATACAAATTAACTGGACCTAATTACAATGATCTCAAAAATATAAAAATTAAAAAAATCAGCATCCAAATGACTTACATGCCTGAGAAAGAAGCTTGGGAACATTTGACTATGGTTTCTCAAGTTTTTCTTATATTTGAACGATGTAACGGCATGAATTTTGGGCCTAGAAGTATTAGTTCTTGAGCATAGGGACAGTGAGGAGGTTGCGCATATACGTTAAGTTATGCACTTTAGTGACAAAATGGGCTTACTGGTCTGGTGGTTGAGTGAGCCGTAGTGAACCTCAAGGTTGTGAGTTCAAGTCTTGGTGGGTGCTTGTTGGAGAGATTTTTTTTATATTTTATTTTTATTAAGTAAATAATTTTTAGCTAATTATGTTATTTCGTTATTGAAAATCTATTTTCTTTTTAGTTATTTTTATTTTTATTTCTTTCTTCGTTTCTGCCCCTTCTACTTTTGCTTCTTCTTCACTTTTTTCCTCTCTACTGTTTTTTGAAATATTTCTCACAAAATGGTTTTGGCTTTTGGCTTTGGGAAGTTTTGCTCCTTCATCACCATATCTGATCACGCAATAGATGTGGGATTCTGACCTTAACTACTCTTTTCTTTTGTTTGTATTGAATCGTTGATTCAGCTTCTTAAAATTATATGCTAACCTATTGATTGTGGGTTTTAGACGCTGTAAGAGAAGGGAAAATGCTAGTATTAATGTACAATTAATGTGGGTAAGGTTGGAGACGAGTTTGGTGGCCAAAACAGGGGCTAAATTAGGGTCGTTTTGTAACCTCTTTGATGGCCACACGGGCATGTACCGAGGCACATGGCCCTGTGTATTTGGGAACTAGGGTTTCCAGCCAATTTTGGATGCCACACAATCTGGCCACACGGGCATGTGGCTGATTTTAGGGATTTTGTCAATTTTCACACGACTGTGTCCTTGGGCATACAGGCAAGTGGATTTGGGAATTAGCGATTCTGAGTTTTGAGGGTCACACGACTTAGCCACACGCTGTATGACTGATTTGGAGAAATTATGGCTTCTACAAAGGCGTATGTTTCTGGACACATGGCCGTATGACTAATTTGGGGCTTAAGGATTCCACACGGGTGTGTGTATCGGGACACACGGTCGTGTCTGATGGCCACATGAGCGTGTGACACCTTCACACGGTCGTGTCTGCCTTGCACCCTACTTTAGTGAAACGGGACAGTGAGTTACATGACCTGTTTACACGGTTGTGTCCCTGCACCGCACCGGCGTGTACCTCTGTCACACGACCATGTGCTACCCTTTACACGGGAGTTTGGATCCCCACACGGCCTAGATTGCTCCATACAACTGGAGCACACGAGCGTGTGGCCCTAACTCGCCAAATTCTAATTTTTCAGTAAATCGAATGCCTTTGTGAGTCTATGTGTTCCAACCCGTCGACTAATTTTACTAAGGGTGAATATGACCCTGTTCTGACTTTGATTTATGTAATGCTTGCAATTGGTTGTATGAAATGATAGAACTCGAATTTGAGTGCATAAGTGTGCACATTTCTGAAATCAATTGACTGCTTCTGAATGACTGTTTCTGAGTGACTGTTTCTAAATTATTGCTTCTGAATGATTGTCTGCAATTGTGTTTTGAATTAGTGCATCTGCATTCATACATTTGCATACATCCATTTGCATAAACCATCTTGGGTTGGGATTTTGAAGAGAAGAAAGACTGATTTGATCTGGCAGTTCAATTGTATAGATGATCATCGTTGCCGGGCAACCTAGGATGACATCATATAGACGGTATAGCGGTTTACCACATTGCACTGTACCACATGTACGTTAGTTTCATTACGTACTGCTATCTGTTCTTGCAGTTCATACTGCATGTCTATACCGTGGTAATCTGCATTGCATCGTACAACTTATACCCTATCATTGTTGCGTAATATACGAGATTGGAGGTTTATCTGTACATTGTAAACCCCAATACCAAGAGGGTCGAGGGCAATCCCAATACCTTAAGGGTCATGGATAATACTGATAATCATAATTGCCAGGCAACTCAGGATAATATATCTGAGGATCTGTACTGAAAGGCTCTTAAGCCTGATATAATGGCAGCTCAGCTACAAATTTCTGTTTAGTGCTGCAACCGGTGCTAATAGTAAGTGTAGGGATAGGTAGGTTGATTAAATCCCCAAAGTAAGTGCAGGGTTGGACGAAGTGGTGTGTTGGCTAGATGGGTGGGTTATTTCATAACTCATTTGCACTCATATGCATTTGACTGAATGTGATACTGTGACAGAATGTGACTGTACTGTCTGCAATATCAGATTGACTATTCAACTGAAATATTTAAATACCTGATTGACTGAAATGTTTGATTGTATTATTTGACTGAATGGCATTCGTGCCTAAGAGAACTTTGTAGACTTGACTACTACTTTCTGACTAGATAGTTATTGAATGGGCTAAGGCCCAAACTGATACTGATTTTGGAAAGGGCTGAGGCCCAGTCTGTATTGTTGAGAATTTCTACTACTGTGTCTGATTGGGCTATATGACTGTAAAATTACCTATGGCATATGTTTGTTTTTGGGCGAGTCTGCTCAACTGTTATCTGTCTGTAAGAATTTTATGTACTGAACTGCTTCTAGTTCCCGATTTTTGTTCTGTAATTTAACTGGTTTGATTTCACACTGAGCTCGAGTAGCTCACCCCATCCTCTGTTTCCTTTCAGGTATAGTTCTGGATTCTGTTGATGGACTCAGTACGCGGAGGTCTCGGACAATCCCGACGGAGTGGATTATTTGGTTGTGATTTTTAGATTTTATTATTTGTCTAAGTTTAAACTGTAAGGATTTATAATTTTGGGGTGCAGTTTCCGATTTATGTTTTAATAGTATATTTTAAACAGGTTTACATTGAGTTACATTGAGTTTTATTGCAAATTGTTATTGGTTGGTTATTAAACGTTTCCAAATAATTTTGTTTCACTGAGATAAAATGTTTTGTAAAATTTTCCTACGATCACTTCGATGATCAATGTAGCATTTCGAATTCAGTCTAGACTTCTAGGCTGGGTTTAGGGTGTTACAGACGATGGAAGGTTGAAGAAAAAAATGGTTTAATATCTTTTATTAATTAACATATAAATTATTTAATTAATAATTTAAGACTTAATTCACCAAATTAAAACACATGGCTATCAACAATCATATAAAATTGGATTAATTGTCACCTTAGACCTTAGCAATTACTCTTTTAAGTCTTTTAGCTGATAAAATCAATATCGATTAATTTTTACAATTTTTACGATTTAGTCCTTTTTCCTTAATTAACTATCAATTCACCAAAATTATGAAATCAAACTTCAATCCACTTACACAAAAAAAATCCGTAAATATTTAATAAAAATATTTACAAGCTTATTTTATGAAAACGAGGTCTCGATACCTCATTTTTAAAAACCACTGACTTTCGGTAAGCACCAATTTTACCTTAATTAACTAACTACTTAATAAAATCCATCAAATCGAAATTCACCATAATACTATATTTAACTCAATATTAGGTACAAATGTCTACGAACTCACTCGTCAGAATTGTGATCCCAAAATCACTTTTTTCCAATCCTACTAAAAAATGGGTGTTACAGAAGGCTATAAGAATGATCCCATTTCCTCTTGCTTAAAGAGATTTTAGTGACATTTGAGTGCTTAAAGAAAGAATTTGAAATGAAATACCTTGGAAATACAATATTTTGTCTAGGGTTACAAATTGAGCACCTAAAGAATAAAATCTTTGTGCATCAAACAACATATATAGAAAAAAGTTCTAAGAAGATTTTACATGCATAAAGTACATCTGTTGAGCACCCCAATGGTTGTTAAGTCGTTTGATATAAATATAGACCCTTTCTGTCCTTGGGAAAATGATAAAGATTTTCTTGATCCTGAAGTACCATATTTAAGGTCTATTGGTGCATTTATGTATCTTACTAGTCATACACAACCTGATATATCATTTCCTATCAACTTATTAGCAAGATTTAACTCTTGCCCAACTCGAAGACATTGGAATAGGGTTAAACATGTTTTTCATTATCTTCAAGGTACAAGAGATATGAGTTTGTTCTTCCCTAACCTACCTAAAAAAGAATTGGTTGGTTTTGCAGATGTAGGGTACTTATCTGATCCTCACAATGCTCGATAACAAACTGGGTATGTTTTCACATATGATGGTATTGCAATTTCTTGACGCTCTATGAAACAAATAATTACTGCTACTTCTTCTAATCATGCTGATATTTTGGAAATCCATGAAGCTAGTCATGAATGTGTATGGCTAAGGTTTGTAATTCGTTACATACGAGAAGATTGTGGTTTATGCTCTAAAAAAGAAGCTCCAATAGTCTTATATAAAATAATAAAACTTGCATTGCACAACTTGAAGAAGGATATATTAAGGTGATAGAATAAAACATATATCACCGAATTTTTTCTTCACTCATGATCTACAAAAGAATGTAGATATAAATGTTCAATAGATTCTTTCAAGCCAGAAGGAGCTCCCTACCACTACATTTGAGAAGTTAATTTTTAACATTAGATTGCGTTGCGTCAAAGATCTTAAGTCATGCTTACATGAGGGGGACTAAATTCGCACTACATTTTTTTTAGGTTGTGACATATTGTGTATCAAAAGATTATGTACTCTTTTTTCATTCACTAGGTTTTGTCCCACAAGGTTTTTTCTAGTAAGGTTTTTAATGAGGCATATCATTTATATAATAAACATCTAAAGGAGAGTGTTATGAATATTATTAAGTGGATGTTCATTATAATAAACATTTCACCTTTCATTTCCTTGTAATCTCTTTCCTATTTATCTATTAGAAAAATGAGGAGTCTAATCTCCTTATATATATAGGAATATATTACTTGTGATGATGATGAAAAATAATAAAATGCAATAAAAATCTTCCTAGTCTCATATCTATCTTTTATCTATTATTCTTGTTTAATAATAATATTATAATGTTTATATAAAAGTAAATTATTGATATATCACAATTTATATAAATATAAATAAAATATATAAATATATTTAATACACACCCTGGTATAATATATTAAATTAGTTGTTTTAATATTTCTCACAATTCAATCATTGTTATTACAATTTTATATTAAATAAAATAATAAGTACATAAATGTTTTATTGACTAGATTGTACAAATAGTATTAAATTTATTATTAAAATGAACATAAATTCTTAAAATCATTAAAATATAAAGAGAATTGAAAAGTAATATTATAACATTGAATAAATAGTAAGTTTATAATGCAATTAATAAGCTGATGATACTATTATTCCATTAATTGTTTTTTCCTCCACTATATTGGTTACTTATAATACAACATATTGTTTCCATATTTGTTTGTGTAGTTTTTTTTTTTTTTTGAAAGAATGGTTCATTTTGATTAAAATGGGCTTGGAAGTCCAAAACAGAGTACAAAACTAATACCCAAGAAAACCAAATAGAAAGGGGAAATCAAAACAGTAAAGCAATAAAAAAAAAAGAAAAACACGGTGCAAATATAGAAGTTTCTTCCAAACCCTTTAGTGACCAGCAATACCCAAAAATGACTAGAAAACCTTCCGAGATTTGGCAATCAGAGCCACCAAACAAAGGAAGGGAGTTGAGATTTACTTTTAGATTAACAAAAGTTCTCAACCCAAAACTACGAGTAGTAGAGGAAGGCAACTACGGTGGACGGTGGAAAAGACGGTCCAAATCAGCTAATTCTAGAACTCGAAATAGAGCATCTTCTACCCAAAAGGAGTCTTCAGATCTTTTCATTCCTTTAGACACCATCTAATGCGTCATTGCATTCCCTTCTATCACAACAAACTCAAAAGGACAAGATGCAAAATTCCTTGCTAGAGCCTTCATGTAACATCCCAAACCCGGCCTACACGTTATGGTCAAATTTGGTGATGTCACAAGGAGTGGGTTTGAAAATGAAGTTGCCAAGTTAAAGCCAAATCAGTTAAGTCAACACCTATTTGCTAATATCCATTTTGAAATGCTTATTCAATTAGTCGACTAGCCTCTAAACTTATCTCATTGTGGAAGCTTTCGAAAAATCGTGGTTTTTAAGTAAAAATAGTTCAATTTGTAGAAACACTATGTTTTATAAAACCTTGTTTTAATAAAACCATCGCAATAATAATAAAGTCAAACCAAAATCCAAAACCAAAGTCAAGCATTTTAAAGAGTATAGAGAGTCCTAGAAATTACCAACTCTCAAAATATAATGCAAAAACCATAATTAAATCATAAAATAAAGTAATATAGATCGTGGCGAGTGGTCACCGTCGAGTCCCCTGGTGCACCGATCCACCTAAGTTTGGGGATTACATGTACAGATTAAACAGAGAGGAGTGAGTTTACGTAAACTCAGTATATAACCCCACAGAATTAAGCATGCACATATACATTATATCAAATATCAGACAGATACAGATTCGGGTCTAAGCCCATATCAGATACAGATACAGACTTGGGCCCAAGCCCATTTTAGATACAATCACAGATATGCAAATCAGAAATCCTACCCCCATCCTCTACACACCATCTACAACCATCCCTACACACCATGTGGGGTTTAAAACAACCACCCAGCGTTTCACACCAAAAATGTACCAATGCGGCACATAGTAGATATAATGCAGCCTTGCTGCTAGAATATAGGCGATAATCACCTTTCAGAACACTTCCTCCGTATAAATATCATCCTAACCCCAATGACAGATGCAGTGAATGCAGAATTAGACATATAGATTAAACATGCTTACATGCTTAAATACGGATATATAGTGCAAGTATAGATATATGTATCAGATAAGTTAGACACGCATGATAATGTCATGCTTAGAACTAGAGGTATGCATAGGCTGGGCCAGGCTGGGTTTGGGCTGGGCTCAACTAAAATTTAGGCCCAATCATCGGGCTCGGGTCGGGCCGGGCCTAAAAAAATAGGCCTAAAATTTTGCCAAGCTCGACTCATATAAAAATGCTAAAACCCTGGCCCGGTCCAGCCCGCCCGTATTAATTTTTTATATTATTTTATATAATTTTTAAATATATATAATACATCAAAAATACTAAAAAATCAAAATAAATATTTTCCAACAAATTAAAAATAAATTTTAAAAAAAATATGTAGACTTAAATAACATTAAGATAAATGTAACTTAACAAGCAAATACCTCTAAAATAATAACAAAATTAACAAATGCCTTTAAAATAATAACAAAATTAACAATAAAATAAGTTTTATACAATATCTAAATAATAACAACAAAATAGTAGCAACATAATAGTAATATGGTAGCAAAGTAGGGAGAAAGCAACAAGAAAATAACATTTAAAAATAAAAAAAATAACATATTTTTTTGTCATTTAGTGAATTTGGGCCGAGCCCGGGCCAAAAATACCTTACCCAAGGCCTGACCCATTTTTTAAAAGGGTCTTATTTTTTATCCAAGCCCATTTTTCGGGCCTATATTTTTGCCCAAACCCTCCCACATTTAAGGCGGGCCTTTGAGCCGGGCCGAGCCGGGCCGTTCGGCCCATGCACACCTCTACATAGAACATAATATCAGTCACTTAGATCATACAAATTTGGGTCTAGTTAGCCCTTACCAACCCTACAGTAGGCTCACAGCCGTTTGGGATGACCCGTGAAACTCTAGGGAAAAATTCAGATAAATAAGTCCACACACCCAGACTGGCCTTGGCCGTATGGATCACACAGCCTGGCTCAGACTCCCACACTTTCGTGTGGGCCCACACGCTCGTATGGCCCATACGACCCAATTTGGTTTGGCCTGTGTGGCTCCCACGGCCACACTCCAGCCACTACACGGCTATGTATAGCGCACGGCCTGGCCTTCGTCAATCACACGGTGGTGTCATCACAGATGGCTTATCACACGGCGACTACATGCCTATATGGCGTCGATAAAGAGGTTTTTTGGCTTTTTATTAAACCTCGTTTTCTACGTTTTGAGTACACACCTCGTTCGTTTTTGTCACAAAATCACTCTCGAGACCACCAATACCTAAAATTGACCAACAAGCACGGAATTAGTCGTTTAAAACCAAACTAAAATCCATATCCACATCAAGTTACTGATCCATTAAACAACCAAGCCTTACTTCAATCGAACAATGTTAATTCCCACGAAACTAAGTTCCTGGCAAGCGATTTTGAGACCTTAAATCTTCCCTTAAACAGCATTAACGACACCATCAATAAAGATTTAATCAAGCGACAATAAAACTTATTATACCAAAACTCACTGAATTAAATCACAAAAGAATTGGAAAGAAGAAACTGCAAAAGCACTGCAACAACAATCAATCAACAAAACCCCCGTTTTAAAAGGAATAAGGTTCAAAGAGATGAAGAGAAAGACGAAGGGAAGAAAAGAAAGTGCAGAGAGGGAGAGTAATAGAGAAAAGAAACATCAAATTGGGAAATTTTTGAGAAAAAAAGAAATAAAATAAAAACATAATAGGTAATATCAAAATAGATTATTTGATAACTCTCCACGAACCACTTAGACTCCACTACCACAGAATCCCAGAGACACCAAACTCTTATCAGTCCACTGTGCAAAATTAAAACCCTTACCTACTCCAGGATTCGAACACAAGACCTTAAGTAGATTAACTCTCAGTTTAACCACCAGACCAGCAGGTCCAATTTGATATGGTTTTACAATAATTAAACTTAAGCCCACTGAGCAATGATAAGGCTTAAGTTAGAAAAATACCAAAATTTACTAAAGATAAGGCTTGAACTTAGGACCTTTCACACACACCCAAAACACTTAACCACTGAAAAGACATATATTTGTGTCAATTAATTACAGAAGCAGAGATAAATAATTTGAGGCATTACAACTTCCCCCTTAAAAGAAATTTAGAGCTTAAAATTTACCTGATCAGAATAGATAAGGATACTATTGACGCATTGAGTCATCAGGTTCCCACGTGGTTTCCTCAGTGCTATGATTCTGCCATAGCACTTTCACTAGTGGAATAGACTTTTTTCGTAGAACCTTTACATCGTGATCCAGAATCTGAACCGGCTGCTCCTCAAATGTCAAATCAAGTCTAACCTTAGTTTCTTCAACAAACACTACATAAGATGGATCAGAATAATATCGCCTCAACATCGAGACGTGAAACACATCATGAATACAGTCCAGTTTAGGGGGTAACTCCAATTGATAAGCAACTAGCCCCACAGTTTCAAAATCTGGTATAGCCCAATAAATCTAGGGCTTAGCTTGCCCTTATGACCGAACCTCAGAACCTTTTTTCATGGAGAAAACCTTAAGAAACATGAAGTCTCCTATAGAATACTCAATCTCATGCCTCTTTAGACCTACATATGATTTTTGCTTATCAGAAGCCGCTTTCAAACCATCCCGAATCAATCTAACCTTGTCCTCAGTCTCAGAAACCAATTCGGGACCCAAAATATAACGTTCACCTAACTTAGTCCAATACAAAGGAGTACAACACTTACGACCATACAGAGCCTTGTAAGGTGCCATATGAGTACTAGCTTGAAAGCTGTTATTGTAGACGAACTCAGCTAACGACAGATAATCCTCCCAACAACCTCAAAAATCAATCACACAACTCCGAAGCATATCCTCTAGTATTTGAATCACTCTCTCAGATTGACCATCGGTCTGGGATGGAACGCAGTACTGAAGTCCAACCTTGAACCCAGAGCCTCGTGCAATCTTTTCCAGTATCGCGAAGTGAAGTGAGGATCTCTATCAGAAATAATCAAGACAGGAGCCCCATACAGTTTTACTATCTCAGAAATGTACAACTTCGCCAACTTTTGCAGAGAATAATCTGTCTGAACTATAATGAAGTGAGCAGACTTGATCAATCGATCCACGATGACCCAAACAGAACCCTTTTTAGTGGGTGTCGAGGGCAACCCATTAACAAAATCCATCGTCATTCATTTTCATTTCCATAAGAGAATCTTAACCAATTGTAACAAACCTGAAGGTAACTGATTCTCAGCCATAATTTGCTGGCGTATCAGACAGCGAGTAACGAAATCTGTAACCTCATGTTTCAACCCCAGCTACTAGTACAACTCTTAAAGATCTCAGTACATCTTATTCCCACTGGGGTACATAGCGTAAGGGCTACTATGCACCTCCCTCAAGATAGACTGTCTCAGATCCATGTCATTCGGCACATAAATATGATCTCAGAAACACAAAACACCGTCACTATTCAACCTAAAATTTATAGTGCTGCCACTCTCAACCTGACGAAATTGTAAACCAAGAGACTCATCTCCTATCGGCTTATTTTGAATCTGATAAATTCAAGTCGGCTTGACTTGCAACGTAGCCAACAAACTCCTATCATCAAACAGACTAAAGTGAGCAAACATCGACTTTAGATCAGACATCACTCTTCGACTCAGTACATCGGGCACCACATTGGCCTTACTAGGGTGGTACTTAATCGTACAGCCATAGCCTTTAAGCAGTTCAATCCATCTACACTGCCTAAGATTTAACTCCTTCTAAGTAAGGAGATACTTAAGACTCTTGTGATCAGTGTAGATGACACACCTCTCACTATAGAGATAGTGCCTCCAGATTTTCAGTGCAAAGACCACAACAGCCAACTCGAGGTCATGCGTCGATAGTTTTCGCTGTGTGTCTTAAGCTGACAGGACGTATAAGCCACGAGCTTACCATCCTGAATCAGAACACAACCCCAATCCCACATGTGGCGCGTCACTATATACCAAAAACTCATTGCCGGATTCAGGCTGTACTAGAACAGGAGCCTGAGTCAGACCAGACTTGAGCTTCTCAAAGCTCGATTACTACACATCAGTCTAGACAAATGGAATACCCTTACGTAGAAGCTTAGTTAAGGGTGTTGCAATCAATGAGAAACCCTCAACGAAATGTTAATATTAACCCGTCATACCCAGAAAATTGTGGATTTCAGATACACTCTTAGGCTGTTTCCAATCTAACACAGCCTCAATCTTTTTAGGATCGACACAGATCTCTTCAGCAGAAACTACGTGCCATAGAAAGGTCATTTCACGTAGCCAGAACTCGCACTTGTTGAATTTAGCGCAGAGCTGTTTTTCAAGCAATGTTTGAAGTACTACTCTAAGATTTTCATCATAATCATCCTTGGTCTTAAAGTATACCAAAATATCGTTGATAAAGACCACGACAAATTGATTCAGATAGGACTGAAACACTCGGTAAAAGCTCCTGGAGCATTTGTCAAACCAAAAGGCATCACTAGAAACTCGTAATGTCCATAACGAGTCCTAAATGCAGTCTTATGCACATTAGTTTCTTTAACCCTCAACTAATGATATCCAGATCGAAGATCAATCTTAAAGAATACAAAAGCTCCTTGGAACTGGTCAAACAAGTCATCGAACATCAGAAGTGGGTACTTATTCTTCACTGTTAGCTTATTCAATTACTGGTAGTCAATATACATCATCATGGTCCTATCCTTCTTCTTTACAAATAGAACAGGTGTTCCCAATGGAGACACACTAAGACGGATGAAACTACGGTCCAACAACTCCTGAAGTTGAGCCTTAAGCTTTGAAAGCTTCTTCGGTGCCATGCGGTAGGGAGCGATAGATACCGGAGCTATACCCGGAAGAAGTTCAATCTTAAATTCTCATTCCCAATTGGGAGGTAGTCTTGGTAACTCTCCATGAAAGACATTTGGAAAATCCTTCACGGTTCTAATATCACCAATTGTAGATTCTTGAGAAGCAGAAACACTAATATAGGCCAAGGACACCTCACACCCTTTCTGAACCAGTTTCTCGACCACAAGCGCAGAGATTACATTAGACAGATAATCTCGGTGCTCACAGATTACAACCACCTTATTATCCTCCTCAGTTCTCAAAACAACCTTCTTAGTTGCACAATTTAGACAAACTCGGTTCTTAACCAGCCAATTCATTCCCAGTATCAGATCGAACTCCCCAAACAGAAGCTCTATTAAGTCTGTTAGAAAAACCGTCCCTTGTACCTCTAACGGAACGTCTCTATAGATTTTACTAACCCAGACAAATTACCCCAATGAAACTAATACAGTGATCTCACTCGTAATGCTCTTAACTGATATCCCCAGGTTTTCAGTTACAGTGCTAGCTACATAGGAATGAGTAGAACCTATGTCTATTAAAGCAGTGTACGGTACATCAAAAATAAAGAACGTACCGGTGATAACGTCAAGAGCATCTCTATGCTCTCGGTGACGTACAACATAAACCAAAGCAGGCTGTCTCGCCTCTATCTGACCAGCACCTCTGCCTAGTGCTCTTTGCCCTTGACCCATATCATTACTACCCCTAGCCTGACCACGGCCCCTAGGTGGCTATTGAACTACTCTCGGAGGCTATGCAATACCTGCCTCCAGAGCTTGCGCCTGATCAGCCTTTAGCGGACAGTCTCGAATGCAGTGCTCCAATGACCCATACCTCAAACAAGCCCCACTCCTCCTCCAGCACTCGCCCAGATGGCGTCTAACATAATCTCCACAAGGCAGCATCCTAGTAGAAGCAACAAGGGCTCCCACTCTAACTGGCCCATTAGATCTGGTATTTTTCTTAGACCTCAGTACAGAACTCAAGAGCTCTGAATCCCTCCTATTCTTACCTCTCTCACGATCCCTGTTTTGGCATCCTATGCGCTTGACATCTTTGGCGATCTTTGCCTTCTCAACCAGAATAGAGAACTCGCGTTCCATTTGTGAAGCTATTAATACCCTTAGATTGTCCTTCAAACCATTCTCGAATCTGATGCACATCTCATATTTAGTTGCCACCATACCTCGAGCATAGCGCTTCAACCTCAAAAATTTGGCCTCATACTCAACCAAAGATCGGTCAGCTAGCGTGAGGTTCATGAACTCATACTTGCAAGCATCCACATAGCTCACTTCCACGTATTTCCCTCGAAAGGCAGACTTAAAAAATTCCCAGTTCAGACGATTCGGCTGAGTGCCTTCCTTAACCGTTAACCACCACTGGTATGCTTTGTCGCGAAGCAAGGAGACTGCACCATTCAATTTCTGCTCGGTGCACAATCCAAATCATCCATAATTTTCTCAGTGGAGGATACTCGGCCATATTAAGGCGACTCTAGTGACACCCCTAAACAATTCAACTCCATTAGACCAAAATCATTCAGTTACCGACCCTTGGCCCCTAGATTTAATGTTAGGCCCAGCAACCCTCTCCAATATCCTCAGCTTGTCTTGGGACAATACGTCATCCCCAGCCGTACGGTTTTGATGTAACAACCCTAACCCGTATCCTTCACCAGATTAGGGTTAAGAGCATTACCAGATAATTCAAAACTTTTACGGACATTTCACAATCATCAACATCATATCATAATCATAAATCATCAATGAGTCCCTTATTAAGGTTTACGAGACCGTAAACGTGCATTGGGAGAAGGTTGGAACTAAACCGAACTCATACAAAAGTTTTTGAAACTTAAACATTTTTCAAAGATATAGAGGTCACACGCTCGTGTGGGTAGACCGTGTGCCTTACACGACCTTAGACACGCCCGTATATCTAAGTTGTGGCAAAATAAGACATACATACTGACTTGCACCGCATGGCCAAAGACATTCCCATATTCCAGGCCATGTGAAATTTAGGAAGGTTACTGACTTGGGTCACACGGTCGACCACACGCCTCTGTGCCATCCCGTGTGCCACCCACGGCCACTAGACACACCTGTACGCCTAGGCCATGTCAAAACTATAGGGTATATTGACTTAATTCAGAAGGGTACCCCAGGGGACACACGACCGTATACTATGACCGTGTGTCACACACGGCCGAGACACACGCCCGTGTCTCTACCCATTTGGACAAAAATAGGCCATTCAAAAAGCCAAATTTGCCACCCTTTTTGGGTCATTCCTACAAGCGAAAATGAACACATTTTATAACATCATTTCTCAGATAATTCAAAACCAAAATACACACAAATCATGCCATATATTCCTCATCCAAAATCATACTTAATGACCAAACTAGTTCGTATCAAAACATAAGCCAAAATATTACCAAAACTTTTGAAACATAAACCATTTTATACCTCATTTTATCTCATATCAAAACTTACCAAATTCATAACATTTTCATACCAAATTGACCATTTCTCATTAGGACATATAATGCATTATAAACATACAAAATTTACCTTGCTTAACACATAACAAAACAAACCAAAAATTCAACCAAAAGCTAGCCATATCTTATGGCATAACATATATACATCTCAAAACATATCCCAAAGACTTCTAGCCTATACATGCCATAATTTAACATTTACACTTTCAAAATGTAGCAAAACAAGGTTTGATAGTGTGGTGATGATCCTCGACGGTCCCCGAGCTTTTGGTAGCTTCGATATCTATAAAACAATGCAAACACACACAAAGTAAGCTACAAAGAGCTCAGTAAGCCATTTACAAATAAATTCAACTCAAGAATCATATATAAATCAATTCATTATCATAAATATCATTTTCATTTCACATAGGTATCCCATGAACCAATTCATAATCATTTGTTCACATATAACCTCTTTCATTTTCATATGCTTATACATATATCATAAATCTATAATGGCACAAATCCCTACCTTTCATAATTGAATATTGAACACATATTAACATACCTGATTTGGATATACTTTAACATAGTCATACATTGCCCAGAATTGCCCGTTGAACCGTACGGAATCAAATAGGATACACGGATAAATCGAAAAGATTGTACAATGCCAACGTCTCAGACGTGGTCTTACATGTAATCAAATATCGATGCTAGTGTCCCAAATAGGATCTTACACAAAATCAAATACGATGCCAATGTCCCAGACATGGTATTACACGTAAATCTCATATCGATGCCAACGTTCCAGACGTGGTCTTATACAAAATCACATATCGGATCCTATGTCATGACATATGTATCCTAGCTATTTCTAAGGTTTAGACGGGGCTTTTCAGACATTGTCACATACTCGAAATTTATCTCGGATTTCACATACTCGGTTCTCATAGCCATTCAACAGAATTCAATCATCATTTAAAAAATAATAATTTAATTTAACACATTTATTTGTTTATAGACTTACCTCGTTCGGATTTGTACGGATGAAAACGGCTAATCTACTGATATTCGTGATATAAAGTAATAAAATTTATAATAATGATCACACCAGAAACTAACTAATATCACGATTTTAAGGCAAGCACACCTATCGAATAGTAGTATAGTTTAGTGGCAAGACCGAGATATCGTACCCAAGGGAACTAAAAGTACTAGTACTAACTTTCTTTCTATTATTTAACCTAGAAATAAAAGGGGGTTTTATGAAGACTAAACTAATTCTAAAACTAAACTAAGAATGCACAAAAAGTAAATTGGGAAAAACTCTTTGGAAAAACTGATTGATTTGGAAAATACTCAAGAGAGAATCCACCTAGACTTCACTTGTTATCAATTCTTGAACTAGACGATTTATTTACTTGACTTGATCCGTAGAAATCCCTAATTTATGTTAATACCTCCGTCGAGGATAAGAACAACTAATCCTAGGTTGATTAACTAAAATCTCTTTCTAGTTAAAACCCTTAGTCTTGCTTTAATTTGATCTATGGATTCCCTTATTAGGTTTGACCCTAATCCGGCAGATTTATGTCACCCTATGTCTAGGGTTGCATGCAACTCCACTTAATTATGGTAGATCTACTCTTAAACAGGGACTTTTGCTCCTCTGAATAAGCACATCAATACTTGAATTAATACCTAGGAATATTAAAACAAGAATTAAGAACACATAATTGAGAACAAATCAAGTATTTATCATATAACTCAAGATAAAATAATAACAAGATCTATCTTAGGTTTCATCCCCCTCAAGTATTTGGGGGATTTAGTTCATATTTAATAAAGAAAACATCTCAGAAGAATTAAAATAGCAAAACATAAAGAACCCAAAAACCCCTGAAGGATTGAAGGTAGATCCTTTTTCTTGATGAAGAATTCGGCTTCTGGGATGAATCAATCAGCTTCCCTTAGAGTAATCCCTTGCTTTCACTCTCTGTGTTGGAAGAAATAAAGCACCCTTTTGAGGAGAGAAAGTATATGTTTGTAGTTGCCTCATAGGGTATTTATATAGAGCTTTGGAATGCCTTTCTTAGCCTCTAAGCATCTTTTTCTGAGTGAAATTGCACTTCCTCATTACAGGGACACGCCCGTGTGCCACGCCCATGTGGATTGAGGCCCAGGCCATGGTCAGGCCTGTTAAGGTGGCACGGCCATGTGGTCTGGCCGTGTGAGTCGGGGTTGGGCCATGTTTATACTCAAAGTGGTACGGCCGTGTGACACGGTCATGTGGTGAATCTCCAGGCCGTGTTGATTATTGAATTGGGCCTAATTTGCCCGTTTTTGGCCCGTTTCTTACTCTTTTCTCTTCCTTAAGCTTACCTGGGCATAAAACATGAAATAAAAGGATTAAGAGCACCAATTTCCACAAATTCAATGATAATTCATACATAAATTAGGCAAGCATGAGGTAAAAACATGTATAATTTATCGTTTATCAAATACCCCCACACTTAAACCTTTGCTTGTCCTCAAGCAAAATCTCAACTCACAATTAATAATCATTCTTCTCAACTTATAACCCTTATCAATAATGTTTCAAACTAATCCACAAGTAATCATACAATGAGAATTCAACCAGAAAACATTAAAGATTCAATTACTCTAAGTTGAGAATTTTATCATCAAAACATAAGCTTTTTCCCTTCTCCTAAGTAATTATCTCTCAATCAAAATCAACAAGAATTGACATCTTCACTAAGGATTCACTCTATCCACACAAAGTGTTTAGGGTTTAAAATTTTAAGCACTCATTAGTCAATCTGAAAGGTTATTACCATAGGCTTGCAAGAAAATCAAATCTCCACCACTATGGATTGATATGACACATTGATCAAAAGGTCTTTCAATAGTTGTAATGGGGCTTTGGTTAGGGGTGTTGTCACAAGCTGAAAAAGAGAGGGTTAGAATCGAGATTAAATTTAAAAATCATCTAGCTAGAAAAATCTCTATCACTGGAACATATTCCTCTAGCTAAGCCTTATGATGACATCGTTCTAAGTTTGCTAGCTTATAATAGAAATATGCAAAAATATTAAACTATAACTAAGATATGAATTACAACTGAATTAATAAATTTTTTTTAAGAACAAATCAAGTATTTACTTTTGAATATTTACAAACTTTACAAACTGGAAAAGAGAATAAATCTAGATAATAATTCAACTCAAATCTCGACAAAAATAGGGACCAAAATAATTGAATAGAATTCAACAAAAACGGGTTATAGGTTAATATTAGAGGTAAGTCAAAGAATGGGTTGTTAGGCTCAATGGGGTTCACTAGGGGTTAATTTGTGGAGGTAGGTTTTTATGGAGTAAGTGGGTTAAATCCTAGGTGCCTTTATCATCCCAGTGTATCAAATCAAATGATGTGATCTCGACGTGTATGATCAAAGCAAGTTCTGGAATAACAAATCAGTATTGACTCACTCAAAGCAATAATAAAAGTGAGCACGAAAGAATATATGCTCGAAAGGCTCAAAAATCTCACTAAAATTATGGCTTTTTGATGTCAATCCTGCGAATTTCAAATCTCAAGATAACACTTAAAATTAGGGAAAATAACCTATGAAAAAAATTTTAAATTCTTAAAAACTTCAACTTATCATGCTTGATTCCCTAGTGTTTTAAAGTTTGAATAGTCAAGGCATAAGCACCTATGTCTTAATTCTCAACATATCAATAAAAATCATAAATCAATCAGAATTAATTCCTAATAAGAGATTGAAGATAATGCAAAGAGTGAAAATGAGAATTCAAAATTTTGAGAACAATGCAAATAAAAATTTTCAGGGATTTCAAAGAAAATGTAATGACTGAAAGTAAGTTCTCCCCCCTCCATACTTAAGATGTACATTGCCCTCAATGTATAAAGATACATTAGTTGCAATAGAAGCATAAGATCATAAGATAGGGAAAGGCATGAAACTCCCTGAATTGGATGAATTTATAAGGTGGTGGTGCCTATAGAGTGTCTGGGACAAAGGAAGGTGCAGAGGTGGATACTCCGGTGGTAGTAGCATTCGTTTGTCCACAGCTTTCACGTTGTGAGTGTAGGCTTTGGCGGTGTCAACTGTGTGAGGTTGAAGCAAGGTTCCCTTTAGATTTTTTATTTGAGCTGTAGAGCTCCTTTGAAACTGCGAAAGCACTTATCATTTTTAGGGAATTTGGATTAAAGAATATGTTTGTTAGGGGATAGCCGATATGAAATAATAAAAATAAAAGAATAAAATAAAGTAAGTTTTAAAAATACTAAAATTCAAATAATGAAAAAGATAAGATGAAATAAAATAAAAGGAAAAATAAAAAGGAAAATAAAATAGAAGAAAAGAGGATTAGAAAGTCCTAATCCTCAGATGGGTCACGCGGTGGTGGTGGTGCAGAGATATGAAGGTGCTAGCATATCTGCTGAAGTGTAGCATCGATATGATCTAAGCGTTGGAATCACTGCTGCTCGAATCGTGTGAGGCGCTCAGATATGTCAGCGTGTGAAGTTGCCGTATGAACTGGGCAGCGTGAGGGTGGTGGCTCAGCTGGGCCCTCCTCCGGTGGCGGTGGGACATCATCAGTAATATCCTCTGGATCCTCGGTCTCTCGAAGTAGGTAGTACTGTGGTGGGTCGGTCCCCGGTCTGCGCTGGATCATCCTCATGTGGAGCATAGTCTAGATGCCTTGAGGGGACATCTGGCCGATCAGTGTGTATGAGGATGTCTGGGCCGCGGTGTTGAGTAGCCCGAAGTGGCGGGCCAACCGTGTGATGTATGTGCCCATGGATATTACGCCCTTACGATGCCGTTTTGTTTGATGTTGGATGGCGAGTACAATAAAATAGGCAAGGTCGATGGTATGCGCGTTCGCCATGCTCCATAAGAAGTAGGTATCGTGTGTGTTGACGCCATGCTCAAAGATGGGGCGAGGGCGGTCGCCTTGGAGCGACTAGGGTTGTATGAGGGTGGTGCAGGGACTAGGGCGAGCCAATAGTTCACTGGAGAGACATGGATGTGACGGTGGAGTGTGGAGAGGTCTTACTCCTCCATGAACTGCTCAGTGTAGAGGCCGAGAGCTGTACCGAACTCCGGTACACTAAGATGACGTACGAGACCTCCCAAACGGAACTGGACCATCCCTGGATCATCGTATCTACTCATGACGGTCTGAAGGTGGAACGTGGAGCAGAACTCGAGAGCGAGTTCCAAATATGTGGGCTCCACGATCTGGAAAAATTATTCCCATGGTTCGGTCATCAGCAAGGCCCAGACCTCGTCTGCTAGGTGTATCTGCTCAAGGGTGGTCCAGTCAATACATCGTCTGACTCCTAGACAGTGGGCTCGGAGGATTTGAAATAACTCCTCTTGGGAGTTCTGGGAGAACGTGATGAATGGATGGGGTTTCAACGGTAGGTCTTGACGATGAACCACCGTGCCTCTTCCGTTTCTTTGAAGTAGGAGCGGTAGCTCTTTTACCGCGTGATGATGACAAGGTTCCTAAAAATTAAAATGAGAGGCATTAGTCCTAATAATTAGAACTAAAATTTTTAAAAAAGAAAATAGTAAAAATTTCTTAAGCTTTAAACAAAACAAAACATTTTGAAATAAAATATGGATTTTACTAACCAAAATAGTATAATCTATTCATCCTAAGCATGATATCAAATATGGAGGCATGGGTATGAATTTATACTAAGGGCCAGTTCTGCATTGCTTTTCAAAAGCACTTTTGGCTCCAAAAGCACTTCTGGAAGAAAAGCTGTGCAGAACAAGTTACTTTTGGCTAAAATTTTTAACTTTTCAGAAGTGCTTTTCAAAAGCACTTCTGAAAAGGAGATGCTAAAATTTTTAGCTTTTCCTCTCCCAAAAGCACTTTTAGTGCTTAATTACTTTTTCACCCCTCCAATAACATAGTACTATCTCTTTTTTTTCTTGGTACTTAATTACAAATGTATTAAAATCATTAATGAAAAATAAAAAAATATTTTTTAAAATACTAATTACAAATATTTAATAGTTATATTTAAATATTTAAAATATAGTTTATATATTCTAATTATATTTTATAAATAATTAATATTTATTGCTTAAAAATATTTGAAATTTATGTTTTATATTAAAATATTAACAAGAAGTTATAATAATTTTTTTATATTCTTACTAAAATATAATAATATTAACTAATTTAAATATTATTTAAATACATATTTGTTACTTGATAATAACATGTCTAAAATGGACATTTTATTTCTCAAAAGCACTTTTTGACAGTAATGCTAAACACTCAAATTTTAAACTAATCATTTCAAAAGCACTTCTCAAAAGCACTTTTTGACAACACTTTTCAAAAGCACTTTTCAAAAGCATTATCAAACTAGCCCTAAATGAATAATAATCTAAATAAGAAAAAGTGGCAAGCAAATGGGAGTATAAGTGGCATGATATCATGAAATTTTCTATAACATTCTAGATTATTCATGCCAAAAATGGATTTTATGCCCTAAAATAATGTAAAAAACTAAATAAACATTTTATAAAAATGAATGAAAGCATTAAAAATTAGAGAGAAAATAGAACCGAATGGGTGATTAAAGAGGGCGGAGCACGGTTGTGAAGGCGTTGCACGGTCGTGGGAATGCCTTGGGAGTCTGGTGGCAATGCTGGGGAAGGCTAGGATAGGTTTTGGGCGGGGATTTGGGGTTTAATTTGGGGAAGAAGGTGAATAGTGGCCTGTTTATATAGGTTTTTGGGACACACGGGCATGTCGCACCCCTGTGTGGCTTGGGTTTTGCTCGTATGGTTCGAAAATTGGTGATTTTGGCGCACCTGGTTCAAAGCGCACGCCTGTGTACCTAGGGCGTGTTGAGGCACACGGCTGTGTCGCACGGCCGTGTCCTTCGATGTTTGCTTCTCCCATGGCTGTGTATTAGGTCACACGCCCGTGTCTGAATTGACAGTGTCGACCACATTCTTGGGGCACGGGCGTGTCGCACGCCCGTGTTTGAATCAACATGGCCATATCGCACGGTCGTGTCAACTAGTTTAAGCCCGTGTCCGAATTGACAGTGTTGGCCACGACCACATTGCACGGCCGTGGCACTTTGTCGTAGCCCGTGTCTCTGGAAAATTTTTACCTTGTTTATACACGGCCAAATTGTACAGCCGTGTTTATGCTCATAATGTCCACACGGCCTTAGGCACGTCTGTGGCCATAGCCGTGTAGTCTAAAAATCCTGCATTCAAAAGGTTTAGTCGATGTATTAGGAGACTAAAATAAAAAGAGTTACTAAGTTAGTACTCAGGTTACCTCTCAAGAAGCGCTTATTTAGAGTCTAAGCTCGACTCTACTTGTATATATCATGGTTAGAGTTCGTGGAGCCGAAGCTCCTCCCTATTATCTTTGAAATTCTCATCTCTATAATGTTTAAGCCAATGGTTGTTTACCTTGAAAGTGTCGTGGTTTGGATGAGTTACCTCGACTGTGCCGTATGGAAAGATAGTTCGAACAGTGAATGGACCTGACCATCTTGATTTAAGTTTTCCAGGGAATAGTTTAAGCCTTGAGTTGTAAAGTAAGACAAGATCACCAGTTTTGAACTGTTTAGTTTGTCTTAGTCGATTGTCATGGCGTCGCTTTGTGGCTTCTTTATATAATTGTGAGTTTTCGTAGGCATTGCAACACCATTCATCTAGCTCGTTTAGTTGCATTAGACGTTTCTCACCTACAAGCTTAAAATCAAGATTTAAAAATTTAATAGCCCAAAATGCTTTATGTTCAAGTTCAAATGGCAGATGACAGCTTTTTCCGTAAACAAGTTTATAAGGAGATGTTCCTATAGGAGTTTTAAATGCAGTTCTATAAGCCCATAAAGCATCATCTACTTTCCTTGACCAATCTCTCCTATTTGTTTCTACTGTTTTCTCTAAAATGTGTTTTAGTTCTCTATTTGTCACTTCAACTTGACCACTGGTTTGTGGGTGATAGGGGGTAGCTATTCTATGGTGTACTCCATATCCTTTTAAAACTTTATCAAATTAGGCATTACAAAAATGAGTACCCCTATCACTGATAATTATCCTAGGTGTTCCAAATCGAGAGAAAAGCTTTTTAAGGAAACGTACTACTATTCAAGCATCATTAGTAGGTAAAGCTTGGGCTTCCACCCATTTTGACATGTAATCTACTGCTACTAGTATGTACTTATTCCCAAACGAAGTAGGAAATGGGCCCATAAAATCAATACCCCATACATCAAATATTTCACATGAGAGTATATAGTTTTGAGGCATTTCATTGTGCTGAGAGATGTTACCTGTTCTCTGGCATTTATCACAAGAGGTCACATACCTGTTGGCATCTTTAAAAAGGGTAGGCCAGTAAAAACCTGATTCGAGTACCTTGTGAGTAGTTCTAGCTCCACTGTGGTGTCCTCCTGTTGGTCCCGAATGGCAGTGCTCTAAAATTTTATATGCTTCTGTCTCTATAACACATCTTCGAATGACTTGATCTACACAAATACGAAAAAGGAAAGGATCTTCCCAAAAGTAATTTTTCACATCAGCGAAGAATCGCTTCTTTTGCTGATGGGTCAACCCTTTTGGGATTATGTTAACTGCTAAATAATTTGTAAAATCAGCAAACCAAGGAGCTGCAATTTCTGCTATGGCTAGGAGTTGTTCTTCAGGGAACAAGTCGTTTATTCTATCGAGGCCCTTGGGGTGTGGATTTTCCAATCTTGAAAGGTGATCTGCTGCCTAATTTTCAGCTCCTTTCTTGTCCTTTATTTCTAAGTCAAATTCCTGTAACAATGGAATCCATCTTATTAATCGAGGTTTTGCATCAGTTTTAGTTAAAAGATAACGAAGAGCAGAGTGATCAGTATAAACAATGACTTTAGATAATATTAGATATGATATAAATTTGTCAAATGCAAAAACAACGGCTAGCAATTCTTTTTCTGTGGTAGTATAATTTGCTTGTGCATCTGTCAAAGTTTTGCTAGCATAATAAATCGGTTGGAAGTGCTTGTCTCTTCGTTGCCCCAAAACTGCACCTACTACAAAATCACTCGCATCACACATTAGTTCAAAAGGTAGATTCCAATCAGGTGAAATCATAATCGGAACATTAACTAACTTTTCTTTGAGAGTGTTAAAAGACTTTAAACATTCTTGGTCAAAATTGAAAAGCACATCTTTTTTCTAGTAATTTTGTTAAAGGCTTAGCTATTTTAGAAAAATCTTTAATAAATCTACGATAAAAACCAGCATGTCCTAAAAAGCTTCTTATGGCCTTAATTGAATTAGGGGGAGGTAATTTTTCGATGGTTTCAATTTTTGCTTTATCTACCTCTATCCCTTTACCAGAAATTTTATGTCCTAGGACAATACATTATTAAACCATAAAGTGACATTTTTCCCAATTTAGCACTAATTCGTCTCTTCACATCTTATCAGAACGCGTTCTAAATTATTAACACAAAGTTGGAAAGAATTACCAAAAACCGAAAAATCATCCATAAATACCTCTATGATATCTTCCACGAGTTCCTCAAAGATGGCTAACATGCAGCGCTGAAAAGTAGCAAGAGCATTACATAATCCAAAAGGCATTCTACGATAAGCAAAAGTACCATATGGGCATGTGAATGCCATCTTTTCCTGATCTTCTGGAGCTATCAGGATTTGGAAGTAACCAGAGAGGCCATCTAGGAAACAGTAATACATATGTCCTGATAATCTTTCCAACATTTGATCTATAAAGGGTAAGGGAAAATGATCTTTTCGAGTTACATCATTCAGCTTTCTATAATCAATGCAAACTCTCCATCCAGTGACTGTGCTTGTAGGTATTGACTCCTTTTTGTCATTAGACACTACAGTCATGCCTCCCTTTTTAGGAACAACCTGCACAGGACTTACCCAAGAACTGTCAGAAATAGGATAAATAATGCCTACGTCTAGAAGTTTAATTACCTCGGCTTTTATGACTTCCTTCATGTTGGGATTCAGTCGTGGTTGAGCTTGCACCGATGGCTTATATTCATCTTCCATTAAAATTTTGTGGGTGCAAAAAGAAGGGCTAATTCCTTTAATATCATAAATCTTCTAAGCTATAGCCTTTTTGTGTTCCCTTAATACTTGAAGTAATTCCTCTTTCTTTTCAGCACTCAAATCTGATGTGATAATTACTGGTAATGTAGAATCATCTCCTAAAAATGCATATTCTAAGTGGTCAGGCAATTGTTTTAGCTCTAATTTAGGAGGTTCATCAATCGAGCGTTTTTGTCTTAGTTCGTCATTTAACTTAAGGCCTTCATAACTTATGTGCCTTGTGACAATCTCATGATAATTCAACTCCTTCATTACTTCTTTTACTTTAATGGTGGCTTCATCTTCCTCCCCAACGAGACACAGTTCCAACGTGTCTTCAAGAGTGATTTCCTGAAAATTATCTTAAACAAAATAATCAATAACATCAATAAAATAACATGAATCATCTTGTTCTCTAGAAAATCTCATAGCATCATAGATTTTAAAGACAACTTCTTCTTCACCAACTCTAAGCACTAATATACCATCCCCTACGTCGATAACAGCTCTAGCAGTAGCTAAAAATGGGAGTCCCAAAATTAAAGGTACCTCAATATCCTCATCCATGTCAAGTACAACAAAATCAACAGGGAATATAAATTTATCTACTTTTACTAGCACATCTTTAATGATTCCCCTAGGATATTTAACAGATCTATCAGCTAATTGTATACTCATCCTAGTGGGTTTTGGTTCCCCTAGACCTAGTTGCTTGAACATTTTGTAGGGCATTAGGTTAATACTAGCACCTAGATCAGCTAAGGCTTTTTCAATAATTAAACTACCAATTAAGCAAGGAATAGTAAAACTCCCTAGGTCTTTCAGCTTGGCTGGCAGTTTATTTTGGAGAATAGCTGAACATTCCTCGTTGAGTTCCACTGTGGCTAATTCTTCCAACTTCCTTTTATTTGTGAGAAGTTCTTTTAAAAACTTTGCATACTTCGGCATCTGCGAAATTGCTTCAACAAAAGGTAAGTTAATATGTAACTGTTTAAAAAGTTCAAGAAATTTACCGAATTGAGCATCCGTGCAGTCTTTCTTCAACTTTGCCAGATATGGTATAGGTGGATTGTATTCTTTAGTTGCTGGTGGAATACTTCCTTTAGGTTCTGCCTCCTCTACCTTGTCCTTTTTGGATTCTTGAACAGGCTTCTTTTTTGATTCAGCCAGGACTTTTCCATCCTTTAGAGTAATTGCTTTGACATGTTCTCTAGGATTTGGCTTAGTGTTACTTAGTAGTCCACCTTATGGTCTTTTTGATATTATCTTGGCAAGCTGACCAATTTGATTCTCGAGCCCTTGAATGGATGCTTGCTGATTCTTTAGTGCCATTTCGGTATTTTGGAAATGGGTTTCTGATACGGCCATAAATTTGGTGAACATCTCTTCAAGGTTCGATTTTTTCTCTTGTTGTGGTGGTGGTTGTTGAAATCCCAGAGGAGGTGGTTGTCTTTGATTTCCTTGTCCTCCCCATGAAAAATTGGGGTGGTTTCGCCAACCTGCATTGTAAGTGTTACTATAAGGATTATTTTGGGGTCTAGAATTGTTACCCATATAGTTACCTTGCTCAGTTTCCATGCTATGTCCATAAGAGGAATAATCTGGATTGTACATGTTTCCCTGAATTGCGTCACACTGCATCACTGGATGTGCCTGCGTAGAACCAACAAAATTATCAATCTTTTTACTTAAAAGTTCTACCTGATTAGAAAGCATGGTGACGGCATTAATGTTAAAAACTCCTGCAGCTTTTGTCGACTTTGTCCTCATGACTTGTCACTGATAGTTATTTAGTGACATCTTTTTTATAAACTCATAGGCTGCTTCAGGTGTTTTATTGTTGATTGTTCCTTCAGCACCTGTATTAATCATTTACCTTGTTAGTAGGTTCAAACCGTTGTGAAAGGTTTGAACTTGTAACCACAAAGGTAACCCATGGTAAGGGCACCTTCTTAAAAGATCTTTGTATCTCTCTCAGGCATCGTAAAGTGTCTCTAAATCCATCTGCACAAAAGAAGAGATATCATTTCGCAATTTATCTGTTTTAGCTGGAGGAAAATATTTAAGTAAAAACTTTTCGATCATCTGTTCCCATGTAGTGATTGAGCCTCGTGGTAGAGAATTCAACCATTGCTTAGCTTTATTCCTTAGGGAAAAAGGAAATAGTCGGAGGCGAATGGCATCATCAGAAACACCATTGATCTTAAAAGTATCACAGAATTCCAAAAAATTTGCTAAATGTAAGTTGAGATCTTCATCTTGTAAACCATCAAACTGCATAAATTGCTGAATCATCTTAATAGTGTTAGATTTTAATTCAAAATTATTTGCAGCAATAGCAGGTCTAAGAATACTAGATTGAGTACCAGCCAAATTAGGTTTAGCATAATCATACATAGTACGAGGAGCACTATCGTGATTTGCCGGTTCTGCGGCTATCGCGGGATGTGGTAGATTGTCTTGATTTGCTTCCATCTCTTCCATAGGTTCTGGCTCTTGTTCTTGACCTTGTTCCGGATAATGAAGGCTTTGTCTGATTTCTCTACGATTTCTGTGAACTGTAGCTTCTAAGTCCTCGTCAAAAAGTAATGGTCCTCCTGGGTTTCTTCTAGTCATAAACTAGAGATACCTAGAAAGGAAAAAGGCAAAGAAAATTAAAAGAAATAAAAGAAATAAAAGCAAAGGTTAAAAAAAAATAAAATAGTAATGGCTAAAGTAATAAAAATCAAGTGTTCCTAATATCTTAGTTCCCTGGCAACGGCGCCAAAAACTTGATATTTGCGATATAAAGTAATAAAATTTATAATAATGATCACACCAGAAACTAACTAATATCACGATTTTAAGGCAAGCGCACCTATCGAACAGTAGTATAGTTTAGTGGCAAGACCGAGATATCGTACCCAAAGGAACTAAAAGTACTAGTACTAACTTTCTTTCTATTATTTAACCTAGAAATAAAAGGGGGTTTTATGAAGACTAAACTAATTCTAAAACTAAACTAAGAATGCACAAAATGTAACTTGGGAAAAACTCTTTGGAAAAATTGATTGATTTGGATAATACTCAAGGAAGAATCCACCTAGACTTCACTTGTTATCAATTCTTGAGCTAGACGATTTATTTACTTGACTTGATCCGTAGAAATCCCTAATTTATGTTAATACCTCCGTCGAGGATAAGAACAACTAATCCTAGGTTGATTAACTGAATCTCTTTCTAGTTAAAACCCCTAGTCTTGCATTAATTCGATTTATGGATTCCCTTATTAGGTTTGACCCTAATCCGGTAGATTTATGTCACCCTATGTCTAGGGTTGCATGCAACTCCGCTTAATTATGCTAGATTTACTCTTAAACAGGGACTTTTGCTCCTCTGAATAAGCACATCAACATTTGAATTAATACCTAGGAATATTAAAACAAGAATTAAGAACACATAATTAAGAACAAATCAGGTATTTATCATATAACTCAAGATAAAATAATAACAAGATCTGTCTTAGGTTTTATCCCCCTCAAGTATTTGGGGGATTTAGTTCATATTTAATAAAGAAAACATCTCAGAAGATTTAAAATAGCAAAACATAAAGAACCCAAAAACCCCTGAAGGATTGAAGGGAGATCCTTTGTCTTTATGAAGAATTTGGCTTCCGGGATGAATCAATCGGCTTCCATTAGAGTAATCCCTTGCTTTCACTCTCTGTGTTGGCAGAAATAAAGCACCCTTTTGAGGAGAGAAAGTATATGTTTGTAGTTGCCTCATAGGGTATTTATATAGAGCTTTGGAATGCCTTTCTTAGCCTCTAAGCATCCTTTTTTGAGTGAAATTGCACTTCCTCATTACAGGGACACGCCCGTGTGCCACGAGGCCCAGGCCGTGGTCGGGCCTGTTAAGGTGGCACGGCCGTGTGGTCTGGCCGTGTGAGTCGGGGTTGGGCCGTGTCTATGCTCAAATTGGCATGACCATGTGACACGACCGTGTGGTGAATCTCCAGGCCGTGTTGATTATTGAATTGGGCCTAATTTGCCCGTTTTTGGCCCGTTTCTTGCTCTTTTCTCTTCCTTAAGCTTACCTAGGCATAAAACATGAAATAGAAGGATTAAGAGCACCAATTTCCACAAATTCAATGATAATTCATCCATAAATTAGGCAACCATGAGGTAACAACATGTATAATTTATCGTTTATCATCTACTATTTTCGACTTTCCCCGATCTAATTCCGTTTTCTTTGGTTCTTGATCTAAAAAAATTCAAATTTAACTCTTTTGTTCAACAAATCATTTAATTCAATCCAAAAACATATAGTTAGGGCATTTTACAAAGTAGCCACCACATTTGCATATTTTGACATAGTCCCTATTTCATAAAACACAAAATACACCAAATTCACTAAAACCATAGCTTGGCCGAATGTTCATATTGTTATACAAGTCCACACATTTCATTTATTTCACATTTTAGTCCTCCAAATTTTCATTTTTCACAATTTAGCCCAAATACTCAATTTTATCAAAAATTCAAATATAAAACATATTTATCTATCACATATCTTTCATTTTTCACCAATTAACTTCACAAAGATTACAAAATCAACAATGAAATAAATCAAAATCATAATTAATTTTAAAAATTGAGACATGGGCTTGATAGTAAACTTAAAAACAATCTCAAAAACATAAAAATCATCAAAAACTAATCAAAATACACACCTTGATTTTGCTTGACCAAGGCTGAATGAACCAAGCTCATAAACCCTTATTTTTCTTTCAAAATTCGATGGTGGGTGAATGATTATGGTCTTATTTTCATATTTGTTTATTATAACACATAATATTAGTTCATTTACTAAACTATCCATCATTTATCAATTTATAAAACACATATATTAAGGTCATTTATGACCACTCAAACATTCAATGTTACAATTACCAATTAAGGCCATAATAATCAAAAGCCATTCCAAATAGACATATTGAACATATAGCATGCCAATTTTACTTTTTATGCGATTTAATCCTTTTTGCAAATTAAGCACTCAAACGGAAAAATTAAATCACATAAATTTCACGGATATCAATTCACATGCTATAGACATGAAAAATAAATTTTTTTTGACTCGAATATGTGGTCCAGAAACCACTATTCTGACTAGAGTCTAAACCGGGCTGTTACATTTGAGACCCAGTCACAGTGGCAAGCAACACTGGTGTTTCACTAGTATCCAAGTTTGGCATGCTGCCCAGAGAAGAGGACTCAACTCAAGCCCCTCTACGGCCTCTACCTCAGCCTTGAGTACTACGTCCACGGTACATTGTGAGTTCATTGTAATTTTAGATTTTTATTTACACTAAAAGTTTTATGCATCCGTTTTAATTTTTATTGATAGATGTTTTATGCATAAGCATTAAAATGTTAGAATTGTTTTTCAAAAGTCTTAATCTCTATGTGTTTCACTACAGTTTCAGAAAATACTAACTACTGTGTTTTGAAAGTATGTTATCTACAGTATTTCAGAATAAACTATCTATGTTTCAGAATACTTACTGAATCGGCGCTGGAGACTCGGTATACCACATATTTAATCTGGAATATTTCAAATCATTTGAAAACTATTTCTTTCAAATCAAAATTTTGGAATCAAAAATTCACAGCCGAATTTTGTAACTTAGCTCTGATACCACTAAATGTAACACCCTAAACCCGGCTTAGACGTTATGGCTGAATCTATCGATGTCACAAGGAGTGGGTTTGAAATGAAGTTGCCAAGTTAAAGCCAAATTGGTTAAGTTAACACTTATTTGCTAATATCCTTTTTGAAATGTTTATTCAATTAGTCAACTAGCCTCTAAACTTATCTCGTTGCGGATGCTTTCAAAAAATCGTGATTTTTAAGTAAAAATAGTTCAATTTGTAGAAACCCTATGTTTTAGAAAATCGTATTTTAGTAAAACCATTGCAATAAAAATAAAGTCAAACCAAAACCCAAAACCAAAGTCAAACAGTTTAAAGAGTCCAAAGAGTCCCAAAAATTTCAAACTCTCAAAATATAATGCTAAACCATAATTAAATCATAAAATAAAGTCACATGGTTCGTGACGAGTGGTCACCATCGAGTCCTCTGCTGTATTGATCCGCCTAAGTCTGGGGATTACTTGTACAGATTAAACAGAAAGGAGTGAGTTTACGTAAACTCAGTGTGTAACCCCACAGAATTAAGCATGCACATATACAATATATCAAATATCAGACAAATACAGATTCAGGACAAGGCCCATCTCAGATGCAGATATAGAACCGAGCCCAAGCCCATTTCAAATACAGTCACAGATATGCAAATCAAAAATCCTACCCCCATCCTCTACACACCATTTTTGACCATCCCTACACGCCATGTGGGGTTTAAACACCTACCTAGTCATACACACAAAAAATGTACCAATGCGGTACATAGTAGATATAATGCAGCCTTACTGCCAGAATATGGGCGATAATCACCTTTCAGAACACTTCCTCTGTATAAATATCATCCCAACCTCAATGACAGATGCAGCGAATATAGAATCAGACATACAGATGAAACAAACTTACATGGTTAAATACAGATATATAGTGCAAGTACAGATATATGTATCAGATAAGCTAGACACGTAAGATAACATCATGCTTAGAACATAATATTAGTCACTCAAAACATATAAATTTGGGTCTAGTTAGCCCTTACCGACCCTACAGTAGGCTCACAGTCGTTTGGTATGACCCATTCAACCCTAGGGAAAAATTCAGATAAATGGGCCCACACACCCGTGTGGCTTACCCATGTGGCCCATATACCAGACTGGCCTTGGTTGTATGGATAACATGTGCTAGCCCAAAAACCCACACGCTTCATCAATTACACGGTCTTGCTTGTGTGGATAACATGTCCTAGCACATTAAACTCCAAATTTGCTTAAAATTATGCTACTTTAAGTTACTCAAACGGGAAAGCTCGATGAGGGTTTTATAACCACTTTTGACATAATAAATACCTGAGATTTTTCTATACCATACTACTTTATCCGATTAATTAGTAATAAAAATATGGACACTTATGATTTGATTTACTTCTTCCTCTGAAAAAATTGAAAAAATTAGGTCCCTATCCTATTTATTTGGGTTCGGGATAATCAAATCACTCATATGTTCCAAGCCTGCTACTCTGCTCGTAGTGATTAGTGCTCTATTCTTCCCTGATAACCAATAGTCTTTCCATATCTAAATAGACATCCCTAACCCGATCCTCTACCTAAGACCAAATTTTAATAAAGCTTTTGAGCCCCATATGTATCTCCAAATCAGAGATGGATTTAAACCCAATGGGGCTTCCATAAAATTTGACCCATGATAATATTTTACTCGTATTAATCTAGCTATTAACGAGTCTGGAGTTTCTATCAATCTCCATCCTTGCTTTTCTAATAAATCAATATTAAATTTAGCAAGATCACGGAAACCCATACCTCCTTCATTTTTTGAAATACACAGCAAATTCCAAGAACACCAATGTAGACCCTTCCTACCAACTTTCTTTTGCCCCCAAAATTTAGCAATAACAGCTTCAAGTTCCTTGGAAAAAGAATTGGGTAATAAGAAACAATACATAGTGTACATGGGAGTTGCTTGTAGTACTGCTTTAATTAGAACTTTTCTCCTACCCACCGAAAGCATTCTCGAACTCCAGTTAGACACTTTTTTCATCAAATTTTCTTTTATCTCCCTAAATTCCCCCTTTTTATTACACCCCACAATTAAAGGAAGCCCTAAATACTTTTCTTTATTCACGCTTAGATTTATTCCCAGAATTTGACAGGCCTCCTCTCTATTACGCTGCATAACATTGGAACTAAAAAACGTACCAGACTTATCAAAGTTTATTAATTATCCCGAACTCTGGGCATAAGTTTCTAATCTTTTTTTAAGTGCCATAACCCCTTCTGTTGTGGCTTTCGCAAAAATAAGACTACATTCAGCAAAAAAAAAAAAAAAAAAAAAAACAAGTGGGTGATTAGTGGAACATATTTGTTAATGTGGGCACCTTTAAGATCCTTATTCATGACTGTCATTCTAAGAAGAATGGATAGTCCCTTTCCACTAATGAGAAATAAGTAAAGGCTGAATGGGTCACCTTGTCTAAGCCCCTGGGAAAGAAAAAAATAAATTATTAACCTCTCCGTTCATAACCACTGAGTAAGAAATAGTTTCAATACAACGCATAATTTTTTGAACCCACAACTCTTAAAAGTCCATTCGTCTAAGCATAGCTTTAATGAAACCCCATTCTACTCTATCATACACTTTGCTCATGTCAAGCATTAAAGCAAAAGACCCCTCCTTCCTAATCCTTTTCATCTTCATGGAATGTAGAATTTCATATGCAGCAAGAATATTATCAGTGATAAGCCTCCCTGGTACAAATGTACTCTATGCCTCATCTTTACAATAGTGAATGACTTTTTGAAATCTATTCACTAGCATTTTTGCAATAATTTTGTAGAGGATATTACAAAAAGTAGTAGGTCTAAATTGAGTCATGAAATGAGGGCAGCTAACCTTAGGGATTAGCACAATTCGTGTGTTATTAATTTTAGCAATATTGTATCCTCTATTTAAATTTGCTATAAAATAGTCCACTACCTCCTTGCCAACTATGTGCCAAAATCGTTGATAGAAAACTGCTCCCAAGCCATCCTACCTAGAAGCCTTCAACGGATTCATAGATTTAAGAGCCACACAAACTTCCTCATAAGAAAAATCCTGTTCAAGGTCCTCATTCATTAAACTGAAAATACACAGGTCAACCTCTTCCAAGATAAATATGGGATTACCAATTCTGTTCGATGTGAAAAGGGAGGCAAAATAATCGGTGGCTGGCAACAACAACTCCTCATTACTTTCATAATTAAGCCCATTAGAATCCAATAGTTCATCCACCTTATTCCACTGTCGTCTTTCTGTTGCAAACTTATGGAAAACATTATGTTACGATCACTATTCTTCAGCCAGTTAGCTCTAGCTCTTTATTCCCAATAGAGCTCCTCCTATCTACATATTAAGGGCTAGTTTGGTCTCAACAATATCGCCCAACACCTTATCAGATGCATAAGATTCATTCAACTTAATGAGTCACTTCTCAAATCTTTTTTTATATAAAACCTCTCTTTTTTTAATTCGTTGGAACCACAAATCAAATCCCACTCCTACTGCATTTAATCTAGTAGGGAAATCACCCATATTTTCAGTCTATAATTTCAAAACCTTTGCCTTGCATGTTTCTTCCATGAGCCAAGTAACTTCAAACCTGAAATGCCATTGTTTTGTGTAATTATTTCCAAAATCAGAGCATAACAAGGGGCAGTAACCTAAAAAAGCATGCGAAAGATAATTCAATTTTTAATTCTGAAATAAATCCCTCCAAGCCTCATTTGCAACCCCTTGATCTAATCGTTCCCTGATATTGTTTGCACGAGTCTGACCTTTTCTCAGGTCCATTGACCACTATAGCCCCAAATCCACAAGAGAGCAATCAGAAAATGCTTCTTAAAATCTACTCATTTGTATTTCCCTCCATGGTAATTCTCCTTTCTTTTCTAAATAATAAATTATTTCATTAAAATTCCTTATGACCAGCCAAGGGATATATGAACAGTCATCTAAAGAGCGCAATAGATTCCACGATGCCTCCTTTATTCTCTCCTCCAGCTCTCCATAAAACCCCGTACATGTTCAAACCTTACCATCTAGATCTTCATCAATCATAACATCGTTGTGGCTCCTCGAAAAAGACCGAAATGATACCTTACATTCACTCTGCCCACCCATTGATAAACACCCACTTTTACCATCTGAATCAATATCGATTCCATTTTGGAGACCACATTTTCATATTATTTCTTCCGCCTTAGAGCCCTTTAGTTTTGTCTCAATTAAAAACACTACAAAGGGATTTATACTTCTTGGCATATGTTGAAGATAGTGAACTATCCGAGGCCTCTCCAAGCCTCGAACGTTCCAACTTAGTAGTTTTATTACGTCCGGCTAGCCTACTTAGCAAGGCCCGTCGATCTACTTAAATTTGGTACTTGCAACAGAGTACCCAATACTTCATTTGAATCTTCATTATTTGAAACTTCTGAAGCAATTAATTGAAAATGAGGTCATTTTAACCCATCACTATGTTTTATTAGGCTATTTTCCTCTTCATAGGCTTCCATGTCCACATCATAGCTATTCTCATATTCCTTATTAAATTTGCCCAAACTACCATTTTTATTGAGCCTAGAGCTAATAAGGCGTTGACCATTTCTTTTGTTAATGGGGAATAATTGGAAATAAATCCTGAATATGTTCTCTGATTCATGTGACCTGATTAAGGAATCCCACAATTTTTCCTTTCCACACTTTTTGTGGAGTTACTAGAATTGGAACCACCACCACCATCGTCCTCCACCAGCCATTTGCTCTTCCATGCCGAATATCTCCTTAACTAAGCACGTAAAGAGATATCCTAATGGAACACATGCTCCTATCGCGGATTGTAGGCTCTAATCGGGAAAAAGCTTTCACTATACCCTAGCTTACCACAAAGAAAACAAAATAAGGTGAGTTTTTCATATTAAAATTGAACATAAACCGACTCACCATTCGAGAGCGTGAGCTTTTTCTTCCTTTTCAATGGTTGTCTAACAGCAATTCACACCCTTATCCACATTATTCTGTTGTAGCCCAATTGAATTGATGCTGGATCATATTTAAAAAAACACCAATAAAGCTGCCCAACTGACGAGCAATAGTCTTAGATATGAAACCAGGAGGAAGGTCGTGAATTAACATCCAAAAGTCCACCCAAAATAATGGAACAGAAATAGGTTCCCCCTTCTTTAAACGATGTAGCACTAATAGATGAGAGTTAAAGTTCCATGGTCCATTTTTTTTTAACTCTATCCACAGCAACTATAAATAAAAATGGAATGAAAATCTCTCATTCCCTAGATCCAAGATTGAGACATCCTCTATTGGATGCCAAACATAAACCAACGTCAATTTCATCGCTTGGAAATAACTACACTAGAAGTAAGAAACATTCCCACAAAATAATTGTACAAGGTTTTACGCTCTGAAGATTCAACCCTCAATTGAATGGCCTCATCTTCTTTGTCCTCGAGTGAGAGGTCTGCTATCGAGTCCTCCATGGTCTCTTTTTCAAAATGGCGGAAAAACAAAGATAAGAGATCAACAAACAACGCAAAAGTAAGAAATGTGCTATCAATAGTCGAAGGGCATGTCAAAAGACAGAATATTAAGTCATTTGTGTACTTATAATGCTCTCTCTCTCTCTTTATATATATTATATGTTTCTACAATAAACCAAAAAGAGAAAAAAAAAATGGTAATAGTAAGTCATAAGTAAGGGTATTTTGTAGCTTTTCTCTAATTTTTCGGTACAATATTAAGAGCAGGAGATGGGGTAACACGGTTCTAACCCATGCCAAATTGATGCCTGATTGTTACAAGTGTTTTTTTCCTAATTTTTTTTTATAATTAATTTATTTACTTAATTGTGTTTTCTATGTTCGTTTTGCTATCCATAAAACTAATATTTTTGAGGTTCATGACGATGCCTTGCAACTGCAATATACTTTACTTGATGTAGTTTTAGTTTACTAAAAATAATAAATTCAACTTAATTAATACTATTATTTCCTTTTTGAGAAATTTAAAAAAAAAAAAACACACACACACATTATTATTACTTTCTATTTAGATCTTATTGTTATGTTGGTAGTTAATCCAAAATCCTAATTTAGATTCAATTATTATATCCTAAATTTTAAATCCTAAAAATCTCATTTTAAAGACGCTCCAATCCCTTTGAGAACAAAACAAAAACCTCCAACGTAAACGCTTGCATGAATCCATAATCTCTTTTGAGTCAAGAGAATTTTAACTCATCACCAACAAAGCATAAATAGAAAAGAACAACCAACAAAATCAACACTATTTTCAGAATAATTGAAAGTTTGAATCAATTTATGTAATGCTAAAAAATTCTTGAAACATATAACTGCTAATGTTATGTTTGATGGAAGGTCAAAAGTTATGCTTTGCATTTTTTTTACTATTTCTAGAACAATGGATTATCACAAAATGGGTACTTCAAAAAATGGTTAAAAATGTTCATTACAAAAAAAAAAAAAAGCCATGGTGGAGAGGGCTCTTAACTTTAGTATTAGAACTAAGGCAAGACCCCATTAATATAAAGCTTAGCTTTTTTTAAAAAAAAAATCACTTCAAAGGAAAAAAATGAAGAAAAAAATACAGATTACACAGAAAAAGCAAGGGGTTCCCTTGCATTATCAAATCAGCTTGACTGAATATTTAATTTGGGTGAAAAAGAATTTAAAAATAGTCGTGAAAGAAAGAAAGAAGAAAAAAATTAGAAATTTTAATTTGGGTTTATTATTGAATTTTTCTTCAAAATAAAAATTGGTATAATTAATTATAGGTCCCTTGACTTTAAAGATTAATTTTATGACTAATAATGCCATGTGGCAAGATAAGACTGGTACACATGTCAAGTTGTGTCAGAAATTATAGAGGGAAGAAAATTTGTTAGACGAAATTAAAAATTCAAGTATCACATTGAATAAATTTAAAATATAAGTACCAAATTAGAAATTTTGATAAAATACAGGGGTAATTTCTGCCATTATCCCTTATAATATTTATGATTTATAATTTTTTCTTGATTATTTTCATGATTTCTTTCGAGCATGTTTAAAATATATTTATTTTTGCTTGTTTTATTCCTAAAACTTAGAATAATTAATTGAGTATATAGTTTAAGAAACTTGTCGTTATATTGAATTTTAAATTTATGAAAGATAATCTTATTTAAAAAAAAGTGTGACAGGTTGTCATTTTTTACTAATAAATGAGGGCATCCTAAAAAAATATCATTTTAAAATTATTTTTTATTGCAATAATTTAACTATAACATATATTTTAATAGTTTCACCTATACTTTTTAACTTTTTAGATTCAATCTTTCCTTTAATCAAATTAAAGTACGTTTCAATTACTTTGTCTTAATTTCTATTTTTTTTTCTAATTTCGAGTAGTTTAGTTTAAACTAATCAATTATACTAGTGAAGTAGAAAAGATGGAATGCGAGAGCAATGATGACGGAGATACTGCAAATTGATCGATTAAAAAGGTTCGCATCAAGGAGACAAAGTGGGATCCGGATGTGGTCATGGACTCAACACCGATCACAAAGAGACCTCTGTAATGGAAAGATTGTCTGTTGGGAACTGATCTTCGGACTAATGAATGAGTAGAAGCCACAGATAATTTTGATGGTGAAGGGGATTTTGAGTTATCAAAAGCGAATATCGTGCACACATTTGTTAATGGTATTTTATCAATTAACTTCTCTAAGGGAGTGAATCAAATCTTTATTAAGGACTGGCTTATACAATGGTAATCAAACTTCTTAGAAGGAGCATTGGATATTTTGTGCTTCATAGCAAAGTTTGTTCCCTCTGGAAATCGTCTCAGTTGTTTCGCTTAATAGACGTTGAGAACGGTTACTTTTTGGTGAAATTTCAAAGCTCGAAGGATTTTGAGAAGGTCTTGTGCCAAGGGCCTTGGATTGTGTATAGTCAATACCTAATGGTTCAACCCTGGACTGTGTATTTCAACACAACATAGCCTTACCTAAGCATGGTCTTGGCATGGATTCAACTGCCTGGTTTGCCAGGGCACATGTATAAATGAAAAATCCTATGGGAAATAGGGGAACGATAGGGAAAGTTTCCAAGTTAGACTTCAATACAGACAATGAGGTCAAGGGAAAGTTTGCAAGGATGGCGATGTATATAAATTTAGAGAAGGCATCGATCTCCCAAGCCTTGGTCAACGGGGTTCTATAGTAGATAGAATATGAGTATTTGCCCATTGTTTGCTTCACGTGCTGTCACTATGGCCACATAAAAGAACTTTTCCCTAATGGAGTGAATGGAGAAAATGAATCGAAAGAAGGAGACACGAATGGTAAGGGAAAATAGAGGAAGATTTCAACTTCAAACACGGAGGAATCACCGAAAAAATTGAGCAATTATGGCCCTTAGATGTTAGTGTAGAGGAGAGGTAAACGACCATCGAGGACAATGAAGGGAAACTGTGGCGAGGTATTAGGAATAACAAGCACCTCAAGGTTTAGTGCTTTGGAAACCCTAGCAAAGGAGGAGGGTAACCAGGAGCAATGGACTAGGTTGGGGATTGCTATAGGCCAAAGGAAAACTAGCCTAATGGTATTGACCTTAATAAAAGGGGTTGGCTTATCACTTGTGGGCTTAGGTCAACAAAAGGAAGATGTGGGTAGTTTGACAAAAAAGGGAAATGGACATCACAAGCATGTGGAAGGGAGTAGGCTGGGAATTGTTATGGGCCAACAAAGGACAAACCTTCTCGAGTTGGACTTGGAGAAGGGAGCAATTGTTTTAAACATGGGCCTCAGGCAATAGTGGCATACTAAGGATAATTCATCAATTAATGAACTAGGGCATCACAAGCTCATTGAAGGGGAAGGGCTTAGTGGAGAAAGTAGGGAAGGAAACACTAGAATTGGGCTAGAAAGGGCCATGATGGGTGGAGAAGGCCTGAATGAGCCAGCAACTAAGGTTAGAGAGAGAGAGGATTCAAACTTGATGTAGGACAAAGGAATCCAAAGAGACACATGATTCTTTCCTTATCTGATGAAACTCGTGGTGGAAAAGAATATGAGATGGCACATCATTGGCCAAATGTGAACTTTGACGATGGTTGGGAAATAAGGAGAAGAAAGGTTGATTGAAGTGTTAAAGACACTAACCCGGGGAATAGTTCTTAATTTAACCTTCGATTAGGACCGATGATTTGTAGGAGGTGTTGGTGTCCCCAATGGAAGGAATCTTGGATCCAAAAAGGTACTCAGTAGTGGTTTTCAAAGAAAATATCTACCTTGAATCTTTGACGAATACACCAGCAAGCAAATTGAGGGTCTTGGGGTCTTGTGCAGATTCAGGAAGTTTACATATTAGTGGGGAAAAAACAATGGGAACAGGAAAAATAAGAAGCTTAACAAAATCATAAGGGAGAAGGGTAGCCCGTTCAAGGCCTCATCCCTAAACGTCCCTTTGACAGAATCGGTAAATAATATTGTTGAACTATTACAAAGCCAGTTTCAGCATTTGTTGACTAAAGTTTCTAAAGGAGTGGGTAAGGTTACAAATGATTAGGACGGTGTACGTTAATAAACGAAGAGTGCTTTGGAATATTATACTTAATTACTAATGAATTCCAAAATTTTTGTATTTACTTGGAACTATCAAGGGTGTGCAAATGTAAAGTTTCCTCGCATCTTCAGAGAATAAAAAGTGGAGCACAAGCAGGATATCATTAACCTACTAGAGACAAAAGTCAGTGGAAATAAAGCAGATAGGATAATTATAAAACTAGGGTTCCAATATTCGCATTGGGTTGAAGTAAGGGGATTTTCTGGCGAAATCTTGGTTGGTTGGAAAGATTCGGTTCGTCTTGAAATTGTTCAAAATCACCCTCAATTTATTTTGACACAGGTTTCTTTTGGGCTTCCTACACAAAATGCTTTAATTGCATTCGTATATGGTAGCCCAAATAAAATTAGAAGAAAAGCACTTTGGGAAGCGTTAAAATATATCGTCCCTATTGCTAGGGTTTCTTGGATGGCAATAGGGGATTTCAATGATGTCATTTCTGAGAATGATAAAAAAAGGGGGAAGCATGGTTGAAAGACGATACCCTCATTTTTGAGAATTTGTTGAGTCAATTAATCTTCATGATATAGGGTTTAGAGAACCATCATTTACTTGGCAGAAAGGAGGGACCTTTGAAATATTAGATCTGGCATTGGGAAATATTGCTTGGATTCAAACTTTTCCAAAATGTCTAGTAACACATTTAGTAATAATAAAGTCAGATCATCGACCCTTGCTCATCAATCTTTGTCCAAAACTTAATTTACCAAAAGGATATCACTTTCGTTTTTTGGCCGGATGGACACAGTATCTGTAACGCCCTTTTACCCAAGACTGTCACCGGAGTCGAGCTTGAGGTGTTACCAAACTTAATTTATCACTTAAAGAATTTTAAATCATTTATTCCAACATTCATAATAAGCTGTCAATCTGCGTCACAGTCGCTAAAAAAACCATATCTCGAGTTTTGAAACTCGAAATTAAGATCCGTAAATTTTCCCTAAAACTAGACTCATATATCTATGTACTAAAATTTTTTCTAGAATTTTTGGTTAGGCCAATTAGTACAGTTTATTAGTTAAAATTTACCCTGTTACAGAGTTCGACTGCTATGACCCCTGTTCACTACGAACCACTTTTCTCTTTGTACAGAATTCAAAAGGTGTCGTTTGTTTCTCTTAAAACTAGACTCAATAGAGAATCTGTACATATAAAGCATGACTTCTAATTATTTTTGTACAATTTTTGTGAATTTCTAAAGTCAAAACAGGGGATTTAGAAATCGCTCTCACCCTGTTCCACTAAAACTCAAATATCTCCTAAAATATAACTCTTTTACCTGTTTCGTTTCTTCCATATGAAAATAGACACAATAATCTTAAATTTGATATCTTACTCACCACCTAATTCTATCTCTACTATTTTTAGTAAATTTTTAAACTCACGTCATTGCTGCTGTAAGATTCTATTTTATAACAAAGTTCACCTTTTTATGGATTTTCATGAACTAAGTAGCACATTAAACATACATGACACCAAATATGATCTAAATTGGCCATTCCAATAGCTAATCATTACCAAGCATTTCCTTACCAAACTATCACCATATCATAAGATTATTTACACAAAATGATTGTAATGTTATACATGCCATACATCAAAATACACAAGCCATTATACCAAATTGTCTCCAGATAGTGTGAACGTTCCTTCGACCTTTCCCGATTTCCAAGCTGGCTTGTCAAAACTACAATGAATGAAAAGGAGGGAGTAAGCATAATTGCTTAGTAAATTCACATGTAAATAACAAGTAACATAATCATACAAATCAACATAAACACTAATTACATAAATATCATTATAACATTCATGGCACAAGTATACTTGCTATCTTACCACATTCATTTCTTACCAAGATCTCAACTCAAGATTTAAGCTCATACCTGTCCAATTTTCTCTTTCACCACACTTTCCAACATATCCCATACGTTTAGGTATTCTCCTTATTCATTTAAAAATTTATCTGTTGAACACATCGGAATATAATTCGGATACACAAATCGTATACACATAAGCGTCTTATCCGTAGCTAGACCAACTCAATAGCCTACGGAATTTGTGTAGCCAAGCTACCATGTAACCCGCCCATAAGCGAACTCAGACTCAACTCAACGAGCTCGGATGCCTAGTTACATATCACGAACTCGGACTCAACTCAACGAGCTCGGAACTCAATCATCCTAGTGACATGTCACTTGTATCCTAATCTATTCCCAAGGTTCAAATGGGATTTTCCTCAATCTCACATTTTTGGTCATCTTCCTCGAAATAACAGGACCGATACTTGCTAGCATCTCATACTTATCAAGTTGATCACATAATTTGCATGTTACTAAATAATAATTCACAAAGCATAATACTTCATGATAATAAGTACCATATCATATAAATAGCATTAAATCACTTAAAATAACAATTATGTTACCTTATTTACACATGAACTTACCTCGGTACAAAATGTTAAAAATCGAGCCTATTCCTCGTAAACTTTGTTTTTCCCTCGATCACAACTCGAATCTTGCTTCTCTTGATCTAAAATAACACATTTAGCTTATTTAATACTCACATTTATCAAAACGATCCTTAACTCTAACTTTGTCAAAATTATGAATTTGCCCCTAAACTTTTGCATATTTACACTTTTGCCCCAAAGCTCGGAAATTAAACTTTATCCCAAATTCTTATGTTTTAGGACATGCTGATCATTTATTTACTAACAGCAACCTCAAATTCCCACTATAACATGTACTTATGAACAATAGGTATTTTTACCGATTAAGCCGTTTTACTCGTTTCCACTTAAAACCGAGTAGCACAAGTTGTCTAGCATAATTCAAAACCTCATATTCTATCATAAAACACCAAAATAAATAAATTCCACCTATGGGTATTTTTCCAAATATGAACCCTAGGTTGAATTATTGCTAGCATAAGCTAAATCGAGCTACTAGGATTCCAAAAACGTAAAAATCAATAAAAACGGGGCTTGGATGCACTTACTATGAAGCTTGGAAGTTGAAGAAACCCTAGCTATGGAGAGAGGTAAGGTTCAGCCAAGGCTTGAAGAAGATGAACACAATTTGGCCTTAATTTCCCTTTTAATTCATTTTAATTACTAAATGACCAAAATACCCTTAATGCCTTTCTTTGAAAATTTTCATGTACAAGCCCATTTTTGTCCAAAATTTTAGAAATTGGTCAAATTGCTATTTAAGACCCTCTAATTAATATTCCAAAGCAATTTCATATAAAAACTTCTAGAATGCATGTTTTGCAACTTATTCGATTTAGTCCCTAATTTCAAATTAAGCACTTTACGCATAGAATTTCTTCACGAAATTTTCACACAATCATGCAATCATATCATAAACCTCAAAAAAAATAAAACAATTATTTCTATCTCGGATTTGTGGTCACGAAACCACTATTCCGATTAGGCCCTAATTCGGGATATTACAGTGTCAAAACTTCTTAAACACTGTAAAGGATTTGTGGGGATATAGGGGGATATGTTTGACACTTTAGAAAGACTCATTGTGGGTCTTAAAAAAATGGAATAAGAATATATATATATATATATATATATATATGTGGACATATTGGGTTTCACAAGCAAAAATTACTACAGTCCCTAATTCATATTCAAAAGGAAATGAAAAGGTCAAATTCAGACATGTTATTTAAAAGGGAGATGGATATGAGAGAGGAGCTCGAAGAGGTGTTTAACAATGAAGAATTGCTCACAAAATTCAAGGTCCGATTGGCTCAAACTAGGAGATAGAAACATAAAGCTTTTTCATAGTCGTACAATGCAGAGAAGGAAAGCCAATCGCATTAATGCTTTGCGCAATAGAAATTGTGATTCGTTGTATGACCCGGACGAAATTCAAATAAAAGCAGTGAGCTATTTTTAACAGTTGTATGGGGAGAAGCCAAGTAGGATGAGAGAATTACCGCATGAATTTGGGAAATTCTAGGTGGACGTTGAGGAATGTGGTTCCTTAGCCTACTCTTTTTGGGTTGTTAGCATGGCACATATGAGAGAACATGAATTTCTTTGTTTTCCAAGGCTTATCCTAGAATTTTATGGAAACTATTAAGTTATCAATGAGCTGGGTGAAACAGTACATCATAGCACATAGTTGGGATCTGTCCAGAAAAAGTATTTTAGATTCTAAAGCTTTTATAGAGAGGTATTGGAATGGTAAAGTAGGTAAAAATTAAAGCTTTAAGTAATTAGTTTAGTTAAGTTTTGTACACTAAAAAAATTAAAGTACATCATTTCTTAATTGAAATTAATATTTGTTAATTTAAATCTTTAAAAATAAGAATTATTAGAATAAAGTATTTTTATTTATTAATTAGTGTATGTTATTATTAAACTTAAGTTCTGTAATATACTCAAATTAAAATTAGTGTCGGTTAATTAGTGTTTAAGTAAAATACTATTATTAATTAAATATAGTGTTAAAATATATATAATATAATTTTTTTTTGTCAAAACAAAACTATAATTGGAAAATACTAAAGCTTTTGAATTAAAATTTTGGGTGGAAAGTTTGTCAAACTTCACAAGGGAGTTTATTCAATGTTTGTCTTATATTAATTTCGTTTTAGGTCATGCTGCTTTTTTATATTTTTACTTAAGTCCTTGTTTTATTAAAGTATTTTCATCTTAAGTTTCTTTTATTTATATATTTACTTTTAATTCTTGTTATATGATTTATTTTAATTTTAATTTTAAGATATTCTTATTTCAAAGTGTGAATTTTAATTGTGATTTTAGTTATTCATTTTGATATGGCTTATATTGTTTTATAATTTGTTTTTAAACATAATAATTATGTTAACACGTTACATTTTTACAATAATATCAATCATTTTTAAAAACCTTAAAATTATTATAGTAGGTGAATAAAATTTATGTTGGCTGAATTTTAGTTTAGTTGGTATTAATATTACTTTCGGTGTAAGAAAACCTGAATTTGAACATATTAAAGTGTATTTATTTTTCCATTTAAAGGTTGAGAACGACTTGTGAATAGTTTTACATTATAACAGATAAATAAATTTCATTATATAATTTTTTTTTACATCCTATATATATTACATAACATTCTAATAAAATAATATGAAAAAATAAAAATAATTACAATGCAATTTAAGTTAAAAGAATCTACCACTGATATACAATACTAACACCCTGTTTGGTTCAACGTAATGACATGGTCATTACAATTCAATCCATGGGTCCACCATAAACCCTTGTTTGGTTCAATGAAATGTCTATTACAGATGTTGCTGCTTAGCTTGCTATTCCCACTAACCATTGAATAGAGGCTGAATAGCATTCTTTGCCTCACCCTCTGAATTGCTATTCAGAGCACGGTAGGAATGCTGAAAGATTATTCTTTTTCATTTTTGCCCTCATTGTTTCATCATCTTTCTTTTCTGCAGTATCAACTCCAGCCCCTATGTTCACTACCTTCTCCATTTACAAAGCCTTAAACACCATTGCCCCTCACCAACTTTCGGCAGTTATTTTTCTCAAACTTCAATTTCTCTTTAATTATCTTCAGCTTTGTCAATTTTTTCTTAATTTTTAAATTATATATAAAAAAGTTTGAGAATATGGTTGGAGATCATTTGCGAAATCATCATTTACCAGTTGTTCTGGCGCTTCTTTTATGGTGGCAACAATGTTTTAGACGTGGAAACCTATGATTTTAATGTTATTTTCTTCGTCGCCAATAGTTTCTTTTCTTTTCTTTTTACAATTTCAGCTCTTTCTGTACATTTTTCCCTTTTTTGGAAAAGAAAAGTTTTTTTTTTTGTTATTTTGATGGTAAACCGGTTGATGGGTATCTTTTGTTTAGCTTCCTTTTTGCCTGTTCGAGACTGGTTGGAGCGAGCTATTAAGTTTAAATATTAGTTTTGGGGGTCAGCTGTTTTTTAATACAAAATAGTTGTATTCTTCATTTCTTGATTGATGGGATGATTATATATAGGCATAATTGTAAAAAAAAACCTTAATGTTTGGGGGCTTTTGGTCTTGTACCCTTAACCTTTTTATTTTTTGATTGACACCTTCAACGTTACGCGTTTTTCACAAATCAGTCCACTTTTAACGGTCAACGTGAGTTGACCGTTAATTAGTCAATATAGTAGTCTGTTTGGCATGCCACATAAGCAAATGACATCATATATGATGTCATCTATTTAATTTTTTTTATTTCTCATTTTCTTTCTTCTTCCCTCTTTCTCTCTTCCCCCGTAAATCACACCAGTGAAGGATTTTTCTAAAACCCAAAGCTTTAAATTTACTCTTTAATTAAAAATTTAAAGCAAACACCTTTAAACACCCTTTATTTTTAGGGGAATGGTAGTGCCGGAATCGAGATCTCGGTGTTGCATAGTTTGATGATGAGTGTTGTTTTGGCTATCATATTTGCTGGAATCCTCCTTTCCACCGCCGCAGAAATAAAAGAAACCAGATGGTTTTGGCGGAGAACAAAAACCCATTTCAATGGCTTGTTTGTTTCCCACTTGGAACTTGTCCCTCTGATCATGTATTTTTTTAGTCATATGTCTTTTACCTTTCTCGGTTCCTCCATATGTTCCGTACAATATTCTCCATTTTTAAAACCAGAAAACTTACGTCCTTCCACCTTTTCAACAACTCCATTTTAACCATTATGTCTTTCATTTGGCTTGAAATCTCACAATCGTTTCAAGTATTGCCTATTTTATTCACCACCCTTGTTTACTCCGTCGTGTACGGCTACTGGTTCTGGACGGCCATCAGGCTAAGAAGTGCTTGTTTCCCTTTTGTCCTTAATTGTCAAATTGTGTTATTAAGCTGCAATTTGGCGTCATATTAGAGTTTTAACGTTACATTTTATGAAAGGTGAGTGTAACGGAATTGGAGCTTGGGTTTTAAACTCTGTTCTAAATGGGGTAATTTTGTTGCTGTTTTTGAAATTTTATGTTCAGAGCAGAAGAAAAAAAATTGGCAGAAATGGTGAAATTGGGAAAGATAAAGATTTGTGATAAACAATTTATCTTTTAGGATTGGATTTTTATTTTTTTTTAAGGAATTTTGTAAAGATAATGGAAAAATAAGGACTTTAATCATATGATCTTCATCATCATCATCATCATCATCATCTGATTTTGTTTCAATTGCATTTGAATTTTGATTACCTTGAAACAGAGGAAGTTTTCTCATCCATGTTTTCTCGTTTTCAGGCGAATCGTATTATTAAATTTGGGATCTACTTAAAACCTTTAAAATTTTAAGGGGTTTAAAGGTGATTATTAATTAAAGAGCAAATTTAAAGCTTTGGGTTTTAGAAGAATCCTTCAATGGTGTAATTTGCAGGGGAAGAGAGAAAGAAGGAAGAAGAAAGAAAATGAAAAGGAAATAAAAAAAAATTAAATAGATGACATCATATATGATGTCATCCTACATGTAGAAAAAATCTACCAACTATTTTGGCTGTGGATTCTTCCAAAGCTGGTACAGTGAAGGAATTGCCAGTGGAGCTAGATGAAGCTACCGAGGAAGAATAAGCTTCCCAGTCTAAATTACTTCAAGAGTTTGCTAATCTAGCATCGACAAGGCATGGGTTTTTATGTCTGAAAGTGGTAGGAAGGCTAATGTTTCTTCATCTTTCTCTTTTGTGTTCCTCTTTTTATTTAAAACCAAAATGCTATCGCTGATCCTAATGCTGTTTTTTGAAACTTTTTGCTGTAGGAATAGGCTCCCAAGCAATGTTTTCAATTAGCCAACCGAATCTTTTGGCAAACAAGAAAAGAAAGTTTATGTTGTCAACTAGTATTTCGAAAGAAAGTAACAATAATGTAAACTTCCAATGGGCACCATTTCCTGTTGAGATGACAGGAGTGTCTATAACTGTTCCTTCACCATTAGGTTCCAAGCTTCTTGTGATTAGAAATCCTGAAAATGAATCTCCCACACAATTTGAAATATAGAGTTCATCTCGGTTGGAGAAGGAGTTTTGGATTCCCCAATCCACTCATGGCTCAATGTATGCTGATGGCTGGTAAATTTCTTCTCTCTGATGATACAGTTCTGCACACTATGTTAACATAGTCATTGATCCAGAAGTAAATGGTTTAAGTAACTTAAGTTGAACTTTCACCTTCATCAATGTAAATATGGTAGAAACTCTAGAACTGATCATAAGAGTATCATTGCCTAGTTGTAGTAGCATTTGCAGCTGCTACAGGATTCTTATAAGTAACTTTATCGGTAGCTATTATCCCAGCAAACTTAGCAAAGTTGAAATCTTTCTTAATGGTATAGGTTCGAGGGAATCTCTTGGAACTCTGATGAATCTCTTATTGCTTATGTTGCTGAGGAGCCATCTCCCCGCAAGCCTTCATTTGATTGTCAGGGTTACAAGCAAAGTGCTGCAAAAGATAAAGAATACATGATAAGATTTTTATTCTGTAATGCAGCTCGGGTGTTGATGAGCTCGAGAAGCGGTTGGCAGCTCTTAGAAATCCATGAACCAAAAATATAAAAATTAAAACTCCAGGTTTTACTTCATTAAATCATTGATGTTATTCCCTAGAATTATCATATCTGCAAGTTGGCAATTTTGTTTTGTAGATATGACAGTGATGATTCATGTTTCCACAAGGTAACAAATACCTCCATGTAACTTTGATATAATTGTGTATGGTATACATGTCGATACCAAATTTTCGATATTCTTCTATTATTATGGTACCGACTATGACTATCATGATACAAATGTCTGAGAAATGCATAATGCATAAACCTCAAACGTTACTTGTTAGTAAAATTTAACCATCAATTACAAAAGTTGATTTCGATTTTAAACAAATTAAAAGAAAAATTTTGTTGCAGTAGTTTCTGGTTGCAGTAGTTCAACAAATTGTTGTTATCATGTTATTATAAAGGATAAAATAAAATAAAATATAAAAAAATCTGTTTTTTTATTAAAATTGATTATTAAAATAAAATGTTAATATTATATTAAAATTATTATTAAATATTATTAATAATTATATTAACAATCTTATTAAATTATGTATTATTTTATTAAATTATATTTAATAATAATTATGTTACAATATGATTAAATTATTTATTTTTATTTTTATTAAAAGATATTTAACAATAATCTTATTAAAATTTAATAACAATAATCATCTACTTACAAAAATTTTGTTAAGGTACTTTGGTCATTTAAGCATTTTTCCTTATACTATTACAATATCTATTCCATTCAACCAAACACAAAAATTATATTACAGCTCTATTTCATTCTATTCAACCAAACAATTGAATTATTGATTACAGCTCTACTCCATTACAACTTTATTCCATTGCAGCTCTATTCAATTACAGCCCTATTCCATTACAGTGAACCAAACATACCTTAATTGGTGTGTTTGGCAGCACACTAATAAGCTATTCTCACCTCACAGAAATCCAAAATATTGATTAGAGTTTAAATCTCCAGTAGATTGTTTTGAAAGTCCAAAAATAGGGGTAATTATTATTCTAGCCTCTCAATTCTTTATTTATTATTTATTTTATTTAATATGCATAACATAATTTAATATTATTCAATTTTTAATAAAAATAAAATTTTATAATATTTATTTATAAATTAGCATACATATAAATATATTTTATTATTTGATTCAAATATAATTTGTAAAATATTTTAATATTTTATTATATATATTTTAATTTAATGCTAAAAATGACTCTCATTTCATTACTAATGCTAAATTTGAATTCAAAAATATATTCCATCGTCAGTTCTAATCTCATTATTACAATAACTACTCTCACCATTATCACTATTAAATCTCACAAGAATTAGTCACACTGTGCTTAGTACAATTTTATTACATGGTACAATCCTAAATTCTACTTGAGAGACACAATAAATGCTTTACGCATTAGAGAGAAAATTCACACTAATAGCTAGCTGTTGCTCTTCTGATCGAGCTTTGATCCATCACGAGTCATCGTATTGGAGGTGGTGGTCTGTCAACAAATTTTCGTTGTCCTTGCATGTTTTCTCTCAGCTTGGCATGATCATTTTTATTATAGTGTTTACGCTATCTACTGTTGTTTTGCGTTTGCCTATGTGCCATGGCACTCTTTGTTATAAATTCTTGTGCAATAGAGATAAACAATAGATTTGAAACGTAATTAACCGTTTTTAAAAAAAATAGTGAAAATAGCATTAAATTTTATATAAACACATCAAAGAATATGTCAATCAGTATGTAACTTGTGGCATAATTTTTCAAAAAAGTTATATTTATTTATTATGAGTCTTTTCTAAAAATTATATCTATTTGAATAAATTTATTCCGATGTAAATAAAAAATTATTATTTTGAAACATAACTATATATAAAATTTATTTAAACTACCCATCTTTTAACCTTATACATGTAAATGTAAAGTTCAATACGTACTTCACTCATCCAACTTCATTATTTGACTTGTAAATGATTTTTTATACTTTATATATATTAACAATGTGTAATTATGCAAATTACTAACAATTTTTTCCTCTAATCGAGTGAAATCTTGGTGTCCATCACAGTTCTTGTGATTTATCTCTTTCATTAATGGAAAATTTTCTTTTGAAAAAAAAATCGGCTTTATGTCAGTAGGACAACATTAACCGGCACTGTCGTGATCGGAAACCAACTTTCCACTTTATGTTTCTCTTTTTCCACAGTAAGATTGGTGTTTCAAATTCTGAGTCCAAGATGAACAGTTTGGTGACTATTCAACAGCCAGCTAAATTGCATCTTTAATGGAGTTAGCTATTAGTAACTCTCACATTAATTTACTTGTTTTTTTCCTCTTTGGAAATTGACTGATGATGGGAGCCTATAAAGACAGAAGATTGTTTGGGTTGATAAAAATAAAAAATAAATCAAATATGAGTTCAATGTGCATTACTTTCCTAATGCTTTTAGCTGCAGCTGTTGTTCTTATGTCTTGGCAAGTGGTAGCTCGAGGCCCTGCTGAAACAACCACCAAAAACAACCGTCGAGGGTATGGTCCTAACTACAGTGGACCTGGACCAGGAGGATATGGAGAGGCCCCTAATTATCCCGGCTGCCGTCGGCGTGGCTGCTAGCTGCTCTTATATGTTTGCCAGGCGGTGGATGCTGAAACTCATTGGCATATGCATATATATATAGAGAGAGAGAGAGAGAACAAATCCTACAATTTTCGCTTTCCTAAACTAAAAGGCTTGCATGTATTATATAGATGAATTCTAAATGAATAAATTTATGATTTTATGTATCAAAAATAAAATAAAATTGTGATTTTCTAATTTATCTGTTAAAAGAAAATACAATTACTTTGCAACTCCAAATCGACCTTAATAGCATAAAATTCTGCAAATTTTGAACCCATTTTTGCCTTTGAATCTTTGATCATGGCACCATGCAACGTAGGTCAATGGAGTGGTCAGTCAAAGAAGTTGCCAAAGGTGCTGATTTTACGCTAGCCAAGCTGTCAATGTTGAAGGACCAACCTACAAAATTAACTGAGGGATGCGAGATAATAAATAATTCTAATATTTTTTAAAAATAAAATATTTTAATAAATGAAAATAAATCTAAAAAAATATAAAATCAATTGCACTCTTCGTTTTTTGGGTATGATGGTGGAAAAATAAACTTAGTTAACTCTATAATTGTATTTTATTTTTATTTTCTTATAGCAGATCCAAAGAAAAAGCATTATTTAACAGTTAATGATTCTTGAAGAATCACAGACAATTCTCTTTATTACTTTTAATTTATTTAACCGATTAAAATAAATTTGTAGCAGTTTAAAATATCCACTGTCCTTTTGTCCTTTCTGGTAGTTAAGTTTAGGGTAAATTATTAAAATAGTCATTTTTGTTTATTTCGGGTTATATTTTAGTTACTTATATGTTTGAAATGTTATGTTTTAATCACTTACATTAACGTGTTGTAACATTTTAGTCACTGAGTCGTTAATTGTCATTAATGGTATAATGGTAAGCTGATGTGGCACATTAAATCATAATTTTAAACAAAAATTTTAGGTTAAATTATACAATTGGTCCCATATTTTTTGTTTTGAGTAATTTAATTTTTTCTTTTATATTCTTTTAATATTTATTTTCTTTATTTTCACTCCTCTCCTGCTTCTCCCTTTATTTTCCTCCCTTCTCTATTTCTTTTAATATAGTTTTTCTATATTTTTCATTTGTTAAAATTTTTTTTATGTTTATGAAAAAAGAAAAGGCAAAAGTTAAAACCAAAATAAAACTTGCTTCACATATTCTCACCCCACAATTATAAACCCTCATCATCTATCATCGCTTTAACGAACCAATTTGGATCTCTCAATGACCTAGTCCACAAGCTCGTCTCACTCGAAGACCTCGCTAGTCGTGACTTATGGCAATCCACCCTCAACAAAGTTTCTCGAGCCTGTTCCCTTAATCTCCTAACCAACCCCACGACCATCTTATCTATCTTACCTACAACATTCTCGCCCTCTCGAAACTACATAGTTTCATGGATTCTTCAAACGATCTCTACACTCTCAATGATTAAAACGATCATCATACGAAACTTACCATCAACTTTACCCAAACCAGTTTGGTTCCATGCTCCCTTTCTCTCTTTGGTTCATCCATGCTCGGCTTCCAATCAAGCTTGCTTGGGAATCTCCAAGAAGGCTTAAATCAATTTTATCGTTTATCTTAAATCAATTTTATCGTTTACTTAATTTTATTCGTTAGAAAATAATAGAAAAGAAAAGGAATAATCTACATAATTCTGTAAAAGTTTGGAAACAGAAAAAATTTGTTTTGAATATAAATAATTTAATTTATGTTTAGATTTGATTAAGGATATGATTTTTTATATTGATTAGTTAGATCCAATTTTAGTTTCAAAGTTAGGTTATATTTAAATCTCGATTTGAATAAAAATGATTGATATTCGGTTTTGAGTAAAATTCAAACTAAGAATCATGTGAAAGAAACAAGGACTTGGTTTATTTGGTAGGCAAATATTATGTTTCTACATTGAAGAATATGAGAAGAGGGAACAATAAAGGGGAAGAAGAAAAGGAAAATAAAGAAATAAAAAGAAAAAATTAAATTGTTTTAAAAAATAAAAGTATAGGGACTAGTTTTAATAAATGGAAAACATAAAAAAACTACATTAAAAGAAATAAAGAAGAGAGGATAACAGAGGGAGAAGGAGAAGAGAATGGAAAATAAAGAAAAAAAGAAAAGAAAAGTTCAAAGAACATAAGAAAATTAAATTGTTCAAAAAATATATATGGACTAATTGTATAATTTAACCTAAAATTTTTGTTTGAAATGATGATTTAATGTGTCACATTATCTTACTGTTACACCGTTAGCAACAATGTTACAACAAGATAACGTAAGTGACTAAAATGTAACAATTCAAACATAAGTGACTAAAATGTAACTTCAAACAAATAAAAGTTACTATTTTAAATTTACCCTTAAATTTAAGGTGAGCCGATGATATTTAACCTAATAAAATATTTGTATATTATGTTAGTCTATTATGTTATTTTTATAATATATATTTATAATATTAATTTCACGAGTTAACAGAATATTAATTCGGTTAGAAAAATTATATAAATGACTTTTCGTATTAAAAATAATGTTGAGGTATTTTAGGCTTTTTATTTTTTTTAAAAAGCCAATATATATTTTTTTGCATACAGTTAGATTTAAACTCGTAATATTTTTATTAATAAAATATTAATTTTAACACTAAATCAAATCTATATTTTAATTGTGTTTCAAGTATGTAGTTCCACATGCATACACGTATGATAGGTATCTTAGTTATATGTAATGTCTTTTATTGAATTGGTGTTTCCAATCAATCAGGTTTTACCTCAGCTGTGAATTTACCATAAAACTATTTATTTTAGGAACATATATTATTTTAATCTATACTAAATTTTAAAATTTTTAGTTTTTAAATTTTTAATAACAATGAATTTTAATGTTTAATTAAAATAATATTTTAACTAAAAAATTGTGAAATACTACGATCATCCTGGCATAATATACGTTTTTCTAACTTTTTATTTTTTAAACTAAATTAATACTGTCCATTCATGAATTACTTTTATTTTTATTTTCAAAATATATACGTTTATTTTAACCAATACTATTTATAGGTTTTGTATATATAATCATATCACATATGTAACATTTTTAAACAAATATGTTTACAAATTTAAAATTAAATTAAAAATGTTTACATAACAATTTCTAAAAAAAATTTAAAAAAATGCTTTTTAAAATATTAAAAAAATTAAAACGGCTTAATAAGTATATGTTAAAACAATTTTATTTTTATTTTCAAAATTTATAATTTACATAAATGTTTAAAATATATTTAAAACACTTTACAATTTGTTAATTAAACTTATATACAAATTAAATATATTTTCTATTGTATTTTATTTAAATAAAACTTTCATTTAAATAAAAAATTTGAAAAAAATTAGAAATTTTTAAAACTTCATTTAAAAAAATTCAAAATTATTAATATATTTTAATTTATACACACAATCAATCCGTAAATAGCAAGAGATAAAAGCCTAGTATATTATATTCCAATGTTAAAGGCTCAAATTTGACATGGAAGTCTAATTTTTTGACACGTCATACATATCCTATCAACATGTGACAATGTAATATTAATATAGTTAAATATATACTCCAATTTTTTGTTTTTAAATTAATAGAAATTAATAATTTAAAATTATAATATATTTTTAAATTAATAATATAATTCAAAAATATAATTTTTTTCAAAAATATAATTTTTTTAAAACTTTATTAGATAAATAAAATTATAACTTATCTAAAGTTAGTGTTATTATTTGAACTTTATCTATTTTTTTATTTTATAAATATATTCAAATATATATCTAAATTCGAATATAGATGATATTTTAATTTGAATATAATATATTCATATTTGAATGTAAGTGATAATAATAAAATAATAATCACTTAAATTAAATTTAAAAATAATTTGAATTTGAATTAATTAATTAATTTTAAAAATATTATTAGAAATATAATTTTTTTTTATAAATTCACAAACTGAGTTAGAACCTGATTGATTGGGAACACCAACTCAATAAGATATTATATACAACTAGTATATCTGTCACACGCGTATGCGTGTGGAAACTACATACTTAAAATACAATTAAAATGTACATATTGTCACACCCCTATCCCATAACTGTCGCCGGAATAGGACGAGGTGTTACCGGAAATTAGAAAACAGATCAAAACAGTAAAATTTTGAACATTTTCTTGAATAAAGATCATTTATATACACAATTGCTAGACACAAACAAAGACCAAATTTAAATCTTATAAAAGTAAACTCCCTAAAGGTGCCTTATTCACATGGCGATAACAGTTACAATTTGGAATTATCAGTCACTTTAGTCTATTCTATACATGCCATACAAGTTCCAAAACATAACAGTACCAACATGACAGATAGTGATAGTGTGACAAGTTGCTGACGATCCCCGAGCAAATGGCCAGAATCAACAATCTATAAAACAGAGAAACGTAACAACGGAGTAAGCTTTCATAGGCTTAGTAAGTCATAAGTAAAACAAATAACTTTGCTGAAATAAACACATTCATATCATACACAAGGTCCAAGTGAAGTCTCATTTGGCTGAATAAGACTACACAAAATTTGCACATGGTCTAATTAATATTTTCTTGGCCTTGAGCTTATTGTCACAAAATGTTTTCATCCAATATCATTTACCATTCATTTCTTTTGTTCAATGAAGTCAATATAGAGTTCCATAACGAACTATAATTTCAATAATCACATCACCTAGCTACCACATATATTGCCATGTTAAAGACCAAGATGGTCGAATACTCACAAGCACCCAAGGCACACTTAGCATATAATTTCACTTGAATCTAAATTCCTCTATTATAGTTTAATCAAATACATTCTTATGACATTACGCATTGGCCAAACGTATCATAGTCACATGAACTGTGGTCACATTTACGTTCGTACACTTTTTCACATATGCATCACTTTATATACTTTCGATTCAATCCAAATTAAAAATCACATACAAGTACATGTTACATACCTGGTGAACTTAATGTACTGATCATCTTTAATTGTTGTTTCACTACTAAGTCACATAGTCTTAGACCTTGCACAAATCACATTTAACAGTGTCAAGAGATATCACCATTCGGTCAAATAGTTCAAACCCCATGTATGCACATATAATTTATCTATTTCATCCAAGCTTGAGATCATATACCCTTTCGCTTCTAAAAGCTTCATTGCTACTTCTAATTCAATCAATCAAACTAAAACATAACACTATAATCACATTCAATTTCCATGTTTAGAATCTCATATTCATGTCATAATCTTTCATGAACAATTTCATAGAATCAATACTCATTTAACATAACATATAACCATTTCATAATTGATTCCCACAGCATATTCGTAATTCAACCGAAGTCGAATTCACATAGCAAGTAAGCATCACGTACATAATACTTAACCTTTGTACACTTAAAATTTCCATAATTACCATTTAAACCAATTCAATCTTTCAATACTCCTAACCACTTGTTCATATGCACTCATTTCGTGCACATACATGAATGTATATACGTATTTAGAAACTTAGTTCTTTAGTTCATAATCACATTAATATCTTCGAATAATTCAACATGACAAGTATTAAATTTCCGTATAGGTATATAAAGGACCAAACATATTCCTTATCACATATACATAAAATGACCGAATACAATCCATACCTTGTATTTGCACACCTAGCCGAATGCAACTCAATTTGATAGATTTTCATGTAGCTAATTATATCATTACCTTAAAGGTATGCAAATAATCTTCAGCTTGAAATAATTCAACGGCACTTAGCCTGCTAGGTTTTAAGAACCTGTATTCATCACCGGCTAGAAACCTGCGGGACTTTAAGCTCGAACATATCATCAGTACAAAGCCTGCGGGACTTTAGCCTGGATATATTACCAGAAATCATTTCATATACTTCTTATTAACCTTGGCCTCATCAAATGTCTAATAATACAAACGTTTCACAATTGGTTATTCGGCCACATAATAAACACATAAGCTTACGTACATTTCACATTTGCCCATTCGGCCACACCACATATACAAGCATATATATAAGATAATGCTTTTATCATCACTTGCTAATATATCACATACTTTGCTTTCATTTAAGTAACCACTCGGCCATATTACATTTCTGAGTAACCATTCGGCCTCACTATACAAATAAAGATAGCACACATCTCACAATAGTTATTCATTATTACTTAACATGCAACCTTCGCAAAGCTCACTGAATCAAACAACACATCACCTTTATATATATATATATATATATATATATATATATCATTTAATTACAATCCGCTATATGCACAAACATATTTATATTTTGGTTATCATGACATGTATGTCTATATATACATATTCAACTTTATTCCAAATTTATTTACTCGAAACTTACTTCAATTCTCGAACAGTCAAGGGTTGGCTATTCAACCACTTTAGCTTTTTTTCATAAGGGCCATTCGGCCATATCATATATATATATATATATATATATATATATACACCCTTTCAATTTATTCATCATTTCATTGCAGCCATTTAGCAGCATCTTATATATAACTTACTTATAATTTATAATAACCATTTGGTTATATACATTTAAATACAATAGAGTCATAATCTTTTTAATATGTACTTAGCATATCATACTCAATCATATCATAGTCCTAAATACTTAAGAACTTACCTCAACTGTTATCGTATGGTATTATCGACTACTTAGCCACTTTCATTTTTCCTCGATCCAAGTTTGCCCCTCTATGCTCTTGAGCTTAATTAAACAAATGTAACTTATGGTTAATCGACTAGTCAAACATTTTATCATAGTATATTCGACTTTCTCCCTACTAACCATTCAAATTTTATAACACCAAAATGTTTATACACAAGACAAGGATAGTCTCGTATTAATAACTTACAACCGGCAAATTTCATTCCATGCATCTCAAATTACTTTCAAATTTAACCTTGCATTAATTTAAACTTACGAACCCATTTTAATAGCCACATAGCCGAATGTCATTTTAACACATAGTACTCAAGCATTTTCCTCAATTCATCTTCTAAGTTCACATTCGGCCTTTGTATAACAAATACAAATTAATTTAACTTTTAGTTCAATATTTAGCAAGATCAAACACACTTAACACATAACCTATATGGCCGAACATAACATATACAAAATAGCATTTTAATTCAACCAACTTATCTTAACACTTTCATATTGGACAGCAAATATAACCTCATTTCTAATTATCTAAATTTCATTCAACAACAACAATTCATTCACATCTCTTTCAATGACCACATTCGGCCATTATCAAAAATATATACATATATACACTTTCAAATGTATGTTAGCTATTTTGGCCGATTATCAACTATCAAATGTCACACATGAATATAAATTTCTAAAACTAAACACAATTTTCTCATTTGGCTAAAATAGTCGAATGCTACTCAATTTCTACCTTAGTCGAATCTCCATGCATCACAAAGACTTATATTAATTAATTAAACTAGTTTTCTTCTCACCTTTTTATCACTTTCATTTCAAAACATAAAGCATCCAAAATTTAGTACATTACCAACATGACCGAATGCTACAAATTCAATTTAGCCAAACACCAAAATTTCCCAAGCTTAATATCTATCCTTGTTCATCAAATTTAATTTATCCTTCACATATTTAACACCCAAGCATTAAATCATTCCCCTAAATACTATTTTAGCAAATTAATACATTAGTATATGACAACTATCTCACCCAAGCATAATAGTCAAATTCCTTAACAAAATATCCATACATATGCACATTTTACTAGCTCAACTATCACCTCTCCCTCATTTCTCATTAAGACGTGAAAGCCATAACCATTTCTTTGATTTCCTTTCATGGCCGTATACTCAAGATACAACAACATTCAAAATTTTGACATGGGCCAACTAGACAATGTTCTAGCCATGCTAAATTCACAAGAGTATAAAATAAAACACATAAAAATTACCTTTGATGCAAGCAAATGCTAATGGCCGATTGTTTATTTCCCTTCTCTTATTTACTCAAGGTTTCGGCTAAAAGGAAGAGACAATGGAGAAGAAACAAAACTTTTCTTTGTTTTTTTTTTTCCCAATATCACATAATATAAAATTCATAATATAATATCATTATCACATATTATAATGCATATATATTTATATAAGTATATATAAAATTCATGCCTTTTTAATTCATTTATCAATATGGTCGGCCACTATCTCCAAAAGTGGTAAATTGACATGCAAATCCATAGGTTTTGAAACCATACTATAATAGGCCATTACATAAATACCTTGCACATTTTTAAAGTTCTCACACAAGTCCCTTTTTATTAAATTTCACATCCAGTGCCAAAAATCAAAACATCAAAACTTCACATATGCATTTTCACACATAATAGGCACGAAATTTAATATTTAAATAATTTTATGACTCGATTTTGTGGTCCCGAAACCACATTCCGACTAGGGTCAAATTTGGGCTATCACACATATTATATTAAAATTTAGTTTTAGTTTAGTGATAAAATTAATATTTCATTGATGTAAATAACATAGGTTCAAATCCAATTATATGTAAATTTCTTTGACTTTTTAAAAAAAATAAAAAGGCTAAAGTACTCTTGAAGAATATAACTTATTTTTAATACAAAATTTTATTTTCATAATTTCCCTAACTAAGTTGGTACCCACTTGATTAGTGACACTAACTCAATTAGGGATTTTAGTAATAGTATAGATATAGGTGATAGTTTTATTTATTTAATAAAGTTCAAATTTATAATTTTCTTTTTAATTATTACAAATCTAAAATAAATACATAATTCAAATTTTGTTATTATATTATTATATAGTAATATTAAAAATATAAAATATAAAAATTTGAAACTTTATTAGATAAATAAAATATACACAAAGAGATTTTCCTTTCTTCTTTTTAAGGGTATTTGCACATTCTACTTGAATATGCCCAAAGCCATGACACTCATGACATTGAATTCCCTGTTTCATCTCCTTAATAGGTTCATTTGAGTCATTTTTGTTTTTGAATTTTCCCTTTTGAATAACCTCAAATGAATCATATCGTTTATTCCTTCCAAACTGCTTCTTGGCCATTTTGTTGAACCATTGAGTAAGCAAAGCCAACTATTCTTGCATCTATTTGATAATAGTGCTTTGTTTAGTGGGCACAGTTCCAAGCATTGGAAAGGCAACGTTCTTCTCATATTTCGATTTGCCCTTCTTAGTCTCTTCCATGTTATCTCAAAGGTTTGGAGGGATCCATTTAGCTCATCAATCCTCATGGCACTGATATCCTTGCCATCCTCAATTATTGTTACTTTGATGCTGAACCTCTTGGGTAGTGACTTAAGTATCTTTCTCACAAGTTTAGAGTTTGAGTACTCACTCCCTAAGGCAAAATCCTAATTGGACAGGTTATAAAGTTTTGCATAAAACTCTCCAATGGTTTCTTATTCCTACATCCTCGAAGTATCAAATTTGATTGTCAACATTTAAAGCTTGGATTGTTTCACTTTATTGGTCCCTTCATGAGCTATGTCTAGAATTTCCTAGGCCTTTTTGGCTTTAGTACACTTCGAAATCCTTCTGAACTCCTATGCACCTACCCTATAGAAAATAGCAGATAGTGTTTTAAAGTTAGCATTACCAATCCTTTCTTCTTCTGTAATCTAGGATGCCTTGGCCTTGGAAATTTTTGCTCATTCAATTTTTGTAAATGGATGAGTCCATCTGGTTAAAACAACCTTCCATTCTCGTTCATTCGTTGACTTAATGAATTCTTTTATCTTATCTTTCCAATATGCATAATGTGTTTCATTGAGCATAAAGGACGTGAGACTGGAGATGTAACACCCTAAACCTGGCCTAGACGTTATGGCTGAATTCAAAGGTGTCACAAAGAATAAGTTTTGATCACGATGTCAATACGATAAAACCATTTCAGTTTTTCAACTCTTATTTGCTTACATCCATTGTCAAAACGTTATTTGACTAATTAATTTGCCTCAAAACATGTTTTACAGCAGAAGCTTATGAAAACCATTTTATTTTGGAAATCCAATTTGCAATTTCAGAAAAACCTTTATTTGCGTAAAACCATCGTTTTCATAAAACATTTTACCAAAGCAATCAAATTATTAAACAAACCAAAAATCAAGAGTTAAAAACCAAACAATCTAGAAAGTCCCAGAATTTACAAACTCTCAAATAAATCCAAAATTTTAAATAAACTACAATTACTGAGTTTAAACAGTTTTAAGATTGAGTGGTCACCACTAGGTCTCCTCCGCACTGATCCGCCTAAGTCTGTGGATTACTTGAACAGAATGTACAAACAAATATGAGTTTTCGTAAACTCAGTGTGTAACCTAACAAAATTAAGCATACAAATGTATAGAAATCTAATATACAATTACATACAGATTCAAGCTCATGCCTATTTTAGATATAGTCAACAGAATCAGATATACAGATCATAATATACAGAATCCTACTCCCATCCTCTACACACCAACTCTAACCATCCCAACATACCATGTGGGGTTAAAAACACCCACCCATCCCTACACACCATATTGTGCCATTACAACATAATTCAAATAAGGTGCAGCCAAGCTGCCAGAATATATGCAAAGGTCACCTTTCAGAACACTTCCTCCATATGTACAATCCCACCCCTAAAACAGTTGCAGATATCAGATATAGAATTTACAGATTAGACATGCTCAACATGCTTATATACAGATAATAGACATGCATACAATAGAACAAATAGACATGCATAATAATGTCCTACTCAGAGCATACTACCAAAATAAACTAGGGTTTGGGTAGCCCTTACCGACTCTACAGTAGGCTCATAGTCGATCAGAACGACTGATGCGACCCTAGGGAAAATTTCAGAAATATGGGCCCATATGCTTGTGTGGCTTGCCTATGTAGCCCACACACCCAGATTGGCCTTGCCTGTATGGCTCACATGGCCTGGCCCAAAACTCACATGCTCGTGTGACGTGATCGTGTGGGCCTACACGCCCTACTCGGCCTAACCCGTATGACCCACACGGCCACACCCACACTATCACACGGTCGTGTCTTGCGTACAACTATGCATTTGTCGATCATATGGCCATGTCATCGTACACAGCTAACCACACGGGCGACCACACACTCGTGTGGCGTCGAAAAAACAATTTTTCAACCTTTACTGAGATTTGATTTTTTGTGTTTCGGGAACACACTTGGTACGATTTTGATGTTACCGCAAATAACCATCCTCCAGAACCTAAAAATTGACATATCAACACTTAGAATCAAACTTAAAACATGATTAAACTGAAAACTCGAGACCGACAATAGTTCAAATCAAATGTTCATCACTTACCCCAACAATTTGAACGATTAACTATGACTCCGCAAGAGTTGAGTCACGATCTCCTCGATTCGCTGCTACCAAAACTTGGGTTCAACATCAAAAGAAAATTCAATCGTAGCTCTTAACGGGTTAAAAGTAAAGACTTCCTGCTTGACCGAAACATACCACTTACTTACCAAACGAATAAATACAGAGATTCAAAACATTGCGATAAGGTATCACAATTTTCTTGCTAAAACAAGGAGGCAAAAGAGAAAAAAATCCAGTTGAAAAGAAAAGGGGAAGAAAACGGCAGAAGAAGAAAAAGAACATCAGTTTTTTTCTAGAAAGAGAGAATTTTGAAAAAAACATGAATAAAAAAAATTACCCCAAACCCCCTTTTTTTGCCACTAACCCACTAACTTACTACTTTCTCAGACTTTCAATTCAACTGAAACTCCATCAGACAACCGAGCAAAGATTAATACCCATGCTCTAGTAGGAATTCAAACACAGGACCTCCTATACACCAATTTCTTTACTACTCGAACTAGCAGGCTCATTCTAATTTGGATTAACAAATAATTTTATATAAGCCCACTCCACAAGGGTAAGGCTTGGATCTAAAAATAACCAAAATTTACTAAAGGTAAAACTTGAACTTGGGACCTCTCACACAGACCCAAAACACTTAGCCATTGAAGCAGATACACATTTGTGTCAGAATTTACAGGAACAAAAATAAATTATTTAAGGCGTTACAACTCTACCCCCTAAAAGAAATTTTAACCTCGAAATTTACCTGATTAGAATAGATGAGAAAACTGTTGACGCATCGAGTCTTCAGGTTCCCATGTGGCCTTCTCAGTGCCATGATTCTGCCACAAAACTTTACTAAAGGAATGGACTTCCTCCTCAAAACCTTAATATCACGATCCAAAATCTGAATCAGCTCCTCCTCAAAAGTCAAATTCGCTATAACCTCAATCTCCTCAACAGAGACAACATGAGATGGATTAAACCGGTACTGCCTCAATATTGAGACATAAAACATATCGTGGATACTGTCCAACTCTAGAGGTAGCTCCAACTGATAAGCGACCGGTCCCACACACTTCAGAATTCAATATGGCCCAATGAACTTAGGGCTCGATCGAATCTCAAAACTTTCTTCCACAGAGAAACCATAAGAAAGATGAAGTCTCCCACATGGTACTCAATATCTTTCTTTTTCATATCTACATAAGACTTCTGTCTATCAAAAGTCGCCTTCAAACGACCCTGAATCAGTCTAACCTTATCTTCGGTCTCAAAAACCAACTCAGGACCCAAAACCTGACGTTAACCCAACTTAGTCCAACATAACAGTGTATGACATTTACAACCATACAAAGCCTCGTAAAGTGTCATCTAAATGCTGGCCTAAAAACTGTTATTGTAAGCGAATTCAGCTAGCGATAGATAATCCTCCTAACTACCTCGAAAATCAATCGCACAACTCCGAAGCATATCCTCCAGTATTTGAATCACCCTCTCAAATTGGCCATCGGTCTGAGGATGGAACGCAGTACTGAAGTCCAATCTCGAACCCAGAGCCTCATGCAATTTCTTCCAGAACCGAGAAGTGAAGCGAGGATCTCTATCATATATTATTGAAACAGGAATCCCGTACAGTCTTACAATCTCAGAGATATAAAGCTTTGCTAACTTGTGTAGAGAGTAGTCCATCTGAACCGGAATAAAATAAGCGGACTTGGTCAATCGATCCATGATGACCCAAATAGAATCCTTCTTAGTGGGGGTCTATAATAGCCCATTTTTGGTAAAAATTGAAACAGTGTTTCAGGACCACAAATCCTATTTCAGAAAGAAAATTTATTTTAATATTATTTTATGGTCTATAGTATGATGGAAATGTTATATGAATTATTTTAATATTATTTTATGGTCTATAGTATGATGGAAATGTTATATGAAATTTTTTTAAAGAAATTTTATCGGTTACATGTCTAACTTGATAAAGGACTAAATTGCACAAAGTGAAAAAGTTGAGTTCTAATAACTAAAGGGATTAAATAGCTATAGAGCTTTAAAGTAGAGGCCCTTATATGGTAAATAGACCATTTAAATGATGAATCATCCATGGAAAATAAAATAAAGAAAAAGACAAAATTAGAAAGATAAAAAAATAATAGTGATAAATAATAAACAAAAAAGAAAATATTAATATATCATCTTCTTTCCCAAAATGCTATGGAAACCCTAGGAGAGAGAAAGGAAACTAATCAAGCTTAATTAGGTATGTTTTCTTGACCCGTTTTAATAATTTTTATATTTTCGGGATTGTAGTAACCTAATCTATCTATTTTGAAGATTAATTTGTAAAGTTATCAAAGTATCAAAGTTTTTTCATGGATGAGTATGCTAAAAATTTGAAATTTATGGCAGAAAATGATAGGTTGTTGAAAGATAAACAACTTTTGTTGAAGGAATTTTGATGAAATTATGATTTAGGGATTAAATTGAAAAAAAGTGAAATCTATGGAAAAATTCTAAATTTTATGAAATACATGGGCTGTAAATGTTACATGTAAAATTTGACTAAGCTTGGAATAAGAATTAAATTGTAAGAATTTCATTTTTCGAGCCTAGGGACGAAATCATCCTTTATTAAAAGTTAGGGGCAAAATGGTAATTTTGCCTAAAATATAAATTCGACTGAATTGAGTATGAATTGATGTTAAAATTCCTCACATAGATCCGGATTGACCAAATTCAGAGTTAGAACGAGGAAAAGAGAAATGTCGGATTAGTAGACTTTATGAACACGAACAGTAGTCGAGGTAAGTTCGTGTAACTAAATTGTGTTTATTTATATAATTGAAATAAATATTGTATATGTGGATTGTAGAATTTCTATGTATATAAAATTGATTGAATTTCTGATGAATGTGTACATTTAAATTTTATAAATGGCATAAGTATATGAAATGATCACTATGCCCAAAAATGTCAAGTCCCATTTGAATGAATAAAGTCGATGGATACTGGATTTCTCGATTGATATTGATCTTGCAAATGTTGTAGACATATCGTAGCTCGAAAAAGCATCCCGATATAAGTCTTCTCAAGCTTCTTGTTATAGTGTTCTTGCGAGTATCCTGATTGGTAGTGATTTGCATGTGTTACGCACTACCACAACTCTTTGTGAGCATCCCGTTATTTGATCTGTTGTGATCCTGCATATGTTGCAGACATAAACGCAGCTTTTTATGAGCATCTTGTTATGCGATTGATTGTAATCTTGCATAAGTTGCAGACACAAAGGCAGCTCTATATGAGAGTCATTTTAGTGCTCGCTTGAACTTCCCATTTTAAGCTATCCGGTGCTTCCTGATAGTGCTCTTCGGAGCTTCCCGTTAAGTGCTCTTTAGAGCTACCCGATATAGGTTCTTTATGAGCTTCCCATTATTAAGCTTGGATAAACTTCCCGTTACATGGCTCAATGAGCTTTTCGTTATAGTGCTTAAGAGAGAGCTTTCTGTTTAAGTGCTCTAATGAGTACCCCCGGACATGAACTGTTGAATTCTGATTTGTACACTTCAAGTGTACTATCAGTGTATCCATCGACGTTTTCAATGATTCAATGGGTAAAAGGCTGACTTGAAAAGATATGAACATGAAATGAATTATTATACGTATCTGCCCGAAGTACATGAAAATGATGATACTTGATAATATGAGATGATAATCCATGAACATAGAATTTACTTGCTGAATATGTTCATTCATGACTATAAAATTGTACACCTTGAGTGTACTATCTGTATGACATTGATATTTTTCAAATGAGTAAATGAGAGAAGTTTTGACGTGAAATAACCTGAACTCGAGATGAAATATTATGAAAATGTACTTGAAATATCGGAATATGGTTTGTATGTGTTATATAAATACATGATGTGAAAAGTATATGTACATGGAAATTTGGTTATTGTTGAGCCTATACATGTTTATTGATATATGAATGAATTATATGACTAACAAGGGTGATGAAAATATGTGTTAGGGCTCGTGATCAAATTGATTGAATGTGCCTTGTATGTTTATCTTGAACATAAAAAAGAATGGCAAGTTAATTACCATGTTATATGGACTTACTAAGCATTATATGCTTACTCTATTTTATTTTCCCTATTCTATAGTAATTCGGAAGCTCGTTGGATTGGAAGCTTGGTAGAGATCACTCACACTATCCATTGGCCCATTTTGGTATATATGGTAAATTAATTACGGTTATAATGGCATGTATAGGTTAACTTAGCTATTGATGGCATTTAAATGTTTTGGATTGTAACTAGCTATTGGTATGGCTTGTGTTTGATATATTTTGAGATGTATATATATGGCCTTGGCATGTTTGATAGGTAAAATATTATATGATTAATGAATGGTAAGTATATGGATGATTTGATTAAAAATGTTCAATTGGACAAGATTTGAGTATAAGAATTCAATTAAGGAGAATGTTATGTATATGATTTGGTTTTAGCTTGGTTTTAATATCTTAATTAATTGGTGAATATAATTAAGTGTTAATATAGGTGGAAGTCAAGTTTGGGTGAGAAATAAGGCTAGGAAATGGCCTTATTTTGTCCACACTGGCAAAGACACGGGCGTGTGTCTCAGCCGTATGTGACACACGACCTAGCATATGGGCGTGTATTCTGGCTGTGTATTCCCTGCATCTTAAAATTTCAAAACAGAGTACTTGGAATTGATCATACAGCCTAGCACACGACCATGTGACCCTTGCACTTAAATAAATTGAAAAACAGAGAGTTACACGAGTTAGGGACATGAGCGTGTGCCCTACCTCATATGCCACACGGCCTGAGACAGGGCATGTCACTAGGCTGTGTGAGCCACACAGCCTAAACACACGGGCGTGTGACCCCTGAACCTAGGGAAAAATTTAAAATTTCACAAAAAATTCTCTAAGTTTTCGATTTAGTCCCGATTTATTTATAATGCATGTTTTAGACTTTAAGGGTTCATATAAGGGACTTTATGTTTGATTTCTAACATGATTACCGTATTTAATGAAATATCTATTTACATCATCTATAAATTTTGGTAATGCTTTGTAACTCTGTTACGGCGACGAATACGGGTTAGGGGTGTTACAATGTCACAGGCAACCCACTAATGAAGTCCATCGTTACTCGTTCCCATTTCCATAAGGGAATTTTAACAGGTTGTAACAAACCTGAAGGGAACTGGTGCTCAGCCTTAACTTGCTGGCACGTTAGACAATAAGCAATGAAATTCGTAACCTCACGCTTCAAACCCGACCATCAATACAGTTCACGGAGATCTCGATACATCTTATTACCACCAGGATGCATAGCATTAGGGCTACTATGCGCTTCTCTCAGAATCAATTGCCTCAAATCAGAATCATTTGGTACAAAAATTCGACCTCAAAAACACAGAACTCCCTCTTTATTCAACCTAAAATTCAAAGTATTTCCACTCTCAATCAGACGGAATCGCAAACGTAGAGACTTATTGTAACAGCCTATTTTCAGTGAAAATCGAAACAATGATTTTGGAACCACAAATCTGAGATCAAAAAATTTATTTTATTATTAAATTAAGGTCTATAGTATGATAGTATGATTGCATGAAAATTTCGTTAAGAAATTTTATCATTTGTATGCTTAATTTGTGAAAAAAGGACTAAATCGCTAAAATGTAAAACTTGTGTTCTATTAGCTAAAGGTGTCAAATAGCTATAGAACTTTAAAGTAGAGGTACTTATGTGGTAATTAGACCATTATAATGGTTAATGGACATTTATGGACATTGTTTATGAAATTATAAAGATTAATAATAAAGGTTAATTTTGGTAATTAGTAATTAAAGTTAAAATTAATAAAACCAAAAGCGATTTTTGACTCGATTTTTAATGATTTTTATGTTTTTGAGGTTACTGTAACTTAATCTAGCTAGCCGAAGGACTAATTTGCAAAACTGTTAAAGGTTTAGGATGTTACCATTGATTAATATATATGTGTTTTGATGTTTGATGATAGAAAATAAAACCTTGTTGTTAGATAAACAACAATTGTTAAGTGATTTTTAATAAAATTGTCAATTAGGGATTAAATTGAGAAATGTGGTAAATTGTATGGTAAATGTGTGAATAAATGAAAAATATGAGCTGTTATAAGCATAGATGGTATTCGGCTAGCTTGGGTTAAGGCTAAATTGAATAAATTTGCATTTTTATTTGATAAGGACTAAATTGTAAAGAATTCAAAATTTAAGTGCAAAAGTGTAATTTTGTCATAATATGAATTTGTGGACTGAATTGAATAGAATGTGTTTTAAATGAGTCAAATTTTATTATATAGCTCAAGAAAAGCAAAGATTGGAATTAGATCGGGGGAAAAACAAAGTATTGGATTAATAGCTCGATTTTTATCTGTATAAATACGAGGTAAGTTCGTATGATTAATAAGATTTACATTACATGTGTTAAATGCTTAAATTATGCAATTATGATAAAATGACAATTGCAAAAGTCATCGACGAGGCTTCAACAGAGAATAGATCACATTTGAACCTTAGGAATAGATAGAATACAAATGATATGTCATTAGGGTTTACCGTGATTATGTGATTTGGGTGCTGGTCCTGTATGTCCTACCGATGGCTGAGTTTTCCTACACATGTTGCGGATACTCGATAGCTTGTGTGAGCAGCACCGTGCAGCTACGTCTTGACTGACAGCTTGTGTGAGCAGACCCAATGATAGCTCGAAAGTGAGCATGTATATGACATGTGATAGAGGTGGTTTATCCACGTATATGACACTTAGTGTGTGAGATACCTGAGTATCCGATACTATTCCGAATGGTTCAATGGGAAAAGATGATAGTATGAGGATATAAGGGAAGATACAGATTAGTTCAGGTATGTAACACCCCTAACCCGTATCTGTTGCCGGACTAGGGTTAAGAGTATTACCGGACATAGCAGAACATTTCATAAAATTTTCACTAATCATTATTCAAATAACATCATATCATATCAAAACATCACATATAGTCCCTTTAGAAGGTCTATAAGACCTTAACATACATTAGAAAAGGGTCAGGACTAAACCGAACACATAGAAAAATTTTCTGAAACTTAACAAATTTTCAAAGTTTCAGAGGTCACACGCCCGTGTGACTAGGCCGTATGCCTCACACGGCATTAAACACGCCCATGTGTCTAGGCCGTGGAAAAATAAGGCATACATACTGACTTCTCTACACGACCACCAGACACCCCCGTGTGCCAGGCCGTGTGAAAATTAAGGAGGTTACTGACTTGCTCACACGGTCAGTCACATGCCTATGTGTCCACCAGACACCCCCGTGTACTCGGCCGTGTCAATCTAAAAGGGTATACTGACTTGGCCATACGGCCTGGCACACACTCGTGTGCACGACCGTGTGGTCTACCCAGGCTCACTTTGAAATGGCCCTCGAGCAACACGGCAGAGACACACGCTCGTGTCCCTGCCCATGTGGGCACAAAATAGGTCATTTACAAGGCCAATATGCCACCCAATTTTGGGTCTTCCCTACAAGCTCAAAATCAACACATTTCATACCTAATTTTGCAGCCAATTCATGACCAAAACATACTTCATTCATGCCAAATCATCATCAACCAACTTTATGCTTATTTCCATACCAAAACATACCAAAATTCACAAATCAATTTCATTCAATCATACATAATTATATTACCAATTTATCACTTTCATTCACAAACCCAAATCATACCAAATTCCCTTTCAAGAACATATCAAATTGACCATTTCATTTGGTCATTCATTAGCATCAAAACATACCAAATTTGCAACACAAAGCATTTACCAAAACCAAGCCATAATTGCAACCATGATCAAGCCATTTCACATGGCAAGATATATACATATATCAAAACATATCCAAATACTTCTAGCTTATACATGCCATAATTCATTATCCACATTTTCAAAAGGTACGAAAACAAAGTTCGATAATATGGTGATGATCCTCGACAATCTCCAAGCTCCCAGTAGCTTCGATATCTATAACACAATTGAAAACACACACAAAGTAAGCTACAAAAAACTTAGTAAGCTATATACAAATAAACTTATCACATAACTCTATTTTAATCCAAATCATTCATGAATCTCAAGGCATAACACAATATCAAATTCATATTTCTCATATAGTTCAATTTTAGACATAGCTCCCTTGCATATAATACATCTTTTTCTCATCAAATTCATTCATTTAACACATAGCCACAAGTGCACATATACTTGCCTCTCATTGTCAAATTTCATATACAATTCAAACGTACCTGAATCGAATGAACATTCATATACTCATTCATTACTTGGAATGCCCATTGAATCATTCGGAATCAAATAGGATACTCGGATAGCTCGAAAATCTCGTACAATGCCAACGTCCCAGACGTGGTCTTACATGTAATCGATATCGATGCCACTGTCCCAGACAGGGTCTTACACGAAATCAAATATGATGCCAATGTCCCAGACATGGTCTTACACTTAAATCTCAAATCGATGCCAACGTCCCAGACGTGGTCTTACACGAAAGCACATATCGGATCCTATGTCATGACATATGCATCCTAGCTATTCCTAAGGTTCGTACGGGACTTTTCAGATGTCGTCGCATTATCGGAACTTTCTCGATTTCACATATTTGGATCTCATAACCATTCATCACAATTCAAATATCATATAAGCATAATTAAATCAATTCAACACATTTATTTGTATATAGACTTACCTCGTTCGGATTCAGATGGATGAAAATGATTACTCGACCACTTTCGATTTCCCCCGATCTAATTCCATTTTCTTTTGTTCTTGATCTATATAAATTCAAATTTGAATTTTTTCAATTTTACATTCATTCAAATCAATCCATAAACACATATTTAGGGCATTTTACAAATTAACCCTCACATTTTCACATTTTCACATTTTAGTCTATATTTCACAAAATCACAAAATATGCATAATTTCATTACACAATAGCTTAGCCAAATTTTCCCTTAACTCATATAAGCCTACATATTTCATTTATTTCACATTTTAGCCCCTCAATTTCTCATTTTCATAAATTAACCAAAAATACTCAAATTCATGAAAAATTCAAATACAAAACATGTTAATCCAACAAATATCTTTCATTTTCTATCAACTAACATCACAAAGCTCACAATTTCATCAATGGCACATCTCAAAATCTTCATCAAATTCTAAAATTGAGGCATGAGCTTAATAAAGTGCTAAGCAACAATCACAAAAATATAAAAATTATAAAAAACGAAATCGAAAACATACCTTAATCAAATCAAAATTATAGCCGAACCCTAGGAACACTTGTTCTTTCTTTTTCCTTTTAAATTTCGGCAATATGAGATGATAATGGCCACATTTTAATGTTTGTTTTATTTAATTCTTATTAATACACCGATTACCAAAATATCCTTGGTTATAAAACACATGAAACATATTAATTAAGGCCATTAATGTCCACTAATAATTCAAATGGTTTAATTATCAATCAAGGCCATCATATTTAAAAGCCAAAACAATTAAACACATTAAACATATAGAATGTCACTTTTATCTTTTATGCGATTTAGTCCTTTTATAAAAATTAAACACTTAATCGATCAAATTAATTTACAAAATTTTTACACATATCAATTAATATACCATAAGCACAAAAAATAATATTAAAATATTTTTCTAACTCGGATTTGTGGTCCTGAAACTACTATTTCAACTAGGGTTTAAACTGGGCTGTTATAATTTACTTGTGGTAAGTTTGACAAGTAAGTGATAATTGATGAATTCATATGATGAGTAAGTGATTAATGATGAATTCAAATATGTTCCATATGGTTATGGCAATGTGCTACTTGTTAGATTGAATGAAGTTTATTTACATTTACTTATACTTCTTTAAATTGCAAATGAACTGATATATTGCACTTATTAGTCATACGAGATTACTAAGTTTTATAGCTTACTTTGTTTATTTTTCCATGTTTTATAGTGATTCAAAAGCTCGCTCCATTTGGAAGTCATTAGAGATCTCATCACACTATCGAGCTATTATTTTGGTATTTTTGAACTTGTGTGCTTGGTTATATGGCATATATAGGTGTTATGGATAATATGGTCTATATGTTTGTGATGTGTATAACCAATTGAATTGGCTTGTAAATGATATATGTAAAGGTTATATGGTTAGCCATGTGATTTGACTTATTTTGTTATACTTGGTGATGTATATATATGTATAAATAGCCTTTTGTTATGTGGTTTAAAATTTCAATGTGAATGGTTGTTGTGAATTGGTACTTTGAGTACCAAATGGTTAAAATTTGAGATATGGTATGCATATGGTATAGGTAAAATAATGTATAGTTGAAAGTAACCATTTAGGTGATTTTTTGATGTGAAATTGGTATGTTTTAGATTGGCAAATTATGATGTTATGAGTATTATAGTTGTTGGTATTGGAATTGCATGATTTAGGCTTGGTTGAGAGTGGTTTGAATGCCTATTGATGCTATGTTATATGCCATTTGACATGTTTAGGTTGATGTATATTTGGGTGAGAAATGTGGCTTGGAAATTAGCCTATTTTTGTCCACAAGGGTAGAGACACGGGCGTGTGTCTCAGCCATGTGTATGTGTCCCATGTAGTTTTTAAAGGAAGCAAGTCAGTGAGTTACACAGGCTAGTCGCACGAGCGTGTGGTTGGCCGTATGACATAAGTCAGAGAGTTACATGGGGTAGGACACGGTCTAGGACACGACCATGTGATCTCATTTCGAATGTCCACATGGCCTGTGACATGGATGTGTCTTGTGGCCGTGTGTCTGACCACACGTGCGTGTGTCCCCTATATTTGAAAATTTTCAATGTTTTCCCAAAATTTTCCCAAGTTCTCATATTAGTCCCAATTGTTTTAAATGTATGATTTAGCCCTCGAAGGCTCATATTAAAGACTATATGAATATGTGTGAATGATTTATGTTTAGAATGAGAAATGCATTTGAAATGTATGATGAATTATGTTATAAGTCTGGTAATACTCCGTAACCCTATTCCGGCGATAGATACAAGTTAATGGTGTTACACTCATCCCCTAATTGCTTATCTCGAATCTGATCAATCCAAGTCGGCTTAACTTGCAACTCGGTTAACAGACTCCCATCATTAAACAGACTAAGATGAGCGAACATCGCTCTCAAATCCGTCATCACTCTACGACTTAGAGCATGGACCACTACATTGGCCTTACCAAGATGATACTCGGTCGTGCAATCATAATCTTTGAGCAACTCATGCTGTCTAAAATTCAACTCCTTCTGGGTAAGGAGATACTTGAGGCTTTTGTGATTAGTGTAAATAATACACTCTCTCCATACAGATAGTGCCTCTAGATTTCAATGCAAAAATCATAGTAGGCAACTCGAGATCATGCATCGAATAATTTCCTTCATGTGCCTTAAGTTGACAGGATGCATATGCTACAACTTTACCATCTTGCATCAATTCACATCCCAAACCGACATGCGATGCATTACTGTAGACCACAAATTCTTTACCAAGTTCAGGCTGTATCAGAACAAAAGCCTAAGTCAGAACAGACTTGAGCTTCTCGAAGCTCAATTGGTGCGCATCAGTTCAAACAAAAGGAGCACCCTTACTTAGAAGCTTAGTCAAAGCAGCTGCAATCAGAGAGAACCCCTTGACAAACTGCCAATAATAACCTACAAGACCTGGAAAACTACGGATCTCAGATACATTCTTAGGCTGTTTCCAATCAAACACCACCTCAATCTTTCTAGGATCAACTCAGATCCCCTCAGTAGAAACCACGTGCCCCAAAAAAGTCACCTCTCACAACCAGAACTCACACTTGCTCAACTTAGTGTAGACCTACTTTTTTCAGAGTATCTAAAGCACTACTCTAAGATGTTCATCATGCTTATCCTCAGTCTTAGAGTAAACCAAAATATCGTCGATGAAAACCATGATGAACTGATTCAGATATGGCTGAAACACTCGGTTCATCAAATCCATGAATGCTGCCGGAGCATTCGTCAGACCAAAAGGCATAACTAAGAACTCGTAGTGTCCATAACGAGTCCTAAATGCAGTCTTATGAACATCAGCCTCCTTAACTCTAAGCAGATGATACCCAGATCAAAGATCAATCTTAACATCAGCCTCCTTAACTCAAAGCTGATGATACCCATATCAAAGATCAATCTTAGAAAACATCGAAGCCCATCGGAACTGATCAAACAGATCATTGATCCTCAGAAGTGGCTAATTATTCTTCACAGTTAGTTTATTCAGTTACCGATAATCAATACACATCCTCATGGTCCTATCATTTTTCTTAATGAACAAAATCGGTGCCCCCTACAGAGATACACTAGGACAGATGAAACCACGATCTAAAAGCTCTGTAAGCTCCTTCGATATCATTCGGTGAGGAGCGATGGACACTAGAGCTATACCCGGTAAAAGCTCAATGTTGAACTCAACTTCTTGATTCAGAGGTAAACCCAGTAACTCCTCAGGAAAGACATCCGAAAAATCCCTTACTGTTCTAATATCCCCGATAGAAGAGTCCTTAGAATTAGAAACACTGAAGTAAGCCAAATAAGCCTCACACCCTTTTCGAACTAGTTTTTCAGCCACAACAGCGGAGATCACATTAAACAGATAATCTCGACACTCACTGATCACAACCACCTCATTATCATCCCTAGTCCCTAGAACGACCTTCTTAGTCATGCAATCCAAACTAACTCGGTGCTTAACCAACCAGTCCGTACCCAGAATTAAATCAAACTCCCCAAACGAAAGCTCCATCAAATTTTTTAGAAATACATCCCCTTGCACCTCTAACGGAACATCCCTATAGAGTTTACTAACCTGGATAGACTGCCTCAACAGACTCAGTTTAGTAATCTCACTAGAAGTGCTTTCAACAGAAATCCCCAAATTTTTAGAAACGAAACTAGCTACATAGGAGTGTGTAGAGCCTATGTCTATCAAAGAAGTATAGGGTATATCAAAAATACAGAACATACCGCTGATAATATCTGGAGCATATCTATCCTCGCAGAGTCGAATAGCATAAACCAATGTCGGCTACCTCGCCTTAGTCTGACTAGCACCTCTTCCCAGTACTCTCTATCCACGGCCTAAACAATTACCACCCTTAGCTGGTCCATGGCCCCTAGGTGGCTGCTAAACTGCCCTCTGAGGTTGTACAGAAACTGGCCCCGAAGCTTGCACCTGATTTGCCCTTTGTGGACACTCTTTAATTCGATGCTCCAAAGACCCACATCTCAAACAAGCCCCAATCCTCCTCCAACACTCGCCCGAATAGTGCTTACCACAGTCCCCACATAGTTGAGTCCCAGCAGGGACAATAGGAACCCCCACTCTAACCGGCCCATCAGGTTTGGCCTTTTTCTTTGGCCTCTAAATAGAACTAGAGCACTCTAAATCCCTCTCCTTCTTACCTCTCTCATGGTCCCTATTCTGCCACTCCACGCACTTAACCTCTTCGGCAATCTTCACCTTATCAACAATAACAAAAAACACATGCTCCCTTTGTGGAGCAATCAGAACTCTCAAACTATCCCTTAATCCATCCTTAAAACAGACACACTTTTCATATTCAGATGCCACCATGCCTCAAGCGTAGCGACTCAACCTCAGAAACTCAGCCTCATACTCAGCCACTAATCTATCACCTTGCGTGAGATTCATGAACTTACGCCTATGAGCATCCATATAACTAGCACCCACATACTTCCCTAAGAAGGCAGTCTTGAAGAAATCCCAGTTTAGACGATCAGGCTGAGTACCCTCGTCAGCAATTAACCACCACTGATATGCCTCGTTATGAAGCAAGGAGATTGCACCCTTCAGTTTCTACTCAGGAGTATAGTCTAAATCATTCATAATTCTCTCAGCGGCCTCCAACCAATACTTGGCCACAGTAGGGGCGACTCCAGTGATACTACTAAACAGCTCAGCACCATTGGATTGAAGCCGTTCAGTTACCGACCCACGACCACCAAATCCAAAATAGGGTCTAACGACCCTCTCCAATATCCTCAACATGACTTGGGATAATGTGTTGTCCCCAGCCGAATAGCTTTGAGACCCAGTCTCAGTAGCAGGCGAAACTGGTGTCTCACTCGTATCTAAATTCAGCATACTGCCCAGAGAGGAAGACTCAGCTCGAGCCCCATATATCCTCTACTACAGCCACAAATACCACGTTTTTGAATTCCACGAGTGCTTATTGTATAATTTGAACACTTGCTCGTAAGGGCCCATACGTTCATGTGACGTGCCCGTGTGGGCCAAAATGCCCTACTCGGCCTAGCCCATGTGACCCATACGGCCACACCCATACCATCACACGACTATGTCTTGTGCACGGCCATACCTTCATCGATCACACGGCCATGTCATCACACACAGCCAACCATACGGGAGACCACACGCTCTTGTGGCGTCGATAGAACAGTTTTTTAGCTTTTGTCGAGATTTGATTTTCTGTGTTTCGAGAACACACCTGGTACAGTTTTGATATTACCGAAAATAAGCACCCTCTAAAACCTAAAAATTGACATACCAATACTTAGAATCAGACTTAATACATGATTAAACTGAAAATTCAAGACCGACAATAGTTAAAATCAAATGTTCATCACCTACCCCAACATTCCGAACAATTGACTATGATTTCGCAAGAGTAGAGTCACGATCTTCTCAATTCGCTACTGCCAAAACATGAGTTCAACATCAACGAAAAATTCAATCGTAGCTCTAAACAGGTTAAAAGCAAATACTTTATACTCGAATAAAACATACCACTTACTTACCAAACAAGTAAATGCAGAGATTTGAAACACCGCAATAAGGTATCACAATTTTCTTGCTAAAACGAGGAAAAAGAGAAAAAAATCCAGTTGAAAAGAAAAGGGGAAGAAAACGAAAGAGGAAGAAAAAGAACGTTAGTTTTTTTTCTAGAAAGAGAGAATTTTTAAAAAAAAAATGAATAAAACAGTATTACCTCAAGCCTCGCCTTTTTTCTCCTACTAACCCTCCTCAGACTTTTAGTTCAACAGAAACTCCATCAGACAACCAAGCAAAAATTAATACTCATACTCACACAGGGATTAGAACATAGGACCTCCTACACACAAACTTCTTTACCAATCGAACCAGCAAGCTCATTCTAATATAGATTAACAAACAATTTTATATAAGCCCACTCATCAAAGGTATGGCTTGGATCTAAAAATAACCAAAATTTGCTAAAGGTAATACTTGAACTTGGGACCTCATACACACACCCAAAACACTTAACCACTGAAGCAGATACACATTTGTGTTAGAATTTACAGAAACAAAAACAAATTATTTAGGGCGTTACAGGAAATCCTTTCATTGCAAGCAAGTTTAATAACCAGGATAATCACTATTTATATTAGGTGAGACAATTTGAGACCAATTGCAGAAACAAAGGGTACCTGCTTTGCAAACAGAAACCGTGGCTAAAATAGTATTTTGAATTGTGGCCACGATTTCAACTACGATATCAAAAGTGTGAAAACATAAAGATGAACACCAAGATTGTTTACGCAGTTTGACTTTAGTCTACATTTGTGAGGCTTTGCCTAGAGTAATGATCCATCATCTTTCTCACACTATAACCAATTATTTAAGCCCTAACATCAGTCTCACTCTTACTAATTTAGTGACCTCATTGTTGTACAAAGACTAGATCACTATGCTTCCCCCTTGAAAGCTTAGTTTTGCAATACAATAGACTCTCTTCATTGCTTACAAAAATAATATACACATAAAACATTCCTAACTTCAACAAATTTTTGCTCTCTCAATCTCTAAGTTTGCTTTAACCTACACAAAATTTAAGTTTATATACTACATAAGTTTTACTTAAGAGTCAAAGTCTAATCACTTTAATATAAAGTAAAGCTAAAAACTAACATAGGATAATAATTTCATAGGAGTTTTGATGTAATCCAATGTCTTCAATTATAGAAAGTGACTTTACTTGTTCCGAACCATACTTAATCCGCAAGAACCAATCTTCAAGTCTACAATTTTAACTAAATTGGTCTTCATGTTTTGGGCTCTAACTCATCCAAATATCTTCAAAATAGATAGCCGAATACTTTTTTTTCTAAAATTTGTCAACTCTAAATTACACAAGTAAAACAACAAAATAGTGGCTTAAGCTATGACCACTATTTCAGTCACATAAACAACAAAATTCACAGTGCCTTCAAAAGTGTCAACAAAAACATTTATACCAAGACAATATTTTATACTGTTAAATGTAATATATATTGATATTTTCATAACTATTATTAAAAATATGTACCTCTTACAACATAAGTCCAAATAAAAGTTAAAACATTCAATAATAAATCATTTTTAGAAGGCTTAAATATAAAATTGGAACTTGAACTTGTCCACTTTTCTCAAATTGGTACTTAAGGTTTTTTTCTTGTCCCAGATTGGCACCCAAACTTTTTTTTCCATTAACTAATTTGATACTTTCTTTTAACATTGTTAAGTCCAGAACAGGTGGCAGTGCCAGACAACGACACGTGTTATTTGTGACATCATGATGATGCCATTATCTAAAAATTAAATTAAAAATTATTAATAATTTTAAAAAATAAAAAAATGATAAAAACATACTGCCACATTTTTTTCTTTCCCAGATTTCTCTTCTTTTCTTTCCTTTCGTTTCTCCTTATCTTCTTTTCTCTTTCTTCTTCCCTCAACCCTAGTCTACGCCACCATGATTGGTTACTTTTCTGGCCCAAAAGTGGCACCTAGTTGTTGCTCTCCATTCCCTCTTTTGAATGCTTAGACTAAATTTCCCAAAATTTTCCCAAAAGCCATAAAAATGCCTTCAACTTTTGAACTTCTCTAATACCAATCTAAAGATCCAACAGTTGAACCATCTTGTAACTTCGACCACGACTTCTCCTTAGTATGATGAACTTATTCATTACTCAAATCTCTTAAATGGATTGGCTATTGCAGCCATAATGGTCGGTATTTGGCCCTTTGCCGAATCATTTTCTACAGCTATAGGGTTTGAGGGTCTTAGAATCATAAAGGATTGAAGGGTTGGTTGATGGGGGTTAGAAGTTAATGGTTCTTGTAAGCAAACAAAATTGTTGCATATTTGGGGTTTCTTTTTTCACAATTTCAAATTTGAGTTTTTTTGTTTGTTTTGCTTTGTTTCTTTATATTCTAATTAGTTTTAGGATTAAATGAGTTATGTTTTTTTTTTGTTGAATATCTATTTCAAGTATTCATTTAATTATTTTATTTGTTTGCATGTATGTTTGTTATCTTGAATAATGTTCTTCAATTTTCTTCAAAATTATTTACAAATCGATTCTCAAGTAGGAAGCAATCTTGTCCCTATGTCATTTGCCTTGTTAGGATCGCCATAAAGAAATCCCCTCTTTCGTGAACAAAGAGTAGGTGAGAATGAAAAAAATTGTCTCTTGATATCTAACGTATTCTAACCTCCGTCGAAAACAAGCCAAATGAGTTATCCTCTCTGTTATGATAAGCAAGCCTGGGGCAATAAAAATATCTCAGAACATCCTCTCTTTAACATGAAAAAGAAACCCTTGGTGAAAATAAAATCGATAAAAACTCAGGTTGAACACATCAAACTCAAGTAGAAAACAAATGATAAAAATTCTTGTAAGAAAAAGAAATAGAGTAAGTGTAACATCCCAAAAAAAAAATTAGGGGCTAGAATTCTTATAATAAATAAGAATTAAAACATAGTATTATTGGTAAGAATTCTTGTAGGAAGTCTTGAGAACTTAGGTTTAAGTCTTAAAATTTTGATTTTATTTAAGTCTTAAAATTTTGATTTAATCTCTTTAAATTTTTCTGCACATGTATAACCCATGAAAGTATGGTTTAAGTATTTATTTGTGTGTGTTTGAGCATGAATGTAGGAATTAACCCAATGGTTAAGGCTTTCCCAAGTTTTCCTTTACATCCAAAGTTCTGTCCATGATAGCTTATGTTTTTTTTTTTTATGGTTTTTAGGCAAATGGGCTAATTGCCCATTAGCTCCCAAAACTCTCCAAAATATTTTCTAAATTCTATTAAAATTCTTTATTTGTTATTTTATCAAATTAAAACCCTAACTCTCTATCTATCTCTCTCTATTTATATCTTAGATTTCTCTCAAAATTTTCTGTTTTAAAACTCTTTTAAGCCCTTGAGTTTTGCTGAAAAATATTCTTTAAAGTCTTTGAAAATTCAACCAAGTACTCATCAATTGTTCTTTTCTAAATTATTGAAACCCATGTCATTAAATCGTTGAATTTTTATGAAGATCGGTAAGTATCTTATTCTTTGTCAACTAGGATCTTTCAATTCTGGAAAATATCATGTTCTGATAAATCTTTCAATCCAATTAAAAATCCTTAATGTTTTTTCGAAAATCTCCACAAATATTGAAAATCCGCTCTTGATTTTTGTATCCTGTCAATTGAAAGACCCTTGTAGGTGATTGGATCGAACTTAAACGTGGGGGAGTCGCTTGTAGGTGATTAAAGATTAACTTTTAATGTCACATGCGTTGTATGTAATTTTATCGCTTAATATTTAATTAATTTTTAAATATTGCATTTTTAATTGTAGTAATTAACATAAAATAATATTTTTATTGTTTGAAGGTAAATGTAAAATAATATATCTTATTTGAATTATTTAATATATTTAAAATATATTAACTTATCAATTCAAACATTATAATTTTCAAATCATAAGTAAAATTTATATAAGTTTATATAATTAAAGCTAGTATTATAAATATTTCTCCGAATTTAATTTGTATAAGTTTTTATAATTAAAGCTATAGGTTATTTGGACTGTGAATTCAAAATTTTATAAAGTTGTTGCTAATTATGCAAATACAAAATGTTTTTTTTGCACCATATCGTGGGATATGATACCATTTAAGAGAATGCTATTAGACACCATCACCAACTCTCAAACTTTTTAATTTGATACATTTAAGATGTGATTGAAAAGACATTTGTTGTCACTAGCCTAATGGTTAAGTGTTAGTGAATCACCATTGAGTCTCAAGTTCGAGCCCTTTCCCTCTCATATTTTTATTATTTTCGGGCAATCCAGTTGTCACGCCCTGAAATTATACGGTTAAGAATAAAAATTAAACAAGAAATGAATTATAGGTTCAATAGTTACGTGATAAGTGCATCCATCCTAAAAGTCCTAGATTCAAGCCCTTCATTCCCTTTCGTTTTTATTTAATTTCGGCCGTAACAACCTAAAATATATGTACAATTCACTGTCTAAATTAAGTAAGAAATGATCAATAGGCTAAATGGTTAAGTGTTGGTGCTCCTTCCTAGAGATCCTAGGTTTGAGCCCCTTCCTTCCCCTTCAATTTTCAAATTTGGCAAAGCTAGGGGAAATTTGGATATGTCGCCCCTAGGGTTTGTAAACCTTAAGAATTTAACCAATTCTTTCCTAATTAGAATTCATATCCTGCCCCTTTCTCAAAATTCCAATAGAATTAGAATTTCACCATCATTTTTCTATTTTTTTCCTAATTAGATTTTCATATTGTCCATTTTCAAGTCCTAATAGAATTTGCTCTCCATCTTCTTTTTCTTTTCTTTTTCATCTTCTTTTCTCTCATTCTTGCACCTTAATTCCATCTTTTGTGCTGTCAAAACTTTCCCTTTATTGAATTGCTCCTCATTCGTTGATCTATATCAGAATTTAGATTATTATTAGTAGCATTCGTTACCTTTTCCAAAAATTGCTAAGTACGTTTCGTTTCAATGATTAGGTTCTGTATTGTGTTAATCCCTAATATTAATCTTTTTGATTTATTTAATCAAATTCTTTTGGATACTTGTATGGTTGTCGTTTGAAGGACCGAATCTAGGTCAATTGGATCAAAATCGATTGTGAAGAACATCAATCAGACTCGTGGTGAAAGGTGTGCATTTTCCAAGTGAATGGATGTTGATCGTGTGTAGGTTTAGGGCCATACGGCCTCTCACATGGGCATATGGGCCACACGGCCATGTGTCCACACACTCGTGTACACCTATAGATTTTAAAGACTTCGTGAACCATATGGCCTCAACCTGTTACACTTGCCACACGATCATGTCTTTCCTGTAGGGTAATTTCTCGTTTTCTACATGGCATCAGGCTATTACACAGCTTGGCCATATGGTTGTGTGACCCCTATTTTACAATTTTACCCAGAAATTTATGAATTGTTCAGTTTAGTCCTTATATAGTCCTTGAATTATTTTTAAAGTTTTTGTTCACTCAATTAGGTCCCTGATAGTCTGTTTATTTTGGAATATATGAGTTAGTGACTGAATTGCCAGTATTATATTGTGTGATATATGAATGTTACATGCATTCTATCACTGTAATACTGACAAACTATTACTGTTAATATTGTTACCGCTCTACTGAGTACATGTTAAACATGTCTATTACTACTGATGAACTGAGTACATGTTAAGCATGTCTACTACTACTGTTGAACTGAATACATGTAAAGCATGGCTATTATTTCTACACTATTTTGTTACAAGCATGTCATATTGCATTACATGGGGTGGTATGATATGAGCAGAGAAAGAAGTGGCAGTTTAATAATATACAAATAGTGGTGGTTCATTCCACAACATAATGGTAGTTTATCCGCAAACTTTTTATTTGAAAATATTAGTGGTTTACCCACAATTTGTACTGGCAGTTTATCTGCAAATCAGTTGTGGTTTATCCACAACGCGGTGTATAATGAATGGATGAGTTTTAGGGAACTTTTACTGTAGTGTGTAGTGGAGTTGGGTAGGATCCTTTCTGATAAACTGAAATTGTATTGTCATTCATAAGCATGTACATGCAAAACTATGAATTCTGAAATATTATACTGATATGTGTTGGGAAATGTGCTCATATTGTAGTAAATATGTAATTGTTTTCTATTTATTTGAAAGATGGGTAAAAAATAAAGTTAACTTCACATTTCACTATTATGTCTTTTATATTTTGCATGCATAACGAAATTGTGACAAGCAAATATTATTGATTGTCTAAAGTTCAAAATGAAGATAAGTGGCATTATAAAGAATGTTTACATTGCGAGACAGGTAACTTACTTTAATAGATAATCTAAATGAGTCCATAATCCCGTAAAAGAATCAAAGTCAGCATTTGATTTAAATATTAAGAATAATTATTATGTTGTCTACAATTCCAACAGGAGAGATGGCTAATCTTGGCTATCGAAGCAGTTGACTCTACAAGTAGAGACAAATGTATTCATTGGTAGAATGATACATTAGATTAGACCCAAGATGAATTAATTCTAAATCTATTTGTGAATTAATTCACTTGTGACGTTCATGGTGTGATTTACCTAAATCCTGAGTTAGTCACTGACCATACGTATGCAATTCATATGCTTCGATATAAGTGGAGGTTTATGCTTTAAAGATGATCGAGCCCATAGCCGATATGTTGGGTACATGACATGGGTATGGCATGCCTTTACTAACAACAGTTGAATTCATAGCTCAATTAAAGAGTTAATGATATCCTCTCATTGACATTCTATGGATTGATAAATATAGAATGTGGCCACAGGTTTCTTGTTCTGGAATGAGCAAATTATCATAGTCGTTTGTTCACAGTGATCATATTAATCATTAAGAAGACACAATGGTGATAATAAGATAAAATAAGATTATATTTAGTGAATGGATTTAACTCAAAAGAATCAATGGTATCATATGAGGGTAACATACACATGACGAGGTCATTAGACAAAACAGTTGGATGAATTGCTTCCGTAAAGAGTATATAATAAGGAGTTTTTAATCATGACACTTCTTTTGGATTAACTTCATGATTAAGTAATTACGAATTATCGAAATGATGCTTGTAACACCCCTAACCCATATACATCGCTGGAATGGGTTACGAGGCATTACTGGACTTATACCACAATTTAAAACATTCATTTTTTATACATTTATCAAATTCTAACAAATATCATTCATATACACTCACATCGTCCTTGAAACGGGCCTACGAGGCTTTAAACATGCATTCGAGACTAAACCAGTAACACACAAACAATGAGGGATAACATAAAAAATTCTTAAAACAGAGAACACATGCCCGTGTGAATAGGCCATGTGTCTCACACGGTCAAGAGACATGCCTATGTCTCAGGCCGTGTGGACATTCAAAATGGGATCACATGGCCGTGTCTCAGCCCGTGTCCTACCCCATGTAACTCTCTGACTTAGGTTACACCGCCAACCACACGCTCGTGTGTCTAGCCCGTGTGCTATTTTGAAATGTCCACACACATTTTTGTGTCAGGCCGTCTGCTAAGCCGTGTCAATCTTGTAAGGTATACTGACTTATGCCACACGGCCAATCACACGCCCATATATGAGGCCGTGTGAAGCATATTGACTTGCTTCTAAATGCAACACCAAGGGACACACAGCTGTGTACTATAACCGTGTGTCACACACAGCTGAGACACATGCCCGTGTCTTTGCCTGTATGGATATAAATAGGCTATTTACCAAGCTATTTTGCCACCCAATTTGCTTTCACCTACACAAGATCAATTGGTACCATTACAAGACATAAATAAGTAGCCAAACAACATCATTCAATGCACAAGTCATACCATTCTATAACAACCATTTTGATACTTAAATTATCACCATTTACTCATTCAAACACATGCTAAATTAACATGTTTCAATAGCCATAAAACACATAAATGACATATCTTATAACTCAACCTTATAGTCATCCAAATACCAAACACAACCAACATTTTCATTCATATATCCTTCACATATCGATATAACCACTACATAAATACTTTCCATAATCAAACTTGCCAAAACATACCATATCATACAAACTTATACACAACCAAAACTTATACCAAGTTAAGCCAAATCACATGGCTTAACATACCAAAACATATAAGTTTCACAAGTTAAAATAACCATCCATATTATCTTCTTAACTAGCCTATAGATGTCATATTTACATATTTCTTAAAGTTTAAAAATACCAATCGTCAATTGGATAGTGTGATGCGAGTCTCCAACGTCTTCCGAATCAGCGAGCTTCCAAATCTCTATAAAACATAGGAAAGAAAATGGAGTAACCTATATAGCTTAGTAAGCTCATATAACATAGAATTGAAACTTACCATTCAATTTCAATTTAGGCAATTAAACATAATATAGTCCAACCAAATTGTCAAATGCCTATACACAATATATCTACCAATAGGTTAGCCAAGTAAGAAACATAGAACCAACATATCATATGGATGAACATGATCATCATTCAATTCTCATATTCAAAATACCATTCAATTCATTCTTCATTATATCATATAACTTTACTTTCATGTATTTATATTAATCAATTCATACTTCTCAATATTACATATATCCATTTCATGTAATTCAGATATGTTTTATGCTATCTCATTTCAACTCATATAACCAGTAATAGAATTGTGCTCGTTGAACCAAATAGAATATCGATAGATACACGGGTGATACACAAAGTGTACTGATTGGTAATCTGTTAATTCATGACATATATGCTCTTTCGAGCTAAAACGGTAAGCTCCTCCTGAGCTGGGATAATAGTAAGCTCTATCGAGCTGAGAAACAGTAAGCTCTTACGAGCTGAGATATTGGTAAGATCATATGAGCTGCAGTGAGTCCGCAACAAATGCAGGATCTCAACCAAATGGTAACCCTAGTGACATGTCACTCGTATCCTATGAATTCCTACGGTTCAAACGGGACTCGGTATTCAATAAATCTCATCCATTAGGCATTTAATACATTAGTATCTTAATTTCTCAATACAAATATATACATTTCAATCAAGTACATATAATTAAAATTCAATTCTAATTATACGAACTTACCTCATATTGTTCGGATGAAATTTATCGACTATTGTCCACATTGCCTTTACCCCCGATCTAATTCGGATCTTTGTTTTTCTTGATTTATATAATATCAAATTTAATCTATTAAATTTCCATTCCATTCAATTTAGCCCAAAATACCTATTTTGGCTAAATTACACTTTTACTCCTAAACTTTTGAATACTTTGCAATTTAGTCCTTATGTCATAAAATTACAATTTCATGAAATCCAACTTTTACCCATACTAGCCGAATATCAAATTAGACCCTAGCAGCCCATACTTTTCATTTATTTTACAATTTAGCCACATAATTTTAACATTTTTCAATTTAACCCCTAATTTTCAATTTCACTAAAAATCACTTTACAAATATTGTTTATCTAACAACAACAATTCATAAACTATCATAGAACACCAAAATACATGTATACTCATCAATGGAAACTTCCTAAATCTTTAACAGTTTTGAAATGGAAGGTACGGGCTAGCTAGATTGAGCTGCAATGATCTCAAAACATAGAAATAATTAAAAACCGAGTAAAAAATCACTTACATGCTTAATAAACCCTAGCCGAACCTTTGAAAGTCTCCCATGGCTTATTTATTTTCTAATTTTTAGTGGTGGTGATGAAGATGGACAAGAAAATGGTTTTATTTTACTTAATATAATTTTTTTATTACTAAATTACTTATTTAACCTTTAATAAAACATTAATATTCACCTATTTAGTGTCCATCTTTGTCCACTAACATTATTAATGGTCTAATTACCACATAGGGACCTTTCCTTTGAAGTTCTATAGCTATTAAACCCCTTTAGCTAATAGAACTCAATTTTTACGCTTTATGCGATTTAGTCCTTTTTACCGACTTAACCACTCAAACAGTAAAATTTCTAAATGAAATTTTTACTCATATATTCTATCATGCTGTAAACCTTAATTTAATAATAAAATAATTATTTTGACTTCAAATTTTTGGTTCCGAAACTATTGTTCCAATTTGACCAAAACCGAGCTGTTATAATGCTTCTGGACATAATTGCAATCACTAGAGCCTATTTGTATATGTCTACTCTACTAGCTCAATAAAAGCCAGACTGGGTTGCATTTGAATCAGAATAAAACTTTATGACTTTGGAAATAATTTAACTGAGTTGATTTATTCGATGTGGAATTAAATTTGGTGGTTGTAAGAATTTTTCAACCAGAGAATTTGATTAAACAATTTCTTTGAAAAGTTAATTTGGAAAGTCTAAGTGATTTTTGGAAAAATTAATCTTGATCAAATAAAATTAAATTAATCAAATCAATTGAAATTAATATGATATTTTTGGAAGTTAATTTTCAAGTCAGACAATTTACTTAATAGGTAATTGAACTTGAAAATTGGACCTGAGATCGTAAATTGAGTCTGGGAGCCCAAAACTGAGACCAAGACCCAAAAACTAGTCGAAGTAGGCCTGGTATGTGAAACCGGGCCTACAGTCCAACCGGTGGCTAGACCAGACCGGTTAGGTCGTCATTGACCTAGACTAAACCAGCAACAACCAAATCGGCTCAGGGTGCCGTAAGGGTGTCGCACCTGAATCACTGGACACGACGATGCCGGTGGCTACAACGGCGGCATCTTGGTGGCCAACGGTAGTTGGTCATTGATGGTTGAGCAGTAAAAGAGTTACACTCCTACTGACACTCTACCAGAGAATTTGATTTCAGATTAATTATTCCAAAAATAATATTATTTTAATAATTTAATATTAAATTTAATTTAATACTTATCTTAATAGTATTTTATTAATTTAATATTAAAGTGATTATCTTAAAATTAAAATTAATTTAATGTTTATCTATACTATTTTTTTAATAAGATTTAATATTAAATTTAATCTAATAGTTATCTTGATAAATATTATATTAATTTAATATTAAAGTGATTAAGTTTAATCATAGTTGAATTCTCTAAACTCTCTTTATATAAAGAGAGCATTGGATCATTGTTTATACACACTTGAATTCAAGAGAAAGTTGTAGAGAGAAAATTTGCTGAAGAAATTATTCCAAAAAATTTCTAGAGATATTTTTTTAATTTACAACTTGGCTAAAAAGTTTAGAGAAATTGTAAAATTATGCTACTGGTAATTTTTGTGAAAAATTTTCTAATTCAAAGCGAGCCCACACTTGGCAGACGTGAGCTTGAAGATAGTGGATACGACTACTCGGTCGAATTGTTCATCCTAGACAAATTGAAAATTATAATTTTGATTAAGTGTTTATTATTTTAGATATCACAACCAAGATCTTATTTTGGAAAAAAAATTAAAACTTTAGTTTTTCCCTAAATTTATTTTTCACTACATTTTCCAAACATGTTTTTCCAACAATGTGTTGATTTGAAAAATCGATACTCTAAATTGCTATACGATTGTGATTATTCTAAAAATTGTTATTTCGTATGATTTGTCTATTGTTCTACACCGACTTTCTTGTGATCGGACTCACACTGAGCCCTTAAGCTCACCTCCCTTTAATTTCATTTTTACATATAACTCATAAGGTTAGGACGTGGACTCGGCATCTGGAAGGTCTTGACTCAGATTAATATTTTCATTAAAAGTATTCTAGTCTTAATATTATAATTTCGGTTATTTGGAACTGTATTGTTTGAACTATGGCATGAGAGTTAAGTTTTGGGTTTATTTGGAATCCATGACATTTAATTTGATTTTAGGATATTTAAACATGGATTTTGAATTAATTATACATAAAATTCTAGATTTTCTTCATCAAAACTATTTTGAATATTACGTTTCTTCTGCGATATCATGTAATTGAGATTTTGAAAAGTAAATAAATTGAAAATTAACTTTTGCTAAGTAAATTTTAAAATTCATCATTTTTGGAAAATTTTATGTTTTAGTGAAAAGAAGATAACACGCTAAGTTTTTCTTAAAAAAAAAATCAAATGTTTTAAACAATTGTTTTATAAACTCGGATAATTCTACTAGGTCATTTTGGTGGCTTATGTATCTTTCAGAATCTGGTCGTAACGTTTAGACCGAGTTAGGGGGTTACAATGATGATGATGAACTCGATTAAGGACCAACAATGATGATAAGAAACATAAATTAAATATTAAAGAGGAAATAATCTAACAAATATACACTAGAACAATTAGATAAAATTGCATATGATGTTTATTTTTCTTGTTATTTCTATTAGCAATGGTATTATCAACTACTTTTTTAAATTAAAATAATAGATATGATGATTCGATTTTAATTTTTGTTATTTGTTTAGATTTTTTTATCGTGCTAATAATTTTTAAGAATATAAATTATGTAACTATGTAATTATAATTTATAATATCAAATATGATATAAAAAATTTCGAGGTACATTTAAGGTTAATTAAAAAGAAAGAAATAAGAACAGCATAGCACTTAACAGGAGAGTACAAGTGAGACAAAAAATGTTAGTCCAACCATATTCATGCAAAAGGTGCTGGCCATGCCCAACAATGTGGTTATCTTATCATTCTATATTCATTTGGCATTCTACTTCTTTCACTCTTTACCTTAGATTTTAATTATAATTTTTTTTCTAAATTAAATGATTATATAAAAGTGATAAAATTGAATATTGTATAGGGATTGCTTTGCTTTTACTTGTGTAAACAAATGCATAAATGAACAACTTGGCTTGAAATTTGGAATTGGTTAGGTGGCTGCCAAATGCCAATGCTCTATAAACAATTAAACCCCAATTTCCTTTTTGTTGTATAAATTAAGCAAGTAAATAAATAAACATTGGACTTTGTTGTTTATGCTTAAGAAATGTACACATTATTTGACCTCACCTCAACTTTCTTTTTCTTTTGGTGGATGCCTTTGCCAATATCTCTCAACGTAGACAACCATTGTCCATTTCTAAAGTCTGCAAAGCCTGCAATTAAAACAAGATCGAGAATATCTCCATTTTTTTTATGGTAATTAGATTAATTTCAGTTTTAGTAAAAAATACAATAAAATGGGAAAAAACATGGGGATATTTTTGCATGGCATGAGAAAGAATTATATTAAATTAAGATATCATGTGATATTACTTTAATATTTTTATCTTAAATTTTAATATTTTTATATGCTAAAATTTATGATAAAAATATTAAAATTATACACTCTTATTAGAAAAAGATATAAATGACATGAAATCTGATGTGATTCTTAAATTATCGCCACTGAAAAATAGGAAAATGGAGGTATGGTTGGGACACGTTTGTTTGAAACATTGTGGTTTAGACTTAAAAAGAGGGACGTGAGAGCTTTCATTTTCATGATTTGCCACCTCCTCTCAACCTCCAAATCATTGGTTTATGTTTCTTAATTCATGTTAAATATATTTTAATTTATAAATAATCTGTTTGTTCTTTTTTTATATATTTAAATGTTTTTTAACAATAAAAATTATTTAAAAATTTATATTTTGTATATTATAATATCAATTAATTTTACTTTTGAAAATGAAGATCTTTTATTATTTATTATTTATTTACAATAATGCTCAACATTCATTCAATTAGCTCTGCGAGAGTAAAACTGTAAAAGGCACATGACGGTGGGTTTTGAGGAGTGAATTACATTCATGTCCTTCTTGGCTGTCCCTACTAAAACGCGTCCACTTTATTTATTTATTTAATGCCAAAATTGGCGCCTTCCATGGTGTTGTAATTTCAAAGAAAAAAAATTATACGTTTGGATGGTGGTGCGTTTATCTACAGTTAATATAAAAATAGCAGTAGCATTGAGATTAGATAAAATAGTAATATTATAACGTGAGATAAAAAAATAAACTAAGCACACTGTACCACACTCAATCGTCATAATTAAATATTATTTCTACATAACATAAAAGTTAATAAATTAATAATTTTATTAAGTATTATTATAATAAAGCCATTCAACTAAATGTCACAAGTGACCATTTACTTTTAAAAGTAATAAATTTATAAAAAAAATCATTTTAATCATTTATTTAATTTTTCCATTTTAATATTTAAACTTTCATTGTTTATTAAATTATCTTAAAATGGAGAAAAAAATTAATGTTTGTTAACTAGACGTTAACTTTACTAAGATAACATACATGTGGATACCACACTAACAATTAATTAAATTTTTTAAAATTTATAAATTCAAAAAAAATTATTAAACTTATGTAAAAAGAATAAAAAATTACTTAATCGTTAATGTGACATATACGTGGATTGCTCAATAAAGTTAACTTTTTTACTCATTTTAGAGTGATTTAACAAACAACGCAAGTTCATTGACTGAAAGAGGCGAAAAACTAAGTAAATGACTAAAATGACATTTTTTTTGTAAAGTTAAAAAGGGTCAAATAAATTATTATGCTAAATAAAAATTTATTTATTACTAAAAAATATAAAGTTTTCAAATTCTAAAGGGCTTAACTACAAAATTAACCTCAAAATTATATTATTTTTTCACTTAGATATTTATTTATTTATTTTTATTAAAAGCGATGCAAAAGCGATCAATTTCATCTTATTGTACTCAAAAAGTGTACAAAGTTCAATAAAAACACGTGACGTTTCATCTTCTTATTAACTAGTATAATGTTTGGGGGTAAAATAAGACTAAATTAATAGTTTAGATATCTATTTTGACCAAAATTATTTTAAATGCCTAATTAAGAAAAAGTATGGTTTGAGGACCAATTTCATATTTAACCCTTTTTAGAGAAAAACTTCCCTCTTCTGTTTTAAATTTATTTCACTTATAAAAAAGAAATTATAGAAATCGAAACAAATTATCCCTTCTTTTTAGGTTATCAAGGAAAAATCCCTTCTTTGCAACTGTTGCTCTTATTTTTAATCATTAATTTTTTAACTACTAAAGTAACTATTTTTCATGAATTTTGTATATTTTTATTATTTATCACCGCAGAATGTTTCAGTTTTTTAAATATACTCCTCAAATTATTTCTGAATAAATTAGCAGAGTGTCTTAATTTTTATTATTTATATTAAATATTATTTATCTTACATTTAAATTTATAAACGGCAGGGGTATATTAGTCCATTGAGAAGAGGGATTTATTTTGAATGCTAAAGTCTAAACCTACCCACAGCATGCGCATCATGTCTTATCAAATTCAAAGCTTTGTTAACGTTGGGGCAATAGTTTAATTTTACGGAAAGGTTAAAATATGCTCTTGGTCCCTATAATATCCATAAAATTATAGATTTAGTCCAAATATTTTAATCTGGTTATTTTACTAGTTATATTTTTAAAATTTTAAAATTTTAGCCCTGATTAAATGATTGTTATTAAATTTATTAAGTTAAAATTTGCTATTTTTAAAATCTTATGTGATAAATATATTATCACGTATAATGGCATGTCATCTTGTTATTTTTACATATTTCTCACAAAAAACGAATTAATAAATTAAATTGGAGAATATAAATTAAATTTATAACTGTTACCATTTTAGAAATTTTAAAATTAAAAGAATATAGAAAGTAAAAATGACGGATTCAAAAAGCATATAGAATAACATTGATCATTATAGAATATATGGATTAAATTTGTAACTTAATAGTAGAGTTTAGAAAAATAAAAAAAATAAATAATAACAAAATTCCCAATTTTTATTTACACCTTTTTTTCAAGTGTAAACTGTAAACAATTTCTTCTCTCTTTGTTAATAAGAGATCAGTTGGAGTAATTTTTGGTATTGAGAAAGAGAAATTTTCTATATATGTAAATTTTCAAGCTTTGATTTTTACCCACCACTAAATTCTGCTTCTTTTATATCCTAGTAACATCTTTTGTTTCTTTGAGTCATCCCTTCCCTTTGTAATTAAAAAAAAAAGGAAAGAATTTCGCTCCCTTTCTCAGAAGATTTTGTTGAGCAAAAAATCTGTATTCTTTTAAGGCTTTCATTATTCTGTTTTTTTTTTTAAAGAATTTAATATTATATATTATTGAAAAGGATCTTCCATAGTCATGTTGATCCAAATGTGAGAGCTTTTTTCCGTGTCTTGCTTGTAACTCATCCTCTTATTATTTTCTTTAAATAAAACCCATTTTCAAGACTCAGCCTTTGTTCAAATTTCCAAGCTGCAAGCTTGAAAAGATTGACACTTTCATGGTTCAAAGCTTGTAGCTCCCTCTCATTCTTTGACAAAGCCCTTGTTAACCTTTTTCTTCTTTTCTCTTGATCTATCAAGGACGGGAAAAAATGTTTGGTACCCAAAGTAAAAGAGACCTTGCTTTGGAATTGCAAGCACAATTTCCAATTTTAAGGCCAAGCATCCATGCAAGAAGAGCTAATCTTACAGTGAAATTCCAAGACCTTTATGGGTTTACTGTTGAAGGTAATGTGGATGATGTTAATGTGTTGAATGAGGTAAGAGAAAAGGTAAGGCAACAAGGGCGAGTTTGGTGGGCACTTGAAGCAAGCAAAGGAGCCAATTGGTATTTACAGCCACAAGTTTCTTCATTATCGGAAGGAATTGTGTTGAAATCTTCACTCAAATTGGCAGCTTTGGCTAATTCTATTACATTGAAGAGGCTTATTAGGAAAGGTATTCCCCCTGTACTTAGGCCCAAGGTTTGGTTTTCGCTATCCGGTGCCGCCAAGAAGAAGTCTACGGTGCCTGAAAGTTATTACAATGATTTGACAAAGGCGGTAGATGGTAAAGTAACACCTGCTACAAGGCAGATTGATCATGTAAGTTCTTGCATTAAGTCTTTTTTTTTTTTTTATAACTTCTGATTGAGTCTTTGTTTTGATTGACGTCTTATTCATTTGATGTTTGTAAAGTTTCTTTCTCGAGATAGGGTTAATTTTTGCATAGTGACTTTGGAAATGAGAATTCGTATCTGATGATTGACCTACATGCAAAGGATGATTGCATTGGTTAGTATTGGGGTTTTGACATTAGAAGGTTTTGATCTGTTGAGAAAGGTCTCTTTTCTAATGAAATTTCAACAGGATGGTATAAAAAAAATTTACTGTTGACAAGTGCAGAATAAGAAGTTATATCAAATACCCAAAGGTTATATTGAGTTTGATCTTTTATTGGAAGCATCTTAACAATTTCAGCTTTCCTTTTTTTCAGCAATAATTGTGTATAACCTAATATACCAATGAATATATATATATATATATATATATGTTATATGCTTGAACTGAGATTTACAAAATGCACTTGATAATCTCTTTGCTGTTCATCGGAACTGATAGAATCAGAAATAGAAGAACTAACAATTGTATCTTCTAAAAGTACTTGTGAAAATTACAATGAGTGTGATGATCTGACATCAAATTGTTGATTGGTATAACCTAGAATTGTGACTTTTGAGAAATTTGGTTTGAGCCTTTCTCTTAAATACTTGCAGGACCTTCCACGAACCTTCCCCGGCCATCCATGGTTGGATACTCCAGAGGGCCATGCTGCTCTCCGGCGTGTGCTTGTGGGGTATTCTTTTCGTGATTCTGATGTAGGTTACTGTCAGGTGAGCTTATCAACAGTAGCACTTGGCTTACAGCATTTTGTCGGCCTCTAGTACTATAGGCATAGAAAGGACAGAATGTGCTACAATTACATCCTGCACTTCTTTTTCTTTTCTTTTCTTTCTTTCTTTCTTTTTTTTTTTTTTATTTTGTGTGTGTGTGTGTGTGTAAAGGATACACCCTTTTCTGGTTTGCCATTTTTCCCTTGAAGGGTTTCTTTACCTTTTGGTGGGTCAGCTGAGGTGAATCATGTATGTCTATGCCTATCGGTCTGTTTTTCAGTCTATGATGAACATGATCATGCTCTTTTTATGGTGTGTATGTGAAGAATGTTATATGATTGTGGCAACGAAATTAGACCAGTTTCTTGGTTCCTTCTGTCCTTTACTCTTTACCGTATCCATCATATAGAAAGAGTAAAATTGAGGTGCATTTCTCCTCATGGGTAATTTATCGGTGTCTCTAAAATTTATTTGTTCTTGGTGTAGGGCTTAAACTATGTTGCTGCATTGCTATTGCTTGTTATGAAAACGGAGGAAGATGCATTTTGGATGCTTGCTGTCCTCCTCGAGAATGTTTTAGTTAATGATTGCTATACAAATAACTTATCTGGATGCCATGTTGAGCAAAGGGTTTTTAAAGATTTGCTTGCTAAGAAGTGCCCAAGGTATTTGGTTGAGGATTGCACTGTTTTATATTTATTTTAAATAAATCTGTTTTGGCTATATGTTAAAGCCGAGTTTTATCTTTACTAAAAATTGGAGAAAAAATAAATGCAGGATTGCTGCTCATTTGGAAGCATTGGAGTTTGATGTCTCCCTCGTTGCGACAGAGTGGTTCCTGTGCCTCTTTTCTAAAAGCTTGCCTTCAGAGGTTTGAACAATGTTTCATTACCATTCCTGTCTTGCTGGCATCTCTCATCAAATGTCAATTCTATTTGAGGTTGCTTTCTGACTATCTTAAATTTTTTTCTCCTTATTGGGCTATTTGTCTAGACAACTCTGCGGGTGTGGGATGTCCTTTTCTATGAGGGGGCAAAGGTTCTTTTTCATGCTGCTTTGGCAATATTTATGGTAGCCATGTCATTGCCCTTTCAAACTTTACATTCCAATCAAGTTCGAAACTTTCTTCAATGTGTTCTTGTAAAAATTATTGAGCTAATTTAAGTTTTGATCTGCTTTTGCAGATGAAGGAAGACGAGCTGCTTGTAACGCATCAGGTTGGCGACATTATTAATATATTACAAAGAACTACCCATCACCTTTTTGATCCTGATGAATTATTGACAGTAAGACAATTCATCATTTTGTTTTCCAGTTTTCTCGTCTTATATAACATTTCATGCTTCTTCCTCGTTATCTATGGAGAAAATCACTCCTAGTTCTGGACATAGACTAAAGAAGATCATTTCTAGTTGCTTTATCTTGACATGGACACCTCGTTTTTGATGTTAATCTTGTTTTAAGAATATGCAACTTTGGCTATATCTGTACAGGTTGCGTTTGATAAGATCGGTTTTATGACGACAAACACAATATCAAAGCAAAGGAAAAAGCAAGAACCAGAAGTAATGAAAGAGCTTGATGAGAGACTAAGAAGACTAAACTCTCTCAGAACTGATGACAAATAACAGTTTACTTGAATGGGAAGATCAAGTTGTACATCAAACATTCAATGATGAACCCCTTGCCCCGAAGTTGAAGAATATGAAATTAATACTCTTTATATTCACTCTCCTAGCGACCAGGTAAAATGTAAATTTTGAATCCGTACACTGTTTAAACAGCAGAAGTTAGTTTGCAAATGAATCAGGGCACTGTTGAATTTGCAGTGCTTCTAATGATTTTATAAAGCCATTGGCTGCTTCATGAAATGTTTACAGGGTTACTCTGAACAGTTTTTAACATTTTTTTTTCTATGCAATATTTGAAGCCATAGCTAGCAGCACCATTGCCAACTATTCCTTGTAACGGTATAGAGAGAGTTGGTAAGGAAATCAAGTTAATTCTGAATTGACAAGCGGGTGAACTAAGTTTAGGATGAAACCTTGGTGCTCTCTCTTTCTGTTAAAGCAAAAATTAAAAGGCCCATCAGCAGTGTAGTTGCCAGTTTCAACTTATGATGTTCTACTACAAATTGGTTTCTTTTACATTTTCGTTATGTTTTTGAATATTAATTTCCACATAATAAAGAAAAAAATAAAGATCAGTAAGGATTTCAGTAGCAGATGGCCGTTGGTTTCCAAAGTTAGATCTCAATCTGTTACTTGCTTTTGCAATGTATCTTCTGTATAGACATATAAATGTCTTTGTAGCATGATCTATTTCCTAATACAAAAGGTGTTTTTGAGTAATATTTGTCGATAGCTGGGACAAGGATGAGCCAAATTTTTCTTTTAAAAAGCGACCATGATTTGCATAATTTCTAGACAGGAAAATAGATTATTGAGAACAGGCTTTATGTTATAATGATCAAAGCATGATGAGTGCAATCCAAAGAATATATCTTTTAATAGCAGGTGAAAATTTATGTAAGTCCCATTTCTTTCTTCTCCTGTGGTCTACAAAAAGCAATGAAGTTTCGAGTAAAAGAACCAGGGAAAATAATTAGAAAGCTTCCTATGGTTGTTATTCATTACTATCCTATTCTTCCGTCTTTGAAGATTCTGAATCAACTGCTAAGTCAGAGGTTTCACTGGAGAGACCTGTCTCATTCTCGCGGCCTTCCGCAGATATCTCATCAGAAATCTCACCATCTTCAGACGCTGCTTCCTGCTGCTGTAGGCTCCAGTACATGATGCTGGCTGTCAATGTAAGCATCATTTTCTGGTTCACCTGTTATCAAGGTCGGAAGTTACATTAATGTCTGATTTAATCCAATTTAAGCATGAGGTATATAAAAAAAGAAAAAAGTGGAAAACTATATGTATCTCAAAACTTATTGTAAAGCACAAAAAAAAAAAAAAAAAAAAAAAAAAAAAAAAACCAGACGCACAATATGGCAAGTCATCAGAAAAGATATAGAGGAGGGATTATGGATATTGAATTTGGGAAATAATTACCTCTATGACATCCTCGGGTAACAAGAAAATGGAGCATCCAAGCTTCCGAGCAACACTTATTATATAAGTTGCATTCAACTTCTTATCTTCATCTGCAATGTCAATGACAGACAATACATATCTTTTATTTGATTTTATGTCATACATAGTATCCTCTATTAATTTGTAAGCGAACAAAGTTTCCTATGTAAAGCTCCTCAATAAAATCACCACAATGATTTAGAAATATCTACTGAGCATTAAAGGCTTAAGATTCAAAGCAAGATTAATGAGTTCTCAGAAGTAAACAAAAGAGCTGGCTTGGCAGGTTTATATATATTGCTGAAGTGTCAGCTCAGGGAAGGCAAAGAACACATAAGTCTAATAATGAAAGAACACCATACCAGTTTCTCCCTTGGTAACAAGACCCCAGTTAACGACCCTTGGTTCCACTGCACTGAGAAGCTCGAGGAAGAATATACCACTGGAAAGGCTTTTATCCTAAGAGGAATAATAGTTCAATAAAAACCAGAGTGTCCGTCTATGTGTTACAAGCAAAATTTTTGAGACACAAATTTCATTTTTTTTGTGGCTTATGTACCTTGAAGCTCTCCATTTGAGAGGTTCTACCTGCCTTCTTTACTTTATTGTTAGCCCAGTTCAGAATATCAGCATCTGTAATTTCTTTACCTTGGGAGTGAGTTCTCAAGTTTTTAAGGAGTTGTAGCATTGAAAACCTCATCAGTTGCCACAAAAATGCTGCATGTGAGGTAAAGCAAAACAAGAAACATGAGAAGAAATATAGAGCAGGGAGCCATTTCAAGGTCTACTAATATTTGTGCCCCTCAGAAAAGCAAACGGCTATAAAATCATATCCCCAAACCCAAAGTTTCTTGGAATATACATCCATTTTAAAGCTGATAGGAATGATAAAAAATAGCAATGTAGAAATCAAAATAACAGCCTCAACTTTACCAAAGAAAGAGAAGAGTAGCCCTCATTCACACTAGGGCAACATATAAAAGTTAATAAATAAATGTCCTGAACTGGCCACTCTATGGAAAAATGTAATATGGAAGATACTACCTATTATAAGTTTCTTGTTTCCAGCCACAATATCATTGCCAGCTACATTGACGAGTGAGAAATTTAAATCCCTGCCAATCTGTATCACTTGATTGCAATTCTCAACCTGTTTAAATGGCATCTTTATAGGAGGCTTATTTGCCTGCTTCCAGTTAACTGTTCCAGGAAAAATTTTATCCACAATTTCCAACATAACATACCTGCGGCCACGAAGGGTGGACACCAAACAAGATTCAACAACTGCTTGATACTGCTCGGAGAGCCAAAATTTTACAAGAGAAAAGAGCACGATACCCGTTTCTAACATCTTCAAAAACATTGTTGACATATGTAGTAGCTCCAAGACTGTTCATCCAAAAGCGAAAGCATCTCTCTTCACGAGACGTTTCTGCATCATCCGTCATCATCTCAGCAAAGGTTGTCGTTTTGCTGTCAGTTAAACCATTCCTGCAAGAGAAACCATACACTAGTTAAACTATTTCGTACAATCATGAGGACATGTCCCCAAGGGAATAAGCCAGTGCTTAGAGCTTGAAATTCCAACTTTGAGGTCTCAGGACTGAATACTGAGATAAAATGGGTGAAATTTATGGGCTGAGAGAGGGCTACCTATTTTTGTTTTAAACCATGTAATCAATACAAATAAAAATCACAATAGTAAGTACATGATTGAGTCAGCTTTTCCCACATGCAAATAAGAAATAAACCAGACAATATACACTATGAGATAACCAAGTGTTTGTAGAAAAAGTAGTCGAGAAATTGAATGATATTGAACAGGGAAAAGCTAATATAAATTATTATAGAAACTTAGCTCATTCTTAAGGCAAAAAGACATTATTTCTCACCTGTGATGGAATATTTGAGCTACAAATGCAAGATTGAGATTTGGTGAGCCCTCGACAATATCCTTAGGAGTGAGATATCTTTTGCAATCCAATTTCTCTGCCATCTCAAGAATCTTGTTTGCTCTTTCTGTTGGATCCTTTGCATCCAAAGTTGAATGCGTACTGTGTTCAGGAGCAAGTGCATTAAGCAGGTGTGCATATGCTTCTCCATCCTACAAATAAATAGGTTTTATGATACATCAGTTACTCTAGAAAACTGAAAGTAGTATAGACAAGAGGCAATGTATTACTTCACACATTAAGAACTATTGGTTATTTGATTATATGCAACCATGAATCAAATGGTTTTCCATTTTGTTTGTGAATATGAGGATATACTGAAGTTTAAAGACACTGGAAGACATTTAAACATCCTGCGATTGTTCCACATTTTCATGGAACTTAAGGACCAAATGTAAAGATTAATGCAGCACTGAAGACCATGATAATAATTACCTTTTGTAGATAAAATTGGCATGACACAAGTAGAATTTATCAAAATCAATGAGTTTTCTCACCTTCAAATCTGTAGAGAAGTTTGTAACCTGCTTTTGGTATCCAGCTTTCTTCAGATGAAAATTCATCCATTTCAGTAAAACCTTTTCAGGTGCTAAACTCAAAAGCTCCTCCACCTCCTACAAAATTTATACAAAAGGTGAACTGAATTAGTTTCCAACCTGCAAAATGGAGATTATCCGGTACCTGATATCATCAAGACACAAAGGGGGAAAAACCAATTAACAGTCTCCAACCTGGCTATCATCCACCAGTTCTACAAGTTGAGGAGTTTTCTTCAGATTGAGATCAGCTAGTAGTTGAATCTGATGTCACAGCCATTAAAACATTACTAACAATATAACTATGGTTGAAGGAAACTGATATGATCAGTAAGGTTTCCATGCTTCTACAAATTACAAACACAAAATAAATGAGTTCAAAGGAAGTTTCAATTGGATACCTTAATAATTTGAGAAATCAATCCAAGTACCAGGTGGGGCTAGAAAATAAAAACACCACAAAGAAGAAGAAGAAGAAAAGATGATAGGAAGAGTTAAAATATTGTACAAGTTATACTAAAAAGCATGTATAACACCTAAATTGGTATTGGGAAGGAGCATTACTTACTCTTGCTTCAACAAGGTCTTGTGTGCCAATGTTAACCACAGTGCAACCAATAGCTTTTGCAGAATTAAGGCAAAGAGTATGATTCTCATTCCTCTCCCAGGGATTAAGAACTTTTTTTGTGTTAATAGCTCGCTCATCTATGGTCCCAGGAACAGCTACATTGATAAGCTTGCTGCATGAAAGCAACTAAAAGTGTCAACAAACATCAAATCAGGATTCAATAAGAAGGACTAAAGCAAAGTCAAGTCCAGTGAACCAACCAAAGAAGGACTCCATCTTTCGCAAGATCAAATAAAGCGTCTGTGGCTGGATCAATTGGAAGAGAATCTTTCAAGAATTTATCTTCTGCCAGATAGTTATTGATATGAGCAACATAAGAAGCCTTCTCAGATTCATTAATAGCATGGTGAAAAGTGGTCGTGGTTGCCTTGAGAAATGAAGATCTCGATCCACCTGATTTTTCAACTGCGCGACCTTGCAAATCTAGATAAAGCTGCCAATTCACCAAACCCAAACATTGCCACCTAGCAAGATATAAGGAGAACATATGCCAAAAAGAAAAAACGGAAAACTACACACCAGGTATTGTAACGTCTAGAAACATTAATTCACCACATTTCGTATATTGAATAATTAGCACTGCTATACAGGAAAACACTGCAGCCAGTATATTGAAAAGACTTACCCGAAGGAAGGCCTCAAAATCAATTTCTTCACCCATGTCACTGTTTGACTCTCCCAAGAAAGTCTTAATCTCATCCTCACTAAACATTTCACTGAAAGCTTTCATACCAGCAAACACTGGTGGCAGATCATCCCGAGTAACACGGCCATGTTGTGTCCTCACAGAGATAAACTAAAAGCAACAAGAAAGAAATCAAAGTTAGATGCCAAGAAAAAGATTTCCAAATACCTATAGTTGTTATTTTGCTAGTAGCAAAGGTATGTTACCAAATAATAATAAAAAAGGCACTTTAAAGAATTAGAAGTTGAAATTGTAATCTTTTAGACCAAAATGCATGGTTCACTTTCATTCAAAGTAATTACGCAAAGAACTGAGTTACACGTTACATTCCACGGAAAAAAAAACAAGAAAAGAAAAAAAGGTTACCTTGGATTTGAGGGTTCGGAGCTCGACTTGAGTGAACTGGCTTTGAAGCCATGGATCAGAAACAATCACACCTTGATAACTAGACATTGTTTGCCTTGTTTTTTCTACCCAATTTTATCCCCTAATCACACACCATATCAAACTATCAAAGACTGTTTACGCTTATATTGTATATTACTTAAAAGCCAATGAAAATTCAACAAAACAAGATGCAACAAATGCAGAAACCCAACAAACTGACGTGCATGTACATATAATTCAATAGGAAAAGGAAACGATCAACCTCAACTATATAAAAGCAGACATGATATTTATGAGAACAGAGAAAAGAGCCATGTAAACCTTAAGAGAGACAGAGAGAGAGAGAAACTAAGATAGAAGGGTGGGTTCCTCCATATAGGGGTTTTGCTTCTTCGTTTGTCGAAGGTATTGGGAGTTGTAAGAGACAGAGAGAGAGGAGGTGATGTTTGGGTGATATTGGAATTGAGTGAAGGGAAATGAGGATGAGAGAAAAGCGTGATGGCCCTTAGTCCTCACGTAACCCGCGAACACTGCCGATTGCAAATGTGAATAAGACAGAGTGAGAGAGAGAGAACGAGCAAATTGGCTCATTTTAACTGTTTATTAAATGCCTTGATATCACTGTCAATTTTTCTTGGTATTATCTTTTCTTTATTCTTATTTAAGATTTTGCTAATGATTTACACCTTTTTAACTTTAGCATCATTTAGTAATTAGGAAATTATGAATAAAATAATTTATTGCAGCATTTAATACTATACCATTATTATTAAATATATCTTTGTAAGTAGCTAATGAGATTTTAAGTGAAAGTTCAAAAGTGAGTAAATTTGAATTTAATTGATTATTTAATTCAATGTTTATAATGATTGGTATTTGATGATGTAATTATAATTTTAAATATATTTATATCACATATAATATGTTTAACTGAGTTGGTGTTACAAATTAATCTGATACAATTAAGTTTAGGTTATATTTTTAGGAGTAAACTCTAGGCAAATATGAAGTGCATGGATACAAGTTATGCATTAGAATGAAAGACTATTCTTAAGCTACTTTGTCTACGAACAAGGAAGCTATAAGTAATGCTACTTTGAATCTCATAAAGAGTTCAACCTTGGCTCAAGCTAACAGCATGCTTAACGCATGCAAGTTGGACGGGACGTACGTTTCCAATGATGAACGAGTGAATGATACGTAAGTACATGCCTTTAGAAGGGGAACAACAACTAGTAGGGGTGAGCAAAACTCGATTCGACTCGAAAAATCGAAAAAAATTCGAATTTCGAGTTAAACGAATCGAGTTGTTCGAGTTATTCGAGTTATTAGAGTCAACTCGAATTTTTTTCGAATTTCGAGTTCGAATCGAGTTGAGTTTTCAAATTCGAATAACTCGAATAATTCGAATAATTCGAATATTAAACCATAATATTTTACATTTTTACTCCAAACACCCAAACCTTTTTACTTTTCCCTCTAAACTTTTACTCCTTCCCACTTTTCCCCCAAAACTTTTACTCTCTTCCTATCCCAACCCCCCATCTACTCAAAATCCATTTCCCACCAAAATTTTACTCTCCTATTTATTTTTTCTCAAAATTTTACTCCAAAAAACTCTCAAAACTTTTTATTTTTCCCCAAAATTTTTACTCCCTCTCATTTTCCCCTTAAAACTTTTACTCACTTCCTATTCCACCCCCATCTACCCCAAACTCATCCCCCCTCCAATTTTTTTTAATATTTTCCCTCCAAAATTTCACTCCCCCCTATTTACTTTCCTTCATACTTTTACTTCCCAAAATTTTTTATTTTCCTCCTAAACTTTTACTTCTCATCATTTACTCCCAAATAAAAAATCAAAATTATCCCCAAAAAACCCCTAAACATAAATAGTAATGATTTTATTTATATCTACTATTTATATTATTAAATTAAATTTCACATTTTATATTATTTATATTATTGAATTGTTTAGTCATATTGAATATTTATATTAAAATTGAATTATTAATGATGCCATAAAATATTCATGTTAAAATTTTATATTGGTATCAATTTCATATTTTATCGTTAAAATAATTTTTATTAAAAAATCACATTTTTACATTTAATATATTTTTTAATTTTAAAATACATAGTGACAAGAATCTAAAGATAATTGAAAAAACTAAGCAAACAAAAAAAATTAATAAATAAATTATGAGGTGATGAAAGTTAATAAAAATTTGATTGCGGTGAACAAATTTTATTACGGTGGGTGACATTGGTTACAAGGACCCAAAATTATTTTTTAAAATTTAACTCGAACAAATATATTCGATTCAATTCGATTCGAATTCCATTTCACTCGACTCGATTCGAGAAAATTTTAATTCAAATTAGGATAATAGAATATGATTCGTCAACTCGATTAACTCGAAATTTTTTTATTCGATTCGATTCGATTTCATCGAACGCTCACCCCTAACAACTAGAAACAACAGCAAATTCCCTTGTAAGTTGAGGAGCAAAAGGAGAAATTCATCCCAGGGGCTCAAACATAACACCAAAACAACACTTCAACATATTTTGGGCTTAGAATTGATTGGACCTTAACCATGTTTTAATACCAATAAAGATAATACTCTACACTCGACTCGAACAAAAAATATGGATATAATATATTATATTGATTATCGAAGTAATCCCAAACAAAACAAAATCAAAATGCACCACTTTTCATGCATAATTAAATTTAAATCCATCATGATTAAACATAAATCCAAAAATATCATGCTTCATTGATGATGAACAAACACCAAATCAATGAAAATAGGCTTAAGAACAACATTCAAGACCCAAAATATCAAAACAAGACAATAGGTCACGAGACTTGGGGTATAAGTCTCAATACTGGTAACTTTCGAAGCATAAAAATCAAATCTGTCTACCAACTCTTAAGACTTAGGGAGAAATTCTTGATACCTGATGACCAAGTGTCGATACTTGTTCATCCAATCTACATGAAAATACCAAACTTTAAATAAATCTCAAGACTTATTCATCTTAGTCTTGAGAATTTAACCCAAAAATACATCAAATACCATTTCAAGTCATTCTAACATGCTTCAAAATATGTCCAATCATGTACCAAAGGTATATGCACACGTTAAACATATCAATTCAAGTTTGAAACAACAAAAAATTCCGTAAAAATATTTACATAATACTGCTTAATGTTAGTTAAATGTTAGATAATTATTGAGTTAGCGTTTACTTTTATTTTTCTTTAAGTGGTATAAATGAAAATGTTGAATATTTTATTAAACCAATTGATTTTGTTATATGCTTTATCTCGTTTCAGCTTTTTAGTGCTATTTATGTCACCCGCGTTGTTGTGTCTGACTTAATATAAATTGTAAGCCGTGGAAGTTACTTATACATGAATTCTAATAATAAGTAAATAAAAGAAAACAGTAATCCATGCAAAAGGCGATTTAACTTGAAATGGTAATTATAACACAAGTACTTCCATTCTTAACACAGAATCTTAATAACATATACAAGAAAAAAATGGTTTTATAATCGAAGTAAATTCAATTGAGAAACTCAGAGATGTGCTGCCCCCCATGAACATAAATTAGACTCAAAATGAAGTCTTGTTATTAGAAAAGCAGAACCAACCCACCTAAGACTGCCAAAACCAGATGACTCCAAATGCTCAACTTCATAACCCTATGAGAAGCTGAATCCGATGGCAAAGCCTTCGACGGAGAACCGCCTTCTTTCGAGTCTGCCGATGGAGAATCCGCAGCTGGGCTAATATCAGGAGCTGGGGATGGTGCAGGCGTTGGAGGTATATCAGTACCAAAGATAGCCTCAGGAAGAAGGACCTTATTCACCTGATATATCGCGACGGGATCGCTCGAATGTACAGCGCTGGATACTTTCGTTTTGCTCCATCCTGAATCGAGGTGCACGGTGCCGGAATCATCGGTGAAATTCAAAGTGTATTGGCCACCAGCAAGCGTAGTGATAGGGCCTTTTGTACTGAGGTCATTGAAGTCGGCAAGGGCATAGTATTTGGGCAAGGCATGGAAAAGGATGAGCGATTTAAGCTGATCATCACTGAGATTGGACAATGACGGCTTCTTAAGTCCCTTGAACGAATCGTCTTTCGGGACGAAAATTGTAATGCCTTGTTCAGTGTTGTTGGCTTGGCTTTGGAAGGTGTCAATTATTTTAGTTGATTCAAGGTAGTTAAGGAAAGTGTGAAATGGACCAGCCACAGAGAGTAAATAAGTTAGGTTTACGTATTCTGGTGCCGGAGCCGGTGCAGGTGTCGGAGTTGGGGTCATTGCCACCGGAGCCGGTGGACCAGCCGTTTGCCCATATGTCAAGGAAGAGCACAGGAGCAATGCAGAACAAATTATCATAAAATTCCTGGAAAACTGCATTTTTCCCAGAAATTTGGTATTCGGTCCAAATTCCTACAAGAATCAAATCCATCACATTATGAACAAAAAACTGATATAAAATTCCCTAAGATCAAAACCCCATTTCACAATCTAGATAAGCAACTTAAAACAGGATCTAAAACAGTTGAATTTCAGATGACATAAAAATGTGAAGACTAAAACACAAAACTCAAAAAAAATAAAAACGAACAATTTTCAGTTTCTTGAGCTCCTTCAGATGAAGTTGAGCTAACAAAATTCGCCGAGAAATCAAAGTTCAGAACAAAAACCCAGATCAAATCTAATATTCACTTTACATTGAACTTCACACTGGAAGTTCCCTGAAAATCCAAATAACTTCCTCAAGAATCAAGAAGGAGGAAAAAAAAACAACCAGAAATGTACATCAACAGAAGCTAAAAAGAAAAATTTTTAAAAATTTCTAGATTTAACTTCAGCATTAAATTAACTTGAAAGAAGCACTAAAGAATGCAACTTTAACAGAAGCAAATTTCAATGAGAGCATAGAAATGAAGGACAAAAACCTTGCTAAAGAGGAATTCAGAAAGAAAGCTTAATCCTTCGCTGACCAATGTAGCAGATTGGTATAAGCTGGGAGACGCTATATAAAGATGTGTTTTTTTTTTTTTTTTTTATAATTTTTTATTTTTGCTGGTAATATTTTAAGGGCGAAAAAAGAAAAGAAAGAGAGAACATGGACCTCATTTAATGTCTCATTCGTATAGATTTTGTGGTTAAGAATTATGTTTTATATTAATTGCCAATAAAAACTTTTTAACTTTTTTTAGTTAAAATTACTCTTTAACAAATCAAATTAAAATAATATTATCATTCTTTTTATCTGAAATAATAATTTTATTATTCTTATATGTTGAATTTTTTATTTTAAATATTTTATTTATACATTCAATTAATTACGACCGAAAAACTCAAACAACAACTCAAACAATTGTATTATTTTTTAAGCATAATGATTTATTTATTTTTTGAATTTAAAAAATTTTATTTTAACTATTTATTTAATTTTTTTGTTTCTTTTTAACTTTTAAACTTATGCAATACGTCAAATCACCTCAAACTGGATAAAAATATTAATGTTTGTTAACTTTCCACATGGATGCCATATTGGCACTTAAATAAACTTTTAAAATTTTAAAAATTCAAAAATATATAATTATTTAAATAATTTAAAAATTATAAAAAACATTTTTAATATTTTAATTTTTAAAAAATAATTAATTATCAACGCGACATACATTTAGATTGTCATGTCGATATCATGCCAAAAAGTTAATAAATGTTAACTTTTTTTATTATTTTTTTAAAGTGATTTAATAAAAAAATATAAATTCAAAAACTAAAAATGACAAAAAAATAAAATAAAGAATTGATATTATTATTTTTATAAAATTAAAGGGCTAAATAAATAATTATCTCTATTTTTTACCTTTTGGATTGAAAGAGAATGGGGTGGTCTTTCCCTTAAAGGAAAATTAATGCATATTTTTTATGTTTTTAATTTGGCAACTTTTTGAAGGGAAGAGGACATGGTAGGTAGGCTTTCTTAATCACTTTTCTAATCCTTTGAGACACCAACTCTTGTGCTCATCACCATACTTTATCATCATTTTATTTCTCATCCAAGGTTCTCATACGTCATAAATTGGTCTTTCTTATTTCTAGAATTAGTTAAAAGTAATTGATTGAGTCTTGACTCGATTGACATGTGCATTGTTGTTAATAAAAGAGAATGTGAATTTAAATATATTGAAGCGCATTATCCTCCTATTTATGAATTAGAGAGTGACTATAAATAATTCTAGATATTGTGCCAAAAAAACATATATGATCATAATAAATTTAATTAAGGATAAGTAATAATTAAAAAAAATTAAATAAGACCATAAAACTTGTGCAAGTTTATTTATTTAAAGAAAAATGGGGGAAAACTTTGGGAAGAGAAATGTCGGCACTGATTAAGATAATATGAAGAGAAAAAAATAATAATTCAGCATTGATTACATCTATTTATATTTAAATAATATTATTAATAATTTCTTATTGCTTATTTATTATATATTATTTTAATTTAATTTTTTAAATTGTTAAATCGTTACTAGTGATTAAGCAAAGTGCTTGAAAAGAGTGACAGGTAAGTGGGTACTTCTCTGGTACTAAATCTGGAAACCAAAAACACAAGACACATAGGAATCATTTATACAGTTTAGTTTTCCTACGTCTGCAGAGCTTAATTCAGTGAGAAATATTCCCTCTCTTCAACGGTTACAACAAAATGAACCTAACCTATTACACACACCATGATGATTCTCCTCACTTTTGAATTTTGAAGAACAATACTTTCAACACCAAGTTCACTCCTATAAACTCAGCAAGTAAAACCACAACAAAATCGATTTTACTAACAATTTGCACTCTAAAAAAATTCATCAACTTGAACAAGATAAGTACTAAACGCTTTCATTGACAAAAAACATATACAAGCCTCTCCCTTAAATAAGTTTATGTTCAAGACTTGCTAACATAGAATATCTCTAACAATCCCCTTAGAACAATAATGCAATAAAATGTTTACAATATAATAATAGATAATAAATCAATCAACGACTCTTGGTAGCCAATCACATAGAGTTCCAATCAAATCCAAATATACATATTGAAAGAGATGGACTTGAAGTGATTTAATTTGATGCGATTTTTAATATGAGATTCCCAAGTAATATGACATTCATTGTTGGGCTAAATATCCTTCAAATAATCAACACAACCTATCAAACCGTTCAATAAATTGTCAATACTTAAATATAAAAATTGTCACTCAACAGCTCTAGTGCTAATGAAGTGGACACTTTCTTAGTACTTAAAAGGCCAGTTTAATGCATGGATCGGCTTGGTCAAGCGATTCATTCAGCTATTTCGGAGGGTCAATGGAAGCCCATTCGCCTTTCTTGATCTAGTCCTCCCATTTCGCATTTGTTCTTTGCAGATGACTTAGTTATCTTTAGAAAAGTAGATACAAATCATAATCGTCTCATCAAGGATATTCTAGGTAGTTTTTGCAATTTCTCTAGGCATATAATTAATGCTAGGAAAACAAACATATTTTTCACTAAAGGTGTGGACGAAACAGTGGCGGACTCGATTAGTTCTTTATTTGGTTTTCAAAAAGTCCAAAATCTTAGACATTACCTTGGTGTTTCGCTTTTTCATCAGAGGATGACTAATGGTACTATGCAGTTTGTTATCGAAAAAGTTAGAGGAAAGCTCTAAAGCTGGGACGTTAAAAGATTATCTATTGCTGGCCGCATTACTTTGGCTCAGTCGATTCTTATGTCTATTCCTAGCTATTTTATGTAGTCCATGATGATTCCATGGAGAGTTTGCGATGAAATTGAGAGTTTGGTGAAGCAGTTCATTTGGGGTTCTTCTGAGCTTAAAAAGAAGATGTCTTTGGTTGGGTGGGATTCCATTTGTCAACCTAAATGTTGTGGAGGTCTTGGTTTACAGAGATTATGAGACCAGAATGTTTCGTTTTTGCTAAAGCTAGCGTTTAATATCGTGACTAACAAAGAGGCTCTTTGGGTTTGGGTTATTAGAGCTAAATACCGGATGATTGATGATCTTCCTATGTCTATTAAGCACGACAGAGGCTCTTTCTTTGGAATTCTCTCACCAAAATCTGGCCACTGCTTCGAGAAAATCTATGTTGGTCCATTAGAAGCAGGTGTCAAATTTGTTGTTGGGAAGATATTTGGATTCCTAATGTGAGGCAACTGATTAAGTTTATCCCAAGAGGTGTCAATATTAGCTCTGGGTGCTGCCTTAACGATATGGTCAATGAGGATGGCTCATGGAATCTTGATTTGTTTAGACTTTGGCTTCCGGACGAGGTGATTGAATTGATTATGGGCATCCCCCTCCTATTCTCTCTGAAGGGCCGGAAAAAATCTCCCAGTGCCATACTTTGACTAGAAACTTTACGGTTAAAAGTGCTTATAAGTTTTGTAAGGGCGATGAATGGAATTAGAAGGATGATAAATGGAAGAGCGTTTGGAAGATTCTAGGACCACAAAGAGTTCATGTTTTCATTTGGTTGGTTCTCAAGCACCGCCTCCTCAGTAATGTTGAAAGGGTTAAAAGAGGTTTAGCAGATGATCCTTTATGTCCTATATGTGGTTTTCATTCAGAAGACATCCTTCATATTCTCAGGGACTGTACTGTAGCTAAGGATATGTGGAGCCAGATCTTAATAGGTAATCATTTAATAAACTTTTTCTCTCTTAACATACAAGATTGGATCCTTTTTAATGTGTAGAATTCTTCACTAGTCATGGAGGGAAAAGCTAGTTGGGCTTGTCTTTTTGGAATTTTGGTTTGGCGGGTTTGGAAGAATTGCAATCGTTTTATTGCTTAGGGCCACCCTTGGAATTCAAGAGAGATTGTTAACAACTCCTATTGTTGGACCTCTCAATGTTTTTCACTCTCTAGAGTTACTATTAATGGCAGTTTTGGTCCTCCCTTGGAAGAACAAGATTATGGTTCTACAATCTTCCTCAATACTGATGGGGCAATAAGCTCAGATACTGGAAATGCATCTGCTGGGGGGTTGCAAGAGATATGAATGGACAATGGCTTTTTGGTTTCAACTATTACCTTAGAAAGTGCTCGATCTTTGATTCTGAACTTTGAGGCATTTTTGAAGGGCTTAAGCTTGTTCAAAGAAGAGGTCATGATCGTATAATAATCCTCTCGGATAGTTTGGATGTTATTCGGGCCATTCAAGGAAGTAATCTAGCCACATCAAACTCTACTCTAATCAGGCGTATTCAAAGTATTCTATCTCAGAAAAACTCTTGGATCTTGCATTATATTCCCAAAGAACATAATGAAGTTGCTGATTGCATGGCAAAAGGAGCATTGTCTTCTACAATTAAGCTACAATTTTTGTATTTTCCACATCTTAGGGTTCGAAATTTCTTAGATTTGGACCAGACTAGGGGTTTTTTCTCGAACCTTTTAGATGTAACTAATTAGCTTTTCTATTTTTTTTTTGTTTTTTCACAAAAAAGGCCAGTTTAATATTTTTCAATATTTTCAAAATTAAAATGATTAATTTTTTTAATTTTATATTCATTTTTACCCAAATCTAATCATAATTAATTATTATTGTATTTGAAAAATATAATTTTAATTTACTAAATGTTATTTAAAATTATATTTTAAGTTTAACAATTTAATATGTATTAATTTTAATATGATAATATCAAAATTTAATTCAATTAAGTAAAATATTAAAATAAAAAATAATTTATTTAAAATCAAATTTATATTTAACATATAAAAATTATGAAAAGCAAAAAATAATTTTATTTTAAAATTTCAAATTCAACATTCTCATTCTTGAGATTGCTTTTAACGTAAGTTTAGATTTAATTTTCAACCAACCATGTTAGGCACTGGTTAAGGAAACCTTTGGAGAATAAATAATGATTAATTTTACATTGTATGTAATAAATTTGAAATTCCAACTTTACCTTTTAATTTTTTTTAAGCTGTGATTTTTTTTAATATAATAGTTGGTAATTGAATTTGACATTTTTTCTTAATTTGGTATCTCAATTTAACACTTTTTCTTAAGTTTGTATTTAAACTTTTTGGGGGTCCAATTTAGTACCTGAACTTGACTCTTTTTCCTAATTTGGTATCTAATCTTTCTTTTGTTCGATTTGGTACTTGTTAAATATTTTACAAATTATTCCAATATACTAACAATGTTATTTTTTATGAAGTAGCAAAAATAATCAATGTGTGATTGACATATGACAGATGATATGATATTTTTTTTATTTTATATGTTCAATTACTTTTAATTTTATTTATTTAATTAATTTTTTTATTAATTGAAAATAATAAATTTATTTTAATTTGGGGTTTTAAGTTTTTTCTTATTTAATACCAATTTGTTAAGCATAGCTCAATACCTATTTTTTTTTTAACATAAATTTCCTTTAATACTGACAATATTTTTATAGCATAACAAAAAAATTTTAACACCGTTAGTGTTTTGCGTAATTTCTATAACATTTAATAAATTTAGGTATCAAATTAAACTTAAAAAATTTTAAGTATCAAATTAGGAAAAACTGTCAAGTTCTGATACCAAATTGGGCCAAAAAAAATTTAGGTATCATATTAAAAAAATCTCAAATTTAAGTACCAAATATTAAATTAAGCCTTTTTTTGCATTAAAAAAATAATAATGTCACACAATACCGGGCGTGTGAAAATTTTTCACGTATAAAAATGTTTAATAAATTTCTAATCAAACGCAATTTGTTGATCATATCGGCTCTTTTTGATACAGTGCCTAGAATTATTTATAGTCTCTCCTCAACCTATAAATTGGAGGATAATGAGCTTCCATACACTCAGATCCACATCCTTATACATCAACAATATTATCCAAACCAATTAAACAAATACTCAACCGACAATCCTTGAATTAACTTAAATCAACATCATGGATTAATGATCAAACTAATCTATTTGATTAGAGACACCCGCTTCCTTTTTTATTATCATAAATCTTAATCAACAGTAAGATTTGCATCAATTCGGTAGTCATTAAATGTGTAGAGGCCAAGGTTTAATCAAAGCTTATGCTTCTTCAAGTTAGTTAAAGCTTATGCATAATTGCATTTACCAAACAACTAATTATAATTTATAAATCTGTCATATTTCTAACTTTTTTTATTTAAGAAAAAAAATATAAAAATAATATAATAATTGATTTGACCTTTAAACTTTATAAAAAAGTTATTTGAATCATCCATTTAATTTTTATTTTTTTAAAATTTAAAATTTTTTTAAATCACCTAAAATAGATATAAAAGTTAAATAAATGAAAAATTAAAATAGTTTTTTTAGTAAAATTGAAGCACTAATAAAATCATTATGCCATGAGAAATTGTCTCTTAACTCTCGTGGTACTTTTAGACTTCAAATATACATTTTAGTATATTTAAAACAATAAATGAAATATAAGACCGATTCTTAATCGGTGCATCTATTTTCCAAGATCATAAATGTGCCGACAATTGCTTTTTTTTTTTTTTTTAAATTTGATAAAGGGGAATTGAAAATGTGTCAAATATGTAACAACTTTCTAGGACGCGTATGCATCACCCTCATTGTCCTAACAATGTTAAAAAATTCATTCACCAAATTATAATAATAATAATAATAATAATAATAATGACGGGAAACTTTTTGATGATGCAGGGAATGATGGAAGGTTCTATGAGTATTTAGTTGGTGTAAGCAGGGAAGTTGAGAGGTAACCATCAATTTTGGCTGCCATTCCCCTTTCAACTTGATCCTTTGCTTAAAGTTTCGGGCCTTTTGACTCCTCAGTCTTTGCTTAATTTTACCCTTTTCTTTTAGAAAGCGAAGGAAAGTAAAATCAAGTGATTTCGGTATAATTTGGGATGTGACGATTGATTATTTTATTTCTTAATTATGAGATACGAATATAGGTTTTTGGATTTGTTATTGATAACAATACTCTGATTTGTCTCCTATGCAAAAATTATAAGTTGGTACACGTGTTTTAAACATATAAAAATAGATCGTAGATATAACGATTGGGTTTCTATTTTTATTATGTATAATTTTTATATGAGTTAGACGATGATAGATTATTTAAAATGTAATTAAATAAACTTATTTTTTAAAATTTTAGACAATATATTATCAAATTAATTAATAATGCATAAAATTATGAATACTTAATATATTAAATATTAACCTATAAAAAATTTGATCCTACCAATAAACAACATGATATAGTTGGCGAATTATAATATTTGTAACCCTAAATTTACCTGTGGAATAAATTTTTTTTTTTATAGAAAGTGCATGAGATAATTTTCCATTTAATAATGAAATACGAAAACACGATTAGTACCTCTTTTCCTATAAAGGAAACATAAGAGTTTTTATTTTTGCATTTATATAGATTTAAATTAGAGTAACATTTATTTAATTTTGTTTTGAAAGATAAATATTTTTTATCTAATTTTGAACTAAGACCAATTCATTTATAGTTAGAAAAATCATTATTTTCAACTTTTTTCGGTTTTACAAAATATTTTTAATGAAAACATTCAAAATAATCTTTTATTGTTCTCTAATTTTTATTTTGATTTTTAAAATTACTTTTAAAATTTTCAATAAAACATGTTTTTTTAATGCTTTTCATTTTTTGAGAGAACGAAAACGAAAACGAAAACAGTTATTGTTTTTTAAACCGAACAGAATCTTAGGTTGTTTTTGTTTAAAGAATTTCATTTTTTAAAAAATATCGTCATCATTTTACAATGTTTAGCTGAGGAAAAGACAATTAGTGAATGTAAAATCTTATGCAAGTCAACAGAAACTAACACCCATTTTCCGTAAATTGTCTACGGGTTGGAATTTGGAAAGACATTTTTACAATTTCTTTCCCGTGTCTTTGCAAGATCTCTCTCTCTCTCTCTCTCTCTCGCTGAGTTTTAATTTTATAGACCATGACCGAAAATGAATTCTTTTTCTTGTATTTGTTTTACAAAAAATAGTTTAATTAACAGAAAGTAAATTTTTTTTCTTATAAAATAATTTAATCTTCTTAAAAGTACAAGTCATTTTTTGAAAAAAATTTCTTTATAAATAATTTTATTTTTATATAAAAATTACTTAAATCAAGCTTAATATTATTATATTTATAATAAATTTGATTTTAATTTTAAAATATTTAAAATATTAATATAACATATTATATTTTTCATTATTATTAAACATACATATTTAATTATTTATATTTAGTCATATAATAAATTATTAGTATAATTTTAATAATAAATTTTTTTAAAAAAATTAAATAATATTATTCACATATTATTGAAAATATTAATATTAATATTTTAATAATAAATATTTTGTAGTATAAAAGTTAAAATATGTCATAAGTCTATCTACTCTTCACAAATTTGCATTTTAGCCTCTATACTTTTATTTTCAAGATTTTAGTCTCTTTGCTTTTTAGATTTGAAAATCAAGTCCAATTATTAACATTGTTAAATTTTTTTATTAATTTTGTTGCTGTCACATTTTTAAATAAAAAAAATCTTTACTTGGTAGTCATATAACTAAAAAATGACGTTGTAATGAACCTGAATTTAACAAAATAACTGTAATATATGCAAAAAGAATGTAAAATATAAATTTATAAATGTAAAATAAGCTCAATTAAACAGTGAAAAGATAAGAAAATTTCAAATGTATGTTTGTTTCATTAAAAACAACTTTTATATAATATTTTTAAGAAATTTATCAAACAACAGAAAATATTTTACATAGGTTCATCCAAATACTAAAAAATATTAAAATTTTCAGGAAAGTAAATCATATTCTAAAAATCATTTTCTAGAAACCATTTTCAGCAAAACAAACAGACACTAAAAGCAAAAAAAAATTGAATTTTGACAGACTTCAGTATTTGTGGGTTAAATTTATTAAATTTGACTAGTTTTGTTGACTTTAATTGATTATGTAGTTAGTTTGTTAATATCATGAAAGATACAGTCTTACCTACCATTTCAATCAAGTTGTTCATTAAAACTTGTTATTTTCGGTATTTTGATTGATTTATTGGTGATGAATGAGTTCAGTATACGGGTAGATCAAAGGCCTCTAGGGTATGCATTTATTGAGTCCGATGATTGCATGGATGCTACAAGTGCAATCGGTGAACTGGATGGTGGATATACTTTTTATTCTTCTATTTTTACCATGAATAATTGGTATTTTTTATTGTCTCATGCCTTAATATGTGGTCTTTTGATGTTTTAATGGGGGTGTAGCGGTTTGCTTCATGTTATATATATGGATGTTCCTTTTTTACGGCACCATTGCACCGGCTAAGATTGATTCTTGAGAGCACAGGAGAGCCCTAAAGAAAGATCAATCTACGTTTAAGGCCCTCGAAGAGATTATTTGAATTATGGTTGCCTTTGCCAACTTCAATAAAAAAACCGAGTGCCATACGCTTGCTTACTTTGCGATATAAGAAGAAAATATTATTGAGGATTTTAAAGCTTAAAGGAGAAGTTATGGGGTTGTGGTAATTTTGTATCATGTTCACTTTTACTGTTAGAGGTGTGTTTCTCATGTATGTCAAGGTTACTTTTTAGTGTTGTCAAATTAGATGTTATTGGAGTATCATAATGAAGTATGTGATTGAGTTTAGTGTCAAGAATCTAATATTATTAACTTAATTAAAGAAAAAAATAAAATTAATAAACTTTAAATTAAATAGTAATAAAGCTGAAGAATTTATGTACTTTCATTTTTTTTTAATTTACACTGTTCAAAATATTTATTTTCTAGTAACTTTCCACTCTTGTTTTTTAAGATAACTACTCATTTAAAAAAAAAAAAAACTATAACTACCTATGTAGATATTTGCAACTTCTCACATTTTTTAAAAAATAATTATTAACTTATAAATTAAAAAAATATTTTATCACCCACAAAAGTAGAAGATGGATTGAATAAATCGATGAATATGGACAAATTATAGTTGTTTAATTGAACCCATTGAGATATAACCCAACAAATTCAATTAATGACTCTAATCAATCCTCAAAAAAAAAATTCTTGACAAATTGAAGGATGAAGAATAGATTCTCATGACTCTTTGAAGAAAATCAAGAAGAAAAAATCGCTTCTAAAAATTACAAGAAAACAATCTTGCATAAAAGAAATTAACTTCAAGAGTTGAAAATTTTATTAATGAATGAATGCCTTTAATAAATAATGAAGAGACATTTATATAGGCTAATTAATTACATCCAAATAATGAAACTCTACTCAATCTTAAAAAAAAAAAAAAGTAGTTTTAGTGGAACTAAATTTTTTTGTTGACTAAGAAACATAAAACTCCTTAACAACTTAAAATATTTAAAAATATCCTAAAATTCGGAATAAATAAATAATAAAAAATATAAATACAATATTACGCTCATATATAATAAAAATTAAACTTAAAAATCGAACCCAATATGATTTAAACTCAAATTAAAGCCCGAAACTTGTAATTTTCTATAATAATCCCGTACAAAAATTCTACTCGTGCAATCTTTACTAAAATGCTCATAACTTGAGCTCTTGGACTCAAAATCAAGTAATTCAAAAGTGTATTCTGAAGAATAAATCTTCGATCTATATGAAGACATATTGACCCAAAAATGCCTGGATCCCTTCCAAAAATGCATTGCAAGTCAACTAATTATAGTATGGGCTAGGCGTGTGGGCTTGATTAGGCTCTTTAAAGTGTAACGCTTAAGCTTGTTAATATATTCCACATGGGCTTGTCATAATGGATTGAGATTTTAAGTCCACAAACAAACTTAGACCCTTTTAATTCATCCTCTCTATACTGAACTCTAAAGTTCATCATCTTGAAGCTTCAACTCTTCTTCACGAAATTTCTTTATGATAAAGCCTTGAACAAATAAGTTGAGTTTTGAATTGCTTGGATTTGGATCTCGTGATTGGGCCTTGATGGAAACTAAGCCCATATCCATTATGGGCCTTAATTGGGTCAGGTTGCTCGTATCATTCAAAGATCTTTGATCGGTATGGAGACATATCAACCCAGAATTGTATGGATCCTTTTTAAAAATGCACTGCAAGTCAACTGATTACAACATGGGCTAGGCATGTGGGCTTTATTTGACTCCTTAAAGTGTAACGCCTAAGCTTGTTAACATCTTCCACATGAGTTTGTCATCATGATTGAGATTTTAAGTTAATTTTGTCATCACATATCAACATGAGGAGCTCTAAGATCATTATCAGCATAATCATTATTTCCAAATTTTTCAGACATCTTTCAAGGTATGTAAACAGGATAAATAAGTTCAACATCCAATCTCAGCTCAAACTTAACACATCCTAATTGGCATATACCAATTGACTAAAATTGAGACTTTGTTTACTATAATAATCGGCTAAACTCTTAGCTATGATACCACTAAATGTGACAACCAAATTTGATTCGGTCTTTAGATCCGAATGTGCGACATCACATTACGTTGTCGAAGCAACTCAGACTATTTCAAATGATTTCAACAATGATGATGTCGTTCAACCACAGTACATAATATACTATCACATCCCAAAAATTGGGTTAGTAGAAATTGGGTTAATGAACCGAGAGTGGTCACGCTCGAATTTTTTTAGCGATTGAGTAGTGGTGGAGTTGTCCTTGATGACCAGTGTTCGAATCCCTTCCCTCTCATTATTTTTTTATGGTGCAACTTTGGTTCTAACCTTAACAAATGTCACATCTCATGTTTTAATTATTTTCTGTTAAGTTAAGAATAAAGAAAAAATATGATCTAGTGGTTAAAAGCTTTAAAAATTTCCTAAAGGTCCTAGGTTCAAGTCTTCTCATCACCATTTTTTAAATTAATTTTTAAAATTTTCCATGTGCTTGTTTACCATTGTTATCCAACCTTTCTTACAATACTTAGGAGAGATTCTTTCCTTTCTTTCTAGTCAACATACCATACTTACGAGGACATGATCTCCTTTTTACTCTCTTGTCCCCCTAACTTGCCATTTTCTTCACCATTACCATGAGTGTGATACATTGAACCTAGGCTAGTTGTGAACCTCCATTGTCATCCATATTTTGATCCTTCTCCTTTTCAATGTCGCACCTCCATTAGTTCCTCCACTTTTTTTTTTTAAATTTTTTTCTCTCTTTTGTTTAGCCATCAACCACCATTCATATCTATTTTCTCCTCTCCTCCACTACTTTTTGGCTCAAACAACTTCCATCACTTCACCGAACCACCAACTTGCTGCCACTCATCTTCTTTTCCTTTATTGTCACCATAGCGCCACCCTCCACCATTGTGCACCACCACAAAAACCACTTATTTACCTTTCTTTCTCCTTCTTTTAGCGAGAGATTAATTCCTTCTCTCTTCTTTCTCCTCTATCGTAGCACTGTCACCTTCGTCGCCTTCGTTGTTGGACCTCTGTTGCCGCCGCTGGTGGTTGAGTTTCTATTCCTTTTTCCATCATCCCTTATTAGTAATCAAAAAATTCTGCACTATTTATTTATTTTTAGTTCTTAATCCTAAATATATTTATCTTGGACTTACTTTCAAAATGATCCTTTTCCCTAGATCTTTCAACTCTTCCGGTTTGAAATCAAGACGACCCATCAATCCTATCGTTCCAACCAAGATAATGTAAGTGCAAGGGTTGATTAGAAACCCTTCTCCTCCTTATTTTCCCTCTTGACCGAATGTTCAGAAGGTCAAGGTGAATTATTCTTTCATGTATTAACATTTAGTTATAATGGATTTTTGAAGGACCGATCGATATCAACCCAGAAAATCATTAAACTTGGTAAATGAATCACAATTCTCAAAATTCATAAGGGTAAGTGTCATTAGGGAGATTCGTTTAATTAACTTGTCTCTTACGATGTTCATAACAACATTAACAAGAGATCACCATTTGTGTGATTAGGTATTCTATTTGTTAGATTCAAGCGTAGGCGTCCTTAGAGAGTTGAGACATTGGATTTACAATCAGGTATGGGTTTTAACATTAACAAAAATAAATCTATGCTTTATATTAATTAAAATTATTATTATTATTTTTTAAATTATGTTTGATGAGGATGTTTTAAGTATCCATAAAGAGAGATAAAACCCATCGATATGGACTATGTCAAGTAAGTGATTTCAAACCCTATATGTTGTGAAAAGCATGTTGTGTGATCTCGATGATTATTATTGATATGAAATGTATGAAAATCTCATTCTCATGTTATGAGATATTATGGCATATGTGATTTTTGCATGATTTATAAAATGTGAAATATTGATATAAAGTGTATATATATGATTTGCATGTTAAGCATGCCTATGTGATTTTAAGTGAAAAGTGATATAATGAGCATGTCTCGCATGCCAAAGTGAAAAGCAATTTTTAAGTGAAAAAGTGATTTTGTGGCCATATCACATGCCTGGTTGGATATGTGAAAGGTGGAAGAATGGGGCAGTTTATATGCAAAAGTGATGGCTTGTCCACAAACTTTATTATGTGGTAGTATATTTGGAAAAGTGGCGGCTTGTCCACAATTTGATTATGTGGTAATTTGTTTGCATTATCGTGACACAATTCACAACTTGGTGTGTTATCGGATGGATGAGTTATGAGAAACTCGATTGTGGTGTGTAGTGGAGATGGGTAGAACCATTTTCATAAAACCTACATCATTTTATGAAATGTGCATTGACATGATCATGTATAGTATAAATGTGAAATATTGAGTTATATGAAACTGAAATGATTATTATGATTGTATAATGTACATGTTTATATGTATGTAATTGTATTTATGTTAATTTCATGCTGGGCTTAAAAAGCTGACCCCATTAGTGTTATAATCTTTCAAGTAACATTTAGACATAGGACTTACATTCAAAATTCATTGGAGCCTCTCGAATGGGTTTATCTTATGGATTTTTAACAATGAATTTTAAAACTATTTGGATTTTGTTTGTGGACTTTGGATTTTGGACATTTCTTTTTATTTTGGGTTGTGGTGTATTTTTATAAACTTTAGACCTGTTATACATGCATGGAAAACTTAAAAGATTTCAAGTATTTTAAATTATAAAATTTATTTAAACTATTTACTATTTTACTTAATTTTAAACAAAATTATAACTCGTAATTTTCTTAGTAATTGTATGAAAATCCGTTGTGAAAGACTTTTACCCAAAAACATTTTTATAAATAATTAAAGTGCAACTTTTTAATTTCAAATAACTTAAATGACATTACAATAGAATTTCATCCTTTCGTTTTAAATGTTTATATTAATAAGTATTTCTCAAAGAAAAAAATTATTAAATATTTAAATTCTTTTAGTTTTTACAAAACAACTCAAACCTAATTATTTTTAATAAGAAAATAATTTCGAGCGTTGTTAATGTAACTTTCGAGATTTAGCCATAAAGTCTAGGCCGGATTTGGTCTGTTACATATACATACTCAATTTAATGAACAAACATCATTAATACATGTTGAAACGTTTTTTGAAATCGACTACTTTTTATTTTTTTAAAACAAAAATGAGAGTCGCCACCAATCCTTTTTATTAGGTATGATTGAATTACCTCATAATTTGATCATTTTAATAGAAGGTTAGATTTACTAAAACGATGGTTTTCAGTCTACAAAATCTATGTAATGGGTTTGGGAGTCGGTTATGTACGAGGAAGGGTTAGCACCATCGTAATGCTCAAAATTGGTACCTAGTTGATTAATTGATGTTTTAGCATCGAGAATAAAAAATTTGAAGAAAATTTAAACAGAATCCTACATTGCATGATGATATTTGGTTAAGGTATCGCTTAACTAAATTTTGTGGAAAAAGGGCTTTATTTCGAGTTAATCGAGAAAGAAAGATCATGCCTCATAAGTTAGAACATGATCCCTCAAATTCCCGAAAAAATCAGAATAATCGCCATTTTGATCGTTACTTAAATCTTGTTTTTTTTTTTTGTTATTTAGAATATGATATTTGATTACTTTGGTTCTAGGAAGATGCTATACTCCGTAAGTTAGGAGCACGACTTCTTCGAATCCCAACAATAATGAAGATTGCCTTGATTTTGAATATTTTATATGCATTAGATAAAAACAAGTGCAACTTTTAGAAAAGTATATTTAATTTATTTGGGCATAATGTAAAAACGGATAAATGTATTTTAACATGACGACACGATGGTTAGTAAAGTAAGGTAAAATAATAGAGGGTGAAGAAATGAAATAATAACATAAATAAATAAATAGATGAATAAAGAAAATAAATAAAAGGGAAAATAAAAATGTCCTTCCGAATAATAAAGCAGATATAAAGAAACATCAATTTTATAACAATGATATCATGTCGTGATTGCTTATCATAACATGAATAATGAAATAATAATAATCATAATAATAAGGGAAAAAAAGAAAGAAAATAAATGCATAATTAAAGGAAATATAAATAATATCAAATTTAAATATTCAAAAAAGTAAAAGAATAACAAACAAACAAATAAATAGATAAAACAAATATAAATAATATCAAATTTAAATATTTAAAAAGTAAAAGAATAACAAATAAATAAATAGATAAAAAAATATAAAAAACATCAAATTTAAACATTTAAAAAGCAAAAGAAAATAACAAATAAATAAATAGATAAAACAATATAAATAATATCAAATTTAAACATTTAAAAAGTAAAAGAAAATAACAAATAAATAGATAAAACAAATATAAGTAATATCGTATTTAAATATTTAAAAAGTAAAAGAAATAGATCAAACAACTAATAGAAGGATGAAATTAATTGAATGAAGAACTAAATTGAAATTTAAACGAAATTCAAAGTATAAATCATAATAAAATAAAATAAATAATAAAACAGAACAAATGACTAAAGTTAAAAAAGCGAAAAAGGGCAAGGACCAACTGGGAAGTTATTCCTAAGCCCCCTAAACATATTGTTTCAAGACGGACCAATATGGAAAAAGATAAAATTAAATGGTAAAATTTTAAAAAAAGAAAAAAAGATAGGACTGGATTAGAAATTGCCTAAAAAGCAGAAGGACTAGGGTTGCAATTATACCCTAGTCACAAAAACACGCAGATCTTGAGGTTCTCTGGTCGGGTAATCTGGTCAGCCCCCAAAACGACGCCTTTTTGAGGGCATTTGGGGCTTGGATGAAACGATGTCATTTCACTATGGCTATTTAAGTTAATTTTTATAAAAAAAATTCATTTTTCTTTTGTTTTAAAAAAAAAAAAACCCCTCTTTCATCTTTTTTTCCTTTAAACTGTTCTCAGTGCCGGCTGTTAGGAATCGACCCGATTAAGCAACGAACAAGTAAAATTAGTAGAAGAAATTGAGAAATTGAACACACAAATTTAACGTGGAAAAACCCCACCAAAGAGGATAAAAAACCATGGGCAAAGATAATTTTACTATAATGGCAAAAGAACGAAGAGTACAAAAGATGGAGATAATAACTAAACCTCGAAAACCCAAAAAACAAAGAACCCTCAAAACGTAAACATAAAATTCTCTAAATGTGTTATGAGTTCTAATCTCTAATGGGTGTAATTTCTAAGGTCGTAAAAAAGCATATTTATAGGCTAAATTCAAATGTCAAATAATAATAAAATAATCTAAACTAATCAATGTTTGATTGAAACAAATAAACAGAGTTTAACTAGAAGATTATTTCTCAAATTTGACTAAAAATAAGAGTCATATTTAACAAATCTCCACCTTGACTCATATTTCCACAATGCCATCTTTGCCAAAGCTCGCCATGAGCCTATCTTAAACTATGCAGGGAATTAATTGAGTTAAATCTGTGCTTAGAAACTGGAAGACTTCTAGCCTTCGACTTTTACACTGCTAAATTAACGTGGGTCTGATTATCACGAACACAGTGCCCTAACTTTTCAAAACCTGCATCCAAAACAGAACCTCTCTTTAACGAAACAGTCGTACCTCTTTCCCTCCTATGACCAAGTTGCCTCGGCTCCAAACGAGTTGACTTCGACTCTGAAACGGACGAGGGACATCCGATTTCACCGATCACTGTAGAACATTCTAGAATATAAAGACTGCCAGTTCTTTTACCTTTTAACAAAACGAAAGATCCACGAGATACTTTAATACTGCTCGACTCGATGTTGATTTTACATCCTTTCAAGTCTAAAATACTTAAGGAGATGAGATTCTTTCGTAAATCAGGTACATACCTAACATCTAAGAGTGTCCTAATCGTCCCATCGTGTATCCTAATTTTAACAGTACCAATACCAATTACCTTAGTAGATGAACCGTTTCCCATACGCACAACTCCACCTTCAATCGAACTGTATGTGGAGAACCATTCTTTATTGGGACACATGTGGAAAGAACATCCAGAACCTAGGATCTATTCGGACGTAAGCTTGGAGTTATCGTTTGTTGACACTAACAAGAAATCATCATCGCTTTCATCGATCAGATTAGCACTAGCTACATCTTCCTCGTTACTCTCAGTAGCTCTTTTATTTCGCAGTTTATAACAATCTGCTTTGACGTGACCTAACTTTTTATAATAGCGACACCTTTTGTCTCATTTCTTTGATGCTACCAAAACGGAAGCTTGCCTATTTGCCTTGCTATCCAAATGAAGCTCATTTTCGAGTTTGTCTCTACTCAACAAATGACCCTTTATATCTTCGAACGAGAGTTGGTCTCTGCCATAAATTAAGGTCTTCCTGAAAGACTTGTATGAAGGGGTAAAGAGTACAATAATAGCATAGCTGGATCTTCATCATCAATATGAACCTCAACGTTCTTTAATTCATTTAAAAGAGTAATAAATTGATTGATGTGATCTTTAAGAAGCTCACCTTCATTCATGCGAAACGTAAATAGACGTTGTTTCAACACTAAATGGTTAGCCAAAGACTTAGTCGCATAAAGAGTTTCTAACCTTTTCCATAAGGTGGATGAGGTCTTCTCTATCAATACCTCCTGTAATACAGTATTCGTGAGGCACAACTGGATTGCAGACAAAGCCTTATCATCAAGCTCTTCCCATTCTATATTATTTAGATTCTCAGGCTTTTCTCAGTAATAACCTTTTTTAAACCGGATTGAACTAGAATTGCCATCATCCGAACTTGCCACAGATTGAAATTGTCTCACAATCGAACTTCTCAATTTTAAACCTTGTTGCTGCCATATTTGAATGATTTGATCTATGAAAAATGAACTAGCTCTGATACCACTTGTTATGAATCGACCCGATTAAGTAACAAACAAGTAAAATTACTAGAAGAAATTGAGAAATTAAACATACAAATTTAACGTGGAAAAACCCCTCCAAAGAAGATAAAAAACCACGGGCAAAGATAATTTTACTATAATGGCAAAAGAATGAAGAGTGCAAAAGATGAAGATAATAACTAAACCCCGAAAACCCAAAAACCAAAGAACCCTCAAAACGTAAACACAAAATTCTCTAAATGTGTTATGAGTTCTAATCTCTAATGGGTGTAATTTCTAAGGTTGTAAAAGAGCCTATTTATAGGCTAAATTCAAATGTCAAATAATAATAAAATAATCTAAACTAATCAGTGTTTGATTGAAACAAATAAACAGAGTTTAACTAGAAGATTATTTCTCAAATTTAACTAAAAATAGGAGTCATATTTAACACTGGCCATGGGATCCATCGTGGCTCCGTCACAGCCACATTCGTCGGTGAGAACGACTGTCGTCTCTGGTGGCTTGAAAATTTTTAAAAAAATTGCCTTTCTCTCTCTTTTTTTTATTTGAAGGCAAAGCCTTTGAAACTAAAAAAAATAAAAAATAGCCCTCATCGAGCCTCAGACGCCTCCTTTTCGACAAAATCCCGACGAGCCCAAAGGAGCCTAAGGGTCTTCCGGATTCAGAGAAAATCTTCAGCGATGAAGGGAGATGAAAGGACGTCGGTAAAAACGTATTTTTGTATTTACGCTTTTCAAAAAATAAAAAAATCACCTTTTTTCTTTTAACTTTTGTTCTTCGTATTTTCTCTATTTTTATTACTTTTTTCGTGTATTTTTTTTGTAAACAAAAGATTACATGGTGGCTATGGCTTTATAGCCGAATATGATACACTTTGTTGTTTTTTTACTATTTCACTACTATCCTTTGCGACTATTCTTTGCGTGTTCATCTCTGTCCTTGTTTTTTTATTTTTGCAAGTGGTGATGGAGTCAAAGGTGGGGAGAGGTGCTCCCTTGTTGCTTTGGTGAGATGGTGGCAGACCTCAGGCGACATTCATGCTGACAAGGCGAAGTGGAGGCGGTGGCTAGGGTTTTTTTTAGTTTCCTGAAAGTAGTTTAGGTTATTGGGCCACTGGGTCATTAGTTTTTTTTAGTTTTGGGCCATTTGTAATATTTTTATTTAGGTTTGTAATTTATTTTATTTATTTGTATATCGGGCTCGGGAAAAATTGGGCCATTACATTTGCCTTTCTTTGCTCGTTGTCATATAACGAGAATGGAGCAAAGACTTTTAAAAAGTACCAATTTTGTCCAGTCTCATCGAGTCTCGACCTCTTTGGTGCTTCTCTTTTTCAAGAAGCTTCATTCTAACCCACTGTAACTTCAGAGATATAGCATTTGTCACTGCAACTTCAGGGAGATAAGATTAGTAGCTTCAATTCACTCCAACTTTAGGGAGAAGACTTGTAGCTTCAATCTGTTCCATTGCAACTTCAAGGAGATAAGATTTGTAATTTGTAGCTTTAATTTGTTCCACTGCAACTTCAGGGAAATAAGATTCGCTATCTTCAATCTGCTTCACTGCGACTTTAGGGAGATAATATTTGTAGCTTTAATTTACTCCACTGCAACTTCAGGGAGATAAGATTCGCCATGGTAGATTTAACCTGACCCACTGCTACTTCAGAGGTATGGGATTTAGTTTCAATCTACTCCGTTGCAACTTCAGGGAGGTAAGACTTGCAATTTCAATATGCTCCATTGTAACTACAGGGAGATAAGACTTGTAACTTGTAGCTTTAATCTGTTCTACTGTAACTTCAGAGAATAAGATTTGCTATCTTCAATCTGCTCTACTGTGACTTCAGGGAGATAAGATTTGTAGCTTTAATCTGCTTTATTGCAATTTTAGGGAGATAAGATTTGTAGCTTTAATCTACTCCACTACAACTTCAGGGAGATAAGATTTACCATAGTAACTTTAATCTGACTCATTACAACTTTAGGGGTATAAGATTTGTGGTTTCACTAATATGCCAAGCAATTAGGATGTTATGATCAAAATGAATCAAATGCTTCTAACTATATGTATATAAATGATATTTACATGATGCAGAATGTCATTTTTTTTAGAATGATTCCCTTTTTAATGCTTAGGTCGACATTGATTGTTGTTCATCAAGGTTCTATCACTGACGTATTACCATGCCCTCTTGTTCAGCTGGTATCTTTGATAGGAAACCTGAAGAAGTAATCACAATTTAGACTATTCTTTCCCAAATATTTCCAACTCTTAAATTTGGTTAGTTCTGACTAGTGGTTCTGCTTCAGGTCTTTGTACTATTTAGAAAACCTTTCAGAACAATATGCAGAAATCCTTTTACTTGAATATTAATAGTCCATTAATTGTTATTTCAATGAAAAATGCTTGAAAAAGATTGTAATAATGGACAATGTTGAAATTTATTGGGAGCAAAGCTCGAAATGAATAGTTAATCAAAATAGCAAATGTTGCTAAAATACAAAATGAATAAGGTGAAAATACAAAATGAATAAAGTGAAAAATAGGTGCCCTAGATATCGTAGCATGAGCTTCTCCGCATAAACTTTTGATGACTATTTTGAGCTTGATATGTATTTAGGCAATATAGAGTACTTTATTGATTCCCCAAGATATAATGTTTCTTCTTCTAAAAGGACACGACTACTACATGTTCAATCTTCAATCTAAATTTGAGTTTCCCTTTCTCAGGTTTCCAACTCAAAACCCTATTAGTCTCAAGGCGCCCTTTTGCGGGTTTTCGCATTAGCCCCTCCTCTCCTTTTTTTCATGTGAAGTATTTCTTGACTAAATCTGAATTTACATGATTAGGCAAGTTTTTTCCATCCATCTCGGTCAAAATTAATGCTCCTATAGAAAATGCCTTCTTTACCACATAAGATCCTTCCCAAATTGGCATCCACTTTCCTCTAAAGCCCTTTTGTATGGGAAGGATCTTTTTCAATACCAGGTCTCCCTCATGGAATTCTATAGGGTGAACCTTTTTGTCATAAGCTCACATCATTCATTTTTGGTACATCTAACCATGACGGATAGCTTTCAACCTTTTCTCTACAATCAAATTTAGCTGATCATATTGGGATTGGATCCATTCTACATCATCTAACTTCAACTCTGACAAAACTTGAAGAGAAGGAATCTCGACTTCAGTAGGCAAAACCTCCTCCATTCCATAAACCAATAAGAAAGGCGTTGCCTTGGTGGAGGTCCTGATAGACATTCGATACGCATAGAGGGCAAATGATAACTTCTCATGCCAATCTTTATAAGTCTCAATCATTTTTCCCATGATCTTCTTAATGTTCTTATTGGCTGCCTCCACTGCACCATTCATTTTTGGGCGATATGGTGACAAGTTGTGGTGTTTGATCTTAAATTAAGTACTAACCTTCGCTTCTGTGCTATTGTTCAAGTTCAATGCATTGTCAGATATAACTCTTTTTGTAACACCCCTTACCCATGTTCAACACTAGAACAGGATACGAGGCATTACTAGAATAGCACACATGTAATCGTAATAAACTGAGACTTAAAATGATCATTCAAATTAAAACCCTTCAATTATTTATCATTCATTCAGACATTTCAATCATGTATATCATAAACCTGTAACTTAACTAGAACTAAATCACAACGATAACATAATATAAGTGACTTGTCAAATATTAAAAATCAATATTTCAAGTAACATTAACAAAATGTACAAAAAAAAACACTCAAGTCTGCTATACATGCCATAGTACTAAAATATGTTTAAAAAATACCAAAAATGAAGGATGGATAGTGTTGGAGAGCCCTCGACAATTTCTCCAAATCACAAACGAACTTGATCACTCTATAAAATAAGACAAGGAAAAGAAAACAAACTAAGCTTATAGCTTAGTAAGTAATATAAAAATTACAAACTATTAATGACATTTATAAATCACAAAAATATGTTTAACCATCCATGGATCTACTATTTACTTAATTTCAGTACAAGTTTTCTATTCGAGTCATAGTCACTAAATTATACACCGATAATTTTTCCAGAAACTACACTCATTCTTATTCTTACCATAAAAATTTCAGAATTTTTGGTTTGGCCGATTAGTATAGTTTATTCATTAAAGTCTCCCGTGTTTCGCTGCTCGATAGTCCTGACCATTCCTCACTAAAATTAAATTATCTCTATGTACAAAATTCAAATGATATTTTGATTTGTTTCTTCTTAAAATAGACTCATTAAGGAATCTAACCATATAAATTATGTCCCATAATTATTATTTTTTTATAATTTTTAATGATTTTTCCAATTCAGAATAGGGGATCATGAAATCATTCTGAACCATTATCACAAAAATTTAAATAACTCAAAATATATAATTCTTCTGCTTTCTATGTTTCTTTTATATGAAAATAGGCTCAATAAGATTTAATTCTATATCTCGTTCAAATTCTAATCCAATTTACACTATTTTTGGTGATTTTTCAAATTCACTCATCTGCTATTGTTTTAAACTGTTTATCCCAAATTTCACCTCTTTCAATCAAATTTCTTATTATCAAATTTCAAGATAACATTTATCCATATTTATCTAATCAAAATTCAATCACTTAACGAAATCATGAATGAACTCATGGTTCAAAACCCATATATTCATATCCCGGTACTTATTTCCACATTTTTCACATCAAATTCCACTTAGTAAACTTGTTTCTCATGATGAATACTTCGGAATGTAACAATATCCGGTGGTTTTAGCATGTAGCTCCACCTTTTGTAATTGATGCCCAACTTCGTGGTATATGCACATAGCACCACACTATTGGGCTAACATATGTATTCGTGGCATACACACTTAGCGCCACTTTTTGAATCACATGTACATCCGTGGTATATCCACTTAGCACCACGTTTTCGAATCAACATGTATAACCGTGGCATATCCACTTAGCACCACGTTACATGTATAATCGTGGCATATCCACTTAGTGCCACATTTTTCCATTCCGAAGGTTCAACTGAGATTTCCTCATTTAATTCCAATTCATCAACCACAATTCATAGTTTTTTTATCAATTAGTTGTACAATATTAAATCTTATTTCACATATCACAATAAAATATCATAACATAAATAAAAATAATACATTATTTACATATAAACTTACCTCGATACAAAATATGACAAACTTGCGATTTAGCCCGTAACATTGCCTTTGCCTCGGTCAAGGTCAATTCCACGTTCTTCTCGATATATAATAACACATTTAGCTCATTCAATCATCACATCATTCAATTTAATTCAAAAATTATATTATGGCAAAATTACACTTTTTCCCCCTAAATTTCACAAAATTACTATTTTGCCCTTGGGTTCGTAAAATAATTTTATTCAATTTCCTTGCATTTTGAGCCTAGCCGAACCTTTTCCCTCTTATAGCAGCCCACAATTCTCACTAAATCACACACTTACACACAATTCACAACTTGTTACAAACTAGTCCTTTTACACGATTTCATCAAAAATCACTTAGTAAAAGGTGTTTATTACACTCCAAACATTCATAGTCTTTCATAAAACATCAAAATACATGCATATCATTCATGGGTAAATTTTTAAACAGAAATCCTAACTCAAAATATTGATAGAAATAGGTAAACCGAGCTACGAGGATTTCAAAAATACAAAGAACATTAAAAACGGGGCTAGGATGCAGTTACAATTAAGCTTGAAAGATGACAAAACCCTAGCTATGGAGGAATACCAATATTCAGCCAATGGGTAGAAGATTATGAACAAATTTTGGCTTATTTTCCCTTTTTATTCTTTTATTTACAAAATGACTAAAATGCCCTTATTAAAAAAAATCTTATCTCACCTATTCCATGTCCATTTTTGTCCAACAATTTAACAAATGGACTAATTACCATTTAAGGACCTCTACTTTAAAAACCCATTCCAATCAAGTACCTTTATGAATTAGAACACACATTTTTCACTTATTTCAATTTAGTTCTAAATACCAAATTAAGCACCCAAACGATAAAATTTCCTAACGAAATTTTTATCTAGTCATTCAATCACACAGCAAGTATTAAAGATTAATCGCAATAAAATTTTCTACTTTAGATTTATGGTTTCAAAACTACTATTCCGTTTAGACCCTAAATCGGGATGTTGATATGCGTGATATGAAGTAATAAAATTTATAACAAATGATCACACCAGAAACTAACTATTATCATGAATGAAGGCAAGCGCACCTATCGAATAGTAGTATAGCTTAGTGGCAAGACCGAGATGTCGTACCCAAAGGAACCAAAAGTACTAGTACTGAATTTCTTTCTATTATTTAACCTAGAAATAAAAGGGGATTTTTATTAAACTAAACTAATTATTAGACTAAGCTAAAAATGCACAAAAAGTGAATTAGGGAAAAACTCTTAGGAAAACTGATTGATTTGGACAATACTTAAGGGAGAATCCACCTAGACTTCACTTGTTATCAACTCTTGAACTAGAAGATTTATTCACTTGACTTGATCCGTAGAAATCCCTAACTTATGTTAATATCTCTCTCGAGACTAAAAACAACTAACCCTAGGTTGATTAATTGAAATCTCTTTCTAATTAAAACCCCTAGTGTTGCCTTAACTTGTTTTATGGACTCCCTTATTAGGTTTGACCCTAATCCGGCAGATTTTCGTCGTTCTATCTCTAGGATTGCAATCAAATCCACTTAATTGTGTTAGATCTACTCCTATGCAGGGACTTTTGCTCATCTACATAAGCACATTTGACTTAAATCAATATCCCGGAAATATCAATTTAAGAGTTAAAAACACAATTAAGAACAAATCAAATATTTATCATATAATTCAAGAGAAAATAATAATAAGCTCTGTCTTAGGTTTCATCCCTCTCAAGTATTTAGGGGATTTAGTTCATAATTATAAAAGAAAACATCTCAGAAGAATAATGATAACAAAACATAAAGAACCCTAAAACCCCTGTAGGAATTTGAAGAGAGATATTCAGTCTTGAGGGAGAATTCTGCTTCTGAGATGGATCAGTCGGCTTCCTTCTGGTAATTCCTTGCTTCTACTCTCTGTGTTGGTGGGAAAATAGCACCCTTAGTAAGGAATCAAGCACCTCCTTGTAGTTGTCTCCTAGGGTCTTTATATAGAGTTTTGGAATGCCTTTTGTGACAGCCCAAAGCTAACCCTAATCGAAATGATGGTTTCGGAACCACGAATCTGAGTCAATAGAAAGTTTAAATATTATTCTCTGTGTCTTGAATGTGTGTTCTACTGTGTGCTAAAGTTTCGTAATTAAATTTTGAGGTTTAAATGCTTAATTACCATGAAGAGATTTAATTGCATAAATTTTAAATATTGCAAGCTAATATGGAAATATTAAATTACCATGTCTTTGTAGTGTTGGGGTTTTAAATGGAAAATATGCCATTAGTATGTTGCATGGACGGTAAGGGTTACAAATATTAGAGCTTTATTAAGTTATAATAAGGAAAAATGAGTAATTTAATAAATAAACTTTTATAATAAAAAAAAAGCCATGCAAAGGTTCATCTTGGTTAACCCGTATATTGGAGAAAACAAAGAGAAAGCATCCTTTGGGCATTTCGGCATTGTTTCAAGCAAATTTAAGGTAAAATTTCATGTTAGTTTTATAAATTTAGATGAATTTGAGACCCTTGTTTGATGGCCTATGAAACCCATGTGGTAATTTTTGAATTGGTGGATAAGTTGACATTCGGCCATTGATGGAAATTGAGAAATTTATGATAGATTTTAGAAATTTAAAATGCAACTGTTTGCTTAATATCATTTATGTTATAATTTTGAATTTGGTTGAGGAATTTGTATTCGGTCATGGAGGAAATTAGAGAGAAATTATGTTTGAAGTTTAGAAATGAAATTAAATGACTAATTTGGTAGAATAATGAGATAGGACGATTTGTGTATAAATGGATTAAATTCGATTTAAGGATGTCTTGGGTAGAATCATATTTCTTGATATTTTATTGAAATTGGGATTAAACTTTTAAAGTGTAATTTGTTAAGGGGTTGTTGCGTAATTTTGATGATTTTGGTGATATGTGAGTAATGATTAAATTGGTTAAGTAATTGAGTAAATTCAACTTATTTGATTTAGGTTAAGAGCAAGAGAGGGTGAATTTGGATCGGGGAAAGTCAAAGCTTATCGAGTAGTCTAACTTGTCATATGCTGTTAACCGAGGTAAGTTCTTATAAACTCAATATTGTGTGCTTAAAGATTTTATGAACATAGAAATGAATAATAATATAATGTACCGAATGATTTTTGCAAATGGATGAATTTAGCCAAATGTGGATAGGATTGTTGAAATTGAAATGGGAATGATGTTATCATGTACTGAATGTATGTTCTAATGAATAAGATGAGCTTAATGAGGTTAGGATGTTGAAATTGAAATGAAAATAACAATATAATGTGCTGTACGTGTGTTTGATTGAATGAATTGAACTAAATAAGGTTAGAAGGTTTGAATTGTAATGGAAATAGTGGTACATGTTACCGAATGTATTTTATTAAATGAAAGAAATAGTAAAATTTGATGTGTACTAGAGTAGCCGGATGTGACTTATAAAATGTGTGATCTTTGCTATAAGCTAAGAAGAAATGATCGAAATATTCAGGCTATTAGCCTAGTAGGCAGTCTTGCCGGTGTTATAATTCAGGTTATAAACCTAGCAGGCCTAGTGCCAGTGTGAGATTTTAGGCTAAAAGCCTAGCAGGCATTATGCCATTGTATTTAAATCAGGTTGACACCTAGCAGGCTATATGCCGGTACAATATTTCGAGACTTTGGAATAATATAATATTATACAAGTTAAATGAGCTGAAGGCCAAGTTTGAGATAAATTATTGTTAACTCATAATAAGGTACGTATGTGTTTCGTATGAGATTTAAAGTATGTGCTATGTATGTGAATGATGGTTATGTATTTGAATGAGATTGAACAGGTTTGATATTCAAGAAAATATATTATGAACAGATGATTATATGGCATAGTGTTCGGCCAATTAGTGCATAAGTATATATATTTATGTAATGTTAAGTTGAACTTGTATCTTCAGTGGAATGAGCACCTGTATTGATTTAGTACATTCGATGAAAGGTGAATATATATATATATATATTGAGTTGATATATTTGAATGAACGTAAGCCTATATTGATATGGTTTATTTGGTTGAGTATGAGACTATAAGGAAATTACAAATTTGGCCAAGATGGCTAAATTGAATTAAAGTAGAATTTAAATGGTTCATTTCGGTTTATATGAAATAAATTGTTTATTTGGTTGAATTGTTTAATTGCTTAAGTCTTAGTAAGCTTATGAAAGCTTACTTTGAGTATTTGTCTTCTCTGTTTTTTTATAGATTATTGAAATCAGCTGGAAAGCTCGGGATTAGTCAGCATCTCATCACACTATCGATCGTTTTAGTATTATATATTTTAAACTTCACATATGGCATGTATAGGCTATACTATCCTTTGAACATGTTTTAATTTTGGTGTGTATATAACTAAAAAGCTATGCGAAAATGGCTTAATCATTTTGGTTAAATATAGTTTCATAGATGATCTAATGATGTGGTTGATGTGTAAATTTTGGTTATGTATATGTGGTGTTTGAGATTGTAGTTGAATTGTTATATGATATTTATAACCCTTGTTAAAAATCCATGTCATTTTTTTGAATTGTATTTGAAGTTAAGGTGGTTAATAATTAGTTATTGAATGAAAGTTTGAATTCATTATATGACATGTTGTAAAGGATGTTTAATTTATTTTTCATAGGTGTTTACCGAATTAGGTAAATACAAAATGACTTAGTGGTTTATGTAATTATACATTTTATGTATGTGCCAAATATACATGTTAATTTATTAACTAATCAAGACATGTGTTCTTTAATTTTATACTAGTAATAATTAGTTTGGATGTTTTGAAACAAATTTTGATATGCGTAAACACTATGTGTCAAAACGATGTACCTGATATTATGGTTTATAATTACATGACTTTAGAGATGTGTACATAATTATGATTGTGATTATCTGAAACTTGCGATTTGTCCGGTAATACCTCGTAACCCCTTTCCGGCGACGGATACGGGTTAGGAGTGTTACACCTTTCTTAGCCCCTAAGCATCCTTTTCTGAGTGAAATTGAACTTTCTCACGGCAGGGACACGCCTGTGTGCCACGCCCGTGTGGATCAAGGCCCAGGCTGTGCTCAGGCCTGTTAAGGTGGTACGGCCGTGTAGTTTGGCCGTGCGAGTCGGGGTTGGGCCGTGTTTGAGCTCAAGGTGGCACGGCCGTGTCACACGGCCGTGTGGCGAATCTCTAGACAGTGTTGTTTTTATTCTTTGGCCCATTTTCTCCGTTTTCAGATCGTTTCTCATTCTTTTCACTTTCCTAAGCTCACCTGAGTATAAATCATAAAATTAAAGGTTTAAGAGCATCAATTTACACAAATTAAGGGGTAATTCATCCAGAAATTGGGCTAAACATGGGGTAAAAATATGTATAATTTATCACTTATCAAATACCCCTTGTAACAACCTGATTCTTACCCTAGTCAGAATGGTGGTTTCAGGACACGAATCCGAGTCAAAAAATAATTATTTATTAATTATCTATGTTCTGAATGCATGAATTTGGTTGGTGTGAAATTTTGTTTTAAAAATTTTAGCATATGAATGCTAATTGATTGGATAGTACTTAAATGCATAACATGAAAACTAAATGAATTATTATGTGATAACCAAGATGTGATGATTATTATTAGTGGAAGGATTTAATATGAAATTTAACCATTTTAGGTGGAGTGGACGGCATTTGAGTGAATGATATTTAATTTATACGATTGTTATATATGTTTATTTTAAGATAATAATAAAATAAAGAAACAAATAAAGAAACAAATAAAGAAATGAATGATAGAAAGTGGCGTTTCCTACTTTGTTTTTGCTGAAACTAAAAGGGAGAAATAAAAGAAGAAGAAGAAGGGTATTTGGCCATGGTTTATGAAAATTAAGGTATGTATTTAGTTTAAATTTGAAAATTTGTTATGTTTTTAAGGTTGTAATTGAAGTTAGTTTATAGCCCATGAATTCATTTTTTTCAAATTTATGAATATTAAATGTTCGGTCATGAGATTGAGATGAAGGAATGTTTTAGTTCTTTGGTATATATGTCAAAAATGAGTTGAAATGAGAGTTGGTGTTTGATTGTTAAGGTTAGAATCAAAATCTTTGGTGACTTTGTTAAATGGATGAATTTGTACGAATGTTTAGATAGGGGGACTAGTTTGTGAATTTAAATGAAATGCAAAGACTTATTTAGACCAAGGGAACATTCGGCTCTTATATAGAAAATGAAATTAAGAGTAGTTTAAGTTGTTATGTACTTTAGCTTTATTTTGCAAACATTTTAAAGTATGGGGGATGAGTTAGTAATTTACAAACTTGTGTGTTTGGACTTGTTTTGAATAAAATTAAATTGAATGAATTGAAATTCAATTCTATTTAGATCAAGAATTGAGGAGAGGGGAGGCGGACAAGGGAAAAACAAAAGTTGTCGATTAGCCGATCGTAACTGTTCGATTAAAGCTAAGGTAAGTTTTAAGCAATTGAATTGATTGAATTTATTTATAATTTTGTTCATGAGTTTAATGGAAATGTATATAAGTATATGTATGGCTTGTTATAATCGAATGTGTGTATTTATTGGTGATTTAATATAGCCGAAAATGTGTATATATATACGTGCGGTTGGATGTGGCTATTTGTTATATAAATACATTGGTTTGATATAGCTGAATGAGGTACATGTATGTATAAAATTAAATGAGCAGCAAGCTTGGGAGATGTATTAAGTATGCGGATCAAATTTGATACCGAGCACTAAGTGTGCTAAATTAGACATTTAGCACCAAGTGTGTGAAATCGGGAATTGAGCACTAAGTGTGCGATTTGAATTGATACCGAGTGCTAAGTGCACGATATCGGTTAATGAGCACTAAGTGTACGAGTGAACGTTTGGTAAGTCTCGATGATACCGAATGGTTATATGTTAATTTTAAATGTATGCATTTGTTGGTGGATTAAAGGAAAATTTACACGGAATGTGGCTATTTGGGCTTGAGCATGATATGTATAATTATATAGAGCTTGGTGTCGGAAAAATTTGGATATACATGAGAGTGAATTTATTTGTGAACTATAGTAAAAAGTTGAGAAAAAGAAATATATTATGATTGAGTAATCAAGTTGTTATTTGATAAATCACTGTTTTTAAATGTTTGAAATTTATTCTTTTTGTTAATTGGAAATGAAATATCAAGAAGCATTCGGGTTGTGTTTGGAGGTAAGAAATAATACTACAATTGAATAAATATGTATACTTTATATGTAGTCGAATTGGAGAGTATGCCTAGTGAAAAGGTATGAGATGTGGTAAGACATTGACTAAATGATCTATTAGTGATTTATCTAAATGATAAAACGTTAGTAATTGAATTGGAATTTTGATGCTTATAACTTACTAAGCTTAAATAGTTTACTTTAGTTGTGTTTTTGCTTAGTTCTATTTATAGATTTTGGAGATTTGCTAATTGCTCGGGAATCGTCAGCAAAGCTTGTCACACTATCACCTTTACTTTTGGTACTTTTGAAAATCTTGGGTTAATATTATGGCATGTATAAGCTATATCACTTTTGAATTCCATTTTGGTTTTTTTTGTATATAATTGATGCCATGCGAATATGGCTAATTGCCTTTTTAATCTGAATGAAATATATGTATGTTTAACTTAGTTTAATTGATTAATATTTGTGAGTACTTAAAATTTATTTCTGATATGTGGTAAATCCAGTGGTGTTTGGTTGAATTTGGATTGTTAGTTAATTTGGATACTTGATCAATATTTGGCTATATATTGATACATATATATGTGAGTCTGCCTAAGAATTTTGGTAGTGTACTAAATAAATAGCATTTTAGTTTATATAGAAGCATAAGTTACTTTCATATAAATTCAATTTATACGCATAACTTTTATGCTTTTGAGAAGCGTATATTTTGAGCCTATTTGAAATTGGTTTAATTGGATAACGAATTATTAATGCATTGTATGAATTATGTGATGAATGCTGTGTTTTGTCTGGTAATACCTCGTGACCCATTCCGGTGACGGATACGGGTCTAGGGGTGTTACATTTTATTGGTATCAGAGCTACGGTTTAGTCGATTCTTGGACTAACGTAGAGCATGTGAGTCTTACTATACATGCCATAAGTTATTAAATGATAGTGTGATGACTTCTGACGTTTAAAATGTGTTTTTCGTATAGTAAATGGAACCTAATCCTGAATGAGCCGTAGCAGACAATGTCGAGAGATAGCGCCTGCTCCCACGCAAGGGACAGCGTCGGTTGATTCTTGACCATCCACGAGTAATCAAGAAGATGGGGCTAAGCAAGCCTTTTTTAGTATGATGAATGAATGGTTCACTCAATACATTCGGACAAATCCGGCTGTTCAACAACCCCCCGAACTCAAATAATCCCCCTCCGATACCTGTGATACCTGCGACTACTGATCCTCTAAGATTGAGTAAACCCCCTGTTGATAAGATCAGAAAATACGGGGTTGAAGAATTTAGGGCCACAGCTACTAATGATGCCGAAAGGGCCGAATTTTGGTTAGATAATACCATTCGTTTCTTCGATGAATTGTCCTGTACACCCGACGAGTGCCTAAAATGTGCTATATCCTTGTTACGAGATTCAGCTTATTACTGGTGGACTACTCTAGTTGCAGTCGTACCGAAAGAACGGATGACATGGGACTTCTTTCAGACGGAGTTTCGTAAGAAATATATTAGCCAACGATTTATCGATCAAAAGCGTAAGGAGTTTCTTGAGCTCAAACAAGGTCGTCTGACTGTATCTGAATATGAACGTAAGTTTGTGAGACTCATTCGTTATGCTCGGGAATGTGTTGCTACTGAGTTTGCCACGTGTAAAGATTTGAGGAAGGATTGAACGAAGACATAAAACTGCTTGTCGGCATTTTTGAAATAAAAGAATTTGTAATACTCGTCGAACGGGCTTGTAAGGCTGAAGAGCTCGGAAAAGAGAAAAGAAAAGTTGAATCTGAAACTAGGGATTTCTGTAAGAGATCAGCGGGTAAAACTTCTCATTCGGCCTCGAAGAAGTTCAGAGATGATAGTAACCGGTCAAAGACAACTACTGGGTTTTCTATTCGAGAGCGACCCTCAGCGGATTCTCGAGCTACCTCAATTGCTAGTGTTGGCTATAATCGACAGATTAAACCTGAATGTCAACAGTGTGGTAGACGACATGTGGGCGAGTGTTGGGGTAAGTTTAACAACAGAGTTTGTTATAGATGTGGTTCACGAGATCATTTCATTCGAGATTGCCCAGAGCCAGTTGAGAAAGATAGTGTACAGAGTGTGAGACCGAGTGGTACTGCAGCTAGGGGTAGGCCACCTAGAAAGGCGGGAGGTAGGAGTGGTATTTAGCGAGGGACTTCTGACACAGCTATTTGATCTGAGGCTAGTGCACCTGCCAGAGCTTATGCCATTCGCGCCAGAGAGAAGGCTTCATCCCCTGACGTTATTACTAGTATATTCACTCTCTACGATATTAGTGTAGTTGCTTTGATTGATCCCGGGTCAACTCATTCCTATGTGTGTGAAACATTAATATTCAGTAAGACTTTGCCTGTTGAGTCTACTGAGTTTATGATTCGGGTATCGAACCCTCTAGGCCAGTGTGTATTAGTGGATAAAATGTACAAGAACTGTCCCCTGATAATTTGAGATGCATGTTTTCTGACTGATTTGATGTTGTTACCATTTGACGAGTTTGACATCATCCTCGGTATGGATTGGTTGTCTGTGCACGATGTAATGGTGAATTGTAAACGGAAGACTATTGAGTTGAGGTGCCAAAACGATGAGATTATTCGGATTGAGTCGAATGATTTAAATGGTTTACCACTGTGATATCTTCGATAGTAGCTCGAAAATATGTGAGAAAGGGTTGCGAGGCTTATCTTGCGTATGTACTTGATAGCAAAGTAGCCGATAACAAGATTGAGGTTGTACCTGTTGTGAAAGAGTATCTGAATGTGTTTCCAAAAGAATTACCGGGTTTATCGCGCAGTAGAGAGATAGAGTTTGGTATCAAGTTAATACCGGGGATGACTTCAATTTTGATTGCTCCGTACCGAATGGCACCTACAGAATTAATAGAGTTGAAAGCACAGTTGCAAGAATTAACAGATCGAGGTTTTGTGCGACCGAGTTTTTCTCCCTGGGGTGCACCAATGTTATTTGTGAAAAAGAAGGATGGAACTATGAGAATGTACATTAACTATCGACAGCTCAATAGAGTGACGATTAAGAACAAGTATCCATTGCTGCGAATCGACGACTTGTTTGATCAGTTAAAAGGAGCATCTGTGTTTTCGAAAATAGATTTGCGTTCCGGTTACTATCAGTTGCGAGTTAGAGACTCTGATGTGCCTAAAACCCCTTTTCAGATGAGATACGGGAACTATGAGTTCTTGGTGATACCGTTCGGATTTACTAACGCACCTGCTATTTTCATGGATTTAATGAATAGGATCTTTTGACCGTATTTAGATCAGTTTGTGGTTGTATTCATTGATGATATTTTGATCTACTCCAGTGATGAAGCCAAACATGCCGAGCACTTGAAATTGGTATTGCAAACTTTATGAAATAATCAGCTTTATGCGAAGTTCAATAAATGTGAATTCTGGTTACATGAAGTTAGTTTTCTGGGACATGTAGTTTCAGCATCAGGTATTCGGGTTGATCCAAGTAAGATTTTAGCTATACTCGATTGGAAACCTCCGCGGAAAGTTACTGAAGTTCGGAGTTTTTTGGGACTCGCTGGGTACTATAGGAGGTTTGTGAAAGGTTTTTCTATGAAACTACGAAGGCATTTATCAGTTTTAGGGAATTTGGATTAGTAAAGTGTACTCGTTAGGAAATGACCAATATGAAATAATTAAAATAAAGAAAAAAGTAAACTAAGTTCTCAAAATACGAAAATTCAAAGAATGAAAAAGATAAGATGAAAGAAAAGAAAAAGGAAAAATAAAATGAAAATAAAGGAGAAGAAAAGAGAATTTAGAAGTCCTAATCCTCAGATGGTTCGCGAGGTGGAGGCGGTGATGAGATGTGTAGGTGCTGGCATATCTGCTGAAGAGTAGCGTCGATGTGATCGAAGTGTTGAAAGCACTGCTGCTCAAATCGTGTGAGGCGCTCAGATTTGTCAGCATATGAAGCTACCGTATGAACTGGGCAGCGAGGGGGTGGTGGCTCGGTCGGTGCCTCCTCCAGTGGTGGGACATCATCAGTAATGTCCTCGGGGTCCTCCTGCTCGGCATCTCTAAGTAGATGGTATAGTGGAGGATTGGTCCCACATCGGTGCTGGATCATCCTCATATGTAGCATAGTTTGGATGCCCTGTGGGGACATCTGGCCAATCAGTGTATAAGAGGATGTCTGGGCCGCGGTGTTAGGTAGGCCAAAGTGGAGGGCCAGTCGAGTGATGTATGGGCCCATAGATATCACGCCCCTGCGGTGTCACTCTGTCTGGTGTTGGATAGCATGGGCGATAAAGTAGGCGAGATCGATCACATGAATATGCGCCATGCTCCATAAAAAGTAGGCATCGTGGGTGTTGGCGACCCCAGTACTCTCGCATCTTCCCGTCACTGTGTGTGCGACTAGGGCATGTATGTACCTCAGAGATGGGGCGAGATTGGTCGCTTTGGAGCTACTGGGGTCGTATGTGGTCTGGCCAGGGACTAGGGCACCCCAGCAGTTGACTGGAGAGACGTGGATGTGGCGGTGGAGCTCGGATAGGTCTTCTTCCTCCACAAACTACTAAGTGTAGAGGCCTAGAGCTGTACCGAATTCCATTACATTGAGATGACGAACGAGGCCTCCTAAACGGAATTGGATTGTCCCTGGATCATCGTGTTGGCTCATCACTGTCTGAAGGTGAAATGTGGAGCAGAACTCAAGGGTGAGTTCGAGATAGGTAGGCTCCACTATCTGAAAGAACTGCTCCCACGGGTCTGTGGTTAATAAGGCCTGGACCTTGTCAGCTAGCTAGACCTACTCTAGTACGGCCCAGTCGATGCACCTTCTGACTCTGAGAGGTCGTGCATGTAATATCTAAAATAACTCCTCTTGGGAGTTCCGCGGGAATTGGAGGAAGGGGTGTTGGACTTCAGCAGTGGGTCTAGAAGAGGAACCACCGAGTCCCTTGCGCTTTTTGGAGGTAGGAGTGGTAGCTTTCTTTCCGCAAGAAGACGACATTGTACCTAAAATACAAAAAGATAATAAGATTGACATCTATCATTCTTAAAAAGAATAAGTTAATAGGCTAAACGACAATTTAAAAAAAACAAAAATATATTATATTGAAGTGTTGATTTCACTAACCTGACTAATATAATCAATTCATTCTAAGAATGGTATCAAATGATGGATGCATAGATATCATTTTATACTAAATGACAACTACTCTAGATAGGTAAAAGTGGCAGCCAAATATGTTCCTAAATGGCATAATGAATATTCAAGATTAATCATGCTAAATGAATGAATTTTCTATCAATAATGATGCAAATAAATAAAGAAATGAGATTACTAACAGATAATTAGATAAAAGACTTTAAAAATAAAGAGAAAAAGTGAGAAAAGGGGAACCGAATGGGTGGTTAGGGGCGGAGCACGGTCGTGACGAGGTTACACGGGCGTGGAGGTGCTGTTGAAGCCAGTGGCAGCGCTAGGAATGGTAGGTATGGAAGTTGAGTTGAGAGGTATTTAGGTTTAGGTAAGGAAGAAGGTGAATAGTGGGCTGTTTATATAGTATTTTAGGTCACACGGGCATGGCACATGCCCGTGTGACTCGGGGTTAGCCCGTTGATATGCGTGATATGAAGTAAATATATTTATAATAATGATCGCACCAAAAACTAACTATTATCACAACTTTAAGGCAAGCGTACCTATCGAACAGTAGTATAGTTTAGCGGCAAGACCGAGATATCGTACCCAAGGGAACCAAAAGTACTAGTACTTACTTCCTTTCTATTATTTAACCTAAAAATAAAAGGGGTTTTTATGAAACTAAACTAATTCTAAAACTAACTATGAATGCATAAAAAGTAAACAGGGGGAAAACTCTTTTAGGAAAAACTAATTGATTTGGGCAATACTCAAGGGAGAATTCACCTAGACTTCACTTGTTATCAACTCTTGAGCTAGACGATCTATTCACTTGACTTGATCCGTAGAGATCCCTAACTTATGTTAATTCCTCCGTCGAGGATAAGAACAACTAATCCTAGGTTGATTAACTAAAATCTCTTTCTAGTTAAAACCCCTAGTCTTACATTAACTCGATCTATGGATGCCCTTATTAGGTTTGACCTTAATCCGGCAGATTTATGTTGCCCAATGTCTAGGGTTGCATGCAACTCCGCTTAATTATGCTAGATCTACTCTTAAATAGGGACTTTTGCTCCTCTGAATAAGCACATCAATACTTGAATTAATATCTAGGATTATTAAAACAAGAATTAAGAACACATAATTAAGAACAATTCAAGTATTTATCATATAACTCAAGATAAAATAATAACAAGATTTGTCTTAGGTTTCATCCCCCTCAAGTATTTGAGGGGTTTAGTTTATAATTAATAAAGAAAACATCTCAGAAGAATAAAGATAACAAAATATAAAGAACCCAAAAACCCCTGAAGGATTGAAGGGAGATCTTCTATCTTGATGTAGAATTTGGCTTCTGGGATGAATCAATCGGCTTCCTTTGGAGTAATCCCTTGCTTCCACTCTCCGTTTTGGCAGAAATAAAGCACCCTTTTGAGGAGAGAAAACAAGCCTGTGTGCCACGCCCGTGTGGATCGACAAGAGGCCGTGTGCGAGACTGTTGATGGTGGCACGATTGTGTCACCTACCTGTGCTTGTCGGGGTTGGGCCGTGTTGGACTTTATGTGGCACGGCCGTGGGACACGGCCGTGTGGTGAATCCTTGGGCCGTGTTGTTTTCACACTTTGGCCCATTTTGTCCGTTTTTGGCCTGTTTCTTGTTCTTTTCTCTTCTCTATGCTCTCCTGAGTATAAAACATGAAATAGAAGGATTAAGAGCACCAATTTCCACACATTTAATGATAATTCATCCAGAAATTAGGTTAAGCATGAGGTAAAAATATGTATAAATTATCGTTTATCAAATACCCCCACACTTAAACCTTTGCTTGTCCTCAAGCAAAATCTCAACTCACAATTAAGAATCATTCTTCTCAATTTATAATCCTTATTAATAATGTTTCAAACTAATCCACAAGTAATCATACAATGAAAATTCAATCAGAAGAACATTAAAGATTCAATTACTCTAAGTTGAGAATTTTATCATTGAAACATAGGTTTTCTCCCTTCTCTTAAGTAATTATCTCTCAATCAAAATCAACAAGAATTGACATCCTCACTAGGGATTCACTCTATCCAATCAAAGTGTTTAGGGTTCAAGAATTAAGTACTCTCTAGTCAACCTGAAGAGTTATTACCATAGGCTTGCAAGAAAATCAAATTTCCACCACTATAGATTAATATGATACATCGATCAAAAGGTCTTTCAATGGTTATAACAGGGCTTTGGTTAGGGGTGTTGTCACAAGCTAAAAAAGAGGGTTAAAATCAGGATTGAACTGAAAAATTATCTAGCTAGAAAAATCTTTATCACTAGAACACTTTTTTAGAGCTAAGTCTTATGATCACACCATTCTAGCCTTGGTAGCCTTAAAATAGAAATATGCAAAAATGTTAAACTATGAATTACAACTGTAGTAACTGTAAATAACCATTTTTTTAATTAAGAACAATTCAAGTACAATTTATTTACAAACTTTACAATCTAGAAAAGAGGATAAAGCTAGATAATAATTCAACTCAACTCTCGACAAAAATAGGGATCAAAGTAATTGAATGGAATTCAACAAAAATGGTTATGGGTTAATATTAGAGGTAAGTCAAAGAATGGGTTGTTAGGCTCAATGGGGTTCACTAGGGGTTAATTTGTGGAGGTAGGCTTTTATGGAGTAATTGGGTTAAATCCTAGGTGCCTTTATCATCTCAGTGTATCAAATCAAATGATGTGGTCTCGACATGTATAATCGGAGCAAGTTCTAGAATAACAAATTAGTATTGATTCACTCAAAGCAACAATAAAGGTGAGCACGAAAGAATGTATGCTTAAAAGGTTTAAAGATCTCATCAGAATTATGGCTTTTGATGTCAAGCCTGCAAATTTCAAATCTCAAGATAACACTTAAAATTAGGGAAAATAATGATGAACGACAAATTATACATATTTTTACCTCATGTTTAGCCTATATTTTGGATGAATTATTATTAATTTTGTGAGAATTGGTGCTCTTAATCCTTCTATTTCATATCTTATACTCAGGAGAGCATAGGGAAGAGAAGAGAACGGAAAATACACCAAAAATCGGAGAAAATGGGCCAAAATGTGAAAACGCACGGCCCAGGAAGTAACCACACAGCCGTGGCACACGGCCGTGCCAGATGAAGATCACACGGTCCAGCCCCCGACAAGCACGGCCAGGCCACACGGCCGTGCCTCCACCAATAGAATCACATGGCCTCTTGTCGAAATCACACGGGCATGGCACACGAGCGTGTTCTAGTCGTGAGGAAGAGGAATTTCACTCGGATTTGAATACTTAAAGGCTAAGAAAGGCTCTCCAAAACTCTATATAAAGACCCTAGGAGGCAACTCTAAGGGTGTACTTGATTTCCCCCTGCCAAGGGTAATCTTTTCCTTAAGGTGGGGAGTCGTCTATCTGCCGACACGAAGAGTGAAAGCCAGGAATTACTCCAAAGGAGAAGCTGATTGATTCATTCCAGAAGCCAGAATTCTATATCAAGACAGAGGATCTCCCTAAATTCTTTCAGGGGTTTTCGGGTTCTTTATGTTTTGTTATCTTAATTCTTCTGAGATGTTTTCTTTCTTTATTATGAACTAAACCCCTCAAATACTTGAGGGGGATGAAACCTAAGACGAATCTTGTTATTATTTATTCTTGAGTTATATGATAAATACTTGAGTTGTTCTTAATTATGTGTGCTTAATTCTTGTGTTAATAAGCCTAGGTATTAATTCAAGAAACGGGTGTGCTTAAAGCAGAGGAGCAAAAGTCCCTGTGATAAGAGTAGATCTACCATAATTAAGCGGAGTTGCATGCAACCCTAGACATAGGGCGACATAAATCTACCGGATTATGGTCAAACCTAATATGGGGAGCCATAGATCGAATTAATGCAACCTAGGGAGTTAATTAATAAAGGAACTTTAGTTAACAACCTAGGCCTAGTTGCTCTTCACCTCGACGGAGGGTTTAGCATAGGTTAAGGATCCCTACGGATCAAGTTAAGTGAATAAATCGTCTAGCTCAAGAACAAATAACAAGTGAAGTCTAGGTGGATTCTCCCTTAAGTATTGCTTATATCAATCAGCTTTTCCCTAAAGTTTTCCCCAATTTACTTTTTGTGCACTTTTAGTTAGTTTTAGAATTAATTTAAATAAACTCTCTTTATTTTTAGGCTAGATAATAGAAAGGAAGTAAGTATTAGTACTTTTAGTTCCCTTGGGTACGATAACTCGGTCTTGCCACTAAACTATACTACTGTTTGACAGGTGCACTTGCCTTTAAGGTCTTGATATTAGTTAGTTTTGGAGTGATCAGTCTTATAAATTTTATTACTTAATATCACGAGCTGTTATCAAATAACTTATGAAAAAAATTTGGATTCTCAAAAGTTTCAACTTATCATGCTTGATTCCCTAGTGTTTTAAAGTTTGAATCATCACAGTACAAACGCCTATGTCTTAATTCTCAACACATTAATAAAAATTATAAATCGATCAGAATAAATTCTTAACAGGAGATTGAAGATAATGTAAAAAGTGAAAGTGAGAATTCGTAATTTTGAGAACAATACAAATAAAAATTTTTAGGGATTCCAAAGAAAATGTAATGACTGGAAGTAAGTTCCCCCCCACACTTAAGATGTACATTGCCCTCAATGTACAAAGATACATTAGTAGCAATAGAAGCATAAGATCATAAGATAGGGAAAGGCATGAAACTCCTTGAATTTTGGATGAATTTGTGAGACAGATGTTGGAATTGGAAGAGTCGGAAGTTGTGGCAGGGCTGTCCTGTTAGATTTTGGGTATGAGCTGTAGAGCTCATTTGAAACTGTGAAAGTATTTATCAGTCGTGGGGAATTTGGATTAATAGAATATGTTTGTTAAAGGGAAGCCGATATGAAGAAATTAAAATAAAGAAATAACGGAAATTAAATTCTAAAAATACTAAAATTTAAATAATGAAAAAGATAAGATGAAATAAAAAAATAAAAAAAAAGTAAAAAGGAAAATAAAATAGAAGAAAAGAGGATTAGGAAAGTCTAATCCTCAAATGGGTCGCGAGGTGGGGAAGGTGGTGTGATATGAAGGTGCTGGCATATCTGCTAAAGTGTAGCATCTATATGATGAAAGCGTTGGAAGCACTGCTGCTCGAATCATGTTAGGCGCTCAGATATGTCAGCGTATGAAGCTGCCGCATGAATTGGGCGGCGAGGTGGTGGTGGCTCGGTGGAGTGCTCCTCCGATGGTAGGACATCATCAGTAATATCCTCGGGATCCTCCTGCTCTACATTTTGGAGTAGTCTGTACTGTGGAGGATCGGTCTCTTGTCGTCGTTGGATCATCCTCATGTGAAGCATGGTTTGGATGCCCTGAGGGGACATCTGGCCGATCAATGTATATGAAGATGTCTAGGCCGCGGTATTGAGTAGCCTAAAGTGGCGGGCCAAGCGTGTGATGTATAGGACCATGGATATCACTCCCCTACGATGCCTTTCCGTTTGATGCTAGATGGCATGGGCGATGAAGAAGGCTAGGTTGATGGTGTGCACGTTTGCCATGCTCCATAGGAAGTAGGCATCATATGTGTTGACGACGCCAGTGCTCTCGCATCTGCCCATCAAAGTATGTGCTAGGAGGGCGTGAAGGTACCTTAAGGATGGGGCAAGGCGGTCGCCTTGGTGCGACTAGGGTCATATGTGGGGTGCCTTGGGGCGAGATCGCGCCAACAGTTGACTGGTGTGATATGAATGCTACGGGGAAGTGTGGGAAAATCCTCGTTAGTGCGATTCCAAATTCGGGAATGCTCAGCTGACGCACCAATCCACCGAGGCAGAATTGAATAGTACCCGAATCATCATGGTTTGTCATGACCACCTATAAATGAAATGTAGAGCAGAATTCCAAGGTTAGTTCAAGATAGGTGGGCTCGATGATGTTGAAGAATTATCCCCATAGGTCGGTGGATAGTAGGGCCTGAATGGCATTAGCGAGTTGGACTCGCTCTAGGGTTGGCCAGTCAATGCAACGTCTGGCTCCTAGAGGACGGGCTCGGAGGATCTGAAATAACTCCTGTTGGGAGTGTTGTGGAAATGTGATAAACGGGTGTCGGCTTTCAGCTGTAGGTCTCGACGAGGATGAACCACCTGGCCCCTTGCATTTCTTTGAAGCAGGGGCGACAGTTCTTTTACTGCGTGACGACGACATAGTGCCTAAAAACAAAATGATATACATTAGTCCTAAAAAATTTAAATTAAATTACAAAGGCTAATAGTAATAAGTATTTATGCTCAAATGTTAATGTAAACAAAATATTTTGAAATGAGATGTGGATTTTACTAACCTAAATAATATAATTTATTCATCCTAACATGATATCAAACTTAAGAGGCATAGGTATGAATTTATACTAGATGTATGTTAGTTTAAATAGGAAAAAGTGGCAAGCAAATGTGGGTCTAGATGGCATGGTATCATGAAACTTTCTATGATATTCTAGATGGTTCATTCTAAATTTATGAATTTCCTTCCCTAAAACTAGTGCAAAAATGAAATAAGACATATTATGAACATAAAAATAGATAAAAGTATTAAAAACTAAAAAGAAAATAAAACCAAATGGGTGATTAATGAGGTGTTTGCATGGGCGTGGAGGCGTTGCACGGTCGTGGAGATGTTACACGGTCGTGGAGTTGCCTTGAGAGGCCGGTGGCGGCGCTGGAGAGGTTTGGGGTAGGTTTTGGGTGGAAGGATTTAGGGTTTTAAGTGAAGGAAGATGATGAATAGTTGCCTCTTTTTATAGATTTTGGGTCACACGGGCATGACACATGTCCGTGTGATTCGAAAATTGGTGATTTTAGCACGCCTAGTTCGTGGCCCATTCTCGTTTAACTAGGGCGTGTTGAGGCACACGGCCGTATCGCACGGCCGTGTCCTACAATGTTCGCTTCTCCCACGACCGTGTAGTAGGTCACATGCCCGTGTCTGAATTGACAGTGTCGACCACAGTCTTGGCACACGTGAGTGTCGCATGCCCGTGTTTGAGTCCCACGGCCGTATCGCACGACCGTGTCCTTGTGTTCTAAGCCCGTGTTTCAATTGTCAATGTTGGCCACAGCCACATCGCACGGCCATGGCCCTTTATCTTAGCCCGTGTACTTGGAAAAATTTCACCCTGCTTATACACGGCCAAATTGCATGACTGTGTCTCTGCTTAGAGTGTCCACACGGCCTTAGGCACACCCGTGGGGATGGCCGTGTGGTCTAAAAATCCTGCATTCCAAAGAGTTAGTCGATGTATTAAGAGACTGAAATAAAAAGTTACTAAGTTAGTGCTCGGGTTGCCGCCCGAGAAGTGTTTATTTAGAGTCTAAGCTCGACTCTACCTGGATGTATCACAAAGGGAGTTCGTGGAGCTGAAGCTCTTCCCTATTATCTTTGAAATTCTCACCTCTGTAATGTTTAAGCCGATGGCCGTTTACCTTAAAAGTGCCGTGGTTTGGGTGAGTTACCTCAACTGCGCCGTATGGAAAGACAGTTTGAACAGTGAATGGACCTGACCACCTTGATTTAAGTTTTCCAGGAAATAGCTTAAACCTTGAGCTGCAAAGTAAGACGAGATCACCGGTTTTGAACTGCTTAGGTTGTTTCAGCCGATTGTCGTGGTGTCGCTTTGTGGCTTCCTTGTATAATCGTGAGTTTTTGTAAACATTGCAGCGCTATTCATCCAGCTCGTTTAGTTGCATTAGTCGTTTCTCACCTGTAAGCTTAAAATCAAGATTTAAAAATTTAATAGCCCAAAATGCTTTATGTTCGAGTTCAAATGGCAGATGACAACTTTTTTCCATAGACAAGTCTATAAGGAGACATTCCTATGGGTGTTTTGAATGCAGTTCTATGGGCCCATAAAGCATCATCTACTTTTCTTGACCAATCTTTCCTATTTGTTTCTATTGTTTTTTCTAAGATGCGTTTTAACTCTCTATTTGTTACTTCGACTTGGCCACTGGTTTGTGGATGATAAGGGGTATCTGTCCTGTGGTGTACTCCATATCTCTTTAAAACTTTTTCAAATTGAGCATTGCAAAAATGAGTACCCCTATCACTAATAATTATCCTAGGTGTTCCAAATCGAGAGAAAAGTTTTTTAGAAAGCGTACTACCATTCTAGCATCATTAGTAGGTAAGGCTTGGGCCTCCACCCATTTTGACGTGTAATCTACTGCTACTAGGATGTACTTATTTCCAAATGAAGTAGGGAACAGACCCATGAAATCAATGCCTCATACATCAAATATCTCACATGCAAGTATATAGTTTTGAGGCATTTCATTATATTGAGAGATATTACCTGTTCTCTGGCATTTATCACAAGAGGTCACATACCTGTTGGCATCTCTGAAAAGTGTAGGCCAGTAAAAACCTGATTCGAGTACCTTGTGAGCAGTTCTAGCTCTATTGTGGTGTCCTCCTATTGGTCCCGAATGGCAGTGATCTAAAATTTGGTATGCTTCTGTTTCAGTAACGCATCTTCGGATAACCTCATCTGTACAAATACGAAAAAGAAAAGGGTCTTCCCAAAAGTAGTTTTTCACATCAGGGAAGAATCGCTTCTTTTGTTGATGGGTCAACCCTTTTGGGCTTATGTTAGCTGCTAAATAATTTGCAAAATCAGCAAACCAAGGAACTGCTGCGTTTGCTATGGCGAGGAGTTGTTCTTCAGGAAACAAGTCGTTTATTTTATCGAGGTACTTGGGATGTGGATTTTCTAATCTTGAAAGGTGATCTGCTGCCAAATTTTCGGCTCCTTTCTTGTCGTTTATTTTCGGTTTTCAGTAATTCTTTCCAACTTTGCCTTAATAATTTAAAACGCGTTCTGATAAGATGTGAAGAGACAAATCTAGTGCTTAATTGGGAAAAATGCCACTTTATGGTTCAAAAAGGTATTGTCCTAGGACATAAAATTTCTAGTAAAGGGATAGAAGTAGACAAAGCAAAAATTGAAACTATTGAAAAATTAGCTCCCCCTAATTCGGTTAAGGCTATAAGAAGCTTTTTTGGACATGGTAGTTTTTATCGCAGATTCATTAAAGATTTTTCTAAAATAGCTAAGCCTTTGACGAAATTACTAGAAAAAGATGTGTTTTTCAACTTTGACCAAGAATGTTTAGAATCTTTTAACACTCTCACGGAAAAGTTAGTCAATGCCCCTATTATGATTTCACCTGATTGGAATCTGCCTTTTGAACTAATGTGCGATACAAGTGATTTTGCAGTAGGTGCAGTTTTGGGACAACGAAGAGACAAGCACTTTCAACCGATCTATTATGCCAGCAGAACTCTAACAGTCGCACAAGCAAATTATACAACCACAGAAAAAGATTTGCTAGCTGTTATTTTTGCATTTGATAAATTCAGATCTTATCTCATATTGTCAAAAGTCATCGTTTATACAAATCATTCTGCTCTTTGTTATCTTCTAACTAAAACTGATGCAAAACTGCGATTGATAAGATGGATTCTATTGTTACAGGAATTTGACTTAGAAATAAAAGACAAGAAAGGAGCAAAAAATTTGGCAGCAGATCACCTTTCAAGATTAGAAAATCCACACCCCAAGTACCTCGATAAAATAAACAACTTGTTTCCTGAAGAATAACTCCTCGCCATAGCAGACGCAGTAGTTCCTTGGTTTGCCAATTTTGTAGATTATTTAGCAGCTAACATAACCCCAAAAGGGTTGACCCATCAGCAAAAGAAGTGATTCTTCGCTGATGTGAAAAACTACTTTTGGGAAGACCCTTTTCTTTTTCGTATTTGTGCAGATCAGGTTGTCCAAAGATGCATTACTGAAACAGAAGCAAACCAAATTTTAGATCACTGCCATTCGAGACCAACAGGAGGACACCACAGTGGAGCTAGAACTGCTCACAAGGTACTCGAATCAGGTTTTTACTGGCCTACACTTTTTAGAGATGCCAACAGGTATGTGACCTCTTGTGATAAATGCCAGAAAATAGGTAATATCTCTCAACATAATGAAATGCCTCAAAACTATATACTTGCATATGAGATATTTGATGTATGGGGCATTGATTTCATGGGTCCATTCCCTACTTCATTTGGAAATAAGTACATCCTAGTAGTAGTAGATTACATGTCAAAATGGGTGGAAGCCCAAGCCTTACCTACTAATGATGCTAGAATGGTAGTACGCTTTCTAAAAAAACTTTTCTCTTGATTTGGAACACTGGGGATAATTATTAGTGATAGGGGTACTCATTTTTGCAATGCTCAATTTGAAAAAGTCTTAAAGAGATATGGAGTACACCATAGGACAGCTACCCCTTATCATCCATAAACTAGTGGCCAAGTCGAAGTAGCAATAAAGAGTTAAAACGCATCATAGAGAAAACAGTAGAAACAAATAGGAAAGATTGGTCAAGAAAAGTAGATGATGCTTTATGGGCCCATAGAACTGCATTCAAAACACCTAGAGGAACGTCTCCTTATAGACTTGTCTACAAAAAAAGTAATCATCTGCCATTTGAACTCGAACATAAAGCATTTTGGGCTATTAAATTTTTAAATCTTGATTTTAAGCTTGCAGGTGAGAAACGACTAATGCAACTAAACGAGCTTGATGAATGGCACTGCAATCCTTACGAAAACTCACGATTATACAAGGAAGCCACAAAGCGACGCCATGACAATCGGCTGAAACAACCTAAGCAGTTCAAAACCGGTGATCTCATCTTACTTTACAACTCAAGGCTTAAGCTATTCTCTGGAAAACTTAAATCAAGGTGGTTAGATCCGTTCACTGTTCAAACTGTCTTTCCATACGGCGCAATTGAGGTAACTTACCCAAACCACAGCACTTTTAAGGTAAACAACCATTGGCTTAAACATTACAGAGGTGAGAATTTCAAAGATAATAGAGAGGAGCTTTAGCTCCACGAACTCCCTTCGTGATACATCCAAGTAGAGTCGAGCTTAGACTCTAAATAGGCGCTTCTCGGGGGGCAACCCAAGCACTAACTTAGTAACTCTTTATTTCAGTCTCTTAATACACCGACTAACTCTTTTGAATGTAGGACTTTTAGACCACACAGCCATGCCCACGGGCGTGCCTAAGGCTGTGTGGACACTCTAAGTAGAGACACGGTCATGCAATCTGACCGTGTATAAGCAGGGTGAAAATTTTCCAGGTACACGGGCTACGATAAAGGGCCACGGCCGTGCGATATGGCCGTGGCCAACACAGACAATTGAAACACGGGCTTAGCCCACAAGGAAATGACCGTACGATACAGCCGTGGGACTCAAACATGGGTATGCGACACTCTCGTGCCCCAAGACCGTGGTCGACACTGTCAATTCAGACACGGGCGTGTGACCTACTACACGGCCGTAGGACAAACGAACATTGTAGGACACGGTCGTGCGATACGGCTGTGTGCCTCAACACGCCCTAGGTACACGGGCTTGTGCCACGAACCAGGCGTGCCAAAATCACCGATTTTTGATTCACACAGGCAAAACCCGAGCCACACGGGCGTGTGCCATACCCGTGTGACCCAAAATCTATAAAAAGAGGCCACTATTCATCATCTTCCTTCACTCAAAACCCTAAATGCTTCCACCCAAAACCTACCCCAAACCTCCCCAGCGCCGTCGCCAGCCTCCCAAGGCATCTCCACGACCGTGCAACACCTCCACGACCGTGCAACGCCTCCACGCCCGTGCAAACACCCCATTAATCACCGATTTGGTTTTATTTTCTTTTTAGTTTTTAATGCTTTTATCTATTTTTATGTTCATAATATGTCTTATTTCATTTTTGCACTAGTTTTAGGGAATGAAATTCATAGATTTAGAATGAACCATCTAGAAAAATATAGAGAATTTCATGATATCATGCCACTTAGATTGACATTTGCTTACCACTTTTTCCTATCTAAACTAACATGCATTTAGTATAAAATCATACCCATGCTTCCATAACTTGGTATCATACTTAGGACACGTATAATGTATTACTTAGGTTAGTATATTAACACTATTCTGAATATGTTTCGTTTTGTTTAAAGCTTAAGGAAATTTTACTATCTTCTTTTTAATTTTAGTTTCAAATTCTATCAGGACTAATGTATATCATTTTATTTTTAGGTACCATGTCATCATCCCGCGGTAAGAAAGTTGTCGTACCCATTTGAAAGAAACGTAAAGGGGTCGGTGGCTCATCCTCTAGACTTACGACGGAAGTCCAACATCCGTACCTCCAGTTTTCGCAAGACTCCCAAGAGGAGTTATTCCAAATTTTAAGGGCGAGACCCCTCGGGGTAGGGAGATGTATCGACTGGCCCGCTTTAGAGCAAGTCCAACTAACAGACGCGGTCTGGGCCCTTTTAACGATGGACCCATGGGAGAAATTTTTCCAAATTGTGGAGCCTACATACTTTGAAATCACCCTCGAGTTCTGCTCCACTTTCCACCTACAAACCGTGATGTCCCAATATGATGATCCAGGGATAGTTTAGTTTTGCCTCGGAGGCTTTGTTTGATAACTTAGCATCCTTGAGTTCGGTACCACACTGGGGCTATACACGGAGCAATTTTTGGAAGAAGAAGACCTCTTTGAGCTCCACTGCCATATCCACTATTCACCCTCTAACTATTGGGAGGCCCTAATCCCAGCAGCATCAACATACAACCCCAGTCGCTCTAAGGTGACCGCCTTACCTCCATCATTGAGGTACCTTCATGCCCTCCTCGCACATACACTGACCGGAAGGCGTGAGAGCACCAGCGTCTTCAACACTCACGATGCCTACTTTCTGTGGAGCATGGCACACGGCCAAGTCTTTGACCTGGCTTACTTCATCGCTCTCGCCATCCAACATCAGACAGAGAGGCATAGAAAGGGGGTGATCAGCATAGGCCTGTACGTGACTCGCCTAGCCCGCTACTTTGGGCTATTCAATACCGCGGCCCAGACTTCCTCCTACACCCTCGTCGGTCAGATGTCGCCATAGGGCATCCAAACCATGCTTCACATGAGGATGATCCAACGACGACAAGAGACCAATCTTCCATAGTACAGACTACTCCGAGACGCAGAGTAGGAGGATCCCGAGGACATTGCTGATGATGTCCCATCGTAGGAGGAGCACCCCACCGAGCCACCACCACCTCGCCGCCCAGTTCATGCGGCTGCTTCATATGCTGACATATCAAAGCGCCTAACACGATTGGAGCAGCAGTGCTTCCAACGCTTTGATCATATAGATGCTACACTTCAGCAGATATGCCAGCACCTTCATATCACACCACCTTCCCCACCTCGCGACCCATCTAAGGATTAGACTTTCCTAATCCTCTTTTCTTCTCTTTTATTTTCTTTTTTAATTTTTCTTTTATTTTATTTCATCTTATCTTTTTCATTATTTGAATTTTAGTATTTTTAGAATTTAATTTCCGTTATTTCTTTATTTTAATTTCTTCATATCGGCTTCCCCTTAACAAACATATTCTATTAATCCAAATTCCCCACGACTGATAAATACTTTCACAGTTTCAAAGGAGCTCTACAGCTCATATCTATATGGAAATGGGAAAACCTTGCCACAACTATCGGCTCTTCCAATTCGAATCTCCGTCTCACAAATTCATCCGAAATTTAGGGAGTTTCATGCCTTTCCCTATCTTATGATCTTATGCTTCTATTGCTACTAATGTATCTTTGTACATTGAGGGCAATGTATATCTTAAGTGTGGGAGGGAAATCTACTTTCAGTCATTACATTTTCTTTGAAACCACTAAAATTTTTTACAACTAACATTTTGCATTGTTCTCAAAATTTCGAATTCTCACTTTCACTCTTTGCATTATCTTCAATCTCCTGTTAGGAATTTATTCTGATTGATTTATGATTTTTATTGATATGTTGAGAATTAAGACATAGGCGCTTGTACTTTGATTATTCAAACCTTTAAAACACTAGGGAATCAAGCATGATAAGTTGAAATTTTTGAGAATCTAAATTTTTTTCATAAGTTATTTTTCTCTAATTTTAAGTATTATCTTGAGATTTGAAATTCACAGGATTGACATCAAAAGCCATAATTCTGGAGTGATTTTTAAGCCTTTTGAGCATACATTCTTTCGTGCTCACCTTTATTGTTGCTTTGAGTGAGTCAATACTGATTTGTTATTCTAGAACTAGCTTCGATTATACATGTCGAGACCACATCATTTGATTTGATACACTAAGATGATAAAGGCACCTAGGATTTAACCGACTTACTCCATAAAAGCCTACCTCCACAAATTAACCCCTAGTGAACCCCATTGAGCCTAACAACCCATTCTTTGACTTACCTCTAATATTAACCCATAACCCATTTTTGTTGAATTCCATTCAATTACTTTGATCCCTATTTTTGTCGAGAGTTGAGTTGAATTATTATCTAGTTTTATTCTCTTTTCCGGATTGTAAAGTTAATAAATAAAGTATACCTGAATTGTTCTTAAATTAAAAAAAAATAGTTATTTACAGTTAATACAGTTGTAATTCATGGTTTAACATTTTTTGCATAATTCTATTTTAAGGCTACCAAGGCTAGAATGATGTGATCATAAGACTTAGCTCTAGAAATGTGTTCCAGTGATAGAGGTTTTTCTAGCTAGATAATTTTTTAGTTCAATCTCAATTCTAACCCTCTTTTTCAACTTGTGACAACACCCCTAACCAAAGCCCCGTTACAACCATTGAAAGATCTTTTGATCGATGTATCATATCAATCTATAATGGTGGAGATTTGATTTTTCTTACAAGCCTATGGTAATAACTCTTCAGGTTGACTAGAGAGTACTTAATTCTTGAACCCTAAACACTTTGAGTGGATAGAATAAATCCTTAGTGAGGATGGCAATTCTTGTTGATTTTGATTGAGAGATAATTACTTAAGAGAAGGGAGAAAACCTATGTTTCAATGATAAAATTCTCAACTTAAAGTAATTGAATCTTTACTGTTCTTCTGATTGAATTTTCATTGTATGATTGCTTGTGGATTAGTTTGAAACATTATTAATAAGGATTATAAATTGAGAAGAATGATTCTTAATTGTGAGTTGAGATTTTGCTTGAGGATAAGCAAAGGCTTAAGTGTGGGGGTATTTGATAAACGATAATTTATACATATTTTTACCTCATGCTTAGCCTAATTTCTAGATGAATTATCATTAAATGTGTGGAAATTGGTGCTCTTAATCCTTTTATATCATGTTTTATACTTAGGAGAGTATAGGGAAGAGAAAAGAACGAGAAACGGGCCAAAAACGGACAAAATGGGCCAAAGTGTGAAAACAACTCGGCCCAAGGATTTGCCACACGGCCGTGTCCTATGGCCATGCCATATAAAGTCTAACACGGCCCAACCCCGACAAGCACGGCCAGGTGACACGGCTGTGCCACCATCAACAGTCTCACACACGGCCTCTTGTCGATCCACACGGGCGTGGCACACAGGCGTGTCCCTCTCATGAGGAAGTTCAATTTCACTCGGATTTGGATACTTAAAGGCTAATAAAGGCATTCCAAAGCTCTATATAAAGACCCTAGGGGGCAACTACAAGAGTCTGTTTTTCTCTCCTCAAAAGGGTGCTTTATTTCTGCCAAAACAGAGAGTGGAAGTAAGGGATTACTCCAAGGAAAGCCGATTGATTCATCCCAGAAGCCAAATTCTACATCAAGACAGAGGATCTCCCTTCAATCCTTCAGGGGTTTTTGGGTTCTTTATGTTTTGTTATCTTTATTCTTCTAAGATGTTTCTTTTATTAACTATGAACTAAACCCCCCAAATACTCGAGGGGGATGAAATCTAAGATGGATCTTGTTATTATTTTATCTTGAGTTATATGATAAATACTTGAATTGTTCTTAATTATGTGTTCTTAATTCTTGTTTTAATAATCCTAGGTATTAATTCAAGTATTGATGTGCTTATTTAGAGGAGCAAAAGTTCCTGTTTAAGAGTAGATCTAGCATAATTAAGCGGAGTTACATGCAACCCTAGACATAGGGCGACATAAGTCTGCTGGATTAGGGTCAAACCTAATAAGGGGATCCATAGATCGAGTTAATGCAAGACTAGGGGTTTTAACTAGAAAGAGATTTCAATTAATCAACCTAGGATTAGTTGTTCTTATCCTCGACGGAGGTATTAACATAAGTTAGGGATCTCTACGGATCAAGTCAAGTGAATAAATCGTCTAGCTCAAGAATTGATAACAAGTACAGTCTAGGTGGATTCTCCCTTGAGTATTGCCCAAATTAATCAGTTTTTCCTAAAAGAGTTTTCCCCCTGTTTACTTTTTATGCATTCATAGTTAGTTTTAGAATTAGTTTAGTTTCATAAAAACCCCTTTTATTTTTAGGTTAAATAATAGAAAAGAAGTAAGTACTAGTACTTTTGGTTCCCTTGGGTACGATATCTCGGTCTTGCCGCTAAACTATACTACTGTTCGATAGGTGCGCTTGCCTTAAAGTCGTGATAATAGTTAGTTTTTGGTGCGATCATTATTATAAATTTTATTACTTCATATCACGCATATCAGTAAGCATTATAGCTTAGTAAGTAAGTATGCGAATAATAAGCAATTTATTAACATGCTTTTATAAATCTTCACAATATGTCCTCAAAATATTATAATCATAATTGCACATAGTTCCACGTTTTACTCATGTTCATCTCAAGCTGTTTACTCGAGTCATAGTCACTAAATTTATTATACTTGGAGCCACGAAACTCCAATTGTAGATCTACTAATTTTCCCTGAAACTAGACTCACATATCTTCTGACCATAAAATTTTCAGAATTTTTTGTTTAGCCAATAAATACAGTTTATTCATTAAAGTCACCCCTGTTTCGTTGTCCGATAGTTCCGACCCCTGTTCACTAAATAAGCTTTAATTTCATATCTTATTCAATCTCTAATTCCATTTCCACCATTTTTGGTGATTTTTCAAAGTCATGCAATTGATGTTGTCCAAAACTATTTTATCGCTAATTTTACTCTTTCATAAATTTTCTTTGTATTAACTTTCATAGTAACACTTACCCATATCAACCTTACCAAAGTTCAATCACATATCGAGCATATTTCTTATAAGTTTACACACACATACTTGCACTTATTCATCACTTAGTCATATTCGTTTACACTTAGTCATTTCCCGTTGAGCACATCGAAGTAGTAATGGATACATTGGGATGTTTCACATAGTGCCACACTTGTAGCCAAAGCTACTTCATTTCACAAGTTTCACATAGGCTTGTTATCGAGCTAATCGTATTTAGCATAATGCCATGGATTTATTTCACTTAGATGCCATGGTCTTATTTCACTTAGCATAATGCGATGGACTTATTTCACATAGGTGCCATGGACTTGTTTCACTTAACACAATACCATGGACTTATTTCACTTAGGTGCCATGGATTTATTTCACTTAGAACAATGCCATGGACTTATTTCACTTAGATGCCATGGACTTGTTTTACTTAGATCATTAGTGGCATATCACTTGTATCCATTTATATTCCTAAGGTTCAACCGGGAAATTTCTCACTTATTACCACTTTGTCGGATACATCAAATAGTCATTCAATATTCATCCATACATCATAAAACATATAAAAATATTAAAACGTAAATAAAACGATGCATTATTTACATACAAACTTACCTCGACCCGAAAACGACAAACAGACTCGACATTTTCTTTAATTTTCTCTCGTTCTAAGTTTGAATCTCGTTTTTTTCAATCTATAACAACACATTTAACTCATTTATTCAATATACAACTCAAATTAACCCAAATTCACATTTTGACAAAATTACATTTTTACCCCTAAACTTTGTCATATTTACACTTTTGCCCCTAGGCTCGTAAAATAATTTCTATTCAATTTCTTTGTATTTTAGGCCTAGCCGAACTATTTTCATAACTATAGCAGTCCACAATTTGCATTTATTCACACTCTTACACACATTTTACAACTTGTTACAAACTAGTCCTTTTAGGCATTTTCACCAAAAATCACTTAGTAAAAGTCGTTTCTCTAACCATAAACATGCATTTTCTACCTTTAAACAAAAAAAAAATACACACATATTCATCATGGGTCAAAACCCTAGACTTTCATCATATCTCAAATTAGTGGTAGAAATAGATAGATCTTGTTACGAGGATATCAAAAATGTAAAAATAATTAAAAACGAGGCTAGAACGGACTTACAATTGAGCTTTGAAGCTTGAAAAACCCTAGCTATGTCTTTCCATGCAATTTTCGGCCATGGGGTAGAAGATGAGCAAAAATTGGTTTTTAATTTATTTTTAATTCATTTAATCACTAAATGACCAAAATGCCACTAACTTAAAAATATTTTATTTCACCCATTTCATGTCCATTTTTGTCCAATAAATTAACCAATGGTCTAATTTCCTTAAGGACCTCCAATTTAAAAGCTCATAGCAATTGGACACCTTTAACATATAGAACTCAACTTTTGTACTTTTTACAATTTAGTCCTTTTGACTAAATTGAGTGCCCAAATGTCAAAATTTTCATACGAAATTTTCACAGAAGAATTCTATAAAACTTTAGACCATAAAAATATAATAAAAATAATTTTTTCCCTCGTCAGAATTGTGGTCCCGAAACCACTGTTTCGACTAGGCCCAAGTTCAGACTGTTACATTGCTTAAGAATATGGACCAATTTCTCTTTTTGTGTTACATCCAGTGTTGCAGAGACAATAACTAGGAGAGTATTGTTAGCACCAAGAAAGAAGTATTAAAGATGAGTAGGTAGTGGTTTCAATTCTAGAGTAAGAGCTTCATCAATAGATGGCTTGAAAATTAGAGTTGTTGTGTTGGCCAAGTCTAAGGATTCAATCTGCTATCCTTGCCTGAGTTTAACGTTATTAACTTTGACAATGATGCCACAATCTTCTAAGCATTAATCATCAGTTGTCACTGCAAACTCCTTAGAAAGTATTGTGCTTTGGTCATTGAATTATTCCTCAATTAGACCACCTAGCACATCGACAATATGACATTCTTCTTTACACTTGCATTGAATAGATTCAAAAACACTGAAGGTAACATGCTCATTATTAGGTCGCATGGTTAGTACACCTTTGTAAACATCAATAAGAGTTCGTCCAGTGGTTAAAAATAGTCGTCCGAAGTTTTTGCCTGCCTTGCAGTCAAGTATGATAAAATCAACCAGAAAAACAAATTTATCCACTCGACTAAGATGTCTTTGATTTTCCCTTCAGGTTGAGCCAAGGATCGATCTGCTAGTTGCAATGTCACTACAGTAGGTTTCATGTGACTAATTCCCAACTTTCTGAAAATAGATAGTGGCATTAGGTTGATGCTAGCTCCTAAGTCGTATAAAGCCTTGCTCAAATAATGGTTGCCAATTGAACATGGGATAGTAAATCTCCTAGCATCTTTCATTTTGGGGGGCAACTTATTTGTCAAAACAACACTATAGCCTTCTGTGAGTGCATGTAACACCCCTTACCCGTGTCTGATGTTGGGACAGGGTACGAGGCATTACCGTACTTAACCTACTTGAACTTGTAAAGTCGAACCATAAAATTTTGTTTCCATTTAAAAACCTTTCATACATTCTCTTAAAATACTTATCATATTACTCAAAATAGGGTCACGCGCCCGTGTGAGATGGGACATGCCCGTGTGAGATGGTACACGCCCGTGTGGCAGGCCGTGTGGTCTCACTACCCATGTCCCTAGCCCATGTGAAATTTATTTTTCATTTTGAACCTATAGGGGTTTTCACACGGCCTAGCACACACCCGTATCCCTGGCCTGTGTCCTTCACATGAAACCGAGCCACTTTGTTTATGACGTTAGCATGCAATTTAGGTCACATGGCCAAGCCACATGCCCGTGTGCTAGGCCGTGCCCTCCACACGGTTGAGACAAACAACCGTGTCTCTACCCGTGTGTTTATTATTGGGCTGTTTATCATAATTTAGGTGTAAGGGACACACGGCCTATTTACACGCTCGTGGGGATGACCGTGTGTCACACACGACCTAGACACACGCCCGTGTGCCTACCCATGTGGACATATATAGGCTATTTTCCAAGCCCTTTGCCACCCTGAAACTTAATCAAACACAAGTCCAACTTCAATAACACATAACATGACATTTATAAACATCTAATACCCAACATTTAAGGCACTCATATGCCACAAAACATCATATTAGCCATGCATTCTCATCATTCATTTTTCTACTTAGATATGCAAATTTAGGCTATCATGAATTACATTCACTTTTCATAATTAAAACTTAATCAATATTAGCCCATTTCCAAAGGCCCTTACAACATGACTTAAGTAGCATCAATAGCCAACACATATGGCTACCCAAAATGACAACTATCAAAATGACCAAGTTTTTTATACATGCCATACTCAAAATAACTAACTTTACGATACCAAAATGGGATGCTTGATAATGTGACTTTGAGCTCCGACTTTTAATGACCCTTGAGCTAGTTTGGCAAAACTACCAGGAAAAGGGAAAAGAAAGGGAGTAAGCATAATTGCTTAGTAAGTTGAATGAAATAAAATAGCAACATAAATCATGGAATAAGCATCCAAATAAGGTATCATGAATTATCATATAAATTCTTTACACATTAACGTGGCTTACTCATGCTCTTTCTCACCATCATACTTATATCATTACATGTTCATTTTCTCATAACTTAGTTATATACACCTGTATCACTCATCACAAAAATTTAGTCTTTCTCGTTAAATTCATCAACTTGAATACTTTTCCTGTTAAATTACTTAGAATACCAAAGGATACCCGAAATGTCATTTTCATGGTAAGATGCCAAAGCCATATCCCAGATATGGTCTTACTTGGGATCTCAAGTCAGTGTCGATCATGGTCTTATACGGGACCTACAAATTCTCATGTTATGACAATAGTATCCCTCGTATTCCTTAAAATTTAATCAGAATTTCTAAACTATAACTTCATCTTTTCTTGGTAAAAATCATATCAATCAAATTGATAGAAATAAGATAAATTTCATAGAATATCATCACAATAATTTTCATAATGCATAACGCTAATTTATTGCATACAACTTATCTCGGATCCAAAATATGGGTGAATGTTCGATTTAATCCATCATCTTGCTTTTTCCGCAGTTTCGGTCTGGGCTTCGTATTTCTTGATCTAAAATGACAAATTTCACTTTTTTAGTATTCACATTGGCTAATTAGCCCATAATTTATACTTTGACAAAATTTCTAATTTTGCCCTAAAACTTTTACAAATTTACAAAATGGTCCCTAGGCTCGTATAATGAAATACACTTCTTTTTTTAGTTACCCAAGCCTAGCCGAACCATTCATGTACTCATAACAGCCCATATTTTTCATAAAATTTCACTTTTACTACACATTTTACTACCTTTACAAATTGGTCCCTATTAGGGATTTTCATGAAAAATCACCTAGTAAAAGATGTTTACTACACTTTAAACTTTCATATTCTACCACTAGGCATCAAAATACATGCATGGCATGCATGGGTATATTTTTGAACATAAACCCTAGCTCAAATTAGTGGTAGAAATAGCTAAATTAAGCTACGAGGATTTCAAAAATAAGAAGAGAATTAAAAACGGGGCTAAATTGCACTTACTAGTGAGCTTGAAAATGTCGAAACCCTATCTATGGAGTCCCTTGAAATTTTGGCACAAGCATGGAGAAGATGAGCACATTGTTGGCTTATTTTTCCCTTTTTATTTCATCAATTATCCAAATGACCAAAATGCCCTTATACCCTTTCTTTAGAAAATTTTCCTTTCTTGGGCATTTTTGTCCATCATGCTAATAAATGGTCTAATTGCTAAATAAAGACTTCTAATAATTTTTCTAATGGCAATTCATCCTTAAAACTTCTAGCAACTCATATTTTGCAACTTTTGCAATTTAGTCCTAAAGGACAAATTAATCACTATTTCATAGAAATTCCTTCATGGAATTTTCTCACTATCATGCAATCATATCATAAACTTAAAAGTAATCATGAAATATGTATTTCTACTTTAGATTTTTGGTCTCGAAACCACGATTCTAACTAGGCCCTAATCCAGGTTGTTACAGTGCAATAGTTTCAATATCACTGAGCTTCTTCTTCTTGGGCAATAGCTCCTTCATAAATTTCTCATAATTCAGAATTTGCATAAGAGCGTCTACTAAAGGAATATTGACCTAAAGTTGTTTCAGTGTGTTCAGGAACTGTTGCTACTACTTATCCTACTTATTCTCTCTAAATCTTTGTGGAAAAGGTAATTATGGAGATACATCTAATTGTGCTGACACTTTGATTGCATCGATAATTTCGAGGGTCAGACATTAGGCATATGAGTGACAATTTGTGGAACTTCTTTGTCTGGTACATCGACAGGCTCTTTAAATTCAACCTTCTCACCAAGAATCACTTCACCAATATCTTGAGGTGCTACAGTAGAGCCTATAGTTGGCTTGTCAGTTTGTTTACCACTCTTAATAGTGATAGCCTTGCAGTGTTCTTTCCCTTTTGGACTAGGATTTTTCGTGTCACTAGGTAGTGTGCTTGGTGGTCGAGTATTCAGATTCGAAGCAAGTTGTCTTAATTGTGCCTTCAACGCCCGAATAGAAGATGAATTCCTTTACACAATAGCTTCTGTACGAGTAATATGCTCCCGCATTAAAGCCTCGATAGCTGCTAACAGGTCAGAAGGAGAAGCTTGCATGTACTGTTGTTGTCTATGTCCTTGAACATGCTGATTTAGCATTGAAGAGTGTTGTGGCTGCATTTAATTCTGGTGTGGATGCATTTGGCTTTGTGGTGGATGCATCTGAGTGTGTTGATTGTAGTTTTGCTGTTGTTGATTGTAATTCCCTTGTCTTGGATTATAATTACCCTGAGTAGATATATTCCAATATCAGAATGTCGCAGCATTTTGTCTAGTAGTCTGAGTTTCCCAATATTATTGATTGCCTGTACAATTATTATATGAGTTGCCATAAGAATTGTTGTGGATGTTATTAACATAAAAGACATTCTCTACATGTTGTGGACAATCTTCATAGCTATGGTTGTCACTGCAACTCTCACAACAAAAGGTAGGAACATCAACTTGTTGATTGACTTGTGTAGGTGCAACATCAATAGTCCCTTGCATATTTTTTATCATATTTGCAAAAGAAGAAACTTGAGCACTAAGTGCAGATATTGTGTCCAATTCAATAACTCTTGGAGTAGCTTTTACTTGTGCAGCTCTAGAGATAGGATATTGATAATCATCCTAAGCAATTCTTTTAAGAATTCCAATAGCATCATTATAAGTATGTGTCAACAAGATTCTCATATGTGAATTTAGCCCATTATAGAAAATTTCAATTTGTGTTTCCTATCGAATGTCGTGCATGGGGCAATGTTGAAAAAAAGATTTATAACGTTCCCATGTAGTGTGAAGATCCTCATCATCCAGCTGATGATAAGTTGTAATATCATTTCATAGACGAGCATTCATTATTCGTGGGTTAAAACGCAAAACAAACTATGTTGCTAGTGCATTCCAAGAAGTAATTAATCCGGCAGGTAGACCAAGGAACCAAGTACAAGCTCTTCCCTACAAGGAATATAGAAATAATTACATCTTTAAAGCGTCATCAGGAATGCTGTAGCACCCCTAACCCGTATCTATCACTGAAACAGGGTTAGAGACATTACTTAACTTATTACATAATTACACATTCCTTTTACATACATTTTGCATACATAAACATATCTTAATCAAACGAAATCACATTGTCCCTTAAATGTGCCTACGAGGCTCTAAACATGCAATATGAGTGGTTTGAGACTAAACTAATAACTCAGGAAAACTTTGGAAAAACATAGAAAATTTTTCAAAATAGGGGACACACACCCGTGTTATAGGCTGTGTGTCTTACACAGCCACCAGACATGCCCATGTCACAAGTCGTGTGGACATTCAAAATGGGATCACATGACCGTGTCCTAGCCCATGTCCTACCCAGTGTAACTCTCTAACTTAGACCACACGGCCGACCAAACGCCCGTGTGTCTAGCCCGTGTGCCTATTCAAAATGGCCACACACGCCAGTGTGCCATGTCATGTGCTAGGCTGTGCCAAATGATAAACTGTAGTTGTAACATATTTTTAATCCATGCTTGGCATATTTTTGGATGATTTTCCTTATAATTCAATAAATTTGATGCTCCTAATCCTTTAATTTCATGTTTTATACTTAAGTGAGCATTGGAAAGTGAAAAGAGTATGAAACGGACCAAAAATAGACAAAGTGAGCCAAAATCAGTGTTTCACACGGCCAAGGCACTTCCACACGAGTTATTCACACGCCCGTGTGAGACACACGGGCAAGCCACAAGCCCGTGTGTCACGACTGTGTCGACAAGTAATCAAGTCAGTATTGTACACGGCTTGAGCATCTTCACACGGGCTGACCACATGCCTGTCTCCCTGTTGAGCCTTGTTTCAAGTCTACTCAAAAAAAGCTAGTTTTTAGGTATTTTGGGCATTCCAAAGTCTATTTAAACACCCTAGGAAAGGATTAAAGGACACACAGAGTAGAAATCAATGAATTGCTCGAAGAATGCCAATTGATCTATCTTAGAAGCAAGATCTCCATCAAGACGGAAGATCTCCCTTCAATTTCCTTCAGGGGTTTTTGGGTTTTCTTTATGTTTTGTTATTTTCCCAATCTTGAGATGTTTTCTTTTACAATTATGAACTAAATCTCCTAAATACTTGAGGGGGATGAAACTTAAGATGGATCTTGTTATTATTTTCTGAATTATATGATAAATACGCGATTTGTTCTTAATTGTGTTATTAATTCTTATGTTAATATTTCAGGATATTAATTCAAGTCAAATGTGCTTATTCAGTGGAGCAAAAGTCCCTATCTAAGAGTAGATCCAACATAATTAAGCAGATTTGATTGCAATCCTAGAGATAGTATGACGAAAATTTTACGGATTAGAGTCAAATCTAATAGGGAAATCCATAGAACGAGTTAATACAACGCTAGGGGTTTTAATTAGAAAGAAATTTCAATTAATCAACCTAGGGTTAGTTATTCTTAGTATTGAAAGAGATATTAACATAAGTTAGGGATTTCTACGGATCAAGTCAAGTGAATAAATCATCTAGTTCAGAGTCGTATAATAAGTGAAGTCTAGGTGGATTCTTCCTTGGGTATTGTTGTAATCAATCGATTTTCCAAAAAGCATTTTCCTCAATTCATTCTTTGTCGTGTTCTTAGTTAATTAATTAGTTTAGGTGAGTTAGTTTAAAACAAATCCCCTTTATTTTCAGGCTAGATAATAAAAAGAAAGTTAATACTAGTACTTTTAGTCCCTGTGAGCTCGACATCTCGGTCTTGCCATAAGCTATACTATTATTCGATAGGTGCGTTTGCCTTTATCGTGATAATAGTTTAGTTTTACAGGTACGATCTCATAAATATCATGTCACCAAACCTGTAGGGTATATTGACTTATGCCACACGGCCAGTCACACACCTGTGTGTGAGGCCGTGTAGAGCATATTGACTTGCTTCTAAATGCAATATCAGGGGACACACGGCCGTGTACCATGATTGTGTGTCATACACGGCTGAGACACATGCCTATGTCTCTGCCCGTATGGATGAAAATAAGCTAGTTTACAACCCATATTCCTTACCCAATTTACATTTACCTAAACCAACTCAAATCACATTTAATCAAGGCATATATAGGCATCCAATTCAGCCATTACAAGCATCAAATATAACAATTTCATAACCAATCATATAAAGCTCATAATTATACTCAAATATTGATTCAATCATATGCCAAATTCACTTCCATTAACTCACCTATTTGAACACATTTAAACAAGCATTATTTGAGTCTAAACTCACATGCATATTGTGTCTCAAAACTCAACCATTTGGTCATCCAATATCAATCCATAACCAAGCATTTCCAAAACAATTATACATCCCATACCAAAATGACCATTTGTTCAAATATATACATAACTTAAAACATGTATCAAGTTAAGTCAAATCACTTGGCTTAAGCATACCAAAACATATAAACTTCACTAACCAAAATGACCATTCACATCATTTTCTTAACTAGCCTATACATGCCATATTTACACATTTCATAAAGTTTCAAGGTACCAAATCGTCAACTGGATAGTGTAATGCGAGTCTCTGACGTCTTCTAAATCGAGCGAGCTTCCGAATCTCTATCAAACATAGGAAAGAAAACAAAGTAAGCTAAATAGCTTAGTAAGCCCGTATAATATAGAGTTAAACTTACACATCATTTATAATTTAAGCAAATAAACTAGTATAAACCAATCAAACGGTTCAAATGCCTATCATATGAATATAATCATCAATCCAATAATAATGAATCCAATTAGCATTCAAGCTCATGTACTTGTATCTTTCCATAAATACTATAATTCATCAAATAACATCAATTTCGTGCATTTCATATAACTCTTGTGCCAAATCGTACTTAATCATATAACCTGTAATAGTATTATACCCGTTGAACCAATTAAAATGTTGATAGATACATGGGTGGTACACACTAAGTGTACTAATCGATAATCCATCAATTCTTTATCATATTCGCTCTTTCGAGCTATAATCGGTAAGCTCCTCTTAAGCTGATGGACAGTAAGCTCTATCAAGCTGAAAACAGTAAGCTCATACGAGCTGCAGTAAGTCTGCAACAAATGCAGGATCTCAACCAAACGATAACCCTAGTTACATGTCACTCGTATCCTACAAATTCTTACGGTTCAAACGGGACTCGGTATTTAATAAATCTCATCAATTAGACATTTAATACATTATATCTTAATTTCTCAATACAAATACATACATTTCAATCAAGTACATATAATTAAAATTCAATTCTAATTATACAAACTTACCTCGTATCGCTCAGATAACAACTATTGGCTAATTGTCAACTTTTTCTTTTCCCCGATCTATTTTCGATCTTTTCTTTTCTTGATTTATATAATATCAAATTTAGCTCATTCAATATCCATTTTATTCAATTTAATCTAATTTATATTTTAACAAATTTACATATTTGCCCCTAAAATTTCATCTTTTTTACAATTTAGTCCCTAAGCTCATAAAATAAAATTCATTTAGTTTTATCATAACCCAAGCCTAGCCGAATATTAATCATGCTTATAGGAGCCCATATATTTCATTTATTCACACGTTTGATCACAAAATTCCAACATTTCTCAATTTAGTCTCTAAATGACATTTTTACTCAAAATCACTTAACAAAAGTTGTTTATCTATCATTAAAACTTCATAATCTATCATCAAACATTCAAGATCATATAGATTCATCAATGGAAACATGAAAATACTTTAACAGTTTCTTAAATTAGTCTCTGGGCTAGCTTGACCTAGCTGTAATGATCTCAAAAACATAGAAATTATTAAAAACAGGACAAAAATCACACCTTAATTAAGCTTTATGTGACATAACCCTAAAAGAGCAACAATGGCTTTTCTATCCTTCAATTTTTGGTGGAAGAAGAAGATGGAAAAACCAAATTTGTTTTATTTTTTCTTATTATATCATTTTTAATCAAATTACAAAATTAACCTTTTAATTACCCTTTTAAAATCATTCAACCTATGTCTATCTTTGTCCACTCATGCCATTAATGGTCTATTTATCACTTAAGGACTTCCACTATTCAATTTCATAGCCATTTAATACCTTTAACTTATAGAATTTAACTTTTACACTTTACGCGATTTAGTCTTTTTTACCGAATTAATCATTCAAATAGTAAAATTTCTTAACAAAATTTTCACACAAATATTCTATCATGTTGTAAACCTTAATAAAATAGTAAAATAAATATTTTGAATTTGGATTTGTGGTTCCAAAACTACTGTTCTGATTTGACCAAAAATGGGTTGTTACATGCCTTGCTGACTGAATGAAGCACAAATAAATAAAAATGATTTAAGATGTTCTCATGCATCTTCATGTGGCAGTCCATCATATTGCCCATTAGAATTCAACATTTGAAACAGTACTGGTTTGAGTTCAAAATTCCAAGCATGGATTGCTGGCCTAATAACTCCTGATTGGAAGTTATCCAAGACAGGTACTACTAAATCTCGTATAGCCCTATTTTGTATTTGAGCATCTTGCAGCAACGGTGGGTCATTAGCATTTTGGTGCTGCACTTGGGGTATGGCGTCATTGTTTCTTGGTAAAGCCATATTCCTTTGTTCTTGAAGTCTCCTCCGAACAGTTCTTTCAATTTCTAGATCAAAATCGGCAATAAACTCCAAATTGCTTTGGGTCATCAAACACCTAAAATAAAATGTGAAAATAGCGGCAAAAAAAAAAGTTGTGACAACTAAATATTATATAATAAAAAAAGTGCAAAAACAAAAATAAATATTAAACAAACATCATCCCCAGCAATGGCTCCAAAACTTGATCAGTTGTTTAACGTCACAACAATAATGTGCAAGCGTACACTATCGATGCAAGTATAATAGACAGATATGAGTCTATCAGATATCGATTGTAACGCCCTAATTTTCGGGTTCCTCTTAGATCGTTCTTTATCTGATAAAATGTTTAAACTTTAGTATTTGGGTGTGTAATGCATGTTTGGGGAGTGTTAATGGGCCTATGGGAGGCCCCGTGTTGGTTAGAAGCTCGGCAAAATTCTGTATTTTTGACTTAGGGGATAGGGGTCTCTTGGAGGTAGGTGTTATAAGAAAATATCTATGAATTAAGGCATAAACTGGCTAGTGGTGGAGTGGCAATATGACGCCACTTAGGAGCTATAAAGGTGGCGCCTAAGTGAGATTGGAGGTCCAAGGTTCAAGTCCTAGGGTATGTAAGGTGGCATTTTATTTTTGTGCAGGAAGCAGGTAAGAGTTTGAAGCAGAGTTAAACTCTGCTTGGGGAGGAGTTTGAATCGGTCAATGAGCAAATCAAGGAGGGAGTTGAGGAGCTTTTGAATTTTGAAAGAGGTGGCCGGTTTAAGGACTCTGCGGGTGCCATTCGGCTAGGGGGCTTGGTGCTTGTGATTTCGGCAATTAGTGGCTTGGTATGCCGATTTTCCAAGGTGTCTTTTGTCGATTTCTTTAGGTTAGTAAAACTCCCTTCTGTTGTCGATTTGTACTTAGCAATAGGCTTCTTTTATCACTCTGTTCTTCATTTACTGCTTTAGGAGCCGAATTTCATTACCCCTAAACCCCTCTGTGCCGCACACTCATTTTGACCGAAACATTTCCTTTTCACCTATTTTCTTCATTCTTTTTCTTCTCCTCTCATACCGTAAATCGAACCTTCATCATTATCTCCTTCTCTAGCCGAATCTATTCTCCCTTGTCTCTCTCCTCTGTCGACAACTGCAAAAAGAAGCCAAAACTTATTGTGGCCGATTGTTCTTTGCTAAAGCCGAAACACCCCTTCTTGCCAAATCCATCTTCTTCTATCAACCATATTGCCTCTTCTCATCCTTCTTCCATTGCCGAATCTCCTTTTGATCGAAGCCTTGATCATTGAACCTCCTCTTGAGTCCAAAAGGCCATTAAAGCTGATTGCTTGGTTGACCGAAACTCTCATTGTGTGTAGCCGAATCCTCTCTACTCTCAACTCTTCTTTCTTTTACTTAGATCGTGATTAAGGGGGCATTTAGAGGCACTTCTTGAACCGATTAGCACTTTGATAAGTACTAAATCTAGTTCTTTCGTTAAATCTTTAATTAAGTTTAAGTTAAAACCCCTATAAGGGAAGTTATCGTTGGGACTCAAAGGGGTCTTGTGGCTTTACCTTCTATTTGTATGCACTAGGGTAGGGAGTAAAGGGCGTGCTTTAAGGGCTCTGGGAGTCTAACGCGACTGGACATCGGGATTTAGTCTATAATCGACAAAGGGGTAAGATTCAATGTTTGGGCCATGTTAACCGATTATAGTAAAGAGATGTTGGTTTAATAGTTGAAGATTATTAAACTAACGTTAAGGTGTTCAACGATAGGTTTTCATACGCGGATTTCGTCAGCAGTTTCGACAGTTAACAGGTGTGTAACTAACCCCAACTTTTAGACTAAAGTGGTAAAAGCCGAAATGGCCATAAAGTGACCGACAACTGGTGGAAAGTGACCGAAAACGCACACGTGTAATATTTAAGAGTAATCGTTTACTCCGTTGGGGTTAACCATGAATTCGATGGTGAAAGAATTGCAGAAGGTGCAATTCTGAACGTTGTGGTAAGTTGGGCTTCGATGGGTCAAGGTGGGCCCAATGGGTTTCCGAGCCCAAATCGGTAAAATGACTGTTAAAGGCTTTCTGGCGACATGGTTAAGTTGGTAAACTAAACCTAAAATTGGATTTAACGGGCTTGAGACGATATTGGACTTAGTAAGGCCCATTAGGGGTTTTAAGCTAAAAAGGGTAAAACTGGAAATTTGGCTTAAATGGACTTCCGTGGTTATTTATGGACTAATAATTTATTGAACTTGCATAAAATCTCTGAAAATATGATAAAGGACTAAAATACCCCTGAATGTGAAAAATTACCAAAATACCCCTAGGTGTAAAAAGACTATTATACCCTAGGGTCAATTCTGTATGAAATGTATAATTTTATGTATCTACATGAGTTACCATTTAATATGAATATATCCGATGCATGAGATGCTATATGTTGTATGCTAGTATGTATATATCTGTTGCATGGGGTACGGGGTTTTATGATGGAGGAAGCGTTCTGGCAGCCTCACTGCAATCTGGTGGCCTCGCCACATAAATATCTGTTCTGGCAGCCTCGCTGCAATCTGGTGGCATCGCCACGCATATACATCTGTTCTGGTGGCCTCGCCACAATATCTGTATCTGGTGACCTCGTCACAATATTTGGCAGCCTCGCTGCAAATTTCTGTGGTGTGTAGCGGTTGAGTGGGTCGAGTAGTCTCCCCACATGGTGTAAGGCTGGTACGGGGGCGTTATGGATGGATTTGGGTTGGGTTTTCTGTTTGCATATTATATCTGACCTGTATCTGTTATGGGCCTATGGGCTTAACATGATTTCTGTAATGGGCCAAAGCCCAATTAATTTGACTCTGAGGCTTGATCTGTTTTGGCCTATGGTTGAGATTATGTTACACACTGAGTTGTCAAACTCACCCCCCCTTTTATTTCATCTCTGCAGGTAACCCTCAACCATAGTGGGCTTGGAGCTGTGAGAGATTCGGAGTGGCCACAGCATCTACCAATTCGGTTTTCTTTTCATTTTAAGTATGTTGTTATCTTATTTCTGGGTTTTAATTGTAATAAGGCCGCTATTTAAATTTATTTACTGGTTTTGTTTTCTTTTATGGTTTAATTCATATTTTATCGAAACTGCTAGCTATAGGCTGCGCGGGTTTTTCAAACTCCTAAAAAGGTTTTTAAAACTCAACAAATATCAAATATGGATAACCTAAAGGCTTATCAAAATTATTTTTCACAATCTTGCTGTTTTACTAAAAATATCACCTAAGTCACAACAAGCGAAAGGTCATAAACTTAGTTATAGGTTCATGTGACACATCAGATCTGGTCATAACGTCCAGGCTGGGTTTGGGGTGTTACATCGATCCCATGAGGATAGTTACCTTTTGTCTATCAATGTCAGTGCAATAAATAGATAGAAATGAGATAAATTATGAGAGTAGTTTTCGAAGCAATAATTTGAAAACAATAAGATAAAAAATGATAATGATAAACTGGGATCCCTAACGTGAATATTCAACAGAATACTAAGTGCTCACAAGGTATAAAAGGATAGGTGATTGTTGATGCATTAAATTGCAATGAATAACTTACCAAGCTTAACTTCTATATTTAATCTAAGACTTAAACATGTATATTAACCACACCTTCTGATGATGGCAATAGAACACTATTAAGAACAAGTGGATTAAATTCCTCTAATCCTCAAGCAACTTCCGTTGTCATGATTGTTAGCTTGAACTGTCGCTGTACTTTTCAGTGTCAATAACTGCAATAACACTTTCATGATACAAACATTCAAACCCAAATATTAAACAGTAGAAGCAAGATTGAATATAATAACACTTAGCCCAGAAATCATGTGTGCTTCCGTACAAACATGAAATAGAAAGTAATCACCATCGTTTAGAAAAGAAATGTAAAAGAAACAAGTGGAGAATACTATTCCTTGACAATATCAACTTGAATCTCTTTATTCCCTCTTCTGTCATACTCAGGGCTCCTCGTCAAAAGCTAATCTACGTTCCTTTCACATCGGTTCAGCCGTAGGAGACTTAAGCTGCCATAGCCGAAAAGCTTCAAAATGTAGGTTGAAGAAGATAATACCCCCCAAAAAGCCTCCCTTTTTTTCCTTTTCACGTGAATATTAATATTTATCCAAATAGGACAAGTGTCCTTCATCAGAATCATGCTGCCTCTATACGTACAATTTGGTTGTACTAGACTAGACAGCTTACACATTTTTATTCTTATCCGGACAGTTGTCAGGTGCAGCAACAATTCTAGGTGAAATTTGGAAATACTCATACAACAACATCGGTACCAAAACATGACAAAATTAAGGATAAATAGGCTAAGATCGACTAAGTTATAAAGTGCAATTTACTGAATTGAAAATGCTAAAATATGTGCTAAAGATAACTAAATGGGGACAACTTAACCAATAAGTAGGGAGAAAACATATGTTCTTTCTAGTACTATCATATGTCGTTTTGATAAATCTTAAATTAAGATTTCTAATCCATCAGCCTTATTTTCCTTCTTATCGTTCCAAATCCCTCTCCCACTTTCCATTTCTCATTTACGCAAAAGCTTTGATTCCTTCCCCAGGCTTGACACCCCCTCACTTTCAATTATTTACCCATTTTTGGCTTCTTATTTGGTCCTACAACCACAGTCTTACAAGCCACAATCACCATCAATTGTTTCAAGTAAAATTGTAACTTTTTTGGCTTTGTGCGTGTGAGTGAGTAAGTCTTTTTATGTTTGGTTCTGTAAAGGCATACTTTATTTGATTTTGTAATTGCTTTGTGCCGAGAACATGAGAGATTCTATTATTGAGTGAAATGAGAAAGGAGTAGGGGAACACCTCCTCTGGTTTAATGATTGTTGAGTGAGTGTAGCTATTATCACTTAAAATCTGAACAATATCGGATAAACATACTTTTTGTGGCCGCTCTTCACTTGCTTTGCCTGAACTCATCATATTAAAGCCAAGAAGAATTTTATTCTTATTACTTGAGAAAGGGTGGTGAAAATATTCTCCACCCTGCCATATCTTTATAAAGACCTTCTTAACTATGCAAACAAAAATATCAAATTGTTTGTAACTTATAAACATAGCTTCTTCTTTTTTTTTCAATTGTGTAGAAATTGGTAAAATCTAAATATTCTATGAATATTGTTTTTTCAAGAAAGGGAAACTATAAAAACGTCACATCCCAAATAAAAATGTCATATCCCAAAAATTGGATTAGTAGAATTGGTTATTAGATTGTGAGCTCGAGAGAAAAATTGGGTTTAATATCATAAAAATTAAAATAGGATAAAATGATTAATTAACTAATAATGGTAATAATAAAATATTAAAATAATTATTGGGTCTAAAATTAGGTGGTGAAAATTTGGATTAGGTGGTCGATTATTAAATAACTTAAAACGGATTTTAAAAATAAAATTGGGTTTGAAATTAACTGGGAAAAATGTGTTTTAATTAAACTAAGGACTGATTTAAAAAATAAGAGAAAACTGGGAGTTTTTAAAATGCAATTTCCTTTTAATTAAAAAAAAAACTACTCGTTTTCTTCCTTTTAAAAAAGCCCCCATGTCCAATTCTATCCCATTTAGTTTCACATTCAAAAAATTTTCCAAGTTCAAATATGATATTTTCTCTCAAAATTAACTCATCCTTGGTTATTTCCTAGCTATCCAAACACCTCAACACCTTCCAATTTTAAAGAAAAATCATTAAATCCCTATCAAATTCGTCATTATTCTTCTCATGCTCAACTTCGAATTAGATGAAAACATGTTATTTTCCTCAAATTGAGGTAATTTCTTGACTTATTATGATTAGATTAAAGTTGATGTTTTTCTAATTCGGAATTTAACCGAGTGTGTTGAGAATTTTTAATATTTAAAGCTTTTTAATCAAATTTCAGTTCAACAATGGTGAAATCCAACATAACTAGTATGCTTATTGTTTTTTATTGATTTCTAATCCATTTTTAACTAAATAAATGGTTTTTGGACTCAATTTGATACACTGATAATGAATTTCAATAAATTTCGAATTTCCCCTTTTGAGTATTCATACAAGCTTTATTTTTTCAAAAACTTTAAATTCATGAGATTAGGTAGAATTAAAGGTTTAAAAGTGAAATTAGATGATATTTAGGAATATTAGAATTGAAATTAAGGCTTAAAGATTAATTTTGGTTAGTTAAACACCTATTTCGGCAAAACTAGTTAAATTTTCAGTATGAGAAAAGTGAGCTTAGAGTGGTGATTTTGCTGCTATTTTTTTTAAGTTTAAGGCTATTAATAATGATTTATATTGTATTTAATGTGTATGCAAGGTTTTCAATTCATCGGGACGTTTCACAAGAAATGCGAAAGGAAAAGAAAAACTTGTTTGAAATTGTTATGCAAAAGGTATTGACTAAGGTGAATGGTTTGATATACTACACTTAAACTCCAATACACAGGCTAAGGTAACATATGCAAACCTTGGCTTAATTAATATGCAAACCTTGACTTCTACTGGTGCAAACCATTGTAATTTTGTTGAGTGTTGGGTATGCATGTTGTACGATTTTAATGGGCAAAATGCATGAATTCAAAATATGCATGTAGTTATAAGAATAAAATAATAGGCCTTAGCTATAAACCATGTAGTTGACGTGATAAGTGTGTGTGATTTGTGGATCTAATTATTGGTTTGTGTGTGAGCTAAATATTAAAGGTGAGTTGAAGTACTGAAAGGTATGTGTATATATATAATATATATATGTATAAGAGTTTTGTTATTTTATTATATATAGGTTTTTGTGTTATATATAATATATATTTAGGTGCATATGTGTTATATCCATAATATATCTACGTGGGTCTGCTATATTCATAGTACATATATATGTGTGGTTTTGCTATATATTTGTTTTAGTGGTTAAGTGTTTGAGTTGTGTCTTAAAGGTCTTGTGATTGAGTCCCTACGTGAGCAGATTGCCATTATTTTCCATGTGATGGCCTGATGGTCAAGGGTGTTCACTGCCCCAAGTGTGGCCTAGGCTTGAGTCGCTCTAGTTGCATTGGTTGTTCTGACTTTGCCCTGTTATTGTAATTCACCAATATATATATATATGTGTGTGTGTGTGTGTGTGTGAGTTTTATTATATATAATAGATATACATATGCATTTATAGGTTTTGGATTATCTAATATATATATAAATGTATTGGGACTTTTAATGTAAGCTAAAATTTGACGAGACAAAGGCCGCTAAATAAGTATGTATATATATGTAATATATATTCGTATATGGTTTTGTAAGCTTGCGAACATATATAAAAAATAATAATATAATGTGGAATTCTATAATATGTGAATTTTATTGATAATGCACATTTATGCATGCACGAACCCGTAAGTGAATTATAAGTTTTACGATATTGCGAGCTTTGATTAGTGTAAAATTTTATTATCGTGAAATGCTAAGTGCAAGCTCAACTATAGTGCGAGCCAATTATATTTGCGTATTGTGTTATATTGTGAACCATGTTAACTTGGTGAATTATATTATTATGGCGAACTGTGTTAATTTGGTGATTTGTATTAATATAGAGAACTGTATTAATTTGCCAAATTGTGTATTGTAAGATTTTGAGTTGTATTGTATGTAAGCTAAGCTATTGCGTGCCCTATGCTAAATAAAATATATGAACAATGATTTATGTGAGCTATTTCATGAATGATATGTGATATGTGTTATGTGTGCAATATATGTTGCATGAAAGTTATATTATTTGCAAACCATGCTTTATTGCGAGTTGTGAATTGCAAATTGTGTTATAATGTGCAAGCTCTACTTAATTACGAGCATTATTTAATTGCAAGCCCTAATATACTGAATATTGTGAATGAGTTAAAGAGATATTTTGGCATTGTAACCTTATGGAACCATTAGATATAGTTGACATGTCATAGGATTGTGAGTACTCACCATTTTTATTGCGATGGGCATTGTGGCCCAGAGATGCATCGGAGAGATAAAGGAATGTCAAGCATAGCTCCATTTATTGTAGATAGCATGGTATGTTTGGAGAGTGTGAGCATTCATGCTACACTTATATCGGAGATAGCGTAGGGCTTTTTGAGTCTAAAGGTGAGGTGTTATAAGGAGATCCGTTTATCCAATTTGTGGTGATAGAGTCAACTTAGATGGTGATAGAGCCCCCTATATATTTCATAATCACGAAAAATGTCAATTTATCATTATTTGAAATAAATGAGTTATGATGGAGTATGAACTGTTATTTTGCATGAACTTTTATGTGATATGAGCTATTATGTGTTATGAACTGCTAATTGGAACGAACTATTATTTCATATGAACATATGTTTTATGCGAATTGATAATTTATGTATCTGACCATTTTATGCAAATTACTTATTATATGTGCACTACTTATTTTATGATAATTTTTGTGTCGTATAAGTTACTATTTTGTTTAGATTGTATTAATATTTGAACCGTTATAGTATGTCACCCTTTAACCTAATTGATGTGTTTATTTATAGTATGTTTGAGCACTCACTGAGCTTCAATAAGCTTACCCACTTTTTTTATAATATTGCAATGACTTAGCTTTTGAAGAGGTGTAGGAGTGAGTCATTCAAGTGATTCAAATTGAGGCTATACCTGGGTATGTTGTTGTGTTCCCAAACCCAATAAGAAAGACAATATGGGACCAAATTATGGGATTTAGTATTAGACTTAGTTATAATTGTTGGGTTGTAATTGGACACTATGAACTATTTAATTGGTTTAATTTGGAACTTTAATCATTGCGTTAGATAGATGATTGAATGATGGACTATGCTTGTTTGATAATTGGTTTGAATAACTATTCAACTATCTTGTAAGTGCAAGTTGAAGAGTCGCTAGTCATCGAGGTAAGCCTTAGATGTTTTGTGTGTGATTTGGATACAAATATGTGCTTGGTATGTATGAGATGTAACACAAAATTTGGTCAAGTCATGTAAACTGTTAAATGTCTGCTAACTAATTAATTAATAATGTTATAAGGTTGTGTGAGATGCTTTAATAAATCTTCCAAAATAAGACTTATACATTTAATCCTATAATAATATTGTTAAATTTTGTGAAATAGAGTTTTTCTCAACATATTACTACATATTACATTTTTAATCTAATTATACGTTTTAAAACTAAACAGTTTTCCAAGTCCATACAAATATAGTCCTTTTAAAAAATACCCTATTGCATGCATGTATGTTTAATTAAAGTTTTGAGGTAATTGTTTGTTAAATATTAAATTGTGAATTAGTCTTGTTATTGATTGTTGATCAAAGTAGCGCAACGGAAGCATGACATTAGTTTTTATTAAATACTCCATGATTAACTGTGTGGTGTGATGAGTGGGTTGGTGTGTTTTGTGGTGGTTTAAACAGAGAGCCACTTTGGTGGCTAATGTGACACTTGAAATTTGGGTCGGACCAATCGGGTTTGGGGTGCTACAAAAAACATGGAAAAAACTAAAGATCCAAAATTTTCTTTTTAACTTCATTCACATGATAGACATTCTACAAAGAATCTGTGTAAACTTTAGACACCTACCCAATAGCCCCAGTAGCCCTAGTACCACTGCCATAACTATATAAGTATGCAATTCTAATATATTTGATGGATATCTTCAACATCCCATGCATTAACTAGTAGGTCACTTGACTTATTAGTGATAACATCATTTATTGCATCTACTCTTGCATACCCACCTGCAAGCAGTGCATTGTTGTGTTTGTGCTATTAAAATAAAACAAAAGTTAATAAACTTGGAGCTTAACAACATTACAATGAAGATCAGTCATAACTCTTGAAATATTCATTTTTTTTCTTGTGTTACATAGTTTGCCAATGATAAATATGAAATTTTTGGTGTCTATTGAAAAAAAGGACACAATTATTGATTTTTTTTATAGCTCAACTTTATACATATAACCGAATGAGGTATATAAGTAAAGCCCAAAATAAGTGTTGTAGTTCTTTCATCTTTGATTATTGATTTAGTTTTATATTATTTATTGTAAACCTTGTTTCTTTTGATTATTAGTTATGCAAACCACAACTCTTCAAATAAGAGTTTTAAGAATTTGGATTTTTTATTCTCAAATTTTTTGAATTTTTGTTATGTTTACACAATTATGAGTTTTGTTAATATATTCTGTAAGTTAAAGTAGTACATTTTATAAGTAAGTTACTTTGTTGTTTTTGTTTTGGGTTAATTTTGAATGCTTTAATTTAAATTATTGATGGGTATTTGTGTGGATCAAATTTATGAGTATAAAACTTTGATGGAATTATGGCTCTTAACCATTTTGTAATTTTAATTGGTTATATTTATGATTGTAGATAAATGACTCAATGCCATTGCAGAAGTCTCAAAGCAAAAAATCATTACAAGGAGCTATACCTACTTCTGCTACTAAAGTTGTCTGCACAACAAAGAACAAAAATACTCAAAGAAAGACCAAACTAGGGGCATATTATTGGCAACATTTTAGCAATACTCAATAGAAGATGGGGAGAATAGGGCAAAGTGGAATTATTGCAATACCACTCACACAATGGAAATCGAGGCTTCTACCACAAATCTAAATAACTATTTGAAGACTTTCTCAAGAAAACCCCAAGGTAATACCTCTGATCTTAAGCAAGTAGAACTTGCATTTGCAAAATCTAGCCAAAAAAATGTAGATTTCTCAACTTGGGTGTTTAATCAAGATGATATTAGAAATGCATTGATTCATATGATTATTGTGGATGAATTGCCTTTTAAATTTGTAGAGTGGAGGGTTTTAAGTTCTTTATTTTTATAACATGCTTAAGGTTTCATCTTCTATCTCGTTGGACAAGTAGAATTTTTTTTATGATAGACACTTGGGCTTCATTGCCAAGGATATCCTACATGGTTCTAACAGCTCATTGGATAGATGATGAGTAGAGGTTACAAAAGAGAATTATAAACTTTTGCCCAATTTCTACTCATAGAGGTGAGAGCATTAGTCAAGCCATTAAGAAATTTCTTCGAGATGGGGGGATTGAGAAGGTATTTGCTATTACTTTTGATAACAAATCTTCTAACAATGTTGCTGTTATTATTTGAGAAAGAAGTTGGTTTATCAAAAAGCTTGTTTTGCGAATGGTAAATATATACATATGAGATTTGCGGCACACATTATTAATCTCATTGTTCAAGAAGGGGTTAAGGACGCTTCTATATATATGGATTGAGTTAGAGGAGATGTGAGATATATTAAAGCATCACCATCAAGTTTGTCTAAATTCAACCATTGGGCAGAAGAAGAAGAAATGGTAGGTACTAAGGCTCATTTATGTCTAGTTGTACCTACTAGATGGAATTCAACTTATATGATGTTAAATGTGGCTAAAAACTATGAATGTGTGTCCAAAGCTTATGTTCATGATGACCATAATTGTTTTTTAGACCATAGTGCTGGATATGGAGTCCTTACATGTGATGATTGGGAAAATGTTAGAAGAATTATGAAAGTGCTTAAGGCTTTTCATGAACTTACATTGAAGGTGTCTGGATAATTACATGTCACCTCTAATTCTTTTTTTGAAGTAGTCAATGATATGCATTATCTTCTTGATGGGTGGAAACATTGTGAGGATTTAGACATAATGTGTATGGCTTAAAAAATGAATGATAGCTACAAGAAGTATTGGGGTGACTCAAAAGTGATAAAATTGCTTATTTATCTAGAAGTTATCTTTGACCCACGGCACAAAATGAATTTTCTTGCATTTGTAGTCAAGTTGCTGTTTCCCACTATTACAGATGACATTATAAGGATGATCAATAGAGAATTGCATTATTTGTTTGATGAATATTCTGCAATTTTGAGGGAAACCATCACATGAACGTTGAAGTTGAATCTAATTTTCCTACTAGAGCTCTAGGTTCAAGTGAAAATGAACTAGATCAAGTAAAACCAAAGATAGGCTTAGAAATGCAACAATATATGAAGAAAAAGCAACATGTTGGCTTGGAAAGTAGATCTGAGTTGGATAGATATTTGTGAGAAGATTATTAAAATAATTCAGATTCATTTGATTTGTTATTGTGGTGGAAAGTTAATATTCCTAGATTCCCAATTGTTACACAAATGGCTTGAGATGTGTTATCCATTCCTATCCCAACAATTTCATCCAAAAGTGCTTTCAGTATGAGCAGACGTGTTCTAGATAATTTTAGTTCTTTGACTCCTTTTATAGTTGAGGCTTTGGTTTGTACACAAGATTGATTTCGAAGATCAAAAGATCCTATCAACCTTGAGGAGTATGTGGAGGAACTTCAAAATATGGATGATGGTAAGGGATCTAACTTTAATCCAAAAAGTTAATTGCTTATTTTTTTTTTATAAACATTCTCACAATTTAACTAACATTTTTCTCTTTTGATATGCATCAGAATTGTCAAAGTTATCGGAACATGAAGATGGTAACATATTTAACTAAAACACAAAATCGAATGTTTATTTTAATATTTCTAGTAAAGGTTTTCATAATTTAAGAATACATTTTTATTTTTGTTACAGAATTGTAGATACTATCTATAGTGTTCGAAAAAGATGAAGATTGAAGATATTTGATTTTAACTTTTTGGAATAGATATTTTGTTAATTCTTATGGAAACTTCAACCTTGTATTTGCTTTGATTTGGTGAAAACAATTGGTTAAACTCTTGATTTTGTTGTGTAAGAATCTTGAATCTATTTTGTTGAATTCAAGTCTTGGAGCATCACACTATTTATATCATACTTTTGGTGTATCATTTTGTTATATCATATTTTGTGTAGTAGTGGCATGTATCCCTATATCATACTTTTGGTATATCATTTTGTTATCTTGTATATAAGATAGTTCTTGATGCATAATTATGCTCTATGCAAATATAATTATGCGTCTAGTGTAATAGCTTATGTAGTTGACTCGAATTATGGCCATAATGATCATCTTGCAACATTATGTATAGTTACTTTGCATGCTTAAAATAGTTCTTTACATGTAATTATTAAGTAAATTATATTGTTTATGTGGTTAAATAATATTATACTTTGTTTACTAGTTAAATAATCGGTCCATATAAATGCAACATGGAGTATAAATAATAGGATTCATTAACTCGACTCGGAATTTTTTGACTCAATTCGAAAAATTTTCAAATTGAGTTTGGTTGTTAAAATAAGATTTGTCAACTCGACTAACTTGAAATTTTTTTTTACTCAATGCAACTCGACTTGATTAAATACTTACCCTTTGTTGTAGGAATACTCGAAGGTGCTCTAAATGTGATGGCCAGTTGTCTGAGTACACAAGAATACCATTAAAAAATACTAAGACAAACTTTCTCAAAAAGGGCTTGAAAATAGAATTAATTAATGATTGAAAGTTGGAAAGTGCATTGGTTAAGCCAAAGGGCATAACTAGAAATTTGTAGTGGCCCTGGGTTTTAAAGGCAGTTTTGTGAATGTCTTTGTCCAACATGTGAATTTGATGGTACCCAGATCGTAAATCAAGCTTATAAAAATAAGAAGTAGTCCCTAGTTCATCAAGTAATTCTTCTATAATCGTGATAGGGAAGGTATCCTTGATGGCATGTTGATTTAATTACCTATAGTCCATGCAAATGCGCCAACTACCATCCTTTTTTTCACCATGCTACAACTGTCTCAAATGATCCTAACTTCAAGAATTTCCTTTATGAGCCTTTCCATTTCACACTTTTTATAATAGGATACCTATATGGTCTGCCTTCACTAACACATTCTCATCCTTAAAGGGAATATGGTGGTCTTGCAATCTGTGAGGTGGAAGTTCTTTTGGAGATTGGAAAACATCTTCAAATTCTACCAATACCAATTGCAAATCCCCACTATCAACTAGGCCTAACATATGTAGAAGGGTGCACTTGCTCAGGGTGATGAGCAATGGCCAAGTGCTCTGACCAGGTAGATGCACCAACTTAGTGCTTTGAGTACCTATCATAATCTGAATGGCTCCTAGAAGTATTCATTGCAAAGTACAATAGTGATCCTTGTATACAAACTGCATAGTAAGAGAATTGAAATTCTAGATTATGGACCACAAGGTGGTTAACCAATGAATACCTAGAACCAGGTCACATCCCTTAAGAGGTAAGACTAAGAAATCTATTGTAAACTACTGACCTTATGCCTACTACTACACTGACCTACACACACTCTGAGTACACATGATTCCTCCATCAACAATAGTAACTTGAAACTTAGTAGAGGTTTCACATGTAACATCCCATACCTAGTTCGGTCACCGGACTCGAGCTATGCAATGTCACTGCAGTAAACAGAGAACATCTCATACCATTCTGGCTTAAAAATCATATTATCAATTCATAATATATACAAATCATGATTAACATACTAATTCAGGTCCTAACCAAGCTTTTGAAAGCTCTAAAACAAGTTTGGGATTAAATAAGGACCAAATAAAAACTTTTGCAAGAAAATGGGACAAATATGAAAATAGGGGTCACACGGTTGTGTGGCTAGGCCGTGTAAAAGGTTGTTCCCGTGTGTGCATATGTCATATGGTCGTGAAATTAAATGGAACCGTGTGATCCAAATATTATTAAACCTGCAGTAACCACATGAGCATGTGGCTAGCCCGTGTGCTAGGCCGTGTGGGACAATTATGTGCCATTTTAAAAGTTATCTTGAACTAAACAAGCCTATGTTCTAAATAGTACCTAAATGGCCAAATAGCTTGCATAAGAATCAACTAATATTCATACTAACTCATGTAACAAACCATTCATATAACCATTCATCCATGTCATATAAATTTTTATTTATTTCTAAGGCATAACAATTTAAACAATCAACATCCATACAACAATTCACCTAATTCATTATATGCTTTCCAACTCAACTCAAAACATACCTTATTTACAATTCCTAGTATTCTAACCAATATGTCAATTAGACACCATCACAACCAAGCTATTATATTATCATACATACCATCATGTCAAAATACATATTACTTAAGATATCATTCACATTCCATCATGGTCAATATTGCCTACGTTCATCAAGTCACAAACCAACTTGACCAACTAGATCTCCAATATACAATTATCTTTTGGCACATATACTACACATTTCATTTTCATGCATTTCATGATTCAAGATCAAGCATACCCTTACTACATACATATTCACTATTTACCATATAAGCATGCCATGGGAATCTTAAAATTCAATCTTACATATCAACACTATGAACACTTTACCACATAAAACTTTAAGCTCAATACATAAATCTCAAAATAGCTTATATACATGCCACATAATCGAAGTAAAAACAATTTCAAAATCTATCGAAACAGAAGTTTGATAGTGTGAGCCTTGAAGTTGATTCGACAACATTGTTCCGCAAAATGTCAACTAAAAAAAAAAGAAATGAAATAGAGTAAGCTTTATGAAAGCTCAGTAAGTTCATATAATAACACATACATTAACTTACCTTACCAACCAAAAATACAATTATAAAACTAGGTATTCATGACATTTTCAATCCTGATATTTCATATCACAAGAAACAAGTGAGACTTTTCATATAATCATGTAACAGGATCTACAATGTATAATTCAAGTATTCAATACATTTCAAGTCAACAAGTCATTCATTTCTTTTATTTAATCAGAACAACCTGATGAATAATAGTAAAGAATTCAAATACATGGGTTATAGTGACAGAGAGCACTGAAGTGCTAACAGGGCACAAAAGTCGTACAGGAGCACAAATGTGGTATTAGGAGTATGAAAGTACTATCAGGAGCACTTTTTCAAGATCTAGAACATTTACAATGCCGTAACATTTTTCAGAATCAAAGCATGTATCAAAACTATTTTATAATCTTACATTTTTATATACAAGGTATCATCCTCACATTTGTAAATCTTTTCAATCTAGTCTAAACCCACCCTATATACTAGTTATGAATTACTCAAGATATATTAAGTACATACAAACAATTATAATGTAAATTAACATTTAGAACATTTATCTTCACTCCATTTCTTTGAATATATTAAGTACATCTGTTTTTATTTGAATATATATTTAGCAAATGTAGAAGAATAACTTCTCCATTTTCACTCCACTTCTTGGTAAAACCAAAATTACTAAAAAGGAATTTATATGAACTGAAATATGTTAAATTAGTTACAAATCTTTTCTAGCCCTACATGATATTTAGTTATATCATCTTTATGTTAAGTTGTTTATTAAATTTTGATATTGGCTACTGTTTTCCCTTTTGTACTCTTATGTGCAATAGTTCTTTTCTTATAGAAATGATTTGTGCTCACCTGTGCATTTTCCCCATATTTTATATTACTTTCTTGTAAAAATATCAGCCTAATTTTTATATCCATTAATGAATAATCTATGTTCTAATTCAATTAATGATTTGTTGAGTTCACAAATAAATATAATATGATTTTTTTTGGCAATAAGAGTTGAGTGCTATGAACGAGTTCAGGCTACTATGTGTTGAAAGGCTGTAGTTTGTTATTGATTAGTTTGTATTTTTAACTAAAGTCGTTACTTAGTTAAGTAGTTAGGGACTAGAGTGTTGATGTATAAATAAGTAGAGGGTGTAACTTAAAGATTTATCCTTTTATCTCTTCATAAATTTTTTCTTTCAAATAGTTTACATTTCCCATTTTTTCACTGCCCTAACTATCGACGCAACACCTCTGTTCTATTCCTTTGCCTTCATCACCGGTGTACCAACATTCGACTACGGTCGCTAATGATTTTCAGCATGGTATTAGAGCCACTGATGGCACTTCTTCTCCGGTTGTCATGAGTCCACTCTTCGTCTGTCTTTACTATTTATAGACGCGATTCTCCTCTTCTCTGTGCATTTTTTTGGTTGCTTGTGTGATAGCTGCTGGTTGTTGATTGTTTGCAATGATGACTCCTGCAAATTGTGTTAGTTTTAATCATCCATTATATTTGCATCCATCGGATACTCCAGGTACACAATTAGTTTCTTATCAACTTCTTAGACCTGAGAATTTTACTGTTTGGAGTCGTGCAATGCGAATCGCACTGTTAGCAAAGAATAAATTAGGTTTTGTTGATGGTTCTTATTCTAAAGAATCAGTGATAGTCGATTTGCATCCGCAATGGGATAGATGCAATGCTTTAGTGTTGTCATGCTGTTAGCAAGGAGCTTTCGGCTGGAATAGTATTTGCTTCTAGTGCTGTCTTCGTTTGGACTGATCTTATTGAACGTTTCAACAAAGTAGATGGTTCTCGAATTTTCTTTTTGCATCGAGAAATTGCTTCTCATAGTCAGGGGACTACATCGGTATCTTTGTATTTTACTAAAATGCATTTGTTGTGGGATGAGTATGATGCACTTGTGGCTTTTTCCTCTTGTGGTTGCTGTGAACATTCAAGGCAAAATGCTAAACTTATTGCTCAGCAACGGTTGTTCCAGTTTTTAATGGGGCTGAATGAAACTTATAGTGCTGTTCGTAGTCAGATCTTGTTGATGATCCTATTGCCCACTGTTAGTCAGGCTTATTCCATGTTGATGCAAGAGGAAGCTCAATGATTTCATGCTTCAGAACCAGTTACGTCTGAACCAACATCGGTGTTTTCAGCTAATGCTGTTCAGAAGAAACGGTTTAATGGTGTTTGTGATCATTGCAAAGTCAAAGGACACAAAAGAGAAAATTATTTCTGGCTAATCATATATCCTCCTGATTTTAAGTTCACCAAAAGGAAGAATGTTAATTCTAGTAACTCAGTGGTGACTAATGTAACTGCAGCTGACACGGTGGACAAAATGACTAATGTAGACTCATCACACACACCAGAAGCTCCAGTCTTTACACAAGCTCAATATCAACAAATATTAAGCTTGTTGAATAAAGACTCCTCTGTTGCGCTTGCTGTAAGTTTGGCAGAAACTAGTTTGGCAGGTATGGTGTTACCTTGTGAATGGATATTAGACACTGGTGCTACTAACCATATGTTGTTTGACTTTTATTGTTTAGAATCTGCTGTTTCATGTGCATCATCTTTGTCTTGCGTTCAGTTACCTACTGGTTCATCCTCGCCAATCACACACACTGGTTCTTGCACCATTTCTCCTGATATTAAACTTGCCAATGTGTTGTACATACTAGATTTTCGCTATAATTTGCTTTCCATTTCTCAGCTTACTAAAGACCTGCATTGTTTTGTCTCATTTTATCTCCATTTTTATATCTTTCAGGATCTCTCAAGTGGAAAGATGAAGGGGATTGCTAGAGAACAAGATGGTTTGTATATCTTTCATCCTTCTCGAACTGGTTTTCTCAAGAAACAGCTTCAATTCTGTCACCAAAGTCTGCATCAACCTTGGGTAACAACTCATTTTCTACAACCATTGATTCATCTTTACTCTGGCATTCCCGACTTGGCCATGCTTCTATTTCGAGGTTGAATAAAATGCCTTTGCAACCATGTACCCTTTTCTAATAGTACTTCCATACAAAAATGTCCTGTATGTCCTTTAGCAAAGCAAACTAGGCTGCCATTTCCTATAAGTAAAACTAGAGCTGAGACAACATTTTCACTTATTCATTTAGATTTGTGGGGCCTGTATAGAGTTTCAACCCATAGTGGACATAGATATTTCTTGACTATTGTCGATGATTTTACTCGTTTGACTTGGGTGTATCTTTTGCGTTTAAAAAGTGATGTTTTGGTACAGCTCAAACAATTTTTCCTTATGATAAAAAATCAATTTTCTGCTACTGTTGAAACTATACGGAGTGATAATGGAAATGAATTTTTCAACATTATATGTACTGAATTTTTTCGCACTATGTGAATTATACACAAAGTTCTTGTACTCACACTCCATAACAAAACGGAGTCGCTGAGTGTAAGCACCGACATTTACTTGAGGTAGCTCGTTCTTTAAAATCCCAATCTAATATGCCTAGCAAATTTTGGGGCGAATGTGTTTTAGCAGCCTGTTTTATTATTAATCACTTACCGACTCCTCTTTTAGATTGGAAAAGTCCTTTTGAGGTCTTTTACAAAAAATTACCAGATCTTTCTTGTTTCAAGGTTTTTGGTTGTCTCTGTTATGCCACTACGCGTAATTATCGAGATAAATTTTCTCCAAAAGCCATACCATCTGTGTTCATGGGGTACTCTACTGTCCAAAAAGGATACATTTTATTCAACCTCCACACAAAATAATTTTTTGTTAATCAAGATGTTATTTTTCAAGAAAATATTTTTCCTTTTAAATTTTCAGTTCAGTTTCCTATTTTATTCCCCACATCTGATACTACCACGTTTCTTGACCTTGATGATTCTTTTCCTAATACCATAGTTTCTTCATCAGATTCTTCTTTCATTCTTCTTGTTTCTTCCTCTGATCCCCCTGTTGTTTCTCCTTCCATTACACAATCCTTACGTCGCACTTTGCGTTTACCTAAACGACCACAGTGGATGCACGATTATGTTTGTTCTCACCAATCTTCTACTTCTTCCCTTGAGACAAGTTCGTATTCTATTTCTCAGGTTTATTCTTCTTCGTATTTACCATATCATTCTCGTTTGTTTACGGCTAATATTTCTACTGTTACTGAACCTCAAACTTATCAAGAAGCTATTTTGGATTCAAGGTCTTGATGCTATGAAACAGGAGATTCGGGCTTTGGAAGAGAACGGCACGTGGGAGGTGGTGTCTTTGCCTCAAGGCAAGATTCCTATTGGTTGCAAATGGGTTTATAAGGTGAAATATCAGTCTGATGGTTCCATTGAGCTATTTAAAGCCCGACTTGTGGGTAAGGGTTATCGATAGCGAGCAGGATTAGATTTTCAAGGGACTTTTTCTCCAGTCGCAAAACAGGTTATTGTTCGTACTGTTATTAGTGTTGCTGCTATGAACGATTGGTCGCTCTTTCAAATGGATGTGTATAATGCGTTTCTTCAAGGGGATTTGTATGAAGAGGTTTATATGGACCTTTCAAAGGGTTTTCGTAAACAGGGGGAGCATATGGTGTGTCGTTTACTCAAGTCACTTTATGGTTTGAAACAAGCTTCACGCCAATGGAATTTGAAGCTGACTGAAGCACTCTTGCGTGGTGGATATGTTCAGAGCAAGCATGATTATTCTTTGTTCACAAAAAAAAATAAGGTGATAAGATTATTGTACTACTTGTTTATGTAGATGATTTGTTAATTACTGGAAATGATATTGGGTTGATTGATGAGTTAAAAAGGGTCATTCATAGCAGTTTCAAAATGAAAGATTTAGGAGAGCTGAAATTCTTTCTTGGTATTGAGATAGCGCGATCAAACAAAGGCATTGTTTTAAGTCAGAGGAAGTATGCATTGGAGTTGATTTCGGATGCTGGGTTCGGAGAAGCCAAGCCAGCCAACACACCTCTTGAGCAGAATAAGAGGTTTACCACAATTGAATATGATGAGCTTGTGGATTTAAGAGGCTGTAATGACGAGTTGTTGCAAGATGCGTCAATATATCAGAGACTTATGGGTCGGTTGTTGTATCTAACAAATACTCAGCCAGATATTTCATATGCAGTTCAGCATTTGAGCCAATTTATACAAAAATCGAAGAAATCTCAATATGAAGTGGCACTTAGAATTGTTCGGTACATTAAAAAAAGTCCAGGGCAAGGGATTTTTTTGGCTGCTGAGAACAAAGTGCAACTCATTGCTTATTGTGATTCTGATTGGGTAGCATGTCTTATGACTAGAAGATCAATAACTGGTTTTTGTATCAAACTTGGAAATTCACTTGTGTCTTGGAAGTCAAAGAAGTAAAGCACAGTTTCGCGTTCATCAGCTGAAGCTGAGTACAGAAGTATGGCATCAACAGTTGCCGAAATAGTATGGTTAAATGGTCTATTGAAAGATATATGTGTTGATCAAATTGATCTAGCCCTGTTATTTTCTGACAGCCAAGCAGCGCTTCAAATCGTGGTGAATCCAGTATTTCATGAGCAAACTAAACATATTGAAATCGATTACCATTTTGTTAGAGAAAAAATACGAGAAGGGCTAATTCGAACGCAACATGTACGAACAGATGAGCAGCTAGCAGATGTGATGACAAAGGCACTTGGAGTTCAACAACATGAATATTTGGTGACCAAGTTAGGGGTTAAAGATCTTTACCATCCTCCAACTTGAGGGGGAGTGTTGAAAGGCTGTAGTTTGTTATTGATTAGTGTTTATTTTTAACTAAAGTCGCTACTTAGTTAAGTAGTTAGGGACTAGAGTGCTGATGTATAAATAAGTAGAGAAGTGTAACTTAAAGATTTATCCTTTTATCTCTTAATAAATTTTTTCTTTCAGATAGTTTACATTTCCCCTCTTTTCACTGCCCTAACTATCGACGCGACACCTCTGTTCTATTCCTTTGCCTTCATCACTAGTGTACCAACATTCAACGACGGTCGCTGATTATTTTCAGCACTATGGCTTTAAAACGAGTATGCATTTTCTATTGTTGCGAGTGTATACTATTTTTTAGAGTGAACCGATGTCCCTAGTATTTTTTTCGATAACTACAACCTAGAGTTGACCCACAATCATCCCCTTTTATCAATGTAAAAAGAATTTAATGTGATCACATAGTTGAACTTGAGTTTTGAGATGAGAATTAATGGAGAATCTATTTTTATATAAATGCCGACTAGCCTTAATATTGAAAAAGAGAAGTGAGCCAACTAGCTTTAATTTTGAAAAAGAGAAGTGATAGGGAAAGAAATTCAACTTTGTGTTCATGCTTAGCCTAGCTAAGATAACCAAGCTCCAAGCTGACCACAAGTTTTTATTCAACTTCGATCGTACGTCATAGAGTACATAGAAGAGAAATGGAGTTTGTAAGAAGAAGAAGAAGAAAGAATTTATGTAAAAATGAGGGGAATGAAAAAAAAATTGTTCATGACCATGTCAAATTGTCATTATACTTTTAATGACAATTAATGGTTCAATGACCATAATATAATAAATTGACAATATTAATAATTATATAACATTTTTTTAAAATTTAATTATTAAAATTTAAGTTAAATATATATAAATGAATAAACTTATAGTTTACCTTTTTATTTTTACTAACAAATATGAGATTCAATAACCATGTGTTAATATATAAAATTTTAATGATCATTACTCCATAATTAATGTCACAAAGAATGTCACAAATTTGGCCAAGGAACAAAAATGTCTTGGAAATTGTCTTCGACATGGATTATGACGATTTATTTTATATCAATGTATACAATACAATAGTTGTTCTAACACCTAATAATATACCTTTGTATTGTGGTTGTGTTATTTTTTGTGATATAGCTATTTTTAAAGATATTATTGATATGAATTTTGATATATTTGTGCTTACAAGCTTAAGTTAGAGTTATTTATGTGAATAATACTTCTAACTAAGATAATTGATTAGATCTAAAGGTACTCATAGACCGAATCAAGTTGGACTTTAGTATAATATTAGCATATTTTATATTTTGTTTAAGCATGACCTAATTTGAAATATGGCTTAAAATTTTGCCCGAGCTCACCCATATGTGTAAATGATTAACCTAAATCCATTTTAAGCTTGTTTGTATTTTTTAAAAATATTTATATTATTTTTAATTTTTAATTTTTAAAATTTTATATAAAGACATCTGAGATTATTTTAATGTTTACATGAGAGTATTATATATTACTATAAATTTAATTTTTGTATCTGTTATAAATTACATAATACATAAAAAGGTAAACTACACCATTGGTCACCCAACTATGGGCCATTTTATTTTTTTGGTCGCCCAATTTTTTTAATTTGATCACCTAACTAATCGATGTTGTTGTTTTTTTTTTGTCCATTTCCATTAATTGCTCTAACCGGAGGGTGGCATGACAGTTGAAAAATGGTATAATAAGAAATTTAGCTCTTAACTTTTACATAGTATATCAATTTAGTCATAATTTTAAAAATTTAACTCTCAAAATTTACAAATAATCTCAGTTTAGTCTTAATTTTAAAAAAAAATCAAAGAAATATGTAAAAACGCATAAATATTTTCAAAAAATATATTAACAAATTCAGAATTTATATTAATATTAAATAAAATTAAAAAAAAAAAAAAAAACCCTTCCAACCCTGTCTCTCTCCCACTCTCTTTCTCTGTTGTTGCTGTAGTCGAAAACAAAGAATGGTATATGCTTTCTTTCTTTGGCCAATTTAGCATTGATTTTAATAAACACTTTTAGGACAAAAAACACCTTTAAGATAAAACTATGACTAAATAAAATGTTTTTAAGTTTTTAAAAAATAGTTTTAGAACAAAAATATTTTGTAAAAATATTTTTTTAACCAAAAATAAAAGTATAATATTTTAGTTTTTATTCAAAAGTGTTTTTTAATTTAAAAAAACTTTTGAAAAAAAAAAAAAGCGCTTTTGAAATGCTGTGCCAACAATTTCCATGCTTATGAAATTTTAAAAACACTGTGAATCACTAAATCAACAACGGAGAGAGAGGGAGAAGGACAGGAGTGAGGGAGGACGGTGAAGAGAGTTTTTTTTTTTTTTTTTAATTTCATTTAATATTAATATAAATATTAATATAAAATTTAAATTTATTACTATATTTTTTGAAACTATTTAAATATATTTATATATTTCTTTAATTTTTTTAGAATTAGGATCAAATTCTATTTGTAAATTTTGAGAATTAATTTTTTAAAATTATAAATAAATCGATATAATAGGTAAAAGTTAAGGATTAAATTTTTTGTTATACCAATTTTTCAACCCCACTTCACTCTCCATTATTGCAATTAATGGAAATGGACAAAAAAAAAAAAAAAACAATTTCAATTAGTTGGATGACCAATTTAAAAAAAAATTATAGTTGGGTGACAAAAAAATAAACAAATCCATAATTGGGTGACCAAAATAGAAAATGACCCATATTTAAGTATCCTATGGTGTAATTTACTCTACATAAAAAAAACCATAATGTAATATAGAAGAAACTTAGAAATGGACCAAGCTCAAGCTTTAAATATTCAAGCCTGAGTTTGAAAATTATTTTTTAAACTGCAATTTTTTACCTAAATTTATTTTTCGAACTTAATATTTTTATTTAAATCCTTCTAAATTATAATGCATGTTGGTATAAAAAAAGGGCATTGGTTAGTATCAAACTCATTACTGCATGATCTAGAAAATCAGAAGCAGTCTCTGAAATTAGAACACTTGTGAAGATAAAAAGAAAAAATCATAGACTCAGCTCAAGTTGTTGATATATGCACATCGAGAAATTGAACAAGAACAATTTTCTAGACATATCATTATCAAAACATCTCAAACAACAATAAACGAGATGGTTAAGGCAACTGGGGAAACTAGCAGTTAAAACAAAACTGGTCTGAAAGAGAGATATATATGTAATTAATAGCTGAAAATATAACGCCATCCGAACATCCATCCATCCACCTCATCATCAGGTTGTTTCCTTAGTCAGCTGAAGCCCAGTCTTTACGGATGTCAAATGTATAGTTGATCTCCAAGTGGCACTTGTTATCATCATCAAGGAACTGATAAAAAGCAATTTCGTAAGTAGCAATCACACTTGATATATAGATACATATGTAAAACTTAGTTGAACAAACCTTTGACTTTGCAGTATATAATCCTCTAGCCATAAAACCAGAAGGGGCAGTCTCTTCTGGCATTTCATGTTTATACGGCTCTTGTTGAGGACTAAAGGTTCCAATCATATCTTTTGTGCTGAAAACTGAAAGACAAGATTCATTTCGAAGTGTTTTTGTAACTTCAAATTTGTTTTGCAAGAATTAGGACCTGTAATAAGAGGCTTACCCCTGAGACCTGATTTCCAAACAGTATTTGTGTACCTGAGACCAGATACAATGTTGTTGCTAACTTGGAAGGAGAATTTCAACCGATAATGGCTACCTTCTTTCAGTGTAAACCATAAGCCCCGGGGCTTTCCATCTTCAGGGATCGAAAGAACCATGTCTGGCCTTTCCGGCGACACGATGGCCACGCTAAGGAACTTTACTTCAGGATCAAGTGTTTCTGCAAATACAAGGGTGAAAACCACATCCAAAATTCTATCTATTTTGATTCATGTCAAATTCTGCTGATTCTTTAAGACTTGCATGAAAGATTTGTTTGTTATAATTTACCTAGAGCCAGAGCAATAGTACTGAAACATGCCATACAATTCAATCATACAGAAACCTATGTTACAAAGGGATTTAAAAAAAGAAAAAAGAAAAAAGAAATGAAAGCGGTACCTCCAATGTTGTTAATATCCACACTTCCGAGAAGCTGTTCTTTCCACTTCCTTAAGCTCTCATCATCCTACAACTCAAGCAAATGATGATAAAAAGACAAATTCCAACTATACATGCATGAGAGTTTGAGTAAATCCAAGTGAAAGAAAGAGGATGAAAAGTTTAGACCTTATCTTTTTCAAGCTGTTCCTTGAGACTACACTGGGGACCCAAATGAAGTGCGCTCTCATCATCGTTATCCTCCTCCTGATCAGTGGTATAGAAAGAGGAATCATCACTCATTTGTCTGCCACCACCCCTGGCAGCTCCTCCTTCATCCTCGCTTGCCTCCTTCTCCTTGTTCTTGTTGTCATCAACTAACCCCATTGATATTACCGACACTTGGTGGAAAGCTCTCAAACGGCAAAGCAATCAACTCATCAACAGTGGGGAATGGGGGAGCAACAAACCCAAATTCAGTTTCGACCCTTGTTGTTCTAACCTAAGACCCAACAGGCAAAAGGGGAAAAGGAAATGGTGGGCAATGAATGAGAGTGGGAATGGTGAAGAAAGGTGAGGATTGTCTTAGGCTAAAGCAAAAAGACAGAAGAGAGAGAGAGAGGAAAGACAAAAAAGAAAAGGAGAAAGAAGGGGATATTGGTCCTTTGTCTGGTAGCTGAGAAAGTTTGAAAAACTCAAAATGGAGGAGAGGGAAAGCCGCAAAGAGAGTAGGGAGTTAGTTTTGTTTATTTGGATTTGGTCTTCAATCTTGAAAGGGTAAAACTTATAAGAAATGGGCATGTGGTGATCCGAATCTCAAGACATTGCATAATATCATTCTCTTTTACTTTTCTACGATAAATTAATGGGTTAATCGATTCTTACCAACATCTGTAAGAGTAATTATTACCACTGGATTGGAGCCTATAATTCATTTCTTATTCTTTATTCTTGTTTTGGGTGTTTAATATGAATTTGTTTTTGAATATATATTTAAAAAATTACATTATATTCGTTTCATGCACTTCCACGTTAAAAAAAATAAAATCCTTGTACCCAAAGGAAGTTTTTGGACAACTCATAAAGCGCAAGGTGTCAAAGTTAAAATTTGTATGGGTTGCAAAAATGACTAACATATTTATATCATAATTATTTTTTTCTAATTATTTTTAATTAATTATGAAATAAATTTCAAGATTTTATATTATTACTAATTAAAAATAAAATAATTAAGTGATAGTATCACATGATTATTTTATCATTAATTAATTAAATTAATAAGAGATAAATAATAAATAAATTAATTTAAATTTTTGTAGAACAATCAAATGGAACAGTTAAATTCTAGAAGAACTCTCTTTTATTCATGTAGTTGGCACTATAAAAAGGGGTCACCCCAAGCCATTCTAGAGAAGTTCAGAAGTTCAAGAAGCTTAGGAAACCTCTCTAGAATTCTTTAAAGAAGTCAAAGAACTTAAAGAAATTCTTAAGAACAACGCATTAATTCTGAAGAAAAATTGCCTTCCAATCTAATTCAACCGTGGAGAAGTAGGCAAAAGTTGCTCCTAAAGAAAACCACATTTCAATCTAAATCAACTAAGAAAGGAGGTCCAAACCCGTTTCAAAAGCAACCCAACACGACCCTTGAAGCAATCTACATCCATCCTGTTAGAATTAAGTGACCCAAATTCTTATTTAAATAAAATAAGATGGAAAATAAAATAAAAGTAATATCCAAATAGAACTAGACTTCTTTTATTTTATTTTAGAATAAGGTTTTTTAAACCTTATTAAACTCCATCTATTTTATATTGATTAGCATAAAGTGTTTCAATCCTAATAGAATATGGCTTTACAAGCCTATAAATAGACATAGTCTATTCATCTTGTATTGATTCGAATTTTTCGACATAGTGAATTTTCTTCTCCTCTGCCCGTGGTTTTTTTCCCGAAAGGGTTTCCACGTAAAATCTGTGTGTTCTTTATTTTTTTTTTATTTATTTGTTTGAGATATTTTGTCATTACCGACATTATATTTTTTTACAAATTGGTATCAGAGCTTCCGGGTTTTTTTCATCTCAATCACGTTAATGGCGTCTTTGAAGTATGAAATTCCGCTGTTGGATCGCAACACCAGATTTGCGTTGTGGCAGATTAAGATGCAAGCAGTTCTTGCGCAGATGGATCTAGAGGATGCCCTACTAGGGATAGATAAGATGCCTTCAACATTAACAGATGAAGAGAAGAAGCGTAAGGATCGAAAGGCATTAACACAGTTACATCTGCATTTGTCTAATGAAATTTTGCAAGATGTGATGAAGGAGAAGACCGCCGCTGGATTATGGAAAAAGCTGGAACAAATATGCATGTCGAAAACTCTAACCAGCAAGCTGCATATGAAGCAACGTCTTTATGCTCATCGTTTGGAGGAAGGTGCATCTGTGCACGAACACTTAACAGTGTTTAAAGAAATTCTCTCAAACTTGGAGGCCATGGAGGTTCAGTATGATAAGGAAGATCTAGGGTTGATTCTACTTTGTTCGTTGCCCCCGTCTTATTCAACCTTTAGAGATACAATTTTATATAGCCGTGAGTCTCTCACAGTCGATGAGGTTTATAATTCTTTAACCTCGTATGATAAGATGAAGCATCTTGTGGCTAAAACCGACTCTCAGGGGGAGGGTCTCATTGTTCGTGGGAGACAAGATCGGAATGTTGATGATGATCGTGGAAGGACACAAGAACGAAATCCTCGCGGTAAATCTAAGGGTAGATCAAAGTCTTCAAACAGAGGTAAAACTTGTAACTTCTGTAAGAAGAAAGGGCACATTAAATCTGAGTGTTATAAGCTACAGAATAAGATCAAAAGGGAGGCTGCGAATCAAAAGGGAAAACAACCAGAAAATTCCGGTGAAGCTGATGTTGTAGAAGACTACAGTGATGGTGAACTTTTAGTCGCTTCAGTCATCAATTCTAAAGTGAGCGATGAGTGGATCCTTGATTCGGGCTGCACCTTCCACATGAGTCCCAATAGAGATTGGTTTACAAATTACGAGACAGTGCCTGAAGGTGTTGTTTTGATGGGAAATAATGCTTCGTGTAAAATCGCAGGTGTTGGAACGATTAAAGTTAAGATGTTTGATGGAGTTGTCAGAACACTTAGTGACGTACGACATGTTCCAGAATTGAAGAGAAATTTAATTTCATTAAGTACTCTTGATTCAAAAGGATACAAATACACAGCTGAAAGTGGGGTTTTGAAGATTTCTAAAGGTTCCCTCGTTATGATGAAAGGGCAAAGAAAGACTGCCAAGTTATATGTTCTGCAAGGTTCTACTGTTACTGGTGATGCAGCTGTCGCCTCCTCTTCCCTATCAGATGATGATATTACTAAACTTTGGCATATGCGCCTAGGGCATATGAGTGAGAATGGTATGGCAGAATTAAGCAAAAGAGGACTTCTTGATGGGCAAGGAATTTACAAACTGAAGTTCTGTGAGCATTGCATTTTTGAGAAGCAAAAAAGAGTTCGATTCACCAGAGGAATCCATAACACGAAGGGAACGTTGGAGTATATTCATTCTGATTTGTGGGGGCCATCCAGAGTATCTTCGAGAGGTGGAGCTAATTATATGCTAACTTTTATTGATGATTTTTCCAGAAAAGTTTGGGCGTTCTTCTTGAAGCAGAAAAGCGATGTGTTTTCCGCATTTAAGTCTTGGAAAACTATGATTGAAAAACAGACGGGAAAACAAATAAAACATCTCTGCACAGACAATGGCTTAGAGTTCTGTTCTGATGAGTTTAATAAACTGTGCAAGTCAGAAGGGATCGTGAGGCACTTGACAGTTCGTCATACTCCACAGCAAAATGGCGTTGCAGAACGAATGAATAGAACGATAATGGAGAAGGTTCGATGTATGTTGTCAAACTCCAACTTACCAAAGTCATTTTGGGCCGAAGCAGCCTCTACTGCATGTTTTTTGATCAACCGATCTCCATCCATTGCCATCGAGAAAAAGACTCCACAAGAGGTATGGTTTGGTAACCCTGCTGATTATTCTGATTTAAAGATTTTTGGGTGTCCTGCTTATCCTCATATTGATAATGGAAAATTGGAACCAAGATCCATTAAATGTATTTTTCTTGGTTATAAAACTGGTGTTAAAGGGTATAAGTTATGGTGTCCTGAAGATAGAAAAGTTGTGATTAGCAGAGATGTTGTTTTTGATGAAACTGCTATGCTACCTAACTTATCTCTTAAAGATTCTTCCAATAAAGAAAATCAAAAGCAGGTGGAGCATCAGATTAATACAGAGTCGACTCCTCAAGCCAGTATAAAAATTGAGAATAAAGTTGCTTCTTCACCACAATACTCTATCGCCAAAAACAGAACTAGAAGAGAAATTAAACCTCCAAAGAAGTATGCTGAGGCTGATCTAGTTGCTTATGCTTTAAATGTGGCTGAAGATATAGATGCAAATCAAGAGCCATCTAATTATTCTGAGGCGGTTAGTTGTGAAGACTCAGAAAAGTGGATGTTTGCTATGCAAGAGGAGATGGAATCACTCCACAAAAACAAAACATGGGATCTTGTAAAACTTCCAAAAGGTAAAAAGGCTATTCGTTGTAAATGGGTGTATAAAAAGAAAGAAGGGACTCCAGGAGTTGAAGAACCCAGATATAAAGCAAGGCTTGTTGCAAAGGGTTACAGTCAAATTCCAGGAGTGGACTTCACAGATGTGTTCTCCCCAGTTGTGAAGCATAGTTCAATTCGAGCTTTGCTTGGTATTGTGGCCATGCATGATTTGGAGCTTGAGCAGTTAGATGTTAAAACTGCATTTTTGCATGGAGAACTTGATGAGGATATTTACATGCAACAACCAGAGGGTTTTACAGTCTCAGAAAAGGAGGACTATGTTTGCTTGCTGAAAAAGTCTCTTTACGGTTTGAAACAGTCACCAAGACAGTGGTACAAGAGGTTTGATTCCTTTATGACTTCTCATTATTTCAAAAGAAGTAGCTTTGACAGTTGTGTTTACTATAAGAAAAACAATGATGGTTCTTTTGTATATCTACTCCTTTATGTTGATGACATGTTGATAGCAGCAAAAGATAAAGGAGAGATAAGAAAAATCAAAGCCCAACTAAGTGAAGAATTTGAGATGAAAGATTTGGGACCAGCAAAGAAGATACTTGGTATGGAAATTCTTAGAGATAGAAAAGCAAGTAAATTGTACCTAAGTCAGAAAGGGTACATTGAGAAAGTTCTTTGCAGGTTCAATATGCAGAGTGCTAAGCCTGTTAGTACTCCTTTAGCAGCTCATTTTAGACTTTCATAAGCTTTGTCTCCACAAACAGATGATGAGGTTGAGTATATGTCACATGTTCCATACTCTAGTGCAGTGGGATCTCTCATGTATGCTATGGTTTGTTCACGTCCAGATTTATCATATGCAGTCAGTGCAGTTAGCAGATACATGGCGAATCCCGGTAAAGAACACTGGAAAGCAGTTCAGTGGATTTTAAGATACTTACAAGGTACTACTGATGTTTGCTTACAGTTTGGAAGAACTAGAGATGGAGTCATTGGGTATATTGATGCTGATTTTGCTGGAGACCTTGATAGAAGAAGATCTCTCACAGGTTATGTCTTTACAATTGGAGGTTGTGCAATCAGTTGGAAAGCCACTTTGCAAACTACAGTCGCTTTGTCTACCACTGAAGCTGAGTACATGGCGATTACTGAGGCTTGTAAAGAAGCTATTTGGTTGAAGGGACTATTTAGTGAACTCAATGAAGACCTTCAAATCAGAACAGTATTTTGTGACAGTCAGAGTGCCATCTTCCTTACAAAAGATCAAATGTTTCATGAGAGAACAAAACACATTGATGTTCGGTATCATTTTGTTCGTGATATTATTGCTCGTGGTGATATTGTTGTGAGCAAAATTAGTACTCATGAAAATCCTGCAGATATGATGACTAAGTCACTTCCTATAACCAAGTTTGGGCATTGCTTAGACTTGGTTGGTGTTCATCGTTGAAGTTAAACCCTTAAGGGGTTTTTTTGGAAGAGGTGGAGAACTTGTTCGTTGAAAGTTCGCGATGAAGAACTTGTTCATTGAGAATTCGTGTCAAGGTGGAGATTGTTAGAATTAAGTGACCCAAATTCTTATTTAAATAAAATAAGATGGAAAATAAAATAAAAGTAATATCCAAATAGAACTAGACTTCTTTTATTTTATTTTAGAATAAGGTTTTTTAAACCTTATTAAACTCCATCTATTTTATATTGATTAGGATAAAGTGTTTCAATCCTAATAGAATATGGCTTTACAAGCCTATAAATAGACATAGTCTATTCATCTTGTATTGATTCGAATTTTTCGACATAGTGAATTTTCTTCTCCTCTGCCCGTGGTTTTTTTCCCGAAAGGGTTTCCACGTAAAATCTGTGTGTTCTTTATTTTTTTTATTTTTATTTATTTGTTTGAGATATTTTGTCATTACCGACATTATATTTTTTTACACATCCAAGATTAAGTCTATGACTTTCAAGTATTGAAGGATATTTTTCTTTGTATTTAATAATTTCTAAATATTGTAACTTTTCTATTAAAGTTATAAATAAAATTTGACTCTGAACTTTCAAGTCAACTTTCGACTTGAAATTTGTGTGTACAAATTTCTTGCACACCTGGTGGGACAATCTCTACCTTTCATCTCTTCTCTCGAAAAGTCAAAGTTCAAAGTTGTGATAGCCTCAAAGAAAATCATCATCACTAAGCCCGTTCAAGTTAATCCTGCAATCCATTCGGCATCATCATCAAGCAACAATGTCACTGCTCATCCCTTTGGCGCTAGACAAAAGACAAAAGCTCTTTAAAGTTATTCAGGCAAGATGTTGGATTTGGAGCCCTAAGTGTAGTATATTCATTTGTATAATTGTAGTTTTTTCGAACATATTGATTTAATAAAATTTTCCATAAGTTGCATTAATATCCTTTTTATATTGTCCTTAATGGTTTTTGTACGCAAAGCAAAATGGAAGCAAATATTGGTTCACTGGTTATCTCATGTTTAACTATTACTAAGCTGTATTATTTAGTTGAATCATAATATAGAAAGATAACTTATATTAGTAAATGAACCGAAACATGTCCGTAGTCTAATAAAAAAGAGCAAATTGATTGAAAGACTAAATGTCGTTTATCAAGTTCAATTGGGAAGATGATTTGTCTTGAGCATTGGAGTGAATGACTCTCAGAAGATAAAGACATAGATGTGATTGATTGGATTGACAATACATTGAAGAGAACCTAAGTAGAATAAATCCTAAATCCGTATATGGATTTATTCACTTGTGATGTTCATAGTGTGGCATACCTTCATCATGTGTGGATGATGGGTGATGTATGTGTGACTCGTATACTTTGATGTAAGTAAAAGTCTGAGTTCAATAGATAAGGAACCGAAAGTTGGTGCGTTCAATATACAACTTCCACAGTATGTAGCATTATTTACAATAGTGAGATTCATAACCCTAGAAATTAGTAAATGATATTCTCTCATTGGCAATACATGATAGATGAAAAGTAAACATGGCCACGAGTCGTACGCCTTTGTGATAAATGACTTAATTATTATTTTGATAGTAGTTGACTTTCCAAGAAGAAAGATTTAATGGTTACCATAAGATAAAATGGGATCATATTGGGAGAACAGATTTATCCCAAAGAGATATTTATGGCAAGGTCATTGGACAAGCATTGATCGAGTAGCTTTTGTAATGGTATGTAATTGGGGAGAGCTTAATTACGATACTATAGTGGAATGACTTCGTGACTAAATGAATTTATAATTAATAGGCAAAAAACTAGAACTTAATTATAATCATTTGAGCCTTAATTACACATGTCTAATCGATCTCTCTGATAGCTCGTTGAAACAAAAAATGAATTGCTTATAGAATTAAATGAAAAGAATGAATAGAAATGATAAAGTTAAAGAAATGGGTTACATTCGGAAATGAATATGGTATCTCACTAAGTATGAAAATGACCTGATAATTAATTTAAGTTTTTGAATTATTATTTAATCAAATAATTAAAATTTGAAAAATGGAATTAAATTAATTGGTCATTTGAATTCGTTGAATATGAAAATTAAATATATTTTTGTGACTAAATGAATTTATAATTAATATGCAAAAAATTGAAATTTAATTATAAATCATTTGAGCCCTAATTACATATGTCCAACTGATCTCTCTAGTAGCATGTTGAAACAAAAAATGAATTGCTTATAGATTTAAATGAAAAGAAATGGATAGAAATGATAAAGTTAAAGAAATTGGTTGCATTCGGAAATGAATATGGTATCTCACTAAGAATGAAAATGACCTGATAATTAATTTAAGTTTTTGAATTATTATTTAGTCAATTAATTGAAGTTTGAAAAATAGAATTAAATGAATATGTCATTTGAATTCGTTGAATATGAAAATTAAATATATTTTCTTATAGATTTTTTTATAGTAAAGTTGGCATGACTTTAACATACCTAGAATTGGATTGAAAAAATTATTTAATTGAAAAACTAATTAATTTAATAAATAATATTTATTTTGGAAAATAGAAAAACATGTACTAAGTTGGATTAAATTATAAAGTGCTGGGTTAAAAGTTCAGGACGCAAATATAATTTGACTTAGTACAAGGGAGGCCCAAAACACCTCATAATACATATGAGGGATGACAACCCTAGTATATTTAACTAGGTGTGCCGCCTCTCTCTTCTAGTAGAACTAAGAGAATAGTTTTTCTCTCAAATAAGTATTATTTGTATTCTACTAATTAAGTTAAGATTCTTTTATCTCTCCCTATAAATGGATGGTATTGGTAGGATTAAAAATACACAACTTTGAGAAGTTGTTATTCTATCTCCAAATAGTCAGAATTTATTTTCTAGGTATAAATTCTAAGTTCCAAGAATAACAATTCTATGGGTTTTTGTAACACTGCAAACCCGGCCTAGACATTATGGTTGAATCTGGTGGCGTCACATGAGAGTGTTTTAGGAAATTGTCTTGACAAACTAAAAATCGTTCTGGTTATTATCTTTGCTTAAGTCAGAAAATCGTGAATTAACCTACTTGCTTAAACCCATTTCTTTTACACAGAAGCTCTTAGTGAATTTTAGAAAAATAAAATTTTTGTGGCGTTTGCAGTTTAAAAATCCATCCATAACAATTTAAACCCCAAGTAAAAATAAAAAATAACAGTCCAAGTAAAAATCCATCCATAACAGTCATAATTTGGGCCTGAGCCCTTAATAGATACGATGTAGGCCTTAGCTTACTTAGAACAGAATCAGAATATAATAGGGCTCTCAAGCCCAAACAGATACAGAATCGGATATAATCAGGCCTTAGCCCATACAGATATCACATGCATATAAGATCAGAACAATACATGCCCACCAACCCTACACACCATCTTTGTCTAACCTTACACACCATGTGGGGATAAAATCGACCCACCCAGCCCTACACACCAAGTATGGGGATAAGATCAACCTATTCAGCCCTACACACCAAATCGTACCGTGTTACGACACATATCATAAATATGCAGCAAAGCTGCCAGATAACAGGCTAATAGCCTTTCAAACTTTCTTCACTTCAACTATAAACCCAACCCAATGCAATGTATCACAATATCGTGGCATGCTTTTATATAGAACAATAGATCATACATATCATACTCAGAACAGAGCAGATCAGACGTACATGCTAGTGATAATAGATTAAAACATACATCACATGCTTAAGTCAGGTATCATATAAACAGAACACAGAAATCCGGCCTAAGTAATGCTTACCAACCCGACGACAGGTCACAGTCGACTTGGGCGACCCGTGCAACCTTACAGAGCAATTCATAAAAATGGGCTCACATGCCCATGTGGCCTGCCCTGTGGGCCCACATGCCCGTGTGGGCCCACATACCCGTATGACCCACACGGTCCAAATCCACACGGCCTCGCCCAAAATCTCACATGCCCGTGTGGCCCACACGGCCAATTTGGCCGAGCTTGTGCCTCGCACACGGCCTCACCAGCCTCACATGGCCGTGTCTGTCGCACCCATGTCGAGCGCACACGGCCTGGTTCGTCGATCACACAGTCGTGTCTCACCATATGGCCTCCACACGGGCAGTCCACACACCTATGTGGCGTCGACAGTTTCATTTTTGGCTTTCGCCAACACACAATTTCAGTGAAATCAGAGTACACACTTGGTTCGTTTTTGACGCCTAATAACTCCTAAGCCCTTCAGAACCATATTTGTCAATTCCAAAGTCCAATTTTAGCTGCTTGATTCGAATTGTTAAGAACGAATAAATCCCAAAAAAAATGACAATCTTACCTCTAATGATAAACAATGATTCCTTGCTAATTTAGAGCACCATTTAGCAGCCCCCCGAAACTTGAATGTCTTCTATATAGAAACAAAATCCTTAGAACTCCATTACACCATTCATAATAACCAAAAAGTATTGCAAGACTTACTGAGAACGTACCAACACTCGTTTGAGCGATTAAACTACTGAAACCAATTACAAAAGGAAGCAATTGCGAAGAAACAGAAGGGTGGAAAAATCGGCAACAAATGAAGGGGAAAAAGGAAGAGGAAAATTGAAACTTTTAGCAAAAAAAAAAAGAACAAACTGCTCAGAATTGGATTTCCTAGTAGCCCTCAACTCATATTCCCTTAATTCTCTCCATCCATCACTCCACTAACAGAATTTCAGTCCATCACAAACTCCAGCCGTCCAAAGCAGCAAAAATTTAACTCCCTTATTGCGCAAGCCAAGGTTCGAACCTTAGCCCTCCTGTATCACTAACACTCTCTCAACCACTAGACCAGCAGGTCCATTTTGACATATCTTAACCATCTTTTACTTAAAAGCCTAAACACCTAGAGAATGCTTTATTTAAATAAACCCATAATTTATCCTAAGTTTTGACTTGAACTTGGGACCTCCCACATACACCCAGAACACATAACCACTAAAGCAGACAAACATTTGTGTCACATTACTGCAAAACATACTCAGAAATTTTTTTTTCCATGCTACAAAACGTAAGAGCCGAAATTACAAATTTTTGGGGCATCACAGTTTCTGTATAGAGAGATTTACTTTCTTATTGAAATCTAGTTCTATATTTGATTTGTGATTGTTTGAGCCCACACTCGAAGCAATCTGTGGAACAAGAATAGTGGAGAAGGTTATTCGATTGAAAGCCAAGAACGTTAAAGATCTAGTTCGTACAAAGCACAAGTACTTTTCGAGAAAATTTTATTACTATAAATATAAAAAAACCAACTTGATTTTTAAAATTTTCATTTTCCACTATGACAAAAACAAATCAGATTTGTTTCTAGCAATTTGTATCAGAGCTAGATTGTGCTATGTTTATAGTATAAACTGATAGCAAATTTTCTCTCTTTTTCATGTTTGGTTAATTTTTGATAAGATGTGACATTCTTATAATTATAAATATGATTCGAGTTGTGTATGTGAATGAATGTATTTTATTATTTATATGATAAAGCAATTTTGCCAAAATTGTGAGTTCTAAAAATTAAAGTGGTAATTATTATTTTAATAATTTATGAGATATGTAATTAGATCGTGGACTAACATTTCCATGTAGGTTTTATTTATTTATTTTTTAGAATAATTCATGTTATTTGGAAAAGGAGATAAGTATTATGTAACTGAATTTTATCATAAGATAAAATACAATCATATTGGGAGAACAAATTTATCCCAAAAAGACACTTATGATAAGATCATTGGACGACACTAATCGAGTTACTTTCGTAATGGTATCCCGTTAAGGTGAGCTCAGTCACGATACTATAGTAAAATGACTTCATGACTAAATGAGTTTATAATTAATAGGTGAAAAGCTGAAACTTAATTATAAATCATTTGAGTCTCAATTGCATGTCCAAGGTCCTTGTTCTAGCTTGTTAAAACTAAAAATAAATTGCATGTTAAATCAAAATGAATAGAATGAATAGAAATGGAAAATTAAAAAACATCAAAAATGGTTATGGTTTTCTCCGAAATGGAAAAATGGAATCATTTGGAAATGAATGTAGTTTTCTCAAAATGGAAATGGAAAGGGAAATGAAAGTGAGAAATGATTCATTTGCAAATGAACATGGATTTCTAAAAAATGATTAAAAGAATGAGTTTATATTTTTGTGCTATTTTAAATCCCGAAAATGAAAATAAATCATTCGGTCATAGTAAACAAGTTGAAAGATTAAATATTAAATATATTTTCTCAAAATTTTACTAGGGGTAAAATCATCATAATTTTGTCAGGGTAAAATTAGGATAAGAAAATTATTCGATATATATTTATTGAAGTTTATTTTGGGAAATAGAAAAACAAATATTGGGTTGGATCAATTTATAAAGTATTGGGTTAAAAGCCCAAGAAGTACTTGTAATTTGACCTAATATAGAAGAAGCCCAAAAGCCCCTTTGTGTTAATAGGGTGGACAACTAAGCCTAGCTAATATTAACTAGGGTTGCCACTATCTATACTCCTAATTACACAAGAAGTTCATGTTTCTAGTTGAACTAAATTTCTACAATTCAACAAAGGTTCTACCTTCTCTTCCTATAAATAGATGACATCGGTAAAGCTACAAACACAATTTTAAGATATCATTATTCTTCTAAAAAATAGAGAGACATTTATTCTCTTATAATTAAATATATTTTCCGTAATAACTATTCTGCTAGTTTTTATTTGAAAAGAGAAATTTTCTTTCCACAAAGAAGAAAATAATTTCTAGTTTTATATTTTTTATTCAATTGAAGTAGTTCATGGTATGAGAATAGCAGAGAAGATCGTTTGGTTGAATTCTTAGAACAACAATGATCTATCTGTGCAAAACATAGGTACGATTTTGGCCTAGGGTTTATTGCTATAAATATCACAAACCGGGTTAGTTTCTAAAATTTTAATTTTTCGCAATGTAAGAAAACTATTTTCAAACTGAATTTTTTTCCAACAAGTTTCAATGTGGAGATTTTCTTAAAAGAGATAACTTTCTTATGATAGCATATGATAGATTTTCGGCCTTGAGGTAGGTATTATCATGTGAAATTCATTGAAGAAGTTTTTCTATTTTATAAAGAACAACTAGTCATACGTGTTACTTGTTGAGATTGTCCCAAGATGACTCATTCGTGATGCATGAAATGATAGATTTTGTGTTGATGGTTATACACTCAAGATCATTTTAGTTAAGTAACTTTCCAAAAATATATGCTTAAGTTAGAATGATGGCCAAATGTGAAGTGATTATTAGTATGTGTGAATACTTAAGGAATTAGATTCATGTATTAAATGGATGAAAATCCATGTTCTTACTAGTTGATTAAGATTTCCCCAAGGTGAATTAATTCAATAGGTGTAGGAATTCTCATTGCAACGACTTACAAATGTTTTCAAACTTTAATATAAGACGCATGCATTATCTTAATGCATATTCTATGTTGGTAAAAGTTTTCTTAATATTTGCTAAATACAAGGATACTAATGAATGAATATTTTATATTTTTCAGTTAAAAAATGACACCTACTCCCTTACTAAACATACTTACTGAGAACAAACTGAACAAAATTAACTATAAGGAATGGAAAATGAACCTCATAATTGTCTTAAGCTATAAGGAACTCAAAACAATCCTTGATAATAGATGCCCACCAGCCACTCAAGCTAAGGCTCAAAAACCATGGGAAGAGGCTGATGAGATAGCTCGTTGCTATATGTTGGCAAGCGTGACTTGTTCTCTTCATAAGCAACTGGAGACCTGTAAGACTGCCAAATTAATTCTAGACAAACTACAGGACATATTCGGTGGCCAAGCTGCCTTGGCTCAATAGTCAACTATAACTAGTTTGATAAATGTTTAGAAAAAGCTCGATACTCCAGTCAAAGACCATATGATCACTATTATGAGTTACTTTGCCGAAGTCATAGATAATGAGGCTAATTTGGACTAGAACAGATGGTGTTTAAAAGCTTGTCCAATGATTTTGTAGGCTTTAAGGCTGCTTATAACCTTGGGAACAATAGTCTAACGCTTACACAACTCATGAAAGACTTAGAATCTAATGAGTTGATGTTTGATAGCAATCAACTGATTCGAAAAATAGAAGCAAACTTAGCAATTTCTTCTTCTTATAAAGGGAAGGGAAAACATGCTAAAAGAAACAATGTTAAATCCTCTATGCCACCTAAAGTGGAAAGGATGAGAACCAAGACGACTATAAATTTATTTAAGTCTAAGTGTTTCTTCTACAACAAGAAATGGCACTTCAAGGCCAACTGCAAAGAGTCGAACGATTACCTAGCCATTAAGGGAAAGGTATGCAACTTTTTACGATAGAAATTTTTCTAGTGGGAGATTTGACAGACCACTAGGTCATTGATTTTGAAGCCATTAACCATGTGTGTGTAGAGATGAAAGTCTTTCGTTACAGATCAGAAATGGGACAAGTGTGACAACTAAAATAGTGGGAGATGTATATATTTATTTGATAATTTTAGAAAGATTATTTTAAAAAATGTTTTTTATGTTCCAAGTTTCAAAAGAAACTTAATTTCTGTTGCATGTTTATTTAAAGACGGCTTGACTGTGATTTTTATTAATATTGTTGCAATATTTAGAAATCATATCCTTATCTGTAATGGATGAATGAATAATAATATTTATTTTATCAAGCCAAAGATGTACACATTACTTGAAATTGAATTATAAAATAAAAGGTTTAAAACTTCTCATGCTTATGAGGCGTACTTATGGCATTTGAGACTTGGTCATATTAATCAAGAAAAAATCACTAGACTTGTGAAAGATGACACCTTAAGTTCGCTTAAGAAAGTTGATCTTCCATAATTTGAATCTTGCTCGGAAGTTAAGATGACCAAGTAACCTTTTAATTCGGATAAGTAACTTGTAAAGAGTTTTGACATTTGTTTCCATCGCGGATTTATCCCAGTGAATTCACTCTTGAAAATTAGTTTTTTGAATACTTGATTAATGAAATTTTATGTATAATTTCACATTTTACGAACTTGAACCTGTGACCAAGTTTTTGCAGACTTAGACCTATAAATTCACACCTTGCGAACATATACTTGAAGGTGGTTGATGCAAATACGTACTTGTACTCATCTGAGAAGATAGTTTCCACATACAAATTCTTGAAAATATATGTCTAGTGGATTGTCTTAATTTGTAAATTTGAGGGTAAGTTATGCGGACTTATATACACAGATTCATGATTGGTGGAAGCATGCATGCAGATTCATTCTTATTAAGAAATCTCACTAACTCATGCTTGGTAACCTTCCTTGTGGACCCTGATTTAATAGTATTCCTTGCAAACTCATGCTTGAAATAGTCCTTGTGGACTCATACATGGAATATTCATTGCAAACTCATACATGGAATAATCGTTGTGGACTATTACTTAAAAGATATTGCCTGCGGAGTCTTGCTTGAAGGTTCATAGATACAGGTTCATATATGTTAGATTTGAGCTTGGTGGGCTAAGACATGAAAAATTGTTCCATACAGATTTAGACGTGTGGGTTTAATGAACATACAGTCTCGTGGATTTTTATGTGGCGGAGTCCAACGTATTGTAACAGCCTAAACTTGGGCCTAGTCGGAACAGTGGTTTCAGGACCACAAATTCGATGAGGAAAAAATTATTTTTATTATATTTATGGTCTAAAATTTCACAGAATGATTTTGTGAAAATTTTGTTCGAAAATTTTGAAGTTTGGGCACTCAATTTAGTCAAAAGGATTAAATTGTAAAAAATAAAAAAGTTGAGTTCTACATGTTAGAGGTGTCCAATTGTTATGAAATTTTAAATTGGAGGTCCTTAAATGGTAATTAGACCATTGGTTAATTTTTTGGACAAAAATGGACATGAAATAGGTGAAATAGAATATTTTTAAGTTAGGGTCATTTTGGTCATTTAGTGATTAAATGATTAAATAAACAAAATTAAAAGCCAATTTTTGTCCATCTTCAACCCCATGGCTGAATTTCACAAGGGGAAACCATGTCTAGGGTTTTTCAAGCTTCCAATCTCGATTGTAAGTCCATTCTAGTCCCGTTTTAAATAATTTTTATGTTTTTGAAATCCTCGTAACAAGATCTATCTATTTCTACCACTAATTTGAGATATGGTTAAAGTCTATGGTTTTGACCCATGATGAATATGTGTGTATTTTTGTGTTTAATGGTAGAAAATGCATGTTTATGGTTAGAGAAACGACTTTGACAAGTGATTTTCGGTGAAAATGCCTAAAAGGACTAATTTGTAAAAGTTATAAAATGTGTCATAAAAGTGAGTTTTAATGGAAATTATGGGCTGTTATAGTTATGAAAATGGTTCGGCTAGGCTTAAAGTACAAAGAAATTGAATTAAATCATTTTATTAGCCTAGGGGCAAAGTTGTAAATATGTGAAACTTTAGGGGTAAAAACATAATTTTGCCATAATAAGATTTTTGGGTCACATTGAATAATGTGGCTAATAAATGAATTAAAATGTGATATTATAGAGCAAAAAAAAAAAAAAAAAAAAGAGGTTTGGAACTAGAATGAGGGAAAAACGAGAAATTGACGAATAAGTCATTTTCACCGATTATGCTACCGAGGTAAGTTTGCATGTAAATAATGCATCGTTTTTACTTACATTTTTGTTTTGACATATTTTATAAAATGTGGCTGAATATTGAATGAAATTGACAAGTATCGAAAAGTGAGAAATTTCCCGGTTGAACATTACGAATAGAACAGGATACAAGTGACATGTCACTAGTGACTCAAGTGTGGTACTATGTGAAGGCCACTTTGAGAAGGGATAGCTTGATCACAAGTGTAGTACTATGTGAAGGAGACTTTGTGAAGAAAGACAACTTTGGTCACAAGTGTGGTACTGTGTGAAGGCCACTTTGTGAAGAAGGTAGCCTTGGCTACAAGGGTGGCACTATGTGCAGGCTACCGGGTATCTATTATTATTCCGATGTGTTCAACGGGAAATGACTAAGTGTAAACGAATATGACTATGTGATGAATAAGCACAAGTATGTGCGTGTAAACTTATGAGCAATGTGCTCGATATATGATTGAACTTTGGTAAGGTTGATATGGAGTAAGTGTTACAATGAAAGTTACTATAAAGAAAACATGAAAGAGTGAAATTTAGAAATAAAATAGTTTTGGACAGTAGCAGTTGTGTGACTTTGAAAAATCACCAAAAATGGTGGAAACTGAATTATAGGTTAAATAAGATATGAAATAAAATCTTAGTGAGTCTAATTTCATATAAAATAAATGGTGCAAGTAAAAGAATTTCATATTATGAAATATTTGAATTTTAGAGAGACAGGGTTAGAATAATTTCAGAATCCCCTGTTCTAACTTTGTAAAATTATTAAAAATTGTAAAAAAAATAATTGTGGGTTATAATTTATATGCTTAAAATATTTAATGAGTTTATTTTCAAAATAAACAAATAGGAACGTCATCTGGATCCCGTACGAGGAGATAATTAATTTTTAGTTAAGAAGGGTCGAAGTTGTTAGACAGTAGAATAGGGGAGACTTTAATGAATAAATTGTACTTATTGGATAAACCAAAAATTCTAAAACTTTTATGGTAAGAAGATATGTGAGTCTAGTTTCAGGAAAAATTTGAGGATCTTAATTTGGAGTTCCGTAACTCAAGATATAAATAATTTACTGACTGTGACTCGAGTAGACAGTTTGAGATGAACATGAGTAAATAGTGGAACTATGTGCAATTATGATTGTATTATCTTGAGAACGTATTATGAAGATTTATAAAAGTACGTTCATAAATTACTAATTATTTACATACCTACTTACTAAGCTACAATGCTTACCCCCTTCCTTTTCTTTTTCCTATAGTGTCACAGATGCTAGCTCGAGTTAGAGGTCGTTGTAGTTTCTATCACACTAACAAGTTACTGATTGGTATTGTTTCAATGATTTTCAATTATTTTTAAGTCTATGGCATGTATAAGGACTAGATTATGTGTGTATATGTTATTATGAGTTGGCCTATGCTATTAGAAGGTTATTGTTGTATAAGGCGTTTAATGTGGCTAATAATTGTTATGTTATAAGTCTATGATTATGCATTTCAGGGATGTGTATGCTTGCATGTGTTGGATGAGTAAATGTGTGATAATTATGAGTGGTAAATGTGATTGGTTGTATAAGTTTCATGATGTGAATGGTTAAGTGTGTGTGTGATTATGCATGATGAATGTGGTTTGTAAATGGTATGTAGATGTCTTAGTATGGGTGTTTAAATGCTTAATAGTACCATGTTGTGTGATGATAAATTTGTAAAAGTGTATAAGTGTTTTTGGGTGGCAAAGGGCTTGGTAAATAACCTTACTTGTGGCCGCACGGGCCTGTATCTCGGCTTTGTGAAGTACATGGCCTTGGACACGGGCGTGTGCCCTAGTTTTCCAAGAAATTTTTCAGTGCTTTCAAAAGTTCTCGATTTAGTCTCAGACCACTTCCAAAGTATGTATTGGGCCTCGTAGGCCCTTGATAAATGATAATTTATACATATTTTTGCCTCATGCTTAGCCTAATTTCTGGATGAATTATCATTAAATGTGTGGAAATTAGTGCTCGTGATCCTTCTATTTCATGTTTATACTTAGGAGAGAATAGGGAAGAGAAAAGAACGAGAAACGGGCAAAAAACAGAGAAAATGGGCCAAAGTGTGAAAACAACACGGCCCAAGGATTCACCATACGGCCGTGTCCTACGGCCGTGCCATATAAAGTCCAACACGGCCTTACCCCGACAAGCACGGCCAGGTGACATGGCCATGCCACCATCAATAGTCTCGCACACGGCCTCTTTTCGATCCACATAGGCGTGGCACACAGGCGTGTCCCTATTGTGAGGAAGTTTAATTTCACTCGGATTTGGATTCTTAGAGGCTAAGAAAGGCATTCCAAAGCTCTATATAAAGACCCTAGGGGGCAACTACAAGAGTGTGCTTTTTCTCTCCTCAAAAAGGTGCTTTATTTCTGCAAAAATAGAGAGTGGAAGTAAGGGATTACTCCAAGGGAAGCCGATTGATTCATCCCAGAAGCCAAATTTTACATCAAGATAAAGGATCTCCCTTCAATCCTTCAGGGATTTTTGGGTTCTTTATGTTTTGTTATCTTTATTCTTCTGAGATGTTTTCTTTATTAACTATGAACTAAATCCCCCAAATACTTGAGGGGGATGAAACCTAAGACGGATCTTGTTATTATTTTATCTTGAATTATATGATAAATACTTGAATTGTTCTTAATTATGTGTTCTTAGTTCTTGTTTTAATAATCCTAGGTATTAATTCAAGTATTGATGTGCTTATTCAGAGGAGCAAAAGTCCCTGTTTAAGAGCAGATCTAACATAATTAAATGGAGTTGCATGCAACCCTAAACATAGGGCGACATAAATCTACCGGATTAGGGTCAAACCTAATAAGGGGATCCATAGATCGAGTTAATGCAAGACTAGGGGTTTTAACTAAAAAGAGATTTCAGTTAATCAACTTAGGATTAGTTGTTCTTATCCTCGACAGAGGTATTAACATAAGTTAGGGATCTCTACGGATCAAGTTAAGTGAATAAATCATCTAGTTCAAGAATTGATAACAAGTGAAGTCTAGGTGGATTCTCCCTTGAGTATTGCCCAAATCAATCAATTTTTCCTAAAAGAGTTTTCCCCCGGTTTACTTTTTATGCATTCATAGTTAGTTTTAGAATTAGTTTAGTTTCATAAAAACCTCTTTCATTTTTGGGTTAAATAATAGAAAAAGAAGTAAGTACTAGTACTTTTGGTTCCCTTGGGTACGATATCTCAGTCTTGCCACTAAGCTATACTACTGTTTGATAGGTGCGCTTGCCTTAAAGTCGTGATAATAGTTAGTTTTTGATGCGATCATTATTATAAATTTTATTACTTCACATCACGCATATCAAGTTTTTGGTGCCTTTGCCGGGGAACTAAAATATTAAAAAAACTCAATTTCTATTACTTTAGCCATTACTATTATTTTATTTTTAGCTTTTATTTTCATTTTTATTTAATTTAATTCTCTTTGCTTTTTCCTTTCTAGGTATCTCTAGTTTATGACTAGAAGAAACCCAGGAGGACCACTGCTATTCGACGAAGACTTAGAAGCGACAGTTCACAGAACTCGTAGAGAGATCAGACGAAGCCTACATTATCCCGAGCAAGACCAAGAATAAGAACCTGAACCTATTGAAGAGATGGAAGCAAATCAAGATAATCAACCACCTCCCGCGATAACCGCGCAACCAGTGAACCAAGATGATGCTCCTCGCACTATGTATGATTATGCTAAATCGAATTTGGCTAGTACTCAATCTAGTATTATTAGACCTGCTATTGCTGCAAATAATTTTGAACTAAAGCCTAACACTATTTAGATGATTCAACAATTTGTGCAGTTTGATGGTTTACAGGATGAGGATCCCAACTCACATTTAACCAATTTTTTGGAATTTTGTGATACTTTTAAAATCAATGGCGTTTCTAATGATGCCATTCGCCTCCGATTATTTCCTTTTTCCCTAAGGAATAAAGCTAAGCAATGGTTGAATTCTCTACCACGAGGCTCAATCACTACATGGGAGCAGATGACCGAAAAGTTTTTACTTAAATATTTTCCTCCAGCTAAAATAGCTAAATTGCGAAACGATGTCTCTTCTTTTGTGCAGATGGATTTAGAGACACTTTATGATGCTTGGGAGAGATACAAAGATCTGTTGAGAAGGTGCCTTCACCATGAGTTGCCTTTGTGGTTACAAGTTCAAACCTTTCACAACGGTTTGAATCCATCAACAAGGCAAATGATCGATGCAGCCGCAGGAGGAACAATTAGTAATAAAACACCAGAAGCAGCTTATGAATTTATAGAAGAGATGTCACTGAACAACTATTAGTGGCAAGTCATGAGGACAAAGTCGACGAAAGCTGCAGGAGTTTTCAATATTGATGTTGTCACCGTGCTTTCTAATCAGGTAGAACTTTTAAATAAAAAGTTTGATAATTTTGTTGGTTCTACACAGGCACAACCAGCGATGCAGTTTGACACAACTCAAGGAAATATGTTCAATCTAGACTACTCCTCTTATGGATATGGCATGGAAACCGAGCAAGCCAACTATATGGGTAACAATTCTAGACCTCAAAATAACCCTTATAGTAATACTTACAATGCAGGTTGGCGGAATCACCCCAAATTTTCATGAGGAGGACAAGGAAATCAAAGACAACAGCCTCCTCCGGGATTTCAGCAGCAACCAACACAACAAGAGAAAAAGCCGAACCTAGAAGAGATGTTCGCCAAATTTATGGCCGTATCAAAAACTCGTTTCCAAAATACCGAAATGTAATATCCCGAATTAGGGCCTAATTGGAATAGTGGTTTCATGACCACAAATCCGAGATAGAAATAATTATTTTATAATTATTTTGAGGTTTATGATATGATTGCATGATTGTGTGAAAATTTCGTAAAGAAATTCTATGCGTAAAGTGCTTAATTTGAAATTAGGGGCTAAATTGAATAAGTTGCAAAATTTGCATTCTAGAAGTTTTTAGTATGAAATTGCTTTGGAATATTAATTATGAGGTCTTAAATAGCAATTTGACCTATTTCTAAAATTTTGGACAAAAATGGGCTTGTACATGAAAAAATTACAAAGAAAGGCATTAAGGGCATTTTTGTTAAATGGTAAAGGTGTTAAATTGAAATGTGTTTTATTTATATTTTTGTGGTTTACATTTTATGAAATTATTTTGTAAAAAAATTTCGTACGAAAATTTTGACGTTTGGGCACTCAATTTAGTCAAAATGACTAAATTGTAAAAAGTGCAAAAGTTGAGTTCTATATGTTAGAGGTGTCCAATTATTATGAAAATTTAAATTAGAGGTCCTTAAATGGTAATTAGACCATTGGTTAATTTATTTGACAAAAATGGACATGAAATGGGTGAGAAAAAAGAATATTTTTAAGTTAGGGGCATTTTGGTCATTTAGTGATTAAATGAATTAAATATCAATTTAAAAGCCAATTTTTGCTCATCTTATTCCTCAAGGCCGAAAATAGCATGGAGAAACCATGCCTAGGGTTTTTCAAGCTTCCAAGCTCGATTGTAAGTCCATTCTAGCCCCATTTTTAATGATTTTTACGTTTTTGAAATCCCAGTAACATGATTTCTCTATTTCTACCATTTATTTGAGCTAGGGTTTGATTTCAAAAATTGACCCATGTTGAATAATTGTGTATTTTGATGTGTTATGATAGAACATGAGGTTTCGGATTATGTTAAACAACTTGTGCTACTCGGTTTTAAGTAAAAACGAGTAAAATGGCTTAATCGGTAAAATACCAATTGTTCATAAGTGCATGTTATAGTGGGAATTTGAGGTTGCTGTTAGTAAAAAAATGATCAGCATGTCCTAAAACATAAGAATTTTGGAAAAATTTTAATTTCTGAGCTTTGGGGCAAAAGTGTAAATATGTAAAAGTTTAGGGGAAAAATCGTAATTTTTCCAAAGTTAGAGTTAAGGACTATTTTGATAAATGTGAGTATTAAATAAGCTAAATGTGTTATTTTAGATCAAGAAAGACGTGGAATCGATCTTGATCGAGGAAAAGAAAAGATTGTGGACTAAATTGCAAAATTTCTATATTTTGTACCGAGGTAAGTTCATGTGTAAATAATGTAACATAATTGCTATTTTAAGTGATTTAATGCTATTTATATGATATGATACTTGTTATTATGAATATTATGCTTTGTGAAATATTATGTATTGGTATAAAAAGTATGTGATTAAATTGATAAGTATGAGATGCAAGCAACGTATTGGTTCCGATATTCTAAGGAGAATGACTGGGAAATGTGTGATTGAGGAAAATCCCGTTTGAACCTTGGGAATAGATTAGGATACAAGTGACATGTCACTAGGATGGTTGGGCATCCGAACTCGTTGAGTTGAGTCCGAGTTCACTTATGGATGCAAATGTCTGAACTCGTTGAGTTGAGTCCGAGTTCATGAGATGTAACTAGGCATCCGAACTCGTTGAGTTGAGTCCGAGTTTACTTATGGATGCGAACGTCTGAGCTTGTTGAATTGAGTCTGAGTTCGATTATGGGCAGGTTACATGGTCGTTTGATTACATATATGGCACTTATGTGCAAATTATCCATGTATCCGAGTTATATTCCGATGTGTTCAACGGGTAAAATTCTAGTGAAATGGAAGAACACTCAAGATGCAAGTGTCATTTTGATAAGTGCTGTGAAATGTACACTTTGGACATGTATGTACTTAACCCTCGGGTTGAAACTCGATACAACAACAATAATATGGTAAGATGATAAATGATGATTAGAAATGTGATATTGTTTTGTTGATACCATGCTAGTGTTATTTGGTATAATTGATTTGTTATGTTACTTGTTATTTGCATATGGACTTACTAAGCATTTATGCTTACTCCCTCTTTTCCATTCATTGTAGTGTTGGATAAGCCGGCTCAGGAATCAGGATAGGTCGAAGGCTCGATCACACTATCCGAAGGACTTTTTGGTAAAATGGCTTGTATAACTTAAGTATGGCATGTATAGCAATGTTCTTATTTTGTGTAAATAATCTTATCATATGGTTGTGGTTTGGTTAAGAAAATGCTTGGAAATGATTAGTCATTGGAATGGCTAGCCTAGATAATGTTGGATGCTATGTGAGACTAATATGTTCTGTAGTTCATGAAAATTCATGAAAAGATGAAATTTGCCATAAAACAGAACATATAGTAACAATGATGTAAGTTTGAAAAATAACTAAAAATAGTATAAACCAAATTAGGTGATGAATTAAATATGGAATTAAAGCCTATTGTGTCTACTTTCATATGGAAGAAGCGAAACAGGTAAATGTGTTATATGTGATGAGATATTTGAGTTTTAGTGAGACAGGGCCAGAGCGATTTCTGGATCCCCTGTTCCAAATTTAGGAATTCACCATAAATTGTACAAAAATAATTAGGAGGTGCTTTATATGTTAAAAATCCTTATTGAGTCTAGTTTTAAAAAAAACAAACGGCATAGTCATATGAATTTTGTAGAGAGAGAAAAATGGTTCGTAGTAAGCAGAGGTCAGTGTAGTCGAGTCCTGAAACAGGGGTAACTTTAACTAATAAACTGTACTAATTGGCCCAACAAAAAATTCTAGAAAAAAATTATTATATAGATATATGAGCCTAGTTTCAGAGAAAATTTACGGATCTTGATTTTGAGTTTCGTAACTTGAGATATGATTTTTTTTGTAACCATAATGCAGGTAGACAGTATGCTGTGAATGTAGAATTAAAAGTTTCAAAGTTCTTAAAATGGAAAATTATGTTCAGTAACACCTCAAGCTCGACTCCGGCGACGGTCTCGGGCGTGGGGGCATTACAGAAATGACACTAAAGAATCAGCAAGCATCTATTCAAGGGCTTGAGAATCAAATTGGTCAGCTTGCCAAATTAATTTTAGAAAGACCATAAGGTGGGCTACCAAGTAACACTGAGCCAAATCCTAGAGAACATGTCAAAGTAATTACTCTAAGGGATGGGAAAGTCCTGGCTGAATCAGAAAAGAAGCCTGTTCAAGAAACCAAAAAGGACAAGGTAGAGGAGGCAAAACCTAAAGAAAGTACTCCACCAACATTTAAGGAATATAAACCACCCATACCATATCCGGTAAAGTTGAAGAAAGACCACACAGATGCTCAATTTGGTAAATTTCTTGAACATTTTAAACAGCTATATATTTACTTACCTTTTGTTGAAGCAATTTCGCAGATGCCGAAGTATGCAAAGTTTCTTAAAGAGCTTCTCACAAATAAAAGGAAGTTGGAAGAACTAGCTACAGTGGAACTCAACGAGGGATGCTCAGCTATTCTCCAAAATAAACTGCCGGCCAAACTAAAAGATCCAAGGAGTTTTACTATTCCTTGCTTAATTGGAAGTTTAATCATTGATAAAGCCTTAGCTGATTTAGGTGCTAGTATTAATCTAATGCCATACAAAATGTTCAAGCAACTAGGTCTAGGGGAACCAAAACCCACTAGGATGAGTATACAATTAGCTGATAGAACTGTTAAATATCCTAGGGGAATCATTGAAGATGTGCTGGTAAAGGTAGATAAATTTATATTCCCTATTGATTTTGTTGTGCTTGATATGGATGAGGATATTGAGGTGCCTTTAATTTTGGGCCGCCAATTTTTAGCTACTGCTAGAGCCGTTATCGATGTAGGGGATGGTAAATTAGTGCTTAGTGTTGGTGAAGAAGAAGTTGTCTTTAAAATCTATGATGCTATAAGATTTTCTAGAGAACAAGATGACTCCTGTTATTTTATTGATGTTATTGATTATTTTGTTCAAGATAAATTTCAGGAAATCTCTCTCGCAGACACGTTGGAACTATGTCTTGTTCAAGGTGGGGGGAAGATGAAGCCACCACTGAAGTTAGAGAAGTAATGAAGGAGTTAAACTCTAATGAATTTGTCACAAGGCACATAAGTTATGAAAGTATTAAGATGAATGACCAACTGAGACAAAAACCTTCGATTGATGAACCTCTTAAATTGGAATTAAAACAGTTGCCTGACCACTTAGAATATGCGTTTTTAGGAGATGATTCTACATTACCAGTAATTATCGCATCAAATTTGAGCGCTGAAAAGAAAGAGGAACTACTTCAAGTATTAAAAGAACACAAGAAGGCTATAGCTTGGAAGATTTCTGACATTAAAGGAATTAGTCCTTCTTTTTGCACCCACAAAATCCTAATGGAAGATGAATATAAACCATCAGTGCAAGCTCAGAGACGATTGAATCCCAACATGAAGGAAGTCGTAAAAGCTTAGGTAATTAAACTTCTAGATGCAGGCATTATTTACCCTATTTCTGACAGTTCTTGGGTAACTCTTGTGTAGGTTGTTCCTAAAAAGGGAGGCATGACCGTGATATCCAATGACAAAAAGGAGTCAATACCTACAAGAACAGTCACTAGATGGAGAGTTTGCATTGATTGTAGAAAGCTGAATTACGCAACTCTAAAAGATCATTTTCCCTTACCTTTTAACGATCAGATGTTGAAGAGATTATCAGGTCATAAGTATTATTGTTTCCTAGATGGCCTCTTAGGTTACTTTCAAATCCCGATAGCTCCAGAAGATCAGGAGAAAACGACATTCACATGTCCATACGGTGCAGTTTTGGGACAGCGAAGAGACAAGCACTTTCAACCAATCTATTATACCAGTAGAACTCTAATAGCCGCACAAGCAAATTATACAACCACAGAAAAAGAATTGCTAGCTGTTATTTTTACATTTGATAAATTCAGATCTTATCTCATATTGTCAAAAGTCATCGTTTATACTAATCATTCTACTCTTCGTTATCTTCTAACTAAAACTGATGTAAAACCGCAATTGATAAGATGGATTCTATTGTTACAGGAATTCAACTTAGAAATAAAAGACAAGAAAGGAGCTGAAAATTTGGCAGCAGATCACCTTTCAAGATTAGAAAATCCACAACCCAAGTACCTTGATAAAATAAACGACTTGTTTCCTGAAGAACAACTCCTCGCCATAGCAGATGCAGCAGTTCCTTAGTTTGCCGATTTTGCAAATTATTTAGCAGCTAACATAACCCCAAAAGGATTGAACCATCAGCAAAAGAAGCAATTCTTCACTGATGTGAAAAACTACTTTTGGGAAGACCTGTTTCTTTTTCGTATTTGTGCAGATTAGGTTATCCGAAGATGCATTACTGAAACAGAAGCATACCAAATTTTAGATCACTGCCATTCGGGACCAACAGGAGGACACCATAGTGGAGCTATAATTGCTTACAAGGTACTCGAATCAGGTTTTTACTGGCCTGCACTTTTCAAAGATGCCAACAGGTATGTGACCTCTTGTGATAAATGCCAGAGAACAGGTAATATCTCTCAATGTAACACCCATAATCCCGTGACCATCGCTGGAAGGATTATGAGGCACTACCAAACAAATTCTAAGTTTTCACAAACAATTCACAAAACCGATTGTGCATGTGCATGAACAGGTATGTGTCTTTCACAAAGTATCAACTCACAATCAACTTAAAATTCATACACCAATAAAAAGATAACATAGTAAGCCATTTTCGCATGGCTATACATATATACATTATCAAAAATGATGCTAGAATAGAATCCAAAAGTCAAGCTTATACATGCCATTTACAAGGGTTTAACTACAAGTACCAAAAGGGCTTGGATATTGTAGATGACTTCAAATCTTGAAATTCCCGAGACCATAGTTAACGAACGAGATCTATAAAACAGAGAGTTAAGGGCAACAGAGTAAGCATTCATATGCTTAGTAAGTTTTAAACAATGAAATTAAAGCATACTTCTATTTAGGCTAAAACTCTTTTATTTGATCGAACATTAGTATGACAAAAAGGCTACCGTTTTGTATACAAAACATATTCATTTTTTCTCCAAACAACATCCCATATCAAATAAACAAATCTTATCATATCCATGAACATTTCTCCCTTGATCGAAGCATACACTACCATTTCAATCCTAAACTTAGGTTTATACTCATTCTCACATATACATGTAGCATCATACTTTGAAATCAAATATGCATATATAGCTAAGGGTTCAACTTATCACGATTCTACTTGAATTGAAATTCACACCTCATAAGTATGTCATTGACTTTCATATGACATTAGATGATAGTCAAAGCATCACAACCCCAATATGTGGCCAAAATCTAAACAAAATAACTTCACAACGAGTATGGGGTACATACCTGATGGGCTTAAGGAAATGAATACTTTCATTTGGGGTGATTAAAACATAAACCATGTATTTTTAGCATAAATGCCTTCGGGCTTAACCCGGTTATAACACTAGCCGTAAGGCTCTTCGGGCTTAGCCCGGATGTAACACTGGCATGGATGCCCTTCGGGACATAACCCGGATGTAACTCTAGCTCGGAGGCCCTTCGGGACTTATCTCGGATACAACTTTGGCACAAATGCCCTTCGGGACACAGCCCGAATACAACTCTGGCACAAATGCCCTTCGGGACATAGCCCAGATGCAACACTAGCACTAAGGCCCTTCGGGACTTATCCCGGATTAAACTCATTGCAACTTTGTGAATTTGGATCCTTCAAGTATAGTTTCACACATTTGATTTCAATTAACATTCACTTGCCTATCTCATTCATTAACACATGGCATAACATATTCACTAAATGCTTGACCTATCAGCACATATGTATTTCTCATATCAAATTGATGTTCATAGACTTTATTTTTAATGAACTTTCAGCTCTATTGCCATTTTTCCCATTTACTTTGCAACCACCAATATCAACACGAATAACTAGACATGTACATCATGTTTGATCAAATAATAGGCTAAGTTTCACTATTTAAACAAATTACGGGTCGGCTATTCCGTCACTTTAGCTTTCCCCTTATCCGATGTTGTCCCTCTGTGCTCTTGAGCTTGATTAAACAAATTAAGTATATTAACTTCATATACTTCACTTAATCAAAGCAAGAAATACAATTATCCTCTCTATATCACACATACACATTCGGCCTTATATATATATATATATTTATATATATACATTCATTTCAATATGACACACACACTTATTTCCTTTTCATATACATTTGGCCAAATACCACTATGTTACAAGTCATGCCTAGCTTAGACTATATCAAACATACATATTCTTTTAAATCTACTTATCATTCAAGACATATTAGTTATCAAAGGCCGAATATGTTTCACATAGTGAGCTCAATTCATGGCTCCCATTCGGCACATATTAGCATACACAAAATTTTCCACACAAGCTAGTATTTTAGCATTTAGCATGGTACAAGTTCAACCAAATGTTTACAATAAAATTACAAGGCACGTGCATAGGGTCTATATATATATATATACATATATTTACCAGAAAAACACCTTCCTTTAAATCATTTAACAACTCATTCCTTAGGATATGCATCCTAGCCGAATGTTTCACTAAGGTTCTCATAAACATTTCGAATCAAATTCTAAAATACTCAAAGCCAAATTTCCTAAGCTCTATTAACAAAAGTCTTTCACAATTTAATCTATATGCTAATAACTCAATTCCACAATTTTCCTCAACTATTAGCAACATTCACATTCGGCAATTATACTATTGTCCATACAATTCACCATCGATTACCAAATTGTTATAGAACCCTCAAAACTATGCTTTTATCACCTAATAACTCCATTTGCATTAGACATTATAAACCATCAAGGTTTCATTCAACCACACTCATTCTACATGAAGATAACATTAACCGAATCTCCTCTCACTCAAATGAATCACATAAAGCTCTATTTTCACATTTTAGACTTATAACTCGAAAATCACATGTATAATGGCATCAATAAACCTATCATGCATTCATTTAACAATTAATAGCCTCAAACTCGAAGCTTGACACCATTCGAACACACACCTCCAATGGCTGAATGCATCATCCATCACCAAAATAAAATCTAACATATAGGCCATGCTAGGTACTTAGCAACCAACTAAATTCCACAACCAATTTACAAGAATTTGCATGAACATACCTTGATTAAAGCTAGAATTTTGGCCGATTGCCTTAGCCCTTTGCTTCTCCCTTTCTAAGTTAAATTCGGCAAAACAAAAAAAAATGAAGAACAATGCTTTCCTTGTTCTTTTCACCACCTTTTTCATATTATTTTATTAACTAATATGTTAACCACCAATTACACATTTCTTAATATTATAAAATGCTAAAATAATCATTAAAATGTTGCATGGCCGGCCACTAATAATGAAAATGGATATTTGACATGCAAATCCATTCAAATTACAACCTTCCATAATCACTCTCTTAAATTAGTCATGCATCCGTTCAATTCTTCCACTTAAGTCCTCCTTATTTCGAAACACATTCAATTGGCAAAAATCAAAGCATTAAAAATTTACACATGCACAATCACATATTCTGACACGAAATATTTTATTTAATTATTTCAGTGACTCGATTTAGCAGTCCCGAAACCACTTCCCGACTAAGGTCGAAGTAGGGCTATCACAACTCTCCCCCCTTTAGGGATTTTCGTCCCCAGAAATCTTACCAGGAAATAGGTTTGGGTATCGCTCTCTCATAACATTCTCGGATTCCCAAGTCACTTCTTCGATCCCGTGCTTGAGCCATAGCACTTTTACTAACGGAACCTTTTTACTTCGTAACTCTTTTACTTCGCGGGCTAAAATAAGAATCGGCTCCTCTTCATAGCTCAGATCAGGCTGAATTTCAATATCTGAAGGACTAATCACATGGGAAGGGTCAGATCTATAACGTCGAAGCATTGAGACATGAAAGACATTGTGAATCTTCTCAAGTTCAGGGAGCAAAATCAATCTGTACGCTACCGACCCAATTCGTTTCGAAATCTCATATGGTCCGATAAATCTCGGACTCAACTTGCCTTTACGGCCAAATCTGAGTACCTTTTTCCACGGTGAAACTTTCAAAAACACTTTATCACCAATTTGATACTCGATATCTTTACGTTTCAAATCTGCATACAATTTCTGACGATCGGATGCCATTTTCAAACTGTCACGAATTGTTTTCACTTTCTGTTCTGCTTCTTTGACTAAATCAACCTCGAGAATCTTATTCTCACTAAGCTCGGTCCAAAACAGGGGTGTACGGCAGCTTCGACCGTAGAGAGCTTCGTAGGGTGCCATTTGAATACTCGATTGAAAACTGTTGTTATACGTGAATTCAATCAAGGGCAAGTATTTTTCCCACGAACCAATAAACTCAAGAATGCAACATCTCAACATGTCCTCGAGTATCTAAATAACCCGCTTAGATTGACCGTCAGTCTGTGGATGAAAAGCGGTGCTGAAATGGAGTTTAGTACCCAATGCCTCATGTAATTTCTTCCAGAATGGCGAAGTAAATCAGGGATCTCTGTCTGAAACAATAGAAGTCGGAACTCCGTACAATCGTTCAATCTGGGAGACGTATAATCCCGCTAGCTTATCAAGTGAGAAGTCCGTATGAACCGGGATGAAATGAGCTGACTTGTTAGTCTATCAACAATAACCCAAATGGAGTCTTTCTTGCTCGGCGTTAGCGGTAAACCGAATACAAAGTCCATCGTAACTCGATCCCACTTCCACTTAGGTATTAGAATCGGCTGAAGTAACCCCGAAGGCACCTGATGTTCTGCTTTTACTTGCTGACATACCAAACACTTGGATACGAAATCAGAGATATCCCGTTTCATACCGTGCCACCAATTTTGACGTTTCAGGTCGTTATACATTTTAGTGCTGCCTGGATGAATAGACACTCGGCTAACATGGGCCTCATTTAGAATTGTCGAAACAAGCTCGGAATTCCTCGGAATACACAGACGATCCCTCAACCTCAAACAATCATTATTGTCAACTTGAAACTCTGAATTCACACCTGAATCACACTAAACTCGTTTAGCAACTAAATCATCGTTGACTTTTTGAGCTTCATAAATTTGTTGGAGCAATACGGGTTTTGCTTTTAATTCGGCAATCAACACATCGTCTGCCGACAATGTTAATTTCACGTTCATAGCTCGTAAGGAAAATAGGGATTTCCGGCTAAGAGCGTCTGCAACTACATTAGCTTTTCCCAGGTGATAATCAATAATAAGCTCGTAGTCTTTAAGCAATTCTAGCCACCGCCTTTGTCTCAAATTCAAATATCTTTGAGTCATCAGATACTTGAGACTTTTGTGATCGGAGAAGATGTGACATTTATCACCAAACAGGTAGTGACGCTAGATCTTCAAGGCAAAAACGATAGCGGCTAATTCAAGATCATGAGTTGGATAATTCCACTCGTGAGGCTTCAACTGCCTCGAAGCATACGCGACAACTCGACCTTCTTGCATCAAAACGCAGCCTAAACCGTTCAGAGATGCATCACTATAAACTATAAACTCTTTACCAGATTCTGGCTGAACTAACATTGGAGCTTCTGTCAGAAGGGCTTTTAGCTGGTCGAAACTTTGCTGACACTTATCAGACCACTCGAACTTGACGTCTTTTTGTAACAATTTTGTCAAAGGTGTCGCAATCATCGAGAAACCTTTAACGAATCGTCGATAATAACCAGCAAGTCCTAAGAAGCTCCGAACTTCTGAAACGTTTCCAGGAGGTTTCCAGTCAAGAATAGCTAAAATTTTGTTCAGATCGACTCGAATACCCGAAGCAGACACTATATGTCCCAAAAAGCTGACCTCGCGCAGCCAAAACTCGCACTTACTGAATTTCGCATATAATTGATTATCACGTAAAGTTTGGAGCACAAGTCTCAAATGCTCGGCATGAATGATCTCGTCTCGAGAGTAAATCAGAATGTCGTCGATGAATACCACCACAAAACGATCCAGATACGGTCTAAACACTCGATTCATTAAGTCCATGAAAACTACAAGGGCATTAGTGAGCCCGAACGGTATCACTAAAAATTCGTAGTGTCCGTACCTTGCTCTGAATGCGGTCTTTGGCACGTCGAAATCTCTAACTCTCAACTGGTAATAACCGGATCACAGATCAATCTTTGAAAACACTGAAGCTCCTTTCAACTGATCAAATAAGTCATCAATTCGGGGTAACGGATACTTATTCTTTATGGTGGCTTTATTTAACTGTCTGTAGTCGATACACATTCTCATAGTCCCATCTTTCTTTTTCACGAACAAGACTGGCGCACCCTAGGGTGGGAAACTCAGTTTTGCGAAGCCTCTGTCTATTAACTCTTGCAGCTGAGATTTCAATTCTTTTAACTCTGTAGGTGCCATACGGTACGGGGCAATCGAAATCAGAGTTGTACCCGGAACCAACTCAATACCGAACTCAACCTCTCTAACAGGTGGCAATCCCAGCAACTCCTCGGAAAACACATCCGAAAACTCAGAAACTACAGGCACAGTTCCAAGTTCTCGTTTGGATACTTTGTCGTCTAGCACATAGGCCAGATATGCTTCATAGCCTTTCCTCACGTATTTCTGAGCTGACATGAACGTTATTACAGCTGATAGTCTGTTTAACTCAGTGGATTCAATCCGAATTATCTCATTATTCGAACATCGTAAATCGATAGTCTTTCGTTTGTAATACACTACCGCATCGTGTACAGTCAGCCAATCTATTCCAAGAATAATATTGAATTCATCGAAGGGTAACAGCATGAGATCGGTCAGAAAACAGAAATCTCGAACCATTAGGGGACATTTCTTGCATACTTTATCAACCAGAACACAACGACCCAAAGGATTCGATACTCAAATTACGAACTCAGTAGACTCAATAGGAAAAGTCTTACTGGAGGCTAAAGTTTTGCACACATACGAATGAGTTGAATCGGGATCAGTCAGAGCAATAACATCAGTATTAAAAAGAGTGAAAGTACCGGTAATAATATCCGGAGAAGAAGCTTCCTCACGGGCACGAATAGCATACGCTCTGGCAGGTGCACGAGTCTCGAATCTGACTGCTGTATCTCTAGTCCCTCTCTGACTACCACTAGTATTACCTCCACGCCTCGGTGGTCTACCCAGTGCAGCCATACCACTAGGTCTCTGACTCGGATCGGGAGTGGGTTCATCAATTTTCGGACAGTCCTTGATAAAGTGATCGGCAGATCCACATCTAAAGCAGGACCGATCATGATGTTTACAGCTTCCCGGGTGCCATTTACCATAATATTTGCAATCAGATCTGTCCCGACGTTCATTTCCAACACTGGCGACAGAAGTAGCTCGCGAACTCACGGGGGGTCGATGATGATCATGCCTAGAAAAACTCGAAGTATTCTTGGATCAGCCCGAGTCATCTCTAATTTTCTTGGACGATTGCTGAATAGACTTTCCTGCAGATCTCTTACGGAACTCTCTAGCTCCATCTTCAGCCATTCTCTTTTCATTTTCGAGCTCTTCGGCTTTGCAAGCTCGCTCGACTAGCACGACAAACTCTTTAATTTCTAGAATTCCCACCGGTAATCTGATATCTTCATTTAATCCGTCCTCAAAACGTTTACACATAACAACCTCGGATGACACACACTCGCGAGCATATCGGCTGAGCCGTACGAATTCTCTCTCGTATTCAGTTACTGACATTCGACCTTGTTTAAGCTCAAGAAATTCCTTCTGTTTATGATCGATGAATCTCTGACTGATATATTTCTTGCGGAATTCGGTTTGGAAGAACTCCCAGATGACTCGCTCCCTCGGGATAACAGAAACCAGAGTGTTCCACCAATAGTAGGCAGAATCACGTAACAGAGATACCGTACATTTTAGACACTCCTCGAGTGTACATGACAACTCGTCGAACACTCGGATTATATTATCGAGCCAAAACTCGGCCTCATCACTAGGAGTAGCCTGGAACTCTTCAGCCCCATATTTTCTAATTTTGTCGACCGGGGGCCTACTCGATCTTACCAGAGAGGTCATAGGAGGGGTCACATAAGTTGGGAGCGGAGTATTCGGGGGTGGGGGTTGTGGAACAGTCGGATTTGATCTAAGAAATTGACCGAACCAGTCACTCATCATTGTAAAAAAGGCTTGTCTCGTGTCATCGTCTCGGTGACTGGTATTTGGCTAAGAATCATTTGGCGCTATCCCTTGCGCGGGAGCAGGCGCTACGCTCTCAACATCGTCCGCTACGGCTCTATCAGGTTCGAGATTCATTTCTAAACAAAAGTCACATTTCAGATGTTAGAAGTCATCTCACTATCACATTAACATTAAATGGCATGTATAGCTAGACTCATACTTACTACAGTAGTCCGAGAATCGACTAAACCGTAGCTCTGATACCAATAAAATGTAACACCCCTAATCCCGTGACCATCACCGGAAGGATTATGAGGCACTACCAAACAAATTCTAAGTTTTCATAAATAATTCACAAAACTGATTGTGCATGTGCATGAACAGGTATGTGTCTTTCACAACGTATCAACTCACAATCAACTTAAAATTCATACACCAATAAGAAGATAACATAGTAAGCCATTTTCGCATAGCTATACATATATCCATTATAAAAAATGATGCTAGAATAGAATCCAAAAGTCAAGCCTATACATGCCATTTATAAGGGTTTAACTACAAGTACCAAAAGGGCTTGGATATTGTAGATGACTTCAAATCTTGAAATTCCCGAGACCGTAGCTAACGAACGAGATCTATACAATAGAGAGTTAAGGGCAATAGAGTAAGCATTCATATGCTTAGTAAGTTTTAAACAATGAAATTAAAGCATACTTCTATTTAGGCTAAAACTCTTTTATTTGGTCGAACATTAGTATGACAAAAAGATTACCGTTTTGTATACAAAACATATTCATTTTTTCTCCAAACAATATCCCATATCAAATAAACAAATCTTATCATATCCATGAACATTTCTCCTTTGACCGAAGCATACACTATCATTTTAATGCTAAACTTAGGTTTATACTCATTCTCACATATACATGTAGCATCATACTTTGAAATCAAATATGCATATATAGCAACCGATTATGCTAGGGCAGCACCAGAAACTGAGGAGCATTTTGAAGACTGTGTGAAGCCCAAAAAAACAAGAAGAGAAAGCGTTCCAAATATAAAAAGCGCAAAAAAGAGGAGAAAAAGAGGAGGAAGAAGAAACATCTTGTAGCTATCACGGGCCGCAGTTCAAAGCCTGTGACCATTACACCAAATGCATTCGATGGAGGTCTGTTGTGTAGATGGGGATCATTTGGCCCACAAGAACTAGCCCGATTCAGTAAGCTATTGGAAAAGCTTGTCAGATTGAAGCCTGGTTGGCCCGATAATAAAGATATGGCAACTTAAGCTATTTTGGGTAACTAACCTAAGAAGATGGATAGGAATCATATCTTGTAAAGATTAGATTAGATTTGATATGGCATATCTTGTAAATCCTTAAAACCAAGGGATATGGTTAATGTCGTCTGTCGATGTAAATGTATCTTGACCGTCGGTTTTGGTAGAGCTCAGCTATAAATAGATAGCCTCCCTCTCATTTGTACACACTCCATTCATTATTTCATTATTTTTTGTGAATAAGAGCATATTGAGAGCATTTACTCAAACACCTTGTGTGTACTCTTTTTATTGTTCCTTGTAAGCTTTTTTGGCATAAATTGCTTCCGTTCTACAAATTGGTGCCTTGGAGTTCTTAAGGAATCCTCACTTAAGTAAAGGCTAACTTAGGTGAGTTTGGATGAACAGCTCACCTAAGGCCGCACAGATCATGAGACAAAAGATCTAGCTCCGTCACAAGTGGTATCCGAGCTATTAGTTCAAAGTCATCATTGGGATGTCAAAAGAAGAGTTCGAATAAAGGGCTACTAGAAAGTCTTTGAGGGAGACACTGTCGACAGTAGAGGAATGTGTGGGTAAACTTGAGGGATCTATAGATGATGTTAAGGAGGCACTTGATAGGGTCGAGGATCGCATAAACAACTGGAAGGAGAATTTTAGAGACTATGTAAAAATGTCTCTTGATTCCCCTATGGATAAGGTGAACGTGTTGTTTAATTTACACAATGATAAGTTGTCGGAGAGGAACAATGCTCTTGAAACCATGGTAATGGCTTTGAAGAAGGAAACAATGGCCATAATGATGGCTTTGAGCATAAGAATAAAGGAGCTCGAGGGAGAGTTAGCCTTCTGCTGAGCAGCCGTGAGGAGAGGAGTGTCAAGTGCAGCACTCAGTTACGAGGATATCCCAAAGCTGAAAGAGTTTGTGGGGACAAGGTCTACATGTGATGTGGATAATTTCTTGTGGAGGATGGAAAACTACTTCTGATCATGGATGATGCAGTTAAGGTAAAAACTAATTTAATGTTTCTTATTGATATTGCACTTTTATGGTGGCGAGGCAAGTCCATAGATAAAAAGGCAAAGTGAGATTGGGACGTCACAAGGGTTCCAATATGAGTTGAAGGGACAATTTTACCAGAATTTGCAGAGGAAGAAGCTCAGGCAAAGTTGCAAGGGATAACGCAACGGGGCATAGTGAGGGAGTATGTTCGAGAGTTCAAGGAACTCATGCTTCAAGTTTTAGATGTGACCGAGAAAGAAGCATTGCTTCCTTTTCAGAATGGAATGAAGCCGTGGGTTAGATAGGAGGTGGAACAAAGAGGTGTTCAAAACTTGTTGGAAGCTATGACGGTAGCAGAATGCATGGTCAAGCTTAGTCTAGGGAAAGACAAGCTTGGGTCTTCCAATTGCAAGGAAAGGGGCATATGTGAAAAGGATCCCAAGGAAGATGTTGTTGATGGCAATAGCAACGGCAAAAATGGTGGTAATAGGAAACCATGAGTTGGGAAGAAGAAATTCAATAGGAAAAGGGACAAGTTGAAATGCTTTATTTGTGACAGTTTACATATTGAAGAAATGTCTAAAGAAATCAGCGCTTAAGGAGAAGCTGGTGGGTAAGGCTTTGGTACTTGGTTCAAGCGCAAGGGGTGTCGAAGCCAAGGAGGTCAAAATCGAGAAGAAGCCAGTGCAGTGCTTCTTATGTCTTGGTCCACATAGGTTGCGGAAGTGTTCGAAGAAGTCTGTCATCGAAGGGGACGATAGAGCAGACAAGGAAAGTCGAAGCCAAGAAGGAAAGAGTAGCAAAAAGAAGCAAGTAAAGTGCTTCTTGTGCCCTGGTTTACATGAGTTGCAGAACTATCCATAGCAAGCCATAGTCAAAGGAAAGGCAATATCTGAGCTTGGTGAGTCATTTGAGGGGCTTCCACTCAAGGAAGAGGTGAGTTTGTCATCAAACTTAGGGGAAAAAATTGTGATGAAAATAGTAAACTCAGAATAATGAGAGAGGGGGTGGTGCATTAGACTTCAAGGGAAAAGAAGTAATGCAAGTTGGATAGTTGATTAGAGTAAATGCAACGAGTAGGATGGTTCGAGTTAAAAAGTGATGTAAGCTGAGGCAAAAGTCCCAAAGGAAGGGAAAAGCTAAAGAGCTGGGACAAGACCGAGGTGAATCAAGTCAGTGTCATTCGGAAGTCGCAACGAGGGCGTTGAGAGAATGGGAGAGGGAAAATGTCACGCGCCGAAGTTCAAATCCCGTGACCATTGCACCAAATGCATCTGATGAAGGTCTGTTGTGTAGATAGGGATAATTTGGCCTGCAAGATCTCGCTTAATTTAGTAAGCTATTGGAGAAGCTTGTTAGATTGAAGCTTGTTGGCCCGATAATAAAGATATGGCAACTTAGGCTATTTTGAGTAACTAATTTAAGAGGATTGATTGGAATCACATCTTGTAAAGATTAGATTAGATTTGATATGGCATATCTTGTAAATCTCTAAAATCAAGGGATATGGTTAATCTCGTTTGTCGATGTAAATGTATCTTGGCCGTCAGTTTTGGGAGAGCACAACTATAAATAGAGAGCCTCCCCCTCATTTGTACACACTCCATTCATTGTTTCATTATTCTTTGTGAATAAGAGAATAATGAGAGCATTTACTCAAACACCTTGTGTGCGCTCTTTCTATTATTCTTTGTAATCTTTTTTTGGCATAAATCATTTCCGCTCTACAAATTGGTGCCTTAGAGGAGTTCTTAAGGAATGCTCACTTGAGGAAAGGATGACTTAGGCGAGTTTGAATGAATGGATCACCTAAGGTCGCACGAATTGCGAGACAAAAGATCTAGCCCCGTGACATAGCCACATTGATGGCCAAGGAAAACTGAGTGTAACAGCCCAATTTTGAGTCTGATCGGAACGGGTGGTTGCGGGACCACTTAACCAAGACAAAATATTTATTTTATTATTTTAATAAGTTTTACAGGATGATAGAGTTACCGTACGAAAATTTCGTAATGAAAATTTTACCGTTTGAATAACTAATTCGGTAAAAAGGACTAAATCGTGTAAAGTGATAAATATGTGTTCTATTAATAGAATGGCTTAAATGGCTATAGCTTTATAATTGGAAGGCCTTAAAATGAAATTTACTATGACATGATTTATATGTTTATTATATATGGGTATTTTGGTAAAATAACAATTATATGTTTGTTAATTAAAACAAAATTTATATGTTCATCTTTATTCTTCATTCATTCAACCGAATAACAAAACAAAGAGAGGGTTTTGGAAGCTTTTACATTCCGCAAGCTTTAAGTCTTGATTAAGGTACGATTTTTGATTGGTTTTTAATGATTTTTCTGTTTTTGAGCTCGTTGTAGCTCAATATAGCTAGCCCGTACCTCAATTTTTAAAATTGGTTATGTTTTTGAAATGTGCCATTATTGAATACATGTATATTGTGATATTTCTTGATAGATTATTAATGGTTGTTAGTAGATATACAAGTTTTATAAAGTGATTTTTTGAGAAATTTGAGCAATAGGGATTAAATTGAAAAAGATAGAAATTTTGTGGTTAGAAATGTGAAATAATTGAAATAGAAATTTTGTGGTTAGAAATGTGAAATAATTGAAAATATGGGTTTAATAGAAGCCATAAGAAATTTAGCTATAGTGATTTTTGGTTAAAATGTGCAATTTTTTATTTTTGTGTATAAAGGACGAGTGGGGGCAAATGTGTAATTTTCCATATATGTCAATTAGGGACTAAATTGAATTGAATAGTTACTGAAACCATTAAATTTGATAAATTTAGATCAAGATAAATAAATATCAGAACTTGATTTGGGGAAATGAAAAGTAGACGAGTAGATATCGGATTTATGAGCTAATACGAGGTAAGTTCGTATAATTAGAATTGAGTTATACTTTATAATTGAAATTATTGTCCTGATTATTGGATAATTGTATAAATGAATTAATGGATGGAATTACCTATTGATTACATGTATAAATTGATTACCGAGTCCCGTTTAAACTGTAGAAAGTCGTAGGATACAAGTGACATGTCACTAGGGTACCGTTTGGTTGAGCTCCTGCATTTGTTGTGGACTCACCACAGCTCATGAGCTTACATGATTAGCCTTTGGGCTTACCATTCAGCCTTCAGGCTCACTGTTCAGCATTTGGGCTTACCGTTATCGACTCAGGAGGAGCATATAGTACATGGCTTGAAAGAGCATATATGATGAATTGACGGATTTACAGGTTTACATATATACACTGTGTGTGTATCACCCGAGTATCCCTCGATGTTTTCAAAGGTTCAACGGGCAATTTAGCGATATGTATGTATGAAATTCATCTTATAAGAGATATAAGAGTTACATGATTACATGTTATATGCTACATGATTCATACGAGATTATATGTTAAATGAGGTGCAAGTTACATGAATTACATGTTATAAGTATATGCTTACAAGATATATGTTATATGATTTATATGTTATATGAATTACATGGACTACATGAACTACATGAATGATATATTACAAATTTATAAGTATATGATTACATGGTATATATTACATGGTTTGAAAGGGTTATATGGTACAAGAGTATAAATGCTTTATGATGACTTGATAAATGAAGTATATGATTTGTATATATGAAATGTTACATACTTTGTATGAGCTTATAAATGAAAGATGATATGTGATATGTTATAAGTATGGAAAGATACATGAATAATATATGCTTGGTTTCATCCTTTGAATGGATGATTATATGATTTATAAGTGACTAACATGTGGTTGAATGATTTGAATAGGCTATGCGAGCAAATGAATTGGTTTTAGATTTCATTATATGCTTATTGACAATTTGGTAAGTTTAATTCTATATTACACGGGCTTACTAAGCTTTAAAAGCTTACTCTGTTTATTTTTCTGTGTTTCATAGAGTTCGGAAGCTAGCTCGATTTTGGACAAAATCAGAGATTGCAATCGTACTATCCAAGCAACTTTTGGTACTTTTGGAACTTTTGTAAATGATATAAATATGCCATGTATAGACTAGTTTAAAGTTGAATCATTTGGTCACATATGATAGTAGTTATGGTATGAGTTTTGGTGTATGTTCAAGCTATATTATATGGCTTGGTTTGAGAATGGTTATTTTGGCATGAAAGTTTCATATGTTATATTCATTTTGTAGTAAGTTTGATGAATGGTTTATGGCTTTTATGATGGTGAATGTTGTTAAGTTGAAATAGGTACTGAATTGGCTCATTTTGGTACATGTTTAATGATACAAATTGGCATGAATTTTGATTGATTATAAATGATCTATATGTGACTTGAATTAGTTGTTTTGGTTATTTATTTTGTACATAATGTTGTGAAATTGGTGATTATAGGTACTTGACCAAATGGGGTGTGAAAATGGCTTAAACCAAGCCTATTTCGTGCCACACGGCCAGAGCACAGGGGCGTGTGTCTCGACCATGTGACCCCTGCACCTTAGTTATATTGGAAAGGATCCCACACGGCCAAGACACAGGGGCGTGTCTTACGGTCGTGGGTGCAAGTTAGTAGCTCCCTTAATTTCAGACGACCGAGACACACGGGCGTGTCTTGTAGCCCTGTTTTCACACGGCCTGGGCACATGGTCGTGTGACCATATTCCAAAAATTTTCTTAAGTTTTCCTACAACTTTTATATGATATCAAATTAGTTCTTATAATATTATTAGAGTTTTATAAGTCTGTTTATAGCATGATTTGATTATGAGTGCTTGAAAAGCTATGGAATTATGATGATATATGTTATATGTTTGATGTTACATTGTTTTGATTTGAGTTACAAGTCTGGTAATGCCCCTTACTTATTCCGGCAACAGTTACGGGATAGGGATGTTACACTGAGTTAGTTTATTTTAAGTTTTAGCTGTAGTATTCATGCATTGCATGTAGCTGTAATTTTCATTTTGTTAGTGCACATTGTCATTGCATTTTTATTATCATTGTGTTTTCATGTTAGTGCATTAGGGACAATGTAAACTTTAAGTTTGGGGGAATGCATATGGGGTTTGGAAATACACCCATGATAAACAATAAATTATACATGTTTTTACCTTATGCTTAGCCTAATTTCTAGATGAATTATCATTGAATTTGTGGAAATTGGCGCTCTTATCCCTTTATTTCATGTTTTATACTCAGGTGAGCATAGGGAAGTGAAAAGAACGAGAAACGGGCCAAAAATGGAGAAAATGGGCCAAAGTATGAAAATAACACGGCCTGGAGGTTTGCCACACGGTCGTGCCACATGGCCGTGCCACCTTGAGCTCGAACACGGCCCAATCCCGACTCACACGGCCAGACCACACGGTCGTGCCACCTTAATAGGCCCAAACACAGCCTGGGCCTTAATCCACATGGGCGTGGCACACGGGCATGTCCCTGTCGTGAGGAAGTTCAATTTCATTCGAAAAAGGCTACTTAGAGGCTAAGAAAGGCATTTCAAAGCTCTATATAAAGACCCTAGGGGGCAACTACTAAGGGGTACTTTTCTCCCCTCAAGAAGGTGCTTACATCCTGCCAACACAGAGAGTAGAAACAAGGAATTACTCCAAGGGAAGCCGATTGATTCATCTCAGAAGCTGAATTCTCCCTCAAGACTGAATATCTCCCTTCAATTACCTTTAGGGGTTTTAGGGTTCTTTATGTTTTGTTATTTTATTTCTTCGGAGATTTTTTCTTTTATAAGTATGAACTAAATCCCCCAAATACTTGAGGGGGATGAAACCTAAGACAGATCTTGTTATTATTTTCTCTTGAATTATATGATAAATATTTGATTTGTTCTTAATTGTGTTTTTAACTCTTAAATTGGTATTTCTGGGATATTGATTTAAGTCGAATGTGCTTATGTAGAGGAGAAAAAGTCCCTGCATAGGAGTAGATCTAGCACAATTAAGTGGAGTTGATTGCAATCCTAGAGATAGGACGATGAAAATCTGCCGGATTAGGATCAAACCTAATAAAGGAATCCATAGATCAAGTTAATGCGACACTAGGGGTTTTAATTAGAAAGAGATTTCAATTAATCAACCTAGGGTTAGTTGTTTTTAGTCCTGAGAGAGATATTAACATAAGTTAGGGATTTCTATGGATCAAATCAAGTAAATAAATCGTCTAGTTCAAGTGTAGATAACAAGTGAAGCCTAGGTGGATTCTCCCTTGAGTATTGTCCAAGTCAATCAGTTTTCCTAAGAGTTTTTTCCCAATTCACTTTTTGTGCATTCTTAGCTTAGTCTAAGAATTAGTTTAGTTTAAGAAAAATCCCCTTTTATTTCTAGGTTAAATAATAGAAAGAAAGTTAGTACTAGTACTTTTGGTTCCTTTGGGTACGATATCTCGGTCTTGCCATAACTATACTACTGTTCGATGGGTGTGCTTGCCTTAATTCGTGATAATAGTTAGTTTCTGGTGTGATCATTTGTTATAAATTTTATTACTTCATCACGTATATCAAGCTTTTGGCACCGTTGCCAGGGAACTAAGATATTAGGAACACTCGATTTCTATTACTTTAGCCATTACTATTTTTATTTATTTTCAACCTTTATTTTTGTTTGTTTTATGTATTTATTTTAATTTTCTTTGCCTTTTCCCGTCCAAGTATCTCTAGTTTATGACCAGAAGAAATCCAGGAGGACCACTGCTTTTGTACGACAATTTAGAAGCGACAGTTCGTCGAACTTACCGAGAGATAAGAAGAAGCTTGCAATATCCAGAACAAGGACAAGAAGAAGAACCAGAACCTACTGAAGAGATGGAAGCAAATCAGGATAATCAGCTACCTCCTGTAGTAGCCGCAAAACCTGTTGAGCAAAATCCTGCTCCGCGTACTATGTATGATTATGCTAGACCTAATTTAGCAGGCACTGAATCTAGCATTGTTAGGCCTACAATTGCTACAAATAATTTTGAACTGAAACCTAGCACTATTCAAATGATACAACAATTTGTTTAGTTTGATGGTTTGCAGGATGAGGATCCTAACTCGCATCTAGCCAACTTTTTGGAATTATGCGACACATTCAAAATAAATGGCGTTTCTGATGATGCTATTCATCTTAGGCTATTCCCGTTCTCCTTGAGGAATAAAGCTAAACAATGGTTAAATTCTTTACCCTGAGGGTCAATCACTACATGGGAACAAATGACCGAAAAATTTTTACTTAAGTATTTTCCTCCTGCTAAAACGGCAAAATTAAGGAATCTCTTTTTTTGTGTAGATGGATTTAGAGACGCTTTACGAAGCTTGGGAAAGATACAAGGACCTATTGAGAAGGTGTCCTCACCATGGACTACCTTTGTGGTTACAAGTTTAAAATTTTCACAACAGTTTGAATCCCTCAACAAGGTAGATGATCGATGCAGTCGCCAGTGGAACAATCAATAACAAAACACTAGAAACAGCCTACGAATTTATAGAAGAGATGTCATTGAATAACTATTAGTGGCAAGTCATGCGAACAAAGCCATAGAAAGCTGCAGGAGTTTTTAATATTGATGCCATAACCATGCTTTCTAACTAGGTAGAACTTTTAAATAAAAAGATTGATAATTTTTTTGGTTCTACGCAGGCACACCCAGTAATGCAATGCGACGCAATTCAAGGGAACAGTTACAATTTGAACTACTCTAACTACGGATATGGCACGGAAAATGAGCAAGCCAACTATATGGGTAACAATTCTGGATCTCAAAATAACCCTTATAGCAACACTTACAATGCAAGTTGGCGAAACCACCCCAATTTTCATAGGGAGGACAAGGAAATCAGAGACCACCACCTCCTCCGGGATTCCAACAGCAACCATTCCAACAAGAGAAAAAGTCGAACCTTGAAGAGATGCTCACAAAATTTATCGCCGTGTCAGAAACCCATTTTCAAAACACTGAAATGGCACTAAAGAATCAGCAAGCATCCATTCAAGGACTCGAAACTCAAATAGGCCAGCTCGCCAAGCTAATTTCTAAAAGACTGCAAGGTGGGTTACCAAGCAACACTGAGACTAACCCTAAGGAGATACTTAATGCCGTGGATACAATAGATAAAGAAGGGCTAACCAAAACCAACCCAGAGCCATGCAAGGAGACTATGGTAAGTAAAGGGAAGGATAAGGCAAGTTCCAAAGATACAATTGTCACAGAGTATAAACCTTGTATCCCATACCCAAATGCGCTAAGGAAAGACCGCATAGATGAACAATTCGGTAAATTCCTTAAACTTTTAAAAAAATTACACATTAACTTACCATTTATTGAAGCTCTGTCGTAGATGCCAAACGCCATAAGTTTTTAAGAGAGCTACTAATAAATAAGTGGAAGCTAGACGAGACATCCCAGGTGGAACTAAATGCAATGTGCGCAGCTATTCTATAGAATAAGCTGCCCAACAAACTGAAAGATCCAGGGAGTTTTACAATTCCTTGTTTACTTGGAAGCTTAGACGTCAAAAACGCTTTATCAGATTTAAGAGCTACTGTTAATGTCATGCCTTATAAACTGCTTAAACAACTAGGTCTTGGAAAACCTAAACAAACTAAGATGAGCATTAAATTAGCTGATAAGACCATTAGATTTCCAGAGGGAATAATTGAAGATGTGCTTGTCAAAATTGATAAATTTATATTCCCAGTTGACTTTGTTGTTTTAGATATTGATGAGGATAGCAATGTACCCTTAATTCTAGGGCGACCCTTTTTAGCAACCGCTAGAATAATAATTGATGTAGGAACAGGTGAGCTTACATTACGTATAGGTGATGACAAAGTTACTTTACAAGATCAAAACTCGATTAAGACTGTTGATAATAAGGATATAGTTACGAGTCCTTGTAAAAACACTGAACTCACCACCCAACCTTCTATGCAGGATACACTCCACATAAAGGCGACCTAACCACAGACAAGTCCATCCAAGGGAAACGCACCAGAAAAGCGAATGCTTCAGATTGAGGAACTAGATGAGTGGCTGAACTATCACAAAAAGCCCAAAATATGCCACACCAACCCAGAACATCACCAAGACGACCCTCAGGTACAAACGAAACAACTCAAGGTAGGGGATAAGGTAACCTTAGGGGAAGATGATCCTTGAATCTTGAATTCAAAAGAACATACAAGTAATACACCTTACTTCACAGTAACGAAAATCTTTCGCTATGGTACAGTCGATATAGAACATTAGTCACATGGCACTTTCAAGGTAAACCACACTTGACTCAAATCTTACATTGATAATGAAATTGAAAGCAGGATAGAAGAGTATCAACTCTTCAAGCCACCGTGACCAAACAAGCTTGAGAAAAGTCAAGCTTAAACTATAAACAAGCACTTCTCGGGAGGCAACCTGAGCACTAACAAGTTTAATTTTCTTAAAATTTTAAACTAACTCCTTAAAACGCAGATTTCCCAGGACCATACGACCAGACACACGAGCGTGCTATAAAGCCGTGTGACTCAACATGCCCGTGCCAATGAACCGTGGGTGAGATTGAGAAATTAACACGGGCATAGGACACGCCCGTGCCCCAAGGCCGTGACCGAACCTACCAATTCAAACACGGGTGTGAGACACGCCCGTACCCCAAGGCCGTGGCTAAACCTACCAATTCAAACACGGGCGTGAGACACGCCCGTGCCCTAAGGCCGTGGTCGAACCTGCCAATTTTGACACGGGCATGTGACCTAGTACACGGTCGTGGGAGAAGTGAACATCGAAGGACATGGCCGTGCGACACGACCATGTTCCCCAACATGCCCTATGAACACGGGCATGTGTTACGAAACTGGCGCGCCAAAACCCCCAATTCTCGAACCACATGGGCTAACCCCGAGCCACACGGGCGTGTGCCACGCCCGTGTAACCCAAAATCCTATATAAACAGCCCACTATTCATCTTCTTCTTCCCCTAAACCCTAAAAATCTCTCAACCCAACTCCCATACCCACCATTTCTAGCGCCGCCGTCGTCATCAACAGTGCCACCACACCCGTGCAACGTCACCACGACCGTGCCCCGCCCTCATAGTCACCCATTTGGTTCCTTTTTCTTATTTATCTCTTAAATTTCTAATGTCTTTATTTATTTTTATGTTAATAATTTGCTTTATTTAGTTTTTGCATTACTTTTGAGCATGAACTTCATTGATTTAGCATGATTATTCTAGAATTTTTAACATGCCACTTAGAATCATCCTTGCGCTGCCATCTTTAGTTTTTTAGGCCATTAATCTTAGTCCCAATTTTTATATAAACACTCCCATTCTGTCCAAATTCATGTTTAGATTAATTGAATTATTTTCTTTTCACTAGTTTTTGCATTCATTTAGGTACCAAGTATTTGACTAAATTATTTTGATTATCACTAAACTATCATTTAAGTTATGCATAATGCCAAAACATACTCATTTTCTTTCTCGTTTTGTTTTATTTCAGCAAACATGTCGTCTTCACGTGGAAAGAAAGTTACTGTCCCTACTTCAAAGAAGTGAAAGGGGCCCGGTGGTTCATCCTCCTGACCCACAGCCGAAGCTCGCCATCCTTTTATTTAATTCCTGCAGAACTCCCAAGAGGAGTTATTCCAGATTCTACAAGCAAGACCTCTGGGAATCGGAAGATGCATTGACTGGGCCGCCTTAGAGTAGTCCACTTAGCGGATGAGGTCCGGGCCCTATTGACAATAGACCCTTGGGACTAGTTCTTTCAGATTGTGGAGCCTACCTACCTTGAACTCACTTTAGAGTTCTACTCCACATTTCATCTTCAGATCGTGATGAGCTGACACGACGATCCAGGGATGATACAATTCCGTCTAGGGGGCCTCGTTCATCAGCTTAGTGTACCGGAGTTTGGTACAGCACTCGGCCTGTACACAAAGCAGTTTTTAGAGGAGGAGAACCTCTCCGAGCTCCACCGCCACCTCTACGTCTCTCCAGTTAATTGCTAGCGTACCCTAGTCCCTGGCCAGCCTACATACGACCCCAGTCGCTCCAAAGCAACCAATCTCACCCCATCTCTAAGGTACATACATGCCCTCTTCGCGCACACATTGACAGGCAGACGCGAGAGCATAGGTGTCGTCAACACCCACGATGCCTATTTTCTATGGAGCATGGTGAACGCACATGTCATCGACCTTGCTTACTTCATCGCTCATGCCATCCAGCACCAGATCGAGAGGCATCGGAGAGGTGTAATCTCGATGGGTCCGTACATCACTCGACTGGCCCGCCACTTCAGATTACTTAACACCGCAGCCCAGACATCCTCCTACACCTTGATTGGCCAGATGTCCCCACAGGGCATCCAAATTATGTTACACATGAGGACGATTCAGCGCCGACGTGGGACCGATCCTCTACGATACCATCTACTCAGAGATGCCGAGCAAGAGGACCTTGAGGAAATTACTGATGATATCCCACCATCGGAGGAGGAACCATTTGAGCCACCACCCCCTCGATGCCCAGTTTATACGGCAGCTTCATATACTAACATATCCAAGCGCCTTACACGATTTGAGCAACAGTGCTTTCAACGCTTCGATCATATCAACACTACTATTCAGCAGATATGCCAGCATCTTCACATCTTATCATCACCCCCACCTCGTGAACCATTTGAGGATTAGAACTTTCTATTCCTCTTATCTTTTTTTTTTTTTTGCTTTCTTGATCTTTATTTTTACCTTCTCTTGAACTTTATGTTTCTTTAGAATCTTTAAATTTTTCTTTATCTTTATTTCGATCTTTATGTTTATTAAATATTTGAACTTAGTTTTCAATTTTATCATTTTATCAGCCATTTCCTAACGAGTAATTGTTCTAATCTTCAAATATCTAAAATCCCTTAAGTGTTATTGCAGTTTCAAAGGAGCTCTATAGCTCAAATCCAAAATCTAATAGGAAACTTAGCCACCTAATGCCAACAAACATACCCTCTCGGCATAGCAGCTGTGGACAAACAACCACTACCACCACCGGAGTATCTACCTCCGCACCTTCCTTTGTCCCAGAGACTCTGCAGCTACAACCACCTCACAAATTCATCCAATTCAGGGAGTTTCATTTCTTTCCTTATCTTATGATATTATGCTTCTATTGCTACTAATGTATCTTTGTACATTGAGGGCAATGTACATCTTAAGTGTGGGGGGGAAACTTACTTTCAGTCATTGCATTCTTTTCAAACCCCTAAAAAATTTTTACAATTAACATTTTGCATTGTTCTCAAAATTTCGAATTCTCACTTTCACTCTCTGCATTATCTTCAATCTCCTATTAGGAATTAATTCATATTGATCTATGATTCTTATTGATGTGTTGAGAATTAAGACATAGGTACTTATGCTTTGATTATTCAAACTTTAAAACACTAGGGAATCAAACATGATAAGTTGAAATTTTTGAGAACTTAAATTTTTTCTAGGTTATTTTCCCTAATTTTAAGTGTTATCTTGAGACTTGAAATTTGCAGGACTGACATCAAAAGCCATAATTTTGGTGAGATTTTTGAGCCTTTTGAGCATATATTCTTTCGTGCTCACTTTTATTGTTGCTTTGAGTGAGTCAATACTGACTTGTTATTCTAGAACTTGCTTCGATTATACATGTCAAGACCACATCATTGATTTGATATACCGAAATGATAAAGGCACTTAGGTTTAACCCACTTACTCCATAAAAAGCCTACCTCTATAAATTAACCCCTAATGAACCCTATTGAGCCTAACAACCCATTCTTTGACTCACCTCTAATATTAACCTATAACCCGTTTTTTTTAATTCCATTCAATTATTTTGATCCTTATTTTTGTTGAGATTTGAGTTGAATTATTATCTAGCTTTGTTCTCTTTTTTTTTTTCAGTTTGTAAAATTTGTAAATATTCAATGTATGATATTTGATTTGTTTTTAAAAAAAAATGTATATATAGTTAATTCAGATGTAATTTGTAATAGTTCAATAGTTTTTTGCATATATCTACAAGCTTTCAAATCCAGAACAATGTCATCATAAGACTTAGCTCTAAGGAATATGTTCCAGTGATAGAGATTTTTCTAGCTAGATGATTTTTCAATTCAATTTTGATTCTAACCCTCTTTTTCAGCTTGTGACTACACCCCTAACCAAAGCCCCATTACAACTATTAAAAGACCTTTTGATCGATGTGTCATATCAATCTATAGTGGTGGAGATTTAATTTTCTTGCAAGCCTATGGTAATAACTTTTCAGGTTGACTAAAGAGTGCTTAATTCTTGAACCCTAAACACTTTGAGTGGATAGAGTGAATCTATAGTAAGGATGTCAAATCTTGTTGATTTTGATTGAAAGGTGATTACTTAAGAGAATGGAGGAAACCTATGTTTCTGTGATAAAATTCTCAGCTTAGAGTGTTTGAAATTTTAATGTTCTTTTGATTAAATTTTCATTGTATGATTACTTTTGGATTAGTTTGAAACATTATTGATAAGGATTGTAAGTTGAGAAGAATGATTCTTAACTGTGAGTTTAGATTTTGCTTGAGGACAAGCAAAGGCTTAAGTGTGAGGGTATTTGATAAACGATAAATTATACATGTTTTTACCTCATGCTTAGCCTAATTTCTAGATGAATTATCATTGAATTTGTGGAAATTGGTGCTCTTAATCCCTCTATTTCATGTTTTATACTCAGGTGAGCATAGGGAAGTGAAAAAATGAGAAACAGGCCAAAAATAGAGAAAATGGGCCAAAGTATGAAAACAACATAGCCTAGAGGTTCAATCCCGACTCACACAGCCAGGCCACACGGCTGTGCCACCTTAACAGGCCCGAGCACGGCCTAGGCCTTAATCCACATGGGCGTGGCACACGGGCATGTCCCTGTTGTGAGGAAGTTTAATTTCACTCAAAAAAGGCTACTTAGGGGCTAAGAAAGGCATTCCAAAGCTCTATATAAAGACCCTAGGGGGCAACTACTAAGGGGTACTTTTCTCCCCTCAAGAAGGTGCTTATTTCCCGCCAACATAGAGAGTAGAAGCAAGGAATTACTCCAAGGGAAGCTGATTGATTCATCTCAGAAGTTGAATTCTCCCTCAAGACTGAATATCTCCCTTCAATTACTTTTAGGGGTTTTCGGTTTCTTTATGTTTTGTTATTTTATTTCTTCGGAGATGTTTTCTTTTATAAGTATGAACTAAATCCCCCGAATACTTGAGGGGGATGAAACCTAAGACAGATCTTGTTATTATTTTCTCTTGAACTATATGATAAATATTTGATTTGTTCTTAATTGTGTTTTTAACTTTTAAATTGATATTTCCGGGATATTGATTTAAGTCGAATGTACTTATGTAGAGGAGCAAAAGTCCTTGCATAGGAGTAGATCTAGCACAATTAAGCAGAGTTGATTGCTTTCTTAGAGATAGGATGACGAAAATTTGCCGGATTAGGGTCAAACCTAATAAGGGAATCCATAGATCAAGTTAATGCGACACTAGGGGTTTTAATTAGAAAGAGATTTCAATTAATCAACTTAGGGTTAGTTGTTTTTAGTCTCGAGAGAGATATTAACATAAGTTAGGGATTTCTACGAATCAAATCAAATAAATAAATCATCTAGTTCGAGAGTTGATAACAAGTGAAGCCTAGGTGGATTATCCCTTGAGTATTGTCCAAGTCAATCAATTTTCCTAAGAGTTTTTTCCCAAGTCACTTTTTGTGCATTCTTAGCTTAGTCTAATAATTAGTTTAGTTTAATAAAAATCCCCTTTTATTTCTAGGTTAAATAATAGAAAGAAAGTTAGTACTAGTACTTTTGGTTCCTTTAGGTATGATATCTCAGTCTTGCCATAACTATACTACTGTTCGATAGGTGCGCTTGCCTTAATTCGTGATAATAGTTAGTTTCTGTTGTGATCATTTGTTATAAGTTTTATTACTTCATATCACGTATATAAACCCATATTTCAATTTTTTAATTTAATAAAGCATGCAAGGTTTATTTGTGGTTAATGAAAATGTGTTTGAAAATTTTTGTTAAATTCGATGTATAATTCTTGAATCATGTGAATTATCAATAAATGAGTTGGATAAATTTGACTGACTGTTGTATCTTCAATTCTTTGATGAATGGTTTAGGTTGCATTAGTAATAGGTGACTAGCAGCATTCGTTGAATCTTGAATGAATCTACCTTTTACAGCTTCTTATACACATATAGTTACAAATAAGAGACACTCTAAAGTGGGTGTATTGTGAAATGTTAAACAGGGAACACTCCAATGCAAGGCGTTAAAAAAATGAATCTGGCCAAAGGCTACCGTTGCATGAGTGTGTTAGTCCAATTACGTACTCCCTGGAGGTTTGTTGCACTTCGTCTTTACTTTCAGGAACAAGAGTACAGTAATTTAATAATATCCGTTATTCACAAAAAAAAGAGAGAGACACATATTTTACAATAAATGTTGTATTGGTAGATAGAATTTAGGATTTAAAGCATGATGCTGGTTTTGATAAAGTTGCAATCTTAGTCATTCATACTTACGTATTGTCAATGCAATATTTTTTCATTTGAATGTGACTCATTCATTAGGATTTTAGGTGATTCAAGTTGCTAGAATGATCATTTTTCTTAGTAAATTCTTGTGTAGCCTTGCTAGTTTTTGTTTTACTTGAGGACAAGTAAAAACTCAAGTTTGCGGGTGTAATAGTACAGAAAGAACATATGTTTTCTCCTTACTTATTGGTTAATTTGTCCTAATTTAGTTATCTTTAGCACATATTTTAACATTTTTTTCAATAATTTACATTTTATAACTCAGTGGGTTTTAACCTATTTATCCTTAATTTCGTCATGGTTTGGTACTAATGTCGCTGCATGAGTATTTCCAGATTGCACTAAGAATTGTCGCTGCACTTGACAGTTGTCCGGATAAGAACAAAAAGGTGTGAGCTATCCAGTCTGGTACAACCAACTCGTACATACAAAGGCAGCATGATTATGATGAAAGGACACTTGTGCTATTTGGATCAATATTAATATTCATGTGAAAATAAAATGGGTGAGGTTTTTTTGGGGGGGAGATTATCTTCTTCAACCTATCTTTTGAAGTCTTTCGGCTATGGCGGCTTAAGCCTCCTACAGGTGAACTGATATGAAAGGGATGCAGATTAGCTCTTGACGAGGAGCCATAAGTGCAACATAAGAGGTAGCTAAGAGATCAAGTCGAGATTTTCTAGGAATAGTACTCTCCACTTGTTTCTTTTATATTTCTTTTCTAAACGCTGGTGATTACTTTCTATTTCATGTTTGTACGAAAGTATACATGATTTCTGGTTTAAATGTTATTTTATTCAATCTTGCTTCTACTGTTTAATCTTTGGGTTTCAATGTTTTTAGTATGGAAGTGTTATTGCAGTCACTGACACTAAAAAGTGCAGCAATAGTTCAAGCTAACAAGCATGACAACGAAAGTTGCTTGAGGTTTAGAGGAATTTAGTCCACTTGTTCTCAATAGTGTTCCATTGCCATCATCGGAAGGTGTGGCTAATGTACATGTTCAAATCTTAGGTTAAATGTAGAAATTAAGCTTGGTAAGATATTCATTGCAATTTAATATATCAACAATCACCTATCCTTTTATACCTGGTGAGCATTTAGTATTTTGTTGAATATTCACGTTGGGGATCCAAGTTTATCATTATCATATTTTATGTTATTGTTTTCAAGTTATTGCTTTGACAACTACTCTCACAATTTATCTTGTTTCTATCTATTTATTGCACTGAAAAAAGACAGCCATCCTACTGGGATCGATATCTGACAGACTCATATCTGTCTACTATACTTGCATCTACAGTGTATGCTTGCACATTATTGTTATGATGTTAAACAGCCGATCAGTCAGGTAAGAATGAATTGGTATGCAAGGGTATGATAATTGGTATATATGTGTGTATCAAAACTATAATGGTATTTGCCCAATATAAGTGGTTCAGAATGATGGTTGACGCGTAAATGTTCTTTCAAGGATATAAAGTATTTGCCAAGGTATGATGTGATGAAGCTCACTAAGTACTCTTGTACCCATAAGGTTTGTTATTTTGTTCAAGTGTTTGGAAAGAGATTGTGCCAAGAGGGCCGATGCCAAGAGTACGCCAGAGTAGCGGTAAAGTGGGTCATTATGCATACAATGGAAGTGTGACATAGTTAGGATATGCCATTTGTGTCAGTGGTGAACCAACTACTATATTATAATGATCTGTACCAATACTGATGTAATAAGCTATTTTAAACACCTCCTTTGTTTTTAGATTTCAAGTTTTTCATTTAAATTAATAAATAAGATATTTTAAAGAAATGAGAAACTGTAAATTATTTTGTTAATTTGTTAAGTATTGTGTGCAGTAACTCCCGAGATCCAGACCTGGCAAATCAGGTCGAGTTGAGGGTATTATAGGCAATAGATAACACCAAGGAAACCAGAAACCACAAGAGAATGAAGAGCATTGATAGAAAGTATCATATCATGAGGAAGGAAGTAGCAACCAGAATAGTGGTTAAATTTTGAAATAAATGAAATAAATGAAATATATGGGCTGCAAAGGACCTAATTGAAATTTGGCTAGCATGGGTTTAGATGGAATTGCATGAATTTGTGTTTTTATGATATAACGACTAAATTGTAAAAATGTTGAAATAGTAGGGGCAAAAATGTAATTTTGCCATAATATGATTTTCGGATTAAATTGAATAGAGTGATATTGAATAAGTTAATTTTGATTTCATATAGATCAAGAAAAGTAAAATTTAGATTTAGATCGGGGGAAAAACAAGGTTTTGGACTAGTCGATCCATTCCGTCGTTTTAACAATCAAGGTAAGTCCGTATGTAATAAGAATTGTTATATTTGTGTTTTAAATGTTTTGATATTGCATAAATTGCGAATACAACCTTACAGACATATTTGATGACGATTCGGCAAGTGAGAAATCCCAGTTGAACCTTAGGAATAGTTTAGGATACGTATGTCATGACGTTAGGGTTACTGTGATTATGTGATCCGAGTTTTGGTCGTATACGTCCTACCGATGGCTAAGTATACTGGCATGTGTTGCGGTTACTTCACAGCTTGTGTGAGCAGCACTGTGAAGCTACGTCTTGACTGACAGCTTGTGTGAGTAGGCTCGTTGATAGCCCAAGAGTGAGCATTATATGTGATATGTGAGTGAGATAGCTTCAGCTATATATCTGGCACTTAGGGTGTAAGATTCTTGAGTATTCGATAGTATTTCGAATGGTTCAACAAGTATAACCGAGATATGGATGAGTGTGAGATTGATACGATTTGGTACAGGTATGTAAAGAAACTATATGAGCATTTAAGGGAAGAAACTTGTGAATTTCATAACTAACCATGTGAATGAAAATGTGATAGGCTAATGGTTCAATATGAGACATGTTATAATATGTTTAAATATTTAAATCTTCCCTAATTGGTAAGTTAAGTTTATTGCTATACGAACTTACTAAGCTTTATAGCTTAATCTGTGTATTTTTTTGTGTTTTATAATGTGAATGAAGCTAGCTTGGATTCGGGGATCGTTAGAGACTTCATCACACTATCAAGCTATCTTTTGGTACTTTTGAGCTATGTATATGGTTATATGGCATGTATAGGAACTTTGGTCATTTTGGTATATGTGTTGGTAATTAATTTAGTCAATTGAGTTGGCTTGTAAATAATAAGTGTCTGATTTGGTATATAGCCATGCGAATTGGCTTATTTTGGTTAATTTGTTTGTGTAAATATTTGTACAAATGGTCATGTTGATATGTAGTTGGAAATGGCTATATTCATGCTTTTTTTGAATTGGTAAATTGAGATTAGTATGCTTGTAATTATAGGTACATTAGTTCATAATGGAATATAACTAATTAGATAATTGAAGAATTATTTAATTGGTATGAATTGAATGTATTATTGTAATGCTTGGGTGACATGTGATGAATGGTATAGAATTAGCATGAATTAAGCTTGTTTGAAATTGATTTAGATGCCTATTTATGTCTTGTTATGTGCCAATTAGGTTGGTATAAGTATATGCAAATTTGGGTGGCAAAATAGCTTGGTAAATAGCCTATCTTTGTCCACTCGAGCAGAGACACGGGCGTGTGTTTCAGCCGTGTGTGATAGACGGTTAAGTGATACAGTCGTGTGTCCCCTGTAGCATTTAATGATAACAAATTAGTGAGTTACATGGGCTACTCACACGGGCATGTGGTTGGCTGTGTGACCCAAGTCAAAGAGTTACATGGGGTAGAGCAGAGTCTGGGACACGACTATGTGCTCCCATTTCGAATGTCCACACGGCCTGTGACACGGCCGTGTCTTTTGGCTGTGTGAGACACATAGTCTGGCCACACGAGCGTGTGTCCCCTGTATATAAGAATTTTCAAAGTTTTCTTAAAATTTTACTAAGTTATCGGTTTAGTCCCGAACCACTCTTAAAGCATGTTTTGGGCCTCGTAGGCTCATATTAGGGACAATGTGATAGATATTGATTGATAATTACATGAAATTGAGAAATGTATGTGAAATGTATGTTTATTTGTGTAATAGGTCCGATAATGCTCCATAACCCTATTCTGGCGTTGAATACAGGTGAGGGGTATTACATTTGTTGGTATAAGAGCTACAGTTTAGTCGATTCTAGGGCTAACATAGCGAGTAAGAGTCTAACTATATATGTCATATATAACCTGTGATAGTGTGATGTTTCCTGACGTTTTTAAATTGTGTTTTCATGTAGTAAATGGATCCCAATCAAGTTGTAGTTGATGATGTTGGAATTAATGTGCCAACCTCCATTCACGGAGTAGCACAATTTGAGTCGAGATGCGTATCGGGTAGTCAAGGGGAAGAGGCCAAATAATCCTTCTTCCAGATGATGAATGAGTGGTTTATGAAATTTGTTCGAACAAATCTGGCTGCTCAACAACCTCTACCCTCACCTGCTCCTCAACCGGTTCCCGTAGCTCCTCAAGGTGTGGAACTTTTATGATCGAATAAGCTACCAGTTGATAAGATCCAAAAATATGGGGCTAAAGAGTTTAGAGTTATTATTGATGATGATCCTGAGAGACTTGAGTTCTGGCTTGAGAATACAATCAGAGTATTTGATGACCTATCTTGCACGCCAGAGGAATGTGTAAAATGTGTTGTATCACTTCTGAGAGATGCTACATATTAGTGGTGGAACACTTTGATATTTATAGTACCGAGAGAAATGGTCACCTGGGAATTCTCTCAAGTTGAGTTTAGAAAGAAATACATCAGCCAGAGGTTTACTGACCAGAAATGCAAATAGTTTCTAGAATTGAAATAGGGCCGTATGTCTATGACTGAGTACGAGCAAGAATTTGTAAAACTTAGTAAGTATGCTCAGGAATGTGTTTCCACTGAGGCAATCATGTGTAAAAGATTCGAAGACGGGTTAAACAAATACATCAGACTATTAGTCAGGACTTTGGAGTTGAAAGAATTTGTGGTACTAGTTGATAGAGCTTGCAAAGTCAAAAACTTGGCAAAGAAAATAGAAAAGCTTATTCTAAAGCTAGAGATTCGAGAAAGAGATCGACAAGTAAAAACTATCACTCTTTGTTAAAGAAATCACGAGATTCGTATAACCGTTCAACTACTTCAGTGGGATATTCCAATAGAGATCATGGAAAGCAACACTCGAGTTCTAAAGCTCAAGCCACATCAATAGCAAGCATTGGTAGTGCTAGGTCCAATAGACCTGAATGTCAACGATGCGGAAGATAACATCCTGGTGAATGTAGAATGAATGACTGGGCCTGTTTCAAATGTGGTTTGTTAGACCAATTTATTAGAGATTGTCCCAAGTTAGTTGAGAAAGATAAATTTTAGATTGCAAGACTGAGTAACACATCTGCTCGAGGAAGACCACCTAGAAAAACGAGAAATGTGACTAGTAGCAAAGGAGCGACAAAGGACTCTGCTGTGAGATCTGAGGCTAGACCACCTGCCAGAACTTACGCTATTCGCACTCGTGAAGATGCGTCATCACTAGATGTTACCACCGGTACATTTTCTTTATATGACACTAGTGTGGTTGCTTTGTTTGATCCTGGATTGACTCATTCATATATCTGTATGAATTTAGTGTCTAGTAAGAATTTACCTGTTGAGTCTACTGAATTTGTGATAAAAGTATCAAACCCCTTAGGCAAGTATGTCCTAGTTGATAAGGTTTGCAAGAACTATCCTTTAATGACTCAAGGTTACTGTTGTCCAGCTGATTTAATGCTGTTAACGTTTGATGAATTTGATGTAGTCATGGGTATGGATTGGTAGACACTACTTGATGCTATTGTGAATTGTAGATGAAGACTATTGAATTGAAATGTCAAAATAATGAAATTCTTCGAATTGAATTCGATGATTTGAGTGGATTGCCTGTTGTGATTTTGTCGATGTTAGCTCAGAGATATATGAGAAAAGGTTGTAATGCTTACCTAGCATATTTTTGGATACAAAAGTGTCTGAATTGAAAATTGAATTAGTACCAATTGTTTGCAAATATCTAGATGTGTTTCCAAAATAGTTACCAAGGCTACCACCAATTATAGAAGTTGAGTTGCTATTGAGTTATTAATGGGAACTTCACCGATATCGATAGCTCTATATAGAATGGCTCCGATAGAGTTGAAAGAGTTGAAAGCTCAGTTGCAAGAGTTAACAGATAGAGGATTTGCACGACCTAGTTTCTCTCCCTAGGGTGCACCAGCTTTATTTGTAAAGAAGAAAGCTGGAACAATGAGAATGTGTATTGATTACCGATAGCTCAATAAAGTTACAATCAAGAATAAGTACCCACTGCTGCGAATTGATTATCTATTTAATCAATTGAAGGTTGATCTGGGATCGGGCTATTATTAGTTGAGAGTCAAAGATTTAGATGTGTCGAAAACTGTGTTCAGAACCAGGTATGGGCATTATGAATTTCTTATTATGCCATTCAGATTAACTAATGCTCCTGCAATTTTTATGGATTTGATGAATAGAATCTTTAGACTGTATTTAGACAAATTTGTTGTTGTATTCATTGATGACATTCTGATCTATTCACGAGATGATTCTGAGCACGAGAATTGTGCTACAAATATTGAGAAACAAGCAATTGTTTGCTAAATTCAATAAATGCAAGTTTTGGCTCTAAGAAGTTGGATTTTTGGGACACATGATTTTAGCGGAAGGCATCAGAGTTGACCCAAGTAAGATTTTAGCAATTGTCGAATGCAAACCACCAAGAAATGCGTCTGAAGTCAAATGTTTTGAAGGATTAGCTGGTTATTATCGACATTTTGTTAAAAGATTCTCGATAATCACTACACCGATGACTTGATTGTTATAGAAAGATGTAAAGTTTGAGTTGTTTGAGAAATGCCAACAGAGTCTTGAGAACTTGAAAGTAGTGTTAACTGAGGCACTGATTTTGGTTAACTTGAATCGGGTAAAGAATTTGTGATTTATAGTGACGCATCATTGAACGATTTGGGTTCTGTCTTGATGCAAGAGGGTAAAGTGATAGCTTACGCTTCTAGACAATTGAAGCCACATGAAAAGAATTATCCAATGCATGATTTGGAGTTGGCCCCCATTGTGTTTGCATTGAAAATTTGGCGACATCATTTATACGGTGAAAAGTTTCACATCTTTACTGATCACAAAAGCTTAAAGTATATAATGACTCAAAAGGACTTGAATTTACGACAACGAAGATAGCTTGAGTTATTGAAAGATTATGAGTTAGTGATTAATTATCATCCGGGGAAAGCTAATGTAGTTGCAGATGCTCTGAGTAGAAAATCTTTGTTTGCTTTGCAGGTGATGAATACTCGATTGACCTTATCAGATCAGGGTTTGATATTAGCTAAATTAAAAGCTAAATCGATACTTTTTCAGCAAATTTGTAAAGCACAAAAATATGACAGTGAACTACAAGCTAAACGAGTACAGTGTGAATCAACTCTTGATTTAGAATTTCAGATTGGAATTGGTGATTATTTAATGTTCCGAGATAGAATTTGTGTACGGAGAAATTCTGAGCTTATTCAGAAAATTCTACACGAGGCGCACAGTGGTTGCTTATCTATTCATCCGGGGAGTACTAAGATGTACAATGATTTAAAACAATTTACTGGTGGTCGGGCATGAAACGAGACATTTCAAAGTTTGTGTCAAGATGTTTAGTTTGTCAACAAGTTAAAGCTAAACATTAAGTACCTTCTGGATTATTACAGCCTGTAATGATAACTGAGTGGAAATGAGATAGAGTTATGATGGATTTTGTATCGGGGTTACCCCTATCTCCGAAGAAGAAAGATGCTATCTGGGTTGTTTTAGATTGTTTGACAAAATTTGCACATTTCATTCTAGTACATACAGACTATTAACTTGATAGATTGGCTAATTTGTACATTTTTTAGATCATTAGATTGTACGGGGTGCCATTTTCAATTATTTTGGATAGAGATTCGAGGTTTACGTCGCGATTTTGTAAGAATTTGCAAGAAGCTTTGGATACGCGGTTGCATTTTAGTACCGCATTTCATCCACAAATCAAAGGTCAATTCGAAAGAATTATTCAGATTCTCGAAGATATGTTGCGTTTTCGTGTTTTAGAATTTGAAGGCAATTGGGAGGAATATCTACCGTTGCTTGTATTCGTGTATAACAATAGTTTTCAATCGAGCATAAAGATGGCACCGTATGAAGCATTATATGGTCGTAAATGGCGAACTCCCTTGTACTGCTCCGAGCTTAGTGAGAAAAATATACACGGGGTTGATTTGATTAGAGAAACTGAAGAGAAAGTGAAAGTAATTTGCGATAGTTTGAAAGCAGCTTCAGATCGACAGAAATCATATGCGGATTTGAAACATAAAGACATTGAATTTTAGATCAGCGATAAAGTATTTTTGAAGGTATCTCCGTGGAAAAAAATTCATCAATTTGGTCGTAAAGGAAAATTGAGTCCGCAATTTATTATGCCGTATGAGATTATCGAGAAAATAGGGCCAATAGAATATTGGCTAGCTTTACCGTCAAAATCAGAAAAGATCCACAATGTGTTTCATGTGTCAATGTTGCGTCGATATAGATCAGATCGATCTGTCACATTTACTTTCTTCGACTAAGATTGAAATTCAGCCTAATATGACGAATAGTGAAGAACCGATCAAAATTCTGGCTAAAGAAATCAAAGAATTGAGAAATAAATGCATAGCTTTAGTAAAGGTTCTTTGGCAACGGCACGGTATCGAGGAAGTTACGTGGGAACCTGTGGAAGCTATGAGAAAACAGTACCCTAACCTATTCACTTGTAAGATCTTTGGGGACAAAAATCCCTAATGGGTAAAGTTGTAATAGCCCATTTTTAGTCAAATCAGAACAATAATCTCAAGACCACAAATCTGAAATCAAAATTATTATTTTATTATTATTTTGAATTCTATAGTATGACAAAAATATTGTGTGAAAATTTCGTTAAGAAATTTTTATCATTTGAGTGGTCAATTTGATAAAAAGGACTAAATCGCGTAAAGTGCAAAAATAGTGTTCTAATAGCTAAATGTGCCTAATAGCTATAGAACATTAAAGTAAAGGTTCTTATTTGAAATTAGACCATTGACATGTTGAGTGGACAATTAAGGACATCATTTATTTAATTTAAAATGTTTTAGTAAAGGTTATATTGTAAATTAAAAATTAAATGATAGAAAAATATGTTAAACAAAGTTATCATCTTTGTTTTTCATTCCAACACCAAAAATACAAAGAAAAAGAGAAGCCATGGAAGCTTTCTAGGGTTCGGTCACTTTATAGCTCAATTTGTAAGTGAATTTTATTCCTATGTTTTTTATATCGTTGCAACTAGGTCTAGCTAGCCCAAGGACTATTTTGCAGAACTGTTAAAGTTCAAGGTTTTTTCATTGATGAATTCATGTGTATTTTGATGTTTCATGATAGATTTTGTATGCTTGTTGTTAGATAAACAACATTTGTTAAATGATTTTTAGTAAAATGTCCAAATAGGGATTAAATTTTGAAATGTGTAAAATTCATGGTTAAATTGTGAAATAAATGAAAAATATGGGCTCAAAGGACCTAATTGAAATTTGGCTAGCATGGGTTTAGATGGAATTGCATGAATTTGTGTTTTTATGATATAATGACTAAATTGTAAAAATGTTGAAATAGTAGGGGCAAAAATGTAATTTTGCCATAATATGATTTTTGGATTAAATTGAATAGAGTGATGATTGAATAAGTTAAATTTGATTTCATATAGATCAAGAAAAGCAAAATTCAGATTTAGTTCGGGGGAAAAATAAGGTTTTGGACTAGTCTATCCGTTCTGTCGTTTTAACGATTGAGGTAAGTTCGTATGTAATAAGCATTGTTATATTTGGGTTTTAAATGTTTTGATATTGCATAATTTTTTAATACGACCTTGCAGACATTTTCAATGATGATTGGGCTAGTGAGAAATCCCTGTTGAACCATAGGAATAGTTTAGGATACAAATGTCACAACATTAGGGTTACTGTGATTATGTGATCCGGGTGCTGGTCCTGTACATCCTACCGGTGGCTGAGTATACTGGCATGTGTTGCAGTTACTTCATAGCTTGTGTGAGCAGCACCGTGTAGCTACGTCTTGACTGACAGCTTGTGTAAGCAGGCTCGTTGATAGCTCGAGAGTGAGCATTATATGTGATATGTGATTGAGATAGCTTCGACTATATGTGTGGCACTTAGGGTGCAAGATTCCCCAGTATCTGATAGTATTTCAAATGGTTCAACGGGTATAACCTAGATGTGGATGAGTGTGAGATTGATACGATTTGGTACAGATATGTACAGAAACTATACGAGCATTGAATGGGAGAGACTTGCAAATTTCATAACTAACCGTGTGAATGAAAACATGGTGGGTTAATGGTTCAATATGAGACATGTTATAATATGTTTAAATATTTAAATCTTGCAAAATTTGTAAGTTATGTTTATTGCTATACGAACTTACTAAGCCTTATAGGTTACTTTGTGTATTTTTTTGTGTTTTATAATGTTAACAAAGCTAGCTTGGATTCGAGGATCGTCAGAGACTTCATCACACTATCAAGCTATCTTTTGGTACTTTTGAGTTGTGTATACGGTTATATGGCATGTATAGGAACTTTGGTCATTTTGGTATATGTGTTGGTAATTAATTTAGTCAATTGAGTTGGCTTGTAAATGATAAGTGTTTGGTTTTGTATATAGCCATGTGAATTGGCTTATTTTGGTTGGTTTGGTTGTGTAAATATTTGTACAAATAGTCATGTTGATATGTGGTTGGAAATGGCTATATTCATGCTTGTTGTGAATTGGTAAATTGAGATTAGTATGCTTGTAATTATAGGTACATTAGTGCATAATGGAATATAACCAATTAGATGATTGAAGAATTATTGAATTAGTATGAATTGAATGCATTATTGTAATGCTTGGGTGACTTGTGATGAATGGTACAGAATTAGCATGAATTAGGCTTGGTTAAGATTGATTTGGATGTCTATTTATGTCTTGTTATGTGCCAATTGGGTTGGTGTAGGTATATGCAAATTTAGGTGGCAAAATGGCTTGGTAAATAGTTTATTTTTGTCCACACGGGCAGAGACACGAGCGTGTGTCTCAGCCATGTGTGACACACTGTCAAGTTACATGGCCGTGTGTTCCTTGCAGCATTTAATGATAACATGTTAGTGAGCTACACAGGGTAGTCACACGGGCGTGTGGTTGGCCGTATGACCCAAGCTAGAGAGTTACACGGGGTACAACACGGCCTGGGACACGGCCATGTGCTCCCATTTCGAATGTCCACATAGGCTGTGACACGGGCGTGTCTTTTGGCAGTGTGAGACACATAGCCTGGCCACACGGGCGTGTGTCCCCTGTATATGAGAATTTTCAATGTTTTCTTAAAATTTTCCTAAGTTATCGGTTTTGTCGCAAATCACTCTTAAAGCATGTTTTGGGCCTCATAGGCTCATATTAGGGACAATGTGATGGATATTGATTAATAATTACATGAAATTGAAAAATGCATGTAAAATGTATGTTTATTTGTGTAATAGGTCTAGTAATGCTCCATAACCCTATTCCAGCATTGAATATGAGTAAGGGGTGTTACACGTGTGCCTACAGGACACGGCTATGTGTCCAGAACACACGCCCATGTGAAAATTAACTAAAATCCTCAAATTCAGCCACATGGCCGTTCGGCCAGGCCGTATGGCACCAAGATTTGCTCAAGAACCTTAATTCCCAAATGCACATGGCTATGTGAACAGCTCATGTGCGGCACAAGCCAGTGTGGCCACCCGTGTGGTCATGAAACCACAACGAACCTAGCTACAAAACATTCATTTGTTGCCAAAATGATCCCCCAACCCTCGATAACTTATAAATAAACCAAAAGCACACATAATTTCAAGCCATTCCACGAAAATTGGCCCTTCGATTGGTCAATTCCAAAAGCACACAAATTATGTCAAATTACACGGAAACAATTTAGAAATTCGATAACAAAAAGGAAGGGTCTCCAAACACACACCTTAGACAGAAAAACGAGCACCCAAAATTGTTCGACTCATTCCACCAAGTCAATTCAGAAACCTCAATTAAATAAACCAACTGAACTATATAAGACTTTCAATTATGAATCAAAAAGAAATTAAAGCAATTCCATCGCCAATCCAAGAGAAAAACCTACCTCATTCAGAATGCGATTAATCAAAAGGCACAATTATTGTCTCCCTTTAGACGAAAAACAAGAATGAAAAAACAAAAGTGGCAAGAAACAACCAAAAAAAATGTGTGAAATAGGCAGAAGAGAACGTGAGAAAAGAGTTTTCTTACCTCTTTCCAAAAAGAATAATACATAAAAATAAATAAATAATTTAATACTTAAAACAAATCTAAGATAAAATAAAATAAAAAAATAATTCCTTAGAACAACTATGAGGATTTGAACCTGGAATCCAAAGGTCAACTAACACAAAACCAGCCACTAGACAAATAGGCCCATTCTAACATTAGATCACGAAAATAGCCACAATAAATCAACCTACTCACTTACCCTACCCACAAAGCTCAAAACTTCTAACCCCATATTCCGAAGTGATATATATTGATGTTAAATTCAGATCGTACAAACTTACCTGGCCAAATCGCAGAAATGTCGAATTACAGAGATTTTTTGGTAATTTTCCATTCCACTCGATTTTCAACTCGATCCTGATTTAAATTAATAATTTTATTCAATTTATTAATTTAGATAGAAAACAATTTATTCTCTGCAATTTAGTCATTTTTAGCATTTTTATAAAATTACCCCTAATATTTTACTTTTATTCAATTTAGTCCTTGAGCCTAAAACATGCAATTTTACTATTTTCATTGCAAATTCCTAATAGCCAAATATTTTTAACTTCTATTTCATCCTATTTTTGCAACAATTTCACACCAAGTCCTTGTATTTTTACTATTTTAACAATTTAATCCCTAATCGGTAAATTCATCAAAAATCACTTAATAAAATACTTATAAATAACAACTAATACTTCAAATTCATCCCTTAACATCTAAAATCATAAAGATTCATCAATGATAACATTCAAAATCTTTAACAATTTCAAAAACGGAAGTACGAGCTAGCTGAACCTAATTATAACGATCTCAAAAACATAAAAATTATTAAAAACAGACCTCAAAATCTCCCCATGCATAGAAAATTGATTTGCCGAATCTCCTTTCTCCAAAAATGAAGTTCTTCCTGTCGAAGAAGAAGAACACAAAACAAAATTTAGTTTTGTTTTTTGTTTTTTTCTTAATTAATATTTATTATTTAATTTATTAATATTAAAATATATCATATCAACTAACAAAAATAATCACCAACAGCCTACTCAACTATAATATGGTATATTTACCATATTATTCCATAAATTTACTTCTTCATAGCTATTAAACATATTTATTAGTAGAATTCAACTTTTATACTTTTTACGATTTAGTCCTTTTTAATTAATTCACTACCAAAACATTAAAATTTCTTAACGAAACTTTAATACAACCTTAATGACACCCTGTAAATATTTATAGAAATATTTACAGCTCGGTTTATGGAAATAAGGTCCCGATACCTCATTTTCTAAAACCACTTGAATTTAGGGTCTTGCCACTTGACTTTAGGGTCTTACCACTTGAACTTAATTAATCATTTATATAACATAAATTACCATATCAAAAACCTTTTTAAAACTATATTTGACTTGTAAATATTAAATATTAATAATTACAAACTTACTCATTGGATTTGTGGCCCCAAAACCTTTATTTTCGACACCACTGAAAAACGAGCTATTACAGATATGGTGCCATAAGTGTAGTATATTTATTTTGTATACTTTTATTTTTCGAACAAATTGGTTTAACAATAACATCTATAAATTACACTAATACCCTTTGTATATTGTTCTCAAGTTTTGTATGCAAAGCAAAATGGAAGAAAATATTGGCTCATTGGCTACATAATGTTTAACTGATACTAAGCGGTATTACGTGGTCAAATCATAATACGGAAAGACAAGTTGTATTAGTAGATTAACCTAAACATGTCATTATTTTGTTAGCCATAGATATACCATATTGATTGAAAGACTAATATGTTATCTTCTTAGTCCAATTGGGTAGATGCTTTGTTTTGAGCATTGGAGTGGATGACTCACAGAAGATAGAGCCATAGATATGACTAACTAGTCTAACAATACAATGGATAGGACCCAAGTAGAATAGATTTGAGATTTGTTTATGGATATATTCACTTGTTGCTTTCATAGTGTGACATACCTTAATCTTGAGTGGATGATGGACTATGTATATGTGACTTGTATACTTTGATGTATGTAAAAGTCTGGCTTCATATAGATAAGGAACTAAAATCTAGTGCATTAGGTAGACAATTTCTATAGTATGTAGCGTAATTCACAATAGTCGAATTAATAACCCAACTAATGGGTAACTGATATCCTTTCATTGACATTACAGGATAGATGAAAAGTAAATGTGGTCACGAGTCGTTTATCTTTGTGATAAATGACATAATTACTATTTGATGGTAATTGACTTTTCATGAAGAAAGAGATAGTGGTTACCATGAGATAAAATAGGATCATATTGGGAGAACGGATTTATCCCAAATAGATTAAGGATTACCTATACGAGTAACACATTGACGACAAGGTTATTGGATGAGTACTAATTAAGTAGCTTTTGTAATGGTATGTAATTAAAGAGAGCTTAGTCACGATATATAGCGGAATGACTTCGTGACTAAATAAGTTTATAATTAATAGGCAAAAAATTGGAACTAAATTATTTGAGTCCTTATTACATATGTCCAATCGGTCCATTCGTTAGCTCGTTGAAACTATAAATAAATTACATGTAGAACCAAATGAATGTAAATAAATAGAAACGATTAAGTTAGAAAAAATGAGTCACATTCACAAATGAATGCATTTTCTCATTGAGATAGAAATGACTTGAGAATTAATTTAAAGTTTTTGAATTATTATTTAATTAATTATAATTAAATAATTGAAGTTCGAAATGGAATTAAATTAATTAGTCATCACAAATATGTTGAATATGTCAATTAAATATATTTCCCTATAAATTCTTTTACAGTAAAATTGTTATGACTTATAACGAAATTAGAATTGGGTTGAGAAAACTATTTAATTGAAAAATGAATTTAGTTAATTTGATTAATTTAATTTATTAATTAATATTTATTTTAGAAATAGAAAACAAATATTGGGTTGGATTAAATTATAAAGTGTGGGTCAAAAATTTAGGAAGCAAATATAATTGGTCTAAATACATGAGAGGTTGATCTGCCATAATCCATTATGGAAAATTAAGCTATTTTCACTACCTAAGGAGCTTGTATTCAAGTACTTTTATGTTTTTTACATTCATTTTAAGAAGTATTCAATTTTTAGTTGTGGTGGAATAAATTGAGCTTCTTGTAATGTTTTATGACCTATTAGGCCTATTTAAGCCTAAGGTGGAACTAACAAGTTAAACGAGTGTGTAGAAAACAACCTAAGCCAAGAAGTCAATAGCCTGGCCTCAATGTTTCAACATTCATCATGGAAGTCGTGACATTCGAAGCTACCTTAACACTTAGCCAAATTTTCAACCAAGATCCATACGGTAAGCTTATTGGCCTCAAAGTCGTGACATTGAGATAGCAAAGTCGTGACATTCAACCCAGTCCTAAAGATCAAGTAATTTCTTTACAAAGTCATGAAATTGGTTAGTGAATGTCGTGATATTGGACTTGACAAGCCAAAAATCCTACAAAGGTGTTTCCATCCATACAATCTCATTTCACTTGTAATTTAGATTGTAAGCGACCTAATTAGGTCATACTACACTTAGAATATAAATATTACATTAAACCATCAGTTTAAAGAGCTCATTTTAGGGTTTTAGATTGTAGTTTAGTTAGATTTAAGATTTTTCCAATTCTTGTTTTTAGTACTTTTCAAATTTCAATTCACTTTCTTTCTGATTTTTATTCGATGTTCACTTTTACTTTATTTTCGTTCGCACTTCATTCCAAAGTAATAATCAACATGTTTAGCGAGTTAGCACAGTTGTTCCGTCAATCACAAGTTTTGGATTCATCGGGATTCTTGAGAATTTCTTACCCTTCTTTTTATCGTGTTGCATTGTTTTAATGTTTGATAATTGGGTAGGATTATTTGCATATAGAACGGCTCATAACTAAATCTCTAGGAAGGTTGGTTGACTGAAGTGGGCGTTGTTAGCTTAGAGCTAGGGTTCATAAACCAATTAATTGCATTAATGTGCTTAACCCTAGAATTGAAAACTCTAGGAAGTCATTTAGGAAGATGAATCTGGAAGGGTATTCTACATAGAACCAATTCAACTTAGCCCATTTTAGTTCCATCAAGCCAAAAGATCAGTGGACTAAGTCAATTAATTTAATTTAATTATAAGTCAAAAGGTATTAATTAGGTTAATTCTTAATTAATTGGTAAAATTGCCGACTTGCGGTTAATCACAACCATGGATGTTAATCACCCTTCTGCATGTTAAACTTGATTGTTAATTTGGAATTTTTATTATTTATGCACTTTTGTATTTTTTGCTTTAAAATCTTAATTTTAGTTTCTAACCATAATATAATGAGTAGAGTAGTAGCCACCTAGACCTAGCTTATTATGTTAGGATTTACTATTGATTTAGTTTAAATATGCCTCCCTTGGGTTCCATTAGAATACTTCCAAAGTGTTTTGCTGTAATTAACTATATTACAATTTGACATGTACACTTGCTACCATACATATTTTCATATTCAATTACATATATTTTGAAGCCCTTGTACACGCATGTCGAGACACAGTCAGAGGCCCAATACTACCCATCATGAATATGAAGAAGTGGCAACTCTAGTGATAGTTACTATGGTGTGCCACCCACCACTACTCTTAGAGAGAATAGTGTTTCTATTAAATAAATATTATTTGTGTTATAATTATTCAACCATGTTTCTTCTATCTCTCCCTATAAATAGATGGTATTGGTATAGCTATTAACAAAAGTTCTTACGTAGAAGTTTCATATATTGTTATTCTATAAGAAAGTAGTGGAAATTTATTTTCTAAGAATAAATTATATTTTTTGGGAATTACAATTTCTATCGGTTTTTATTTGAGAGAAGTACTTATCTATGAAAAGTAATAAATCATTTCTAGTTTTGTGTTTGGTTTTTGTTGCTTGAGCTCACACTCAACACAATTCAGGGTACAAGGATAGCAGAGAAGGTCGTTAATTGAAAGCCGAGAACGATACAAGTCCATTTCACACAAAGCACATGTACTTTTCTAGAAAAAGTTTATTACTATAAATATCACAAACTGGGTCGATTTTAAATTTTTTAAACTTCTGCTATGACTAAAAACCGTTTTCTAAACTGGATTTTTTCAACAGCTCTTTTTTCATTTAATGAAGAAAAATGCTTAGAATGCTACCAAGCTCATCTATCTAAGGCATTTTATTGGAAAAAAAATTGATTCGAAAATGGTTTTCTTTCACAGCAAAAAAAAAAAAAAAGAATTTTAAAAATCAACCTGGTTTGTGATACTTATAGCAATAAACCCTAGACTGAATTCACACCTTGTTTTTGGATAGACAGATCCTTGTCGTTCCCGGTTTTCAACCAAACGACCTTCTCCGTTATTCTCATACCATGAACTGGTTTGAGTGTGGGCCCGAATGAATCGAACAAACATAGAACTAGAAATATTTTTTTCTTTAATGTGAAAATAAATATCTCTTCTTAAATAAAAACTGACAGAATTTGTAACACCCTAAACCCGGCCCAGACGTTACGGCTAAGTCCGGTGTGTCACATCACCTACAACTAACCATATTACCTAGTTACTAAGATTAGAGTGAGCTTTGCAAAACTGATATTTAAGTCTTAAGAGAAATTTTCGGTTTATTGATGAACGTCCTATTCAGTACTAGTTATTAAGAACTTAATTAAATAACTGCAGTCCATGTGGCCACTCTGAATCCCTCCCAGCTCCAAGTCCACCGATCTAAGGCTCACCTGCATGGATGGGAAGAAAGTAGTGAGTTTGGAAACTCAGTGTGTAAGGAAAGCCCATCCAGAGCCCAAATCAGTTCAAGCCCACTGGACCTAAGCCCTATCCAGTCTCAGTAATTACTGGGCCGAAACCCTATCCAGATACAGTAAACTGGGCCTTAGCCCTTTTCGAATAACAGTACGGCCCATAGACCCATTTTAGTAGTAGAACATATATTAATTATGAATGCAAGCCCATTATATGTGGGGAGACTACTCAACCCACCCAACCGCTACACTTCACCCGTACCAGCCCTACGCTCCAATTGGGGAATAACTCAACCCATCCAGCCTTACACTCCACAGTTGCAGCATAGCTACTCAGATAACAGAAAAATGAGGCAAAGCCCCCAGTACATGGTCAATCCACTTTCAGAACTTCCTCCATCAATAACCCAGCCCCATGCAACAGATATTCATGATATGGCATACAGTAAACAGAAACAGTGAATCATGCATTTCAGTCAAATTTAGCCCTAGGGGTATAACAGTCATTTAGCACCTAGGGGTAAAATAGTCACTTCACACCTACAAGGATGTTTCAGTAATTATACCAATTTTTAGGGTTTTCATGCACATTTTGATCAGTGATAGACTACCTTTTACCTCGGTAGCTTATTTAGCCCATTTTAGCAGATTACAGTCATTGGGCCCTAAAACCACTAATGGGCCCTATAGTGCCAATTAGCTAATTTAGCCCATCTAGTCCAAATTTTTCGATTGATTTACCTGTTTTACCAGTTTTAGACCTACAATCTACCAGTATGCATTTATTGCCTATTTTTACCCATATGGCCCCGTAAGCCCCTTGGGCCCAGTTTCAGCCCATCAAGGCCCAATTTACCGAAGTGCACGAAATTGCACATTTAACTAACTTACCGCTCGCGATTACAGATCCAATGATTCCCAAACAACTTATGAGCGTTCGCATGCTCACAAGCCCACGAAATGCCAGAATTTCAGCATTTCGGCTTTTGCCGAATTGAACTACAAGAGGGTGTTCAATACACACCTGATTTGCGAGACTGCTAACGAGATCTCCGACAATATCCTACAATCAATTACTAGACACATCAGATCCAAAATACAATGACAATCTCCAAAATTTTACTTACCATAATCGGCCATCACCACCTAAGGCCCTTGAGATCTTACCTTTGCCGAAACTAGTGACTAGATCTAGATCTAATCGTTCCAAAGGTCCAAGCCTCTTATGCTCCTTGCTAGATCACCCCTTCCACAACAAGTACACATAAAACCAATTAAAAGAACTTTCTTTACCTATCATCACATTTGACAGCCTCCCTAAAGAGTTTAAGGATTTCAGCTTTTCTTAAATTCAAAGGTAACGAGTAGATCTGATATGTCGCGTACTTACCACAGGTTTTCCTTAATCAAGGCAATTTTTCTACTAAGATCTGATGCAGATATAGCCCCTAAACACTAGCAGAATTCGAATCTTAGAGATCTAAGGATTCGGCTATATATCCCTAAAAACTATGGTGTTTTCGAATTTTTAAGTGGTGAAAGAAGATATGATTTGAGGCTATGGTTGGAGGGGTGTTTGTCGATAGAGCCTAAGGGTTTGGAGAGTATGAAATTCAGCTATAAGTGAGGAAAAAAAAAGGGGGTTTAGCTATAGGCAAATCGGCACAGGAAGCAACCTTTCGGGATTTTGACTTTTAGTAGTTGATGAGTTTGAGAAGAAAAGAGTGACAATTTCTATTTTTGAAGGGAAGAAAATAAAAGATGAGGGAGGAGGAGAGGTGATTTTGGCTAAAGAGAAAAAGAAAAAGAAAGAATGGAAGAGAGGAGAAGAGAAGGAAGAATTCGGCACTTAGGAGATCTAACTTTGAGTTTTCGGCTTTTTGCAACACTAAGAAGAGAATAGAATGAAAGTGAAGGCTCTAGGTGGCTAACCCTAATTTGGCAAGACAAAAAGAAAATAAAGCTTGCCCTAATGGCCATTCAAACCAACGGCCCAATCCCCCTAAGGCCCTAGCCAAATGCTACCTAAGCCCTATCACATGCTCGGCACATGCACAAAAATAAAAGTACCATCTGCTTACCTTGCGACTTGAACTCTGACCCTTAAACTCAGTCCACACGCCACTTTTTTAAGAACTTAGTGGCACCACCTTGCCACTTTACCACGGCCCTCTTTGTGTCTCAACTTACTAACTTTTTCTTAAAGGCCCACTTAACCAAGCCCCTTTCATTTAAAAACTGAAGTTGATATTTCTACCAGGTTTTAACTTAGGCTTTTTCTCCTAAGGGCCCACTAACACATTTAAACATAATTTCAGTATCCAAAACACCAAAATTTCAAAATTTCACCAAAATCACAAAAATCCTAAAAAATCCTAAAAATCAGGGCGTTACACAAGCCCAATACTTCTAGGCCCAAATTTAGGGTGTTACATAATCATTATTTCAGAAAATATATTTATTTCTTAGAGAATAAAAATATCTCTATTTTTGAGAAGAATAACGGTATCTGAAAGTTGTGTTAATAGTCCTACCGGTGCCATCTATTTATAGAGAGAGAAGGTAAAACCCTTGTTGAATTATAGAAGTTTATTTCAACTAGAAAAACGAACTCCTAGTCTAACTAGAAGTATAGGTAACAGAAACCCTAGTTAATATTACTAGGGTTTGCCTATTTCCCATATCGGGTCTAATTAGAAGTACTTCCTGAACCTTTAACCAAAAAAATTTTTAATTTGGTCCAACCTGATTTTTTTTTCTATTTCCCAAAATAAACTTTAATATATTTCCAATTAAATAATCTTCTCAACCCAATTCTAATTCCATCAAAATCATGACAACTTTATCGTAAAAGAATCTATGAGAAAATATATTTAATATTTCTTCATTCAATGGTTCACTATGACCAAATGATTTATTTCTATTTTTGAAATTCATTTAATTCGAAAAACATTAATTTATTTTCAGGTCATTTTCATTTTTTTCATTTTCATTTTCATTTTCATTTTGGAGAAAACCACATTCATTTTCATTTTGGAGAAAACCACATTCATTTCCAAATTATTCCATTTCTCCATTCTTCATTTTCATTATGGAGAAAACCATAATCAATTCCAAATGTTTCCTATTTCTCCATTTTTACCATTTCTATTAATTTATGTTCATTTGATTCAACATGCAATTCATTTCTGGTTTAAACAATCTAGTGGAAGGACTAATTAGACATATGCAATTGAGCTTCAAACGATTTATAAATAAATTACAGGTTTTTGCCTATTAATTATAAACTTATTTAGTCAAGAAGTCATTCCACTATAGTACCGTGATTGAGCTCTTCCCAATGGCATACCGTTATGAAAACAACACAATTAGTGCTCGTCTAATAACCTTGTCATAAGTGTGTTACCTTCATAGGATATCCTTAATCTCTTTAAGATAATATATATTCTCCTAATATGATCCTATTTTATCTTATGGTAATCAGTACATATTCCTTCATTAAAAGTGAATTACCATCAAACAGTAATCAAGTCATTCATCACAAAGATGAATGTCTTATGACCACGTTTACTTTTCATCAACCATGTAATGCCACTGAGAGGATATCATTTACCCATGTCTCGGGCTTTAGATTCCATTGTTGTGAATGATGCTAAATAATGCAAAATTTGTATATCAAACACACCAGCTTTCTGTTCTTTATCTATTTGAACTCAAGTTTTTACTTACATCAAAGTATACGAGTCACGCATACATAGTCCATCATCCACTTAGGATTTAGGTATGTCATACTATGAACGTCACAAGTGAATCAATCAATAAGTGGATTAATGATCTATTCTACTTAGGTTCAATCCGATATACTGTCAATCTAGTCAGTCACATCTATGTCTCTATCTTCTAGGAGTCATCCGCTCTGATGCCTAAGACAAAGCATCTCCCCAATTGGACTTGATAAACGAAATATTAATCTTTCAATCAATTTGCTCATTCTCGATTAGAGTAAGAACATTTTTAGGTTAAGAACATTTTTAGGTTCTTTTACTAATATAAGTTGTCTTTTTGTATCACGATCCGACCACGTAATACCACTTAGTATTAGTTAAACATTAGAAAACCAAGGAGCAACATTAGTTCAGAATGGGTTTTCTTCTTTCAATGTTGAAGGTGCCACGTTGAAGGTGAAAAGCTTCTTCCCTCCATGTTGTGGCCTCCTCTCTTCATGTTGAAGTTGGAAGGGTTCTTCTTGTCATGTTGATGTTGCAAAGTTCAAAATGGCTCCTCTCACCACATCGAAGTTGCAAAGGGTTCATCCCACTATGTTGATGTTGCAATGTTTAGAATGAGTCCCCCTCTCATCATGTTGGAGTTTCTCATCATGTTGAGGGTATAAAACTTCTTCCCTCTATGTTGATGGTGTAAAGTTCATAATATATTGAAGTTGCAAAGGTTGTTCCTGCCATGTTGATGTTGCAAAGTTTGGAATGGACCCTCCTCTCGCCATGTTAATGTTGCAAAGTTTAAAATGGGCCCTCTTCTCACCATGTTAAAGTTACAAATGTTCTTCCTTCCATTTTGATGGTGCAAAGTTTGGAATGGGCTCTCCTTTCACCATGTTGAAGTTGCAAAAGTTTTTCTTACCATGTTGATAGTGCAAAGTTTAGATTGGGCTTCCCTCTCACCATGTTGAAGTTGAAAAAGTTCTTCCTGCCATGTTGATGGTACATTTCAAAATAGACCCTCCCTTCGCCATGTTGAATTGAAAAGTTCTTCTCGTAATGATGATGGTGCAAAGTTTGGAATAGGACATCCTTTCACCATGTTGAAGTTGCAAAGGTCTTCTTGCAATGTCGATGTTGAAGAAAAATGGAATCGATATCAATCTCGCCATGTTGATGCTGGAAAAGTGGAACAAATCTCTATTTCTCTATGGTGATGCAAAAAAAAAAACTAGAATTGATCTCCGTCTTGTCAAATTAGTGCTGAAAAAAATCAAGATTGATCTCTACCACACCATATTGATGTTGAAAGAAAAAATAAGGCAACTCTAAGTCGTACCATGTCGATTTGAAGAACCAAAATTGATCTTGACTAGCGTATCATATACCTCGACCATCACCAAAGTCTTGGCCGAACGATATAACACGTTTTTGGTCCAATCCCAATATTTGTCGAAGTCTTCAAAAATCTCAACTCTCTTTTCCTTCTTGATTGTGCATCTTCGACTTTGATGGTGGATGGATAGGAATTCTCCTTGTGATCTTTGGTATATACCATGATGAGCTTAAAAAAATAAAGCACAAAAGTATTTTTTTTTTAATTACAAAAAGAAGCCTTCAATTGGAACATCAGAAATCCATAGGTGTTATTTGTTTATGGTGATGCGCAACCATATATTAAAGTATCATCCAACTTGGACTAAGGGCATGTTCAGCTGTGCTTTTGAGGACTTTTCCCTCAAAAAGCACTTTTTACTCCAAAACATTCCTAAACAAGCAACGGGTGAGTGAAATTTTTAACTTAGAAAAGTGCTTTTCTTTTCAAAAGTACTTTTGGTTGGCTATTTACATTTTTATTCTCTAGTTGTCTTCTCCCAAAACACACGGTAGAACCCCAATTTTTTCTTCATTTTCTCTTTCAAGGTTTTTTTTTTATCTGGTTCTCTTCTTTTTTATTTTCTTCAAGGTTGTTGTTGCGTTCCCTCTCTTTCTTTCTACTCCCCTAATCTCATCTTCTCATTTTAACTCTCAATTTAATTTTTTTAATTTTTTTTCCATTTTAGGTTGTTCCTGTTTCATTCTTCCACCGGTAAGCTTATTTTCTTCTATGATTGTTTTAGTTGCTCTCTTCTTCTCTTCGTCTCTTTAATTGTTCCTTATGCTTAGTTTAGTTATTTTCTGTGACTATTTTGGCTTATGAAAGAATTAGTTTTTTAACTATTGATATTAGATTGGAATATTTCAATCTCTGATTTATGATGAAACAAGAAAACAAAATCTTGCAGCAATTGATTGTTTGATTTTTTTAACGAGATGGGGCTCATTTATTTTTTCGGAGTTTTCTTGTGACAAATTTTTTCCTTCAAAGGGCAATGATGATGTTGAGGGGTTTTTATTTTTATTTTTTATCTTTTTTTTTTTCACATCCATTCCATGTTCTCTGAGTTTATATGAAGATTGAGTTACATAGGTTGCTATTGTTAATTGATGTTGGTTTCACTACTCTATATTTAGATTGTTAAGTAGTTTCATTAAGTGTGTAACACCCCAAACTAGGCCTGGACGTTATGGCCGGATTAGGAGATGTCACATGGTAGTGTGTTTGAAAAATCATAGCTTTGCTTAACCCAATTTCTGTTTAGAAACTTTGCATTATTACTTATTAATTCCAAAAATCGTGTTATTTAATCAGTCGAAAGTTTTCAAAATGTTTATTTACGGTGGAAGCTTATAAAACAGTTTGCGTACTCATTGGTATTTTTGTTAAAACGTTGTTTCCTTTGAAAACTCGAGTTTTCCTAGTACCAGCAGTTATAACCAAAACAATAAAAATACCAAATTAAAAATAAAAAGCCAAAGAGGCCATGATACAGTAAAATACCCCAGAATAAAATCAAAATCATTATTAAGTACTAAATAGAATGAAATAGGTCATGTGGCCATCGTTGAGTCCTCCACTGCACCGATCCACCTATGTCTGGGGATTACCTGTACAGATAAATCAAAAGGGTGAGTTTATGAAAACTCAGTGTGTAATCCCATATAAAACAACAGATAGAGAGCAATTACAGTCTGGGCCTAAGCCCTTTTCAGTACCAGATTAAGTTTCAATTAGGGCCTTAGCACATCTCAGTACAGGGGCAGTCATGCATTAGGGCCTTGGCCCTCTATAGTATCAGTAATCAGTACAGTATCAGATATGCAATCACAAAATCCTACCCAGCCAGGCTCTACACACCATCTTCGTCCAACCCTACACTCTATGTGGGGATATAATCAACCCACCCATCCCTACACTTCAAGTAGTACCGAATGTGGCACTATACAGTAATATGCAACTGAGCTACAAGTATGTTAGGCATGAAGCCTTTCAGTACACTTCCTCTAATCAATAACAACCCATGACCTAGTGCAATGCAATATACAATTATGGAATGCTATCACATAGTATCATGCATATAATCAGTGGGACATCATCATGCTCAATACCATGCATAATTATTTCAGTTATACGGTCATTTCAGTCAACTAGGGGTCTAGGTAAGCTTACCAACCCTACAATAGGTTTACAGTCGACTCGGGCGACCCATGCAACCTTAGCAGTCAAACAGCGAAAATAGGCCCACAATCTCATGTTGTTTGCCCGTGTGGGCCCACACGACCCATAATGGCCTTGGTCGTGTGGATCACATGACCTGGCCCAAAAATCCCACACGCCCGTATGGCCCACATGGCCCAATTCGGTCTGACCCGTGTATCGTACATGGCTTGCCTCATCATTCACACGCCCATGTTCAGTCACACGGCCTACCACACAGGCGACCATACGCCCATGTTGCGTCGATAGTCTTATTTTTTGGCTTTTCGTCGATTACCGATTTTCAGTGTTGTTGTAACACCCCAAACTCGACCTGGACATTATGGCCAAACCTGGTGGTGTCACATAGTAGTGCTTTCGAAATCGAAATGTCACTAAAACCATTCCTCCATTTAAACAACTTTTCATTATCTTATGTTAATTCTAAATCATGTTTTTTGTTTCCAAAACATTATATTTTGGGGTAGTTTTAAAAAAAATTGTGTATACGTGGTGTTTTGATGAAATATTCATTTTCTTTTGAAAACTCGAGTTTACCTACTTCTAGCAGATATAAAACATAAAACAGTACAAAATCAAAATATTAAGTAAAAATCCATAAAGGCCATTATTATAGAAAAATACCCAATTAAAACTTAAAATCATAAATAAGTACGAAATAGTGTAAATAAGATCGTGTGGCCACCGTTAAGTCTTTCGTCGCACCTATCTACCTATGTTTGGGGGTTACTTGAACAAATTAAATAGAAGGGGTGAGTTTACGTAAACTCTGTGTGTAATCCCCACAGACAACAATCAAACTATCAGTAAGCAGAAACGCAGTTTAGGCCTGAGCCCTTTTCAGTATCAGTAATAGTATTAGTAAGCAGTAGGGCCTTAGCCCATTACAGTGACAGTAAGAGTAATAGTATCAGTAAATAGTAATACGGTGTACAGTATGCAAGTCCTACCCAACCAACCGTTATACACCATCTCTTGACCAACCCTGCACACTTGTGGGGATTAAATCACCCACCCATCCCTACACTTACAATTAGTGCTAATTGCGGCACTAAACAATATTTGCAGTAGAGCTGCCAGTATAATAGGCTTAAAGCCATTAGCAATTTGTAGCAAAGCTACCAATATAACAGGTATTAAGCCTTTCTGTACACTTCCTCCACATATATCATCCCATCCCCATGCAATGCAACATATAGTTATAATATGCCATGTCATGGTAACAGTACATACAGTATCAGTTCAGTGAAATAAAATCATGCTCAATAACATATATCAGTCATACAGTCATTTCATTCAATTAGTGGTCTAAGTATGCCTTACTGACCCTACAATAGGTTCACAATCGACTTGGGCGGCCTGTGCAACCTTGGCAAACAAATCAGTGAAATTAGGCTTACAAGCCTGTATTGGTCTGCTCGTGTGGGGCCACACGCCCGTGTGGCCCACTGCCCAAATTGGCCTTGGCCGTGTGGATCACATGGCCTGGCCTAGAATCCTACACGCCCGGGCCCAGAATTCTACACGCTCGTGTGGATCACCCGTGTGGGCCAACACGCCCGTGTGGCCCAATTGGCCAAGTTCGTGTTTTGCACACAGCCTCGCCTAGCCATTACACGGCCATCTCATGCACACGAGTCATGCGCGCACGGCCTGGCTCGTCAATCACATGTCCGTGTTCCACTGCACAACCTACCACCTTGGCTACCACATGCCCGTGTGGCATCGACAGAGAGCTTTTTCAACTTTTCGTCGAGACGTATTTTTAGTGTTTTGGGTACACACCTAGACTATTTTCGATGCCTAAGCACTCCCGAGCACTTCCAAACCTCGCTTGAGCAACCCCTATTTTTCACAATCATAGCGTCAATTGGGATCTACCAACCCCTTGATTTGTGCCAACTTACCAAATAACACAATCGCACGCTTGCCCAAATGGTGAAGATGAAAAAGACAATGAGATAACTACTATGAGATTTTTCGACAGCAATAGGAACAAAAGAAAAAGGAAAAAGACAATAACACGATGACGAAGAGAAGAACCGAGAAGAAACAAAAAGAATCAACAAAAATTCGGCAGAGAGACTTTTAGGAAAATGTCAGAATTGGGGAACAGGGAGGAAGAGAATGCCGAAATCCCCAAAAGACTCTAACTAAACTAATCACTCCTCATCCCTAGAATCTCTCCCACTTACCCTACTATCACAACTACTTCAGCATTCCAAATCCGTTCAAACTTCTCACATCACCAACAGTAAAACAAATTATAATAATGCCCAGGCAACAATTCGAACACAAGACCTTTAACATAACCAACACTCCACTTAACCACTAGACCAGTAAGCCCATTCTAATATAAGCTTATAAACAATTAAACTTAAGCCTACTGAACAAAAGTGAGGCTTTATTTATTAAAAATACCAAAATTTGCCTAATTCATGGCTTAAACTTGGGACCTCTCAAACACCTTTAGAACACATAACCACTGAAGCAAATACAGATTTGTGTCATAAATACACGAGAACAAATATACAAAATTTGGGGCATTACAGCTGTGATTACACACCTAATTTGTTTTCAACGTAAAAGCGCACTCGAGATTATCCGCACCTAAAGTCGAAAAACAAGCCCATAATCAATCCTAAATCACAGTTAATTTGAAACCAAAATGCTGACAATGATTCGTTCAATCCATTCGTTACTTACATTCAAAATCGAGCAATCCCCAACTACGAGTCCGAACGAGATAGGTCACCACTCTCACAATTCACTGCTGACAATTCTGAAAGACCTAATATTAACAACAATTCACATCTTCATAACTAAAAGAATAGAAAAACTTTCCCCTAATTCACAAAACATAACCACCTTCCCTACTAAATGAGTAATGGCAGAACCACAACGCCCCATTTCTAACAGAATCGCTCTAACCCTTAACCTTCATCAATGAAATAGTCGACCGATTACCAAGAATACATAAACCAAATAACACCATAGTTACAAAATTTACCACTAACTCACAAAAACAAAATGGAGCTGACAAATTGCAGTAACCAAGATTTAAAAAGGAAAAAGACTAATGGAGAAACCAAATTAGAGACAGAAGGAAATTTTCAGCAGTAGTCGGTAACAACAAAAAGAGAAGGAAAGGAAAGCCAAGGGGACAATTCGACAGAGAGAATGATAGCCAAAAAAATAGAAAAGGAAAAATAGTCGGCTGCAAGGGAAAGAAAAGATCAGCAAAAATAAAGGGGAATTATGAAAAGAGGGAGAAGATTCAGCCAAAGGAGGAGAGAAGTAGAGAAGAAGAACCAGTCAAGGGAGGAGGAGACGTTTTGCTCTCTCCTTTTTTTCTTACAGAGTAAAAATTTGGAAAGAGAAGGGAAAGAAACTAACAAAAATTTGAAAAATAATTCTAGATACTCCCTCTATCCCTTAATTTCCTCCACTAAACTGTCTATTACACTCACATTCACCTTCAAACTCCCCAAACTGTCCACCAAAAATCCCTCAACAACCGAATTTAAACCTCACTCAAACACTACAGCATTTTGGTCACACTACAACACTCACACGTCACAAGCAGTAAAAATAAATTCTTTGTTTGCGCAAGGACTCGAACTCCAGACCTACTGCTCATAAGCTCTCCACTTAACCACCAGACCAGCTGGCCTATTCTGACATATTTTACCAATATTTATTTATAAGCCTACTAGCTAGAGATAAGGCTTTATTCACTTAAAACAAAAATTTTGTTCAAGACAAGGTTTGAACCCAAGACTTCTCAGACACTCCCAAAGCACATAACCACTAAAGCAGACAGACAATTGTGTCACAAATACACGAAAATAAATATAAGAGATTTTTGGGGTGTTACAACTCTACCTTCTTTAAAGAAAATTTCGGCCTCAAAATTTACCTGATCAGAATGGAAGAGGATACTACTGACGCATCGCATCCTCAAGCTCCTACGTGGCCTCCTCAGTGCTATGATTATGCCAAAGAACTTTAACCAGTGGAATAGACTTTCTCCTCAAAACCTTTACATCACGATCCAATATCTAAACTGACTCCTCCTCGAAAGTCAAATCTGGTCTAACCTCGATCTCCTCAATCGGAACAATATGCGTGGGATCAGAGCGGTAGCGCCTCAACATCGAGTGGTGGAAAACATCATGAATCCGCTCCAAATCTGAAAGTAGCTCCAACTGGTAGGCAACCGGTCCCATTCGTTTCAGAATACAGTAATGCCCAATGAACCTAGGGCTCAGGTTGCCCTGCGACCAAACCAGTTCAGGACCTAGAACACGCCGCTCGCCTAACTCAGTCCAACATAAAGGTGTGCAACACCTATGACCATATAATGCCTCGTAAAGTGCTATCTGAATGCTAGCCTGATAGCTATTGTTATAAGCAAACTCTGCTAGTGGTAAGTAATCCTCCTAACTGCCTCGGAAATCAATCACGCAACTTCTTAACATGTCCTCCAGTATCTAAATCACCCTCTCTGATTGACCGTCAGTCTAAGGATGGAATGCAGTACTGAAGTATAATCTTGTACCCAAACCTTTGTGTAGCTTTCTCCAGAACCGAGACATGAAGCAAGGATCTCTATCAAAAATTATTGAAACAGGTACCCCATACAGTCTCACTATCCCCAACACATACAGTTTAGCCAGCTTCTACAGAGAGTAGTCAGTATGAACCAGTATGAAGTGGGTGGACTTGGCCAATCGATCCACAATAACCCATACTAGATCCTTCTTAGTGAGCATTAGGGGTAACTGTAACAGTCCGAATTAGGCCTTAGTCAGAATGATGATTTCAGGACCATAAATCTGAAGTCGAAAAATATATTTCATGATTATTTTTGAGTTATGACATGATTGCATAATAATGAGAAAATTTCATGAAGGAAATTTTATGAAATAGAGATTAATTTGTCCTTTAGGACTAAATTGCAAAAATTTTAAAATATGAGTTTCTAGGAGTTTTAAGGAGGAGAAAGCATTAGAAAAATTATTAGAGGTCCTTATGTAGCAACTAGACCTATTATTAGCATTATGGACAAAAATGTCCATGGAAGGGAAAATTTCTAAAGAAAGGACATAAGGGCATTTTGGTCATTTAGTTAATTAATAAAATAAAAAGGGAAAAAGAACCAAAAATGTGTCCATCTTCTTCTCCAAAGGTGCCAAAATTCCTAAGTCTCCATAGCTATGGTTTTTGACATTTCCAAGCTCACAAGTAAGTGCAATTTAGCCCCGTTTTCAATTTTCTTCGTATTTTTAAAATCCTCGTAGCTTAATCTAGCTATTTCTACCACTAATTTGAGCTAGGGTTTATGTTCAAAAATATATCCATGCATGACATGCAAGTATTTTGATACCTAGTGGTAGAATATGAAAGTTTAAGGTGTATTAATCATCTTTTTCTAAGTGATTTTTTTATAAAAATCCCTAATAGGGACTAAATTGTAAAGTTAGGAAAATATGTGGTAAAAGTATGAATTGATAAGAAATAGGGGCTATTATGAGCATAAATGAAGTTTGATTAGGCTTGGGTAACCAAGAAAATATGTGCATTTTGTTATACGAGCCTAGGGACCGTTTTGCAAATATGCAAAAGTTTTAGGGCAAAATTATAAATTTTGCCAAAGTGTCAATTATGGGCTATTTAGCCAATGTTAATATTAAATAAGCTTAATTTTTTATTTTAGATCAAGAAACACGAAGCTCGGATCAAAATCAAGGAAAAAGTAAGGTGGTTGACTAAATCGAATGTTCACTCGCATTTTGGATCCGAGGTAAGTTGTATGCAATAAATTAGCTTTATGCCTTATGAAAATTTATTGTGATGATTTTCTACAAAATTATGTTACTTCCATGAATCTGATGAATATGATTTTATTCAAGAAAAGACGAAGGTATAGTTGAGAAATCCAGGTTAAAGGTTAAGGAATACGAGGGATACCGTAGTCATAACATGAGAAATTATAGGTCCCATGTAAGACCATGTCTAGGACATAGCATCGGCACTGAACCGAGATCCCATGTAAGACCATGTCTGGGACATGGCATTGGTATTGACATGTGGTCCCGTATAAGACCATGTCTGGGACATGGCATCGGCATCGAGATGAGACTTAGATCCCCTGTAAGACCATGTCTGGGACATGGCGTTGGCATCTAAGAAAGATCTCGTGTAAGACCATGTCTGGGACATGGCATCGGTATTAGTTTTCGATCTCGTGTAAGACTATGTCTGGGACATGGCATCGACATCGATATAATATCCCGTGTAAAACCATATCTGGGATATGACTTTGGCATCGACTTGAGATCCCATGTAAGACCATATTCGGGATATGGCATTGGCATCCTATCATGAGAATGAAAATCGGGTATCCTTTGATATTCTAAATAATTTAATGGGAATAGTATTCAAGCTAATGAATCTAAAGAGAAAGACTAAAGCTTTGTGGTGAGTGATACAGGTGTGTATGACTAAGTTACGAGAAAATGATCACATGATGATATGAGTATGATGATGAGAAACGCATGAGTAAGAATACAAAAAGTTATGAATGTGTCGGTAAGAAATAGCATGAGTAAGCCATGTTATTGTAATAAGAAATTATATGTCAATTCATGATGTTTTATTAGAATGTTACTTCCATGATTCATGTTGCTATTTTATTTCATGCAACTTACTAAGCAATTATGCTTTTTCCCTTTCTCTTTCTTTTTTCTTGTAGTCTTGCCAAGCTAGCTCAGGGATCGTTAAAAGTCGAAGCTTGAAGTCACACTTTCAAGCCTTCCATTTTGGTATAGTTTAGCTTAGCTATTTTGAGTATGGCATGTATAGAAAACTTTGTCATTTTGGTATGTGTCATTTTGAGTAGCCAAATAAGTTGGCTATTGGTATTACCCAAATTATGTTGTAATGGCTTTTGGAAAAAGGGCTAATATTGTTAAGTTAAATTATGGAATGTGAATGCCATTTGTGCTAGAATGAGATTGCACAATTAAATAGGAGGAATGAATGTCGATGAATACATGATTAATGTTGCAATGGTGGCATGTGTATGCCTCAAGTTTGAGTACTTTATGCTTATAAATGTCATATGGTATGCTATTGAATTTGGTCTTATGGTTGGATAAGTCTCAGGGTGGCAAATGGCTTGGAAAATAGCATATAATTATCCACACATGTGGGCATACGAGCGTGTGCCTAGGCCGTGTGTGACATATGATCAGCCTCATGGGTGTGTTAATAGACCGTTTGTCCCCTGCATCTGAAGTTGCTAAGTCAGTGTCGCGTACGGGTAGAGCACACGGATGGGTGCTTGGGTTGTGTGAAACTCATTTATTCCTTGAGAAAAGTCAGAAAGTCATACGGGTTGAGAGCACATGTGTGTCTAGGCCGTGTGAGGGACACGGGTCATGAACATAGGTGTGTGCCCGACCGTGTAGAAACCCCTGTAGGTTCGAAATGAAAATAAATTTGACACGGGCTAGGGACATGGGCATGTGTGACCACACGGCCTACCCACATAGGTGGTCCCACTTCACACGGACATGTGGCCCTATTTTGAGCAAAATTTTTTTAAGTGCTCGAAAGTTCCCGGATTGGTTTCAAACCACTCCTGATGTATTTTTGGGCCTCGTAGGCCCATGATAAGGATATTAAGGGGATGTATGAAAATTTTTTCAATAGTAATGAATTTTACGGCCCGGGTTTATGTGTTCAAGCATGATTAAGTATGGTAATGCCTCGTACCCCGTCCCAGCGTCAAACTCGGGTAAGGGGTGTTACAATAACCCGTTAACAAAGTCCATAGTCACTTTCTCCCACTTCCAATGCGGAATCTTAATCGGCTGAAGCAACCCCGAAGGTAACTGATGTTCGGCCTTAACCTGCTGACATGACAAACATTTACTCACAAAATCGGTAACCTCCCGCTTAAGACCTGGCCCCCAGTATAACTCACGAAGATCTCTGTACGTCTTATTTCTGCCAGGATACATAGCATATGGGCTACTATGCGCCTCTCTCAGTATAGACTGTCTCAGACCAATATCACTCTATACACATATCCAGCCACGGTAACACAATACACCTTCAGAGTTCAACCCAAAATCAGAGGTGCTGCCACTCTCAAAATGACGGAATAGAAGACCCAGTGACTTTTCCTTCAACTATTTACCCTTAATTTGCTAAACCCACGTAGGCTTAACCTGAAGCTCAGCTAGCAGACTTCCATCATCAAATAAACTTAGGCAAGCAAACATCACCCTCAAATCAATCACAGCCTTATAGCTTAGTGCGTCACCCACCACACTGGCCTTACCAGGGTGATACTCAATAGTACAGTCGTAATCCTTAAGTAGCTCAATCCATCTACACTATATAAGATTCAGCTCTTTCTGAGTGAGGAGATACTTGAGGCTCTTGTGATCAGCGTAGATGATACACTTCTCACCATATAGATGATGTCTCTAAATTTTCAGTACAAATACCATAGCGGCCTATTCCAACTCATGTGTCGGGTAATTCGCCTCATGAGTCTTAAGCTGACGAGACACATAGGATACCACCTTAGCATCCTGCATCAACACACATCCCAAACCAACTTGCGATACATCACTTTAAAGAGTAAACTCTTTCCTAGACTCTAGCTGTACCAAAATAGGGGCCCCAGTTAATACAGTTTTGAGCTTCTCAAAGCTCTCTTGCTACGCATCATTCTAATTAAACGGCACACCTTTACGTAGTAGCTTAGTCAAAGGTGCTGCAATAAATGAAAACCCTTCTACAAAACGTCAATAGTACCCTGCCAGTCCCAAAAAACTACGGATCTCAAATATAGTCTTAGGCTGCTTGTAATCCAAGACAGCCTCAATCTTTTGAGGATTGACTCTAATCCCCTCAGTAGAAACCACATGTCCCAGAAACATTACCTCACGTAACCAGAACTCATATTTACTGAACTTGGCGTACAGTTGTTTCTCTCACAAAATCTGTAGAACCACCCTGAGGTGTTCATTGTGCTCATCCTCAGTCCTCGAATACACCAGTATGTCATCAATAAATACCACCACGACCCAATCCAGATAGGGCTGGAACACTCGGCTCATCAGATCCATAAAAGCTATTGGTGTATTCGTTAGTCAAAAAGGCATCACTAAAAACTCGTAATGACCGCATCGAGTCCTAAATGCTGTCTTGTGTACATCAGTCTCCTTAACCCTCAACTGATGATATCCTAATCAAAGGTCAATCTTGGAGAAAATCGAAGCCCCTCGGAACTGGTCAAACAGATCATCTATCCTTAGTAAGGGATACTTATTATTAATTGTCAACTTGTTCAATTGTCGATAATCAATACACATACGCATGGATCCATCCTTCTTCTTCACGGACAGAACTAGTGCTCTCCACGAAGACACATTAGGGCGGATGAACCCACGATCCAATAACTCTTGAATCTAAGCCTTAAGCTCCACAAGCTCTTTCGGTGCCATTCTATAAAGGGTAATAGACACCGGAGCTGTAACCGAGAGGAGCTCAATCCCAAACTCTACTTCACGATTCAGACATAACTAGGTAGCTCTTTAGGAGACGCGTCCAGAAATTCATTCACCGTCCTAATATCCCTAACTGAAGAATCCCCCGAATCTGAAACACCAACGTAGGCCAGGAACACCTCACATCTCTTACGAACCAACTTTTCCACCCTCAGTGCAGAAATCACATTTGATAGGTAGTTCCGACATTCCCCTATTACAATTACCTCGCTATCCTCCTTAGCTCTCAATACAACCCTTTTTGTGGCACAATCAGTCCATTCCCAGTATCAGATCAAATTCTCTAAAAGGTAGTTCCATCAGATCAGCCAGAAAAATAGCCCCTTGAACCTCTAAAGGAATGTCTCTAAACAACTTATTTACCCTTACTGATTGTCCCAGCGGACTCAGTACAATCACCTCACTCGTAGTGCTCTCAACCAAGATACCCAAATTTCCAGTCATAGTACAGGCTATATTAGAGTGAGTAGATCCTATATCTATTAATGCAATATAAGGTACATCATAAATAAAGAACGTACCCATGATGATGTCCGAAGCATCACCATCATCTCAGTGACGTACAACATAAACTAGAGTAGGTTATCTCACCTCGGTAGGACCAGCATCTCTGCCCGATGCTCTCTGACCACGACTCAAACCAATACCATCTCTGGCCTGACTATGACTTCTCGGTGGCTACTGAACTACCCTCAGCGGTGGCGCAATACTCATGCCAAAAGCTTGCATCTGATTAGGTCTCTACGGATACTCTCTAATATGGTGCTCTCATGAATTGCACCTCAAACAAGCCCTAATTCTTTTCCAGCACTCGTCCTGATGGCATCTACCATGGTCAGTACACGGCGGCTGTCCAGTAGCAGCAATGGGGGCCCCAACTCTAATCGGTCCATCAACTCTGGCCTTTTTCTTAGGCCTCTGAATGGAACCCGAGGGCTTTAAATCCCTCTTTCTCCTACCTCTCTCTCGATTCTAGCGCTCAGCGCGCTTCACGTCCTCGGCGATCTTCACTTTATCAACTAGTATAGCAAAGTTTCACTCCCTCTGTGGAGCTATCAGAACTCTTAGATTATCCCTAAGGACATCCTCAAAGTGGACACATCGTTCGTACTCAGTTGCCACCATACCTCGCGCGTAGCGGCTTAGTCTTAGAAATTCGATTAATACTCAGCCACCAATCTATCTTCTTGAGTCAGATTTAGGAACTCTCTCCTACAAGTATCCACATAACTGGCACCCACATACTTCCCCTAGAAAGCGGTCTTAAAGAACTCCCAAGTCAGTCGATCGGGCTGAGTGCCCTCTTAATAGTGAGCCACTACTGAATGCCTCATCACGTAGCAGCGACACAACACCCTTTCGTTTCTACTTGGGCGTGCAGTCCAGATCGTCCATAATCCTCTCTGTGGCCTCTGTCCAATGCTCAGCCACATTAGGGGCAACTCCAGTAATACCCCTGAAAAGCTCAGCTCCATTAGACCGGGGTCGTTCCGTAACTGACCCTCGGCCTCTAGCTTCAGTATTGGGCCCAATGACCCTCTCTAAGATTCTTAACGTACCCAGTCGCTCGCTTATGAGACCCATCCTCAGTCACAGGTGAAGTCAGCGTCTCACTAGTATCCAAATTAGGCAAGTTGCTAGATGCTAAGGACCTAGCTCGAGTACCTCTATGGCATCTACCATGACCTCTTGTACTCCATTCGTGAGAACCCCTGGTGCTCATTGTCTAATTGCATTTTATCTTTATTAACAGTTTTATGCATTAGTTTACAGTTCCAGTTGTTTATTGACAAATATTTTATGAAAACAGTATCAGAAGTGTAAAGTTTGTTTCGTATATTACAACATCAATCAATGTCTATCAGTCATACTATAGTATTAGTATACTCTACCTTGAGTGTTTTTTGGTATAGTCTATCTATAATAGTTTCGGTACATACTATCTATAGCATTGTCAGTTTTATAAATGGATAACAGTTCAGAGGACTTACGGGATCAGCGTTAGAGACTCGGTGTACCATACTCTTAGAAAAAACATTTCAACTCATTAAGAATCAGTTCTTAGAAAATCGAATCTTAAAACCTTACTTTATAGTCGAGTTTTGTAACTTGGCTTTGGTACCACTAAAATTAACACCCTAAACCCGGTCTAGACGTTATGGTCAGATTAGGATATGTCACATGGTAGTGTGTTTGAAAATTCCCAGCATTGCTTAAACCAATTTCCGTTTAGAAACTTTGCATTATTACTTATTAATTCCAAAATCGTGTTATTTAATCAGTCGAAAGTTTTCAAAATGTTTATTTACAGTGGAAGCTAATAAAACAGTTTGTGTACTCGTGGGTATTTTTATTAAACGTTGTTTATTTTGAAAACTCAAGTTTTCCTAGTACTAGCAGTTATAACCAAAACAATAAAAATCCCAAGTTAAAAATAAAAATCCAAAGAGGCCATGATACAGTAAAATACCCCATAATAAAATCAAAATCATTATTAAGTACTAAATAAAATGAAATAGGTCGTGTGGCCACCGCTGAGTCCTCCACCACACTGATCCACCTATGTCTGGGGATTGCCCGTACAGATAAATTAGAAGGGTGAGTTTACGAAAACTTAGTGTGTAATCCCATATAAAACAACAGACAGAGAGCAATTACAGTCTGGGCCTAAGCCCTTTTCAGTACCAGATTCAGTTTCAGTTAAGGCCTTAGCCCATCTCAGTACAAGAGCAGTCATGCATTAGGGCCTTGGCCCTCAATAGTATAGTAATCAGTATAGTATCAGATATGCAATCATAAAATCCTACCCATCCACCCTCTACACACCATCTCCGTCCAACCCTACACTCCATGTAGGGATATAATCAACCCACCTATCCCTGCACTCCAAGTAGTACTGAATACGGCATTGTACAGTAATATACAGCTGAGCTACCAGTAAGTTAGGCATGAAGCCTTTCAGTACACTTCCTCCGATCAATAACAACCCCCAACCCAGTGCAATGTAATATACAATTATGGCATGCTATCACATAGTATCATGCATATAATCAATGGGACATCATTATGCTCAATAACATGCATAATAATTTCAGTCATATAGTCATTTCAGTCAATTAGGGGTCTAGGTAAGCTTATCGACCCTACAGTAGGTCAACAGTCAACTCGAGTAACCCGTGCAACCTTAGCAATCAAACAGTGAAAATGGGCCCACAAGCCCATGTTGTTTGCCTATGTGGGCCCACACAGCCGTGTGGCCCATACAGACCAGAATGGCCTTGGCCGTGTGGATCACAGACCTGTCCTAAAAATCCCACACGCTCGTGTGGTTTACTTGTATGAGCCCACATGGCCCAATTTAGTCCGGCTCGTGTATCGCACATGGCCTGCCTTGTTGTTCACACGTACGTGTTTGGTCACATGGCCTACCACACGAGTGGCCACACTCCCGTATGGCGTCAACAGTCCCATTTTTCGGCTTTTCGCCGATTACCGATTTTCTTTACTATGATTACACACCTGATTTGTTTTCAATGTAAAAGCGCACCCGAGATTATCTGTACCTAAAGTCGACAAACAACCCCTCAATCAATCCTAAATAGTAGTTAATTCAAAACCAAAACATTGACAATGATTCGTTCAATCCATTCGTTATTTACCTTCAAAATCAAGCAACCCCTAACTATGAATCCGAACGAGATAGGTCACCACTCTCACAACTCGCTACTGACAATTCTAAAAGACCCAATATTAACAATAATTCACATCTTCATAACAAAAAGAATCGAAAAGCTTTCCCTTAATTCACAAAACATAATCACCTTACCTACTAAACTAGTAACGACAGAACCACACCACCCCAATGCTAACAGAATCATTCTAGCCTTTAACCTTCATTAAGGAAATAGTCGATCAATTACCAAGAATCCATAAACCAAATAACGCCACAGTTACGAAACTTACCACCAACGTGCGAAAACAAGCGGAGATGACAAATTGCGGCAACCAAGATTTAAGAAGGAAAAGGACTAATGAAGAAACCAAAGCAGAGAGAGAAGGAAATTTTTAGCAGTAGTCGACAACAACAAAAAGAGAAAAAAAAGCCAAGGGAACGATTCGGCAGAGAGAATGATAGCCAAAAAAAAGAAAAGGAAAAATAGTCGGCTGCAAGGGAAAGAAAAGAATCGGCAAAAATGAAGGGGAAGGATGAAAGAAGGAGAAGATTCAGCCAATGGAGGAGGAGACGTTTTGCTTTCTCCTTTTTTTTTCCTGCAAAGTAAAAATTTGGAAAGAGAAGGGAAAGCAGCTAACAAAAATTTGAAAAAGAATTTTGGATACTCCCCCTATCCCTTAATTTCCTCTACTAAATTGTCTATCACACTTCCTTTCACCCTCAAACTCCCCAAACCGTCCACCAAAAATCTTTCAACAACCAAATTTAAACCTCACTCAAACACTACAGCATTTTGGTCATACTACAACACTCACACGGCACAAGCAGTAAAAGTAAATCATTTATTTGTATAAGGACTCAAACTCCAGACCTCCTGCTCATAAGTTCTCCACTTAATCACCAGACCAGCAGGCATATTTTGACATATTTTACCAATATTTATTTATAAGCCTACTGACTAGAGGTAGGGCTTTATTCACTTAAAACAAAAATTTTGTTCAAGACAAAGCTTGAACCCAAGACTTCTGGAACACTCCCAAAGCACATAACCACTGAAGCAGACAGACAGTTGTGTCACAAACACACGAGAATAAATATAAGATATTTTTGGGGCGTTACAAAGTGAGTTTGTATCTTGTTAACTTTTGACATTAACTCAGTGAAGCACTTTAGGCATAAAAGTATATCTACATGATGACCTATTGATGGATGAATGCACATTTCTAGGTTGTAGTGTATAAACTTATAAATCATTAGGCTCTCTTTGAGAGATTGTCTACTTTGTGCTAGTCTCATGTGATGAATATCTCCTGTTTTGTTCCCTACTGTTGCCAATTGTTGAGAAAATGAATTGCAAATTTTATACCATAGAAATCAGCTTGTGGAGTTTTGTTGCCCAAATCAAATGTCAAGTTTGAGAGGTACCTGATGGGGGAGGTATGATGACAATTTGATAAACACATTTTTTTCCTTTTCAAATGAATGCTTGAGATGCCTTAATTAATTTTATGTTTTCAACTTCAGATAGTTTCGTACGGTGTCGAAGTAGGAAAAGTAGAGCCTAGAAAGAAGATAAACGAATTCAGGAATTTTCTAAGCAATCTCATGCCAAGTGATGCCTGTCAAAATGTTGCCATTTTCATATGTAGTTATTCTTATAATACAATCTAAAAGAATTCCTATACTTTTTCAAGTTCTTTTCTTGGATATAAATGCTTATGAGATTAGTTAGCTTTCCTTTTTGGCGAAAATATCATTTTGTGTTACCTTGAGTTCTCTTATATGTTGATATTCAGCCTAGTTAGAAAAGAAATTCTAGTAACTTGCAAGTTTAGTAGCAAGACTATCACTAACTATTAAAATGATGGTATCTATTATAGCGATAAATTTTTTTAGGCATAATCTCTAGTTCATTCATTTGGTCGTAGGTTTCTTTGACGAACATAATAGTAATGTTATTTCAATAAGTTGGGTGCATTGCACATGAGGTTTCTAAAATGCTATTGTGTTGCTTGCAAGTGGATTTGGGAATAGATACTGGCATTTCATTTCTATAAGATAGTTTTTATAGTAGAAAGGCCAAGTTATAGTTTTGGAAAGCAAACGATGATCGTTGTTGCTACAATGGCGATACACAATTTTATCCGAAAACATGTCGGTCGAAATGATGCAGATTTTATGGAATACGAAAATATTAATAGGGTTTACGAGAATATTATTGATTTAGAAAATGTGCATGATGGAGAAAGTGATGATGATAGTGATGATGATGATGGTGGTGGTGGTGGTGGTAAATCAAACAATTCAAGTGGTTTTGAAATGGAATTAACAAGAGATGCTATAACTTCTAGTTTAATGAATTCACTTTAAATTGTAAACGCTAATGTAAAATTTTTAGTATTTATATTTGGTATATAAATATTATCCCTTTTTGAAACTTTAGTCCAAATACATGTAATATTTTAATTTGTTAGGTTTATATTTTCTATGTTATGTTAATATCTAGTATGAGTTATATATTCAAATTACATTTTAAAATAAAATAATACAATTGTGTTAATATAAAATTACAAATATATAATTATTATATTTAAATATTTAAAATATAGTTAATATATTCTAATTAAATTTATTAAATAATTAATATTAATTACTTAGAAATATTTAAAATTAATATTATATATTAAAATATTAACAATAAGTTATAATAAATTATTTTTTATATTCTTACTAAAATATTATAATATTAACTAATTTGAACATTATTTAAATACATATTTGTTACTTTATAATATTATGTTTAAAATAGACATTTTATTTCTCAAAAGTATTTTTTTGACAACAATACTAAACACTTAAATTTTAAACTAAATTTTTTAAAAGCATTTTTCAAAAGAAATACTAAACTAACCTTGGGAGTTGAAAGTGGATTTAAATTCTATTTAAACTAATATATAGTTTAATCACTAAAGACGTGGGTGGTTACCTTGTTAGATTACACTTCTAATTGGCAATTGACATTAAGTTGCCAATTGATTTAAGGAAATGATTAAAAAAATTTAAAATCTCCCTTGTAGAATTCAAGCAGAGGATCGAAGTCTATGAGTTCCCATAGCTCAACCTTGAGCTGCAGGATAATTTAGCATTAAAATCACATTAAATTTCAAGACTAACTAAGTTGTTGCATTTCAAAATTTATGTAAGTGATCAAATTTTGAGGGAGTTTATAAAATCGAAGTCCAGATTATTATAGGTCAAAATCAAAATTATCATGGTAAAAATATGAGATCATATTTATTGTCGAAACCATTTTTTTATAGGCGTTTTGAAAAATAGGGGATCGACTTTAAAATTTGAAAATGAAGTCACCACCGACCTTTCTCGAGGTGCGATTGGGTCACCTTAAATTATTTTAATAAAACATTTTGATTCATTAAAACAATTAATTTTGGTCTACGAAATTCGAAAAAACGGGCTCGGGAGTCGGTTACGTACGAGAAAGGGTTAGCACCCTCGCAACGCCCAAAATTGGTACCTAATTGATTACTTATTGTCCTATCATCAAGCGATTGAAAAGATTTTAAAAATACGATCTTTTGTTTACAAAAGCATTTAAGTATGTCGAAATGAAAATCGAGGCTCACTTACCTCAAAGAAATAAGAATGTCGCATCCAGTAAGTTAGGGTGCAACATATCAATTTCTCAAAAATAAGCTCGTCCTTTTTTGCTTAAAAGATTCATATATTTAAATCGAAAAGGGATATTTAATTATTTTGGGTCGAACGAAAAATCGGAACCCAGTAAGTTAGGGCTCGATTTATTGAAGTTCCAAAACATAAAATATTACCTTAATTTTGAAATTCCTATCTCGAGACATTGAACGCCACATTCAGTAAGTTAGGCTGTAGCATTTTGAGGTTTCGAGAATATGTTTTATTTGAAAACTCACGTGTCTTGGTTTTGAAAATGATACTTGATAGTTCGGGTTTAATGAGAAAAATCAGAACCTAGTAAGTTAAGGCTTGATTTCCTCGTAGTTCCCAAACTCGAATTATGCATTATTTTCTTTTGAAACCTTTGAATGGTAATTTTTATTAAGTAATATTGAATACGAAAATACGAACATGGAATAACAACATATAACGCGAAGAAATAATTCATGAACAATATATTTCATTTCAATGAATCATCATAATCAATAGATACGAAATAATGCGGCATAACGATAATTCTACAACATACTATTATGTGCGAATAATAATACCCACATTTGATGCTTTGAAAACCAATTTAAAAGAAGTCTTAACACAAACTAAAAGAAATAAGATTCAACAAGCTTTTGATAAATGAGAATGAACAATTATGAAAAGGATCTAGAACTATAAAAGTACAAATAAAGTGTAAACAAAGAATGTATTATCCATCAAAAAGATGAAGTCTTTAAAGTTAAGAAATTATGTATTTACAAAAATATGTATATACACACATAACATAAAAAAGGGTAGGTAAAATAATAGTAAATACATATAGTACAAACGATATAAAAAAATTTAAATATGCATGTGTAATATACGAAAATACTTATACATAATAATATTAAGGTATATACATGAAATAAGAATGAAATGAGTAGTATGATATAAAAATGTATATATATATACATATACAAAAAATAATGATGTACAAAAACGATTATTAATACAATATATAAATACATATATATATAGATAATAATGGTATATATATAAAAAAATTAGGAATATATACAAAATATAATTTTAAAATATATAGATGTAATATATACAACATGTATGATAGTGTTGAAAATATATATAAAATAATAAACAAGAATATATATATAATACTATAATGTTGAAAAACATATATATAAATATAATATGAAAGAAAATATGTATAAGTATAATATATACGCAACATATAGTTCAAATAATATATGTATATATAATGTATAATATATATATGTAATAATATTAATATAATAAAAGGTTAGAAGGTCAAGTGGATAAATAGACATAAAAACAATTAGGGATTAAACTGGAATTAAATGAAATTTGAAATAAAAAATGAAAAATAAAAAGAAAAGGATGACCAAGGACTGAAACATAACGTGCTTAAACTTATAAGGACCGAAAGGGACAAAAGTCCAGGTCTCCTACACGCTGCATTTCACTTGACATGTCGCGGACTAGATCAAAACAGAAATAAAATAAAGGGAGGAATTTATAAAACAAAAGAAAGAACAGGATAGGACGAAATCGAGAAGGCAAAAAACGGGGGAGGTCTAAAAGGGAATTTTTCCCATTTCCCAGAAACACGCGGGTCTCTCATGCCTGGGTCGGGTCGCACGGATTGGGGCCCCTACACGGCACCGTTTTAGGCCATGGGAAAGGGCTCTAAATGGTGTCGTTTAGCACCCTATAAAACTCAATTTTCAACCCTAATTTGCTTCACACCAGACTACCCGAGAAAACCCTTCCCCTAACTCACTTGCGGCGCCTCTCTGCTAGGGTTTATGAACCCTCACCGCAGATGATGGTGGAGGTCACGAAAGGGGGTCCTCCGACCTTCCTTTTGAGGCAATCGGGAGCTTCTGCTTTCGCTTCCCTTTACACTATCTCTAAGGTACTTTTCAATGCAGGTAAGAGTCGCGCGAACACGATAGAAATGGGAATCGAATCGGCACCTCCTACCCTCATCGGAGACGAAAGGGGTTTCACGACCTTTCAGGGTCACCAAAGGGCTTCAACAACGACAGAGAACAAAACAAGATAAGTTTTTCTTTTCTTTTTTATTACTCTATATATGTGCCACTGATTAAAGGTGAAATAGACTAGTAAATACCTTTGCTTCTTCCTTTTTTGTATTTCAAAAGAATCGTAACCTTTTTACAACCCATTCTTAGGCTCTTTTTATAGCCGATTTAAACAAATAAAGTACAACAAAAAAGTCCTATCTGTATTCGCTGCTATTTCCCTCTGTTCTCTGCCTTTGCTTGCTGTTGTGGTTTTCATTCTTGTTTTGGCATGTTTGCAGGTACGAGGGGAGGTCAACGGGGCGTTCATTCCGTTTCAGTGCTAAGGGGCTGCTGTAGCCGAACCTCGGGCGCTGGGAAAGCCATGAAAGCACGTGACCGATCAAAGGGGGTATGGCGCTGGGTCTTTTAGGGTTTCAGTTAACCAAAACCTAGCCTAAGTGTTTGGGCCTTAACGGGCCACCACGGTTTAGGGCTAGGGTCACTGGGTTAGGTTTGGGTTAATTTTGGTTTTGTAATTGGGTCGGATTTAATGTGTAAAGGGACTTTGGATATTTGAATTTTGGTATTTATCTATTTTTTTTGGTTTTTTTAATTATAATGCGGGTCGGGCAAATTTAGGCCCTTACAGCTGCCCCTCTTTGCTCATTGTCTAGTAACGAGAATGGAGCAAAGACTTCAAAAGGGCCGAATTTGCCAGATTTTGCAGGACCTCAACTTCTTGGTGCTCCTCTTCTTCAAGTAGCCTCATTCCAGTCCACTGTGTCTCGTTTACTTTGACCCCTTCTATCGTCGCTTCCATGATTCGTCATTTTAATCTACTTCACCGCAAATTTAAAGATGTCAAGCTGATATCTTTGATTTGCTTCTTGCTCATGCAAGGAAATTTTTTAAGTCTGCTTTCTTCGATTTGCTCCTTGCCCATACAAGGATTGCCAAATCTGCTCTTCGATCTGCTCCTTGCCTACACAAGGATTGCCAAATCTACTTTTTGATCTGCTCCTCGCCTATACAAGGATTGCCAAATCTACTTTTTGATCTGCTCCTCGCCTATACAAGGATTGCCAAATCGACTCTTTGATTTGCTCCTCACCTATGCAAGGATTGCCAAATCTGCTCTTTGATCTGCTCCTCGCCTATACAAGGATTTCCGAATCTGCTTTTGATCTGCTCCTCGCCTATACAAGGTTTGCCAAATCTGCTTTTTGATCTGCTCTCTTCCAATATAGGGATCGCCAAATCTACTTTCTTTGATTTGCTCTCTACTAATATGGGGATCGCCAAATCTGCTTTCTTTGATTTGCTCTCTGCCAATACAGGGATCGCCCAAATCTACTTTCTACATTGTCCCCTAAAGGACATAACCTGTAGAATGGGTACATGTTTATGCCTATTGATTAGGATGCCATGATCGAAATGAGTCAAATGCTCCTGATCAAACATATCATGATGCAAAAAATGCTATGAGAATGATTCCTATTTTGGATGTTATCACTCATTCATTTATCGAGATTTTCCCTTCATTCTTCTCAAAATATTAATCATACTCTGCTCGTATGCTTTGAATCTTTTCCACCAATTTGGTCTGTTGTACCATTCCTCGAATGCTACGACCTAATGTTGGTGAAATGGTTTTTTTTTTTAAGATAGACACTGCTTAATTTGTCCAACTATTTGCACAAAAGAGGTAACCTTGATTTTCTTGAGGACCTCCAACCCTTGTACCTGGGTATTTTAAGCAATTGTCCTGTTCCAATTTTTCGTGTCATCTAGAAATTTCTAGAGTAATGTGCAAAACTTCTTTTGTGAAAGTGTTATTAGTTCAACAATCATTATTTCAATGTAACATGCTTATGAATGATGAGCTACAAATAAACTTATCTCAAAAATAATCATAATTGGATAATTTGTCAAAAATACAAAGGAAGGTAACTAGGAACATATTTTGGGAAGAGAAAGAATCCAAAGATGCTACAATGAATAAAACAAAGATCAGATGCCTTAGATATCAGAGCCTGAGCTTCTCTATAATAGCTTCTCGAGGACCCTTTTAATCTTGATGTGTGTTCAGAAGACCTAGAAGACTTCGCTGATGCCCCCAAGACGATACTCCTCCTTCTCGTCAATTCAGGCATGGCCAGACTATGTCCCATTTTTATCAAAGTTTAAACTGCCCTTTGCGGGTTTTCAGTTCAAAACCCCTTTGGTCTCAAGGTGCCCTTTGCGGGTTTTCACCTTGTCCTCTCCCTTTTTTTTTAATGAGGTCTCAAAGCGCCCTTGAGTGTTTTCGCATCGGCCTCCTCCCCTTTTTAAGCGAAGTATTTCTTGACCAAATCTGAATTTATAGGATTAGGCAAGTCTTTTCCATCCATCTCAGTCAGAATCAATGCTCCTCCTGAAAAGGCCTTCTTTACCACGTACGGTCCTTCCTAATTTGGCATCCACTTCCCTCTAAAATCTTTTTGTATGGGAAGGATCTTTTTCAATACCAGGTCCCTTGCACTGAATTCTCTAGGATGCACTTTCTTGTTATAAGCCCTCATCATTCGTTTTTGGTACATTTGACCATGACAGATAGCTCTTAACCTCTTTTCTTCGATCAAATTTAGTTGGTCATATTGAGCTTGAACCCATTCTGCTTCGTCTAACTTCAGCTCTGACAAAACTCGAAGGGAAGGAATCTCAACTTCAATGGGTAAAATCGCCTCCATTCCGTAGACCAATGAGAACGGCGTTGCCCCAGTGGAAGTTCTGACTGATGTTCGATAAGCGAAAAGGGAAAACGGTAGCTTCTCATGCCAATCCCTATATGTTTCGGTCATCTTACCCACTATCTTCTTGATGTTCTTGTTAGCCGCTTCCACTGTGCCATTCATTTTTGGGCGATAGGGAGACAAATTATGGTGCTTGATGTTAAATTGGCTACAGACCTCTGCTATCGTGCTGTTATTCAAGTTCAACGCATTGTCTGATATGATCCTCTCAGGCATCCCATATCGACATATAACATCTTTCTTTAAGAATTTACTGACTGCTGTCTTCGTAACATTGGTGTAAGAAGTGGCCTCTACCCATTTGGTGAAGTAATCAATGACTACAAAGATGAATCGATGCCCATTAGATGCCTTTGGCGAGATCGGCCCTATGACATCCATACCCCACTTCGAAAAAGGCCATAGAGAAGTCATGACATGAAGGGGTGAAGGCGGGACGTGAATCTATCTCCGTAGATTTGGCATTTATGGCACTTCTTGGCATGACTGATGCAATCCCCCTCCATAGTGGACCAATAATATCCAAATCTCATGATTTAACTGGCCAATGTAAAACCGTTAGCGTGTGTTCCACAGACTCCTTCATGGACCTCTTCCAAGATCTGCTTAGCTTGGATGGCGTCTCCGCATCTTAGCAACACTTGATCCTTTCCCTTTTTGTATAGGATCTCTCCATCCAGAACATAATCACTGGCTAACCTTCTCAATGTTCTCTTTGCATTCTCAGTCGTTTGGTCTGGGTATTCGTGATTTTTTATATATCGTAGTATGTCTTGATACAAAGGGTGGTCATCCTTTTCCTCCTCTTCTTCTTCGATGTTACAATAATGGGCCGGAGTTTCATAAATGCTCATCTAGATCTGCTTCACATCTTCTGGCTTATTCACTTTGACCATGGATGCCAGAATAGCTAAAGCATCGGCTATCTGATTTTCGTCATGAGAGAGATAGCAGAAGGTGACATCGTCAAACTCATCGATTAATTCGAGGATTAGCTTTCTATATTGAACCAGTTTGGAATCTCTTGTTTCCTATTCGCCTCTGAGCTGATAGATTACTAATACAGAACCTCCATACACCTCTAGCGCCTTGATTTTACGTTCTATTGTTGCATGAATCCCCATGATACATGCTTCGTATTCTGCCATATTATTGGTGCAATCGAAATCCAATTTGCTGGTAAAGGGAAAGTGGTCTCACGCTTGGGGATGTCAGGACCACTCCAATTCTATTTCCTACGGCGTTCGAAGCTCCATCGAAGTTTAATCTCCAATGACGACTCTCTTGGATATCTTCTTCAGTAGCTGCCACATACATTAAATCTTCGTTTGGAAAATCAAAGTTCAGAGGCTCGTAGTCTTCTAGAGCTCTACTAGCTAGGAAATCTGCTATTGCACTTCCTTTTACCGCTTTCTGACTCACATAGACAATATCAAATTCAGAAAGCATGATTTGCCATCGAGCCATTCTTTCATTCAATGCGGTTGATTTCATCATGTACTTCAGAGGGTCTAACTTAGAGATTAACCAAGTTGTATGATACAACATGCACTGTCTCAATCTTCAAGTTGTCCAAATTAAGGCGTAGTACAGTTTTTCGATTGGCGAATATCTTGTCTCACACTCAGTAAATTTCTTACTAAGGTAATATATTGCCTTTTCTTTTCTCCCTGACTCATCGTGTTGCCCGAGCACGCATCCTATGGAATTCCCAAATACTGCTAGGTATAGTATTAATGGCTTGTCTTGACTAGGTGGTACAAGTACTAGAGGACTAGACAAATAACGTTTGATCTTGTCAAAAGGTTTCTGACATTCCTCATCCCACACACCTAAATTGTATTTCTTGAGGAGCCAGAATATAGGGTCACACTTCTCGGTTAATTATGAGATGAACCGAGCGATGTAATTTAATCTTCCTAAGAACCCTCGAACCTCCTTTTGAGTGTGAGGAAGAGATAATTCCTGTATCGCCTTGACTTTGTCTGGGTCAATTTCTATCCTCTTTTCACTGACTATAAATCCTAGCAGTTTTCCTGATCCGGCCCCGAAGGTGCATTTCGCTGGGTTAAGCTTTAGTTGAAACTTTCTTAATCTCACGAATAACTTTCGCAGGAGCTGTATGTGCTCTTCCTCTGTTCGAGATTTCGCAATCATGTCATCGACATAGACCTCGATTTCTTTATGCATCATGTCATGGAACAGAGTTACCATGGCCCTTTGATACGTTACTCCAGCATTCTTTAGCCCAAATGGCATCACTTTATAATAGAAAGTTCCCCACCAGGTCACAAATGTGGTTTTCTGCATGTCTTCCGGATGCATTTTTATTTGGTTATATCCCGAAAAACCATCAATGAAAGAGAACAATGAGTAGCCTGCCGTGTCGTCCACTAAAGTATCAATGTAGGGTAACAGCAAAATTGTCTTTTGGGCTAGCCCCATTTAGATCCCTGTAATCTACACACATTCACACTTTTACATCTTTTTTAGGGACAGGGACGATATTAGCCACCCATTCTGAATACTTGACTTCTTGTAGAAAACCAGCATCGAATTGTTTCTTGACCTCTTCTTTTATTTTCAACAAGACGTCCGGCCTCATTCTTCAAAGCTTCTATTGAACGGGTTTACAGTCTTCTTTTATGGGTAGCTGATGCACCATGATATCAGTGTTTAGCCCAGCATGTCTTGATACGACCATGCAAAAACATCTTTGAATTCACGTAGTAATTCAATGAGGTCTTGCTTTGTCTTTGTGGTGATACTAGTTCCGATTTTCACCTCTTTATCTTCTCCTAAACTCACCACTTCCACTGATTCTTTGTAAGGTAAGATCTATTTTTCGTCTTGTTTGACCATCCTCAACAGATCCGGAGACAATCCACGGTCTTGATCATCTTCAAAACTCTGGGATTCTTCTAAACACATATCTTGTTTGAAAGGAGACTCCCAGTCATTATTAGTGTTGCTCATATTTCCGATATCTGGAGACCTATTATAGGAGCAAAAATAAATCCAAAGAACAAAAGAATTTGAAGAATAAATATTCGTGTGGTATGATAATGAAAGAATGAAAGAATATTGGCTCAATGTGTGATAAAAGATGCATCTTCATTAAAATTAAAGATTGTTGAACATGGGCCTTTTCACAAAAGGATTCTTATTGCTCCTAGGCCTAGAGCAATAAGTGTGTTTTGAGCATTACTCTGAATTAGTCCTAAAGAATACAGGGATCTCTTTTGCAGTCTAATTGCTTAAAACGCTCCCCGGTACATATGAACGGATACCTGATAAAATTTTTTCTTCCTCTTCATCAGAAATGGCGTTGATGCTCATTTCTTCTGTCCCTTCTCTTCTTGTCACCTTCTGCTCGGGGTAAATGGTTCCTCCCGACATGAATGTTTTGGATATATGAGGGAAAGTCATCGGTTCCCATTTGACTTCTCCGCCGCTCAATCTTGCTCTTCTCCTTTCTTGCTTTCTCTCCATGTCTTTCTTCATTTGTCTTGCGTCAGGTTTATACCCCAAGCTAAAACGGTCTCGTTTCTCCTTTAGCTCTGGTGTGTTAACCCTTTCTTGAAGATACTTTTCGAGTCCTTTTCCCGGTAACGCACCTTTTCCTACTGTCAATCGTAGGCCCATTTTGGTAGTCTTGGACATTCTAGGTATTGGGATCTTATTCCCTTCAACGACGAACGTTGCGTTGACAAACTCCAACGATCGAAAGGAGCACTCAATGGCCTCATCATCAACCCCTATGTAAGGTAAATCGCTGGTCATGGACGCGATGATGTCCTCTTCTGCACTTATCTTTATTAGCCTACCTTCGGTTACCAACTTCAATTTTTGGTGGAGAGATGATGGTACTGCCCCGGCCAAGTGAATCCATGGTCTCCCCAGCAAGCAATTATAAGATGGCTTAATGTCCATCACCAAAAGTCCACTTTATACGTATTCGGGCCGACCAGAAGGGGTATCTCTATTCTCTCCATTACTTTCCTTTCTGTCCCATCGAATGCCCTTACTATGTTTTGGCACGTCTTCATATATGAACTATCTACTGGCAATCTATTCAATGTGGATAGGGGCAAGACGTTCAATGTCGATCCATTGTCGATTAAGACCCCGGGCAATGTATACCCCTTGCAGCGGGTAGTTATGTGTAGGGCCTTTGTAGATCCTCTTCCTCCGGGAGGTATTTCATCATCATTAAAGAATATGAAATTATCGGCACTGATGTTATTGACCAGGCGATCGAGCTTATTGACAGAGATATCATTCGCCACATAGGTTTCGTTTAGCACCTTCATCAACGCATTTCGATGCATTTCCGAGCTCAGAAGCAAAGCCAGCACCGATATGCGAGTTGGCTGCTTGTGTAATTGTTCCACAACACTATACTCGCTATGCTTTAGAAACCTTAAGAACTCTTTAGCCTCTTTCTTATTCACCGGTTCATTTATGGGCAGCTCAACTCTGTCTGTCTTCTCTTGTTCTACCATCGGGGTCTTTCCTTTCGCAGTCTCTGCTCTAGTGTTTACTAGGTCATAACATTTCCCACTACGTGTGTGGAAACCTATATCCTGTCTATCTTCTGAAGCATTAACCTGATCTTCTTCTCTTGAAATCATCACGTTACAATCATAATTCCACGGCACCCTTTTGCTATCTTTCTACGGAAAAGCGACGGGCCTTTGAATTATGATCTTCAGTGGCACTGACATTCCTACTTCATTATTTCTCGGACGCGTAATGATCACCACCGGATGATTACCCCTTTGGATTTTCTCGTCCGACCCACCATCTGAGGCACAAACCTCACCTCCCTCTGATCCCTCGATCTTCTCGTAGAATTCCATTTCTTTGTTGTCCATCATGTTTTGCACTACAATCCTGAACTCAGCGCATTCTAGTATATCATGCCCCCTATCGACATGAAACTCGTAATATCTTTCTACTCCTTCAGGCTTTCCTTCTGGATTTCGCCCAAATAAACCTCTATTCACCATTTGTTCCCAAACCCATCTTATCGGGGTCCTTACTTCTGTTATGCTAGCTTTAATTCTTTTGCCCCCATTTTCAACTATCGCATTTACCCCTTCATCAGAATGGTTGGGTAATGGATCTTTGGTGTTAGGTGCATCATCGAATTTGATGACGCCCATTCCAACGAGCCTTTCAACTGCCTTTTTGAAACCCGTGCAATTTTCTATCGAATGCCCCGTAATTCCCGCATGATATTCGCATTGGGCGCTGGCGTCATACCATTTGGGATATGGGGGTTGCAACGGCTTTATGTAGAAAGGAGAGATAACATACGCCTCGAACAAACTCTGGTATAGCTTCTTATACATCATGGGAATAGGCGTGAACTGAAGTTTTTTAGTATTCTGCCTCGCATTAGGTTCCTGCCTCGATGAACTCTGATGACCCGTGGTTACCTTTCTTGGTTGGCTTATAGTGATCGGTTTTGAATAACCTTTGTTGTTCACATTTATGTTGTTCACCTCGTTCTCTTTCTTCCTCGGGACTGATCTCTTGCTGCCTTCTCCCGCTTCAATCTTTCCGCTCCTAATAGTGTTTTGTATCATTTCCTCGGACATTACCATGTCTGAAAAGCATTTCCTTTTCTAAGAGGGGTGGCTGGACTTGAGTTGCTACCTCTCTCCATCGTTGAGCGTATTTCCTAAAGCTTTCACCTGGCTTCTTTTCCATATTTTGCAACGTAATCCTATTGGGCGCTATATCCGTCACATGACCATACTATTTCATGAAAGCTTGGGCTAAATCCTTCCATGAACCAATTTGGGTACGGCTCAATTGATTGTACTATTTAATTGCAGACCCAATCAAACTGTCTTGAAAAAAGTGGATTAATAGCTGGTCATTGTTAACGTATCCAGTCATCCTCTGACAAAACATAGTGATGTGTGCTTTTGGACAGCTGGTCCTGTTATATTTCTCGAATTTTGGGGTCTTAAACTTAGGAGGGAGCACTAAATCTGGGACCAAACTTAGGTCCTTAGCTTCCATTCCGTAACGAAAATCAGCACTTTCCATTACTCTGAGTTTTTCCTCCAGCTACTTGTATCGATCATCTGGTTGTTTTGGAGGTTTCACTCTCGTCTTCTCCATCTCAGCTATGTCATCGAGATCGGTAACAATAGGGTTAGTAGGGTTATCCCCTGGGTTAGAACCCAAACCAGTTAGAAGGTTCATCGGTACTGATGCACCAGCCTGATATTGAGGTCTAACTGTGACAGGCACCCTTTGCGTGTATATATGTCTTTGCGCTTGTGCATTAGTTAGGGCAAAGCCTGGAGGATAGGCAAGTTCTTCATTATTATCACCGAGATGGATCGCAGAGCATTTTCCTTTATCAGATCCCCCGGTTAATAGCTGAGCCAGTTGACTCATCATACTCCTTTGGGATTCTAGCATTTGATCCCTCATGTCCTGTTGAATTTTGGCCAGTTGCTCTTGCATTTGCGCTTGCAACTACTCTTGCATTTCTTTTTGGAGTTGTTCGAGCCTTTCCATTCTTGGGTCCATGTCCTTGGTTTTTCTTCGAGTACCGTAACGATGTGTGGTTGGTTGGTTTTTGGTATTTTCCAGGTTAACTTTCTTTCTCTCTGAAATAATTTCCATTTATTAGAATCTTCTTTATGAATTTTAATGCTTATAATGTAATGCGATGCACATGCATGAAATGAATGCAAAGAAGGCGTCGATTCTGATTCAGTTCAATTTAGTAAACTTTACTAGAAAGCAAATATCTTTACATAAAATGGATTACAGATACGGCTTTGCCCTAATGCCTAAATTCTTGACTTTCCTAAGTAACGACACTAACTCTTGACCCTTATCCGAATTCAGCTCATACTTCACACTTAGCACATCTGCTTGGACCTCCAAAACCTGCAGGTGGTCAGCTACCTCCCTAATCTGTGCTATGGCTTCGCCCATGATATAGTCTCGACTATCAACTTGGCTTTGAACGTGATGAAGTTGTTCTCTCCAGCGCTCTTCATTCGCTTCAAGAAGCTCTACTCGAAGCTCACAATTTCACAAAGCAGATTCCAGCTCCTCTATTCTTCCCTTCATCTCTTCAATCTTGCTTAAACTAGCCCTTAATTCGGCTGCAGTATTACGATTTCTATACTAATGTAGTATCTTTTCAAGCTCGACCAGTCGGGCCTTTAATTCCCTTTTGTCGTTCTGGGCTTCTAGCAAATTCTTCTCTAAGGCATCTCTCTGTGCCAGTCCTTTTTGGAATCTTCTCTCCCATTTTTCCGTATTGGCTCTTTCTACTTGGATTTCTTGCTGCCACTGCTCTGACGTTTTTCCCAAACCTGCCGTTTTTACTGATTGACGATATTTCTTGTAATACGCCTTCAACATCCCATCTCAAGTGTACTTTTTCTTTTTCCAATTGCTCTATTTTCTTTTGCAATTCCAAATTCCTCTTCTCAAAATCTTGTTTTATTATTTCTAGCTCCGATGGGACCACCAGCAAATACTCTTCTATTGGCTGGACACTTTCGAAATTTGGTCCCGGGATGTTATCATTAATCCTCCTACTAAACCAGTCACTATATTCGGGAGTCACTGATCCTGCGTGCAGATTCTTCACCCGATAAGTCTGATTCCAGGCGGTGGAAATTTCCTTGATTCTTTTCTTGTAACTATCTCCTTTATAAGGGAATTCACATTGTGCCAAACCTTATGTCGCTGGTACAAATTGCTTTGTTCCATACTGCCTTAATGCTATCAAAGGAGCATAACCAATGGCCCCCTAAATTCTAAGCACAGGAACCCAATCAAAATCCCCACATCGAAAGAGAATTTCACTGGGCACGAACCAATGAGCTCTCCATTCAATATCCTCCTCCCGCAGGTTTTGCAGGAGTGCTATCCAATTTTCTTCCGTCACGTCGTTTCTTCTCGATTTCTCGACCATCTCTTTTAATGGGGAATATCCGCTCAAGAAGACCCCATAAGAGAACTTATCTACTTTCCAAAAGTGGCCATGGAACCAAACTAGCAACAATTGTGTGCATCCTATGAACCTGCCTTCTCCAGACCTTCTACACGCATTTAGTAATCTAAAAGTTTCGGCTAAGATCGCAGGAACTGGTGTGACCCTTTGATCAAGCTGATTGAAGAGACCTGCAACTCCTTTGTCTATGTGTCCTAAAGCCCTAGGAAATAATACTAACCCGTAGATGCTGAGTGCAAAGACATCGAATTTCTTGGACGTATCGGGGTGAGCTAAAATCAAATCCCTCAAATTTTTCCATGGTATACATTTACACTCGCCCTTTTGCTTGATTCTGGCCATAATCCATTGTTCACTCATTCCCGTTATGTTCATCAGCTTTTTCCAAAAGGTTGGGACGTAAGCAGCTCTCAAGTAAATCTTATCCACTTGAGCCTTTGGACAATTCAAAAGGGCTGTATATTCCTCCACGTTGGGTACCAAATCCACTCTCCCAACGGTAAAGCAACTATATGCTGAGTTCCAATATTGGGTGAGGGCTCGAAACAAATGCTCGTCTATATTAACATCCAACAAGTACGGTAAATCCCTGTAACTATTATAGAATAATCTCTTAGTTTCATCATCCCACTGACTCCAAATTTCCTTCAATTCCTAAAGACTATTCTGTGTAACACTAATACAGGTGTAGTCCCACAATTCCGATACATGCCCCGCAGCTAAGCTGTCCCCCTTCTCCAATTGTGTTGTCTCAGACCAATTTTGGACCACCGCATTGCGTTCTACTTTATCAAGAAGTTTGTTTTCCATGGCCGAGCTCTCTAATTTAGCAATCGAACCCGAATCGACACCCCTCTAATGTGAAAGTGCATGCAAAACATAGCAAAGACAAACACAATGTTAGTACAATATATAAGCAGAAGTCAGAGCATATAGAGAAAAGGAAACAATCAAGCACCTATCAGGGTGACTACTAGGGTTTTTAGCGCGGCTCTACCTAGGGTAGGCTCTTAGGGCTCTCTATATGCGGTTTAGTTCTAAAGTTGGGGTACCTGAACCAGCACATTCCTCGATCCTCACCCATTATAGGCTCAGATGGACCGAGTTCGATTCAGGGGGACACATTTCCCTATGGCTGCACGAAGACAAAAATCTCACGAAGACATAGGTACGGATGTATCCCGGAAGCATTTCACTATCCTGCACGGAGGTGAAAACCTCACGAAGGAGTAGTTTCTCACTCCCACTTAAGGGTGTGACCCGGCGGTCATGTAATATGATGCTTAAAATAATTTCACGAAATTAAATCTACAACAATCACATGAGATTTTACAAACCAATTGCGATAAGAGGATCGTAATTTTCAAATCAATTTTCAACTTTTGATGAAAGGACAACAAATAATCAATTTAACGGCTTGACTCTCGAACGTCCCCAGTGGAGTCGCCAAGCTGTCGAAACCATTTTTTTCTATAGGCGTTTTGAAAAATAGGGGATCGACTTTAAAATTTGAAAATGAAGTCACCACCGACCTTTCTCGAGGTGCGATTGGGTCACCTTAAATTATTTTAATAAAACATTTTGATTCATTAAAACAATTAATTTTGGTCTACGAAATTCGAAAAAACGGGCTCGGGAGTCGGTTACGTACGAGGAAGGGTTAGCACCCTCGCAACGCCCAAAATTGGTACCTAATTGATTACTTATTGTCCTATCATCAAGCGATTGAAAAGATTTTAAAAATACGATCTTTTGTTTAAAAAAGCATTTAAGTATGTCGAAATGAAAATCGAGGCTCACTTACCTCAAAGAAATAAGAATGTCGCATCCAGTAAGTTAGGGTGCAACATATCAATTTCTCAAAAATAAGCTCGTCCTTTTTTGCTTAAAAGATTCATATATTTAAATCGAAAAGGGATATTTAATTATTTTGGGTCGAACGAAAAATCGGAACCCAGTAAGTTAAGGCTCGATTTATCAAAGTTCCAAAACATAAAATATTACCTTAATTTTAAAATTCCTATCTCGAGACACTGAACGCCACATTCAGTAAGTTAGGCTGTAGCATTTTGAGGTTTCGAGAATAGGTTTTATTTGAAAACTCACGTGTCTTGGTTTTGAAAATGATACTTGATAGTTCGGGTTTAATGAGAAAAATCAGAACCTAGTAAGTTAAGGCTTGATTTCCTCGTAGTTCCCAAACTCGAATTATGCATTATTTTCTTTTGAAACCTTTGAATGGTAATTTTTATTAAGTAATATTGAATACGAAAATACGAACATGGAATAACAACATATAACGCGAAGAAATAATTCATGAACAATATGTTTCATTTCAATGAATCATCATAATCAATAGATACGAAATGATGCGGCATAACGATAATTCTACAACATACTATTATGTGCGAATAATAATACCCACATCTGATGCTTTAAAAACCAATTTAAAAGAAGTCTTAACACAAACTAAAAGAAATAAGATTCAACAAGCTTTTGATAAATGAGAATGAACAATTATGAAAAGGATCTAGAACTATAAAAGTACAAATAAAGTGTAAACAAATAATGTATTATCCATAAAAAAGATGAAGTCTTTAAAGTTAAGAAATTATGTATTTACAAAAATATGTATATACACACATAACATAAAAAAGGGTAGGTAAAATAATAGTAAATACATATAGTACAAACAATATAAAAAAAATTTAAATATGCATGTGTAATATACGAAAATACTTGTACATAATAATATTAAGGTATATACATGAAATAAGAATGAAATGAGTAGTATGATATAAAAATGTATATATATATATATATACATATACAAAAAATAATGATGTACAAAAACGATTATTAATACAATATATAAATACATATATATAGATAATAATGGTATATATATAAAAAAATTAGGAATATATACAAAATATATTTTTAAAATATTTAGATGTAATATATACAACATGTATGATAGTGTTGAAAATATATATAAAATAATAAACAAGAATATATATATATATATATATATATAATACTATAATGTTGAAAAACATATATATAAATATAATATGAAAGAAAGTATGTATAAGTATAATATATACGCAACATATAGTTCAAATAATATATGTATATATAATGTATAATAAATATATGTAATAATATTAATATAATAAAAGGTTAGAAAGTCAAGTGGATAAACAGACATAAAAACAATTAGGGATTAAACTGGAATTAAATGAAATTTGAAATAAAAAATGAAAAAGAAAAAGAAAAGGGTGACCAAGGACTGAAACATAACGTGCTTAAACTTATAGGGACCAAAAGGGACGAAAGTCCAGGTCTCCTACACGCTGCATTTCACTTGACATGTCGCGGACTAGATCAAAACAGAAATAAAATAAAGGGAGGAATTTATAAAACAAAAGAAAGAACAGGATAGGACGAAATCGAGAAGGCAGAAAACGGGGGAGGACTAAAAGGGAATTTTGCCCATTTCCCAGAAACACGCGGGTCTCTCATGCCTGGGTCGGTCGTATGGATTGGGGCCCCTACACGGCACCGTTTTAGACCATGGGAAAGGGCTCTAAACGGTGTCATTTAGCACCCTATAAGACTCAATTTTCAACCCTAATTTGCTTCAAATCGGACTACCCGAGAAAACCCTTCCCCTAACTCACTTGCAGCGCCTCTCTGCTAAGGTTTACAAACCCTCACCGCAGATGATGGTGGAGGTCGCGAAAGGGGGTCCTCCGACCTTCCTTTTGAGGCAATCGAGAGCTTCTGCTTTCGCTTCCCTTTACACTATCTCTAAGGTACTTTTTAATGCAGGTAAGAGTCACGCGAACACGACAGAAATGGGAACTGAATCGGCACCTCCTACCCTCGTCGGAGACGAAAGGGGTTTCGCGACCTTTTAGGGTCACTGGAGGGCTTCAACAACGACAGAGAACAAAACAAGATAAGTTTTTTTTTATTACTCTATATATGTGCCACTGATTAAAGGCGAAATAGACTAGTAAATACCTTTGCTTCTTCCTTTTTTTGTATTTCAAAAGAATCGTAACCTTTTTACAACCCGTTCTTAGGCTCTTTTTATAGCCGATTTAAACAAATAAAATACAACCAAAAAGTCCTATTTGTATTCGCTGCTATTTCCCTCTGTTCTTTGCCTTTTCTTGCTGTTGTGGTTTTCGTTCTTATTTTGGCATGTTTGCAGGTACGAGGGGAGGTCAACGGGGCGTTCCTTCCATTTCAGTGCTAAGGGGCTGCTGTAGCCGAACCTCGGGTGCTGGGAAAGCCATGGAAGCACGTGACCGATCAGAGGGTGTGCGGCGCTGGGTCTTTTAGGGTTTCGGTTAATCGAAACCTAGCCTAAGTGTTTGGGCCTTAATGGGCCACCACGGTTTAGGGCTAGGGTTATTGGGTTAGGTTTGGGTTAATTTTGGTTTTGTAATTGGGTCGAATTTAATGTGTAAAGGGACTTTGGACATTTGAATTTTGGTATTTATCTATTGTTTTTTTGGTTTTTTTAATTATAATGCGGGCTGGGCAAATTTAGGCCCTTACATTTATGTTATAATTATTTTTTAAATTAATTTAAATTAATTAAAAGATAAATATTAGGATTTTATATTATTATTAATTAAAAATAAAATAATTAAATAAAAATATCAAATAATTATTTTATTTTGAATTAATTAAAATAATAGATAAATAATAAATAAAATAATTTAAATTCTTAAAGAACAATCAAATGTAATCGTTAAATTTTACAAGAACTCTTTTTTATTCATGTAATTGACACTATAAAAAATGGTCAACCCAAGTCATTCTAGAAAGGTTCACAAGTTCAAGAAGCCTAAGAAATCTCTACAGGATTCTTTGAACAAGCCGAAGAACTTGAAGAATTTCTTAAAAACGCTACATTAGTTCTAAAGAAAAGTTGTCATCCGATCCAATTTAATTAAGGAGAAGAAGATCAAAGTTGTTTCTAAAGAAAACCACATTTCAATCCAACTCAACTAAATAAATGAGGTTTAAACCCATTTTTAAAGCAAGTCAACATGTCTACATCCATTCAAGATCAAATCAAACGACTATTGGATCAAGGTCAAACCAAAAAGAAGAATCAAATGATATTCTTCTTTGTATTCAATAAATTTCAGGAGATTGTAACTTTTCGATCAAAATTATAAATAAAATTTGGCTATGAATTTTAAGTCAATTTTTCGACTCAATATTTGTATGTACAATAATATAAAAAATTATTTAATTAATGATTTTTAAAAATTAATTATTATTGATAAATAAATTAAAAATTTTAAATAATTATTAATAAAAAATAAATGAGAAAAACTAAGAGTGTGTTTTTAGTTTTTTTTTTTAATAGTTGCCTATATAAACCCTACTAATGAATTATTTATGGTTTGTAAATTTTTTTTGTTATTTATTTTGTTAACTACATCAAGTGTATCAAGAATCTTATTAATAATAATAATAATAATAATAATAATAATATTTTAATAAAAATATTTAATACATTATGAGTAGAGTTTTTAGACTCTGATCAGGAACTTGATGAATGTCTTATAGAGATATAGTAAAATATTTAAATAAAAGATACACATGATAATTTTTTATAATTACTTATGGAATAAAAAAAAAGTATATTGCTAGTTTATTAAATCCTTACACCTGAACTTATCACTCAATTGAAATAAACACATTATAATAGTATGAATTATAATAGTATAAATATAGAGAAATACATGGTTTCAATAATATTTGATGTCTTGGGAAGTTACGTAGACAATTCTAGAGGAACAAATTATCTATATATGTTTTTGAGGTATCGATATATGATCTAAAAATATTGATACATTGTTTTATAGTATTGATACCTTAGCGTATCTAATGGTTATTAAAAGCTACATTTTTATAGAGATATCGATATTTGATACTCTTTAGTGGAATCGATATCACAAATTGCAGGATACTTTTACAATACGATTTTTCACATTGCAATGACTATTTTGTCCTTAGCAACTCTAAACAACTATAAACCAATTCTTTAGCATAAATACACCTTTAGAACATTTCAAGATTAGAGAGATTAATATCCAAGTAACAAATCAACAGAAAATCTTTGTATAAGTCTTATTCCATAGCCTCTAGTACTTCATTGTAAAATCTTTGTATAAGGCTGTGTTTGTTTACCTGTAAAATATTTTATAGAAAACATTTTCATTCTTTTCCACTGTTTGTTTCGTGGAAAATGATTTCCTACTGTAAAATCATTTCAAAAACACAGGAAAAGAAGCCTTTATTTTAAGAAAATGTTTTACCATTTCATTTGGTAAGACATTTTCCAAAAATTTTCTCCTCACCTACAAATGAAACCTCTTCCCCTTCCCCCTTCCTTCTCACCTCGATTTAATGCTTGCCGCCAGCCAATAACAATTCTCAGCACCAGTTGCCGGCATGGATCTTTGATTTACCCCTTTTCACCTTTCGTTATCGAAATCTACACTGCACCAGTTGGCGACGCTGTTCATCTTCCTCTTTCGAAGGTAAGAAAAACTGAAACTTTCATGGATAGTTTACTGGAAAAAAATGAAAAAAGAAACAAAAAAAAAAAAACCTGGAAAGCAGAAGAGGCCGTCCCAAAAATGAAGCACTTTGGGAAACTGGCTCTGCTAATATTCTGTGAAGACCCAGCCTGGATTCCCAAACTTAGTAACAATGTAATAATTGGCAAAGCAATGGCCTTTAGCCCTAAGTCTTTAATTCGACTATTACAGAAAATTGATATGAGAAAGAGTGAGAGTAAGAGATAGATATGGAGAAAGATTTGGGTTTGGGTTAATGATTATTTATAAAGGAAACGTGCATACAATAAAGAAAGAGGTTGTTAAGAAAAAAAGAGAATTTAATAGTTGATTTTAGCATAAGTTTACGTTTGTTTGTTGGTCTGTAGATGTATTTTGATTCAATTGAATGATAGTGTTTAATTTTGTGTCCTAGGTAATCACTTCCCTTTTTTATATGTTTTTGGATTAAATTTCAAACCAAACAAGTCAGCTTGTTTTTCATGGCCTAATCTGCAAATTCAAATAGAGAAGTTAAGGAAAATGATAATGAAAAAATAAGGGTTATTTGTCATTCCACTTCAATCAAATGTTACTGGGTCTAGATATTCATATACATGGATGAGTTTAGTTTAAGAAAATGGATGGTATGTATTGCTTGATGCAACTGCATTAGGTGCTAAAGAAATGGAGACTTTAATGCTTTCATTGTTTGACCTTGATTTCTATTTTTGTTCATTTTCAGAGTTTTTTTGTGAAAACCTATTAGGGTTTTGTTGCTTGTTTATCAAGAAATCCATTGGTTTATCTATCTTGAAAGGTTCAACCACTAATGTTGGGATCGTGAGCTTTGTTCCACCATTGAAGCTTGAAGCACCCAAAGGAAAGGCCCCATTGCATGAAATCGAAGAAATAATATATTCAAGAACTAGCAACACCCTACAATGTAAGGCCTTGGACCATTAGATTCATTAGGTCTGGTACTAATAAGTAACAGAACAAGGAGCTTGATTAACTAGTTGGTCAATGCATTGATGAGTCTCCAACATCCATATTTAGAAATTGGAATCCATGCTATCAAAATCTATGGTCCAAAAGTAATGTTTGATCGAGGTCCAACAGTGGCTTTCAATGTATTTGATTGGAAAAGGGAAAGGATTGATCATGCATTAGTGCAAAAATTGACTAATAGGAACAATATTTCATTGTGCATTGGGTGTTTAGAATACATTTGGTTCAGTGTTAAACATGAAGAAATGAAGCAAAAAGATGAGTTTTAGCCTGGGATAGATGTTACAGCTACAATTGGGTTCCTTTCTAGTTTTGAAGACTTTTATAGGCTTCTAGTATTTGTTTCAAGGTTCTTGGATGCTAATTTATTTTAGTAAGAGAAATGGAGATATAAAGCTATTAATCAAAAAGCAATTGAAATTTAGCCCAAGAACTTGTTAATTCTTTCATTCTTTGTATATTATTGTCTGGTATGAACTTTAGTCCAAAAATTATGATCTAGTATCAAAATTTGTAATATTAATTGTGGTTTGGAAGTTAAATTATTATTTATTCAATCTTTTTTTTTAATTTTTTATAACACAATTAGGAATCATCTATTTGTTAAATTATTAATATATTTAATTTAATATATTTATTTATAAATAAATCATTGAAATATATGTAATAACAATGTAAAATATAATTTTTAATATTTAAAATAATAAACTCGGGATGAAAAAATAATAAATTTTAAATGTATATTTGTTTCATTTAAAACAGTTTTTATAAAATATTTTCAGAAAATTTGCCAAAAATTAGAAAATATTTTAAAAAGATCCATCCAAACACTAGAAAATATTAACTTTTCTAGAAAAATGTCATTTTCTAAAAATTATTTTCTAGAAACTATTTTCAGTCAAACAAACGGACCCTGTAACAACCCATTTTTGGTCAAATCATAACAGTGGTTTCAGCAACACAAATCCGAAGTTAAAATAATTATTTTATTATTTTTTCATTTTATTAAAGTTTACAGCATGATAGAATTATTGTGTGAAAGTTTCGTAAAGAAATTTTACTGTTTGAATGCTTAATTCGGTAAAAAGGACTAAATCGCGTAAAGCGTAAAAGTTGTGTTCTATTAGCTAAAAGTACTAAATAGCTATGGAACATTAAAATAGAAGTCCTTATGTAGTAAATAGACCGTTAATGGCATGAGTGGACAAAGATGGACATAGGTTGAATCAATTTAAAAGGTTAATTTTGTAATTTGATTAAAAATGATATAATAAGTAAAAATAAAACAAATTTTGGTTTGTCCATCTTCTTCTTCCACCGAAAATTGAAGGAAATAAAAGCCATTGTTGCTCTTTTATGGTTCAGTCACATGAAAGCTTAATTAAGGTATGATTTTTGTCCCGTTTTTAATAATTTCTATGTTTTTTAGATTGTTGCAGCTAGGTTTAGCTAACCCAGGGACTAATTTGAGAAACTGTTAAAGATTTAGGAAGTTTCCATTGATGAGTATACATGTATTTTGATGTTTTATGATATTTTATGAATTGTTGTTGTTAGATAAACAACATTTGTAAAGTGATTTTTTAGTGAAATTGCAAATTAGGTATTAAATTGAAAAATGTTGAAATTATGTGGCTAAATTGTGAAATAAATGAAAATTATGGGCTGTTAGGGACTAATTTAATGTTTGGCTAGCATGGGTAAAAGTTGGATTTCATGAATTTGTATTTTTAAGGAATAGGGACTAAATTGTGAAAATGTGAAACATTAGGGGCAAAAGTGTAAATTTGCCTAAATACGTAAATTGGACTAAATTGAATAGAATGAATATTTAATAAGTTAATTTGATATTACATAGATCAAGATAAGAAAAGATTGGAACAAGATCGGGGAAAAGGAAAAATCGACGGTTAGCCGATAGTTATTATACGAGCAATACGAGGTAAGTTCGTATAATTAGAATTGAATTTTACTTATGTGTGCTTAATTGAAATGTATGTATTTGTATTGAGAAATTAAGATACTAATGTATTAAATGCCTAGTTGATGAGATTTATTGAATACCGAGTCCGTTTGAACCGTAGGAATTCATAGGATACTAGTGACATATCACTAGGGTTACCGTTCAGTTGAGATCCTGCATTTGTTGTAGACTCATCGTAGCTCATATGAGCTTACCGATATCTCAGCTCGTAGGAACTTACTGTTTTCAGCTCGATAAAGCTTACTGTCCATCAGCTCAGGAGGAACTTACCGATTATAGCTCGAAAGAGCGAATTTGATAAAGAATTGACGGATTATCGATTAGTACACTTAGTGTGTACCACCCGTGTATCTATCGACATTCTAATTAGTTTAACGGGCATAATACTGTTACAGGTTATATGAGTAAGTATAGTTTGGCACAAGGGTTATATGAAATGCACGAAACTGATGTTATATGATGAATTATTGTATTGATGGAAAGGTACAAGTACATGAGCTTGAATGCTAATTAAATTCCTTATTATTGGATTGATGGTTATGTGTATATTATGGAACTAACCTATTGATGTATTCATATGATAGGCATTTGAACCATTTGATTGGGTTATACTAGTTTATTTGCTTAAATTATAAATGATGGGTAAGTTTAATTCTATATTATATGGGCTTACTAAGCTATTTAAATTACTCTATTTTTTTTCCTATGTTTTATAGAGATTCAGAAGCTTGCTCGATTCGAAAGACATTAGAGACTCGCATCACACTATCCAGTTGACAATTTGGTACCTTGAAACTTTATGAAATGTGTAAATATGGCATGTATAGGCTAGTTGTAATAGCCCGATTTTAGGCCAAGTCGGAGCAGTGGTTTCAGGACCACAAATTCGACGGGAAAAAATTTATTTTTATTATATTTTTATGGTCTACAATTTCACAAAATGATTTCGTGAAAATATCGCTTGAAAATTTTGACGTTTAGGAACTCAATTTAGTCAAAAGGACTAAATTGTAAAAAGTGCAAAACTTGAGTTCTATAAGCTAGAGGTGTCTAATTGCTATGAAATTTTAAATTGGAAGTCCTTAGATGGTAATTTGAAAATTGATTAAATTATTGGACAAAAATGGACATGAAATAAGTGAAATAGAATATTTTCAAGTTGGGGGCATTTTGGTCATATAGTGATTAAATGATTAAATAAATAAAATTAAAGCCAAATTTTTGTCCATCTTCAAGCTATGGCTGAAATTACCATGAAGAAACCATGTCTAGGGTTTTTTCAAGCTTCCAAGCTCCATAGTAAGTCCGTTCTAGCCCCGTTTTTAATTATTTTTACGTTTTTGAAGTTGTCATCACTTGATCTATCTATTTCTACCAATTATTTGTGATATAATGAAGGTATAGGGTTTGAACCATGTTATAAATTTGTGTATTTTGATGATTAATGGTAGATTATGCATGTTTATGGTTAGAGAAACAACTTTTACTAAATGATTTTCGGTTAAAATGCATAAAACCACCTATTTGTAAAATAGTGTAAAAAGTGTTGTAAACATCTATTTTAATGGAAAATGTGGGCTGCTATAGGCATGAAAATGGTTCGGCTAGGCTTAAATTACAAAGAAATTGTAACATCCCGAAATAGGGCCTAAACGGAACAGTGGTTTCGTGACCACAAATCCGAGATAGAAATAATTATTTTGATGTTTATGATATGATTTCATGATGGTGTGAAGATTTCGTGAAGAAATTCTATGCATAAAATGCTTAATTTGAAATTAGGGACTAAAGCGAATAAGTTGCAAAACTTGCATTCTAGAAGCTTTTAGTATGAAATTGCTTTGGAATATTAATTAGGAGGTCTTAAATAGCAATTTGACCAATTTCTAAAATTTTGGACAAAAATGGGCTTGTACATGAAAAATTTTCAAAGAAAGGCATGAAAGGTATTTTAGTCATTTGGTAATTAAAAGATTAAAAAAGGGAAAAAGATGGCAAAATATGTCCATCTTCTTCATTAGCACGAAATTTCAAGGGTTCTCCATAGCTAGGGTTTGTTTCAAGCTTCCAAGCTCCATAGTAAGTGATTCCAAGCCCCATTTTAATGTTCTTTACGTTTTTGGAATCCCGGTAGCTCGATAAAGCTTATGCTAGCTATAATTTAAGTTAGGGTATGAGGTTTGTGTATTTTGATATTTTATGATAGAATATGAGGTTTTAAATTATGCTAGACAACTTGGGCTACTTGGTTTTAGGAAAAAACGAGTAAAAGGGCTTAATCGGTGAAAATACCTATTGTACATAAGTGTATGTTATAGTAGGAATTTGAGGATGTTGTTGGTAAATAAATGATCAGCATGTCTTAAAACATAAGAATTTGTGATAAAGTTTGATTTCCGAGCCTTGGGGGAAAAAGTGTAAATATGTAAAAGTTTAGGGGCAAAAATGTAATTTTGCCAAAGTTTGAGTAAAGGGCTGTTTTGATAAATTTGGATATTAAATAAGCTAAATTTGCTATTATAGATCAAGAAGAACGAAATTCGGGAGTAGATCGGGGAAAGGAAAAAGTAAAGGACTAAATTGTAAAGTTTAGTCACATTTTGTATCGAGGTAAGTTTATGGTAAATAAATGCAATATTCTTTTATTTTATATTAATATAGTCAATTTCCAGCATTTATATATTCATTTTATGATAATATTCCAAGTTAGATAGAAGATAAGTTAATAGATAAAAAGTATCAGGAAGCCCCGTTGAACTTTAGGAATGTAGGGATACAAATGTCATGACATTTGGGGTTGACAGGACAGGACAGAAATGAGCCATGTAAGTCCATATAAGATATATGGCTTTGGAGATAGGAATGAGCCATGTAAGTCCATATCAGATATATGGCTTTGGAGACAGGAATAATTCATGTAAGTCCATGTCAAGGACATGGCATTGGCTGGATATTGTTAGACATGAAAGACCCTAGTATCCTTAGTATTCCGAGCAGTTCAACAGGCCATTGTACAAGTTAAATTACAGAGAATTATCAACAAGGGAAAGGTAGATTGTATTTATGAATATTGAAAAGTCAGGTAAGAAAGAAGGTAAGTGAATAAGGAAGAAGGTAGGAAATGAAATGTAAAGAAAGTTTATGATGCTAGGTGACATTATGCATAATTATCCTTTGTGATGAATGTTGTGATTTATTTGCTTGTAAACTTACTAAGCCTAGTGCTTACTCTCTTTATTTCCTTATTTTATAGTTCTTGCCAAGCTCACTCGGGAATTGAAAAGAACGTCGGAGATCCAGACACACTATCGAAGGAATTACTTTGGTATAGTTAGACGTTTCATTTCATGTATGGCATGTATAGGGACTTGGCTTCTTTTGGTATGATATGTTCAATGAATGGTGTGTAAATACTTGCTAGTGAATAGCTCATGGAAGGGCTAATGATACACATGTTTAATAGTTTGTATGCTTGAATGGTAACTATCACATGGAAACTAAGGAAAATGTGAAAGTAGCTTAAAAACAGATTCAAACAGCAGAAATGACGTGACTTTGAAAAATCACTAGAAATAGTAGGAATGGAGTTAAATAGTGAATAAGGCATGAAATTAAAGCTTAATAAGTCTATTTTACTATGGAAGAAATAGAGTAAGCAGAAGAGTTGTATATTATGAGTTATTTACACTTGAGTGAGACTGCTCCAGACTGACTCTGTGATCCTCTGTTACTTGAGTGAGACTGCTCCAGACTGACTCTGTGATCCCCTGTTCTAACTTTAAAAATTCACCATAAATTGTACATAAATAATTAGGCATTATAATTTATATCCCTAGATTCCTTATTGAGTCTAGTTTTTAATGAAACAAACGACATGCCTATTTGAATTTTTTAGAGAGAGAAAATTAACTCGAAGTGAACAGAGGTTAGAGCAGTCTAACTGTGTAATAGGGGAAACTTTAACTAATAAACTGTACTAATTGGCTAAACCAAAAATTCTAGAAAAATTTAACAAGTAGATACATGAGTCTAGATTTAGGGAAAATTTACGGATCTTAATTTCGAGTTTCAGAACTCGAGATATGAATTTTTAAGTGACTATGACACAGATTGACAGTATATTACGAAAGTTGGAATAAATAATTTAAGGTTACTTAAGTGATAGATTAAGTTTAGTAACACCTCAAGCTCGACTCCGGTGACGGTCTTGGGTAAGAGGGGTGTTACAGAAATTGAATGAAAATCATTCTATGAGCCTAGGGACTAATTTGTAAATGTGTAAAAGTTTAGGGGCAAAAATATAATTTTTCTATAATATGATTTTTGGGTCACATTTAATAATGTGACTAATAAATAAACTAAATGTGATATTATAGATCAAGGAAAACGAGGTTCGGAACTAGAACGAGGGAAATACGAGTAGTCGACGGTTAGGTCCTTTTTCACCATTTTTGGTATCGAGGTAAGTTTGTGTATAAATAATGCAACATTTCATTATCATTAATGTTGCATGGATTGTATAATTGTCTTTGTGGAATTGATGAATGATGACGATTTGATAGAGATTTGATACTCGAAAATCTCGGTTGAACTATAGGAATAGATAGGATACAAATGTCATGACATTAGGGATATTGAGATTCCGTATAAGATCATATCTGGGAAATGGCGTCGGTATGTGATTTCTTGTAAGACCACGTCTAGGACATGGCTTCGAAATAAGACTTCGTATAAGATCATATCTGAGATATGGCATCGATACGAGACATCGTGTAAGACCATAGCTGGGCTATTGGCATCGACATTTGATCCCATGTAAGACCAAATCTAGGATATGGCATTGGCATCTTACTATGTGTATGAGATTTCCCGAGTATCTTTTGGTATTTTAAGTGGTTCAACGGGTAATTCAAGGATTATGTCAAAGATCTGAAAAGATATGACTGGGTTATGAGCTCGTATAGGGTTGTATGCTAGCTCGAGTTGGAGATCGCCGGAGATATTATCACACTATCAAGCTATCATCGTGAGGGTAAAAGTGAATACAAACCTCTTAAGTTTATGGCATGTATAAGAACTTGGTCTTTATATTATATGTCATATTGGTTTAGCCAAATATGTTGGCTTATGATGATAATTAATTCATTTTGTATAAGGCCACGAGATGTGACTCATATTGATTATTGGGTTGTAAACCTATTCATACATGTATGCGTGTGCTAATGCCATTGTGATATGGCCTATGATTATCGATGGTCGATTGAGGGTATGTTGCATGTGATTTACTAAACTTGAGTTTGATGAAAGATGATAGTTTGTATGGGTATATGTTGGTATGAAAAGGCATATAAGCAAGTGAATGAAGTTCAATTGTATGTGAGGTGGTGTAATTGGTCTTGATAAAGTATGAAGTCTTATACATGTATAAGTAGAGATGAAATGATCATGATCATGTCTTGTTTGTGTATGTTCAAGTGTTCAATCATGCCTTGTTAAGTGTCATTGAAAGTGTACATGTGAGTCAGCAATTGAGGGTGGCCAATGGCTTGCAAAAATAGCCTCAAAATGGTCCACACGGGTAGACACACGGGCATGTGTCTAGGTTGTCTGTGACACATGGTCAGCCCCATAGGCGTGTAGTCTGGTCGTGTGTCCCCTGCATCTAGAAAATTTAGCTTCGAATTGACCACACAAGCAGAGACGCGAATGTGTGTCTTAGCCATGTGTAGGACATGGCCACAGGACATGGGCATGTGCCTAGGTCGTGTGAAGTCTTCACCTTAAATGCAAAAATTTAATTCACACGGCCTAGCACACAGGTGTGTGACTTGGCCGTATGACCTTAATTTATTGATGACGTCATAAATAGAGAGTTACACAGGTTGAGGAAACGGACGTATCCTGAGCCACATGGGCATGTGTGACCACACGGCCTACCCACACAGGCGTGTGACTCTCCAAAATATGAAAAATTTTCTAAGTGTTCCAAGGTTTTTGGTTTAGTCTTGAACCACTCCCGATGTATGTTTTGGGCCTCGTAGGTTCGTATAAGGGATGATATGCATGCGTATGAATGGTTTTAAATTGAATAAAATTTTATGGCTTAATTTTGTACGATTGGTTATGTTTAAGTCCGGTAATGCCTCGTACCTTGTCTCGGTGTTAGATTCAGATAAGGGGTGTTACACTAGTTAAGGAAATGATGTGAATGGTTATTTTGGTTTGTGAAGTTTATATGTTTTGGTATGCTTAAGCCATGTGATTTGGCTTAACTTGATACATGTTTTGAGTTATGTATATATTTGAACAAATGGTCATGTTGACATGTGATGTATAATTACTTTGGAAATGCTTGATTGTGGATTGATATTGGATGACCAAATGGTTGAGCTTTGAGACATATTATGCATGTGATTTTAGACACTAATGATGCTAGTTTGATTGTATCTTATTAGACAAATTATTGAAAGTGAAATTGATATACTTTGAATGGTCATGTATGAAGTTGTTGCAATTGAATTAATGGAAATGAATTTGGCATATTTGATGTTGTTTTGGTTGGATTGTATGTCAATTTATGCCTTGATTATATGCTTATTGACTTGGTGTAGGTAAATGTTATTTGGGTTAGAAATGTGGCTTATAAACTAGCTTATTTTCGTCCATACAGGCAGAGACACGAGCGTATGTCTTAGCCGTATGTGATATATGGTTATAGCATGGCCGTGTGTCCCCTGGTGATGCATTTAGAAGTAAGTGAGTATGTTTCAGATGGCCTCACACACGAGCGTGTAACTGGTCATGTAGCATAAGTCAGTATACCCTATAGGATTGACACGGCCCAGCACACAGCCTAGCACACGGGAGTGTGTGGCCATTTCGAAAGGGCACACAGGCTAGACACACAGACGTATGGTCATCCGTGTGACCCAAGTTAGAAAGTTACACGGGGTAGGACACGGGCTGGGACACGACCATGTGATCCCATTTCGAATGTCCACATGGCCTGAGACACGGGCGTGTGTCCCCTGTTTTAAGAATTTTTCTCTGTTATCCCTTATTGTTTGTATGTTACTGGCTTAGTCTCGAATGCATGATTAAAGCCTCGTAAGCTCGTTTTAAGGATGATGTGAGTGTATAGGAATGGTATTTGTTGGAGTTTGATAAATGTATGAAAAATGATGTTTTAAATTGCGGTATAAGTCCAGTAATGCCTTATAACTCATTCTGACGACGGATACGGGTTAAGAATATTACAGACCCTAAGTCTTATTTCATTTTTTTTAGCAGCAAGTTTATTCTTTGTAAACACCTACATTTGAGCGGTTTTATTTATTTACATAATTTCTATGATTATAAATTGAGTGCGTTACTGATTCAACTACAAAAATTAAAGAGGTTTTAGTTTAAGACTTCAAAACTTGAGGGAAAAGGTTTCAATCTTGGCCTAAGTATAAAATAGGAATTGTAAAAATTATACCTTGTCCAAAGTAACAATTCAAAAGAGTGAATTAAGAAAATTCTTGACAAATTGGACTAAATTAATGATAATAGACAATTGAGGTCAAACCAATATAAATTATTATATCAATCTTTTCTCAATTTAAAAAAAATACCAATTCACCCCTCTTAATATTTTTAAACATAAAAACATATATCACTCTATCACCATTCATGATTTTGTTAATTATTCCACACAACCAATCAAAAATTTCAAACTCTCATGTAATAAAGATTACAACACAATATTATTTAAGTCAACAATAAGTCAACCTACCCTAACATTAACACAAGCGAAGAAAATATAAAGTGTGCACGAACTTCTAATACTCCAAGATTTCTTAAACTCCCTTTAACTAAGAAAATACATGTGAAGTATCTAAATAAATTTAGTGAATTAAACTTAAATTATATCTTATATTATTGAATTATAGTAGATTATTCTCTAAGGCCTTGCAAAAGGTAGAAAAAGATTCCAAACTATGATATCAGTTCATGTATTCATTGCTTTGCTTTTTTATTTCCAATTGTTTCTTTAGTTGTAACTAACAATACAACTGAAGCATTAGCTCCACATTAATAATCACATTAGTTTCTATTAATAGAAATAGTCAACATCGCTATATTTATTCTTATTTGCTCAATTTCAAATATTATAAAAATTAAATAGCGTAATTTATTTTGATATGGATTAAATTTCTCCATGCATTATAATTTATTAATGAAAATAGTTAATGTTGTTTTAAGTTATTTTTATTTACTCACTTTTTAATAGAAGAACTAAATTGTTTTGTTTATTTTAAAAGAGACTAAATTGTTTCTAACCTTAAGAATTTATTACTACAAACTTTAATTGAATTGATGTCTTATATATCAACTCAATTAATTAATGATAAAAAATAAATTTAGCCTTTAATGTTTACTCTTTTTTTGTTTTGACTCTTATTCTTCTTCTTTTTTTAGATAATTTTGACCCTCAACATTAAAAATTTAGTAAAAGTACTTCTTTTTGGATGAAAAATTTGAAAAATGTTACAATTTTATCGATATTAAAGTGGCCACTAGCATGAGAGTCCATGTATAATTCAAAAAATTTAATAAAAATATTTAAAACCAACAATGTTTAAAAAAGTTCATAAAAACTTTTATAAAATTTATCCATTTAGCAGTAAAGTATACATAAAATGTCACGTGAGTTGTGACGTTAATACCATTGAAATTTTATCAGATCAGTCAATTTTTCGTTAAAAAAAACCAGGTAATTTAACTATGTTTTAAAGGTTGAGGGCAAAAAAACCCAAAAAAAAAAAAGAATATGGGCTAAAATGACAAAATGAGTAATTATTAGAGGTTAAATTTATCTTTATGCCTTAATTAATTAATATTATCCTTAGAGTGTGTCGAAACCATTTTTTAAGGGGTTTTGGAAAAAACGGGATCGACTTTTAAAAAAACGAAAACATGGGTCACCACCAATCTTTTTAGGTGTGATTGGATCACCTTTAAAACATTTTGTTTTAAAATCATTAGTTTTGGTCTACGAAATCAGAAAACAGGTTCGAGAGCCGGTTACGTACGAGGAAGGATTAGCACCCTCGTAACGCCCAAAAATTGGTACCAAATTGATTATCAAATGTCTTTAATGTCAGAAATTTAAAACTTTTAAGATGCAATCCTCTTTAAAAATATTTTGATTTTGAAAAATTATGGTTTACTTGCATCAAATGAATCAAAATATTACATCCAATAAGTTAGGACGCAGTATTTTTAAGGCATTTGGAGCTAAGCAAGGCTTTTGAAAATTTCTATCTCGAAACAACAAAATGCCATATCCAGTAAGTTAGGACACAACGTTTTGAAATCTCAAAATAGTTTTTTATATTTTAAAAACTCAAAAACACTTAGAAAGGTGCTTAACTATTTGAATTCAACAAGAAAAGTCGCAACCCAGTAAGTTAGGGCACTACCTTTCTCGAGGCCTCCAAACATCAAGCATTGCCTTTATTTTTTAAAATTTTTGAATATTGTTTTAAATAACATTTTAGAATGACATTTCGTATTACATGACATAAGTATTAAAACAATATATATTGCAAAATATTATACATTTCATACAAATGCAATCACTACATATAAAAGGCTAGATAAAATAATAAAAAATAATCATGCTAAACAGACAGGAATATACCTAAATAGAATAGTAAAAGAATAAATGCAACGATTATATAACGATGTATCACAAATAAAACATTAGACAATAAATATATAAAAAAGGACATGGCAAATATTAATGTGGGTCATATATATGGGCATAAATAGATGACATGCATAAAAAAGGATAAATAACTTACTTATAAATCAATAATTTAGTGCACATATTAATGGATTAGTAAATGAAATGACGCATACAATATATTAGTATTCATGTATGTACAAATATGTATTTGAAAATAAATTATAAAAATGTATAAAAGATTTCATAACATAGTAATAATATATTAATTCTAAAATATAGTGAATAATAATATAGGTTAGAAATAGAATTATATAATAGAAAACTTAAATTTAAAATATATATATGTATAATATAGACAAATAATAAAACAGGCCTATAATACAAATTAAAATATGATGTTTAATAATAATTTTAAAGTAATACTTTACTATATAATATATAATAATAAAAATGTACATATAAAAGAATAAAAAAATATATATATTGGTTTAGAAAAATAATGCATATATATAAAAAACACATAAAAGAATTAATTCAATTAATAAAATATAGGTTTAAAATGAAATAATGTATAATAAATAAATAGTTAGTAATGAAATAAGTATATACTATAAGCTAAGAATATAATTTTTAATAATAATAACATATATGAAAAATAATGTAAGACAATATTATATATAATAAATAACATGTAATGAATATGTAAAAAAAAAAATAAATAATTATATAATTATATAATATAAAAGTATTTAGGTGTTTTAAAATAATAATAAAATAAATATGAAATACAAGTTTAAAAATATACTATTTAATGATAATAATATGTATGCATATAATAATGTAAAATAATATATAATAACTAATATGTATATATAAAATAAATAATATAATAGATAATATAATAAAATATAAACAAATAAGTAATTAAAGAAAATAAAGTAGAATAAAATAAAAAGGATCAAGTTTAAATTTAATACACTTTGTGTATGTGCGTATTTGCCTCAATCGTAAAAATTAATGTTTAAATTCGGGCTTTATAGCCACTGTTTTTTAGTCCTATTTGGTATGTCCGATTTCCTTCCATGTTTGTTGTTGTTTTCTTTCTCTTTTGCAGGTAAAACCCCGAGGAATCCGGCGACGATGGGGGCACTACTGGCGGCACGACTGGAGGGGCAAAATTTGGGGCTTCATGCTTGCGGCTCAAAAGGGGAAGGTGAACCCTAGGGTTCCCAAATCTGAAAACAGATTTGGGCCAAACACTGTTATTGGGTCACGGGGTTTAATTTGGGTCTAGTATGGGTTATTGGGTGTGGGAAATTTGGGGTTTAAATTTGGGCTGGATGTAATGAATTAAAATCTGGGCTATGTAAATGGGTTACGGATTAGTGGGTTTGTAATTGGGTTAAGGTTTTGTAATTTGGGCTGTTTGTAAAAGGGACATTTGGACTTTTATTTATTTTTGTTTTTATATTCTTTTTATTGGTATATGGCCCGGTCAAATTTGGGCTATTACAGAGTGTTTTAATTTTTTTTTGCTTTTTTGCTAAATATATTTTGCCATATAACTAAAAATGTTACTAATTAACAACACTTTAGTTACTTTGTCTTATTTTGTAATTCATTATTTTATGAAATAAATATCCAGCAGAAGTGAAAGAAATGGCAAAAATGACAAAAGATGGTATCTTATAAATGGCGGGCATAAATGAAGGCAGCTTTCAAAAGAGTCCTATGCAAATACACTTGTGTTATTTTCCTAGACCAACTGAAATGATTAATTACTCATAATAAATTACGGGTGATTTGGTAAATTTATCCAAATGGTCAAAAACGCACTAATAAATAATAATTCTCTTTTATAAATTATAGCTAGAATTGGCCGGCCATGATTAATCCTCTTTAATTTCTACAATAATGAATTGGTGTCAGGTACATATTCCATGAACTTGAAGAAATTATTAACTCTGACATGATAATAAGGTAAATCAGCTTGGTTAATCAACAATTTTGAGAAATTAACCTTATGATAATCATGGATAGTGTTGAATAAAAAAGGGTTAATTGATTTACACATATATGTTGTTTTGTATAGTTATATGCGGGTCTTCTTAAATGTCTCAAAATGTTAATAAAAAGAAAAGAAAATGTTAATAGGGTTATTTGTTTAACAAATAAATTCATTTAAAAAATGAGACGGACTCATATTTTAATATTCAAAGTTTGAGTTTGTCATGTATCGTTTTTAAATTTGTAATATGTTTTTATCATATGTATTATATGTAACACCCTATACCCGGCTCGATTACCAAGCTTGAGTAACAGGACGCCACATCAAACATCGAACTCATACATATTCACAAAGTCTGAAATACATGCAACCATTGTCACTTTAAAATATTTAGAGGAGTAATGAGTCTTAAACACCTTAGACAACATTTAAATTGACTTAACATACCTTAAACAACATTAGAAATGATTTAAAAACATGCTTAGGGACTATTTGATAAAATTGTAAAGAACTCACATAGATATCGATACGCCATCACATGCATTGATATTTTGAAAGATAAGTACCGATACTATTAAGAAAATCGATATCAAATTAGCATTCTGTCAAATTTTAAATGAAAGCATTTTATTAATACATGGGCAATGGTATTGGTATTTTCACCCCAAGTATCGATACTTGTGTTTGGGTATCGATACCAAATTAAGCTATTGACTTCACAAAAGATACAATTCAACTTCGAGGTATCGATATTTATGTCTTGAGTATTGATACCTTTACTCAGATTCGCAAAAACACACCAAAATAAAGTATTAACATGTTCAACATATCTCTATTGTAACACGCATTAATCATCATGGTATCAAGCATCAAATTTACCCAAAACATAGTCCAACGCAACATCTTTACCTTGTCGATCCAAATCATGGTGATGACAATTAAAAATTTTAATAATTACCAAGCAAAAATGTTAAAAGTTCACAATCATACTAAACCAACAATAACATAATAATAACCAGCCAAAGTTCTAACCACATTGCCTTTATTTTCACAATTCAATGACTAATAAAAATATCACCTACTTAAATGCTAAAACCTAACTTGGATCACTTCCTTGGAACCGCACCGTAAACGCTAAATATCTACAATGGTTAGGAAGAGTGGTTGAGCATAAACAAGCTCAGTAAATGTCAGAATAACTACAAAGTGTACACAACATCAAAGGTTAAACAAGATCATACTACAACTCATTCACAACCATATTCTAACCAAGTCAAATAACATATCCACGCTTCATTAAATCATAAAGCTAACATATACTCTCACATGCAATTACACTCAACTCGTATATATATAATTCATTTAACGATAATTCATCAAGATAAGACAATGTATTCATGCTTTAATGACCCACAAGTCTAGCTTATAAATTCACATTCATTTATACACAACATTTTTATGTATTAATCAATTAATGATAATTTGGCAACTTAGAAACATGAAACATAAAAGTGGGCTCTATCACCACACAATGGATACATAGATCTCCATAACACCAATGACTCAAAGAGTCTAATATATCCCATAAGTGTAGCATAAAGCTAAACACTCTCTAACACACCAACATATCTCGATGAATGCAGCTTGGCTCGACATTCCCTTATCCTTCCTATCTATCTCGGGGCCTCAACGCCCAAATCACAAAATATAAGGGTGAGTACTCATAATTCTATGGCATGCCAACTATATCCAACAGTTTCACGAGATTACAAGGCCAAAGTATACACAAATTCACACATTTAATTATTGTTCTTATATACTTAATCTCTGTTCATAAACATCAACTCACATCATAATTTGTACACATAACTCACTTATCATATTCATATTTAATTGCGTTTTAAATGCCACACTATGCTCATCAAGCCATCACATATCCATTCACATATGAATGCATTAAAAATCAGATTATCACATACCACATACCAATATTCACTTACTTTATCTATCACATCAGCATCACATTCCACAATTCAACACATATGTACTAATTGTTTTCTGCACACTTTCACTGCACATTTTTATCGCTAACACGACATGATCACTGTCATTTGACATGTTTAACATACCCACAACTAACACATTCATAAGAGCTATCACAATATATATATCACATGTCACATTAACACAACTTATACTTAATCCACTTCACATAATCACATACTTTGCAAATTAAATGAGGGGTATAAGAAAGCTTACACTCGAAACTTAGGATAGGGGTTTAGGCTATTTCTAAGCTCCTGATTAACACTATGAATCATGTCTACAAGTAGCGATTCCAAACACTCACCATTCGCGCTTTCACCTAATTGCCGAAAGTTTAAACTAGTTTTTCCTTTTCTTTTGCCTTACTTGTCGAAGGATCCAACGATTCTGAATCTTCACCAACATTAACCACACAACAAACACAACTAAATTACAACTATAAACACACCCAAACAATAAAAAAATGTAGGTCTAAGGTTTCTTCCTCTTGGAATTGAATTTTTTGACTTACAAATTTGAAACACAAAAATCTCAACTCCTACTCGTTCCCATTGCATCAAACTGATTCCAATAATCTAATTATATATCTAATAATAATTCTCAACCTTCAAACTACACAAAGCTACATAGTTTCATGGTTCTAAATTTTCAATGTACAATGGTCATTTTCACGAAAACTCAATACAACCTTAGAATCTTTCAACGAAACTTTAAGAAAAATTTAGAAACCTTCTAATCACATCAAAACAAGTTAAAAAAAACACTTTAAAACTTCATTTTCATTCAAAATCCCAAATTTCACCATTAATGACCCAAATTTGAACATTTATTCAAAACTTTTGATTCAATAGATAAAAACTTGATTTAAAAGGCTAGATATCATAAAAAATTATTACGAAATTGAAATGTTACCTTGATTAAGGGAGAAACAAACAATTGGTGTAAATCCAAGAAAATCCACAAGTTAATCAATAGAAAGATCAATGGTGTTTTTGATGCTTTCATTGAAATTCTAGGGAGGTTTTAATGCTAGCAAGATGATAGAAAATAAAGGAGTAGAGTGATCTTGATTTTGATGAAGTAATAATAATGATCATACCTGGAAACTAACTATTATCACGATAAAAGGCAAGTGCACCTATCGAATAGTAGTATAGTTAGTGGCAAGACCAAAATATCGAATCCAAGGAACCAAAAGTACTAGTAATGACTTTCTTCCTATTATTTAGCCTAAAAGTAAAGAAGGATTTGGTTGAAAACTAACTAACCTAAACTAAACTAAAGACGCAATAAAGAGTAAATTTGGAAATTACTTTGGGAAAACTGAATGATAAAGGCAATACCCAAGGAGGAATCCGCCTAGACTTCACTTGTTATCTAACTCTGAACTAGACGATTTCTTCATTTGACTTGATCCGTAGAGATCCCTGAATTATGTTAATATCTCCGTCGAGACTAAGAACAACTAACCCTAGGTTAATTAATTGAAATCTCTTTCTAATTAAAACCCCCTAGTGTTTCATTAAATCGATCTATGGATCCCCCTATTAGATTTAACTCTAATCCGGCAGATTTTCATCGTCCAATGACTAGGACTGCGATCAATCCCGCTTAATTGTGTTGGATCTACTCTTAAACAGGGACTTTTGCTCCACTGAATAAGCACATTCGACTTGAACTAATATCCCAAAAATATCAATTCAAGAATTAAAAACACAATTAGGAACAAGTCAAAAATTTATCATATAACTCAGATAACAATAACAAGATTCGCCTTATGTTTCATCCCCTTTAGGTATTTAGGGGTTTAGTTCATGTTTATAAAAGAAAACATCTGAGAGTAAAGAAAATAACAAAACATAAAGAAAACCCAAAACTCCTGAAAGGATTTGAAGGGAGATCTTTAGTCTTGATGTAGATCTTGGCTTCTGAGATGGATCAATCGGCTTCCTTCGAGTAATTCCCTGTCTTCTACTTTGAGTCTTGGCGGGGACTCTGTGTGTCTCTGTAGTTGCCTCCTAAGGTCTTTATATAGAGTTTGGAATGTTAGCTTTTTCCGCGTAAAATTGAAACTCGTTACGACAGGGACACGCCTGTGTGAATCAAGCCTAGGCCGTGTTCGAGCCTGCTAAAGTAGCACGGCCGTATGGGTTACCCGTGTGTTGAACTCCAGGCCGTGTTGATTATTGATTTGTGCCTACTTTGCCCATTTTTGGCTCATTCCTTACTCTTTTCTCTTCCTTATGCTCATCTAAGTATAAAACATGAAATTAAAGGATTAGGAGCATCAAATTCCACAATTCTAATGATAATTCATCCAAAAATATGCTAAGCATGGGATAAAAATATGTATAAATTACGGTTTATCATAGAGCTTTTGAAGATTGAAACTAAAGGATGAAAGTTTGGAATTTTCCCTTCCTAATGGATGGCACAAGAAAAAGATGAAGGATGTTTCTCTTTTCTTTTTTTTTTTCAATGTCAAAAGTAGGGTAAAAAGCAGGGAAAATAAGCTAACTTTAAAACTTGGTATATTTTCTTTAAAACTACTCTTAAATTAACACTTTTGCAAAACAGTCCTATTTTTAAAATTGAGAGTATTTTCTACATTATTTCCAAAAATTGATTTAACTTTCTAAAAGCCATAGTCGAATTTATTTTCGGGTTACCATAATTTAAAATTTTCAAACTCATTCTGAGCCAAAATCCCTTAATTACCCTCAAAACTTTTAGGCCAATTTTAGGGTGTGATATTATATAATCTATATTATATGAAAATTAAATATACAATAATGTTATACCTCTACACCATTCAGACACGTGTCAACATCAGAAAAATCGTTGACCTTTTTATTGACCTCATTTTAAGTAACGCCTCGACAGACCACCTTTTCCTCCTAAAGGGAACCACCTACTCGTTTTTAAGTATTAACACTCTCCTAATGTGAATGCACTCCTAATATAACAAGGAGTTTATTTAGGCACAATAACCTCATATTGATAAGGTCATATGATAGACGCTTATGAATATCCTTTATGCGTTTGGTTGTATTGAATGCTTATCTTGCCATGTCAAGATAGTGGACAAGAGGACCTCTTCTATAAATACCCTGAAGAACAATTAAAAATGAATCAATCTTCTAGCACCTTGAAATTACTCTAAGCAATTGTCTTCTTGATCAACCTGTCCTCTTGTCCTTGTTCTGGCTCTTAGACTTTTTAGGTGAACTGGCCTCTATTGCACTACATTAATCTCCTCTTTGCTCTTCCTTGCCCCTCTTCCTTGTTGTACATTATATCAACTTTAGGTGCAATGAGTGTGGATAAAAAATGTCTCAGAATCAGAATGATGCTACTTACAATCCCATAAAAAATGAAATCAATCTCGCCAAGTCCTTCACTCCAATAAATGGTAATGGTGCCATCAACACTTAACTGCCTTCAAACCAAACCTAGAACCCTAATATCAAAATGCCAACCCACCAAACCATTACCACCATGGAAACCCTTATCCAACTCTTAAACATCATTCACACTCCATTGGATAACCTTGCTACTGTGGCCTTACTTTTAATTCCCAACACTCTATCTTACCCTACTACCCCGTAAGATTCCGAAGACGACCTTCTAAGGCCAATCCTGTCTTATTTGGCTTCGCATCCTCAACCTACTTCCACAACCATTCCTCCAAATCAAGCTTCTGAACAACAACTCCCCAGTTCTCAACACCATGTTATTAAGATGCAAGAAAAAATGTGTCTATGAAAGAACAATTCCTAGCTCAACACCGTTAGTTCCAAGAATAGCAGTAGCATCAACGCTTGCTAGATTAGAAATATACCCACAAATAACTAATCATGGAATTACGTGTAGGCAAAGACACTACCAAAGATGGTGATTTACACCTCCGCTACAATCAAAGGGTATGACATAGTCTAATATCCATAAGGATAAGGAATAAAATGATAATGAAATGGTGTAGTGTAATAATCCGCCCAGCGTAGATCATATTGATATATTGTTAGCATATAATTAAGTAAGCCAAAGTAGAAATAGAGTGAATTATCAGTTAAAGTGTTGGAATGATATGTTACGTGAATTTATCAGTACGCCCTTATGAGGGGCACTTTGCTAGAATTCACCATTTGGCGAACTCTAAGATTGGCATACTCTTTTATGACATGATCCGTCAACCCTAGATGTTTTGGTCGAACTTCTTAATTCGCAGAGTGATAGAATTATTTTATGTGGAAATGATAGCCTGGTGAGCATCGTTAGAGTTCAGTTGAGACTAGTTAGAATTGAATTAAAGTACTATAGATGACAACTTGATGTGTTTAGGTAACTGAATGACTTATTTAGTTGGTTGCTTTAGTGTACAAGCAATGTTTTACCACTCTAATTAGTGGTAGTAGTTTTGTTTGGTAAAAGATTATATTTCAAACCTTATTAGGCAAGCTTAGTCTTTGAATTCAAGGTTGATAGTTGGGTCTGAAGCCTTCCCACTAAGCTAATTTCCACTATCTGTGATATAAATGGGTGTTTATAGCCAACATGTTTTACTTTTTCTTTTCTCTCTATGTTCTCTCCTATATCATTAAGAAATTTCCTTTAAGTTATCTTGTAACACCTCAAAGTTGGTAGATCCATAAAAAAGGTATAAATATATGAATCTAGCGCACTATGGTTGTGTAGTCCATTAATTTATAGGTTTTGGGAAAATTAAAGTTCGCATATCAAGTATTCACCCGTAGAAGTATCTAAGGATTTCATTTAGGGGTATTCTTCAATTGAAGAAAAAGTACAACAAATAGAGGATACACTTCAGAGTTTTGACTAAACATGAAACGCCTATTAAATATATGGGAAAGTTGTAAAGGATTAAATTGTCTTTGAGACCATGCCTTACGAGAGTTTTTGCCAAGATATAGTATGCCCTAAATATATGCAGCTTGTCTATAAAAACTTTTTATCAAAAAAAACCCCGATGGTTCATCCACCCTTTTTATTACTAATGGTTTATACACAATGAGTAGTTTGTCCACAACGATGAGTGGTTTATGCACAATGTTGTGTAAAGGTAGAGGAGTTATGGGGAACTCTTACTGTGCTGTGTAGTGGTGGAGTAGGACCTTTACTTTTTTTCTATTAAACTGAATTTGCATTGCATATCATTGCATCGACACGCATAAGCATACCTGAATGAACTTCAAAAATTATGCTATATTGTATGATTGTAACTATATTGAAATTTTTTATTATGTATGTTTGGTTTATTATTCTACACTAATTTTCTTGTGATGGAACTCACACTGAAATTAATAGCTCACTCCCCTTTTATTTCCATCTTTACAGATAACCCACCAAGTTAGGATGCGGACACAGCATTCGGAGGGTCTCAGCTGGATTCTGTTTATTAAAATAATTTGGATTCATCATTAGATATTTTTAATATTCAAAAACTGTATTGTTCTATTTTGAACTATGGCATGGGAAATAGGATTTGGGTTTTTTTTATATATATATCATGCATGACATTTAGATTGATTTTAGGATATCAAATTATGAATATTAATTAGTTATATAAACTTCAGTTTTTATTAAAATTGTTGGACAAAACACATTAGCGAGCAAAAATATATAATTATAAATAATCAAATATATATAATAAAATAAATTGAATAATTTATATTTAAATTATCATATATGAAAAACACAATAAATAACATAACAAAAGTCAGAAATCAAAAAGAAGAAATAAGTTTTACTAGATGTTGAGGCCTATTTTACACAGTTTCCTTAAGACAGATTTGGTCGCTCTTATGGTACTTGGAGAACTGTTGGTCAAATGTCTCCCAGGATACAACAACACGATGATCAAGGCAGTAGTACATCTATAGAGATTAACGAACAAACGATGTCTTTTTCTATCACCAAAATATTGGAAAATATGGAGAGGAAAAGAGCAAGATTTTGAAGAGAAAATAATCTCGGTATAAGAGAGTGAGATTGATCAAAAAATTTTGAAGAAGTTTTAGCCTTTTATAGGCATTCAAAGTAGAGGAATTTTGGAAATATCCATGTATAAGGAGACAAAATTTGCATTCAAAAGGGCGGTTCATGTTGCCTGCTTCGTGTAGGTGCACCCCAACCCTGACAAGTTTGGACTTGCACCCCCTGCGCATGAGGCAGGGCTCCAAGCTAAGTCATTCAATAACCCTTCAAGTGGGTTCTCATATATATACACATCTCACACTTGGTCTTTAACCAATGTGGGATCTAAGCTTTTTTTTTTTCCTCCTTCATATAGGTGCACCCCAACCCTGACAAGTTTAGACTTGCACCCCCTGTGCATGAGGCAGGGTTCCAAGCTAAGTCATTTAATAACCCTTCAAGTGGGTTCTCATATATATACACATCTCACACTTGGTCTTTAACCAATGTGGGATCTAAGCTTTTCTTTTCCTCAACCAATATTCACAAGTAGCTTACTTTGAACATCAATTTCTCATTCATCACTCAACCATTTTGAGCATATAATATACCGTTGTAAAGGTCTCATGGAGTAGAATATAAAACCATAATTTTATGATTCAACTCTTGTAACATTCTGAAATAGGGCCTAAACAGAACAGTGGTTGCAAAACCACGAATCCGAGATAGAAAAGTTTATTCTGATAAATTTTTATGATTTACCGAGTGATTAGATGCATGTGTTAGAATATTGAAAGAAAATTTCATGAATTGCATGTTTAATTTGCCTATTAGGGCTTAATTGCAAAAGTTGATAAATATGAGTTCTAGATAGGAAAGGGTTAAATTGAAGAGCATAATTAAAGTAGAGGTTCTTAAATGGTAATTATACCATTAGGTTTTCATGGATAAAAATGGGCATACATAGGTGGAAATAACCAAAGTTTTAATGAAGGGCATTTTAGTCATTTGGTAATTAAAAAGATTAAAAAAGGGAAAAAGATGGCAAAATGTTATCATCTTCTTCATTAGGCCGAATGTCAAGGGTTCTCTATAGCTAGGGTTTGTTTCAAGCTTCCAAGCTCCATAGTAAGTGATTCCAAGCCCCGTTTTTAATGTTCTTTACGTTTTTAGAGTCCCGGTAACTTGATTTAGCTTATTCTAGCAATAATTTAACCTAGGATTCATATTTGGAAAAATACCCATAAGTGAATGTGTTTATTTGGATGTTTTATGATTGAATATGAAGTTTTAAATTATGTTAAACAACTTGTGCTACTCGATTTTAAGTGAAAATGAGTAAAACGACATAATCGGTAAAATACCTAATGTTCATAAGTACATGTTAGAGTGAGAATTTGATGTTTCCATTAAGGGAAAATGATCAGCATGTCCTAAAACATAAGAATTAGGGAAAAATTTTAATTTCTAAGCTTTGGGGAAAAAGTGTAAATATGCAAAAGTTTAGGGGCAAAATCATAATTTTGCCAAAGTTAGAGTTAAGGATTGTTTTGATAAATGTGAGTATTAAGTAAGCTAAATTTGCTAATTATAGATCAAGAAGAACAAAATTTGGGGATAGACCGAGGAAAGAAAAAGGTAAAAGATTAAGTTGTCAAGTTGATCGTATTTTTGCATCGAGGTAAGTTTACGGTAAATAAATGCAATATTTCGATATTTTATATTAATTTTGTTAATTTCCAGCATATATACATTTATTTTATGAGAACATTCCAAGTTGAATCAAAGATGAGGTAACAGAGAAAAAGTATCAGAAAGCCCGTTTGAACCTTAGGAATGTATGGGATATGGAATGTCATGACATTTTGGGTTGAGACAGTTGAGGAACATCCCATGTAAGTCCATATCAGACATATGGCATTGGCAGGTTGAGACAGTTTAGGAACATCCCATGTAAGTCATATCAGATATATGGCTTTGGCAGGACAGGGAACATCCCATGTAAGACCATGCCTAGAGCATGGCATTGGCAGGCTATGATCAGACAGGAAAACCCAAGTATCCTGAGTATTTCAAACGGTTCATTGGGCTAATATACAGGCTATTTAATAAGAAAATTCAGGTAAAGGAATGATAAATAGGAAAGTTACAGAGTAAGTGGAGAAGTAAAATAAAGATTTTGTTAGTTGATGGTATAATATGAGTATATTTATACTTGGTGAATGTTGTCATTTATTTACTTGTAAACTTACTAAGCATTGTAGCTTACTCGTTTTCCTTTCTCTCTTTTATAGTGTAGCCAAGCCAATTCGGGGATCGTAAGGACGTCAGAGTTCGTCTCACACTATCAAAGGCTATCTCAGTTTGAAATGTTTTGAGTTATGGCATGTTTAGGGACTTGGTCATTTTGTGTGTATGTCCTTATGATACGACTAAAGAATGGCATGTGAATACTTGATAGTGATTAGCTATTGAAATGGCTAATTAAGAACATGTTTTGATGTTATGTATGCCTAAATGATAGTTTATGCAAAGAAATGATGAAGGAGTGAAAGTTGGCCATGAAACAGTTTTGTAATAGCAGCAGTGACGTGAATTTGAAAAATCACTAAAAATTATAGAAATGGAATTAAATGGTGAATGAGGTATAGAATTAAATTTTATTGAGTCTATTTTCATAAAAAAAATAGAGCAAGCAAAGGAAGTCTATATTCTGAGATATTTAGACTATTGCAAGACTAATTCAGAGTGACTTCGTGATCCCCTATTCCGATTTTAGAAATTCACTACAAATTGTACAAAAATAATTATGACTTATAATTCATATGTATGGATTCCTTAGTGAGTCTGTTTTCATTAGATAGAAGCAGAAACACTATATGAAAATTGTACTAAGAGATAGTTATTTTTAGTGAGGAGTGGTCAAAACTGTTGGATTGTGAAATAGGGGAAATTTTAATGAATAAACTGTACTAATTGACCCAACCAAAAATTCTGGAAAAATTATGGTGAGAAGATATATGAGTCTAGTTTTAGGAAAAATTTACAGATTTAAATTTCGAGTTTCATAACTCAAGTTATAATTAATTTAGTGACTATTACGCAGGTAGACAATTTTATTATGAACTGTGAAACAAATTGTTTTAAATTGTGTAAATAATCGTAAAATTTTAAATGTTCCCGATTTGGTCCCGAACCGTTCCAATTGCATGTTTAGGGCCTCGAGGGCCCATTTTAGGGATATATTGAATGAATGTGAATGAATTAATTTTAAAAGAAAATTTTTATGCCCTGAATTAGTAAGGTAAGTCTGGTAACGCCTCGTGCTCGACTCCGGCGATGGTCTCGGGTAAGGGGTCTTATAACTCTCCACCTTTACCAATTGAGAATATGCCTCAGAGTTCCCATAAATTACTATTTTTCCAACAATTTTATGAAACTGTATTGTTCTATTTTGAATTGTGGCATGGGACATAGGATTTAGGTTTTCATATATATATATATATATATATATAGCATGCATGATATTTAATTTGATTTTAGGATATCAAATTATGAATATTAATTAGTTATACATGGACTTCAGTTTTTATTAAAATCATAAAGTAGATAGCACTTTTCCACTACTAAATTATAATTAGAATTTTAAGTAATGAATAAATGAGAAACTAACCCCCTTTTTTTTTAAGTTATTCATCTTATATAGGCAAGTTAATCTAAATAGTTCTGATAACTCGTAAGTTTTTTTGAAAATAGATTAAGTTTACTTCAAAAATAAATAAATATTTTAAAATGACTATTTTATAAAACCTCGATAGCTACTAGGTCATTCTGGTGACTGATGTAGTCTTCCAAATTCGGACCTAATATCTAGACCAGATTAAGGAGATTACAAAAATAGTGTTATATTAATAATAGTGTTTACCTCCAAAAAAAAATTAACACAACTTATAAAAATTGAATCAAATTAAAAGTCATATATAACATTGCATATTATACTAATGTATAATTTTAAAATTTATGTTTGTAATTATCAAGGTTACTCATCTTTTTCACCCGATTGTTTGATAATCATATTCAAATGTTTTCCACACAAAAATGGAGATGGCAAAACTCCATGTTTCGACGGATAATATGGCATCGATAAAGTGGGGACTAGATTAAGCGGAATGATTTTCCTAATGTTTTGCTTCATTAACCTCCGTCTCCATCCTGCATTTGAAATTGTTATCTTAGTATTTATAATATTTATATGAATTATTATTTATTTAAATTATACTTATGGATGAATTATTTTTAGAATAATAATATATTTGTATAAAAGCATGAATTTGGAAAATTTTAAATTAACAAGAATATTTTTTTATTTTCCATAACATTAACTTTAAAAATAATAATTATTTAATTTATGTTATAAAATAAAGAGAGATGGAGAGAATAAAGAACAAAGAAAATATGAAAGCAATAAAGAATGAACTTTATTAATCAAAAGGGGTGATTATAATGCTTCATCAGAGTCTTTATTTATAGGCATAAGAAGTATAAAAGAAGTAGATATCTAATTCTAATAACTATTAGAATTTAAAGTATATTAAAACTTTATTTTGATCATGGTGGACATCCACTTAATAAGATATTCATAACACTCCCCCTTGGATGTCCATTGGTAGATAATGTGTCTTGTTAAAATCTTATTAGGAAAAACCATGTGGGATAAAAACCTAATTAAGGAAAAAAAGTACACAATCTATAATACTCATAATATGCTACCTCATTAAAAACCTTACCAGGAAAACCCAATGGGACAAAACCTCGATTAAGGGAAAAAGAGTGCAACATGTATTTACTCCCCCTCATGAAAACATTACATATTTTCTCATATTCTACGTATTCAATCTTGAATACTAGTTTTTCAAATGACTATTTGAATGTATTAGGTAAGCATTTATATTACCATTCTTTTAAAAGTCATGAGTGAGGGAAATTTGGGGAAATATATTTTGATCTCTTCAAGAGATTCAACAATAATCATAACAAACTTTAATCACGATTCTTTTATAAAAACACAAATATGTATTTTGGATCATTTTATAATCCTCCTTCAACTACTATTCACTAAGTCAAATTGACCACATATGTTCAATTTATTTCAATTCATATAAATGAATAATCTCTCCAGAATTTCAATATGTTTCTAACATTTTAAATCCTTCAAGGATTTTAATATAAACTTTACTATATAGTGATTTATAAAGGTTGTAATAACAACCATAAGACGCAAGTTAAATCTTTTATGAATTCTCAAAATAATATTAAATATTTTTGCATCCACCATAAAAGAATATTATATCTTGTCATAATCAATACCAGTACTTTGGGAAAAACTTCATTTTTTTTCCATTTTTGCAAAACTACTTCATTTGCACCATCATTGGCTTTGTACCTTTAGATATTTGGACTACTGGTTCAAAAACTTCACAAATTTAATTGTACTTGAGTTGCATCTTTCTATTTTGATCAATTTATTCAATTTTTATATTTCTTAATAGATTTATTCAAGGTCCTCCTTTTATTTCATTATTTTAATAATAATATTACATGCAAAATCATTGCGACCACTTTTATTATTCAGTTCCAGATTTTCTCGAATTTAACTTACGAGATCTCTTATTTTCATTATTTTAAAATTCAATTTTAGGTACTTGAATCCCTTATACAGTTTTTATAATGCCCCAAAATTTTTGATTTTCGGCTTTTGTGAAAAATGTAGCATGAAAATGTTTGTATATGTTTTCGCATTATTTTTTATACAAATATCTATCTGCTTAAGTGGTTATGTGCTCTAGGTGTGTTGGGGAGGTCCTAAGTTCAAATCTTATCTTGGGTAAAATTTTGGGTTTTTATTGAATAAAGCCTAACTCTTAGTAATTAGGCTTTTAAGTAAAAGTTGGATAAGTTATGACAGAATGGGCCTGCTGGTCTGGTGGTTAAGTGGAGTGTTAAATATGATTAAGGTCTTGTGTTCGAGTCGTGGCATGGGCATTATTTTTGCTATTAATGCCGTATGAGTGTATGAATTGGACTGGAACACTTAGTGATTGAGTTGGTTAGGTTTGATGGAGTGATTTGGGGATTGGGCAATTACCTGGTAATTTCTTTTTGCAAAAATCCAATTCTCTCTTTTTCCCAAAAACTCTCTCCACCGTTTTTCCCTTTTCTTTCAACCGAAAATTTCAACCATTGCTGTCGTATTTTTTTTGCAAATGTTATTGAACCCCAAACCTTAAATTTTTGTATGCCTTTATCGTTAGTTCACGTCGTTACAATGAGAACGTATTCGGTAAGTTTCGAATCTTGTGTTTTGGCTTAGGGTTTTCAGTTGTGATATAAGGGAGTTTTCTTTGGATGATTAGGGACTGATCAAGGGGTTGTTCTACATCCACGAATAGCAAGTTAATAGCGAGGAATCGCCATTTGTTTTGTTAGAAGTAATATTATCGACAACTTTTAGGTTTTGTCTATTCTTAGTAATTCGGGTGAAGTGACTGAATTTGGACTTGAAATTGCTCGATTATAGGTTTTGGAGTGTTGGGTGATTGTTTAAGCTTCGATTGAAACTAGGAGTGTACTCCAATCGCACTGAAAACGCGTTTCAGCGAAAGCTAAAAACAAATTTGTTGATGCCACACAGGCATGTGAACTGCCCGTGTAGAGGCCGTGTGGTGAGACATGGCCGTGTGTTCAACGAGGTAGGTTGTGTGCGTACTACACGGACACGATAGACACGGGCGTGTGAGGCTGGCTAGGCCATGTGCGAGGCACGGGCTAGGCCAATTAGGCCGTGTGGGCCATATGGACGTGTGGGACCATACGGGTGAACCACACGGGCATGTGAGATTTGGGCCAGGCCGTGTGATCCACAAGGGCAAGGCCAAATTGAGCCGTGTGGGCTACACGACCCTATATGCCCACACGGGCAAGTCATATGGATGTGTGAGCCCATTAATCTGAATTGTTCTGAAAGGTTGCATGGGTCACCTTAATCGACTGTGATCTGTTAAAGGGTCGGTATGTGATACTAAGACCCCTATTCTGTATTGTGATAAAGTAAATGTATGCGGTAGCATGTCATATTTAGCATCTATACTGATTCTAATCTGATATATATATATATATCTGTATGACCTGTGTACTGCATGAAAGCATGTCATGATGTTATGTATGCTGCATTGCATTGGGGTGGATCTAATATTAAAGAGGAGGAAGACTAGAAGGCTTCTAGCTGATTATCGGGCAGCTATGCTACATTATTTAACGTGTGCCTTTTTACGGTACCACATGGTGTGTAGGATTAGATGGGTTGATTTTATCCCCATACTTGGTGTGTAGGGCTGGGTGGGTCGATTTTATCCCTACATGGTGTGCAGGGTGAATGGAGATGGTGTGCAAGGTTGGTGGGCATGTATTGTACTGATTTGATATGCATGTATATCTGTATTGGCTAAGGCTCGAATATAACTGATTCTGTTCTGAGTGGGCTAAGGCTTAGACTGTATCTATTAAGGGCTCAGGCTCGATTTATAACTGATTGACCGATATCTGTTTACATGCATGCTTTACTGTGGGGATATACACACTGAGTTTGTGAAAACTCACCCCTTTGTTTAATTGTCTGTCAGGAAATCCCCAATACTAGATGGATTGGTGCAGCGGAGGGCTCGACGGTGACGACTGCTAGACGCTTGTTGGATTTTATGGTTTCATTGGTTATTATGGTTTTATCATTTTTTATTATTTTGGGATTTTGATGTAATTTTAGACTTGGACTGCTTTTGACTTCAATTTGTTTTTTTTTTAAATTGTTGCTAGGGTCTTTTAAACTGCAAACACCATTTATGTGTTTTTCTAAAAATTAATTAAGAGCTTTCACGTAAAGAATTGGGTTTTAGCAAATAAGTTAATTATGATTTTCTGACTTAAGATAAGATAATAACTGGTATGATTTTCAAGTTTTGAAACGGTTTGCAAAGTCACTTTAATGTGAGCCGCGAGATTTAGCCATAACATCTAGGCTGGGTTTGGGGTGTTACATTTAGTGGTTTCAAAGCCCGGTTGCAAAACTCGCTATGGTTTTTGGGTTTTAAAGTATGGTCTAGAGAAATGATTCGAAAATGATTTTGAAATATTTTTTATACTGAGGAAGTGGTACACCAAGCGTCTGATACCAATCCAAGTAAGTTTCTCTGAAACTCTGATTGAATTGACTGAAAGCATGATTAATATATATACTGAGATACTAAAATAATGTTTGATCTGTCTGAAAAATATTGTTTGTATGTTATAAGACTACTTAGGTAGGACTCTACTGAAACACTCTAGGTAGTGTAGACTGAAAACTTTAGTGAGACGATTTTCTCGCTATAACCGACATTGAATACTCTGATAACAGCATTGCATAAAACTTTTGCTAATGATATATTGGAACTATAAACTGATTTGCATAAAACTTTTAATACAGACAACTTTGATATTTATGATGAGCACAGGAAGTACTCGTGGACGGGGTACTAGAGGCCGAGGTAGAGGCCGTAGAAAGGCTCGAGCTAAGTCCTTCGCATAGGACATGATCCCTAATCTAGACATTAGTGAGACGTCGATGTCGTCCGTTACAAAGACTGGGTTAGAGTCTCATGATCGTGCAGCTGGGGGCGACACACTGTCCCAAACCATGCTGCATATTCTGGAGATGGTCGCTAGGCCTAACACTAGATCTAGGGGTCGTGGGTCGGTTACGGAATGACTCTGGTCCAATGGGGCTGAACTATTTAGGGACATCGCTAGGGTTGCTCCGAATGTGGTCAAGTACTAGATGGAGGCCACGGAATGTACTATAGATGATTTGGACTTCATGGATGAGCAAAAATATAAGGGGGCCGTATCATTGCTTCTTGATGAGGCCTATTAGTGGTGGCTCACAGTTAAGGAAGGGATTCAGCCCGATCGTCTATCTTGGGGATTGTTTAAGACATCTTTCCAGAATAAATATGTTGGGGCAGCTATACTGATACGAGGCGACGTGAGTTCCTTAATCTCACCCAGGGTCACCGATCTATGGCCAAGTATGAGGCTGAATTTCTAAGGCTGAGTCGCTATGCGAAGGGCATGGTGGCAACTGAGTACGAATGTTGTGTTCAGTTTGAGAATGGTCTTCGAGACAGTCTGCGGGTTCTGATAGCTCCTCAGAGGGAGCAGGATTTCTTTGCGCTAATGGAGAAGGCAAAAATCACCGAGGAGGTGAAGCGCTCAGAGCGCCAAAACCGAGAGAAAGGGAAAGCTAAGAGGGATGCTGAGCCTTCTAATTCTAGTATGAGGATAAGAAAAAGGCCAAGACTGATAGGCCCGTGAGAGTTGGGCCTATTGTCGTTGTTCCTGCTAGGGCGACGATTTGTCAGCACTGTAATAGGTATCATTCGGGCGAGTGTTGGAAAGCTACTAGGGCTTGTTTGAGGTGTGGGTCGACTGAGCACCGTGTTAAGGATTGTCCACTGAGGGGTAATCAGATGCAAGCTCCGGTTGATAGGACTGCACAGCCACCAAGGGTCGTTCAGCAGCCACCTAGGGGCCGAGGACAGGCTAGGGGTGGTAATGGTATGGGTCGAGGTCAGAGGCATCAAGTAAAGGTGCTGGGCTGACAGAGGCGAGGCAGCCTGCACTAGTCAATGCTGCACGTTGTCGTGATGATAGAGATGCTCCGGACGTCATCACAGGTACGTTCCTAATTTTTAATGTACCTTATGTTGCACTAATAGACATAGGTTCTACACATTCCTATGTTGCATGTACTATGTCTGAGACTCTGGGTATTACATATGAGAGTACTTCTAGCGAGATATCAGTGGTGAGTCCATTGGGGCAGTTTGTTCAGGTCAGTAAGCTGTTCAAGGATCTACCGTTAGAGGTCCAAGAGACTGTATTATTGGCTGACTTGATGGAACTTTCGTTTGGAGAGTTCGACTTAATTCTGGGCATGGATTGGTTGGTAAAGCACTGTGTGAGTCTGGATTATGTTGAAAAGAGGGTTGTTCTGAGGACTGAGGAGGATAATGAGATAGTTGTGATTGGGGAATGACGGAATTATCTGACAAATGTGATATCTGTGTTGGTACAAAGAAGTTAGTGAGAAAGGGATGTGAGGCATTTTTAGCCTACATCAGTGTTTTGGATACTGAGGGCTTTTCTGTTAAGGACATCCGCACTGTGGAGGACTTTCTAGATATGTTTCCAGAGGAACTACCAGGGTTACCTCCAAGTCGAGAGGTGGAATTTTAGATCGATTTGATTCCTAGTACAATTCCAGTGTCTCTCGCCCCTTATCGTATGGCACCAAATGAGCTTACTGAACTTAAGGCTCAGATTTAGGAGCTGCTGGATCGTGGGTTTATTCATCCTAATGTGACTCCATGTTGAATACCAGTTCTGTTTGTGAAGAAAATGGATGGTACGATGAAGATGTGTATTGACTACCGTCAGTTGAATAAGTTGACAATTAAGAATAAGTACCCACTTCCGAGGATTGACGACTTATTCGACCAGTTCGGAAGAGCTTCGGTGTTCTCAAAGATTGACTTCCGATCAGGTTATCATCAGTTGAGAGTAAAGGAGGTCAATGTGCATAAGACAACATTTAAGACTCAGTATGGACATTACGAGTTCCTAGTTATGCCATTTGGGTTAACTAATGCACTAGTGGCGTTTATGGATCTGATGAACCAAGTGTTCCAACCCTACTTGGACTGGTTCATTGTAATGTTCATCGACGACATTCTAGTTTATTCTAAGTCAGAGGATGAGCATGATGAGCAACTCAAGGTTGTTTTACAGACTCTCCGAGAGAAATAGTTGTATGCGAAGTTCTCTAAATGCGAGTTCTAGCTTTGAGAGGTTACCTCTCTAAGGCATGTGGTGTCTGCCAAGGGGATTCGTATGGATCCTTGCAAGATTGAGGCTGTGTTGGATTAGAAGCAGCCGAAGAATGTATTGAAGATTCGTAGTTTTCTAGGGTTGGTAGGATACTACCGTTGTTTTATAGAGGGGTTCCCTTTGATCACAGCTTCGTTGACTAAGCTGCTGTGGAAAGGGGTTCGTTTTTTTGGACTGATGCACAGCAGGAGAGCTTTGAGAAGCTCAAGACGATTTTCACACAGGCTCCAGTGTTGATACAACTTGAACCTGGTAGGGACTTTGTGGTATACAATGATGCGTCATATGTAGGTTTGGGCTGTGTTCTGATGCAAGACGGAAAGGTTGTGTCATATGTGTCTCGATAGCTCAAGACTCACGAGGTTAACTATCCGGCGCACGACTTAGAGTTGGCTGTAGTGGTTTTTACCCTCAAGATTTGGAGGCATTATCTGCATGGTGAGAAGTGTACCATCTACACTAATCACAAGAGCCTCAAGTATGTCCTCACTCAGAAGGAGTTAAATCTTAGGCAGCATCGATGGGTTGAGCTGCTTAAGGACTATGACTACATCATCAAGTATCATCTTGGTAAGGCCAACGTGGTGACTAACGCGTTGAGCCGAAGAACTGTGATCGATCTGAGAGCATTGTTCGCTCGACTGAATCTCTACGATAATAGGAGTGTACTGGCTGAGTTGCAAGTGAAACCGACATGGTTTACTCAGATTAGTGATAAACAAATGGGGGATAAATCTCTCGAGTTACAGTTCCGACAGGTTGAGACTAGAGTTACTTCTAATTTTGGGCTTAATGATGATGAGGTTTTGTGCTTCGGAGGTCGGATCTGTGTACCGAATGACGAGGACTTAAGACAATCGATTCTGAGGAAAGCACATAGTAGCCCTTATGCTATGCATCCTGGTGGAGTAAAATGTGTAGAGATATCCGAGAGTTGTATTGGTGGCAAGGGTTAAAGCGTGAGGTGACCGACTTCGTGGCTCGCTGTTTAACTTGTCAGCAAGTCAAGGCTGAGCATCAGTTGCCTTCGGGGTTGCTACAGCTAGTACAGATACCGATGTGGAAATGGGAGCGAGTGACGATGGGCTTCGTTAGTGGGTTGCCTCTAAGACCCACTAAGAAGGATTTTTATGGGTCATCGTCGATGGATTGACCAAGTCATCTCATTTCATTCCGGTCAAGATGGACTTCTCCCTATAAAAATTGGCTAAGCTCTACATTTCTGAGATAGTGAGGCTGCATGGGGTTCCTGTTTCGATCATTTTCGATAGGGATCCTCTTTTACATCTCGATTCTGGCAGAAGCTTTTTGAGGCTTTGGGTTCTTAGTTAGACTCCAGTACTACTTTTCATCCTTAGACAGATGGGCAGTCGAAAGGGTGATATAGATATTGGAGGACATACTGAGGAACTATGTCATTGATTTCTGAGGTAGTTGGGAGGAGTATTTTTCTCTAGCGGAGTTCGCGTACAACAACAGCTATCAGTCTAGAATACAGATAGAACTGTACGAGGCATTGTATGGTCGTAGGTGTCGTAATCTTTTGTGCTAGACTGAGTTGGGTGAGCAACGTGTTCTGGATCCAGAGTTAGTATCAGAGACTGAGGACAAGGTCTGATTGATTCGAAAGCGTCTGAGAGCGACTTCTGATAGACAGAAGTCCTATGCTGATCTGAAGAGGTAAGACATTGAGTATTTCGTGGGGGACATGGTTTTTCTTAAGGTTTCGCCATGGAAGAAGGTTCTGAGGTTCAATCGCAAGGGCAAGTTGAGTCCTCAATTTATTGGGCCGAATGGATTCTAAGATGAATGGGACCAGTTGCGTATCAGCTAGAGCTACCTCTAGAGTTAGATCGCATTCATGATGTGTTCCATGTCTCTATGTTGAGACGTTACCACTCTGATCCCGTGCACATTATGCATGTAGAGGATATTAAGATTAGATCAGATCTGACGTTCGAGGAGGAACCAATTCAGATTTTAGATCATGACGTGAAGGTTCTACGAAGGAAATCTATCCCTTTAGTGAAGGTACTGTGGTGGGATCATTGCACTGATGAGGCTACTTGGGAGCCAGAGGATTCGATGCGATAGGAGTATCCTCATTTCTTCTGATCAGGTAAAATTTTGAGGACGAAATTTTCTTTAGGGGATAGAGTTGTAACACCCCAAAATTCTTGATTTCTGGCTTTTGTGAAAAGTGTAGCATGAAAATGTTTGTATATGTTTTCGTGTTATTTTTTATACAAATATATGTCTGCTTAAGTGGTTATGTACTCTGGGTGTGTTGGAAAGGTGCTAAGTTCAAGTCTTAGCTTGGGTAAAATTTTGGGTTTTTATTGAATAAAGCCTAACTCTTGGTAATTGAGCTTTTAAGTAAAAGTTGGATAAGTTATGACAAAATGGGCTTGCTGGTCTGGTAGTTAAGTGGTGTGTTAAATATGATTGAGGTCTTGTGTTCGAGTTATTACATGGGCATTATTTTTACTATTAATGTCGTGTGAGAGTTTGAATTAGAGTGGAACACTTAGTGATTGAGTTGGTTAGGTTTGATGGAGTGATTTTGGGATTGGGCAGTTACCTGGTAATTTCTTTTTGCAAAAATTCAATTCTCTCTTTTCCCAAAAACTCTCTACACCAATTTTCCCTTTTCTTTCAGCCGAAAATTTCACTCGTTGTTGTCGTATTTTTTTTGCAATTGTTCTTGGACCCCAAACCTTAAATTTTTGTCTGCCTTTGTCATTAGTTCACGTCATTGCATTGAGAACGTATTCGGTAAGTTTTGAATCTTGTGTTTTGGCTTGGGTTTTTCAGTTGTGATAAAAGGGAGTTTTTTTGGATGATTAAGGACTGATCAAGAGGTTGTTCTACGTTCACGAATAGCAAGTTAACAGTGAGGAATCATCATTTGTTTCGTTAGAGGTAACGTTATCGATAACTTTCGACTTTTGTCTATTCTTAGTAATTCAGGTGAAGTGACTAAATTTGGACTTAAAATTACTCGATTATAGGTTTTAGAGTGCTTAGTGATTGTTTAAACTTCGATCGAAACTAGATGTGTACTCCAATCGCATTGAAAACACGTTTCGGCGAAAGCCAAAAATGAATCTGTCAACGCCACACAAGCGTGTGGACTGCTCATGTGGAGGTCGTATGGCGAGACATGGCTGTGTGTTTGACGAGGCAGGCCGTGCGCGTGCCACACGGGTACGACAGACACAGGTGTGTGAGGCTGCTAAGCCATGTGCGAGGCATGGGCTAGGCCAATTGGGCCGTGTGGGACCCACAGGTGTGTAGGCTCTCACGGGTGAACCACATGGGCGTATGAAATTTGGATCAGGTCGTGTGATCAACACGGGGAAGGCTAAATTAGGCCGTGTAGGCCACACGGGCAGGCTACATGGGCGTGTGAGCCCATTAATCTGAATTGTTTGAAAGGTTGCACGGGTCGCCTTAGTTGACTGTGACCTGTTAAATGGTCGGTAAGCGATGCTGAGACCCCTATTCTGTATTGTGATAAAGTAAATGTATGTGGTATAATGTCATATTTAGCATCTATACTGATTCTGATCTGATATATATATATCTGTATGACTTGTGTACTGTATGAAAGCATGTCATGATGTTATGTATACTTCCTTGCATTGGGGTGGATTTGATATTGAAGAAGAGGAAGACTGGAAGGCTTCTAGCCGATTATCAGGTAGCTATCTGTATTATTTGACGTGTGTCATTCTACAGTACCACATGGTGTGTAGGATTGGATGGGTTGATTTTATCCCCATACTTGGTGTGTAAGGCTGTGTGGGTCGATTTTATCCCCACATGGTGTGCAGAGTGGACGGAGATGGTGTGCAGGGTTGGTGGGCATGTACTGTACTGATTTGATATGCATGTATATCTGTATGGGGCTAAGGCCTGAATATAACTGATTCTGTTCTGAGTGGGCTAAGGCCTACACTGTATCTGTTAAGGGCTCAGGCTCAATTTATGACTGATTGATTGATATCTGTTTACATGCATGCTTTACTGTGGGGAAGTACACACTGAGTTTGCGAAAACTCACCCCTTTGTTTAATTGTCTGTCAGGAAATCCCCAGCAGTAGATGGATTGGTACAGCAGAGGGCTCGACGGTGACAACTGCTAGATGCTTGTTGGATTTTATGGTTTCATTAGTTATTACAGTTTTATCATTTCTTATTATTTTGGGATTTTGATGTAATTTTGGACTTAGACTGCTTTTGACTTCAATTTGGTTTTTTTTTTAAAAAATTGTTGCTATGGTCTTTTAAACTGCAAACACTATTTATGTGTTTTTCTAAAAATTAATTAAGAGCTTTCCTGTAAAGAATTGGGTTTCAGCAAATAAGTTAATCATGATTTTCTGACTTAAGATAAGATAATAACTAGTATGATTTTCAAGTATCGAAACAGTTTGCAAAGTCACTCTTATGTGACGCCGCAAGATTTGGCCATAACGTCTACGCCGGGTTTAGGGTGTTACAGTTTTACTTATTAGTTATGTCTTGGGCCTCTTCTGGAGCAGTCGCCTTTACTATATGACCATCTAGAAGAATTTTTATCTTTGGAACCGATCAAATTATTATTTATTTTACCTGACTATCCTACCGGGCCTTTAGGTTCAAATTAAAATATTAACTTGGTTATTCTCATTAATTTTGTAAATACATCTGATAGTTAACTTGTAATGAGTTATCATTGTTGAACTTCTAGTTCAAATTACTCTCCCCTAACTCATTACAAGTTATTATTTCTCTTCCCCTAATATCGAGAAAACTGTCGAATCAAAATTATAATCATAGATAATGTAATAATTGAATCTCCATTGCATTCAAAACATCTAATAATACAAAAAAAAAAAACTTATAATTAATATATATTCCCTACTTTCTTTGAGGATTCACTCATCTGTGTGCGTTTTGGTGGAGCAATCGAAACATATACGCAGATACAAAAATTTAAAGATGAGAAATATTTAGCTCTTGATCAAAAACCAATTGTAATGGGGAGTATTTATAACTTAATGGCTTGATGCATACAACACGTAAATCAACATAATTCATGTTGAAATAGGAAGTTTAGTTTCATAAGTAATGGTTTAAACATTAATCAAAGGTGTTCAATCAATAATTTCTCTAAACCGTTATGCGTAAACTTGTACAAAGGTTTTTCAAATTTAATCAATAAAAGACTAAGATATAAACTTAGTAGTATTAGCAAGATAAATTGTCTTAATTGCATGATCTGAAATTAATTATTTAAACAAGCAATCTTGTAAACGACAGGTTGCAAATTTATAACACATATGTGATTATTTTGTAAATGCATCTACCAAAATCATATAATATCAAAACCATCCACATGGTAGATGAATGAGCCCATATTCGTTTCAGAAATGCAAGACATTAAATCTCAACTTTAGCTAGGGAGTTTCAAATAATCAATTTTCATTGAGAACAAGCAACATATAATAATTCTTTTAAATTAAAGAATCTTTCAGTTCTTTAATGAATGTCTATATGAATTCTTATAACACCCCAAAACTCGACCTAGAAGTTTAGACCGAATCCAAGAGGTTACATTGATCACCGAAGTGATCATTGGAAAGTTTTACAAAACAATTTATCTTAAATCCATTACAAACACCTTTTTCTCTTTATGAACCAAAACATTCAATCATATAGATTTCATTTAGAAAAATTACGAACTGCCTTATCAGATAATAATAATACGCAGCGAAGTTGACATATATGTTGTATAGTGCAATGCAGTAATTCACTGTATAGACATGTTGTAGTAAAACTGCCATATCAGATCAGATTTAGTCTCCCTTCTCTTCATAACCAACCCCAAAATATTTTTATGCAAGTGCGTATATGCTTTAAACTCACAGAAATAATGAACACATCAACAAACAGTCAGACAAAAAAAGAAGTACACACACATATCCAACTAACCAGGTTTAAAGTTAGACGTCTCACACAACAGACATAAATAACACATAAATCGAAGCCTATATTAGAGTCTTAGCTACCCTCACTAAAGCCTAGCCAAGGGTCGGAACGCACAAACACATTTTAGATCACAAACATACACAGAATAAAAATTGGTGACTTAGGATTACACGGCCATGTGCTATGGCTGTGTGAAAAAGCCTAGAGCGTGTGGGGATCAAAACCCCTGTATGGAAAAGGGCACACGGCTGTGTGGCTGGGGCACACGCCGGTGTAATCCAGAGACATGATCGTGTGAACAAGCCGTGTAACTTTCTGTCATTTATGCTAAAAATAAAGTGCAGGGCAAGCACGATCGTGTGAGGGTCTCACACTCTCGTGTGCCCACTAGACACTACTATGTATCCAAAACACACGCCCATGCGAAAACCCTAAATTCCCAAATTAAATACACAGCTGTGTGGCTAGGCCGTGTGGCACCAAATCAGTAATTCCCTAATTCCCAAACACACACGTCCGTGGGCCCAAGGGACATAGTTGTGTGAAAATAGACTATTTTCTCAAAACCAGCAACATAGCCATGTGGCCAGGCTGTGTGGCACTAATTATTGCCCAGAACCTTAATTCCTAATTGCACAGGGTCGTGTGAACAGCCCCCGTGTGGCCACCTGTGTGGTCACGAAACCACATGAAAACAACCAATAAAAATCGTTCTTTCACCCTCGAAGCACTACCCAACCCTTGACCACTCAAGATTTTACCAAAACGATCAAGTTCTAAGCATAAGAGCAGTGAAACAGCATTGTAAACAATCGATTTGCAAACACATACACACAAAGTGCCGCCTTTCACAATGTCGAAACGAGATTTCACAATAAAATTAAAAGATACGGAACCCACACCTGATTCGTGATCGCAGACATCTAGATGTCGACTCGACGACAAAGAATGAAGCTTTCCTAAATTCCCAAAGCAAAACCGACTTCTTAAGAAAAGAAAAAGGATAAAAAGTACAACCAAAAAGAGAGGGGGAAGAAAACGTGAAAAGAAAATGAATAGTAAAAGGAAAATAAAAATAAAATAAAATAAAAATATAAAAATAAAACAAATAATTATTTATAAAGTTAAAATAAGTTACTATTTAACAAAATATAAAGTTAAAAAAATATTATTCCTCCAAAACGTACACACAAAGGTTTGAACACGTGACCTAGAAATACACTGACACACAACTAACAACCAGACCAGCAGGCCAATTCTAAAACTTAAACGTACATCCAAACGCATTAATGTGACTTCCTCACTGACCCTAACCACAAAGCTAAGAACTTCTAACCTCAAAATTTGGGGTGTTACAATTCTTAATTAATTTTCGCATCATATATGATTTAGGATAGTCTAACTGGTCACACCAATTAGTAAATGCATTTGTATCAGTAAAATTCTGGTTTACTTTAACATGTGTTTCAATTTTACTAAATTGTAACAAATTAATAATTTTACTATGATTCCTTTTACATTATATCCACATATAAGTGCTATTGTGACATTTACTGCTGGAAATGTCTAAATCAATATGAATATTATAATGTCACTAAGTCAACAAAATAAATATAATTTCCAAATAATTATATGTAATATTCGCTTGAGGGAATATGCCAAAATATTCAAATATCTAAAAATAAAATAAAATTTGCAACTTCAAGTGTATCCAACCATAATGAGCTTTAGAAGTGTATCCAACCATAGTGAGCTTTAGATAAAATTATCATATTTTATTGCTCATAAATAGATCTTTTATAGTTAAATATTTTACTTCCAACCCCTTAATGGAGATGATGACAAAAGAAGATCACAAAGATTATAAAATAAATATAAAATAATAACTCAATCATCTCTTTTTCATCCTTTCAAAATAGATATTTATAGCAATAGTGATTCATATGAAATATAATATTTTCTTCATTCACCATTTAAGATCCATTATAAATATCTTTTAAAACTAATGGATTAGCCATCGCAAAATATTAATATATTAGCTCTTCTAAGACTTTCAACTTATTATCTACTATCAAATATTGGAATAATATTTTTTTTTTGTTTTAGTACCAAATAAGATAAATATTTTCTATCTATAATGATAGAATTTATAACTACATTCTCATATCCTTCCTCAAATAATATTAACAGAAACAAAATATTTGGACATACGCCACATATGTGGCCAATAATACTTTATATCACATTGATAACATAAGTTATCTTTACCATTTGAAGAGTTATCTCGAGAACTTTCATTGTTCTTTTACTTATTACTATGTTCCCACTTTTAGTGGTTCATGAGTATATCTTTTATTTTCTTTATTGTACGAACCATATTTTGCCCGGGCTGTGAATAACCAAAGTAGAAAACCAAAATAAATAAATGAAAGTCCATTTTTTCAGTCCCTTTTTACACTGCCCAAATACTCAGCCCAAATACACCTTAAACCTTAACCAAATCCAACCCAATTACATCTATTAAATCCCAACCCGATTACAACCAAATTAAACCTTTTTAAACCCCATTTACACCCACTACCCAATTACCCCTAGGCCTATACTAGACCCAATAATTGGTAGCCCAAATCTTTTAACCCGAAGGCTCAAAAGGCCCAAAGTTTAATCCTTCAGCTAGGGTTGGAAACCCTAGCTCTCTTCGCATGCGCCGCAGCACCCACACAGGCCATCTGTTGCGCCCTAATTAGTGCAGATCGCATCAGCCTTCACCGCCGCAATTAGTGCGCACCAGATCATCATCGAATCATCGCCCACCTGCAAAAGGGAAACAAACAGCAGCAAATGTAGAAAAAAGAATCAACAGATTTATTTCTTTTTTTTGTAATCGGCTATAAAACTAAACTCAAACAAATGTAATAGGTGGTTTTTTTGGTACAAACCCAGACATATATACAAGAGAAATAAACAGAAAAGCATTATTTTGAAATCAAAAGAGAGAGATAAATACGAACAGTGTGCAAATATTTTCAGATATACAGAGGTGATTCTTTTATTACTATTCTGTTTTTATCTTATTTCACCAAATACATATATTCAAATCTTTTTTTGAAAAGTATTAACGATACTAAAGTAAAGAAGAAAAGTCTTACCTTCGATTCGCTAGAAAAAGAAAGGTTTTTCACCTTCCGGCCACCGCGAATGGTGGCACGTGCGGTGGCGCGTGTGACGGAGGCATCGTCGGAATCAGGCCTGATTTTGTTCGGCCAGAAAGAAGAAAGGGAGAGTTTTGGTTTTTTTTTTCTGAAGAGAAGCGAAAATGAGAAATTTTTTAAGAAAATTGACCTTTTATACATTCTCAAAATAGCACCGTTTGGTAGCCAGACCCGCGCGCGTACCTGACCCGGCCAAAGGATCCGCGTTTTTTTTTTGTTAATGGTCTTATTGCTATTTGAGCCCTTCCGCATATTTTGTTATTTATAATCCAGTCCTACTTAGTTTCCTTTTTTTTAGCCCGCTAATTCCGTTTTGATTTTAATTTGATCCCTCAGTCTTTTAAACCTCACGATAGAACGGCGTCGTTTTAGGACAAGGGTTAAATTACCCAATGAGTCCTTCGATTTTAACACACGTTTTAGTTGAGTCCAAAAATTCATTTTTTTATTATTAACCTATTAATTTTATTTATTTCTAATTTTAATCCTTTTTACATTTTTCTGTTTTTTTCAATTTAAAATATTTTATTATTTATTTTATTATAAACACTATTATATATGTATATTTTTATTTTATCTTAGATCATTCTATTATTTTCATATATATTTATATTAGTTTTATATTATATTATTTATTATTTTCACATTATTTACTATCTATTTATCCTTTTTTATATATTATTATATTATACTTTATTATATATTATTATATTATTTTATATTTTATTATATATATATATATATTATTATTGTTCTACATTATTTATATATAAAAATTATATTTTTAACTTATATGTTATAATTATTTTAATAAATCTTTTATATTTTTTATTATATATTATTTTTCTAAACCTATATTTTTTATTTTATATATTATTATTATTTTATATATTATAAATACTACTTTAAAATTATTATTAAATATTATATTTTAATTTGTATTATATGCCTATTTTATTATCAATTATTTACTTTTATATTATATATATTTTATTAAACTTATGTTTTCTATTATATTGTTTTTTTATTTATATTATTATTCACTATATTTTAGAATTAATGTATTATTATTATGTTATGTACTTTTGCATATTGTATAATATCTTAAATTTTTATAGTCTATTTTCAAATACATTTTATATATATATATATATATATATATATATATATTAATATATTATATTATATATTTTGTTTTTTATTCACGAATTCATTTATAGGTATATTAAATTGTTGTGTTGTATGTTTTTTATATCTTATATTATTTATATATATGTTCTACTTATTTATTTTTTTTAATGCATGTCACGTATCTTTATTTGTATATATATTTCACATTTTAAGATTAGCCATGTTTTATTATTTCTTTGTATATATTAGTGTATGTCATGAATTGTTATAATATTTATGCTTGATAATATACTAATGTGATATGTCATTTCAAAATACCATTTTGAATAAAATAGCTTTTTGCTTAATTACCGAATGATTACTCAAAGTTTTTCTAAAAATAAAAAGGCAATATTTGGTGTTTGGAAGCTTCAAGAAAAGTAGTGCCCTAACTTACTAGGTTGCAACTTTTCTCGTCGAGTTCGAATAGTCTAGTACCCTTTTAAAAGTTTTGAGATTTTCAAAATACAAACATCTATTTTGGAAATACAAAACATTATGTCCTAACTTACCGGATATGGTGTTTTGTAGTTTCGAAGTAGAAATTTTCAAAAAAGCGAACTTAGCTTCAAAAGTCTTAAAAATATTACGTCCTAACTTACTAGATGTGATATTTTGATTCGCTTGATGTAAGTGAGCCCTAATTTTCGAAATTGAAACATTCTAAAGAGGATTGTATCTTAAAACTTTTAAATTTCTGACATTAAAGACGCTTGATAATCAATTAGGTACCAATTTTTGGGTGTTACGAGGGTGCTAACCCTTCTTCGTACGTAACCGACTCCCGGACCCATTTTCTGATTTCGTAGACCAAAACTAATGATTTTGAAACAAAAATGTTTTAAAGGTGATCCAATCACACCTAAAAAGATTGGTGGCGACTCCCGTTTTAGTTTTTAAAGTCGACCCCATTTTTCAAACCATATAAAAAATGGTTTCGACAGCTTGGCGACTCCACTAGGGAATCTAAGAGAGTCAAGCCGCATAATTGATTACCTTTTGTCTTAATGTCGAAAATTTAAAAAATTTTAAAATTTAATCCTCTTTGCATCACATGTGTTTGTATTATTGCATACGTTGCTATATTTTGATACACATTACATTTGCATGACCGTTGTGGTCACACCCTTAAGTGGGAGTGAGAAACTACGCCTTCGTGAGGTTTTCGCCTCTGTGTAGGATAGTGGATCACTTTCGGGATACATCCGTACCTACGGTTTCGTGAGATTTTCATCTCCGTGTAGCCATAGGGAAATGTATTCCCCTGAACCGAACTTGATTCATATGAGCCTATAATGGGTGAGGATCGAGGAATTTGCTGGTTCAGGTACCCTTTTCCTTTAGAACCAAAACTTCATATAGTTAACCCTAGGAGCTCGCTTTAGGTAGAACTACGTTGACCCATAGCAATTACCCATATAGGTGCTTGTTTATTTTCTATTTCCTTGAATTATGTCTTATATACTTGTTACTGCCCAATTTTATTTTTTGTATTATTGCATGTCATTTATATTTTAAAAGGTATCGATTCACGGCCAGTTTCAAAGTTAGAGAGTTTTATTATGGAGAACGAACTTCTTGATAGAGTGGAAGGCAACGCTAACGTCCATATATGGTCAGAGCAAACTTAGTTAGTAAAGGGAGATAGTCTAGCTGTGGGAAATGTGTCAGAACTGTCAGAATAATCACCATGAGTTAAAGGAAATATGGGATCAATGGAGTAGCTAAGCCAAGCAGTTGTTCTACAACAATTATGGGGGACTTGCAGTACTTGCTTGACTTGAAAATAGACAAGATTTGTTTCGGACCATCATTGGAATCTTGTATATAGTGGCTTTACGTTTGGAAAAATCGATATGGTACCTGTGGGGAGGAATATTTGGTTTTGTAAAACTCAAGTTGATAAAGTTTACTCAAGGACTGACTGTATGCCAACTTTTGTAAGGAAGTTGATGAACTTCATGGGGAGAGGGAGCGTGCTAAAAAGGAAAGAGCAAGAGGGAAATGGGGTAGCATTGGAATTCCTGCCTCTTCCGCCATTACTGCATTTCTCTTTCATATGAAGATGATTGATGGTAAGAGTGTTGGAAGGAAAGTGATTGACAGAATGCATGGGACCTACAAAAGTGAGTTGGATGGAAAAAATTAGGCATATGATGGTAAAAGGCTTATTTACTATAGGACTGCTACCAAACAACAAGCATGAGTTTACTATGTTGCACCTATTAGAGACAATGGAAATGCAAGCCTTGATCGCTTACCCAAATAGACGCAAAAGAAAGAGATTTAAGAAGACCGCATCATTCAAAGACCTTTAAAGTGGGGATTAGCTATGCTGAGAAGATACCCATGTAAGCATTTCAAAATGCTTTGCGTGGACAGGAATCTAAAAGCTTTCAAGAAACACTAAAAGTGCTGGATATCATTTTAAGGCAGAATGCTGTAAAGCAGGAATGCCTACTTGTTCACCAATCTTTCTTTCAAGATGATCATAACAACTTCACAGGCATTGGAGGAGGTGTCCATAGCTGTAGGGATTATCTCATGGGTGAAGCCATAGCTCAAATTCGTGATGGTAGTAGATCATTTATGGACCATGAAGTTACAAGCTGATACATTGAGCATGAAATATGAACTACAGTCAGATCGTAGTCAAGAGTTAGCTTTGAGTTAAAACTTTGGGTCATAGGGCGAAGGCGTATTTGTAATCCATTCATACGTAAAGATATTCTTTTTTTAAATAAAGTTTTCTAAATGAAATTGAATCGAGATCGATACCTTTTTGCATTTATGCATTTGCATTACATCACATCGCATCATATGCATTTAAGTCTATAAAAAGACCCTAATTAGGCAAAAATTATTTTAGAGAGTTAATCGGGGATATGGAACAAAAGTTGGAAAGATTGGAGCAAAGGCAAATACAGATGCAAGAACAGTTGGCCAAGATTCAACAAGATATACGTGAGCAAATGTTAGGGTCCAAAGAAATATAATTGGCCAGCTGGGACAGTTACTAGCCGAAGAGCTTGAAAAGAGGAAAGGCTCAGTGGTCAACAGTGAGGATGATATTGAGGACATCGTTTATTCCCCAAGTTATACTCCAATAAGTATTCAGACTCAACCAGACGCACATTCGCGAGAGGTACCTGTTACTATCAGACTCCAACAGCATCAGGCTGGTATGTCAGCACCAGTAAACTATCCAGAAAGCTCAGGTCCTAATCCGTGAGGCAATCCAGCCAATCATATTGCTATTGTGGAAACAAAGAAGGCTAGTGTGGAGTTTTCAAAACAATACGAAGCTTTCAAAAAGCGAGAGTGGAGTTCCCGAGGTAATGATTTGAGAGTAATAAAGAAAAAGGAAAGTAAAGTGAAGCTGATTATCATAAACCAGCCAGGAACTACTAGCCATCAAGTTCCTCAAAAGCAAGAATCCAGTCCGAGACCAAGTTCTAAAAAGCCCCTATTTACGCTAATTCCAATATCATATAAGGAGCTATATCAAATTTTATTTGATGCATACGTAGTGTCCCCATATTATATAAAACCATTGCAGCCTCCATACCCCAAATGGTATGATTCAAACGTTTAATGTGATTACCATGCGGGAGTACCAGGGCACTCAATAGAAAACTGCACTGCTTTCAAGAAGACAATTGAAAAGCTCCTCGAGATGGGGATTGTGAAGTTTGATGATACTCCTGGTACAAAGAGTCTATTACCTGACTACGGTGATAAGGGAGCAAATGCAAGTGTTTAAAGTACCTTGTTGAGGATGGTGATAAGAGGAGGATTGACTTTGAGCAAAGAACTTGTGGGGCATTCGTCCTTACAAACTTGGGAATAATTTGAATAAATTGGTCTGTAGAGGAACTCTTTGTATTTTAAAGATTAATCTAGAGTAATGTTCAGAACACACTTATTATTTTAGAGCCTAGAAACAATAAGATTTCATTTGTGAAATAGGCTCATGTTCGGACATCATGGTTTCAATAAAACATATTTTTCATGATTAATTCGTGCAATTGTTCCCTTATTCTTTATTCTTTGATTCTTTAATTTTCATCAAAATTCTTCATTCATAACATGTGAATAGTCATTCTTGAGTTCATTCATTCCTTGTACATTCTTTTGCACCTATCATAGATCCCTAGATATCAATGACATGGGCAACGATATTATAGATTCGGATTTCTTTTTTGAGCACGATATGTGTTTAAAGGAATCTCAGTACTTTGAAGATGATGAAGATTGTAACATATCTCTTGATTTGTTGGAAATGGTAAAGTAAGGAGAAAAGCAGATTTTACCCCATGAAGAGGGTACAACCTTAGAAAAGGGAAAGATTGTGAAATTGGAACGCGATCACATCAGTTATACCATAAATGCCGAATTTAAGGAGTCAAGACTTATGGGGCATGTATGTTATGGGTCTGTACTCGTCAAAAGTTTCAAGCTGACAATGACTCATCTTTGTGGATGTCGACTACTTCATTAAGAGGGTGAAGGTAGCTTCATATGCCAATATTACAAAGTCAATAGTCATCGAAATTCAAAAAAAAAAAAAGAAAGAAAAGAAAAAAAAGAAGAAAAAAGATTATATATAACTACACAATGCCAAAAGTTTGCAGTTTCTTCAAAGATAAGGCGCCATACCACAGTACAACAAAGGTTGCCTAAAAGAAAAGAAAAAGAAGAAAAAATAAATTACAGAAGATGACCGAGACTGGTAAAAATTGGCATAAGAAACTACCACTTACCCTCTATGCTTACGCTGGGGCAAACACCTTCAATTCCAGTTGTTTCAAAGGTTCCAACCATCATCCTTGGAATGGATGCATTGTATGACTCTCCTAAGTAGTCTGATATGCTGTCAATAGCTGTGGTGGTTAGTTCTAAGTAATGGCCATTGATTTCCCGCTATAGAGCATCAGTCTGTACACAGTCTTTGAAGCTTGAAATGATATATTCTCTCTTCAAACTAGTTTCTGACAAAGTGGATGAGGGTATCATAAGGAAAACTCTCTTAGACTTCTATACAAGTTTAGGGAAGAGGAAGCCTGATTAGGTCATTATCTCTAAGGATGGAGATAGCGAGTCTCAGTTCAGTCAAATGATGTACAAAGGACTTGATCAAGTTATTAAGGCTTGCAAGCTCCTTGATGAGAATTGAAACCCTAAGTTTGTGGTTATTGTTGCACAAAAAAATTATCATACCAAGTTTTTCCAGCAGGGATCTCCTGACAAAGTGCTACCTGGTACTGTCATTGAAAACAAAGTATGCCATCCGAAGAACAATGATTTTTACTTTTGTGTTCATAGGAGCCACAAGGCTGACCCACTATCATGTTCTTTTAGACTAGATTGGGTTTTCAACTAATGATCTGCAGGAGCTTGTTCACTCTCTATTCTACGTGTATCAAAGGAGCACCACAGCCATATCTGTTGTAGCCCCTATTTGCTACGTTCATTTGGAAACTTTACAATTGGGGCAATTTATAAAGTTTGTGGATGTTTCAGAGACATCATCGAGCCATGTGATAGCCAGGATTGCTGCTGGGGCAATCCCTTTCTCATGGGTTTATGAATTGAGATTCTTTTTTCCTCCAAGCTTTGATGGGATCAAGAATTGAATACCTCCAATGAACTTAACTTGGAAGTATTTATCCTAATCAAATGGGTGACACAGACTTATCCACAAGAATTTCTCACGGAAGCCAAGGTGAAAACCCGCAAAGGGCGCTTTGAAACTTCTATTTCAAAAAAAAAAAGGAAAGAAAAGAAAAAAGAAAAAGAAAAGAAAAGAGAAAAAAAAAAAGAAAATGGAGAGGCCAAGGTGAAAACCCGCAAAGGGCGCCTTGAGACCAAAGGGGTTTTGAGTTGAAAACCCGAAAGGGCAGCTCAAATTTAGAAAGGCATGCAGTAACCTTGCTATACCAGATTCGACAAGAAGTGAAGTATGTTACATACTGGGGCATCAACAAAGTACTTTGGGTCTTCTAAACACATGTTAAACTGAAAGCAGTTTTCATAGAGCCTGTATATAGAAGCCCAAGCTGCGATATCTAGGGCATCTGATTTTTGTCCTGTTTACTATATTTGGATTCTCTTTCTTCTCAAAGATAGATTCCTAGAAAAATTATTCGAACTATAATGCTCTTCAAAGATCAATTTATTTGTTGTCCATTATTCATAAAGCATGTTGTATTGAAATAATGATTGATGAACTAAAATATCTTCACAAATGAAGTTTTGCATATTACTTTGAAAATTTCTAGATAATACAAGAAACTGAAACATGACAATTGTTTAAGGAATTCCTATTGTGTAAGGATCGGAGGTCATTGAGAGAATTTCTTCTTCAGTCCAAATGATGATTGGACAATTCAAACGATTCAATCCTAAGAGAGGATCATTTCACAAGCATCAAGAGAGGATCATTTCACAAGCATCTCTAGTGGGTCGCGACATTTGGAAATGGTACAATTGACCAAGTTGATGGAGAAAATTTAAGGCATACGAGAAGAGTGTGATTGATACGTTGAGAACAATGAAGATGAAATCCAGATAGATGAATGAGGGATAACACCTGAAATAGGAATCATTCTCATAACATTTTTTGCATCATAATATGTTTAATTAGGAAGTATTTAACTCATTTCGATCATGGCATCTTAATTATTTGGCATAAGCATAAATTCCAGGAAATCAATTCTACAGATGGATTCTCCAGTGGACAATATAGCAAGATTGATTGAAATTACAAATTTTAGCAGATCTTAACCCCCTAAGCAGTAGGGTAACAGATCAAATTTTGGCAAATCTTATCTCCATGTACCAGCAATGGAGCAGATTTTGGCCACTCGCCTTAACTCCCTAAGTGGTAGGGTAACAGGCTAAATTTACAGATCCTATCTCCCTGAGCAGTAGTGGAGTGGATCGAAGACTGGCATTAACTCTCTAAGTGGTAGGGTAAAATGCTAAAATAGCAGATCTTATCCCACTGACAAGAGTGGAGTAGATCGAAGACTTGCCTTAACTCCCTAAGTGGTAAGGTAATAGGCTAAAATAGCAGATCTCATTCCACTGGCAAGAGTGGAGCAGATCGAAGACTCGCCTTAACTCCCTAAGTGGTAGGGTAACAGGCTCAAATTGCAGATCCCATCCCACTAGCAGGAGTGGAGCAGATCGAAGACTTGCCTTAACTCCCTAAGTGGTAAGGTAATAGGCTAAAATAGCAGATCTCATTCCCCTGGCAAGAGTGGAGCAGATCGAAGACTCGCCTTAACTCCCTAAGTGGTAGGGTAACAGGCTCAAATTGCAGATCCCATCCCACTGGCAGGAGTGGAGTGGATCAAAGACTCGCCTTAACTCCCTAAGTGGTAGGGTAACAAGCTAAAATAGTAGATCTCATCCCACTGGCAGGAGTGGAGCAGATCGAAAACTTGCCTTAACTCCCTAAGTGGTAGGGTAACAGGCTAAAACTGCAGATCCCATCCCACTGGCAGGAGTGGAGTGGATCGAAGACTCGCCTTAACTTCCTAAGTGGTAGGGTAACAGGCTCAAATTGCAGATCCCATCCCACTGGCAGGAGTGGAGTGGATCAAAGACTCGCCTTAACTCCCTAAGTGGTAGGGTAACAGGCTAAAATAGCAGATCTCATCCCACTAGCAGGAGTGGAGCAGATCGAAAACTTTCCTTAACTCCCTAAGTGGTAGGGTAACAGGCTAAAATGGCAGATCTCATCCCACTGGCAGGAGTGGAGTGGATCAAAGACTTGCCTTAACTCCCTAAGTGATAGGGTAATAGGCTAAAACAGCAGATCTTATCCCACTGGCAGGAGTGGAGTGGATCGAAGACTCACCTTAACTCCCTAAGTGGTAAGGTAACAGGCTAAAACTGCTGATCCCATCCCACTGGCAGGAGTGCAGTGGATCAAAGACTCGCCTTAACTCCCTAAGTGGTAGGGTAATAGGCTCAAATTGTAGATCCCATCCCACTGGTAGGAGTGGAGTGGATCAAAGACTCGCCTGAACTCCCTAAGTGGTAGGGTAACAGGCTAAAATAACAGATCTCATCCCACTGGCAGTAGTGGAGCAGATAAAAAACTTGCCTTAACTCCCTAAGTGGTAGGGTAACAGGCTAAAATGGCAGATCTCATCCCACTGGCAAGAGTGGAGTGGATCAAAGACTTGCCTTAACTCCCTAAGTGATAGGGTAATAGGCTAAAACAGTAGATCTTATCCCACTGGCAGGAGTGGAGTGGATCGAAGACTCACCTTAACTCCCTAAGTGATAGGGTAACAGGCTAAAACAGCAGATCTCATCCCACTGGTAGGAGTGGAGCAGATCAAAGACATAACAGATCTGACCTTCATCGAAACATATCCAAGATGATTTGGCATCCCTGTGCTTACAGGGAACAAATCGAAGAAGCAGATTTGGCGTCACTGTATTCGACGGGGAGTAGATCGAGGACATTAGCATGACAACCCTGAGATTCCAAGGAGCAGATTGAGGACCAAGAACCCAAAAATCCAGCGAGCTCGTGCAAAATTGTTTCTTTTTAATCTTTGCTCTATTCCTGTTACATAGCAATGAGCAAAGAGGGGCAGCTGTACGAACCATATTTTGCCCGGGCTGTGCATAACCAAAGCAGAAAACCAAAATAAATAAATGAAAGTCCATTTTTTCAGTCCCTTTTTACACTGCCCAAATACTCAGCCCAAATACACCTTAAACCTTAACCAAATCCAACCCAATTACATCTATTAAATCCCAACCCGATTACAACCAAATTAAACCCTTTTAAACCCCATTTACACCCACTACCCAATTACCCTAGGCCTATACCAGACCCAATAATTGGTAGCCCAAATCTTTTAACCCGAAGGCTCAAAAGGCCCAAAGTTTAATCCTTCAGCTAGGGCTGGAAACCTAGCTCTCTTCCCATGCTCCGCAGCACCCACACAGGCCATCTGTTGCACCCTAATCAGCGCTGATCGCATCAGCCTTCACTGCCGCAATTAGAGCGCACCAGATCATCGTCGGATCATCGCCCACCTGCAAAATGGGAACAAACAGCAGCAAATGTAGAAAAAAGAATCAACAGATTTATTTCTTTTTTTGTAATCGGCTATAAAACTAAACTCAAACAAATGTAATAGGGTTTTTTTGGTACAAACCCAGACATATATACAAGAGAAATAAACAGAAAAGCATTATTTTGAAATCAAAAGAGAGAGATAAATACGAACAATGTGTAAATATTTTCAGATATACAGAGGTGATTCTTTTATTACTATTCTGTTTTTATCTTATTTCACCAAATACATATATTCAAATCTTTTTTTGAAAAGTATTAACGATACTAAAGTAAAGAAGAAAAGTCTTACCTTCGATTCACTGGAAAAAGGAAGGTTTTTCACCTTCCGGCCACCGCGAACGGTGGCGCGTGCAGTGGCGCGTGTGACGGAGGCATCGTCGAATCGGGCCTGATTTCGTTCGGCCAGAAAGAAAAAAGGGAGAGTTTTGGTTTTTGTTTTCTGAAGAGAAGGGAAAATGAGAAATTTTTTTAAGAAAATTGACCTTTTATACATTCTCAAAACGGCACAGTTTGGTAGCCAAACCCGCGCGCGTACCCAACCCGGCCAAAGGATCCGCGTTTTTTTTTTAATGGTCTTATTGCTATTTGAGCCCTTCCGCATATTTTGTTATTTATAATCTAGTCCTACTTAGTTTCTTTTTTTTTTTAGCCCGCTAATTCCGTTTTGATTTTAATTTGATCCCTAAGTCTTTTAAACCCTCACGATAGAATGGCGTCGTTTTAGGACAATGGTTAAATTACCCAATGAGTTCTTCGATTTTAACACACGTTTTAGTTGAGTCCAAAAATTCATTTTTTTATTATTAACCTATTAATTTTATTTATTTCTAATTTTAATCCTTTTTACATTTTTCCCTTTTTTTCAATTTAAAATATTTTATTATTTATTTTATTATAAACACTATTATATATGTATATTTTTATTTTATCTTAAATCATTCTATTATTTTCATATATATTTATATTAGTTTTATATTATATTATTTATTATTTTCACATTATTTACTATCTATTTATCCTTTTTTATATATTATTATATTATACTTTATTATATATTATTATATTAATTTATATTTTATTATATATATATTATTATTGTTTTACATTATTTATATATAAAAATTATACTTTTAACTTATATGTTATAATTATTTTAATAAATCTTTTATATTTTTTTATTATATATTATTTTTCTAAACCTATATTTTTATTTTATATATAATTATTATTATTTTATATATTATTTTTATTATTATACATTATATATTATAAATACTACTTTAAAATTATTATTAAATATTATATTTTAATTTGTATTATATGCCTATTTTATTATCAATTATTTACTTTTATATTTTATATATATTTTATTAAACTTATGTTTTCTATTATATTGTTTTTTTATTTATATTATTATTCACTATATTTTAGAATTAATGTACTATTATTATGTTATGTACTTTTGCATATTGTATAATATCTTAAATTTTTATAGTCTATTTTCAAATACGTTTTATATATATATATTAATATATTATATTATATATTTTGTTTTTTATTCACGAATTCATTTATAGGTATATTAAATTGTTATGTTGTATGTTTTTTATATCTTATATTATTTATATATATGTTCTACTTATTTATTTTTTTAATGCATGTCACGTATCTTTATTTGTATATATATTTCACATTTTAAGATTAGCCATGTTTTATTATTTCTTTGTATATATTAGTGTATGTCATGAATCGTTATAATATTTATGCTTGATAATATACTAATGTGATATGTCATTTCAAAATACCGTTTTGAATAAAATAGCTTTTTGCTTAATTACCGAATGATTACTCAAAGTTTTTCTAAAAATAAAAAGGCAATATTTGGTGTTTGGAAGCTTCAAGAAAAGTAGTGCCCTAACTTACTGGGTTGCAACTTTTCTCGTCGAGTTCGAATAGTCTAGCACCCTTTTAAAAGTTTTGAGATTTTCAAAATACAAACATCTATTTTGGAAATACAAAACATTGTGTCCTAACTTACCGGATATGGTGTTTTGTAGTTTCGAAGTAGAAATTTTCAAAAAAGCGAACTTAGCTTCAAAAGTCTTAAAAATATTACGTCCTAACTTACTAGATGTGATATGTTGATTCGCTTGATGTAAGTGAGCCCTAATTTTCGAAATTGAAACATTCTAAAGAGGATTGTATCTTAAAACTTTTAAATTTCTGACATTAAAGACGCTTGATAATCAAGTAGGTACCAATTTTTGGGTGTTACGAGGGTGCTAACCCTTCCTCGTACGTAACCGACTCCCGGACCCATTTTCTGATTTCGTAGACCAAAACTAATGATTTTAAAACAAAAATGTTTTAAAGGTGATCCAATCACACCTAAAAAGATTGGTGGCGACTCCCGTTTTAGTTTTTAAAGTTGACCCCGTTTTTCAAACCCGTTAAAAAATGGTTTCGACATTTATATTTACATTCACTTCGGGGAATGTAACAATCTAGTAGGACAGACTTATAAGCATCTCAATAGATTCTTTATTTCATAATTAGCATCGCAAACATGCATGAGATTTCAAATCAAAATCTATCCATTCATATTGTCACGATTAGTTTCCAATTATAATAAACATGATATAATAAATAAAACATAGTAAAATATACCTAAAGATTTTTAACATTATCGTCATCACCTTAACTAGTATCACGAGCACTATTACAAGTAGTAAAACAACTTTGTTTCTTAATAACATTTATAATCTAATAGCAAAAAACATTTAATAAATAATCAAAATTTTCATGTACGATGCTTGAAAATTATCTGATACACATTGCACCAAATTTCAATACCACATATATGTTATAAAATCTTATCTTGCTCTAATAAAATATTTATAAGTTCAATTTAAAAGATATCATACAATCATTCAACATTAGCAAGATAATAAGACTTGTAGACCCTATCAAATTTCCCTTTAATCAACAATGGTAGGTTAATAACACTTTCCACCATAATTAAAATTTCAAGAATATTTAATAACAAGAATTTAATAATCAAAACATCTAAATATTATGCATAATATAACTTAATTAAAAAAATTCAAAAACAATGACTTACCAAAAATAATAATAGAGAAAACATAACATATTAATAGCAAACATATCTAATCAACAATTATGTCTTTTACATAAAAAAATTAACCTAGAAAAATAAAAATCAAATACCATCAGAATGTGAAATTTATGTCAAATAAAAATTAATAGTAGTTATACATTAATTGAAAAAGAAAATATGGTCGAAATATAAAAGTTTCTTATCAAATCAATTCTTTACCCATGCTTGTACAATAAATCAAAGATCGGGAATAAGAACCATAATCCATTCTGAGATTGAATCTTTCAACATCCCGAAGATGAAATTGTAAGGATGAAAGTTTAAAGTGAAAAAGAATTTGATCTGTGGGACGACTTCAAAAGATTTTGAAAAAAACTAGAGAATCATCGTGCTGATAATGTGTTATAAAATAAAGAGAGATGAAGAGAATAAAGAACCAAAAAAATATAAAAGCTATAGAGAATGTACTTTATTGATCAAAATGGGTGATTATAATGCTTCATCAGAGTCTCTATTTATAGGCATAGGAAGTATAAAAAAAGTATATACTAATTGATTAAATTGTTAATTTGATAAAAAAATTTAAATAATCCTAATAATACGAAAAGTTAGAGAATAATTTTGATATATTTTAATTTGATACAAATTCAAAAAGTGAAAAAAATTGCTAATACTCTTAAGAGCCATAATAATCCAAAAATTAAAAAATGACAATTTTAAAAATAATTAGAACCATTTACAACAAAGTAAGAAGTTATTAAAAAATTAGAAGAATTTATCAACAAGTATTAGGTGTAATGGTAAGACGCATTACATTTTCATAAGTAGGCGTAGGTTCGAACATTGGAGACGACTTCGTTAAGAGTGCATTATAAAAATTAAAATATATAAAAAATATTAAAGTAAAGTTTTAGTTGAGTAGTAAATTAAAGAATTTACTAATGTAATTGGTAAATTAAAGATTATACAATTGATTTGATTTTTACGGAGAATATTTTCAATTAATTTTATTTTATTTATTTTAATATTTGTTTAAAATTTATTTTTTTAGAATAAAGTAAAATGTTTAAAAATAATGATAAAATATAGAATATATCCTTTTTATAATTAATAATTTATAATTATCAAACAATTAGGGATTTAAATAGCGGTCCGATACTGCTATAGCGGCCGTCATATAGCGGTAGCGGTGCTGTCTGAAACCGCTACCGCCGAAACCGCTATTATGTTTTAAATAAGTTGTGTGAATTTTAAAAAAAATTCACGACCGCGGTACCCACAGTGACCATAATAGCATCCGTTGTGTCCGCAACCGCGATAAATGCAACACGACTGAAAACGCAGCCGCGACCGCAATTTAAATCCCGGTAAACAATCTTAATTTTAAGTAATATATCAAACACTTTTATAGCTTAAATTCAATACTTAACTTTTTAACATTTACTTTTTTAATACTTAATTTTTCAAATTATCAAACAACACTTTAATTTTTAACTAATTAATTAATATAAGTGAGTTTTTATTATTAATCATTTACTAGTTGAAAATTTTTAATATTTTAATTTACCGTAATTTTTCTCTATTTGTTATAGTTAATTTTTACTCTCATGATAATTGAATTACTTGTTTTCATTGTTATTTATTACTAAGAATAATTTAATAAAAATATATAAAAATAAACTTACATAAAATAAATATCAAAATCTTACATTAAAAATTAAATTAAATATATAAGATAATTGTGCTAAATAAACAAACATTTTTTTTGTGATCCCGAACGTAATCAACGAGGGTGGACAAAAATAATGATGGTTATGATTCACGGAAAGAGCGAGATAAGAGAACCGTCGCTCCATCTGGAAGAGGATGATGATTCATCCTATTCATACACGACTGTCCAACTCCCCACCCAATGAAATTCCAAATTATGACATGAGAAGAACATCATCCCACGTGGTCTGTGCTCCAAGCCACCATGTCCCACGTGGGCTCCATTTTGGTGGGGCCTTTCCCCACCGCCCAAGCTAATCCCGGGTTGGCCATCCCTACTTTTAATTATCAGAGCCACCTCCCCCAATCTGCAAAACGACGGAAATGGAAAACTATAATTTTCTTTATTTTCAACGTACTTATAAAATATTTTTCAAAAAAGTATGAATAAAATTTTGATATTGCTTGGCCTAAGAGGCCAATCTTTTGCAAATCTCGAAGTCGGGAGGCACAATAAGGTGACTCTGGCTAACTGCTTGCCTTGGAAAGTTTTTTCAAGTGTCTGCTTTATAAAATTATTGAAATGCATGTATTCGTACTTGCTTTATTTATCGACAAATCAAATATTATTATTTCATGAAAATGTCCTTCCACCGATTTCAATGACAAAACCAATAATTACTACTTTTTACTTTCAATTATGTCACGGCTCACATGTTTATTAGGGTTTAGGTTGAGGTTAAAACTTTCAACTCTCTACTCGTAACGCTTAAAGATGTAGGGTTTAGGTTGAGGTTAAAACAATCATGTAATGTAAGGATACATGAAAAGTTGTCATTAGTATAAGTGTTTATGGCTAGGGTTGCTTAAATTCATGTTGATGTCGAGCTTGAATAACCCATTTTACTAAGAAAAAGGGCATTGGGAATCCTATCAAAGATGGGAAAATTTTTCAAAATTGTAACCTAAAAAAGAGGTGGAAAGTCTTAGTCCAAGTAATCAGCCACATCAGAATTTGATTCTTTTCTTTCAAGCAAATTATACCTATTGGTTGCAATATCTTTTAAGTGGAATGGTCGGCCAAACTTTTCCACATTAGCTTGATTCATCTCTAAACTTGATTATTCTTTTTTATTAATATTAAATTCCACAACTTGAACTTTAATTTTTTAATTAATTAAAAAAACTGTCACCTTTTCAAGCTGAAAAAGAAAAAAAAAAAAACTTAATTATTATCACTAGTATTAAATTTCAAAACTTGATTTGTCCTAAATTTGAAAAAGGGTCTCCTTCAATTCATATATGTAGTCATGAAGATTAGAACTTAGCTGAAAATGGCCTCCATTATTTGGCTTATTCAATCAAAAGTTTACAAAACTAGTGCAAATTTAATATGATAATGTCTACAAGTACCAAATACAAATTGAGTAAATTTTTTTTGGCCAAAATGAATTACGAATTGATGAATTATCATTTTAAAAGTTCTTTTTAACAATTTCTTTTACCGAATTTAAAAAAAGGTTTTATTAATAATATATATTACAAATTACCCATTAAGTAGCCAAATTACGAATTTTAATTCAATGTAGTGTACATATAGGGAATATATATTACACAGCTATTTGCTTATAACATATGCCAAAAATTTTGTACTATAATCAGGGGTAAAGTTAGGAGAGTGCTTGTAGAGTCTCGCTTCTCTTAAAATGAAAAATTTTCTATTTAGTTCTTTAAAATTTTAAAAGTAAAATATAAAAATTTGATTTAATCTTTTAAAAATTATAAAAATATAAGTTATTAAAATGATAAAATTTTATTTTTGCTATCATAAAAATTACAAATTAATTTTGACCCCTAAAAAATTTTCTAATTTCGCCCCTAACTATAATATTTGTATAAAAACATTTTCCTTTTGCATTTAATGATTTCTTTAATTCAGTCCAAGAAAAAAAATTATTAATTGCCTATGCGAAAGTTAGTCCTTGCCTAGTGATATTAAAGGAAAGAAACATAAAATCAATAAATTACTTTTTAAAGCAAATAGTAAAAATAAGGAAAAACTTTCTATGATAGTCTATAATTCAAAAAAAGAAATAATAATCTTTAACCATTGAATTTTAAAATAACATCAGAATAATCTATTTATTTAATTTAATAAATAATAATAACATGTATATATTAATATTAAATTTTTTATTGAGTTTAGTGTCACAAATTAATAAAAAAAATTTACAAAGTAAATTATATTATTTTGAAGATGTTTTTATTATTTTATATACTTTATACAAACATATAGAAATATAAATACACATAATAAAATTTGAATCTAAATTTTTAATGTTTTTAACATTTATAATTTACCATTCAACCAAAATTTTATTTATTATTTATATCAAAATTTTTAAAAATATATTTATTAGATAATGCGATTTTTTTACCTATATATAGATGATATAATCTACTTTAAATTAAGTCCTAAAAATAATATTTCAGATGAAAAAGATTTCTTAAAATGAATCTGATAACACTTAACCCATTTTATAAAAAAAACTCTTAACCCCTTATATATTTTAATATAAATATCGTTGTAAATATAAATTTATTGAACATATGTTTTAAATCAAGAAACATTGGGTGCAATAGTAAATTTCATTACACTTTTCAAATAGGACATATGTTCGAACTTTAAAAATAATATTGTTGCTAAAAACAACCATAAACCTCAAACAAAAATTATAAAATAAATTTAAAAATATTAAAATAAAAATATTATCATAATCAATTTCGTTAAACATCGTTAACATTTTCATGACAAAATCTAATTAATTCATTAATTACATTTTTCTTTCTATAATTTACTTACATTTCCTAATTTTGTAGGCTAGACTTTAAAAGGTAAATTAGAAAGAAAAAATAGTTTTAAAAAAGTTAATTAGGGATTTAGTTATTTTTTTCCCTCCAATTTTAGGGAAATATGTCGATTTTGAAGAAAAAAAACAGAAAACACGTTCTATAAAAAATATTTTTTTACTGATGTGTTTGAAAACTCGTTCTACAAAATGCATTTACATAATTACATGTGTAAATAAAAGAGTTATTAATTAAAAATATTTCTAACATAATGATATATAAAATATATATTATTATATAATTACATATTTATTATTTTATTTATATAAATAAAATAGTTTTTGATTAAAAAGATGAATTAAAAAATTTGAAAATAATATATTTATTAATTAAAAATATTAATTAAAATTTTAAAAAGTTTAAAATACTTAAAAATAAAAAATATTTCAAAAATCAAGAAAAAAATCACTAATATTTATTTATCTAACTAAATAAATGAGTTAATGTATTAAATTATTAAAGAAAATGTGTTTTGTAAATTGCGTTTTCAAATACGTTAGCAGATAACATTTAGTGAAAAACATATTTTCTGTTTCTTTTTTTCAAAATTGAACTATTTAAAAAAAAAAAAAACCTTAAATCCCTAATTAACTTTAAAAAACGGGACTTCTTATTTTCTAATTTACCCAGACATGCTAATTAGTAATTTACCTTGTACATGTTCAAAAAAAAAAAAAAGAGAAAACAAAAGTTTAGCTTGTACTGGGTAAGATGAGTTGTCGAAATCCAAGATTCTTCAATGGCATTGGCACCCACCACCCTCTCCTTTCTCTCTCTCTCTCTCTCTCACACATAAACTTTTAGGCCTCTCTCTGCCTCTATATAACCATACTCTCTCTTCTTCATCTATCTACAACACACAAAGAGCAACCCTTTCACTGCTTTCCTTCAATTATTTCCCACTTTCTTTTGCCTTCAAAATTTCCTTGGGATTCCTATGGCTACTGCTGAGGTATTGTTTTTCTTATTAACTACTCCATTTAAGCTTTGTTTATCAACTGATCTTTTATTATGAAGTTCAAAGCAAACCATCATGATCTTCACAACCCTTTTCCTGATACTTTTTTATTTATTTTAGATTCCATTAACCAATATGTTTTTGTAGGTTGCATCAGTTCAAACTGCACTCCATGAGGAGAAAACTGAAGAATCAGTGAAGGATCAAGAAGCTACAACAGAAGAAGTAGTTGCCGAAGCTCCTGCAGCGGAACCAGTTGCCGAAGAGCCAAAGGAAGCGGAGCCTGCGGCGGTGGCAGTCGAGGAACCTGAAGCCTCAGTTGAAGTTGAAACCAAGGAGGTGGTAGAAGAACCAAAGGCTGTTACTGAGGAGCCAGTAGTAGAGGAGACTCCTAAGGAAACAGTGCCAGAACCAGTTGCCGAGGAGATCAAGGAAACCACTGAACAAACCGTTGAAACCAAAGAAACTACAGAGTCTAGTGAGGCAGCAGCAGAAGCACCCAAAGAGGAAGTTGAGAAGGAAGAAGCAAAACCAGCTGAAGTGGAGGAGAAAGTTGAAACAGAAGCTGATCCAGCAGAGAAGACTGAGTAAATTATAAAGCTTTTGTGATGAAAATGCGGGTGTCAATGGAAGTGTGTTTCAAGTGGCTACAGTTTGATAAGTTTGCATGTCAAGTCAACTAGTTTTCTTCTATGTAGGTCAATAAGGATGTAGTAATGTGGCTGATGGAGGCCCACCGATAGTAGTCTTGCAATGTGGCTAAGTTAACATGCATTTGCATATGTCAAAGAGTGACATACTTCAAGTTCCATTGTGGGGGGAATTTTTATGGGTTATCTGTAAAGGGATGGGTTTCTTGGGTCCCAAACCACCTTTCTTTGCTTATGTTTATTGTTTTGCTTGTATGGTTATTAGGAGAGGCAGTATCAAGTATGCATGTTGTCTTGGTTATAATAAATCTTAGTCCTTTTGTTTAACATTTGTTCAATGTCCAATTTTTTCCTATTGCTCCACTATACCCAAAGCCCGAGACCAGCTTTTTCTTTTAAAATAATTTAATGCCAATGCAAATGCAATTTTTTTCCTCACACTCTTTCAAATTAGCCTACATTATCCATTTTCACGTGATGCATTGTTTTGAGACCTAGGATTTGTTTGAAAAACACAATATAATTATTAAGAGTAATTACATTATTTATTAATTTTTAAAGAATTCTAATTATTTAGACGCATTTAGTTGGCAAAGAAAAATTATATTATAATTCATGTAATTCTTTATGTTATATTTGACTGTGCAAATTATAATTATATAATTACATAATTTATATTTCTAAATTATTCTAAAAAAAATTATTAGCATGATTTTTTTTTCCAAACAAGTAATAAAAATTAAAATTAAATTATTATATGTATTATGTTAGTCCAAAAGTAGTTGATACTAATTAAAAATAACAAGAAAAATAAACATCATATGTAATTTTATCTAATTGTTCTAGTGTTCCATATTTGTTGAGTTATTCATTCTTTAATATTTAACATAAGCTAATTTTCATCGAATATTGATCCTTGACCGAGTTCATCATCATCTAATTTTGAATTTATATCATTAAGATTATCAAAATCTCTTTCTTCCATGTACTATCCGAAGCATGAATCATCCCAAATTCACCTATGAATGAAGTTATAAAGTACGCAACATGCTAATACAATTCAACCTTTTTTTACGCTTCATTCTCTTAAATTATATCATACCCCACAATATGGTGTAAGAAAACTTTTTGTGTTTGTATCATTAACATCTACCATATAATATTTTGGTCTATAGTGCAAATATCCTATAGCCTTAATCATTAAAACTTATATAAACTTAATTTGGAGAAGAAATTATGCTAGATTATAACCCTTTCTATAATATGTAAATTAAGTAAAAAATAATATAAAATTTATAATATATAAACTTTATAAAAAAAATTTTATAAAGTTCCAATAACTTCCATAACACTTCTTATATTTTTTGTTATAATTTTAGAAAATCATTTTTCTACAAATCTTATGATAAAAATTATAACTTTTTTTTTTTACGAATAAATATATTATAACACTTTCATAACATATAAATTATTTTTATAATAAATTTTTTGTCATAACTTTAAAAAATTTAGGATATTAAATAATATATTTTTTGTTATAACTTTATAAATATAAATAAATTATTTCTATAATATACCTTTTAGGATTTATAAGATAATAAATCTTCGGCTATAATCATCTAAAACACTCATTGGTGCTCATACTTATAATATAAAAATTTATAACTTAAACTTGTACAAAAATATTTCTTTTAAAAAAAATTGAATTTGGATGTAATTACTTGTGTAATTACTCCAATTCACACACTCTCCCTAAAAATTAGAAAGTGTAATTAAAGTGCTCTAATTACACCCAATTTAATAAACCCATCAATTATAGTGATTATCCAAACATATCATCTCCTGTAATTACAAATAGTTACAAATAATTACATTTAAATCTAATTATTAACTAACATTTTCAACCATTACCTTAAAGTTAGTACAACATGTAATCAGACATGTGATCTCTGGTCACATGATATATGGTTTGATTATGTTATTGGAATATTGCAACATGAATGCGAAATTACGATTCTTTAAATATATATATATATATATATATATATATATATATAAAGTAATTTTTTTAACATAGTGATATACTAATTTTTTTTACAGGTCGGTTGGATTTGATAATCATTGTTATTGTTTGTTTTAGGAAATATAATTTTACAAAGATAATTGTTCAATAGTAATACAAAAACTATAACATTCAAACAAATGTTTAATAGTATGTGAAATATTTGGGGATAAAAAATTGTGTTAATATGTATGAAGAATAACATAGTTTGAAAGAGAAATCGAATATTGAATTATATATAATGATTATTTTTTAATTTAAATTTTTTTAGAGTTATTTTTTTTATAAACATGATAATGTAATTTTCATGATAAAAGATAGAAAAATTACTTTCCATATAGATTGAAAAATTTTAAAAATATTAAAATAAAATTAACTCTATTTTATATTGACTTAAAGTATTAATCCATTGTAAAAAAAATCAATTACTATGGTGGTATATTTTAAGACTTTATTTTGTGGTTTATTTTTAATATGCTAAGATGATATACATACTATTTGTAACGCCCCAAATTTTCATTATTTCGGCTTTTGTAAATTTGACATAAATATCTATTTGCTTTAGTGGTCAAGTGCTCTGGGTGTGTGTGTGAGAGTTCCTAAGTTCAAGTCTTATCTTTAGCAAAATTTGTTATTTTTAGGATTAAGCCTTACCCTTGGTGAGTGGATTTAAATTTATTGGTTGCAGTTTCATATCAAAATGGGTTTGTTGGTTTGGTGGTTAAGTAGAGTATTAGTATGTTGAAGGTTTTATGTTCAAATATTTGCGTGAGCAAGGGAGTTTGTTTTTGCTCATGTAAAGAATTTCGGTGGAGTTGGGAATCTGAGTGGTAGTTGTTAGTGGGATTAGAGGAGAGAAATTAAGGATATGCTAGTAAGTCATCTTTTTCTCTTTCTATTTTTCCAAATCTGACTTTTTTTTTCTTTTCTCTACTTTCCCATCTCCAAATTTTTGGCTTCTTCTCTGACTTCTATTAAAATGTTTTTCTTTTCAAATCACGACTTGTTGATGTTTCATCCCTCCGTGTTGTTGAGTAGGTAAGGGTTTTGTGGTATTTTGAAAAGGTTTCTGTTAGGGTAATCGTGGAAATTGATTTTTCTTCGATTATTTTGGTGTAGGAGAAGGCTGTGAACAGTAATATTCGCACCGGTTGCTTGAGCGGTGGTAGCAGTGGTTTTTCATCGTCGATAAGTCTTGAGCGTTGTGTTAGGTATTTGGTATCGATTCGTAAAATTAACCGCTAAATCAGTTTTGGATGCTTCTTTCTTAGGTTCCAAGGCCTCGGGACTGATTTTTGCATCAAACCATAGCAGGTGTGTACCCAAAACGCAGAAAAATGGGATTCAGCAAAAGCCGAAATTGTAATCTGTCGACGTCACACGGGCGTGTGGTCGCCCGTGTGGTAGGCTGTGTGCGATGACACGGCCGTGTGATTGATAAAGGCTAGGCCGTACGTAAGACACGGCCGTGTGATGGCCGGGGTGTGACTGTGTGAGCCACAAAGGCTAGGCCAAATTGGACGTGTGGGCCACACGGGTATGTGGGCCCGTACGGGCAAGCCACACGGGTGTGTGGATTCTGGGCCAGGCCATGTGATCCACACGGGCAAGGCCGATCAAGGCGTGTGGGCCCACACGGGCTTATGGGCCTATTTATTTGAATATTTTCCCTAGGATTGCATGGGTCATCCCAAACGACTGTGGGCCTACTGTAGGGTTGGTAAGCGCTAAATAAATCCTAAATTGTATGATCTATCTGTTTGATACTCTAATCTGATTAGGATACTGATGCATGTCTACTTGCACTATTATCTGCATAGTTGATATCTATGTACGGTTATATGTAAGCATGTTAGTCTATTATTTGTATCTGTATATTTCTACATCTAATATTGGGGATGGGATGATGTATATTGGAGGAAGTGTTCTGAAAGGCAATTTACGCCTATTATCTAGCAGCATGGCTGCATTATATTTGTTACGTGTTGTATCAGTACAATATGGTATGTAGGGCTGGGTGGGTGTTTTTAACCCTACATGGTGTGTAGGGATGGTCAGAGATGGTGTGTAGAGGATGGGGGAAGGATTTTTGATTTCTGACTTGCATATCTATATATGTATCTATAATGGGCTTAAGCCCGAATCTGTATCTGCATCTAGAATGGGTTTAGGCTTGAATCTGCATCTGTATCTGTAATGGGCTTGAGCCTAAATTTGTATCTGTCTGATTTTTGATAATATGTATGTTTGCATGCCTAATTTTGCTAGTTTACACACTAAGTTTACGTAAACTCACCCCTTTTCCTATTTGTTTTGTACAAGTAATCCACAAACTTAGGCGGATTGGTGCAGCGAGACACAGCGGTGACCATTTTACCACAAACTGTTAAATTTACTTAATTTCGATATTATATAAGGTTTGGTTTTTAATTGAGAGTTGTAATTTTTAGGAATCTCTGGACTATAAGGACTTTTAACTGTAGGATTTGATTTTGTCATTAGTCTTATGCATGCTTTACCAAATGGTTACTTTGAAATCGATGGTTTTCTAAAAACAAAGGTTTTCTACAAGTTGCACTGTCTTTACTTAAAAACCATGGTTTTTGAAAGCTTTCGCAATAAGATACGTTCAAGGCAAATCAAATAATTGATTAAACGTTTTTAAACTAGATAAAAGCAAATAAGAGCTAATAAACTGAAATGGTTTTGTCGAGTTAACTCTGTTTTCAAAATCCATTCCATGTGACATCACCGGATTCGGCCATAACATCTAGGCCGGGTTTAGAGAATTACACTATTGGTTTTATTTTAAGAAACATTATTATGTGATTTTTAGTTTATTATATTCTCCTTACTTTTTTTTTGTAAAATTATTTTTATATCTAGTTGAACCAAAACAACAAGCCTTTTATGAGAAATATATCATAATTTTAATTCATTATAAAATTAGGATTTCTTTGAAACATCTTCATTCTTTTTTAGATTTAATCACCCTCAATCTTGGAAGAAAGAATAATAAGAGTAACTAAGACTTCGTGGCTATAAATTTGATTTCGCACTTATATTTGTATAAAATGCTTATTTTTTTTTGTAGAATATGGGCAAAATTGTTCATTTAAGTTGTGTAAGAATTGCGGGTTAGACCACTTATAGTTTTACGTTCCCGTGATTTAATTATTTGCAATTTTACTCAAAGCAATACCTGGAATCAACATTTTTTTAATATTTTTATGGATTAGTCTTTATTTAAAACAAAACATGATTTCAAATATTTTTTAAATTTATTCCAAAACAAGTTTTATATATACTTAATTTTATATACACATTATTATATTTAAAAAAAATATATGTAAGACAAATTTGAAAAAAAAATATTTTCAATCAAAACTATTATTTAAAAACTATCAATTAAATTTTATTATTAAATATTTAATCCAAATATTTGTTAAGAATAAAGTTTATTATAAAAATTAAATATAAGAATATTAACTTTTATTTAATACAGGTAAGTTTGTAAATTATCATTACATTCCCAGTAAAGTATTTAGTGAACTCAATGTGATAATGTAATATCCGTAAATTTTAATCAATAGTTTTTTATGTATACCAAACATTATAAAGTAACTTTCTTGAGGATCATATTTTACAGTTTCATATTCAATTACAAGTATAATATGAGAAATCATCAAACACTACCTCAAGTGTTACAATATTAATGATAAAACTTCTATGATCAAAAGGGTATTATTAAAATTTAAAATAAGTTGTATAAATCTAAAAGATTTAGAGATGAACTGAAAATATTGTGAACGAAGTATCTAAAACTGGTTGGTGAATAATCTACGAACTACGAATGTTGCTGTTGAGGAAATTGTAGGGTAACGATGAGTTTGCTTTTACTGGATTCTATTTCGCAGGTAATGAATGATAGTATTATTTTAGGGGTTTCTTAGGTGGTTTATAGTCTGAAACAAATTTAATGGTAAGGGGCAGTGTATAAGGTAATTCATGCAATCCGTCTATTTTGTCATAATAAATGATTTTATATAATTCTTAACAATGGTGTAAATGTATTAATACACTACGTTTAGTTGGGTGAATAGAATAGAATTGTAATGATATAGAGTTGTATTCAGTAATTTAATTGTTTGGTTCAATAGAATAGAATAAAACTATAATGGTATTCTTGTGTTTGGTTGAATAGAATAGATGTTATAATAGAATAAGTTAAAATACTGAAATGACCAAAGTACCATTAGCATAATTTTTTAAGTAGATAATTATTGTTATTGTTACTAAATTTTAATAAGATTATTATTAAATGTAATTTACTAAAAATAAATATTTTAATCCTATTTTAACATAATTATTATTAAATACAATTTAATAAAATAATATATAATTTAATAAAATTCTTAATATAATTATTATTAAAATATGAATTAATAAAAATCATAATATACAATATTATAAAAATAATATATAACCTACTTTATTATTTTTAAACTGCAATATATATTTAATGTACTAAAATATTATTAGTGAAGCAAATAATTTAATTATCTTCTAAACTAAAAAGAAAAAGTTTAGAAATAATAAATAACTTGAGAATTATATTTTACATCCAAACATCATGTTCATACATTAAGAAAAAGTTACATGATGTCTGTAGCGCCCCAGATTTTAGGGTTAAAAGTTTTGAGATTTGTGATTAGGGTCGACTCGTAGCTCGACCAATTATGTGTGTTTTTGCGTTTTAGTTTAAGAATGGGCCTGCTGGTTTGGTAGTTGGTTATGTGATAGTTTGTCTTTGAGTCCCTAGTTAGAGTCTTCTTGTATGCATTCTAGGAAACAATTTTGCTTTAGTATGGTTTTTAAGTATAGTAGATTTTGTTTATTATTATTTTTACTTATTTTTTATTCTTAATGTTTATTTTATTTTATTTTTGTTTTTCTTTCTTTTACACGTTTTACATCTTTTTTTTCTCTACTTCTTTCTTCCTTTCTTCTTTCTTCTTTCTTTTTGGCTTTCTTGTGTCTTTTGAAAAGAATGAGAAGAAAACGATTTTGTTTTGGTTTCGAAAAGCTTTGGGTTCGTATCGTGGCTGTCAGCCTGTGTCGATTGGTTTTTAGCGTTTTGATCGCGAATTAAAGTGTGGGTTTTGAACTTTCCTTTTTTGTTATTGAATATTGAATTGATTCTGGGTAATTCAGCAAAATGAGTGTGTTCTGAACGGTATAAATCAGTATCAAATTTCTTTGAAATTCAGAAACCCTTTTTGTGTGATTTGATAGTTGAGCAATTGAGGTTTGTATAGGCTTTAAATAACATGAATTTGATTTATTGTGGTGTTATCTGAAATACTTTGATTAGGGGTCATTTTAGTGATCGAAAAATGAGACTTTTGGTCAATTTTAGTGTGGTTTTGTGACAACACAGGTGACCACACGGGCGTGTATCCCCACTCGGGCGGTTCACATGGCCATGTGCAATTGGGAATTAGGGTTTTTGGGCTAATCTGTGTGGCTGATTTGGGAAAATTAATCAATTTTCACACGGCAGTATCCCCTAAGCACATAGGTGTGTGTGTTTGGGATTTAGTAATTTGGTGCCACACGGTAGTGTGGTTAATTTAGGGATTTAGGGATCTCATACGGGCGTGTGTTTTGGATACACGGCCGTGTTTGGTGGGCACATGGGCGTGTGAGACCCCCACACGGTCGTGTCGGCCCCGCACCTTATTTTAGCACAAATGGACAGATAGTTACATGACTGGATCACACGGCCATGTCCCTTACACACGAGCGTGTGCCCCTCCACTTGGGCGTGTTAACCCCTGTGTGGCCTTGGCATTTTTCCATACGGTCAGAGTACACGGTTGTGTAGCCCTATCTCATCAAATTTTATTCTGTGTTAAATGAAAGCTTGATCATGATTCTATATGTTTTGACTCTTAGAGAGGTCTTAACAAGGGTGATCAGAATTTTGATTCGGCCTAGACTGGTGGGTTTTGTATAGATATGCCTCTATTTAAGCAAATTATTTGATTTTTGTTTGAGTTTGCCATGCAATTGATACTGAATTCGAGTGATTCTAAGTGATTGGTGTGTGAGTGTTTGTGTATTGTGTGTATTCTGTGACTGCTTGGTAATTCTATAACTGATTGACTGGATGTGAGTTTCTGTGTCCGAATGACTACTTGGAAATCTTGTTTTCTGATTCTGTATGCCTGTCTACATACATACATTTGCATAAAACATTTGGGGTTTGGTTGCGAAGAGAAGGAAGACTGATTCTGATCTGATCTGACAGTTTAGCTACTGTAACACCCCAAACCCGATCTAGACATTATGGCTGAATCTAGTGGTGTCACATGAGATGGATTTGAAAGTGATAAAACCATTTCTGAATTGTCAATCTGCTAATTGCTTTTATTAATTTTTCAAAACATTTTATCAAAAAGCCAATTTGCCTTAAATCATGTCTTCGCGGAAGCTTAGGTAAATCTATCGTCTTTAAGAAAACAGTTCGCATTTTTAGGAAAATCTTGTTTTAGGGAAAATCATTGCACAATAATAAGCAGGTTAACAAAGCCAAAAACCAAGTTAAATAGTAATAAAAGTCTGGGGAGTCCCCCAAAATTACAAACTCTCAAATAAATGCCAAAACTTAAATAAAACTATAATATCGAAATTTAATAGTATCAAGTGAGTAGTCACCATCGAGTTCCCCTTGCACCAACCCGCCTAAGACTATGGTTTACCTATATAGATCAAACAAAAAAGAGTGAGTTTACATAAACTCAGTGTATAACCCCACAGAATTAAACATGCACACTTACAGAAAATTAGACATCAGATAGATGTAAATTCGGGCCTAAGCTCATTCTAGATACAGATTCAGATTTAGGCTTAAGCCCATTTCAGATACAATTATGCAAATTGGAAATCAGAAATCCTACCCCCATCCTTTACACACCATCTCCGACCATCCCTACACACCATGTGGGGTTTAAAACACCCATCCAGCCCTACACATCATATAGTACTAATGCGACACATAACATATATAATGCAGCCATGCTGTCAGATAATAGGTGTAAATTGCCTTTCAGAACACTTCCTCCAATATACATCAGCCCACCCCATTAACAGAAATAGAAATAGAAATAGAAACAAATATGCAATTTAACATGCTCAACATGCTAATAATTAGATAGCAAATAGGCACACAGAACAGTAATTAGACATGCACAATACTATCATACTCAGTACAGATTCTCAATCTATCAGATTATCATAACATACAAAATAGGGTTTATTTATCCCTTACCGACCCTACAGTAGGCCCACAGTCGTGAGGGACGACCTGTGCGACCCTAGGAAAAAATTTAGATAAATGGGCTACACCCTCATATGGCTTGCTTGTGTGGGCTCACACGCCTATGTGGCCCACACGCCCATATTGTCCTTGCCCGTATGGATCACACGGCCTGGACCAAAATCTACACACCCATGTGGGCCCACACGCCCAATTTGGCTTAGCCCGTGTGGTTCACACAGCCACACCAACCATCACACGGCCGTGTCGTAGCACACGATCTACCATACGAGTGACCACACGCCCGTGTGGCGTTGGTAGAATGGTTTTAGCTTTTCTCGAACTTACATTTTCTGCGTTTCTGGGTACACACCTAGTACTAATTTGCTTAAAAAAATGCTCCCGAACACCACGACACCTAAAATCGACATAAGAACTCTCAACATCAATTTTAAACCTCAATTTACTAAAGTGGTTGAAACAGACAAAAGTTCAAGTCAAGCGCTCAATAGTTACCTTTCCACCCCAAGCGATTTCGACTAAAATTTTGCGAAAAGGGAGTCCCACTCTACCCAATTTCTTGCTACGCAAATCATAAAATGTAAACCTTTAATCGATAACTTAGAAATCAAAATTATAACACACTTAAACCACTTACCAACTGTCGACGGAAGTGAAAAAATGAATTCCAAAAAAAAAATAATAATCGATAGAACAAGGCAAGGAAGGCCAGCAATTTGAAAACAAAATGAAAGAGAGGAAGAGAAGAGTGGCGTTAGAAGTTTGGGAAAGAAACTGAAAATTTCTTTGAGAAAGAAAAATAAAATAAAATAAAATCAGATTTAGATAACCCTTTAAATCCCTCAATTATCTCTCACTAACCCACTACTCACAACTTCCTTGGAATTTAATTTCTACCAAAACTCTTATCAGTTCAGTGCGTGAAAATTCATACCTACGCTCGCGCAGGGATTCAAACACAGGACCTCCAACACACAGACTCCTTTACCACTCAAATCAGCAAGCTTATTCTGATATGGTTTTACAAACAATTAAATATACGCTCGCTCTTCCAGTGTAAAGCTTAGTTTAGAAAAATATCAAAGTTTGCCAAAGGTAAGGGTTGAACTTGACACCTCACACGCACACACCTAGAACACTTAACTACTAAAGCAGATACACAGTTGTGTCAAATTGTACAAAAGCCGAAATAAATAATTTGGGACGTTACAACTCTACGCCTTAAAAGAAATTTCAACCTCGAAATTTACCTGATCAGAACAAATGATGATACTATTGACACATTGAGTCTTCAAGTTCTCACGTGGCCTCCTCAGTGCTATGATTCCACCATAGCACTTTCACTAGTGGAATGAACTTTTTCCTCAAGACCTTAACATATTGATCCAGAATCTCCACATGCTCCTCCTCAAAAGTCAGATCTGGTCTAACCTTAATTTCCTCAATAAATACTACATGAGATGGGTCAGATTGATATCACCTCAGCATCGAAACATCAAACACATCATGAATACGGTCTAGTTCAAGAGGTAACTCCAACTGATAAGTGATCGGTCCCACTCGTTTTAAAATCCGATACTGCCCAATGAACTTATGGCTCAACTTGCCCTTACAATCGAACCTTAGAATCTTCTTCCATGGAGAAACCTTAAAAAACATGAAGTCCCTCACAGAGTACTCAATCTCACACCTCTTCAGATCTATATAGAATTTCTGTATATTAGAAGCCACTTTCAAATGATCCCGGATCAATCTAACTTTATCCTCAGTCTTAGAAATTAACTCAGGACCTAAAACTCGACGTTCACCTAACTTAGTCTAACACAAAGGAGTACAACACTTACGACATACAGAGCCTCGTAAGGTGCCATCTGAATGCTAGACTAGAAGTTGTTATTGTAGGTGAACTCAACTAGCAGCAGAAAATCCTCCCAACTACCTCGAAAATCGATCACACAACTCCGTAACATATCTTCTAGTATCTGAATCACCCTCTCAGATTGACCATCAGTCTGAGGATAGAACGCAGTACTAAAGTCCAATCTTGAACCCATAGCCCCGTACAGTTTCTTCCAGAATCGCAAAGTGAAGCGAGAATCTTTATTAGAAATAATCAAGACAAGTACCCTATGCAATCTTACAATCTCAGAAATATGCAACTTTACTAACTTCTGTAGAGAATAATCCGTCCGAGCTGGAATGAAATGAGTAGATTTGGTTAATCGATCTATGATAACCCAAACAGAATCCTTCTTTGTGGTGTCTAGGGCAACCCACTAACAAAATCCATCGTCACTCATTCCCATTTCCTTAAAGGAATCTTAACCGGCTGTAGCAAACCTGAAGGTAACTAATGCTCAGCCTTAACCTGCTGACATGTCAAACATCGAGCAATGAAGTCTGTAACCTCACGCTTCAAGCCTGACCACCAGTATAATTCACGAAGATCACGATATATCTTATTACCGCCTGTATGCATAGTATAAGGGCTACAATGCACCTCCTTCAGAATCAACTACCTCAGATCCACATCGTTTGGTACACAAATCTGACCACAGAAATAGAATACCCCTTCATTATTCAATCCAAAATCTGAAGTGCTGCCACTCTCAACTTGACGAAACTGTAAACCTAAAGACTCATCCTTCAACTGCTTATCTCAAATCTGATTAATCCAAGTTGGCTTAACTTGTAACTCGGCCAATAGACTCCCATCATCAAATAGACTAAGGTGAGCAAACATCGCCCTCAAATTAGTCATTGTTCTTTGACTCAGAGCATTGGCCACCACATTGGCCTTACTAGGATGGTACTCTATCGTAGACGCTGTCTAAGGTTTAGCTCTTTTTGAGTAAGGAGATACTTGAGGCTCTAGTGATCCATGTAGATAACACACCTCTCACTGTATAGATAATGCCTTCAGATTTTTAATGCAAAGACCATAGCATCCAACTCGAGATCATGCGTTGGATAGTTTGCGTCGTGTGTCTTAAGCTGATAGGATGCATAAGCCATAAATTTTCCATCTTGCATCAACACACATACTAAACCGACATGTGATGCATCATTGTAAACCACGAATTCTTTACCAGATTCAGGCTGTATCAAAATAGGAGCCTGAGTTAGAATAGTTTTAAGCTTCTCAAAGCTCGATTGCCATGTATCAATCCAGACAAAAGGAACCCCCTTACGTATAAGCATAGTCAACAGAGCCGTGATCAAGGAGAATCCTTCACAAAACACTGATAATAACTTGCCAGACCTAGAAAATTACAGATTTCAGATACATTATTAGGCTGTTTCCAATCCATCACAGCCTCAATCTTTCTAGGATTGACTTGGATTCCTTTAGCAAAAATGACATGCCCCCAAAAAAGTTAACTCACGCAACCAGAATTCAAGCGTAGAGCTATTTTTCACAGAGGGTCTGAAGCACAACTCTCAGATGCTCATCATGATCATCCTCGGTCTTAGAATATACCAAAATATCAATGATTAAAACCATGACAAACTAATCTAGATATGGCTAAAATACTCTATTCATCAGATCCATAAACACCGCTAGGAATTTGTCAGTTTAAAAGGCATAACTAGAAACTCATAATGTCCATAACGAGTCCTAAATGCAGTCTTATGTACATCAGCCCCTTGCAATTGGTCAAATAAGTTGTTGATCCTTGAAAGTGGGTACTTATTCTTCACGGTCAGTTTGTTCAACTGTCGATAATCAATACACATCCTCATGGTCCCATCATTCTTCTTGAAAAACAGAACTGATGCTTTCCATGGAGACACACTGGGACAGATAAAGCCACGATCAAACAACTCTTGTAGTTGAGCTTTAAGTTCTGTAAGCTCTTTCAGTGCCATACGATAAGGAGCGATAGACACCGGAGCTGTACCCGATAGAAGCTCAATCCTAAATTCCACTTCTCAATTTGATGGTAATCCCGCTAACTCCCCAAGAAAGACATCTGAAAAATCCCTTACAGTTTTGATATCTCCTATAGAAGAGTCTCAGAAACAGAAACTGTAACAGCCCAGTTTTGGGTCTAGTTGGAATAGTAGTTTCGGGACCACAAATTCGATACAAAAAAGTTTATTTTTAATAAATATTTATGGTCTACAGTTTTACGAAATGATTTCGCGAAAATCTCGTTCTAAAATTTTGACGTTTGGACACTCAATTTAGTCAAAAGGACTAAATTGTAATAAGTGCAAAATATGAATTAAATTGTAATAAGTGAAAAATATGAATTCTATAGGTTAAAGGTGTCTAATTGTTACGAAATTTTAAATTAGAAGTCCTTAAATGGTAATTAGACCATTAGTTAAGTTGGTGGACAAAAATGGATATGGTTAGGTATGTTTCTAAAGTTTTTCATTAAGGGCATTTTGGTTATTTGGTAATTAAATGAATTAAAAATGTCAAATTAAAAGCCAATTTTTGTCCATGTTCTTGTTCATGGCCGAAAATCACAAGTGGAAAGCCATGGCTAGGGTTTTCAAGCTTCCAAACTTGATTGTAAGTCCGTTTATCCCTATTTTTAATGATTTTTATGTTTTTGAAATCCTTGTCACCTAATCTATCTTTTCCAAGGATTTATTTGAAGTGTTATCAAAGTTTAAAATTTTACCCATGTTAGGCATGCATGTATTTTGATGTCTAATTGTAGAAAATGCATGTTATTCGTAACACAAACGACTTTTGCTAAGTAGTTATCAGTAAAAACATAAAAAAGGACATATTTGTAAAAGTTGTAAAATATGTATAGAAAATGTGAATAAATGAAAATTTTGAGGTTCTATGAGCATGTATAAGGTTCAAGTAGGCTTGGGTATCGAAGAAATTTAGTACCTTTCATTTACGAGCCTAGGGACTAAATTGTAAAAATGTGAAACTTTAGGGGCAAAAATCTAATTTTTGCCATAATGTGATTTTGGGTTGTTTTGAATAGTCTAATGATTAAATAAGTTAAATGTGATGTTATAGATCGAGAAAAATGAGGTTCAAAATTAGAACGAGGGGAAAAACGAGTATTAGACGGTTAACTCCTTTTCACCATTTTTATGCCAATGTAAGTTCGTATGTTAGTAAACATTATTGAATTGTATTAATTATGCATTGTTATCATATATTTGATTGAATTGTGGAATTCAAATTAAATGTTTGAAAAGAGTAAATACACAAAATCGAACACAATTGTTTCACAGCGAAAAATGAATTGACGGAAAAGACCATGGTTGGACCATGGCAGTATATGATTTCGTATAAGACCATAGCTGGGCTATGGCATTGATATGTGTGATTATATGTAAGACCATATCTGGGATATGACATTGTACTATACATATGTAATCTGGGTACTGGTTATATATGTCCTACTAGTGGCTAGGTACTCTGGCATGTATTGCGTATACTTGACAGCTTGTGTGAGTAGCATTGGGTAGCTGCGTCTTGACCGTCAACTTGTGTGAGTAGACCCGTGAATAGTGATATGACATGTAAGACCATATCTGGGATATGGCATTATACTATGCATATGTGATCCGAGTGTTGGTCTTGTACGTTCTACCAGTGGCTGGGTACTCCAGCATGTGTTATGGATGCCCATTAGCTTATGTGAGCAGCACTGGGTAGTACCATACCGACCGTCAGCTTGTATGAGCAGACCCGTGGATAGCTCGAGAGCGAGCTTATATGTGTTATGAGATATGATGTAGCTTTGGCTACATATGTGGCACTTATGTGCATGATTTCCTAGTATCTGTTAATATTCCCAATGTTTAACAAGCAAAGTCAAGATGAGATTGTAAGTGAGATTGAATTAAGTAAAATAAGTATGTATCAAATCTATGTGAGAACTGAATGAAGGTGAATTGGTGAGCTTATTGTGTATCGTGTATATGAAATGACAAAGATTTGTGTATGAAAATGTTTCATATCATAATGTGCTTATTTGACTATAATGAAATATGAATGGAAGGATATATGAGATATAAATTATAGTTGTTTCAATTATAAGTATGGCATATTGTGTGCAAAGTACCATTATTTGATGATATTTTACATGATTTGTCTTGGCTACAGTAAATGTAATAAATATTGGATTGAATAAAGTTATATTAATATTCGATTATGTATGTATATAGGTGGACCAATTGATACAAAGGTATTTGATCCATACGAAAATAAAAATGAATAAACTTGTGAAATTTTTGGTTAATTATGTGATTGGGCTTATGATATAAAGGTGAAACTAAATGAGTTTATAACATCGTAATGAAAATGCTTAATAAATGTTTATTCGGTAAGTCGTGTTTATATTCATATGGACTTACTAAGCTTTATAGATTACTTTGTGTTATTTTCCCCATGTTTATAGGATTTCAAAGACTTGTTCGAGTTGGAAGTTGTCGAAGACCTCATCATACTATCCAGCCGCCTTATCAATACTTAAAGTTTGTGAATTTGGTCATATGGCATGTTTAGGCTAGTTGGTTTATGAAGTGTATAACTCTTTTTAGTTAATGAAGTCTAAATGAGTTTGATAGAACTAGCTAAGTGTTTGAGTTCATTTAGTAATGTGTTTGACCTTGGAATGGCTTGTATAAGTTTGTGTGTATTTAACCATTTAAGTTGGCTTATTATGAGATTGTGGTATATACATGTGAAGTATATGTTATGCCTTGTGAATTGAGTATGCTTGATAGATGAATATGGTAAATGTTGCTTATGGTGGTTGTCTTATGGTAATGGCCTATAATGTGATAAGGTGTGGATGTTTTAGTTATTTAAGTATATTGTGTTTTATAACTTTGAAATGGTGTAAGGTATGTGTGAACAAGGGTGGCAAAGGGCTTGGCAAATAGACTTTATCTTGTCCAAACGGGTAGACACACGGGCATGTGTCTAGGCTGTGTGTGACACACGGTCAGCCCCATGGTTGTGTGGATAGGCCGTGTGTTCCATGCACCTAAATTTTTGAGAAATAGAATACGCGTATAGAGCACACGGGTAGAGACACGGGAGTGTGTCTCAACCATGTGGACGGCATGGCCTTGAACACTGGCGTGTGTCCAGGGTGTGTGAAGCCTGCATCTATTTTATGAAAATTTAAAAAAATTAAATTGACTACACGACCTAAGCACATAGGCGTGTGACTTGGCTGTGTGACCTTCAAATGTTGATGATGTCATAAACATAGGGTTACACAAGGTAGAGATACGAGCATGTGTGACCACACGGCCTGCCCACACGGGCGTGTAACCCATATAGAGTGGAAAATTTTCTCAGTTTCGTAAAATTTTCTAAAGTTCTCGATTTAGTCCTGAACCGCTTTTAATGTATCTTTTGGGCCTCGTAGGCTCGTTTTAGGGACATTATTATTGAATGTGAATTGTTTTAATTTGAACACAAATTCATGTCTTGAAATTGTAGGTTAATTCATGTGAGAAGTCCGATAATGCTTCGTACCCTATTCTGACGTTGAATATGGGTAAGGGGTGTTACAGAAACACTAACATAGGCCAGAAACGCCTTACAACCCTTCCACACCAACTTCTTGACCTCAAGAGTGGAGATCATGTTACACAAATAATCTCGATGCTCACCGATTATTACCACCTCCTCATCATCCTTAGTCCTTAGAACAACCCTCTTAGTCACACAATTTAGGTTGACTCAGTGCTCAACCAACCAGTCCATACCTAGAATCAAATCAAACTTTCCAAACAGCAGCTCAATCAAATTCACCAAAAACTCAACCCCTTGCACCATTAACGGAACATCCCTATAGAGTTTACTAACCCGAACAGACTACCCCAACGGACTTATCACAGTAACCTTACTAGCAGTACTCTCAATTGACATCCCCAAATTTTTAGAAACAGAATAGGCTACGTTAGAGTGAGTAGACCCTATGTCTATCAAAGAAATGTACGGTACATCATAAATAAAGAACGTACCGGTGATGACGTCAGGAGCATCTCTATCCTTACAGCGTCGAGTAGTAAAAACGAAAACCGACTGCCTTACCTCTACCTGACCAGCACCTTTGCCCAGTACTCTCTGCCCTTGGCCCAATTCATTACCACCCCTATCCTGTCCACGGCCCCTAAGTGGCTGTTGGACTACTCTCAGTGGCTACTATAAACAGGAAAATATATAGGATTTTTCCTATATAATTCATCACCTTTTTGCTTAATTTTATTGCTAAAACTTAGTAATTGTTTAGTAAATTAATGAAATATGTGGAAAAATGAAATTAGGGCATGGAAATTATTAAAATGAAATTTTATGTTTTATTATATAGTTTTTATGCATAAAATGGCTTATTTTATATTAATTTGAGCATATTCTATTTTTAAGTTATAAAATGGGCCATGCATGACTTAATTTAATAATAAAATATAAAGTTATATTTAATAAATTATTTCTATATGTTTCATTAATAAAATTGGGCTTAATGAATTAAGTAAAATTAATTAATTAAAGTGGTTAATTTGTATTGTTTGGTCCCCTGATTTTTCTGTTATTTTCAGACAGGTGGGAGAGCTTTAATTCAATTACAAAGCTGTCCTAATTGAACTAAATTAGCTCTTAATTTTGGCTGCACATGGAGGTTAATAAATCAACATTTGGGTTAATTGCATGAAGTCCCTGAAGATTTAAAGGAATCGGAGATTTACCTAAAGATTCACTGGAGACTGAGTTTGCTTCTGCTTGATGTGGCACATGAATCAAGCTAAAATCAGCCACCTTACCTATATGTATGGCTGGCCACACTTGGAAGGATTTGAAGTGGATGAACACTTCCATTTTTAGTAAACTCACACCCCAACCACATCTATAAATAAGACCCTTCACCCCACTTCTCAAATCATCCCTCATTCATCTATTCCCTTCTCTTCTCTCATTTTCTCTCAACTCTCTCTTCTCCCCACATTGTCCCCCATCCTTCCTTAAGGGGTTTTAGCTACTTAGCCTATCAAGAAACCTTGGTTGGCCACCTCGGAGAGCCATCAGCAAAGGGGCAAGCAAGAGTCGAAGGAGTTCTCACCATTCAGAGTCTTGGGTGATAGTCGTCTGAATAGGGTTTAATCTTTTTTTTTCTTAAAGTTGATTTAAATGTTTGCTATGAGTTCTTTGTTCTTGTTTTCAACAACGAAAGCTTAATTTTATTTAAGCTAGGATGATTATTTTAATTAAATAATATTTATTTGATTCATGCTTAAAATGTTTGTGCCTCAATCGATCATGTTTTTAATTAAAATCAAGTCTGTATTTCATTCATACGTGATTGAAATGCACCTGAATTAGCTGGGTGATCCAACCAGACGACGGCTAATGGACGCATAATTGAAATGCGCATGCTCAATTTAGATCCTTAAATCGATTAAATTGTAGGTTGCATAACATCCCTAGTACGACTCTGTTATCTGCATAGTTTTTAGATTTGTGTGTGTGATTAAATTGTTTCATACCTAACCCGTCCCTTTTACTTTACATGAATACTAAGAAATCTTAAAATGGTTTTCAAACTCATGAAAGGTCGAGTTGCCATGGAATGTTTTTTTGAATGTTATTAAGGATGTTGAAAATAAATTAAGTTTAATTAGAGTAATTGTCCTAGTTTATTTATGTTAGAATTGTTGCATATCATGTTAAATTTGCTAAAATCTATTGCATACTTAGGATAATTTGCATCAGGGATCATTGCATCTAGTAATTTTAATTCTTTTAAATCATCACTACCAATCAATTTGAGTTTTTATTCACCGAATTGCGAACATAATTTTATAATTAATTGACTTTGTGCTAATACAATCCCTGTGGAGACGATAACTCTTTATACTTACTTATTACTTGAGCGACTGTGTATACTTGCACAAACCGAGCGTTACAAGTTTTTGGCACCGTTGCCGGGGATTGTTAATTGTCGCCAGAGTTATTTTTTGTGAAATTATTTATTTTCAATTTGGTTTATTTCTAACATTACTAACTTACTCTTTTTAATTTTGTGAATTTCTTTCAGGAGTTTATGAGCATAGATCGGATTATCGATTTACACCCTGTAGACCCTGAAATCGAGCAGACCTTTAGACAAAGAAGATGTGAACGAACAGCCCAAAGACAAGACGAGATGGACCTTAGAAATCAAAATCAAGACCAAGGTAATGAAGTCGATCATCTACAAAATCCCATCCTCATCACCGATGATAAGGACCGATGCATTAGACAATATGCTGTGCCACTCTTCAATGAGTTGAATCTAGGAATTAGAAGGCCAGATATTGAGGCAACCCAGTTCGAATTGAAACCAGTGATGTTTCAAATGCTACAAACGGTGGGCCAGTTCAGTGGTATGCCAACGAAAGATCCACATCTCTACCTTCGATTGTTTATGGAGGTGAGTGATTCATTCAAGATAGCCGGTGTGACTGATGACGCATTGAGGCTGAAGTTGTTCCCATAGTCATTGCGAGATCGAGCACGGGCATGGCTTAATTCTTTGCCACCAAGTTCCATATCTACATGGCAAGAATTGGCAGAGAGATTTTTGGTTAAGTATTTCCTGCCTAGCAAGAACGCTAAGCTAAGGAATGAGATCACAACTTTCCAACAAGTAGATGATGAGTCTTTGTATGAGGCTTGGGAGCGATTCAAAGAGTTACTTCGCAAGTGCCCTCATCATGGGATTTTGCATTGTATCCAGTTGGAGACATTCTATAATGGTCTCAATGCGCATACTAGATTGACAGTAGATGCTTCTGCGAAAGGTGCAATTTTGTCTAAGTCTTATAATGAGGCTTATGAGATCATCGAAAGGATCACAAGCAACAACTATCAATGGCCAACAAATCATACAGCTTTAGGAGGACGTGTAGCCGGAGTTCATGAAGTTGATGCCCTCACTTCATTATCAGCTCAGGTATCATCTATCTCCTCGATGTTGAAACAATTTACCACTAACAACTCTAATAATTTTACAACTTAGCCACCAAGTTCGTTTGAGCTAGTTTCCTGTGTATATTGTGGGGAGGGTCATTCTTTTGAGAATTGTCCATCAAATCCCAAGTCAGTATACTATGTGGGGAACCAGCAGCAAAATAGGAGTGGACAAGGACCCCAGTCCAACTTCTACCATCCTTCATGATGTAACCATCCTAACTTTTCTTAGAGCAACCAAGGAAATAGACCGAACAACTTTATGCAGTAGAAACCCAACCAATCCCAAGGGTATATTTAGCAAGCTCCAAGGCCAGCCCAAGCTAAGCCATCAAACAGTTTGGAGAACTTATTAAAGGCATACATGGTGAAGAATGACGCTTTGATCCAGAGTCAAGTAACAACATTGAAGAATTTGGAGAATCAAATAGGTCAGTTAGCTACAGAGCTTTGCAATAGACCGCAAGGAACTTTGCCAAGTGATACTAAAAATCCAAGAAACTTAGGTAAAGAGCATATCAAGGTAGTGGCATTACGAAGTGCTAAAGTTCTGGAGCTCCAAGTGATTGATGTTGAAATTGATCCTATGAAGAAAGAGGAGAGACAACCAGCTGCTGAAATTCCTACACCAAAAGAGTCAGAAGCTGCTAAGTCTGACAAGGTAAATCCTAACTTACTAAATTTAAATACTTTAACATCTCCTTTGGATGCAAATTTATCTACTCAGAAGAGTTGTCTGATCCAACCTAAAGTTCCATCACCTTTATATCTGCAAAAATTGCAGCAACATAAGCAGAAACAAGAGGTGCAGTTCAAGAAGTTTCTCGATGTTCTGAAGTAGCTACACATTAACATTCAGTTGGTGGAGGCTTTAGAACAAATGCCGAACTATGTGAAGTTTATGAAGGATATACTATCCAAAAAGAAATGACTGAGTGAGTATGAGACTGTTGCTTTAACAAAGGAGTGCAGTGCGTTCCTACAGAACAAGTTGCCACCGAAGGAAAGGAGTAGGTGATATAAAACCTACAACTGTGACGTTTTAGCTAGTAGATCGATCTATAGCCTACCTTGAAGGAAAGATAAAAGATGTTTTGGTAAGAGTTGATAAAATTATTTTTCCCAAGATTTCATTATCTTAGATTTTTGAAACAGATAAGGAAATGCCAATCATCCTTGGAAGACCATTCCTAGCCACAAGAAGAACGTTAATTGATGTACAGAAAGGCAAACTCACTATGTGAGTTCAAGATGATTAGGTAACTTCTAACATTCTGAAAGCGATGAAATTTCCCGATCCAGCAGAAGAGTGTTCAGTTATGGAAGAAATAGAGACCTTGGTGTCTATAGAAAGAAATTGTGAAGAAGATCCATTGGAGAAAGCCTTAGAGTTTAACCCTTTGGAGGATGAAAAAAGTGAAGAACACACGGCTTTGATGGAAGCCAATTCGAGGAAGTTTTTTCAGACCACACGGTTTGAACTGTTGGAGTCAGAAGTCTGAGAATTTATTCAACCCAAGTTGTCAATCGATGAACCACCTAAACTCGAGCTAAAAGTACTCCTTTCCCATTTGAAATACGTTTATTTAGGTGACTGTTCTACTTTGCCTGTGATTATTTCAACAGACCTAATGGAAGATCAAGAGGAGCGACTAATTACTGTTCGAAGGAAATTCAAAAAAGCAATTGGTTTGACCATAGCTGATATTCGAGGTATAAGCCTTTCTTTCTACATGCACAAAATCATTTTAGAGGAGGGTGAAAGAGCTTGCATTGATGGGCAAAGGAGACTTAATCCGATTATGAAGGAAGTGGTGAGAAAGGAGGTAATCAAATGGTTAGATGTAAGAATCATCTATCCTATTTTAGATAGTTCGTGGGTAAGTCCAGTGCAGTGTGTGCCAAAGAAAGGGGGATCACGATTGTTGAAAACGAGTGTAACGAGTTGATTCCAACGAGAACTATTACTGGGTGGAGGATCTGTATTGATTATAGAAAACTGAATAAAGCTACTTAGAAGGACCATTTTCCATTACCTTTTATAGATCAAATGTTAGATCGACTGGCTGGTAACGAATTTTACTGTTTGTTGGATGGATATTCGGGATACAATCAAATAGTTGTAGCTCTGGAGGACCAACATAAGAGAACGTTTACTTGTCTGTACGCTAAGGTACTAAAGAGAAGCGAAGAGACAAATCTTGTCCTTAATTGGGAGAAGTGCAATTTTATGGTTAAGGAAGGGATTGTCTTGGGACATAAAATCTCAAAGAAAGGAATTGAAGTTGATAGAGCGAAAGTGGATGTAATTGAAAGATTACCGGCTCCAAACAATGTGAAAGGAGTCAGAAGTTTCTTAGGCCATGTCGGGTTTTACCAAAGGTTTATCAAGGATTTTTTGAAAATTTCTAAACCACTATGTTTATTGTTAGAGAAAGATACAGTGTTTGATTTCAACAAAGCGTGTTTAGAAGCTTTTGAAGATCTGAAGAAACGATTAGTCTCATCCCCAATAATTACGATTAGTCTCATCCCCAATAATTGTTACACTCGATTGGAGCTCACCTTTTGAGCTAATGCGCGATGGGAGTGACTATGCTGTGGGAGCTGTGATAGGTCAAAGAAGAAAAAAAATCTTCCACCTTATTTACTATGCAAGCAGAACTTTGACGGGAGCCCAACTCAACTATATGGTAACCGAAAAGGAACTCTTTGCTGTAGTCTTGGCTTTTGACAAATTCCGCCCATATCTTATAGGTACCAAAGTTACGGTATTTACTGACTATGTGGCCATTAAGTACTTACTGACCAAGAAAGATGCGAAACCAAGGCTAATTCATTGGATACTTTTGCTCTAAGAATTTGACCTTGAGATCCAAGATAGAAAATGAATCGAGAATCAAGTAGCTGATCATTTGTCAAGGTTAGAGCAAGATGAGGCAACTCAATCACATGTGCCAATCAACGAGAACTTCCCAGATGAACATCTATTTGAGGTAAGTCAAATTCATAGAATCCCTTGGTTTGCTAATTTTGCCAATTATCTTGCATTTGGAATAATTCCTCAAGAAATGACATACCAACAAAGGAAGAAATTCTTTCATGATAGTCGGTATTATTTTTGAGAGGATCCGTTTTTGTTCAAACTATGTGCAGATAACATAATCTGAAAGTGTGTAGCTGAAAGTGAGATTACTGAGATCTTATATCATTGCCATTCATCTCCAAGTGGGGGACATTTTGGTGGCTCACGTACCGCAGCCAAGATTTTGCAAGCAGGTTTCTTTTGGCTTACATTATTTAAAGACGCTTACACTTATGTGAAGAACTGCGATAATTGCCAAAGAACCGGAAATATATCAAGGAGGAATGAGATGCCATTAACAAATATTTTGGAAATTGAATTATTCGATGTATGGGGCATTGACTTCCTAGGCCTGTTTCCTTCTTCATATGGAAACAAATACATTTTGGTTGCTGTGGATTATGTACCAAATGGGTTGAAGCTGAAGCATACCCTACAAATGATGCTAAAATAGTCATGCGATTCCTGCATAAGCATGTGTTTACACAATTTGGGACACCAAGAGCTATTATTAGTGATGAAGGTTCTCATTTCATGAACAAGTGGCTTAAGTGGTTGCTTGACAAGTATGATGTTAAGCACAAGATTGCTACTGCTTATCACCCCCAATCCAATGGGCAAGTTGAAAGAGTGAACCGTGAAGTCAAAGGCATCCTTGAAAAGGTAGTACACCCTAGTAGAAAAGATTGGTCTCGAAGGCTCGATGATGCATAGTGGGCCTGTCGTACAGCATTCAAAACACCGTTAGAGATGACTCCCTATCGGTTAGTCTTTGGGAAGGCATGTCATTTGCCGTTAGAGTTGGAAAACAGAGCTCACCGGGCTTTGAAGAAGTTAAATTTTGATCTTGAGCAAGTCGGTGAGAGAAGGATGTTACAATTGGGTAAGTTGGAAGAGTTGAGGTTGTTCTCCTATGAGAATGCCAAAATGTGTAAAGAAAGATAAAAAAGATGGCATGATAGTCACATACAGCCTCGCGAGTTTAAGGAAGGTCAGAAGGTGTTGTTGTTTAATTCAAGGCTGAAGTTATTTCCTGGGAAGCTGAAATCCTGATGGAGAGGACCCTACACCATCTATTGAGTTTATCCTTATGGAGCTGTTGAATTATACGACAATTACGAAGGTACGTTTAAAGCTAATGGTCAACATCTCAAACATTATTGGGATGGTGAAGTTGAGCGAGTTGTATCCTCGTTCAAATTAACAGACCCTTGATTTTTCACAAATTTGTTTTGTAAATAAATAAATAATTAAAATTTATTTTCTTAATTTAGGACATTTAATTAATTCTGTCTAAGGAGATTGGAATTTAAGCGGGACCGCTGTGACCCCTCCAACCTTTCTTGGGAATTAATTTAATGTAATTTGTTAAGAAGAAATTTTAATTAAATTTTAAATTCTTAAGTACTAGTTTTATTTTAATTTTAAATTCTTTTTTTTTCATATTAATAAAGGAGGCCAAAAATTGGCCAAAGTACTAATCAATTTTTCTTTTAAGTGAGTCTGTACATATAGTCCAAATTTGAGGCCCAAGTTAGCAACAAGAAGGGAAAAATCTATGCCCTTGCCGCACTTCTATTCCTTGCCGCCCAAGTAACCCTAATGTGGCTAAAATTGTGCTACATGTTGCCCTAATTTTTCCTATATAAACCCCTCTTCATTCTACTTTTTTTCACATCCATCAAGCAAGTTGCTTAGCCTAAAAAAATCCCAAAATTCTCTTCTTGTGTCGCTAGGCTCAAATCCCTAAAGAAATCCCTAGTTTTCTTTTTTCTTTTCCCCTAGCCAAAATACCCTAATGCCGCCGAAAAAGGTTTGCCGAAGCATTGGCATTGCTATCGCAAGTCACTCCCATTGCCGCCGCAAACCCACGTCACTGCTGCACTCGTCGTCACTGTCGCAAGTCGTCGTGGCTACTACAATTTTGTCGCTGACGCAAGGGTTTGCCGTAGCAAATCCCATCACTTTGCCGATCCTTTTTTCCCTATTTTGCTGAAAATTTGCTGAATTTTTGGGAAAAAGGACCATGTCTCGCAAAAGAACTAGATCGTCAAAGACTACTCCAGAAAATCCAATTGTGATCGACAAAGAGGTGAAGGAGAGGTTTGATTCAATTTTCAAGCATCAACCCATGATGCCAGAAAATGGTTTCAACTTAAAGAGCAATGATGTGAAGGTTGTTCCTGTGCTGATTAGAAAAGTAATCAATACCCTCAAGTGGGAACGATTCTGTGATGCTCAATCACTTCTTGATGATGAACTAGTTCGAGAATTTTATGCAAATTTGACTACACAAGATGCTACCAAGGTGATCGTTCGAAGAAAAAAGGTACCTCTTACTTCTAAATCCATCAATGATTTGTTCAATTTTCCTGATGTTGAAGAAGATGAGTACTACTCTATGATGAACAACATCAATTGGGATTTACTTCAACAAGTACTTGATGTTGTGACAAATCCAGGATCCCAACGGATTATAAGAAAGTATGGGAGCCATTCTTGCTGAAGGGAATACCTAAAACCAGTAGCAAAGGTATGGTTTTACTTTGTTCGCTATAGTTTTATTCCTATCTCACATAGTTCCACTATCTCGATGGAACGGATGCTGTTGTTATATGCTATCTTGATAGAAAAGTCCATTAATGTTGGGAAAATTATTCTCAAAGAGATTGATGATTGTGCTAAAAAGAAGAAAGGAAGTGCTTATTTCCCATCATTAATCACTTCACTTTGCTTACGGGCCCTTGTGAAAACACAAGCAAATCTAAAAGGGCAATATGTTTAAGGATGTATTACAATTCATGACCTTGAGAGACTAGTAGGAAGGGTGCAGGAGCTGAACCAAGGTGAGCAAACAGAGCCATCTGAGCCAGAAACCGAAGAGTCGACAAATGCAGCTGAAACTAAAACTAACTCAGTTGCAGACTTTGAAGAAGAAGATCTGAAACAGAACCAACAGGTCCCAACCCAGCTGAAGGAACTACAAACCCTGAACCTAGGATTGAGCCAGAAGAAGAACCAGTTAAGCCGAGTGTTGAACCCGAATTTGTAACTCCAATACCAACTCATGCAAGTACTTCAAAGAAATAGGAGTTGTCAATTATGATGGATATGTGCAAGTTCATGCACAAACAATAGCAAACTTACTGGAAATATGCAAAAATTAGAGATGATTCAATTCGAAATACCTTTAAGAATATCTCTAATACTTTTGCGCCTAAGTTCCCAGATGGTATCTTTGAGACATGGACGGAAGAAAGTGACGACGCAAGTGGGGATGGAGCTTAAGGGAATGAGTCAGAAAATAAAAAGGGGGGATTCTTGTCTTTTTATTTTATTCTAGGAACTTAATTCTTTAGTATTTAGGATTTAATTTTTGCAAAATAAAACCTAGCAAGCATGAATAAATACTTCTTTAGAGAGAAAAAGACTAAGTAAGGTGGTAATGGGAATGAACATGCCTAAGATTGGGTTATGAGAAAAGACTTGGTATTTAAGCAGTCTTAATGACTCACCTGTCTTTCTTTTTCAACCCTACCTGGTGCTCAGTTTTCATTCATTACTTTGTTCTTGCAATGAGGACATTGCTTCTTTTTAAAAGGGGTAAGGCAAGTTGCACGAGTTCTTTTTGTTGTTTTAATCAATTTTTTTCCTGAGTATGCTTTAATAAATGAATGTTTCAAGAATTGTTTTGTTTTAATAAGATAGTTTGTATGCAAGCATGAATGATGATTTTATCTAAATGATTGTATGTTATCGTGAAGAATGGAATAATTGTATGAACTTAGCTGTAGGTAATGTTTGCCATTAAAACTTAGTTTCTTCTGAGATTAGACATACATGAGGGTTTATATCTTTAGAATTGACTTAGTGGCTTTCTTGAGGCGAAATCCTATGAGATATAAAAATCTAAAATGATATAGGCACCATTTCTTTGGAATGTTTGAGCCTTTCAAAGCCAACCTTGCGACATTAGACCCTTGAAACCAAAATTTTGAGCTTAATGGTCTGTTTATTGCAATGAACCTACGTTACAAGCCATGTCCCATCTTTTGAAAGTTATCCCAAATTTGTACACCCATCTTAACTTAAGTGGTCTTGGTAGTCAATGTTTAAATGTTTAGAAGATGTATGTGCTCATGTTTTTAAAAAAAACACACAAAAGAGTGAAGAAAAGTTTGCTTAGTTTCGAAAAAGAAAAAATATATGTGCATAGGTTCAAAATAAGTTTGGGGGTGTTTCAAAGGTTCACTTGAAGAAGAAGGCTGAATTTCAAGTCCAAGACAAAGTTAAAGGTTAAGATTTTGAAACCGAAATTTCCCATCTCTTAAAATCCCTACCTTCAACCGAGCCCCATTGCAACCTTATGAAAGACCTATTGATTTGATGATTATGTCACCTACATTAGTGGAGAGGAAGTACTAAGTTCAACATATGAAGAGCATAAATAAGCATTATGATTGTTTTGCTTGATTGATGAGAAATTATGTTGAATGAAGAATATTAATTTCGGCAATGACATGCATGCATATCATGATTCATGTTGGCATATCTTGAAACTTAGTATGAAACTCTCAAATGTGTGCATATGAGGTAATTATTAATGAAGAACATCTATGAGAATGAATTTATTGAAGCATGATTATGGGACGAGGATTGATGCTATTTACATTCTTAGCTAAATTTGCCTTAGCAAAACCTGGTGTTGTGCATAAACATTACTCGGGACGAGTAATAATTTAAGTTTGGGGGTGTGTAAATAGGAAAATATATAGGATTTTTCCTATATAATTCATCACCTTTTTGCTTAATTTTATTGCTAAAACTTAGTAATTGTTTATTAAATTAATGAAATATGTGGAAAAATAAAATTAGGACATGGAAATTATTAAAATGAAATTTTATGTTTTATTATATAGTTTTTATGCATAAAATGGCTTATTTTATATTAATTTGAGCATATTCTATTTTTAAGTTATAAAATGGGCCATGCATGACTTAATTTAATAATAAAATATAAAGTTATATTTAATAAATTATTTCTATATGTTTCATTAATAAAATTGGGCTTAATGAATTAAGTAAAATTAATTAATTAAAGTGGTTAATTTGTATTGTTTGGTCCCTGATTTTTCTGTTATTTTCAGACAGGTGGGAGAGCTTTAATTCAATTACAAAGCTGTCCTAATTGGACTAAATTAGCTCTTAATTTTGGCTGCACATGGAGGTTAATAAATCAACATTTGGGTTAATTGCATGAAGTCCCTGAAGATTTAAAGGAATCAGAGATTTACCTAAAGATTCACTGGAGACTGAGTTTGCTTCTGCTTGATGTGGCACATGAATCAAGCTAAAATCAGCCACCTTACCTATATGTATGGCCGGCCACACTTGGAAGGATTTGAAGTGGATGAACACTTCCATTTTTAGTAAACTCACACCCCAACCACACCTATAAATAAGACCCTTCACCCCACTTCTCAAATCATCCCTCATTCATCTATTCCCTTCTCTTCTCTCATTTTCTCTCAACTCTCTCTTCTCCCCACACTGTCCCCCATCCTTCCTTAAGGGGTTTTAGCTACTTAGCCTATCAAGAAACCTTGGTTGGCCACCTCGGAGAGCCATCAGCAAAGGGGCAAGCAAGAGTCGAAGGAGTTCTCACCATTCAGAGTCTTGGGTGATAGTCGTCTGAATAGGGTTTAATCTTTTTTTTTTCTTAAAGTTGATTTAAATGTTTGCTATGAGTTCTTTGTTCTTGTTTTCAACAACGAAAGCTTAATTTTATTTAAGCTAGGATGATTATTTTAATTAAATAATATTTATTTGATTCATGCTTAAAATGTTTGTGCCTCAATCGATCATGTTTTTAATTAAAATCAAGTCTGTATTTCATTCATACGTGATTGAAATGCACCTGAATTAGCTGGGTGATCCAACCAGACGACGGCTAATGGACGCATAATTGAAATGCGCATGCTCAATTTAGATCCTTAAATCGATTAAATTGTAGGTTGCATAACATCCCTAGTACGACTCTGTTATCTGCATAGTTTTTAGATTTGTGTGTGATTAAATTGTTTCATACCTAACCCGTCCCTTTTACTTTACATGAATACTAAGAAATCTTAAAATGGTTTTCAAACTCATGAAAGGTCGAGTTGCCATGGAATGTTTTTTTGAATGTTATTAAGCATGTTGAAAATAAATTAAGTTTAATTAGAGTAATTGTCCTAGTTTATTTATGTTAGAATTGTTGCATATCGTATTAAATTTGCTAAAATCTATTTCATTCATATAGCTGCATACTTAGGATAATTTGCATCAGGGATCATTGCATCTAGTTATTTTAATTCTTTTAAATCATCAATACCAATCAATTTGAGTTTTTATTCACCGAATTGCGAACATAATTTTATAATTAATTAACTTTGTGCTAATACAATCCCTGTGGAGATGATAACTCTTTATACTTACTTATTACTTGAGCGACTGTGTATACTTGCACAAATCGAGCATTACAGCTGCGCAGAACCCGATCCCGGAGCTTACACCTGATCAGCCCTCAGTGGACACTCTTGAATGTATTACTCTAAAGATCCATACCTCAAACAAGCCCCAGTCCTCCTCCAGGACTCGTTCGGATGGCGTCTACCACAATCTCTTTAGGGCAGCATCCCCGTAGAAGCAACAAGGTCTCCCACTATAATAGGTCCATCAGATCTGGCCTTTTTCTTAGGCCTCTGTACAGAACTTGAGGGCTCCAAATCCCTCTTGTTCTTACCTTTCTACCGATCTCTATTCTGCTACTCTGCGCGCTTAACATCCTCGGTGATCTTCATCTTCTCAACCAGAATAGAAAATACGTGCTCCCTCTACGGAGCAATCAAAATTCTCAGATTATCCCTTAGGCCATCCTCAAACCTGACACACCTCTCATACTCTGACCCTACCATGCCTCGAGCGTAGCGCCTTAGCCTCAGAAATTCAGCCTCGTACTCAACCACAGATCTATCACCTTGCGTGAGATTCATGAACTCACGCCTACAAGCATCAATGTAGCTAGCTCCCACATACTTACTCTAAAATGTAGTCTTAAAGAATTCCCAAGTTCATCGATCAGACTGACTGCCCTCCTTAACCATTAACCACCATTGGTATGCTTCATCTCGAAGCACAGAGATTGCACCCTTCAGTTTCTACTCGGGGGTACAGTCCAGATTATCCATAATTTTCTTAGTAGCCTCCAACCAATACTCGACCCCATTAGGGGTGACTCTAGTGACACCCCTAAACAACTCAGCTCCATTAGACCAAAGTCGTTTAGTTATCGACCCTTGGCTCCCAGATCCAAAATTGGGTCTAGCAACCCTCTCTAATATCCTTAGCATGACCTGGGACAATACGTCGTCTCCAGCCATACGGTCTTGAGACCCAGTCTCAATAGTAGGTGAAACTGGCGTCTCACTCGTATCTAGAGTCGACATATTGCCCAGTGATGAGGACTTAGCTCAAGCCCCTCTACGGCCTCTACCACGGCCCTGAATACCACGTCTGCGAATGCCACGAGTGCTCATTGTCTATTCTGAATTTATCTACATTAAGAATTTTATGCACCAGTTTTGATATTTATTAACAGATTTTTATACATAAAGTACCGGAAGTTCGGAGTTGTTTTCAAAAGTTTTAGTCTCTATCAGTTTTACTACAGTTTCAGAGTGTACTAACTGTAATGTTTTCAAGTATACTATCTACAGTATTTTCATATTAAACTAACTTAGTTTTAGAATAGTTACAGGATCAACGCCGGAGACTCGATGTACCACTATTTAACCAGAATATTTCAAATCATTTGAAAACTATTTTTTTAAAGTCAAAATTTTTGAACCCAAAATTCATAGTTATATTTTGCAACCTGGCTCTGATACCACTAAATGTAACACTCCAAACCCGACCTAGATGTTATGGCCGAATCCAGTAGTGTCACATGAGATGAATTGAAAGCGATAAAACCGTTTCTGAATTGTCAATCTCCTAATTGCTTTTATTAATTTTTTAGAACATTTCATTAAAAAACCAATTTTCCTTAAATCATTTTTTTAGCAAAAGATTAGGTAAATCCGTCGTCTTTAAGAAAATAGTTTGCATTTTTAGGAAAATCTTGTTTTAAGAAAAACCATTGCACAATAATAAGCAAGTTAACAAAGACAAAACCTAAGTTAAACTAAAATAAAAGTCTGAAAAGTCCCCCAAAATTACAAACTCTCAAATAAATGCCAAAACTTAAATAAAACTATAATATCAAAATTAACAGTATCTAAGTGGGTAGTCACCGTCGAGTCCCTCGCTGCACCGACCCGCCTAAGGCTGTTAGTTACTTGTACAGATCAAATAGAAAAGAGTGAGATTACGTAAACTCAGTGTGTAACCCCATAGAATTAAGCATGCACACTTACAGATATTTAGATATCAGACAGATGCAAATTCAGGCCTAAGCCCATTTTAGATACAGATGCAGATTCAAATTTGGGCCTAAGCCCATTTCAGATACATTTATGCAAATCAGAAATCAGAAAGCCTACCTCCATCCTCTACACACCATCTCTGACCATCCTTACACACCATGTGGATTTTAAAACACCTACCTAGCCCTACACACCATATAGTACCGATGCGGCACATAACAGATATAATGCAGCTATGCTGCCAGATAATAGGCGTAAATTGCCTTTCAGAACACTTTTTCCAATATACATCAGCCCACCCCATTTACAAAAACAGAAATAGAAACAAATATGCAATTTAACATGCTCAACATGCTAATAATCATATAGCATATAGGTATATAAAACGGTAATTAGACATGCACAATACTATCATACTCAATACAGATTCTCAGTCTATCAGATTATTATAACATACAGAATAGGGTTTATTTATCCCTTATCGACCCTACAGTAGGCCCACAGTCGTGAGGGACGACCAGTGCGACCCTAGGGAAAAATTTAGATAAATGGGCCTATACGCTCGTGTGGCCCACACACCTAAATTGGCCTTGCCCATGTGGATCACACGGCCTAACCCAAAATCTACACGCCTATTCACGTGCTTGTGTAAGCCGACACGCCCGTGTGGCCCACATGCCCAATTTGGCCTAACCCGTGTGTCTCACACTGCCACACCAGCCATGACACGGCCATGTTTTGCTCACAGCCTGGCCTTTGTCTTTCATACGACCGTGTCGTCGCACACAGTCGGCCACACAAGTGTGTGGCCGCCCGTGTGGCATTAACATAATGGTTTTTAGCTTTTACCGAACCCTTATTTTTTGCATTTCCATGTACACACCTAGTACTAATTCGCTGCAAAAACGCTCTTGAGCACCACAACACCTAAAATTGACATAAGAACTCTCAACATCAATTTTAAACTGCAATTTACTCAAGCGGTTGAAACCGAAAAAAGTTCAAGTCAATCGTTCAACACTTACCCTTCCACCCCTAGCGATTTCGACTAACATTTCACGAAAGGGGAGTCCCACTCTACCCAATTTCTTGTTGCCCAAATCATAAAATGTAAACCTTCAATCGTTAACTTAGAAATTGAAACTATAACACTTTTAAACCACTTACCAACTGTCGACAAAAGCGAAAGAATGAATTCCAAAAAAATAATAATCGAAACAACAGGTAGGGAAGGCCAGAAATTGAAAACAAAACGAAAGAGAGGAAGAGAAGAGTGGCATCAGAAGTTTGGGAAAGAAATTGAAAATTTCTTTGAAAAATAAAATAAAATAAAATAAAATAAAATAAAACCAGATTTAGATAACCCCTTAAATCCCTCAATTATCTCCCATTAACCCACTACTCAGAACTTCCCTGAAATTTAATTTCTACCGAAACCCTTATCAGTTTGTTGTGCAAAAATTCATACCCACGCTCACGCAAGGATTCGCACACAGGACCTCCAACACACAGACTCCCTTACCACTCGAACCAGCAGGCTTACTCTGATATAGTTTTACAAACAATTAAATATAAGCCCGCTCTTCCAGTGTAAAGCTTAGTTTAGAAAAATATCAAAATTTGTTAAAGGTAAGGCTTGAACTTGGGACCTCACAGACACACCCAGAACACTTAACCACTGAAGCAAATACATAGTTGTGTCAAATTTCACAATAGTCGAAATAAATAATTTGGGGCATTACAGCTACAACTTATTTGTATAGCAGTTTACCGTACTGTACTGCAAGTACGTCAGCTTTGCTCCGTACCATTATCTGATATGACAGTTTAAACTGTAACATATCTGTACAGTGGATTACTGCATTGCACTATACTGCATATACGCCAGCCCTGCTGCGTATTAATATCTGAGTGGCTTAGTTCATATATTTGGTGTGTAAGGTTGGATAGGCCTTTCGAGGTCCTATGTGGTGTGTTTGGTTGGGTGAGCTTAAATAGCTCTTTTGGGGTGTGATCAGGGGATGGAGAGGTGTTTTGGATGGATGGGTGGGTTTCTATTACTTGACTGCATTCATAAGCATCTGTTTGAGTGATCTGGCTGTAAGATTATCTGACTATATTTTGTCCTACTGAATAACATTTGTGACTTGGTGTACATATATGGTTGAGTTTCTCTATGTGACTTGGTGTCTTGAGTTATTACATTCTATTGGGACGTTGGTTCCAATTTTATTTCCTGACTCTGTGTATATCTGCAAATGTGTTTCGCTTTCAAATTGAGTTCCATAATTATGTTTTTAGTCACGTGTCGAACTCACACTGAGCTCGTGTAGCTCACCCCCTTAGTGTTTCCTCTTTCAGGTACATTTCCTTCTTCTGTAGCTGGACTCGGCTCGCTGGGGGTCTCAAAAGCGTCATTTTTTCAAAAAAACTGGTTAATAAAGGGTTTATGTTAATCTGAGTTTTGTGTAAATGATTTTGGACTGCACGTTTTATTTTAAATTCTGTGGTATGAAATTTTGTGTTAAATACAAGTAGACGTAATTTGGTTTGAACAACGGTACTTTGAAATATCAGGATTTGATAACTGAAAATTTTACGTAACCTAAATACTATTTGTTTTCTCACTTGTTGAACCAAAATTTTTCTACGATCATTTTGGTGATCAATGTAACCTCTGGGATTTGGTCTAAACTTCTAGGCTGGGTTTTGGGGCATTACAATGTCATTAGCTTAATTATATGCCATAATCTGTATGTTAAATTTTACAATATAAAAATGTTACAATAGTTTGTGGCATTCAATCATGTCATTATACCATCCAAATATTACATATACAAAAAGTTACAAAAACATCACCAACACAACCATGATTTTTAATGGTAAGAAAGAAATCTTCTCATCCATTCCAATCGCACAGAAGATGGTAGACTAAAGAAAATGAGCATTTGCATTGGATAGTTTAGAATTTCACTCAATACACAATGGTGCTCATCCTAAGTTAATCCTTCTACTTCATATAATGTCGAATATAATTTTTGAGCACTTTATTGAAGCACTTTCTCGGAGGCAATACTCCTACTTAATTCAAGGCCAATAGTCCATATGCTTTCCCCCAATTACATGGCATAATCAGTAATTGAAGTAGAAATTTGTTCACTTCCATTAGAAGTCTTTTTTTTTCTTCTTTGAAAATGTGGAACCATCTTGGTTTGGCTTCGTTGGTTGTGATTGTGTAGCCGAGACATCCATCTTATCCAAGGAAACATCATTTTTGCATCCATGGTAATTCTTTCCTTCTTTAAGATTATTTGGAGTAGATACATCCTCAACATCTATTTCTTCAACAATATCTACAACTATTTGAACATCTTTTCTAGTAGCTCGATCTTTTGCATATATGGAAGTAAGTTTATCATAATAAATGAAACTGCAATGTCTGAATTGACCAGTTGGTTTATGACTCTATAAAAAAAGAATGAATCCATATTAGATATAGGTTTAGTAAAAACAAGATAATAAAGACAAAAAATAATTCTTGGTTTAGTAAAAACAATAAAGACAAAAAATAATTCTTACACTTATATGAGTTCCACATAGCATCTTCAGCAACAACCCTTTACCTATGCTCGTCCTAACCAAAGCTGCTATTATCTTTTCCACTAAGCATGTTGTAAACGATTGCTCAATCTCTTTTCAATGTCCTAATTCCAGCTTATTTAAATAACCAGCCTTGAATCCCATATTTATGTTATAGATTCCAACATTGTACAAGTCGACCACATAGGTAACCAATGGAACATCTTCTTCTGGAACCCATTTCCTTTTGGTTCATTGAGAATTTTGGGAAGAAAAACTTGATTATGAAAAGCCTAACATAACTATCTTAAGAAAAATGCAAATTAAAATTAGGTTCGACATTATGAATCAGAAGGCTGACACTTTATAAAATTGTAATACATGATAAATCAAAAGAAAATAAATTGAAGTTGTAATTCAACAAGTTCAGTACAATACTTAAAGACAATTGAAACAACATACTCAATCACACGATGCTTTAGATCTGCATATGACTTCTGCCTGTCCGATGCCGCTTTCAATCGTCCCGAATCAATCTAACCTTTTCTTCCATCTCAGAAACCAATTCAGGACCCAGAACACATCGCTCATCTAACTTAGTCCAACATAAAGAGGTGCGGCACTTACGACCATACAGTGCCTCGTCAGGTGCCATCTGAATGCTAGACTGTAGCTGCTATTGTAAGCGAACTCTACTAATGGCAGATAATCCTCCCAATTGCCTCAAAAAATCCTCCAGTATCTGAATCAACCTTTTAGACTAACCATCGATTTGAGGATGAAACGCAGTACTAAAGTCTAACCTCGAACCCAGGTGTGAAGTGAGGATCCCTATCAGAGATGCTCAAAACCGATACCCTATGCAGTCTCACTATCTCAGAAAATTTAGTTTAGCCAACCTCTGTAGTGAATAGTCAGTATGAACCGGTACGAAGTGAGTGGACTAGGTCAATCGATCCACAATGACCCACACTAAATCCTTCTTAGTGAGTGTTAGGGGAAACCCACTAACGAAGTCCATAGTCACATACTCCCACTTCCAAAGAGGGATCTTAACCGGCTGCAACAAACCTGAAGGTAACTAGTGCTCAGCCTTAACTTGCTGGCATGTCAGACACTTAAACACAAATTTGGTAACCTCTCGCTTAAGACCTGGCTACCAATACAACTCAAAAAGATCTCGATACATCTTATTTCCATTAGAATGCATGGCATAAGGGCTACTATGCGCCTCTTGTAGTATAAACTGCCTCAATTTAGTATCATTAGGTACATTGATTCTCCCATGGAAACAGAGTACCCCTTTGCTATTTAGTTTAAAATCTGAAGTGTTACCACTCTCAACCTGTCGGAAACGAAGACCCAGAGACTCGTATTCCAACTGCTTATCCTTAATGTGCTCAATCCATGTAGGCTTAACGTGTAGCTCAGCTAAAAGGCTACCATCATCAAATAAGCTGAGACGAGCAAACATCACCCTCAGATCAGTCATAGCTCTACGGCTTAGTGCATCGACCACCACATTGGCCTTGCCAAGGTGGTACTTAATCGTACAGTTATAATCCTTAAGTAGCTTAATCCATCTACACTGCCTAAGATTTAACTCATTCTGAGTAAGGAGATACTTGAGGCTCTTGTGATCCGTGTAGATGATACACTTCTCACCATACAGATAATGCCTCCAAATTTTTAGTGCGAATACCACCACGGCCAACTCCAAGTCATATGCCAGATAATTCGCCTCATGAGTCTTGAGTTAACGAGACGCATAAGCTACCACCTTACCATACTAAATCAAACACATCCCAAACCGACATGTGATGCATCGCTATACATAGTGAACTCCTTTTCGAATTTTGACTTTATCAAAATAAGGGCCTCAGTTAATACAGTCTTGAGCTTCTCAAAGCTCTTTTGCTGTGCATCAGTCCAGTTAAACGGCACACCCTTACATAGCATGTAACGACCTCAAAAGCACAGGTACCGGAAAGTAAATTATCGGATCTTTGTTTCAGTAAATAGACTCGTAAATATTTATCAAAAATTATTTATGAATTTAGTCGTGTGTTTAATTAGTTTTTGATTAAGTAAATTTAGCTTAATTGAGAGCAATTAGGAAAAAGGACTAAATTGAATAAGAGATAAAAGCCTAATTGTAGATTGATAGAAATTATAAGGGGCCAAAATGGCAAATATGCCATTTGGCAATAGTTGAGGCGGCAAACTTAGAAAAATCTAAGATTTTTCTTAGATTTTAGTATTTATTATTTGTATTATTAATTATGGTTTTATATTAAATATTCTTATTTAATAAATAAATTAAGTAATGACATTTGTAATAAATTCATTGGCACAAATGTGAAAATATAAGTGTGTACAATTGTAATATTAGTATTTGATACCAAATAAGATATTTATTGTTATTTATTATTAAATTATAAATTGTATTAATTAAATTATGAAATAAATTAAAATAAAACAAATGGGTGGTATTGATAAAAAATTAGCGAATTATATATGATATGAAATGAGCTAATGAAATGAGATGTGAAAAATTCAATGAAATTTGGGTAGTGATCTAATGTATAAGTTTCATGAAATACAAGTTTGAAATAAGGCTTATAATTATTAAGTAATTTGATTAAAAGTATGAAATAATTATTAAGTAATTGAAATATAAATTAATGTATATAAGTTATTGTATAATTTGAATTATGGTAATACTACTGAGTATTCCCATACTCAGCGTACGGTTGTTTCCGTGCGCAGGTTAGGTAAAATTGAGGTTCAGTCAAGCATCCAAGTTAATCCCGATCTCAGCTCCAATTTGTGGTGATGTATCTATCTTTTGATATTGTGGCATGTACTAGGTTTAGTATGAGTCACTTGTAAATTTTTTTTATGTTTTGAATACAAATATAGTTCTTATGTATTGTACAATGTTTGTAATGAAATGAATGTCAATTGGGTTAGTGTTATATGAAAATGAGTGGGATATGAATTGTGTATTTAAGTGCAGGAGGGCCAAGGCTTGGTAGATAGCCTCACACGGCCTGAGTGGTTGGTTACACGGGCGTGTGACCAGACCGTGTAGAATTTGACAGATTCTTCCACAGGCTGAGCACACAGACGTGCCATAGCCGTGGGAAGCACACGGCCTGACTCCACAGGCGTGCGAAATAGCTTGTGGCTGTGTCGGGTAAGTCAGAATGTTCCACGGTTCCTAGCATGGGCATGTGAAAGCCACACGGTTTAACAACACGGTCGTGCTAAAAGTCACACGGGCGTGTGTGACGATGCTTTTTTTTTTTCATGAAAAATTTTCTAAGTCACGACTTGTTAGGATTCGAATCCTAACCATCCGAGATGTATGTAGTTAGTCCGAAAACAATTAATATGAACGTTTATACAATAAATTACACAATATTTTATATTCATTTCCGATCAAGTTCTGTAAAGTTTCGTCAAGTCCGGTAATGCTCTGTACTTGATTCCGGCGACGGTCTCGGGTATAGGGTGTTACATAGCAGCTTAGTTAAGGGTGCTACAATCAGTGAAAAACCCTTTACAAATCGTCGATAATACCCTGCCAGTCTTAGGCTGCTTCCACTCCAACATTACCTCAATCTTTCGAGGATTTACTCGAATCCCCTTAACAGAAACCACATGGCCCTGAAATGTTACTTCATGCAACCAGAACTCGCACTTACTGAATTTGGCGTATAGTTCTCTTGCAAAATCTGTAGTACCACTCTAAGGTGTTTGTCATGCTCATCCTCAGTCCTTGAATATACCAAAATGTTGTCGATGAACACCATTACAAACTGATCAGGATAGGGCTACAACACTCGGTTCATCAAATCCATGAAAGTTGCTGGTGCATTAGCCAGTCTAAATGGCATCACTAGGAACTTGCAATGACCATAGTGTGTAACACCCCAAACCCGACCCAGACGTTACAGCCAAGTCTGGTCTGTCACACCAATGATGGATTGGAAACACATTCTTTAGTTAATACAATTAGGGTGAGTTTGCAAAACCGTTGTTAAAAGTTTGGAATGATAACCAGGTTTTTAATTAGTGAAAGTCCTATCCACTACCAGTTTAGAGTTTATTTCATGTTAAGGTCTTATTTGTCGTTAAGTTATCCTTTTTCTACGTGTGTTATACTTTGAAATCGTTGGTAAATTTTAAATAAAATCCGCATAGTGCAGCCTTAATCTATCCATTTTTAGCAAGTTATAAATAAAGAAATAAAACCAAAATAAAAATACTTAGAAGCGGCCTTATTACAAATCAAACCGAGAGGAAAATAATTTAAATAAAATACTGAAAAAGAATATTTTAAAGAAAATTAACCAAGTGCAATCCACGTGGCCACTCTGAATCTCACCAACTCCAAGTCCACTAAGGTTAGGGCTCACCTGCATAGATGAAAAGAAAAGGGGGTGAGTTTTGGAAAACTCAGTGTGTAAACTAAACCCAACCAGAGCCCAAATTAGTTCAAGCTTTACTGGGCCTAAGCCCTATCCAAATACAGTGTTCACTAGGCCATAGCTCTATTCAGGTTCAGTATTAACTGGGCCTTAGCCCTTTCAGAAATCAGCGTAGCCCTTAGGCTCATTACAGTAACAGAACATAAATTATGCATGTATGCAAAGCCCAGCCCAATCCAGCCCTACACACCGCCCGTACCAGCCTTACACACCATGTGGGGAATAACTCAACCCACCCAGCCCTAAACACCACAGTCGTAGCATAGCTGCTTAATCAGAGAACGTGGCCAAGCCACTAATAGTAAAACGAGGCAAAGCCCCTAACAGTAAACGTGGCATTGCCACTTAGCACTTCCTCTGTCAAAAACCCAATCCTATGCAACAGTATAAAATGTCATGGCATACAGAGAGCAGATTTAATATAACATGCATTTCAGTCAATTTAACCTTAGGGGTATTATGGTCTTTTGCACCTAGGGGTAAAATAATAATTTTCCACCCATAAGGGGTATTTCAGTAATTCACCAGTTTTTAGGGTTTTATGCATATTTTACTTGTTAATAGTCCCAAAAATCATCTACGCAACTTATTTAGCCCATTTAGTCAACTTAGAGTTATTGGGCCCTAAAACCCCTAATGGGCCCTACAGTGTCCATTAACTATTACGGCCCCCTAAGCCCAAATTTCACATTCATTTTAGCAATCTTAATATTCAGATTACTAGGATCCACTTACCACTCATTTTTCAACCATATGAGCCCGTAAGCCCATTGGGCCTAAATTCAGCCCCTCGAGGCCCAAATTCACCAACATGCACGAAATTGCGCACACATCCTCCTTACCATTTGCGTTAACCGATTTTACCATTTTTAACCAACCCACAAGAGCTCGCACGCTCGCAAGCCCACGAAATGCCGGGATTTCGGCATTTCAGCTTTTTGGCTTTTTGGCTTTTTCTAATCTAATCTACTAGTGGGTGTCGTTTACACACCTGATTTGTGATATACGTTGACGATATCTCCCACGCGATTAACCTACAATCATTTCAATCCACATGTCACTAAAATCTAATTGAATAATTGACACCAGGTTAACATACCTATTCGGCCAACATCATTTAAGGCCCTTAGTCTCTTACCTTTGCCGAAAACAATGACTAGATCAAGATCTAGTTGCTCCAATGGTCCTAGCCTCCAACACTCCTTGATTGATAGCCTTTAGTCAATACTAGCACACAACAAACCGAATGATAAAACTAATAACCATTTAGCCTTAATCGACAACCACCCTATGAAGTTAGGGGTTTTCGGTTTATCTTGAATCCCAAGGTAAAGAATAAGATGAGTTTCAACCACTTACCAAAGACTTACTTGCCCAAAAACGTTCCCAAGTACCTTCTTATTCTAGATCTATTGTAGATCTAACCCAAAGCACGAGTAGAGAATAGATCTAAGAGATCTAAAGGCTCAGTTCCCAAATCACTGTGAATATGGAGGTTTCGGCTTTGATATGAGAAGAAGAAGAAGATGGTTCGAAATTATGGCTTGGAGAAGTGATGTTGACAGAGGTTAGGGGGTTTTGAGATTCGACTATTTGGATTAAAGAAAGAACGGGGTTTCGGCTAATATGGAAAATTGACACAAGCTTGTATGTTTCGGGGTTTCGGCTTTCAAAAAGTGGGCTAACCAAGGTTCTAGATGAATCGGTGAGAAGGAAGAAGATGAGAAAGGAGTAGATTCGATTTTTAGAAGGGAAAAGAAGAATTAAAAGAAGTCTAGTTTACTGGCACAAATCGGCAAAAGAAAGAATGTATGGTTATGTTTTCGACTTTTAGAACGAGAGAGGAGAAAAGAAAAGAAGGAAGAAAAAGAAGAAGTGTGAGCACCCTAGGCACTTACCTAATCGGTACTAACCTACCACAAAAATACCGAACCATAACCCCAATAGATCCCCAAAAACATTCAGCTAGCACCCCTAACAACCCTTAGCCGAATATGTCGAAACCAAATGACCAAACGGAAAATGCTTTCTCAAGAGTCCCATATTCAGCCATCACCTACTCCTCATTCAAATTCCCTAAGTTTTCTCCCCTTATCCTCTTTGATCTAATCTCATGAGCATCTCAAACTCTTTCCAACATAGTTTCACTTGGAGTCCACCACATGCCGTACACATGCATTAAAAATAAAATAGCACCTTACTTACCATGGAACTTGAACCCAAGCCCTTGCACAGCTTCCACACGCCACTCCCTTGTCCTCTAAGTGGCGTTACATTGCCACCTTACCACTGGCTCATTTGTGTCTTAAATTACCTACTTTTTTTTAAAAGCCCACATATTCAAGACCCCTTCTCTTTAAGTCTAAAATTTTTAAAACTTTATTGGGTTTTAACTTAGGCTTGGGCCTTCTAAAGGCCCACTAACCTACTCAAAGCATAAATTATAACAACCAAATAACAAAATTTTAAGTTCACACCAAAATCACAAAAATCCCGAAAATCTCGAAAATTAGGGCGTTACATAGTGAGTCCTAAATGCCGTCTTATGTATGTCAGCCTCCTTAACTCTCAACTGATGGTACCAAGACCGGAGGTCAATTTTAGAGAAAATCAAAGTTCATTGGAACTGGTCAAACAAATCATCTATTCTTGATAGAGTTACTTATTCTTGATGGTCAATTTGTTCAGTTGCCGGTAGTCAATGCACATATGCATGGATCCATCCTTCTTCTTTACAAACAGAACTGGTGCTCCCTACGGAGACACACTAGGGTGGATGAACCCACAATCCAATAGCTTCTGAATCTGAGCCTTAAGCTCTATAAGCTCCTTCGGTGCCATCCGATAGGGGGCGATAGACACCGAAGCTATACCAGGAAGGAGCTCTATCCCAAACTCCACTTCACAACTTGGAGGTAACCCAACTAGCTCCTCAGAAAAAACATCCGGAAAGTCCTTTACCATTTTGATATCTTTAACATAAGAAACCCCAGAATCTAAAACACTTATGTAGGCCAGAAACGCCTCACATCCCTTAAGAACCAACTTTTCCGCCATCAGTGAACAAATCACATTTGTCAAGTAGTTATGACGTTCACCAATTACAACTACCTCGCTGCCCTCTTCATTTCTCAATACGACCCTCTTAGTCGTGCAATCTAAACTAACACGGTGTTTGACCAGCTAGTCCATTTCCAATATCAAGTCGAACTCCCCAAATAGAAGCTCCATGAGATCTGCCAGAAAGATTGCCCCTTGAACCTCTAAAGGGACGTCTCTAAATAACATGCTAACCCAGACGGACTACCCCAATCGACTCAATACCATAATTTCACTCGAAGTACTCTCAATCAGAATCCCCAAGTTTTCAGTAATAGAGCAGGCCACATAGAAATGAGTAGATCCTATATCTATCAATGCAATAAATGGTATATCATAAATAAAGAACGTACCCATGATGACATCCGGAGCATCTCCATCCTCTCGTTGTTGTGCAACATATACTAAAGCCGACTGCCTCGCCTTAGTCTAACCAGCACCTCTGCCCGGTGCTCTCTACCCATGATCCATGACTTACCACCTCTGGCCTGACCACGACCTCTCAATGGCTGCTGAACCACCTTCGGTGGCTGTGTAGTAGCAGTTCCCGAAGCTTGCATTTGATCGGGCCTCCGCAGATACTCCCTAATACAGTGCTGTAATGAATTGCACCTCAAACAAGGCCCAGTCTTTTTCCAACACTCGCCCTGATGGCGTCTACCACAATCAGTACATGGCTACTGTCCAGTAGAAGCAACAGGGGCCCCAACACTAACCGGCCTATCAGCTCTGTCTTTTTTCTTAGGCCCCTGAATGGAACTTGAGGGCTCTGAATCGCTCTTGTTCCTACCTCTCACTCTGTCGCGGTTTTGACGCTCAGCGTGCTTAACCTCCTCAGCAATCTTCACCTTCTCAACTAGTGTAGAAAAGCCTCGCTCCCTCTGTAGAGCTATCAAAACCCTCAGGTTATCCCTGAGGCCATCCTTGAAGCGAACATATTGCTCATACTCAGTCACCACCATACCTCGTGCATAGCGGCTTAGTCATAGAAATTCAACCTTATACTCAGCCACTGATCTATCTCCCTGAGTCAGATTCAAGAACTCTCTCCTACAAGCGTCTACGTAACTGGCCCCCACATATTTCCCCTGAAAGAACTCCTAGATCAGTCATTCAAGCTGAGGGCCCTTTTTAGGCAACAAAAATAGTTTGGGCCTTAGCCCATCACAGTATAGTAGTAGTCATGTAGTAGGGCCTCAGCCCATCACAGTAATAGTTAGCAGTAGGGCCTTAGCCCATCACATTAACAGTATGCAAATCCTACCCAACCAACCATTACACACCATCTCCTGTCCAACCCTGCACTCTTGTGGGGATTAAATCACCCACCCTTCCCTACACTTACAAATAGTACCGGTTGTGGCACTAAATAGTAATTTGCAACTGAGCTACCAGTATATTAGTCTTAAAGCCATCAGTAATTTGCAACTGAGCTGCCAGTATATCAGGCTTAAAGCCTTTCAGTACACTTCTTCTAGTCATATCATCCCACCCCATGCAATGCGACATACAGTTATGACATGGCATCTCACGGTAACTGTAGATACAATATCAGTTCAGTGAAATATCATCATGCGCAATAACATATATACATATATCAGTCATTCAGTCATTGCATTTAATTAGGGATCTAAGTAAAGCTTACTGACCCTACAGTAGGTTCATAGTTGACTCGGGTGACTCATGCAACCTTAGCAAACAAATTAGTGAAAATGGGCTTACACGCCCATGTGGTCTACCCGTGTGGGCCCACATGCCTGTGTAGACCACACGACCCAAATTGGCCTCAGCTGTATGGATCACATGACCTGGCCCAGATCCCACATGCCCGTGTAGACTACCCGTGTGGGCCCACATACCCCTATGGCCTACACGGCCTAATTGGTCAAGCCCGTGTGTCGCACACGCCTCGCCTGGTCATCACACGGCTGTGTCCTTCATGCATGACCTGGCCTCATCAGTGACACGCCCATGTCCTAGCACACGGCCTACCACATGGGCGACCACACTGGTGTTGACAGTGGGGTTTTCAGCTTTCATCAACATCCTGTTTTCTGTATTTTCGGGTACACACCTGGTTTTTTAATCTCAAAAGCCACTCCAAGCAATCTCGAACCTATAATTTATTAGTATACACTTGATTAGTCACTTACTAGTCGAACTAGAACCGAACTCGAAACAAAAAATTCACCTCTTTGAGTGATTATACCTCACTTCAACGCTTTGAATCGATTCGTTTATGAATAGTACGATAAGAGCCTCAATCCTCACGATTTGCTGCTGTCAAAATATAAAGATCACCCTAATTAGTGCTTAAGAAAACACAACTTACAAGGATACTAAAATTCACTTACCAAAATTGAGGCACAGAGTCGTCGAGGGAAAGGGAAGAAAATACGATTTTAGTAATGGGAAGTAAAAACAAAAGAGGAGGAGATGGAAGAGAATTCGGCAGGAAAGGGGAAAAGTTTCAATAGAACGGAGACAAAAAGAAAAAGGGATAAAGAGGAAAATTGATAGAGACTTTCGGCAGGAGAGCAAAAATAACTGGATAACTCCCAAATCCCCTATTTTGCTCCCACTAAACCACATTCATCTCAACCACTACAGTGTTTCAGCTGAACCAAAATTCTTTCAGTCCACTGAGCAAAAATAGACTCCTTACTCCTATAAGGATTCGAACGCAAGACCTCTAGCATATTAACACTCCACTTAACCACTAGAGCAGCAAGCCCATTCTGTTATGATTTTTCAAATATTTAATTAAATGCCTACTATTCAAAGCTAGGGCTTGTTTATAAAAAAACCCAAAATTTGCCCAACTCAAGGCTTGAACACAAGACTTCTCGGACACTCCCAGAACACTTAACCACTGAAGTAGATACACATTTTTGTCTTACACTTACAAAAATAAAATTTAAAATTTGGGGCGTTACTCAGGGAATTACCATATAATTATGAACAAATTAATCCCACTAGTTCTAAAATGAATTACTGATGGTAAAAATATTATACAAGTCATTGTCTTATATCTTGAATTACATTTCAATCCCTCTATTTGAAAAATAAACAAAATGGTCCTTGTACATTACACAAAATGAGCAAGATGGCCCCTTAAAATAACAAAACTAGATTAAGTTGGCGTAGCATAAATACCCATAAGTGCATCTAAAAAGAAAAAATGTCAACAAAGAGTTATTGATTTTCAACTAATAACTAGTGTATATTTGTATAAACCAACATCTATAACACCCCAAACCCAGCCTAGATGTTATGGTCGAATCTGGAAGTGTCACAAGGTAGAGGTTTTGAAAGCAGAGTTGTCTCGTAAGAACATTCATGTTTATAATTGAAAACACCATTTAACTAGTTCATTTGATAAGAACTTATTACAGCGGAAGCCTTAAAACCGTTATATTTTGAAAATGTAGACGTGTTTTAGAAAAACCTCTTTTTGTGTAAAAACAGTCAATTTCATAACATAATTTTATTAAGCATGTAGAAAATCAACAAACCAAAAATCAACAGTTAAAATTCATAAAGTCTAGAAAGTCCAAAAAATTACAAACACTCAAAAATAAAACCAAAATAAAAAATTAAACCATAAATTAATAACTTTATATAGTTTACAAACGAGTGGTCACCGTTGAGTCTCTGCTACATCGATCTGCCTAAGTCTGTTAATTACCTAACAAAATAGACAACAGAAGTGAGTTTACAAAAACTCAGTGTGTAACCCATCAGATTTAAGCATACAAACATACAAATTATGTACAAAGTCATAAGCAAATACAATTCTAGTTTCAGAATCAAATCCAGATTCAAATTACAGAAGCAGATATGCGTAAGTCCTACCCCCATCCTCTACACACCATCTTTGACCATCCCATCACACCATGTGGGATTAAAAACACCCACCTATCCTTACACACCATATTGTGCCATTAAGACACATATCAGAATATATGCAGCCAAGCTGCTAGAATATAGGCGATTAACGCCAACAGAACACATCCTCTTCATATACATATCCCACCCCAATAACAGATACAGAAATCAAGTACGAATATAACAGACTTAACATGCTCAACATGCATCTACACAATGATCAGATATACGTATAGCAGTACAGTTAGACATACATTCAGTATCCTACTTAGATCAGTCTAACAGGATATCATAGCATACAAATTAAGGTTTAGTTAGTCCTTACCGAACTTACAGTAGGTCCACAGTCAATCGGAGTGACTTGTATGACCCTAGGGAGAATTCCAAAAAAATGGGCCACATGTCCGTGTGCCCTACACACCCATCTTGGCCTAGCCTGTGTGGCCCACACAGTCATACTCTGGCCACCACACGGCCGTGTCTCGCACACGACCATCCACACGGGCAACCACATGCCCGTGTGGCATTGACAGTGCAATTTTTTAGCTTTTATCGAAACCTTGTTTTTTGCATTTTAGGTACACACTTGTTTCGGTTTTGATACAATAATACACTCGAGATCATTAGAACCTAAAATTGATAAACTAAACTCCAAATTAATCACTTCAAAATGATATTAAACCCAACCATACTGTAATGGACAACCCTTTAATCACTAAAACCTTTACCTTAGAACACACAACGACAATTTCACACAATTAAGGCACCGATTAGAAACCCCCAGCCCCTTGATCTTCTCCTAAACACAAAACAAAATCCATTAACCAATGATTTGTTAGCCAAAGTAAGAATCGTACCTACCAAACTTACTGGTAACGCTGAAAAAGCACCAAAATAACAAGAAACAAAAATTTGATAGTAAGTAGGAAGACAAAACAAAATCGATGACAAAAAAGGAGAAGAAGAAATTGGCAGAGAGCAAAAGGAAGAAGAACTCACGTCAGATTCTTTGGGAATTTTAGAGGAAAGAGGAAAATTTCAAAAAAAAGAAAAGAAAAAAATTTAATATAGATGATATCGGAATCCTCCAAATTCCTCCCCACTATCCCACAACTACCAAATCCCTTAAAAATCGACCACATCCTCACCCACTATTAGAATTTCATCTCCATCCAAACTCCACCACACGACCAAAACACCTAAAAACAAAAATTACATTTACCACTCGCATGGGGATTTGAACACAGGACCTCCAACACAACACATCCCTTTGCCACTCGAACCAGTAAGCTCATTCTGATATAAATTTATAGGCAATATAATATAAGTCCACTGAACAAGGATTAGGCTTAGATCCAAAAATGAACAAAGGTAAGACTTGAACCCAAGACCTCTCAAACACAACCAAAGCACTTAACCACTAAAGCAGACAGATATTTATGCCAAATATTTACAGAAATAGAAATAAACTATTCAGGGAATTACAACATCAATTCATCCAAGCTCCCTATTTTCACCTTTTACTTCTATTACTGTAAATAAATAAAAGGTATGTCTTAATCTCTAAGTTCAAAATTTATTGCATTTCAACCAAAGAGAAAAAAGGGTACTCTGCAAAAATATTTCAACTAAAGATAGAGAGGAGAAAAATGGTAAGACTGATGCCTTTGATAAGATGGAGTTCTTAGATAAATTAAAATACTTACAAGTAATGTAGATTTATAAACAACATGACATCTTCAACAAAAGAAATAAGAAAAAGCTTCAATAGATTCTGTTAAGACTAGTTAGCTCTTAAATAGAAATTGACCCCCATCCAGTTTAAAGTTCCGAGCAGGAGAAAGCAGGATTCACAAAATTAATGACGAACATCTAAACAATCGTAGACAAAGCTTTTGTTTCTAGAATTTACTTTAAGCAAGAAGCATAGGATTTCATTGGCTCAAAAGCTTGAAGTATGCAATCCAAAAGTGGACCAAAAATAGTTTAAGGAAAAACATAGAACCAACCAAAGATCTTATATAAGAGGGAAGGTGTTTAGGTTTACTATCATACCCCCTGGTAGAGTCCAACTGTAACTCCAAAATATGCTAAAGCAACCTGATAACCTCGTTCATAAATATGTGCCAAAGGAAGATATGATATATATATATATATCTAAACGTGAGACAACTATTTCAACGAGGCAATTAAGGTAAAATAGTAAATTCATCTATAAATGCTAATAAATGAGGTAGATCGAAACATTAGTAGTACATGAACTTTTTTATATGTTTTTATTAAAAATGTAATTAGCCTTGAAACTTTATGCATAAATCACTTTGGCTTTAGAAAGAGAGCAAAGAACTGATTTGAGCTAAGTTTTGAAAATAGTTGATAGTATAGGAAACATTAAACATGGTGTAAGCTTTAAACATTAAACATAAATTCGTGGTAATAAAAACATGCACGGGAATATAACGTTAATTGTTCGATCGATTTAGTCTTAGATCCAACAAACATCTAAAGATAAAAAAGGACTTGTTTAGTCTTAGATGGGACAAACATACTTGCAATAACAGAACACATATGTAATAACTTAATCCTTGTAGTAAACTAAGAAGCCTTATGAAAGAAAGAAACATAAAATTAGTATGTTATGAAAACTTGAAAAGTAACTAAAACTGTTAAATTCGCACTTCATGCCAAATTCCAAGATAAATATATATATATGCCAACAATTATCCCGAACAAAAAAAATCCATTCGATGATATCTTTAGCACATTGATGCAAAACACTATGAAGCATGTATTGAAAATTTATTTTGTCCAAAGTGCATGTCATGGTAAAATCTTATAGGATAAAGCTTATATTAGATATGAAACCATATAGTTTTATCCTCCTTTCTCTAAAACATCTAACTTTTTTATACTAGCATCTTTGAACACAAAGCTTAATCAAGGGAAGTGCAAACAAAGTTAGCTAACGAGTTATGGCCACCACATAACAATCAAAATTTGAACCTGCCTAGATATAAATAAGAAATATCTGCTTTTACAATCATATATAACTTAATTTATGTTAGTGCGCCAATAGTCCATAAAATGTTAGCAAAAGACGAAACCACTAGCTTGAGATAAAAGGAGTCATCAAAGACTCAAACATAAATCATAGGTAGCTCAGCAGAAACCCCATTGTGGGTGAGTTGATGGAAAAGCCAACAAAGAAAAACCCATGATATTAAATTGATATAGAAGAAATTAAAAAAAAAACCAACGCATCATAAACAAATAAACAACCAAGCAAACCACGGGATAAGGCTTTATATTAGATAATCCAAAAGTAGAGGTGAATTAATTTTTGTATCGGACCTATATACACCAGATCTTGATCTATTTAAAAAAGTGTTTTGGGCTATCTATAAGCAAATCAATCTTGTTATTAGCTTTCCTTTTCTTTTTTGCTTTGTGAGGTGGAATTGTAGAATAAGGCTTTGTTGCAATGTCTTTTAGTCTTCTTTCCCACTTTTGCAAATGGTCATATTTGAAAATTGGAATGTTGCAATTCTATATGTAAACAACTATTGATAAAAAAAATATAGTATATATTTATGGGGTTTTGTTTTTTGGTTAGAGTATGACTAGAGATGTAACACCCCTAACTCGTATCTGTCGCTTGAATAGAGTTATGGAGCATAACCGAACTTATTACATAAATAATCATACATTTCACATACATTTTCCATTTCCAAATAATCATCAATAAATACATTCACATTGTCCCTAATACAAGCCTACAAGACCCAAATCATCTATTAGGAGTGTTTCAGGACTAAATCGATAACTCAAGAAACTTTTTGGAAAACAAAGAAAATTTTTAAAATACAGGGCATACACCCATGTGGCCCAGACGTGTCACAGGCCCTGTGGACTGTAACACCCCAAACCCGGCCTAGACGTTATGGCCAAATTTGGTGATGTCACATGATAGTGTGTTTGAAAACTAAGTTGTTACGAGAAAATCACTTCCATGTTATTACCTTTCTTTATCTCTTATTAGTTCCAAATCCGCTTACCCATTTAATTGATTAATTTAAGAAAAACATTGTTCGTTACAGAAGCTATGAAAATAGTTTAAATGCTCGTGAGTTTTAGAGAAATCCTTTGTTATTTTGAAAATCAAGTTTTCCTACGACTAGCAGCTATAAATCTATAAAGTAAAGAAAATTAAGAACCAAATCAAAACAAGTGTCTATAAGTCTGAATTACAACCAAAAACTTAACCAATAAAAATAGAAATAAAAACAAAACCAATAATCATAAATTAAAAATCATGAAAGTCCAAGACTATGGTCACCGTCGAGTCCTCCGCCGCACTAATCAGTCTAAGTCTGAGGATTACCTATATAGATAAAATAGAAGGGGTGAGTTTACGTAAACTTAGTGTGTAATCCCCACAATAAACAAAAAAAAGTCATAATCATACACAGTCTGGGCCTAATCACCTATCAGTATCAGTGGCAATTTGGGCCTTAGCCTAATTTAGTCTCAGTATCAGTTATGCATAAGGGCCTTAGCCCATCACAGTAACAGTATCATATAAACAGTGTACAGTAAATCAAATCCTACCCAACCAGCCTCTACACACCATCTCCATCCATCCCTACACTCTAGGTGGGGTTTTAAACACTCACCCATCCCTATAATCCAAATAGTACCGAATACGACACATAATCAGTAAATTGCAGCTAAGCTACCAGATGTTAGGCTTAAGAGCCTTTCAGTACACTTCCTCCAAATGATATCAACCCTACCCAATGCAATGCAACATACAATACATGACATGCTCTCTCATGGTTACCAGTACATATAATTAGTTCAGTTTACATGCATACTATCATCATGCTCAGTACATATATCAATCAATCAGTTAGTTCACAGAATTAGGGTCTAAGTAGTGCTTACCGACCCTACTGTATGTTCCTAATCAACTTGGGCAACCCGTGCAACCTTAGAAATAATTTCAGTAAAATGGGCTCACACGCCCATGTGCCCTACCCGTGTGATCCAACACACCCATGTGGCCTGCCTATGTGGGCCCATACGCCCGTGTGGGGCCACATGCCCGTATGGCCCACATAGCCCAAATTGGACTTGGCCGTGTGGATCACATGGCCTGGCCCAAAATCCCACACGCCCGTGTGGACTACCCGTGTAGGCCCACACGACCCAAAATAGTCTAGCCCATGTCTCGCACACGGCCTGTCTAGCCATCACATAGCCGTGTCTTGTACACACGGCCTGGCCTCATCGATCACATGTCCGTGTCAGGGCACATGGCCTACCACACGGGCAACCACATGCTTGTGTAGAGTTGATAGTGGGGTTTTTGGCTTTCGTTGAAACTTTGTTTTCTGCATTTTCGGGTACACACCTGGTTTTGATTGAAACTAAGATGAACCCCCAGCCTTTCAGAATAGAGTCTTGATCCTAGCGATACGATGCTACCAAAACATCAGAATAACCCCTAGTTAAAACTTAACATTCACAACTATAAACCACATAAATTCACTTACGGAAGTTGTCCACGAAACGCCAAAATAAGGAACAAAAGTGCAATTGCAATTGAGAAAGGAGCAAAATTGAAGGAAAAAAACGAAAAGAAAGATAGTTTTCGGTAAAAGGGAGAGGAAATCCCAATGGAAAAATTGGAAGAGTTTTGGAGAAGATAAAACGTCAAAAAGATGAGTTTTTTTTTTAAAAATTAACAAAAATTAAACTCTATCAGATTTTCCGAACTCCCCTACTACTACTCAATCTCAACTGTCTTCGTATTGTAATACATCTCAAACACTTACACGACATCAGTAACAAAAATAATTCCCTTCCCTGTGCAAGGATTTAAACACAAAACCTATTTCACACCAACACTCCACTTGTCCACCAAACCAGTAGGCCCATTCTGTTATAAACTTACCAACAATTAAACTTAAACCCTTTAAGCAAGGTTAAGGCTTTATTTAGAAAAATTCCAAAATTTAACCGAAGTAAGGCTTGAACTTGGGACCTCTCACACACGCCCAGAACACTTAACCACTGAAGTAGACAAATATTTGTGTCACACATACACAAAAACAAAAATAGAAACTTTGGAGCTTTACATGGACATTTGAAATTGGATCACATGGCCGTGTCCCAGATCGTGTCCTACCCCATGTAACTCTCGAACTTGTGTCACACGGCCAGCCACACGCCCCGTGTGACTAGCCCATGAAACTCCTTGACTTGTTTTCATTTAATCCTACAAGGGACACACGACCGTGTCACTTGGCTGTGTGTCACACACGGTTGAGGCACACACCTGTGTCTCTGCCCGTGTGGACAAAAATAGGCTATTTTCTAAGCCATTTTTCTTACCCAATTGGCATTCACCTATACCAAACTAAATAACATATCATAAGGCAATAATAGGCAATTTAAACCAATCTCAACCAAGCTTATTCTATGCTAATCCCATACCAAGAACTATAATGTTCATAACATCATAATTTGCCTATTCAAAGCATGCTAAGTTCATATTCACAAAACACTTAAATAGTTACCTCATATACACATTATCTTGCCTAAAATCACATGCATGCCATACCTCCAATTTCAATCATTTGGTATTCAAAAGCCAACTCACATTAAGCATCACTTATGCAATTATCAACCACATAACAAAAAGGCCATTTGCACACACACATATATACATCACTAGCATGCCAAAAGAAGCCAAGTCACATGACTATACATATAACCAAGCATTCACCATTTACAAGCATATTCAAATGGCTAAATCCATTACCAAACTATAGACCAAAATGACCATTACTCCTATACATGCCATATATCTAAAATGCACAAGTTCAAAGTACCAAAATGATAGCTGGATAGTGAGATACGATCTCCGATGACTTCTGAATCAAGCAAGCTTCCGAATCACTATAAAATATAGGAAAGAAAACAGAGTAAGCTATAAAGCTTAGTAAGCTCGTATAATATAGAATTAAACTTACCAATTATTCACAATTTATAAGTAAACATAGTAAATCCATTCAAATTGTCAAATGCCTAAACACATGAATACTTCAATAGGTTAGTCATGTCGTGTACATATAATCATCAAATCAATATGCATGAATTCAACAATCATTCAAGCTTCATGAACGTATATCTTCCATTTCATCCTTTAATATATCATATACATCAATTTTATGTAATTCATATAGCTCTTGTGCTATCTCATATCAACTCACACAATAAACTGTAACAGGATTATGCTCATTGAACCACTTAGAATATTGTTAGATACACGAATGGTACACATGAAGTGTACTAAATAGTAATTCATCAATTCCTGTACATATATGCTCTTTCGAGCTATAAACGGTAAGCTCCTCCTGAGCTGAGGTAACAGTAAGCTCAAATAAGTTGAAATATCGGTAAGCTCTTACGAGCTAAAATATCAGTAAGCTCATACGAGCTGTGGTGAGTCTGCAACACATGCAGTAATCTCAACCAAATAGTAACCCTAGTGACATGTCTCTTATATCCTACGAATTTCTAAGGTTCAAATGGGGCTCGATATTATTTGGACTTCATCATTTAGGCATTCAAATATCATATGATTTATTTTCTCAATTCACATAAATACATTTCAAATAAGTACATATCTAAATACTCAATTCTAACTACACGAACTTATCTCGTATAACATGGATGAAAATCGAGCTATCAATCCACCACTTTATCTTTCCCCTGATCTAATTCCGATCTTTGCTTTTTTTAATATATATATAATCAAATTTAACTCATTCAATTACCATTCTATTCAATTTAATCCAAAACACCTATTTTGGCAAAATTACAATTTTGCCCCTAATTTTTCAACTTCTTTACAATATAGTCCCTAAGCTCGTAAAATGAAATTCATTCAATTTTATCCCTACCCAAGCCTAGCCGAATATTAAACATGCTCATAACAGCTCATATATTTCAAAAATTCACACTTTTACCACACGATTTATCACATTTCTCAATTTAATCCCTAATTTGCAACTTTACTAAAAATCACTTTACAAATGTTATTTATCTAACAACAAGGTTGCATTTTCTATCATCAAACATCCAAATACACATAGATTCATAAATGGTAAAAACTTAAACCTTTAACAATTTTGCAAATTAGTCCCTGGGCTAGCTAGACTAGTTTACAACGATCTCAAAAATATAAAAATCATTAAAAACAGATTAAAATCCATACCTAATTGGACAAAACAAGGTTGGTCAAACCTAAGTCTTCCATGGATTCCTTTTATTCTTCTAAAATTGTTGGAAGAACATTAAAATATGATGACTTTTATTTTGTTTTATTTATTATAGCATTATTAACAAATTTACTTAATTAACCTTTTAATTTCAACCTAATTTCCAATAACGCCAAGCCAATATCTTCCACTAACTTATTAATGGGCTATTTACCATATAAGGACCTCTCTTGTAAAGTTCTATAACTATTAGGCACCTTTAGCTTATAAAACATAAATTTTACATTTTACGCGATTTAGTCCTTTTTATCATATTAAGCATCCAAACAGTAAAATTTCTTAACAAAATTTTCACACAATCATATCATCATGCCGTAGACATTAAAATAATAATAAAATAATTATTTTGACCTCAGATTTGTGGTTCCAAAACCACTCTTCTGATTTGACTAAAAATGAGCTATTGCAATAGATTTCAGGTTCATCCACGGGGGTTTTACCATTCATTTCTTAATATTTTAAAAATTTTTTAGGGGGTCAAGGTTACATTTGCTTTTACAATTGAAAAATAAATTTTGAAAAATAAATAGTCTGAATTAAAACTTATCAGATCTTGGATTCTGTGAGACGACTTAAAAAATGCTTCAAATCTTTTTTTCAATGGATTAAGCTATCAGGAATTACCGATTTTGTAAATATATTTAACAGAAAGAGTTTTGGTGTGTGGTGCAGATATGATTAGAATGAAATGGGATTAAAAAAAAGTTTAAATTAGTGAATAAGAGATGAAGTTAGTGGAGGAGGGAAGAAACATGAAAAAAATAAGGAAAAGATATCAGTTGGAGATTTTAGACGTGTGAAAGAAAGGAGAATGGTGTGAGTAAAATTGAAACCTTTCCCTAATTTGTTATTTCACCTATACCTTGAATCACTATTCAGTGGAGATAGCATAGAATGGTATGATGCATTTCCACCCTGAATAATCCCATAATGAATATGGCTGTAATAGCTTATTACAACCAACTAAATAATGGTTTGGTGATGGGCCCACTGAATTGGGCTGTAATGCATTACCATTACAACCAACCAAACAAAGTGTTAATTTAAGTAAAACATGTTGTCACTAAAACTAGAATCATAAATGAAATCTTGATTCTATAATTTGATTTACAAGATCTACTTTAAAAATAATTTATAATTTTTTATATTAGTAACCGATAAGAAAAAATTTCGCTAATGTGAATGGCTTTCACTTTTAAAGGGCGAAGAGCCCTTGTGATGAGGTCGAAGAAAAAGATTCTAGAAAGAGTGATAGAGAGAGCTGTTGGTTGAATGAGAGTGTGTGTAGGATTCACGTTCGCTATTTAGGTGAGGATGCTTATATATGAAATGTTAGAGATGCCATGTGTAAATGTTATGTTGGCGATAGGATCAATTTTTATCTCCTTATAAGGATAGAGATATGACCCTATAGAAAATAATTAGCATAAATTAATTAGAATTATTGCTAACATGATTTTATACCGAAATTTAATATTTTTTATTTAATGTGACATTATATTTCTTAAATGTATGATTTTTTTGATATTTTTAAAAGTATAATTTAGTTTATAATAATTTAAGGATAATTAATTTCCTTTATGTAAAAAGCATTCAATCTCTTGTGTGCCAAATAATCATCTTTAATTTAATGGTAAATAGAGTACATATTTGGTTGTTATATGTTTTAAATATTTGTAGCATTGTACTAATTTAATAGAATTGTATTTGAAATTTGGTTTACAAAAACTATAACATTCAAACAAAATATAATTTGAGTTAACATTTATGAAGAATAACATTCAAACAAATGAAATATTTTACTAATTGTTTGTTTTACAAAATATAATTTTTACAACATAGTTGTATAATAGTGTAACCTTCCCAACCCAGTCTAAAAGTTATATCCGAATTTCGAAGATTACATTAGCCACCAAAGTGACCCAATAAATTATCGAAGTTTTGGAAACAAACATTTTAAAAAATTTGTTAAATTTAGTAGAAAACTTATTTAAATATCAATTTATTATTCATCAAAACTTTAATTAAGATATAATAGTGGAAAAGTGATATGTGCTTTTATAATAAAAACTAGGGATTCATGCATAACTCATTAATAATCATATCTTGTTGTCCTAAAAATTAAATTAAGTGTCATGTAATATAAAAACTCAATTCCTAAGTTCCATGCCACAGTTCGAAATAAAATAATACAATCTTGAATAATAATAACAAAATAATGAGCCTAAAAGAACTTGATTAAATAAAAACCGAGCTAAGACCTTCCGGCTGCCGCGTCCGCGTCCTAACCAAGTGGGTTATCTGTAAAGATAAAAATTAAGGGGGAGTGAGCTATGACACTTAATGTGAGTTCTATCACAAATAAATCAGTGCCAAACAGTAATCCAAGCATATGTAATAACAATTTATAATACATTAGCAATCATATAGCATAGCAGAAATTGACATTTTATTCAAGCATGCTTATATGTGATGATGCAATACATAATAATTTCAGTTTAATAGTATAAATATGTCCTACCCCATCACTATGCTCCACAGTAAGAGTTCCTCGAAACTCTTATAGCCTAAAAACTCTAGTTTGTGGATAAACCACTAGTGTTGTAGGTTAATATATTGGTAGTAGTTGTGAGTACACAAGTTTATAAATAATAACTGATGATAAATTTGTGGATAAACCATTATTGTTTGCAATTAAAACTGCCAATATTTCCTCCTTTCAAAGTGTCCCACCCCATGCAATGTAGTAAGGCATGTTATTAATAGTACAATATAGAAACAATAGAGATGCATAACATGTACTCACTTTTAATAGTAGAAGTGGACATAAATTTTCATAATTTCAGTTTATCAATAACAGTAGGCATGTTGTTCATGCAATCAATAATACCGTAGTATGAGTAACAATGACATTCCAGCAACGATCCAAAGACAATAAAAAAGTTTCATTCGCATATCATGCATAAAAAGTAATAATCTAATCAACAAAATCATATATTGCACATTATTCAAATTATTAGGGACCTAATTGTAGGAGATAAAACTCTAAAAACAATTCACAGTTCATACAATGACTAAATTAAACAGTTTATAAAAATTCTAGGAAAAACTGTAAAATCTAAGATATAGGGGACACATGATCGTATGATTGGACCATATAGAGGGGGTACACGACCGTATGGCTAGGTTGTGTAACAGCCTAATGCAGTATGGAAAATGAAAATTCGATGAAAGAGAGACACGACTATGTGGTAGGCCATGTGTACGATACTAGGCCATGTGAGAAACGAATTTCCTAAGGTTTAGGGGGGACATAGCTGTGTGAAGGGTAGTATGGTCCATACGGGTGGCACACCAGTCAGTGTGACTGGCCGTGTGGCCCTATTCTAAGGAACGATTTGCCCCGATTCACTTTTAAGGAAACACATACCTATCACCAAAGTCTTAAGTGACGTCCCTCTCGTTGAAATTTGGTTTGGGGTACCTAACTTGGTTCTTTTAAACAAAATTTATGTAAGAATTAGAGATTATTTTCAAGATTTGTCAAGATTGTTGAAAGATTCGACAAGAATAAAAAAAAATCATGTAATCGGTTTACAAAATCAATGTAGTGAGATGTTCTATCATAATTTTGAGATTTAAACACCTGGTTTAAGATGAACTTACTGGTCTTGGCAAGATTAGAGATGCAATTGACAGTGTTACTCTAAACCAATAGGAAGAATGGTTATGTAACACCCTTAACTCGTATCCGTCGATGGAATATAGTTTCGAGATATTACTAGAGTTTATAAAACACTTTCAAATAAATCGAGTCAAATACTATTTTTTCCAATATAAGTCGTAACGTCCCTTAGTAGGGTCCTCGAGGCCTAAAACATGCATTAGAATCTATTAAGCACCAAATTGGGATCTCGGGGAATTTTTTGCAAAATCCCCAAAATTTTCTCACTATTAAGAGTAACACGCCCATGTGGTATGAGACATGCTTGTGTGGTCAGGCCGTATTGGTTCACACGCCCGTGTCCCTAACCCGTGTAACTCTCTGACTTGCAACTCATGAACAAATTGATGTCACACAGCTAAGGCACATGCCCGTGTGCTAGGCCGTGTGGTTAATTTGAATTTTCAAAACATAGATGCAGGATTCACACAGCCAAGAGAAATGCTCGTGTTCTAGGCTGTGTACCTTACTCGGTTGAGATACACACCCGTGTTTCTACCCGTATGCTCAATTCTGAGCATCCTGTTTCAAAAGATTAAGGTGCAGGGGACACACAGCCTAACTACACGCCCATGTACCCAGCCGTGTGTCACACACGGGTGGTTTAGGCACATGCCCGTGTGTCTGCCCGTGTAGAAAAAATAAAGCCATTTCCTAGCCTCATTTGTCACCCAAATTTACTATTTTCCTGCACTAAAACATACTAAATCCATTCCAAGCATTCAAATTAGACAATTTCTATCATTCAACATGGCATATCATTGCATGCATATATGTTGACAATCTTACCTTGATTCAATCCATGAGTTAAACATGATTTGATCAACTACTTAACGCATATATATAGCTACCATTGCATGACATTACATGTATATCAAAATAACCACCACTAGCCATTCCAATGGCTAGTTTACAAACATCATTACCAAGCATCAAGCCACTAAAGGTCAATTTGTCCAATACATGCCATTATACCAAAATGAATTTTACTATATGCACCAAAAATAACTAATAGATAATGTGACGATGCTCTAATGATCTCCAACCGTCACGAGCTTTCCAGCACTATAAAACAGGGGAAAAATAAAATGGAGTAAGCATTACATGCTTAGTAAGTTCGTATAACAGAATCCAAACTTACCAATCCCATTTATTAAATCTAAGCATACAATATCATATTTTCCATCCATTTGGAAAAATTGCCTAAACACATGCATCCAATCAAACATGTTAGTCACAAACATAACATATACATCATGTAAGGATAGATGAGCTCATCATGCAATATTCTTTTATGCCATTATTATTTCATCTCATATTTTTCATACCATGTCAAGAGTTGTGTTCGTTGAATCATTGAAATTCCGATGGATGCTCAAGTGGTACACTGGAGGTGTATGATTCAATAATTCATCAATTCTTTTTCAAGAGTACCCATTAAGGCACTTAATCAAGGAAAAACACTCTCAAGTCACATATCGTATAACAGGATTACCCGTCCAAGCTAAATCCTTTATATAACGTATGCTCAGAAGAGCTCAATTAGAATTACCAGTCCAGGCTAAACCTTAATCATAACGTATACTCGAGAGGTATTATATCAAGATTACTCGTCCGGGCTAAATCCCTTCTATGATGAGGTCAATAGGATTACTCGTTCGAGCTAAATTTGTCAGCAAAAAATGCAGGACCTCATCCATTTCAGGATAGTACGTATTCATCGGAATTCAATATTCAATCGGGACTTAATCCCTTTTTCACAATTTCAACATGTATTAAAATTTTCATTATAGCATTCAAATAATGTTCATCAATATAAGTCACACTCCATACAAACACAATATTCAATTAAACATATTTACATGCTCGATTAAGTTACACGAACTTACCTCGATACTTGTTCGCGTAATTAATCTACTAATCCGTAACATTTTCCTTTCCTCGATCTAACCTCGAATTTATGTTGTCTGGATCTATATAAATAATTCTAATCATCAATTTCTCAAATTTCATACTCATTTGGACTCAATTTACGTCTTAGAAAAAATTACCATTTTGCCCCTAACTTTTCCATAAATTCTAATTTCGTCCCTAAGCTCAGAAAATGAAACTTGTGCAATTTACTCCCTATTCCAAGCCTAACCAAAATCCTATTACAAAATTTACAGCACAAGTATTCATAAAAATTCAGCATTTTTTTCTTCAATATCACAACTTTGCATTTTAAATCCTAAATCATGTTTTCATTAAAAATCACTTCGTAAAAATTGTTTATCTATTAACAACCTTTCATATTCTACCATAAATTTTTAATTTTCAGCATATACATCCATGACCATTTTTGATACTTTTATAACTTTTCAAATTAATCCCCCAAATAAATAGATTAGATTATCCCAATTTCAAAAATTTCAAAAATATCAAAAATTACCAAAAACAGGACAAGAAAACTTACCCAATTAAGCCATGAAATTTTCTTCTCTCTCTCCTAGGGTTTCCATGTATATTTTTTGGAAGATGATAAGAGAATAAGATGATATTTCCTTTATCATCTTTTAATTACTTTAATTATATCTATTTCCAATTTAGTCCTTACCCATTTTCTAAATTTCCATGAACGAGTCACAAAAATATCTACATACTTTTCTTCATGGTCTAATTACCAAATAAAGACCTCAGTATTTGAATTCCATAGCTATTTACTCCTTATAGCTACTAGAATTCAACTTTTACCTTTTATGCAATTTAGTCCTTCTTGTAATTAAGCACAAAATTAGTAAAATTTTCTTATCAGAATTTTCACATGACATTTCTAACATAATACAGACCATATAATAAAATAAAAATAAATTTTATTTTCGGATCGGATTTGTGGTCCCAAAACTACTATTCCTATCTCACTAGAATTGGGCTGTTACAACTCTCTCCCTTAAGGATTTTCGTCCTCGAAAATCTTACCAGTAAAGAGGTTTGGCTATTGCTTTCTAATGGTATCCTCCAGCTCCAAGGTAACCTCCTCTAAATCATGTCGTTGCCAAAGAACTTTTACTAATGCTACATTTTTATTTCGTAACTCTTTTGTTTCACGTGTCGGGATTTTTATTGGTTCCTCATTGTAATCATGTCGGGCTGTATCTCAAATACTGTCAGAGAAATAACATGCGAAGGATTCAATCGATACCATCGTAACATAGACACATGAAAAACACTAAGAATCCAATCAAGTTCTTGTGGTAAAGCTAACCGATATGCAATAGGTCCACTTCTCTCTGTGATCTCTTATGGCCCAAGGAACTGTGGACTCAGTTTTCCTTTACGACAAAACAGAAGAACTTCTTCCAAGGTGATACTTTCAAGAATACCTTATCACCAACCTGAAACTCTATTTCTTTTCGTTTAAGATCAATATAGGACTTTTAATGATCAAAGGCTACTTTCAAACTGTCCTGAAATTACTTTCACCTTTTCCTCGGTCTCACGAACTAAGTCAACTCCGTGTAACTTTTTCTTACTGAGTTCTATCTAATACAATGGAGTTCTTCATTTGCAACCATACAAAGCTTTATACAGTGCCATTTTTTTATGCTAGACTGATAACTGTTATTGTAAGCAAATTATACCAAAGGCAAATATTTTTCCCACTTACCTTCAAACTCAAGTATACAACACCGAAGCATATCTTCTAAAATCTATATTACTCATTCAGATTGGCCATCAGTTTGAGGATAGAATGCAGTACTGAAATGTAGTTGTGTACCTAGAGCTTCTTGCAATTTGCTCCAAAATCGAGATGTAAACCAAGGGTCTCTACCTGAAATAATGGAGACAAGTACTCCATGCAATCTAACAATCTCAAAAACATATAATTTAGTCAATCTATCCAAGGAAAAATCCATACGTACCGGAATAAAGTGTGCAGACTTTGTTAACCGATCAACAATCACCCAAATGGCATCTTTCTTCTTTGGAGACAAGGGTAATCCCGATACAAAGTCCATAGTAATTCTTTCCCATTTCCATTCTAGTATCATAATTGGCTGCATTAACCTAGAAGGCAACTGATGTTCAACTTTTACTTGCTGACATACCAAACATTTAGATACAAACTCAGAAATATCCTATTTCATTCTTGGCCACCAATACATCTTTTTTAGATAATTATACATTTTATTACTACCAGGATGAATAGACAGGTTACCATTATGAGCTTCATTCAAAATTCTCTGTATTAATTCTGGATTTTTTAGTTCACATTTCTACGTTTGAATAGCAAACGACCATCAGTCCCGATCTGAAATTCTGAGTCGAGAGTCGATTCACTGTGTATTCGCTTTGCTTGTAACTTATCATCATCTTTCTAAACTTAAGAAATCTACTGTAAAAACATCGGTCTAGTGGTAGAATATGAGAGTTTAAAGTGTGGTAAACACCTTTTTCTAGGTGATTTTTCATGAAAGTCCCTAATAGGGACTAAATTGAAAAAGTGTTAAAATGTTTAGTAAAAGTGTGAATTTATGAGAAATGAGGACTTTTATGGACACTAGTAAGTGTCGGCTAGGCTTGGGTAGCTAAAAGAATAAATACATTTCATTATACTAGCCTAGGGACTATTTTGTAAATATGTAAAAGTTTAGGGGCAAAATTATAAATTTTTCCAAAGTATGAATTTTGGGGTAGTTAGCCAATGTGAGTACTAAGTAAGTTAAATTTGTCGATTTAGATCAAGAAACATGAAGCCTGGACCGAAATTAGGAGAAAAGCAAGGTAGCAGGTTGAATTAAGAACTCACCCATATGTTGGAATTGAGGTAGGTTGTGTGTAATAATCTAGCTTATTTTTTATGAATATTTAATATGATGATTTTCTATGAATCCATGAAGTTTTATGAGGCTTATTGCTAAGCCAATGTATGAGATAGTAAAATTTCATGAAATTTATCGATATGTATTATTATCAAGAATTGAGAGAAGCATGAAAGAAGGGTTACACATAAGTATCAAAGATACGAAGGACTGTAATCATGTCATGAGCATTATAGGTCTCGTATAAGACCATGTCTGGGACATGGCATTGGTATCAAACAAGGATCTCATGTAAGACCATTTCTGGGACATGGCATTGGCATCCATAAGAGGTCTTGTATAAGACCATGTCTGGGACATGGCGTCGGCACCGAGATGAGACATAAATCCCCTATAAGACCATGTTTGGGACATCGCTTGCGCATATAAGAGATAGATCTTGTATAAGACCATGTCTGGGACATGTCATCGACATCGATATGAGATCTCGTGTAAGACCATATGGAATATGGCTTCAGCATCAGTTCCGGTGGCACCTTGCCATGCGAATGACACTACGGGTATCCTTTAGTATTCTAAGCGTGTTAATAGAGAATGTATCTAAGTTGTTTAGCTAACAAGGGAGTTTAAAGTTTTATGATGAGTGATACAGGTACATTTGAGTAAGTCATGAGAAAATAAAATGATATTTCCTTTATCATCTTTTAATTAATTTAATTATATCTATTTCAAATTTAGTCCTTACCCATTTTCTAAATTTCCATGGATAAGTCACCAAAATATCTACATACTTTTCTTAATGGTCTAATTACCCAATAAGGACCTCAAATTTTGAATTCCATAGCTATTTACTCCTTATGGCTACTAGAATTCAACTTTTAACTTTTATGCAATTTAGTCCTTCTCGTAATTAAGCACAAAATCAACAAAATTTTCTTATTAGAATTTTCACATGACATTTCTAACATAATACGGACCATATAATAAAATAAAAATAAATTTTATTTTCGGATCGAAGTTGTGGTCCTGAAACCACTATTTCGATCTCACTGAAATTGGGTTATTACAGGTTGAATAGAGATTCATTTCAAATTCAGGATCAAAATTAAATTTCAACAATGAAAGAAAAATATTTTGTAAAGAAGAAGATGAAAAAGAATAGAGGAAAGAAGTAGGGAGAAAGGAGGAAAATTTCAGTCTAATTAGGAAAAGAAACTAAAGTTCAATTGTGTTTAGGCAAAAGGATTAAATAGTTAGGATTTTCAGATTTTAAAGGGATTGATTGGGTAATTATTCCTTTCCGCAAATAACAAAAGAAATGGGGTGAGATTGGATCAAAATCCAATGAGAAGAGTGAATGCTTAACCAATTGAGCTATTATCCATACTTGACATGTTTTTACGCTAATTAATATACATTCTAGTATAGTTTTGATCATAGGTTGCTGAAAGAAAAAGAAAAGAAAATGGGGAAGGAGTTTGGTTTGAACCTTAGATTTCTAAAGGAATGCACTAACTACTTAACTATCAAACTAAGGACATTTCCTAGTTATTTATTTAATCTAAACCTATATATTTTAGGGTGTTACAAATAGTAATACAAAAACTATACCATTCAAACAAATGTTTAAACTTTTTTTTTTGATAAAAAAATGTTTAATATTAAATGAAATATTTGAAGATAAAAATTTAAGTTAATGTTTATGAATAATAACATAGTTTGAAAAAGTTAATATGAAATTAGATAGTAAATTCCCTACAATGATTTCTCTTTTTAATAATAATTATAAAAATTTTATGATCATAAAAGGTATTATTAAAATTAAAAGAAACTATATAGAGTTAAAAGATTTAGAAATGAATTGAAAGCATTGTGTACAAAGTATCTAAAATTGGTTGGTGAATAATTTACTAGTTGCAAAATATTAAATATATCTTTTCATAGATCTCTTATGGTAAAGTAGGCATGATTGAAATGGAATTAGAATCGGGTTTAGAAAATTATTTAATTGAGAAATTAATTTATTCAAAGTAATTTATGATGTTTATTTTGAGAAATATAAAAACATGTATTATATTGAATTAAATTATAAACTGCTGGGTTAAAAGTCGAGGAAGCACGTATGACCCGAATCCGCATCATAATACATATGAGGGGAAGCACATCCTATTAGCCCCCTCTCTCCTAGTAGGACTAAAATTTTGTTTTTCTATTGAAATAAACTTTTACTTAATCAATAAGGGTTTCACTTCTTCTCCCTATAAATAGATGGCACTGATAGGCCTAAACATACAACTTTGAGATGTTGTTATTTTACCCGAAAATAGTGAGACTTTATTTTCTAAGTATTAATTCTATTTTCTAGAATAACAATTCTTCTAGTTTCTATTTAGAGACAATTTTGCTATCACAATGAAAGTAAAGTAAACAATATTTGGTTCTGTGTTTGATTCGAATTTGTTGGAGCCCACATTTGAAGTAGTTCGTGGTATGAGAATAGCGGTGAAGGTCGTTCAATTAAAAGTCAAGAATAATAAGGATTTGTCCAATTGAAAAAGTAGGTGCAATTTCGGTAAAGGGTTTATTGCTATAAATATCAGAAACTAGTTCGATTTCAAATTTTTTATTTTTTGTTGTGCAAGAAAACATTTTCAAATCGGTTTTTTTCTAACAATTTGTATTAGAGCCAGGTTGTGCTATGTTTATAGTATAAATTGATACCAAAATTTTCCTCTCTTCTTCCTGTGTGGTTAATTTTAATAAGATGTGACATTCTTGTAATCATATGCATGTTTAGGGAAATGTATGTGAATGAATGTATGTTATTATTTTATTATTATGTATGATCAAGTAATTTTGTCAAAGTTGTGATTCCTAGAAAATTAAATATAATTTTATTAATTTCTAAGGTATATATAAATTAGATCGTGGACTACCATCTCCACGTAGGGTTTAATTTTATTATTTTAGAATAAATTACGTGAGCTGGAAATGGACATAGAATTTATGTAACCTATTTTTCAACAGAACTAGAAGAATCGAGATACATCGAGGCCAATCGAGATAAACTCGACCAAGCCAAATCGGTAATAGACTGATGGTAGTCTGATAGTAGGAGGTTGCTGGTGGTCCGACGGTGATGTTTAACGACAAGGGCTACTGAAGAGGGTCGATGGCAGTGGCCTACGACGATGACCGACTATGGTGGTCTAGTAGTGGCTGACGACGGTGGTTGATAGTGATGCGATGATGACTCGTAACAGCCCGATGGTGGCCAGCGATGACAACAACATAGAAACAAGGGGGAGAAGGAGAACAGAATTGATACCATAGCAGAAGCTCATAATGGAAAAAGAAGAATGCCCTAAGTTATCATTATCCGTTGAACCATTCAGAATTAAAAAGGATACTCAGATTATAACACACATCATACAATGCCAACGTCCTAAACGTGGTCTTACATGCAATCACATATCGATACCACATCGGCATAAAGCCTACTAGGTGTAAAGCCTATTATAATACATCGGCTTATAGCCGGCTAGGCTCAAAGCCTAATATATTACACCGGCACGAAGCATGCTAGGCATAAAGCCTGATATAATTCATCGGCCCGAAGCCTGCTAGGCATAAAGCCCGAATATCACTGGTACAAAGTCAGTCTTACACATAATTCATATATCAGAAATCCTAATTATTCCTTAAGGTTTACACGGAGCTTTTCGGACGTCGAATCTTAGTCGAATCGAATCGTAAACTTAGTTCCCAAGTGTACACATATTTGGCTATCATTTATACATTCTCTAATATATCAATTTAGCACATGTAACTTATTTTTATTTAAAAATAACTATGTTTATTTGCTTATAAACTTACCTCAGACAACGGTAATAGGAACAAAACGATTAATCGATGATTTTAGTTTTCCTCCGATCCACATTCGATTTCTTTGGTTCTTGATCTAAATGTATTAAAAATAAACTAATTCAATATAATTTCATTCAATTTAGTCCAAAAACACATAAATGGGAAAATTATTATTTTACCCCTAACATTTCATACATTTTACAATTTAGTCCAATTTGCATAAAACACAAAACATACAAAATTTATAGCCCAATACATGGGTAAATGATATCCTCTCAATTCATAAATAATAAGAAGTGTAATTTGAGCCATATATATGACCTTAAGAGCCAAAATAGGCCTAAAAAAAGAACAATTTATTTGGTGAGTGTGTAAGCCATCATTTGCAAGCATAAGAACACAAGAATGGCTACGGTGTTGCAACACGAAGTGTCGATGTCGCATTATAGTAAGCAGGGCACTCTAAAGGAGCAAATTACCTTCAGTGTCGCAACATAGCTATGTAATCAAGCCTCAACTCGTAAATTGCCATAAGTGTTGCGCCACTGCCAGAAGGTGTCGGGACAACGCCTTGACAAGAGGAATTAATGAGCCGAGGGCATTTTGGTCTGTTCAACAAACTTTAGTGCAAAAACGTCTGTCGAATTATGTCAACGGACGATGACCAACCCTAGGCCTATAAATAGAAAACTCTAAACACTTCATAAACAATTTTTATTCAAGGTTTAGATTACGATTTTCAATTAGTTTTATTTTCAGTTTCTCTTTAGTTATTTCGTACTTAAGTTTATTTTCATTTGTAATTCTAATTTTAGTTTTTATTTTTATTACTTATGGAACTCGATTTGTGGATTCATAAACTCTTCATAGATTGTTGTTTACATGATTATCAATAGATATCAAGATTCTTCTTAAACTCTACTCTTGATCTATTATTTATGTTTATATTTTCAATCAATTTTATGATCTTTATTAAATCCATGGGGAAATAACCTTTTAACAGAAGATTAACGAGTGGACATGGGAATGATTAACTTCTATGTAGGGTTTCTTAGTAGATCAAATGATTGGGATAGGAAGAACTTAAAAACCTAGGCCTAACAACCTTAGGAAGTCATATAGGTAGGAATAAACCCAAAATTGGTATTACCTATCCGTGAACACCCTACCCCAATCCGGTTTGGACTATGAGGTCGAGATATAAGTAGTTTTTACTGACTCATTAGTTTTAGGGAAAGACCGAGATATCCTGCTAGGTTAATGACTAGTTGATTTGATAGAACCTAAAATAGGAGTTAGTCATGACCATCAAAGTGAGTTAGTCTTCTGTTCTTCAAATTGATAAAATCTATAATTTGTTTTCCCATCTTTATTTTTATGCTTTTTGATTATTTCAATAAATATGATTTTCCATCACCTTAGGATTCATCATAATATAGTTTAATTAAATTATTAATTAGATCTATTAATGTAGGAATTAGAATTAGTTTAGTCTTGCCTCCCATGGGTATGATCCTCGAAGAACTCTAGTACTTCGTTGTATAAATCTATTTTACAACCTGACTCGTATACTTGTGAAAACCACCTAACGATTATATTTGGTTGCAAGATTTACATTCTAGATGTTAGTATGCCCGAAAGTGATCAAGTTGTTGGCATCATTGCCGAGGGGCAATGCCTGTAGATTAATTTTTAATTTTTTTCATTTAATAGGATAGTTAGTAATTGTTTTTTAAAAATTATAGATACAATTTTTAATTCCTATTTTTATTCACTTTTATTTTCAACTGCTAACATTTTTCTTTTCTTTAAAGATCTCATTGCATACCCCGGAGGAGAAAGATACCAGTTCAGCCAATAATTGTGAGTAATTTGGTAGTATCATTTATTTATGGATGAATTCAATTATATGTGGTCTGATGATGAAATGAAATACGATGGTGAAATATAAGAAGAGGGAGTATGCGAAGAATGGGAGATTATGGAAAATCAAATATTGTTAATGATAGAGTTGAGCCAATAAAGGAATGAATCCTCAACAAACCAATGGAACAATGACTAGAGTGTTGATATAGTCGAACACAACCATGAGTTTGCCAGCATTCACAGCAATATTGAATACAACCCTTTGAAAAATAAGAAGGAGCAACCAACAACAATAGCAGTCCGTTGAGGTAAAGTCTTGAGAAGCCTAGCTAACCTTATTTTAGATGAAAATAAAAAAGATGCCAATGATTCTCAAGAAGATATTACTCCAAAGGATTATGCCAAAACAGAGTCAAAACTAGTAGTTGAATTGGCAACTGAACCTAAAAATGTGCCAAACACTGAACTTGTCCTCATAAAGATACCATTCTCCTCACGGTTAGACAACAACAACAAAGGGATGAATCAGAATGTGTAAGTTTGCTAAAATTATTCAAATCACTTAATATTAAACTACCCCCATCGAACTAAAGGAAAAAAATTCCTAAATATTCAAAGCCTTTAAAAGAGATAATGGATAGGTGTTAGAAAGTTGAAAAGGGAAACCAAAACAACATCAACACATCCTGTGGAGTGATAATCACTAATCCAATACCATAAAAAATGAAAGACCTGAGAAGTTTTACGATTCTAATAGAAATAAGGGACATACACTTGGGTAAGGCCTTATGTGACCTAGGAGCCAATATTAATATGATGCCCTTATCAATATATAAGAAACTCTTGTTAGGGAACTTAAAAACACCTAATTTATACTACATCAAGATGACAAATCTTTGGTTCAACTGAAAGGGGTGCTTGAAGATGTGTTGGTTAAGTCGCGTAGATTTACCAATCCAATGGACTTTGTAATTCTAGGTTTTCAAGCAGACCGTGAGATCCCCATTTTGCTAGGGAGACCCTTCTTAGCCACCTCGGGGTCCACTATTGACTTAGAGAGAAATGAACTAAAAATAAAAATCAATGGTGAAATCAAAACATTTAAATGTGGTGACTTACAAAATAAATGGTATAAGGAAAATTTAAGGAAACCATGCTATAAAGTATTTATAAATTTCTCTAATAACCTTGATTTAGGAAGGGTATTTTCTATGATTGATGTAGGATGAAAAGGAAATTTCGAGAGCGGGACAAATGGAGTAACTTGGAGTGGTATGATGGACATTGGAAAATTTTAGACAGAAAACTAAAAGACAAAACATCCCAATGTAGTTAACAGAGCTAACGGACGAATTCGATACTAACACCTAATCTTTCTTAGACTGGTTTAATTTTTGTAAAGTGTTACATTTTAATAGACTTGCATGTTAGTAATAGGAGAGGAAAAAGATAAAATAGGTAGGTTAAGAATTAATTTTCTCTAAATTACTTAGAATTAAGATATATATGGACCGAGCACCTCAAAATTCAAGAGAAAAGGGCCAAACGGATTAATGTCACAACACGACACCTCTGTGTCACAATACCAAATCCAAAATAAAAAAACAATTAAAAAATAGGTTGATTTTGCGACATAGGTACCCTTGTTTCACAACATCAATAACAGTAGCCCCAACTTCTAAAATTTCAAGGTGTGTTGTGACATCGGTAGACTATAGGGGTCTCATGACATAGAACCCTATGTCGTGACATCGCTGCGAATTTTTGCACGGTTGACTCAACCTGTTATGCAACCTGGTAGCCAAATATCCATTTTTAACTGATTTCTAACCTAAAATACTATTTCTTTTTCAATTAAAACACATCTAGTAACAATCCTAATCGCTTTTAACTCTATAACATTCAAACCCTCTCAAACCTTTTACATCTTCAAAACCCTATTTTCATTGCTTCTTCTTTTCTTCTTTTAATTACATTCTCTATTCCATTTATTTTGCTTTTACTTTTCTCTTTTTTAGGTACAAACTCCACATTAATAACCACTTTCCAACAAACCTTCACAAGGAACAACAAACATTCAAAACACTAAGGTTAAGGGTTCCTTTTCAAGTTTTATTGTTACATTGCATCATCGGATTAGGAAACATATTGCTTGAATCTTTAGTTCATCTAGTCAAATATTTTTTTAAAATGGACCCTGGGAAAACTAGAAGAACCAATGGACAAGAAACACCAGTGGTCGCAAAACCCTCGAATTTTCCAAACCCGAACTTGGAAATAATTTTCTTAGACCTTTAAGGAAAAATGTTCATACAAGAAACATGTTTCGAACCATTGATGGTCTGGTGCAAAGAAATTTGTGCATTCATTCGGTATCATAGGTGGGAATGTTTTTGTATGACTGCTAAAGTCACCACTATAATATTGATAGTACAAGAGTTTTATGTATCATTTAAGGATCGGGAGTCTAGGCGACCTTATGATACCATTTGGGAAAATTTATCAATACAGGGCAAAGATGTGCATGTCACCCCAAGGGAAATTTGTGAGTTCTATAATGCTCTATATTATAAATCTGATTTTTTTGAAAATAGTAATTGAGAATATCTTAAGGACATTAATATGGATAACATTATAAATTACTTGACAAACGGTCGAGCTGAAAGGAAGCACCATCCCAGCACTGATAATCCCAATTCTTTCAATCAAGCGATTATGTTTCCTATGGTAAAAATCTTGATGCAAATTCTATGCACCCAAATTGCGTTAGCTCTAAACATATCTAACGTAAATACATTTTGATCGATTTTATTGTATGTTGTTTTATAGAAAAATAGTATGTATTGGGATGTGGATTTACCACTATATGAATAGGTGTATTAGTGGCCAAAAAGTTGGGGTTTTCTTCCTCCACTTAATGACGACCCCATGTAAAAAGGCTAGAGTTCCAATGACCACAACAAAGAAGTTTTTGAAGTCATCTAAGAGTCTCATAGTAGATTCACTATACACACAGATATAGAGCTTCAAAGAAAGCAAATAGAGGATTGGAACAAATGTTGAAAACAAAATATGGATGTCCCAGCTTCATTAAAATGGAAAACAACCTTAACATCCCGGAGAGATTTAGAGGGAAACAACATCTCGGATATGGAATGGATGAAAAGATGGATGCAAGAGATGGGCCCAGTCAGACAAGAGTTCGCAAGGCAAAATGGTATGTGAATACCAAATTTTCCACCAAAAAAATATAACCCAATGTACTTCCATCAAAGATATGGGGAGCAAGGAAGTGATGACGAAGAAGATGATGATGATAAGGAAGATGATACAGAACGTGACTCTCAAGAGGAGGAGGATAACAACTATGAGGCAACATTTCAGCTGCAAAGAACCACGCAGAAAGGGACAGTCATCTGCAGCCCAACCCAGTATACATATTCGTCGAGTGAAGGCTCCTATCGAGGCCATATCTCAAGCAAAAGGAAAGCTTCTGTAACACCCCAAACCCGGCTTAAACGTTATAGCTGAATCTGGCGGCATCACATGAGAGTGTTTTTTGGAAAACTGTTTCAATTATAAAAGCTTGTTCAGATTATTATCTTTCCTTAGCCATAAATTATGTATTGGTTGATTCACTTGAAAACATTTTTTTTCGCAGAAGTTTTAAAACCGTTTATTCATACAAAAATATTTAATTTAGTTTTAAAAAGCATTTGTGGTGTCGCAGTTTATAAATCAATAAAAATAACAGTTTAAAATCAGAAAATAAAAATCAAAACAATCCAAAGGTCCATATTGCATAAAAATTCCCAAAAATAAATAATAAATAAACTAGAATGAAAACTATAAACCATGAAATCAAAACATAGCTAGCAGTGGTCACCATCGAGCCCTCCACTGCACTAAATCATCTACTGCTGGGGATTACCTGACAGATAAAACAAATGAAGGGGTGAGTTTTTGCAAACTCATTGTGTACATCCCTGCAGTAAAGCATGTATACATACAGATTACAGAAATAGACAACAATCATAATTCGGCCTGAGCCCTTAACGGATACGATGTAGGCCTTAACCCACTCAGAACAGAATCAGAATGTAATAGGGCTCTCAAGCCCAAACAGATACAAAATCAGATATAATCAGGCCTTAGCCCTCACAGATATCACATGCAAATCAGATCCGAACAAGACATGCCCACTAACCTTGCACACCATTTCCATCCAACTTTACACACCATGTGGGGATAAAATCGACCCACCCAGCCCTACACACCAAGTATGAGGATAAAATCAACCCATCCAGCCCTACACACCAAGCCGTACCATGTTACGACACATATCAGTAATATGCAGCAAAACTGCCAAATAACAGGCTAATAGCCTTTCAGACTTCCTTCACTTCAACAATAAACCTAACCCAATGCAATGCAACATAACATCATGGCATGCTTTAATGTAGATAAACAGATTATACAGACATATCAGAACAGAATTAGTACACATGCTACTTGTACATGCTATCACATACATCTCATTATCACATCACAGAAATAGGGGTCTAAGTAACGCTTACCGACCCTACAACAGGTCACAGTCGACTTGGGCAACTCGTGCAACCTTACAGAACATTTTAGAAAAATAGCCTGGCCCAAAACCCCACACGTCTATGTGGATCACCCGTGTGGACCCACGTGCCCGTGTGGCCCACACTGCCTAATTGGCCTAGCCCGTGCCTTGCATACAGCCTAGCCAGCCTCACACGGTCGTGTCCGTCTCTCCAGTGTCGAGCGCACACGACCTGGTTCGTAGATCATATGGCCGTGTCTCGCCAAACGGCCTCCATAGGGTAGTCCACACGTCCGTGTGGCATTGATATTTTTATTTTTGATTTTCACCGAAACATGATTTCTGTGCAATCGGAGTACACACCTGGTTCGTTTTGAAGCGTAAACACTCCCGAGCACCCCAGAACCTATATTTGACAAACCTGAGTCTAAAAATCAGTCACTCATATCGAATTGTTATGAAACGATAAATCCTAAAACCAGCGATAGCCTTACCTTTAATGACAATGATGATTCCTCGTTAATTAGAACGTCGTCTAGTAGTTCCCCAAATTTAGGTTGTCTCCTAAACAGTAAATTAAATCCCTCTTAATCGATAAACCAAAAAGCATTAAGGTTTATCAAAAGATTAAAACTTACCGAACAGAGAGAAACAATCGACGCACCACAGAAACGAGTTGGAATCAGAATAAATCAAAAAGAAATGATGAAGAAAAGGGGAATTTCGGTAGCCAAAGAGGGAAGAAAAAGTGTAGAAAACGGCAAAGAGTCTTAGAACGAGGGAAATTTTCGGTAATGGAAAGAGGATAGAATCTTGATAACTTCCTAATCCCCCAAATCGCTCTCCCACTTCCTACTCAAAATCCACCACTCAGAAACCCGATTAATTCAAACTCTTACTCGACATCATCAACAAAAATAAATCATTTGCCCACGTAGAGGTTCAAACCCAAGACCTCTAGCATACCAACACTTCACTTAACCACTAGACCAGCAGTCCCATTTTGATATATGCTTACAAACAAATATTTTTAAGCTTAATAACCAAGGGTCAGGCTTCAATTAAACAAAAACCAAAATTTAGCCCAAGTATTGGCTTGAACTTGGGACCTCCCCAAACACACCCAGACCACACAACCACTAAAGTAGACATAAAGTTGTGTCAAATTATTGCATATACACATTTAGAAAATTTTTATGCCACAAATTCACAAAAGCCAGAGAAGGAAATTTAAGGCGTTACAGCTTCGATGGAGGGGGAAAACTGCCCCATTTTATGATTAAAAACTCTTTTTAATTTCTTCTTTTGGGATTGTAAAATAATTAACTTGGATGATTTTTGTTTGTTTTAATTTTAGAATAAGAATAGACTAACGATATATATTGTGTTCTAAATTTTCTATGTAGGAGCCCAACGCAAAAGAAGCACTACAATTATGAGCTTAACGAACAAAGAAGGAGGAGCCCACAATAAGGTTTGGACAATGTCAAGATCAATCAAGTTACTTCGTTCCTTATATATTTGAAGGTTTCACATTAAGGGAAATATGCTATCTAAAGTGTGGGTGGGTAACATAGGAAGTTTACTTTTTATATTTTTATGCTTTTTTCTTTTATTTCTCTTGTCCAAAGTGTGCTTGAGCTTGTAGAAATAAATTGGTTAGGATTATGCATGTAGGTTGATTATATTTTCTATAAATTTGACATGATAGTAAATGATTTAAAATTTTAAATTATTAGTCTACTAAGTTTTATATATTACACTATAAATAGGTAAGTAATTGAAAATACCAAATGACAAAGAGAATATAGGGAAACGAGCATACTAGTATGAATGATAAATGGTTAGACTTGTGATTGCTTCATTAATTAAATTTTTAAATATTGAAATATCTAGGGATGACCTAAGGCATTATTTGGTATGACTTAGAGCCAAAAAGCCAACCTTATTCATCAATCTTTAGTACCCATATCTGAGCTAGAAAACCATTCTTGATGAACCTTCATACAAAACCCGAAACCTAAACTCAAGTTGTACTTACACTTTTTCTTTGGTCCCTAAACCACACAAGCTTAGATGTCGGGTCATACATAATGAGGGATAAGTAGAGACATAACAGTGGTTTTATAAAATCAAAGCAAAATAGAAAGAAACAATGTGATCTAGTATCAGAGCGAAATATGAAGAAACAATGTGATCTAGTGATTAGAGGTTAAGATAAACATGTGAAAATTTAAAAAAATTCAGAAAAAGTCAAAATGAGTAGAAAAAGTACTTGAACAGTGAAAAAGCATTGTGGGTGAGAAGGTATTAAACAAGTTAAAGGTGACCCAAAAACAAAGTCACAAAACTCGAAAACTCAATCATTAGTGCACAAAAACAAGTAAGCTTGTAGTTGCTAATATTACATTATGACTTCCTATATGGATAAATAAGGAAGGTGAGAGATGGAGAGATAAGGCAGTGAGTAGGAAAAGGTTAGTAAAGGGGGCGAATAGGGGACAATATGATATGCCAAACTAATTTCATGTTTGAAGCTATTTTAATGCTCATTGCTCTTGAATTCCATACCAACCTTAAGCGTCAGAATGTTACAAGCTAAAACGTCTCATGTGACCTAGGTAAATCTATTTGCGAACAGACATTGTATTGAGTAATTGCAATGATAATTGTTTGTATTCTGCTAGGATAATCAAATTACATATTACAAAGTATATAAGAAACAAGGTCCTCAAATACATTGTATTTGAGGACCTTATTGCTTATATACTTTGTAATATACTGAACTTAGGTGTTTGAAATTTAGAGTGGTAAGTCGTGTACATATTATGCCAAAATTACATGTATTTATGATTATCCCTAGTTACGTTGTTCCGAAACTTATCTTTACTTAAGAGTCATGTTTTATATTTTTCACTTTTATGTTTTCTTAATTAAAGATAAGCAATGAGTTAAGTGTGGGGGAGTTTGATCTACCACAATTTATTGTAGCAGATTAAACCATTTTTCATACTTAAGGAGCTCGTATAAAAGCAATTTAGTTATGTTTTTACTTATTTTTCAGTTTTAGTTCATAAATAATAAGAAGTGTAGTTTGAATCATTTATATGACCTTAAGGGCCTAAAGGAAGGCTAATTTATTTAGTAAGTGTGTAGGACATCATTCATAGGCATAAGAACATGAGACTGGCCGCAATGTTGCAACACGGAGTGTCAATGTCATAACATAGTGAGTAGAGCACTCTAAAGGAGCAAACTACCTTCAATGTCACAACATAGCCAGAGGTTGTCGCGACACAGCTATGTTATCAAGTCTCAACTCATAAATTATCATTAGTGTCGTGAAACAGGGCAAAAGGCATTGGCACATAGGCCAGAGGGTGTCACGACACTGCCTTAACGAGAGGAATTAATGAGCCAAGGGCGTTTTGGTCTGCACAATAAACTTTAATGCAAAAGCGTCAATCGAATTAGGTTAACAGACGATGACCAACCCTAAGCCTATAAATAGAAAACTCTAAACACTTCATAAACAGTTTTTATTCAAGGTTTAGGTTATGATTTTCAATTAGTTTTATTTTCAGTTTCTCTTTAGCTATTTTGTACTTAAGTTTATTTTCATTTGTAATTCTACTTTAGTTTTTATTTTTATTCCGCATGGAACTCGATTTGTGGATTCATAAACTCTTTATAGATTGTTGTTTACACGATTATCAATATATATAAAGATTCTTTTTAAACTCTATTTTTGATCTATTATTTATGTTTATATTTTCAATCAATTTTATGATCTTTATTAAATCCATGGGGAACTAACCTTTTAACAGAAGATTAATGAGTGGATGTGGGAATGATTAACTTCTATGTAGGGTTTCTTAGAGGATCAGATGATTGGGATACAAAGAACTTAAAACCCTAGGCCTAATAACCTTAGGAAGTCATATAGGTAGGAATAAACCCAAAATTGGTATTGCCTATCCGTGAACACCCTACCCCAATCCGGTTTAGACTATGAGGTCGAGAGATAAGTAGTTCTTGCCGACTCACTAGTTTTGGGGAAAGATCGAGATATCCTGCTAGGTTAATGACTAGTTGATTGGATAGAACTTGAAATAGGATTTAGTCATGACCAAGAAGCGAGTTAGTCTTCTGTCATTAGAATTGATAAAATCTACAATTTGTTTTCCCTTCTTTATTTTTATGCTTTTAATTTTTCTATAAATATGATTTTCCATTACCTTAGGATTCATCATAATATAGTTTAATTAAATTACTAATTAGATCTAGTGACATAGGAATTAGAATTAGTTCAGTCTTGCCTCCCTTGGGTACGATCCTCAAAGTACTCTAATACTTTGTTGTATAAATCTATACTACAATCTGACCCGTATACTTGCGAAAACCACCTAATGATTATATTTGGTTGCAAGATTTACACTCTAGATGTTAGTACATCTGGAGGAGGTCTACATATCCTTAGTCTAATCAGAAATGAGGAAATCAATTGAAAGACTAATTTATCATCTATAAAGTCTAGTAAGGAGATGCCTTGACTCATGCATTGGACTGGATAACTCCTAGAAGAGAGAGACATAGATGTGAGTGGTTTGACTAACAGTACATCGAATTGGACCCAAGAAGAATAGATCCTGAACCCATTTATTGATTTACTCACTTGTGACATTCAAAGTGTGGCATACCTTAATCCTAAGTGGATGACGAACTATGTATGCGTGACTTATATACTTTGATGTAAGTAAAAGCTTGAGTTCAAATAGATAAGGAACCGAAAGCTGGTGCGTTGGGTATATGACTTCTGTAGTATGTAGCATCATTCATAGCCCGAGACATGGGTAAATGATATCCTCTCGTTGGCATTGCACGGTTGATGAAAAGTAAACATTGCCACAAGTTGTTCCTCTTTGTGATGAATGACTAAATTACTATTTGATAGTAATTAACTTTTCATGAAAGAAGATGTAATGGTTACCATGAGAGAAAATAGGATCATATAGAGAATGTATTTATCCTAAAGATATTAAGGATATCTTATGAGAGTTACACTTATGACAAGGCCATTGGACAAGCACTAGTCGAGTTGTTTTTATAATGGTATGTCATTTGGGAGGCATCAATCACAATACTATAATGGAATGACTTCATGACTAAATGAGTTTATAATTAATAGGTAAAAAGCTAAAACTTAACTATAAATCATTTGAGCCCTGATTGCATATGTCCAATTCGTCCCTCCGTTAGCTCGTTGAAACCTGAAATAGATTTCGCGTTGAATCAAATGAACAGAAATGCTAAAGTTGGAAAAATGAGAAACATTCAGAAATGAATGTGGTTTTCTCACTAAATGGAAATGACCTAGAAAATTAATTTATGGTTTTTTGAATTATTAATTAATTGAAGTTCAAAAATGGAATTAAATTAATTAGTCATAGTGAATCCGTTGAATGTAGAAATATTAGATATGTTTTCTTATAAATTCTTTTATGGTAAAGTGGTCATGATTTTAATGGAATTAGAATCGGGTTGAGAAAATTATTTATTTATTTAAATTAATTTATGATATTTATATTGAGAAATAGAAAAACATGTACTGAGTGAGATTAAATTATAAAGTGATGGGTTAAAAGTCTAGGAAGCACATATAATTGAACCTATTACTGGAGATACTCGAATCCCCATCATAATACATATGAGGGGAGGCACACCCTATTAGCCCAGTTCTCTCCTAGTTGGACTAGGATTTTGTTTTTCATTGAAATAGATTTATACCATTTCAACAAGGATTTCACTTCTTCTCCTTATAAATAGATGGCACCGGTAGGGCTAAATATAAAACTTTGAGATATTGTTATTCTTCCTAAAAATAGTGAGTTTATTCTCTAAGTATTAATTCTATTTTCTGAAGTAACAATTCTACCGGTTTCTATTGAGGAAAATTTTGCTTTTCTTTGAAAGTAAAGTAAACAATTTATGGTTCCATGTTTGATTCGAATTAGTTTGAACTCACACTTAAAGCAATTCATGGTACGAGAATAATGGAGAAGGTTGTTTAGTTGAAAGCCAAGAACGACAAGGATTCGTCTAGCCAAAAACGCAAGTGCAATTTCGATAAAGGGTTTATTGTTATAAATAACACAAACCAACTCGGTTTTCAAAATTTTTATTTTTTGCTGTGTAAGAAAACTATTTTCAAACCAGATTTTTTTCCAACACCACTTGATGTGACGAATGTGCATGTTGGTACTCTGTATGATGTTGTGACATATTTCAATGTATACAATCCTTCTCGCAAATCTTAGCAGCAATTTAGGGAGAAGTATCATGCACAAGTAATACTATTGTTGGATCTAGTGCCTCAAGTGTAGTATATTCGTTTGCATACTTGTATTTTTTTTAGTAGATTGTTTTAATAAAATTAATCCATAAATTATATTAATACCCTTTTTACATTGTCCTTAATGGTTTTTGCATGCAAAATAAAATGGAATCAAATATTATCTCACTAGTTATTTAACGTTTGACTAATACTAAGCATTATTACATGATCGGATCATAATACAAAAATACAACTTATATTAGTAGATAAACCTAAACTTGTCCTTAGTCTAATCAAAAATGAGAAAATTGATTGAAAAACTAATATTTTATCTATTAAGTCTAACTAGGGAGATATTTTATCTTGAGCACTAAAGCGAATGACTCCCAGAAGATAGAGACATAGATATGACTGACTGGACTGACAGTACATTGAACAAGACCCAAGTAAAATAGATCCTAAATCTGTTTATGGATTTATTCACTTATTATATTAAATAACAACATTTGAATCTACATTTAATTCATATTATAATCACAATTACGAATATATAGGACTTAAAAATGACTTTGAAATCATATAGGGACCATTTTGAATTAAAACAAAAAACATGAAAAATTTTGAAAACAAGGATCACACGGCCGAGTGTCTTAGAGACATAGCCATATGGCCAAATCATGTACAATTCGAAATATGGGTCACACAGTGGTGTCTCAGCTCGTGTGTCTGCCCATATGAGTGTTGGAAATATGGTCACATGGTCGTATTGCAGACTGTGTTAATCCTACACCTAAAATTAACAAGACACATGGTCGTATGAATTGACAGTGTGTGGCACATAGTCGTGTGACCCCAAAATAATTTTAAAAACAAGCAATTTCATGCACCATTTCTTAAGAACTAAATAGAATCATTTCTAATTCTTTTCACCTATTTAAAACACATCTATGTGCCTAACCAATATGCCCACACTGACACCACAAATTAAATGCTATTATAAATTCACATTCATTATACACATGTTCTTATTTTATAAACAAACAAACATGTTTATTCATATTTTTTTTACATCCAATGAACCAAGCATCAAACCACTTTCATAATGCATATAAAAAATGGTCAAAAGCACTTATATGGACATACCATTGCCATCACACACCACATTCAACCAAAATACTAATTAAGCTTTACATCAATGAACTTATCTCATACTTCAATTGACACAAAAAATAATCATAATGTTTATGATATATATATATATATATATATATACCAAAATACTATTTACATGCCATTTATAACCAGACCAAAGTGAACAAATAGTTACAGATCAAGTGACGAATAGTTTGATCTTGAAAGCCAATCCAATCGACAGCTTGCATTCGATGATCTACAAGGAAGAAAAACTGAAACAAGGTAAACTTGCGTAAATCTTAGAAAGTTTGAAATAAACTTTAACTTTAACTTAGATTAAACATTTTACAAGATAATTCGATATCATGGTCATGAGTTCCTTAATTACCTAAGCACAACACAAGTCTCGTAAAGTTATTGAGTTCATATATGAAACATATAACTTTATCATATTATCAAACATATACATGAAAAACACATTCGGTACATAAACCAACCATCACATATTCATTTAACATTTAACATCTTTATTTCAAGTACTCATTTCAAATGTCCCTTTTCCCATATTTATATTCTTATAAATATATTGTATAAACACTTCATATAACCATTTCATATATATATATATATATATATATATTTCCATTTAAGCATTTCGTATAACCATTTCATCTAAATATTTCATCTTACCATTTCATTTACACATTTAATTCATAATCATTATGTATATCACATTTTGTTTCAATATGTAACATCCTAAACACAACCCAGGCGTCTAGACCAAGTCCGAAGAGTTACATTAGCATTATTAAGAAAACCAACTTTTATAAATATAGAAAAAACCAATTGACAAGTCATGAAAACCATTAAATCCAACAAATAGTTCAACAATCTTAGAAAAGTCGTAGTACTAAGGAATACTGGAACTACATGATAAATATATAATAAGGTGATAAAGCAGATTGATCGAGCTGCCCCTACGCTGACCCGATCAAGCCTGTGAGTTACTTGTTGGAATTCAATAAACAACACAATAAGTAGTGTAACACCTCGAAAATTTCTACAGTAAGATAGTAACCTTGATATAGTAAAATAAGGAAATAAAGTGGCAAGGAGAGAAAATTTGAGTTATGTCATTGGGAAGTATATTATGACAAATTAATTCAAGAAAGGACTAAATTGTAAAAGTGAGAAAAGTTTTGTTGCCCAAGAGTAAATACTCAAAATTTAAGGGGTTAAAGAGTAAATATGAAAAGTTAAAGGACCAATGGTGAAAATATTTTAAGGGTAGAATAATCTAGAAACTAAGGAAAATTGATGAATTAGGACTAAATTGAATAGGTGATGAATTATGAGGACTAGGTTGCAATTTTACCAAATTAAGTGATGACTCAAGGATGGAATTTTAAAAGATCATGGAGGGCAAAATGGTCAATTAGTAAGAGAGAGAATTCTAGAATGTAATGATTATATTGAAGATATTTTAAATTAATTAATTAGATAAATATTATTTTAATAAGATATTTATTATTATTTTATTATTATTTATTTAGTATATAAGGAAGGAAAGATGAAGAATTCTCTTCATCTTTCCATGCATGCAACCAACGTGAGAGAAGAGAAGAGAAGAAAGAAATTTTCCTTTCTTTACAATTTAGTCCTTCCATTAAAATTTCACCAATTTCACCTAAAAATCAAAAGAATTTCCATAGCTACCAAAAGAGAAAAATGTTAAGGAGATTATGGGGAGTTAGAATGTCAACTTAGACTCAAGAAATGGAAGCTGGAGGAGAGAGAAAATCAAGTTAAAGATTAAAATCAAGAGGACAAGGTAAGAACATCAAGATTTCCATATATCTTTAAGTTGGATATTATTGAAAAAGCATGGAAATGATGTTAATGTAGAGTTTTCTTATTTATGGTGCTATGTTCTTGATATATTAATGAAGAGAAATAAGAGAAAGTAACGGGAAATTGATATGCGTGATATGAAGTAATAAAATTTATAAAGAACTTGATCATACCAAAACTAACTAATATCACGACGTTAAGGCAAGCGCACCTGTCGAACAGTAATATAGCTTAATGGCGAGACCGGGTTATCGTACCCAAGGGAACCAAAAGTACTAGAACTTACTTTCTTTCTATTATCTAGCCTAAAAATAAAAGAGGTTTGGTTGAAACTAATTTTAAAACTAAAAGTGCACAAAAAGTAAATTGGGGAAAACTTTAGGGAAAAGCTGATTGATATAAGCAATACTTAAGGGAGAATCCACCTAGACTTCACTTGTTATTGGTTCTTGAGCTAGACGATTTATTCACTTGACTTAATCCGTAGAGATCCCTAATTTATGCTAAACCCTCTGTCGAGGCGAAGAGCAACTAGGCCTAGGTTGTTAACTAAAGTTCCTTTATTAATTAACACCCTAGGTTGCATTAATTCAATCTATGGTTCCCCATATTAGGTTTGACCTTAATTCGGCAGATTTATGTCGCCCTATGTCTAGGGTTGCATGCAACTCCACTTAATTATGGTAGATCTACTCTTATCACAGGGACTGTTGCTCCTCTACTCTAAGCACATCAATTTCTTGAAGTAATACCTAGGATTATTAAATCAAGAATGAAGAACACATAATTAAGAACAACTCAAGTATTTATCATATAACTCAAGAATAAATAATAACAAGATTCGTCTTAAAGTTCATCCCCCTCAAGTATTTGAGGGGTTTAGTTCATAATAAAGAAAAGAAACATCTCAGAAGAAATAAAATAACAAAACATAAGAAACCAAAAACCCCTAAAGGAATTTAGGGAGATCTTCTATCTTGATGCAGAATTCCGGCTTCTGGGATGAATCAATCGGCTTCCCTTGGAGTAATTTCTGGCTTTCACTCTTCGTGTCGGCAGAGAGACGACTCCTCACTTTAGGGAAAAGATTACCCTTGGCAGGGGGAAATCAAGTACACCCTTAGAGTTGCCTCCTAGGGTTTTTATATAGAGTTTTGGGGAGCCTTTCTTAGCCTTTAAGTATTCAAATCCGAGTGAAATTCCTCTTCCTCACGACTAGAACACGCCCGTGTGCCACGCTTGTGTGATTTCGATAAGAGGCCGTGTGATTCTATCGGTGGAGGCACGGCCGTGTTGCCTGGCCGTGCTTGTCGAGGGGCTAGACCGTGTGATCTTCATGTGGCACGGCCGTGTGCCACAGCCATGCGATTACTTCTTGGGCCGTGCGTTTTCACATTTTGGCCTATTTTCTCCAGTTTTTGGTCTATTTTCCATTCTCTTCTCTTCCCTATGCTCTCCTGAGTATAAGATATGAAATAGAAGGATTAAGAGCACCAATTCTCACAAAATTAATAATAATTCATCCAAAATATAGGCTAAACATGAGGTAAAAATATGTATAATTTATCGTTCATCAAATCCCCCCACACTTAAGCCTTTGCTTGTCCTCAAGAAAAATCTCAATCCCTAATAAAGAATCATTCTTCTCAACCTACAATCTTTATCAATAATGTTTCAAATTAATCCACAGGAAATCATACAATGAAAATTCAATCAAAATAACATTAAAGACTCAATCAATCTAAGTTGAGAATTTTATCATTGAAACATAAGCTTTCTCCCTTCTCCTAAGTAATTATCTTTCCATCTTAGTTAACAGAAGTTGACATCCTCACTAAAGATTCACTCTATCCACTCGAAGTGTTTAGGGTTCAAAAATTAAGTACTCTCTAGTCAACCTGAAAAGCTATTACCATAGGCTTGCAAGGAAATCATATCTCCACCACTACAGATTGACATGACATATCGATCAAAAGGTCTTGTAAGGGTTGTAACGGGGCTTGGTTAGGGGTGTTGTCACAGGCTACAAAAGAAGGGTTAGAATCGAGATTGAACTGAAAAGTTATCTAGCTAGAAAAATCTCTATCACCGGGAACATATTTCTAGGGCTAATTTTTATGATAATATCATTCATGCCTGGGTAGCCTTTAAATAGAAATATGCAAAAACTTTTGAACTATTACATATGACAACTGAATTTAACTGTAAATACACGTTTTTCTCTTCTTCTTTTTTTTAAGAACAACTCATAATAATCTTGAATATTTACAACTTTACATGCTGGAAAAGAGAATAAAGCTAAATAATAATTTCAACTCAAATCTCGACAAAAATAAAGGTCAACATAATTGAATGAAATTCAATAAAAAATGGGTTATTGGTTAATAATTAGAAGGTAAGTCAAAGAATTGGTTGTTAGGCTTAACGGGGCTCACTAGGGGTTAATTTATAGAGGTAGGCTTTTTGTGGAGTAAGTGGGTTGAATCCTGAGTGCCTTTATCATTTCGAAATATCAAATCAATGATGTAGTCTTGACGCGTATAATCAAAGCAAGTTCTAGAATAACAAATCAGTATTGACTCACTCAAAGCAATAATAAAAGTGAGCACAAAAGAATGTATGCTCAAAAAGGCTCAAAATCTCACCAGAATTATGGCTTTTGATGTCAATCCTGTGAATTTCAAATCTCAAGATAATACTTAGAATTAAAGGAAATAGCTTATGCAAAAATTGGGGTTCTAAAAAATTTCAACTTATCATGCTTGATTCCCTAATGTTTTTAGTTTGAATAATCAGAGTATAAGCACCTATATCTTAATTCTCAACATATCGATAGAAATCATAAATCAATCAGAATAAATTCCTAATAGGAGACTGAGAATTAGTTAAGAACAATACATGAAGTACAATTTCAGGGATTTTCATAGATACTGTAAAGAATTCAAGTAAGCTCCCCCCCCACACTTAAGATGTACATTGCCCTCAATGTACAAAGATATAAAAATAGCAAAGAAGTATAATATCATAAGATAGGGAGGGAATTGAAACTCCCTGAGTTTAGGATGAACTTGTAAGGAAGAGTCAGCAATTGTGGCAAGGTGTTCCTATTTTCGTTTGAATATGAGCTGTAGAGCTCCTTTTTGAAACTGCGAAAATATTAATTAGTCGTGGGAATTTCCAATTAATAGAGATTACTCGTTAGGGATTGGCCGATATGAAAGATAGAAAATTAAATAACAGAAAACTAATAAACTAAGTTCTAAGAATACTAATACTGTAATGATTAAAAGGATTAAACATAAAAATAAAATTTGAAATGAAGAGGAAACTAATAAAGGAAAAAAAATGAAAAATGAGAAAAATAGAACCGAATGGAAGAATAGAAGCACACGCCCGTATGGCTCGAGTTTAGCCCGTGTTGGCCATATTGCATGGCCGTGTGCGATCTTGTTCGTACTTCACACAGTCGTGTAGGACGTCCCACGGCCGTGTGTGATGAGGCTTCACTACTCCCATGGTCATGTGGGAGGGCACACGGTCATGTGATATGTTCCACAGTCGTGTCTTAATTGACAGTGTTGGCCACAGTCTGAGGACACGGGCGTGGGGATTTGTGGAAGCCCATGTTGAAGTCAAAAGGTTACCACGGCCATATCGCACGGCTGTGGCTATATATCGGTTGCCCGTGCTTTGGGAAAAATTTTTGCTCTGTTTACACACGGCCTCGCTACATGACCATGTCTCTGCTTGAAGTGTTCACACGGCCTCAGACACGCCCGTGGGAATGTCCGTGTGGTCCTAAATTTCTACATTAAAAAGGGTTAGTTGATGCATAAAAATACTAAAATCAAAAATAAAAGAAAAGTTACTAAGTTAGTGCTCGGGTTGCCTCCCGAGAAGCGCTTATTTATAGTCTAAGCTCGACTTTACTCGAGCTTATACGTTCACGGTGGTTTGAAGAGTTGATACTCTTCTATCCTGCTTACTATTTTATTATCAACGTAGGATTTGAGTCGAGTGTGATTTACCTTGAAAGTGCCAAGTGACTCATGTTTTATCTCGACTGTACCATAGGGAAAGATTTTCTTTACCTTGAAGTAAGGTGTATCACTTGTATGCTCTTTTGAATTCAAGATTCGAAGATCGTCTTCCCCTAAGATTACCTTATCTCCTACCTTGAGTTGATTCGTTTGTACCTGTGGGTCAGCTTGGTGATGCTCTGGGTTGGTTTGGCATACTTTAGGCTTTTCATGATAGTTCAGCCACTCATCTAGTTCCTCGATCTGAAGCATTCGCTTTTCAGGTGCATCTCCCTTGGATGGACTTTTCTGTGATTGGGTTGCCTTTATGTGGAGCGTATCCTGCACAGAAGATTGGGTGGTGACTTTAGTGTTTTTATAAGGACTCGTAACTATATTATTATCAGCAGTCTTAATCGAGTTCCAAGCTTATAAAGTAACTTTGTCATCACCTATGCGTAGTGTAAGCTCACCTGTTCTTACATCAATTATAGTTCTAACAGTTGCTAAAAAGGGACGCCCTAAAATTAAAGGTACCTCAATATCTTCATCCATGTCAAGCATAACAAAATCAATAGGGAATATAAATTTATCTACCTTTACTAGCACATCTTCTATGATTCCCCTAGGATATTTAACAGATCTATCAGCTAATTGAGTACTCATTCTAATGGGCTGTGGTTCCCCTAGACCTAGTTGCTTGAACATTTTATAAGGCATGAGATTAATGCTAGCACCTAAATCAGCTAAGGCTTTATCAATAAGTAAACAACCAATTAAACAAGGAATAGTAAAACTCCCTGGGTCTTTCAATTTTGTTAGCAGTTTATTTTGGAGAATAGCTAAATATTCTTCGTTGAATTCCACTGTGGCTAATTCTTCCAACTTCCTTTTATTTGTCAGAAGTTCTTTAAGGAATTTCGCGTATTTCGGCATCTGCGAAATTGCTTCAACAAAAGGTAAGTTAATATGTAATTTCTTTAAGAGTTTAAGAAACTTACTGAATTGTTCATCTGACTGGTCTTTCGTTAATGCGTTTGGGTATGGGATACGAGGCTTGTATTCTTTGATGTCTAGCTTATTGCTGCTTACCTCTACCTTACCTTTATTCAACTCAGGTTCCTCGCTTGATTCTGGATTGTCTTTGGTTAATGTCTCCTTTTCTATTGTACTGACGGCATGAATTTGCTCTCTTGGATTGGTCTCAATGTTACTTGGGAGTCCACCTTGTGATCTTTCTGAAATTAGCTTGGCGAGTTGACCAATTTGATTCTCAAGGCCTTTAATTGATGCTTGCTGGTTCTTTAGTGCTGTTTCGGTATTTTGAAAATGGGTTTCTGGTACGGCCATAAATTTTGTGAACATCTCTTCAAGGTTCGGCTTTTTCTCTTATTGTGGAGGTGGCTGTTGAAATCCCAGAGGAGGTGGTTGTCTTTGATTCCCTTGTCCTCCCCAAGAAAAATTGGGGTGATTCTGCCAACCTGTATTGTAAGTATTACTATAAGGGTTATTTTGAGGTCTAGAATTGTTACCCATATAGTTGGTTTGCTCAGTTTCTATACCATGTCCATAAGAGGAGTAATTTAGATTGAACATATTTCCCTGGATTGCGTCACACTGCATCACTGGATGTGCCTGCGTAGAACCAACAAAATTATCAAACTTTTTATTTAAAAGTTCTACCTGGTTAGTAAGCATGGTGACAGCATCAATATTATAAACTCCTGTAGCTTTTGTCGGCTTTGTCCTCATGACTTGCCACTGATAGTTATTTAATGACATCTCTTCTATAAACTCATAAGCTGCTTCTGGTGTTTTATTATTGATTGTTCCTCCGGCGGCCGCATCGATCATCTGCCTTGTTGATGGATTCAAACCGCTGTGAAAGGTTTGAACTTGTAACCACAAAGGCAAACCATGATGAGGACACCTTCTCAAAAGATCTTTGTATCTCTCCCATGCATCGTAAAGTGTTTCTAGATCCATCTGCACAAAAGAAGAGATATCGTTTCGCAATTTAGCTGTTTTAGCTGGAGGAAAATATTTAAGTAAAATTTTTCTGTCATCTGTTCCTATGTAGTAATTGAGCCTCGTGGTAGAGAATTTAACCACTGTTTAGCCTTGTTTCTCAAAAAGAATGGGAATAGCCTAAGACGAATGGCATCATCAGAAACGCCATTTATTTTGAATGTATCGCATATTTCCAAGGAATTGGCTAGATGCGAGTTAGGATCCTCATCCTGCAAACCATCAAACTGAACAAATTACTGTATCATTTGAATAGTGTTAGGTTTCAGTTCAAAATTATTTGCAGCAATAGTAGGTCTAACAATGCTAGATTCAGTGCCTGCTAAATTAGGTCTAGCATAATCATACATAGTACGCGGAGCAGAATTTTGCTCAACAGGATTTGCGGCTACTACAGGAAGTAGCTGATTATCCTGGTTTGCTTCCATCTCTTCAGTAGGTTCAGGTTCTTCTTCTTGTCCTGGATAATGTAAACTGCGTCTAATTTCTCTGCGATTTCTGCTAACTGTCGCTTCTAGATCTTTGTCAAAAAGTAGTGGTCCTGTTGGGTTGTTTCTAGTCATAAACTAAGAATACCTAAAAAGAAAAAGCAAAGAAAATTCAAAAATTTAAAAGAAAATAAAAACAAAAATAAATAAATAAAAACTAAAAATAAAAATAAAAGAAAAATAAATAAATATATATAAATATAGTAATGGCTAAAGTAATAGAAATCGAGTTTTCTTAATATTTTAGTTCCCCGGCAACAGCGCCAAAAACTTGATATGTGTGATATGAAGTAATAAAATTTATAAAGAACTTGATCACACCAAAACTAACTAATATCACGACGTTGAGGCAAGTGCACCTGTCGAACAGTAATATAGCTTAGTGGCAAGACCGAGTTATCGTACCCAAGGAACCAAAAGTACTAGTACTTACTTCCTTTCTATTGTCTAGCCTAAAAATAAAAGAGGTTTGGTTGAACTACTTCTAAAACTAAAAGTGCACAAAAAGTAAATTGGGGAAAAATTTAGGGAAAAGCTGATTGATATAAGCAATACTTAAGGGAGAATCCACCTAGACTTCACTTGTTATTGGTTCTTAAGCTAGACGATTTATTCACTTGACTTGATTCGTAGAGATCCCTAATTTATGCTAAACCCTCCGTCGAGGCGAAGAGCAACTAGGCCTAAGTTGTTAACTAAAGTTCCTTTATTAATTAACACCCTAGGTTGCATTAATTCAATCTATGGTTCCCCATATTAGGTTTGACCCTAATCCGGTAGATTTATGTCGCCCTATGTTTAGGGTTGCATGCAATTCCGCTTAATTATGGTAGACCTACTCTTATCGCAGGGACTTTTGCTCCTCTGCTCTAAGCACATCAATTTCTTGAAGTAATACCTAGGATTATTAAATCAAGAATGAAGAACACATAATTAAGAACAACTCAAGTATTTATCATATAACTCAACAATAAATAATAACAAGATTCGTCTTAGGTTTCATCCTCCTCAAGTATTTGAGGGGTTTAGTTCATAATAAAGAAAAGAAACATCTTAGAAGAAATAAAATAACAAAACATAAGAAACCAAAAACCCCTAAAGGAATTTAGGGAGATCTTCTGTCTTGATGCAGAATACCAGCTTCTAGGATGAATCAATCGGCTTCCCTTGGAGTAATTCCTGGCTTTCACTCTTCGTGTCGGCAGAGAGACAACTCCCCACTTTAGGGAAAAGATTACCCTTGGCAGGGGGAAATCAAGTACACCCTTAGAGTTGCCTCCTAGGGTCTTTATATAGAGTTTTGGGGAGCCTTTCTTAGCCTTTAAGTATTCAAATCTGAGTGAAATTCCTCTTCCTCACGACTAGAACACGCCCGTGTGCCACGCCCATGTGATTTCGACAAAAAGCCGTGTGATTCTATCGATGGAGGCACGGCTGTGTGGCCTGGCCGTGCTTGTCGGGGGCTGGACTATGTGATCTTCATGTGGCACGGCCATGTGCCACGGCCGTGCGGATACTTCTTGAGCCGTGCGTTTTCACATTTTGGCCCATTTTCTCCGGTTTTTGGTCCATTTTCCGTTCTCTTCTATTCCCTATGCTCTCCTGAGTATAAGATATGAAATAGAAGGATTAAGAGCACCAATTCTCACAAAATTAATAATAATTCATCCAAAATATAGGCTAAACATGAGGTAAAAATATGTATAATTTATCGTTCATCAGAAATATTGTAGAGAAAGGGTGTTATAAACTTAGTAATTAATATCTTGCACTAAAATAGTTTTGGACAGCAGTAGTAAGCTAAATTTGAAAAATCACCAAAAATGGTAAAAACTGAATTAGAAGTTGAGTGAGATATGGAATTAAATCTTGTTGAGTCTATTTTCAAATAAAAGAAACAGAACAAGTAAATGAATTCTGTATTCTGAGATATTTATATTTTTGTGAGACTGATTCAAAATGATTTTGGGATCCTTTGTTTTGACTTGGAAAAAATCATTAAAAATTGTATAAAAATGATTATGGGACATAATTTATATGGTTAGATTTTTTAATGAGTCTATTTTTATAAGAAACAAACTAGAACATCATTTGAATTCTGTAAAAATAGATAATTAAATTTAACCGAAGAGTGGTCAGAACTATAGAACAACAAAATAGGGGAGATTTTAATGAATAAAATGTACTAATTGGCTAAACCAAAAATTCTGAAAGTTTTATGGTAAAAATATATGTGAGTCTAGTTTTAAGGAAAATTAGTGGATCTTAATTCGGAGTTCTGTAGCTTAAGATATAAATAATTTAGTGACTATGACTCAAATGGATAGTTTTGAAAATACATATAAGTAAATAGTGAAAGTTTTGATAATGTTACTTATAAGCATGTTATATAAATTAAGGATGTGGAATGGAGAGGAGGAGGAGGAAAATATGTATGAATAATCAATTAGCATGGCTAATTTATATGTTTTAGGCTCAGGGACTAAATTGAATAAAAATGAAACTTTATGGGTAATTTTGTAAAAATGTTGGAAATGATCAAATTACATGAAATGGATTATCTTATTATTTAAATTTCAAAATTTAAATGAAATTACTAATTTAGTTCAAGATCGGGGAAAAACATGTTTTAAGGATTAAATTGAAAAGTGTTGAAATTATGTAAAATTTTGATATTTTATAGAATTTATGGGCTGTTATTAATATGTATGATGATAATGGCTGGAAATAAGGATTAAATTGCAGGAATTTATTTTTCTGAGCCTAAGGGTAAAATCGTCATTAATTAAAGGTTAGGGGCAAAATGGTAATTTTGCTTAGATCATTAATTGAATGTATTAGAATATGGAATAAATGAAAACGATGACCAAATTTATTTATAAAAATTTGGATGACTCAAATACGAGACTTGAACGTGGAAAAGAAATGATATTTATCATGACATGTAAATATGTGATTATCTTTGAAACGTTGATACAAGGAAATTAAGTATGTTGAGACAAATAATAAATCCAAGTAAAACATGTCGAGAAAAATAAATATGTTTGAGGGACAATATGTTTAATTTTAATTGGTATGAAATAAAATATTTGATAAATAAATCGGTAACTCCGGTAATGCTCCGTAACTCTATTCCGATGTTGGATTCAGGTTAGGGGCGTTACAAGTAGAGAACTCAGTATTTAACCAATATAGATTCAATTAAAAGTACAATTTTAATAAGCAGTTCCCAAATCTCAAGTTCCAATTAGAATCAGAGAATATTCCGTACAGGATTAACGTATCAGTTATATGACAGAATAATTCTAGTTCAAATACAAAACAGATCAAAACCATATGCAATTATTCCTACCCCCATCCGCTGCACACCATCTCCGACCATCCCTACATACCATATAGTGTCTATCTGACACGTTTACGGATATGCAAACTAGCTGCCAAATCAAATTGCGAAAAAGTGCCAAGTTCACATATAAATCGTGGCTTAGCCACTGAATCAGAATAGATTACTTCCTCCTTTACATAATTCCCAACCAATGCAAATGCAAATTACAGATGTCAACAACACATGTACAGTTATTCAGATTCAATGCATAGGTAGGTGATACAGATCAATATCATTGACAGTCATCACAGTACGTATACATTTATATAATTCATATCTCATTCTTAAAGCATTAGATAGTACTCAAACAATCTAATTCAGATCATAAATACATTATGCAGGCCAATATTCGTGTTAGACGACGTTTACAGCCCCAGAGACAAGTTCAAGATTTCATCTACACGCCACACAGCCTGGCACACGCCCGTGTGCCTCACATGGCCTGGCACACGCCCATGTCATCTACCTGTATGCTCCTAAATCGTAAACAGTAAGTCACAAGACCTGGACACATGCCCGTGTCTCTAGCCCATGTAGTGTCTAAAAACAACAGTGAGTCACACGGCCTGGGCACACATCTGTGTCCCTAGCCCATGTGATCCTTATCTTGTAATCAGTGAGTTACAAGGCCTAGACACACGCCTATGTCCTTGGCCCTTATGAAATCTACACTAACATAACCATACACGGCCTGGACATATGCCGGTGTCCCTTGCCCATGTAGCTCGTATTTGATGAATAGTGTGTTACACGGCCTAACATGCAGCCGTGTGGCACCAACAACCATGTTTTCTGAAGTCTGAAATTCACAAAAACAGGGGTTTTCGGTACGCACCTGAAGAGATTTCGAAGCAATAACAACGTAGAGCATCTCCGAAGCCTAAAATGGCCACTTAATAATGCACAAAATACTTTATGTCGAAAGTTTTGACATGAAACCTTCAACGAAATCAAAATTGCCGGACGGTCAACAACAAACTTGAATTGTCGAGTTGAGGTTTGCTACTCCCGATATCCTCGCCTAAGAGGAAATCAAGTGACTGATTATCAAAAATTACATAATATGCTTGAAACACCTAATTTAGAACATTCTACATAAAACAAAAAGGAAACCATGGAATTTAACAAATTAACGGTGAAACTTACTTAATAACCTTTCGATTGATGCAATTAATAGCATATAACTTTGACTAGTCCCATACTTACTTACAACAGTAATCAAAATGAAGAAAAATAAAAGAATTGAAAAAAATAAAAGAAAAGGAAAGAAGAAGAATGATAAAAAAGAAAGAATGAAATAAAAGAAGGCGACTAATTTTAAATATTATTAACTTCCAATCAGATTTCTAACACTTGGCAAAAATGGTCCCTATCGCATACCCTATGATTCAAACACAGGACTAAATAGAATACAAACACTTAAGTAGTTAACTAGCAGACTCATTCTGATACAGGTTTACACTAAATTAAACTTAATTATGACATTCAAATATAGAGATTATCTAAAATAAAATAACAAAACTTCTAAAGATGTGACTCGAACTCCTAACCTCGATCACATAAGCAGAGTACAGAACCACAAATACATAGATTTAATTAGAATAGAAATCCAATAGTCAAACATTAAAATTTTTGGGGTGTTACAAAATAATTCATATAAACATATCATTCTCGAGTAAATGATGTGAAAACTAAATAAATTAGATTAATCATACCTGTCAATCATTTTCGAGACACGTATGGGATTAGTACTGAAAATGGTTCATTATATGCTTCCTGTTCTATAATAATTCAATCCAAACTAATTCATATGTGTATATAAGTATCTACCTTTAATCATATAATCATAAATATGAAACATATTACAAAATCATTCTTGATACAATATTCAAATGATATACATTAATAGGGATGAGTGTTCGATTGAATCAAATTGAATTGAATAAAAAAATTTCAAATTAATTAAGTTGATGAATCCTATTTTTGTAACACCCCAAAACCCAGCCTAAGAGTTTCGGTCGAATTTCAGAGGTCACATTATTGAATTCTAAAAATCCCCTTCAACAGTCAATCTCTTTGTATGTTAACCAAATTTAATAACAACTAAACCTATGCTTTGTAAGAAATGTTTAATTAACATCAACCAAAATTCTAAACCAGTGATGCAATGAAAAATATGTTGTTTACTTTTTGACGAACAACATTAGGTCATTTCTCAAAAATCGTGTGAACTTTGAAATAGTTGCAAAAAGACTAGTTAAAAACCATGCGTGAAGTTTGCAGAACAATCTATATAAAGCTGAAAATACAAAATTTAACGAAAAATTCAAACATAAAAGCTATGGTTTATTTAATCTTCCTCACAAATCAACTGAGAATAATAAACTAAATTTTAAGAAACATCATTGGAACAAACCAAATTCTTTAAAACTTTGAGACCATTGGTTCGTAGAGTCCAACCTCTGAGCTCAAAATTAACCTAAAAAGGGAGGAAACTAAAGGGATGAGCTACACGAGCTTAATGTGAGACCAAATTAGAAATAAAGGCAAACGATAGAGTACCAAAACAATTAATTTAAAAGGAATCTTATAGATAAAGTATGAAAATCTCGATCTGGTAATCGGACATACAAACAGTGTCATTGCCAAACATAACACAACGATACTATTCTTAACACACCAATTACCTAATCAAGTCAGGCTACTCCATTTACTATGCATTATGCTACTAATCTTGCAGACAAACTTATGCTTGGACATGGAAATGAATGCAGCAAACTAAAACCCAACCAACCAACCAACCGAACACCACTTCGGCCATTCTGCACACCACGTTAAGGCTATAATAAGCCCATCCACCCTGCACACCACATAGGACCATGATAGGGCCTACCCTACACACCATAGTTGTGGAACTAAGCCACTTAAATTAAAATGTATAACTGAGCTAACTTATGTATAAAATTATGTGGTAATCCGTTGTATGGTAATATTACAGTTCAATACCATCTTTCTTCTCTTCATAACCAAAATCCCAGAATTTTTATGCAAATACAGGAATGCACACAACTCATTGACAAACTAACAGAAACAGTGATTCATATTCAGACGAACAAATTTAAGATCAATAATACTGGTATACATTATTACTTAACGATGATAAGAAAATAACTCAAGCTCATTCATCATATCACATCAATACTTTTCCTCCGATCAACTTACTTTTACACCCATAAGAACAATTACATACATGAATCCAAGTTGTAACAGAGTCCCAAACAGAATTATAGAGGCTAAACGAGGGTCGAAATACACAGGAACTAAAATGAGTTTGTTTTCTAACATAGAACAAAATATACAAAACAGAGCCAGACAGTCATGTGTCCATGCCGTGTGGAAGAATCCAGATCGTGTGAGGGTTCTACACAGTCGTGTGGAGAGTGACGCACCCATGTGATAGAGGCACATGGTCTTGTGTCTAAAACACACACCCGTGTGACTGAGTTACATAGCCATATGGCCAGCCCGTGTAACTCACTATGCAAATGTACAAATTTTAGCATAATTTAGAAAGCAGAGTAGACACGCCTGTGTGGTTAACTTACATGCCTGTGTGGCTAAGAAATACGGTAGTGAGTCCAAGGCACACACCCATGTGAAAAACGATAAAATCCTCAAACAAAGGTCACACGGCTGTGTGGCCAGCCCATATGGCACAACCCAGACCGTGTTACTCAAAAATACCCTAATTTCCACAGTGACACATGGCCGTGTGGACCGCCCGTGTGGCTACCCGTGTGGTCACGAAACCACACTGAATCAGACTAAAAATCATGAATTTTGACAACAAAACGGTCATTAACCTCTAATAGTTCAGAAACGCACTTGGTAATCGAGATCTCAAGCACAAAACTGACCGATATGCCTCTACAAAATCATTCTGAAACTCAATTTCATGTACAAACTAAACTATATGAACTTCAATTAAACAATGTAAAAGAAACAGAAGCAAATCTTTCCTTAATCCCAATAGACAACATCTACCTGATTCAACATCCAAATAGCTGGAAAACACAGGAACAATCAACCTTTGACCAATAGGAAATAACAAAAATGTAAATACGGAAGAAGCAAAGATAAAACAAGTAAAAACTAAAAATCGGGGAAAATAGAAAAGGGAGAACGTGAAAGAAATTTTTGGATAACTTCCTATTTTCAAATTAAAATAAAATAAAAATAAATAAATATTTAAAACTTTAAAACAAAACAAAACTTAAACCAAAACTAAAATAAAATCAATTTCTTTTTAACAAACAAGAGGACTCGAACCTGAGACCCAAAGGTAAACTAACACACCCACTACTACTGAAGTAGCAGACTCATTCTACCTCTACATTATAAATACATTACAAAGAAAAAAACGTAAAAAAAATCTACACGGAACCATTGACTTAATTGCAAACCTAAATCCTTCTAACCCCAAATTCTGGGATGTTACAATTTTATCATCCTAACTCAATTTGAAATTTTATCAAACCGAGTTGAGTGAAATGGAATTTGAATCGAATCGAATATATTTATTCGAGTTAAATGAAAAAAAATAATTTTGAGTCCTCATAATCACTGCCACCCACCATAATCAAATTTGTTATTAACTTTCATCCCCTCATTATTTATTTATTAATCTTTTATATATGGGTTAGCTTCTTTACTTGCTTAGTTGCTTCAATTATCTTCTAATTCTTGTCACTGTGTATTTTGAAATTAAAAATATATATTAAATATAAAAATGTGATTTTTTTAAAATAAAAGTTATCTTAAAGATAAAATGTGAAATTGATACCAACATAAAATTTTAACACGAATATTTTATGACATCATCAATAATTCAATTTTAACAAATATTTATAAAGACTCAATATGATTAAACAATTCAATAATATAAATAGTACAAAATGTGAAATTTAATTTAATAATATAAATAGTAGATATAGATAAAATTATTCCTATTTAGGTTTAAGGATTTTTTTGGATGATTTTAATTTTTTATTTGGAGGTAAAAGGTGAGAAGTAAAAGTTTAGGGGGGAAATAAAAAGTTTTGGGGATTGAGGGAGTAAAATTTGGAGGGGAATGTAAATAGGGGGAGTAAAATTTAGGGGAGAAAATATTCAAAAAAATTTGGGGGGGCGGAAATGGGTTTAGGGTAGAAGCGGGGTGGGGTAGGATGGAAGGAGAGTAAAAGTTCTGGGGGAAAATAAAGAGGTTTGGGAGTTTGGGGTAAAAATGTAAAATATTATATTTTGGCATTCGGTTTATTCAAGTTATTCGAATTCAAAAACCAAACTCGATTCAAACTCAAAATTCGAAAAATAATTTCAGGTTGACTCGAATAACTCAATTCGTTTAACTCAAAATTCAATTTTTTTTCAATTTTCTAAGTCAAATCGAGTCTTGCTCACCCCTATACATTAATATTTCAACACTAAACTCATATTTTCATAGCCCGATGAACTATAGCAACATGACTCGAATACTCGGGTAACTACACCGCACCAAAGGCATCAAAGATACGTAACAGAGGCCCCGAAGTGCAGAAAGAGGCACAAATGTGCAAACAGAGGCACCGAAGTGCAACCCGTACAAGCGTGCGTACTAACCCTAGTAGCATGCCAATCATATCCTAACCATTTACTACGTTCAATCAAGCATTATAACTTAATTCAAGTATTTACATCTAAAAGCACTTCGCAATTTCCAAACACATATTATAAATCTAATACATTCATTTTGACATTGTAAAATCATAAGATTTCCCATCAGCAAATATTCTATTTGTACTTAATTGCAATATTTATTAATTTATAGGTAAATAATGAAATTTCACATTAAATACAATTATCCAACAACATTAATACAAATTAAAATGATTTTAATGTACACAGACTATATGAACTTACCTCGACAAATACAATTGTAAAAATGAAGCCCACGACTAATCCGACCCATTAGCTTTTCCTCGGTTTAGATCCGTTTGACTTGTTTCATGATCTAAATAATAATTTTTATTCAATTAACCAATTCAATATCATAAAATACTAAAATTCATATATCTTACCATTAATCATCATTTTACACTTTTACCCTAAACTTTTACTTTTTATTTAATTTAGTCCCTAAATCCAAAATTTTCAAATTAACCACATTTAATCCCAATTCATGCTAGGCAAATTTCCTATAATCCCTATTCAGACCATCTTTAAGAAATTTTACAATAATTTCATATAATTTTACTATTTTAACAACTTAATTCTTAAACTTTAAAATTAACTAAAAATCACTTTACAAAATAGTGTTATTTAATTATCAAGTTTACAAAACTATCATAAAACTTCAAAAATCTCACAAATTCAATAATGGAACATGTCAAAACATTTAATAGTTTTGTAATTTAATACCTAAGTTAGTTAGACCTAGTTGTAACAATCACAACAATATAAAAATTACTAGAAACGGGATAAAATTGCACTTACATGCACACTAACAAAGGTTGATTGAAGCTTTTATGTTCTTCAAAAATTGTTTTCGGCTCAAAACCATGAAATTTGAAGAAGGTGATGATAATGACTTTTGTTTTATTCATTTATTAATATTTTAACAAATAATATTTTAATTAAAACATTTAAAAGATAATATTTCTTATTTTTTTCCACCCACTAACTAGCCATCATAACAATTAAGGTCTATCTGCACTTTAAAACCTTCATCTCATAATTTTATAATTATTTAATACAAATAAACCTATAGCGATTAATTTTTACAGTTTTTTATGATTTAGTTCTTTTTTCTTAATTGACAATCAACACATCAAGATTTATGAACCAAATTTCAAACCTTAAACCCTTATTTGTGAACTTTCGACTTAAGTTTAATTCGACGCAACTTATGTCAAGAATGAGTCTGTTGGTTCAATTGTTAAACTTCTGCATACTCTTTATTCTTGTGTTTGAGTCTCTGCGTAATAAAGAAATATTTTTGTGCTATTTTTATAAGCCATAGATATTACTACAAATTAATATTATAAAAAATAGTTAAACAATTGATTATTAATTTATTGATGAATTATTAAAAAAATAAATTTCAACTCAAATAATTACGCGTGCAATTAGAAAATAGTATACAAAAGCTAAAATATTCTAAGAGTAAGTATTACTAATTTTTGTCTTTAAACAATTTTATTATAGATTCTAATCATATCTATTTTTTTGACACAATGCTTAAAATTACCTATAACCCTTCCTCAACCCATAAATAGGGGGATAATGCGCTTCATCACACTCGAACTACGTCCTCCTACATTGACAATAATGTTCATACCAATCAAGTTAAGACTCAATCAATAAATGTTACTAACTTTTAATTTAATAATACTTGAATTAGAGTGTTATTAGAATAAAAAAGAAAAGAATTTTTATCATTTATGTTAATAGCTTTTGAAAATATATATAATTATATTTTCATATATACATTTAATAAAATTTTATTAAGAAATTATTCAATGTTAAAAACTTTTTTTTAACAAATTTATCAAAAAAAATTAATTTCAAATATTTTAATTAAAATTTCATTACATCTATTAATTTTGAATTTTATTAATATTATGTGAACTCTTTTTTGTAAATATTAATTAATTTATGCAATATTTGGAAATCAAGATTTGGGGAAAAAAAGTTAGATTTAAATTTTCAAATCTTTTTTTTTAATATCTAATTAAAAGTACGGATTTGGAATTGAGCAAATCTAAGCTCAATTTTATAAAACATAAATTTTGGATTTTAGAATTTAAAATTTGAAGTTTGGAATTTTTAAAATCCAAATGTCATAAAATTTTCTTTCTTGAATCAAACTATATCAAATTGTTCATGAATTAAAAACTAGATCAAGTTTCTATAGCTACGGTTTTTGTCTGATTATATTTGATTTTTTTCAAGATTTTAATATAATTCTAATTTTTTTAGTTTAACCCTCAAAATTTAATAATAATAAAAATTATCAAACTTTCTACAACTACTTTTTTGTATAAATTTTTGGATAAGAGTGTACAAACTTTGACATTATTTTAGCCCTAGCAAAAAAAAACTTAGCTAGACACCTCTAGATTTTTTTTTTTCATGCTTTTAATATAGTTCTAAACTTTTTTTAGTTTAGTGCTCAAAATTTCAGAATGAGAAAAAAAAATTATAAGTCAAATAATTTTCTTATTTTTAAGAAATATGTATAGTTTTTTTCTTAATTATTTTTACTTGATTCTTGCACTTGAGATTTATTTGATATATGTTATCATTATTATAGTACTTTTCCGCTTATAATTTTATAAACAATTTATTTCTAAATTTTTTTAAGCTTAAATTTAGTTGAAGCCAAAATTTAAATTCAAATAATGTATCTAAATTAATTCAAATTCTTATTTAGTAGTGCTCAGCTTTGTAACTTGTCATATTTAGAGCTGGTAATTTTTATAAACAAAATTTTTGAATTGTAATATTTATTGATATTTTGAATGTGTGCAAGTCCAGCTATGATGTCCAAACCTTCTATAGAAACATATCTTGAAGAATTAATTTGGATAGGGTTAAGCAAATCGACAACCTTCTTTTGAGGAGATTGGATCAAATTGGATAAACTTAGTAACATATTTTAAAGATTTGAAGACTTATCTTGGACTTACTGAATATATTCTCTGAGCTTATTATTTTGCTATTTTGATGGAAAGATTGACCGTAATTGATCTAATATGTTAGCAAATCTCGAATTCTTATATAGTTAAGAGTGCATGTGAAAACAAGTGAATTTCTTGATTTTCAACCTAAGTTTTCAAAGGGAAAATTTAGAGGAGAAATCTAAATTTTGGGTGCAAAAATGAGGTTGTTAATCTTGTTAGTGTTAAAACTTAAATCACTAACTATACAAGGTGTTAAAATAATAAATTATATCTCTGAGTAAAATTTCGTAGATGTAGAAAAACCAAGTAGTCCTTGAAGCAGTGACCACTATTCCTAGCCCTGCTTCTAACACTACTAAAACATTCTTACAAATATTGTTCTCAACCTTGAAGCGAAAGAAGTCAAACCCATTGACCAGGATAGAATAGTAGGAGCTCTTCATACCTTCTTTTTATTTCATCTTTAATCACTGTTCATAAATATGATTTTTATAATTCACAAATGAAATCTTATACATATAAATAGTCTTGAATTTACCTGTTTGCCACTCCAAAAAATATTGACATATAGTCCAATAATTTGGTTAGACTCTTGAAGGCCCGTTAGTTGTGGGCCGAGCTTGTTTGCGTTCATCTCTTTTAAAGTATTATTATTAACAGTTCAAGTTCCACATCAAAATGCAAAATGTCCGCTCTTCCATTCACAAAATCAACTCTGACAAGAGGCAAAGATGAAGTTTATGTGGCAGCAGTGGCACTAAGAGCTACAAAGGGACCGGCCCAGCTTTTGATGTCAACTGCTTACTCGCTCAGTGTCTGGGACTTGCAACACTTCATGGTCATCATCAAACCCTCTTCTCCTCCTCTCCTTTCTCAGGTTCTTTCCTCTTCATTACCTCCCCATAATTTTTCTGCTATTAGGAGCTAGCTTTGTCTGAAAAATCTAACTGAAGCAAGCTGCAATAAGTACAACAGCACTTATCATCCTTTAACTCGTCTCTCTCCATTTTAATTCATAAAATTTTTTACTATTTATCTTTGGTAATATTTGTTTAAAATTTTAGGGATATTCAATCTGAATCTGAAAATTTTAAGTGTAGGCCATTGTCTTTGATTTTCAACCTGAAGATCCAGAGAACATATACACTGCACTTGCTGCTCTGTCTGGTAGAGCAGTACCAGGTTTGCTACAGTAAACTTCTGCCAAATTTTTTTATTACTATCACAATTCATCAATGTATCAGATGTATCAACTTTCCAAATTAAATTGAAAACTTATATATAGTTCATGCGATTATGGTTTAGTTAAAATTTTGGGATATAGTTATAGTAACACTTGGAATAGGAGTTCTTCTTACAAGGAAGTTAAGGAAGCTGCCGAGGAGCAGATGTTGGTTCGTTGGATATGCTGAAGGGAATGCTGTTGATAAGGCCTATGACTTCAACAACACATGGGAGGTTGATTTGAGAATTGGGCTTCATGACTGTCGAGATTATACAAATGGTTCTAATCTCAATATTATTCTTCTCATTTTCTTAAGTCGAATCCAAATTTATTAGCATCAACCAATTAGGCTAAGCCACTTTGTATTCATTTTCATGCTTTTGTTGATATAATTAGGGTACTAATTTCTCACTTGATTGTTTGGGCTCTAAATTTAGTTCCCTTGAAATGTAAGGATTGGTTGAACAGCTGACTGGTGAAAAACTTGTGTTGGAGCATCTGAGAAGCACAACTGGTGGCCAGAGTTAAATCATTATTTTTTATACCTCGCTTGATCACAACTCACAAGCAATGGCATCCATGTCCTTGAAGGAGAATTTGTTGAAACATTAATCATTGTCAATTCCATGGAATCCAGATTGTAAAATTCTCAGGTTAAGTAGTAGAAAAAGAATGATCTTCTTATTACAAGGAAATCTATTTGCAGTAGAAAAAGAATGATCTTTTTATTACAAGGAAATCTATTTATGTCATGAATCTCATTATAGTAAACAATTATAGAATGTTGCATTATATGTATTATTTATGTTTAATAATATATATAAACTTTATTAAAGAAATGATTATTAGCAGACTAAAAAAGAGATGAATAGAGAAAGCAATATTGTATTACATATTACAAACTTACACACAAATAAGCAGCCATATATATACATGAAGAGAATCAAGAAAGTATAACAAAGATGAATAATTGCAGCTAACTAACATCAGCTAACTAACATTAGCTTGTTGAACAAGAGCATTATATTCTTCTTCAACAGCAACACGCCATTGAAGATCAGCCAATGCCTCATAGATAGTTCGAGGCTCGTAAAAACTGAGGACTGAAGTTCTAAAGAGTAAACATTTGGCTTGAAAATTCCTACCTTATTTCTAGTAGTCATATGATGATTATTAGTAGAGGACTCATTAATAAACTGAACCAACGGTGGACCAAGCTGTCCAAAAGAACTAGAAGTAACATTCAAAGCGGAAGGAGAAAATCGAGAATCAATACAACCATGTGATGGGGTGACTCTTCTCATATGAGAGCTTGAAGAAAACTCACATAGAACATCAACAGCTAAGTCATTAGAAACAGAAGTAGAAGAACTACCTGAAGTAGCTAATGACAAGCCAACTGAATCAACTGATAACCTAGTGTTGTTGAAAAGACATCAGGAAACTTGGTAATTACCATCTTTGGGATATAATGTGAAAATACAGTGACAGCAGACTTCTTGGAAAAAGGAAAAACAGATTCATCAAAAACCACATGGCGTGAACCATTGGAATCAAGGCACTTGTAACCCTTGTGCATGCTACTGTATCCCAAGAAAACATGAGGAGTTGATCAAAACTGCATTTTATTATTATTGAATGACCTAAGATAAGGATAACACAAACAACCAAAAAACCCTAAAGAAAGAACAATCTGGCAGAGTCTTGAAAAACATCTTATAAGGAGTAAACCCTTGAAGAGCCTTGGTTGGAAGTTTGTTGATTAAAAACACAGCACTAGAAAAAGTTTCAAACTAGTACTTTATAGGCATAAAGGACTATGCCAACAAAGTAAGACCAAGTTCCACCACCTGTTCATGTTTTCGTTCCACGATACCATTTTGTTCAAAAGTATGTGGACAGGAGACTCGATGCTTAATTCCAAAATAGGTGAGTTGAGATGACAAGCTTCAAAATTCTCCCCCCAGTCAGATTGAACCTCCTTAATTTTGTTACCAAACTTAACTCAGCTTACTTTTTAACTTGTAAGAAGGTAGCAACAACATCAAATTTGTATTGTAAAAAATAAATCCAAGTATAACGTGAGTAGGCATCAACAAATGTGACATAATATCGAAAACCACTTGAATATTCAGGAGCTAGACCCCAAACATCAGTCTCAATAAGCTGCGAAGGCATGGTATATACTGTTTTTGAACACGAGAAAGGAAGTTTATAACTCTTTCCCATCTAACAAGCTACACAAAGAGTAACATCTTTATTCTTAGGAACATTCATTTTAAAAGAACGAAAATTTTGAGCCATCAAATCTGAAGAAAAATGGCCAAGTCTTCTATGCCATGTGTAATAAGAAACACCAACACTGTATACACTAACATTTGATTTTTCAACATTTATTATAGAATAAAATTCACTAGTATTAATAGACTCTAGTTTATACAGCCCATCTTACTTAACTCATTACAATAACACTTGATTAGAGCTTACATCCTTAGCAAAGCATTTTATAGCATGCAATTAGAAATACACCTTATTATCCTTTGAGAACTGTGACACAAACATCAAGTTCTTTATTATACCAGGTACATACATCAAATTTTTCATATAGAGAGGTTTATTACTTGTAAGCAAGGTACTCTGGCCAATGCTAGTTATTAACAAAGACTACCATTAGCAATAGTGACCTTACCTGTACCAGTATATAGGACACTACTTGTCACACTGGAAGCATCCCGAGTGAGATGAGAAGTGGCCCCTGAATCAGGAAAACCAGACATGTTCTCCAACAATAGCAACATTCACAGAAGCAGAAGAACAATTAGCAGAAACAAAAACACCTATTACATTCTGTTTGTTTTCATCATCAACATCACTCATTGAGCAAAGATTAGCACTTGTACCTCTTTGACCTGTATTAGGCAAAGGAAAAGCGATAAAAGAAAATCAAAATGATAATAGCACTTTTACACACTGTGCCTAAATTTTCCACACAACTGGCACTGAGCTCTGTTTGAAAAATGGCATCTGCCTCAACCTCAATGAAATGAACCCCCTACCTCGATATCCAACTGAATCAGACACACCTTCTTTGGGCTGCTGATAACCCTATACACCGTGAGAAGCTGACTAACTTGTGATAAGATTAACACTAAAGAGCTTAGCCATAACACCTGACTTCTGCCTAACTTCAAGACCAATCAACATCAAAGACAAAGCAAGTACATCATAGGCTTGCCTGCTAGTGGTGATTAAGGTGATCACCAAATCAAATTCACTAGGAAAACCATTAAGAATAGCTGTAATATGCTCTGCATCTAATATCTTTTCTTCACTTATACCAATATTATCCTTAATCAATTTAAGTTGTCTCAAACAATCATGCATGTTTTGATTCTCCTTCTTTTGAAAGTACAAAAAATACCGAATATTTATAATCTTGGTAGTTGTTTTAGTAGAATACAACTGATCAATGACTTCCCAAATTTTAGCAGTCAATTGACACATGACCAAATCTGGTAAATCTCAAGACTGACAATGGAAAGTAACTAAGATACTATGGCTTTATCTTGTTTATTAAATGAAACTCTTTCAGGATTTTTAACTAGATAAGCAGACTCATCAGAAACAACCTCAAAAGGTATAGCTTGAGTGCCATCAATGTAAGACTCCAAACCATAACTCTCCAAAGCAAAAGATACCTACTGTTTCCATAGAGGATAATTGATTCCATTAAGCTGAATATTGATCTTCTTGTTAGTGAATGATAAGCTATAAATGTAACATATTTTAATACCATTCTTAATGCATTTTTGAATGATTAATTATGCAAAATAGTGAATTTGATGCTACTAATCCTTTCAATTCATGTTTCTATACTTAGAAGAGTATTTGGGAGTGAAAGGAGTGAAAAATAAGCCAAAATCAGACAAATAGAGCTATTTTCAGGATCCATACGGCCTGGGCATTTCTACATGGGCTAACCACACATCCATGTGCCAACTTGTGTTGATTTCACACCCTGCTTCCCCAAATACATGGAAAAACCCAATTTTTAGGCTTTCTGAGCATTCTAAAGTCTATAAATACCAATTAGAAGAAGACCTAAAGGGGCAATCAAAGTAGATCAAAGAAACACTCAAAGAACACCATTGGAATCAACTCAGAAGTGGATTTCCATCAAGATCGAAGATCTCCTTTTAATTTCTTCCAAATTTTTATTGAGTTTCTTATGTCTTGTGGTTATTCTGACTTTGAGATATTTCTATTCAGGATTATGAACTAAATTCCTTAGATACCTAGAGAGGATGAAACCTATGATAAATCTTCTTATTTAATTTCTATTTTTACGTGATAAATACTTGATTCGTGTTTTCAATTATGTATGCTTTTTTCTTATTTTAATATTTTCAGGATATTAATTCATGTTTAATGTGCTTATTTCAGTGGAGCAAAAGTCCCTATTTAAGAGTAGATCTAGCATAATTTAGTGAAGTTGCATGCAATCCTAGAAATAGGGTGACATAAATCTACCAGATTGGAGTCAAATGTAATAGAGGAATCCATAGATCAAGTTAATGCGATGATAAGGGTTTTAATTAGAGATTTCAATTACTCAACCTAGAGTCAGTTGTTCTTACTCTCGAAAGAGATATTAACATAATTTGGGGATTTTTACGGATCAAGACACAAGTGAATAAATTGTTTAATTCAGATTCATAATAAAATGTGAAGTTTAGGTGGATTCTTTCCTAGGTATTGTCTATCTCATTGGTTAATATTTGATTATTTCTTTGATTCATTCTCTGTTGTGTTCTTAATTAAATTAGTTTAGTAAATTTAGATTAAAACACATCTCTCCAAATTGTCGGCTAAATAATAGAAAAACTGTAATTACTGGTACTTTTAGTCCTCGTGGATATGATATTCCCTACTTACCACAACCATACTATTGTTCGATAGGTGCGCTTGCCTTTGTCGTATTTATAGTTAGTTTAGTGACCATCAATTTTTGGCGCCGTTGCCGGGACTAAAATATTAGGAACACTCGATTTTTATTAATTTAGCCATTTTTTTGTTATTATAATTTTTGTTTTTAATTTAATTTTTATTTTCTAATTTTTCTTTTATTTTCTTCTGGCAGGTTCTTTCAGTTTATGACAAGAAAAAACTCGTCAAGACCATTATTATTTGACAATGAGTGAGATTGAAAGTATTGCTCGCAGAAATCGTAGAGAAGCAATGCAAAGTCGACAGAATATAGTAGACAAACAAGAGGACATTATTATTACTAAGGAGATAGGTGATAATCAGAATAATCAACTACCTGCTGCAGTTGCTGCAAATCCTGTAAATCCAGATCCTACTCCTCGTACTATGTACGATTATGCCAAGCCCACTCTAACTGGGGCTGAATCGAGTATTATGAGACCCACCATTGCTGCAAATAATTTTGAGCTGAAGCCGAACACTATTCAGATGATACAACAATTTGTTCAGTTTGCAAGACGAAGATCCAAATACTCATTTGGCTAATTTTCTAGAAGTCTGTGATACTTTCAAGATTAATAGCATTTCTAACTACGCCATTTGTTTACGGTTATTCCCTTTCTCGTTGAGGAACAAAGCTAAACAGTGGTTAAATTCTTTACCATGAGGTTCCATCACTAAATGGTTTCAAATGACTGAGAAATTCCTTTTGAAGTACTTCCCACCGGCTAAGATAGCCAAGTTGAGGAATGACATCTCTTCCTTTGTACAGATTGATTTAGAGACTTTATATGATGCATGGGAGAAGTATAAGGATTTATCAAGAAGGTGCCCTCACTATGGGTTACCTCTATAGCTACAGGTTCAAACCTTCTACAACGGTTTGAATCCCTCAACTAGGTAGTTAATTGATGTAGCAGCTAGTGGTACTCTAAATGATAAAACACTTGAAGCAGCTTATGAATTTATTGAGAAGATGTCACTGAAAAATTATCAGTGGCAAGTCATAAGGACGAAGCCAATGAAAGCAGCCGGTGTTTTCAACTTAGATGCTGTTACCATGTTATTAAATCAGGTAGAACAATTAAATAAGAAAATTAATGGTTTATATGTTTCTACATAGGTACATTTGGTGATGCATTGCGATATGAATGGAGGTGGAATGAACAATCCAGAATGTTTACCCTTCGGTCCTAGCATAAAAAATGAACAAATCAATTATATGGGTAATAATTCTAGGCCTGAAAAGAATCCTTATAGTAACCATTATAATGCAAGTTGGAGGAACTATCCCAATTTCTCTTGGGGTGGTCAAGGAAATCAAAGAGCACAAGCCTCTCCAGACTTCCAACAACAACTTTACCAGGAAGAGAAAGAGACGAAGTTTATCTTGGTGTTAGAAACCTACTTTCAAAATACTAAAGCAGCACTTAAAAATCAGCAAGCATCATTTCAAGGACTCAAGAATCAAATCAGTCAACTTGCTAAGTTAATTTCAAAATGACCACAAGGTAGTTTACCTAGCAATACCGAAACTAACCCAATGGAGCAACTTCATGCAATTATTGTTCGAGATGAAGAAGGGTTAGTTGGATCTGAACAAGAACTAAGGTAAGAAATTATAGTATGTAATGGTAAGGTTGAGGTAAACCAGAATGAGCAAAAGTCGGTTGCTACAGAATATAAACCTCGAGTGCCATATCTTAACGCGACGAAGAGAGACAACACGAACGAACAATTTAATAAATTTCTTAAACTTCTAAAAAATTTACATATTAGCCTACCGTTTGTTGAAGCTCTTTCGCAGATGCCCAATTCCATTAATTTTTTAAAGGAGCTTTTGGCAAACAAAAGGAAGTTAGATGATTCGTTGACTATGGAGCTAAATGTAGTTTGCTCAGCCATATTGCAAAATAAACTACTCAACAAATTGAAAGATCTAGGGAGTTTTACTATTCCTTACTTAATTGGTAGTTTGAATATTAATAATGCTTTGGCTGATTTAGGGGCTAGTATTAATAACATGCCCTACAAAATGTTTAAGCAATTAGGTCTTGGGCAACCCAAGCAAACTAGGATGAGTATTCAATTAGCAGATAAAACCATTAGATTTCTTAGAGGTATTATTGAAGATGTACTTGTAAAATTGATAAATTCATATTCCTAGTTGATTTTTTTGTTTTAAACATGGATGAGGATAGTGAGGTACCTTTAATTTTAGGACGGCCCTTTTTAGTAACTGCTAGAACTATAATTAATGTTGGTACGAGTGAATTAGTACTTCGTGTAGGTGACGAAACGATTACTCTATAAGCTCGTGTTCTGTTAAGACATCTAGTGATCGAGATGATTTTACAAGTGCTGTTAATATGAGTAACTATGTGACTCAATCTTCTTTACAAGAAATCCCTCAGAAAAACATAATAGAGCCACGTTTCATTCCATGCGACAAAAATAGAATGACCCATGAAGAACAAATGTTACAAATCGATGAACTAGATGAATGGTGGACACATGTCAAGGAGAAACCAAAAAAGCATGATGAAAAGCTAGAGCGATGCTATGATGAGCATAAGAACGTGATGAAACAATTTAAGGTTGGGGACAAGGTACTTCTAGACAAAACGGATCCACGAATTACTGCTTTGGAGCTTGATGCAAATAGATCAAACCTTTTATGGTACTGAACGTCTTTCCTTACGGTACAGTTGAGGTAACTCATTCTGAATTTGGCACATTTAAGGTAAATAGTACTCGACTTAAACCTTATTTTAATTATAGAATTGATAGCGAGAAAGAGGAGCTTCGACTCCGCGAACCACCGTGACGGCACGTGCATAAGGTAAAATCGAGCTTAGACTTTAAATAAGCGCTTCTCAGGAGGCCACCAGAGTGTCAACACTGCTAATTATTTTAATTTTATTTCATGTTATTTTAAAACTAATTACTTTTCAAAAAAATTATTTTTGACCCACACGACCTGGACACACGGGCATCCTAGGCCGTTTGCACAATAAGGGGTTCAACAGTGAGTTACATGGCCTGGCAACATGGTCATGTAACCCACACAGCCTAGACACATGGGCATGTCATTAGCCGCGAGGATCTTAAGACTTAATTTTTTAAAAAAAAATTAAAGGTTACAAAGCCTAAATTAGTCCACACGGCCGTGTGAACCTTAGAGCTAATTTTTCAATTTTATTCGATGTCAGTGAGTTACACAAGCAAGAGACACGGCTGTGTGCGAGACACAGTTGAGCCGCACGGGTGTGTGGCCTCTCACGTAGGTGTGGAAAAAGCGAAAGAGATCACACATGGTTGTGACACAGCCGTGTGACACAGTCATATGAAGATTAGGTTGAATTTTTTTATCGAACACGGGCTGGTGAAACCCTACAAGGGCGTGTAACACGTCCGTGTGGCAAAACACGACCTTCACACGACCGTGTTACCCTTAAAACTCGCTTTATTTCTTTCTTTTTGTCTTCTTCCTCAATCTTTAACCCTAGCCATCGCTATTCTCCCTCCCTCACATTTTTCAGCCATACCATCACACTCTTTCCCCCGCCCAAATGGCCAGTCCTAACGACCACCCCAGCTCCAACCGATTCGGCCTAGTCGCAACCCCAGAATCCCACCCACATACACCTTCCACGCATCCCAACCTGAGCCCTCTTTTCCTCTCTCTTGCCCAAGCTTTTTCCTTTTTGGCCACTGAAGTCCCACACATGTCCCCTCCACATCCTTCATTTCCCTTCACCTATTGTCGAGCAACCTAGCCATGCCTCCTCCATTTTCCCTTCCCCTTCACACCACGCCCTTCCCCTCTCTTCAACCCCCACCCCTGCGCCGTAGTCTCCACCCTTCCCCAGCTTCATCACGCCCCACCACGCCCGTAAACTGCCGCCCCTCAACTCTAATCACCAACCACCATCATCCCTACTATTTGGCCCTTAATCTTTATATTTTTATTTATTTTATTTGTTTTATTTTACTTATTATGCTTATTGTAATGTTATTATTATTCTTGTTATTCTTTTGTTCTTAGTCCATTACTTTTAGTTTTATTTTAATTATTATTGTCATTTTTATTGTTTTTATTATTACTTTCTTATTCTTCTTATTCTTGTTTTTGTTACTGACTTTAATTTTCATTATCATTAGGTTTTGTTTATTATTTTACTATTATTTTTTTCTATATTAATTTTATTATTATTATCATTTGTATTAGCTTTCGTTTCATCCTATCAATTTTCGTTCCATGCCTGTGTTATTCTTCATGCTTTAGTATGCCTATTTGATAAATTTAGTCCTCAGTTTTTGTATGCTTGGCTATTAGTGCATATGATTTTAGGAATGGATTATCCATCTAGGCCATTTTTATTTTTTATATTCATCACGCTAGAATAATTTGAGTCATATTTTTTTTATTTACACGTTTATTTGTAGGCCTCTTTATGTTATTAATTGGTGATATTTATGTTCTTGTGTTATTGATATTCGATTATTCTATCTTTTAGGTACACCATGACGAACACTATATGCAAGTCTAAAGTTGTCGTTCCCGTTTCAAAAAAATAGAAGACCCCTGGAGTGACCTCTTCCTCGAGTGCTTCTACCAATGCCTGCCACCCTTATATCTGATTTTCAACGGGTCCTCAAGAGGACTTATATCAGCTACTTCGACTGCGACCACTCGGTTTAGGCCACTGTATTGATTGGGCTGCTTTGGAGTAGGTTCAGTTAGCTGATCATGTGCATGTCATTATTGCCACACCCTGTGGGACCGATTTTTCTCCATTATCGAGCCCACATACATGGAGTTAACTTTAGAGTTCTGTTCAACATGTACTCTACAGCATGTGATGACAATCCATGACAAGCCTGGCACCATCACTTTCTGACTTAGTGCCTAGCGCAACATATAAGTGTCTCTGAGTTCAACGCTGCTTTGGGACTATACACTGAAGAGTTTATGAATGCCAAGAACTTTCTTTGCCTACATCAGCACATCCACTACTCACCATCTCTTTTTTGGGTAGACCTTACGGCGAGTACGTAACTTTATGATCGAAGTCGCTCGAAGGTGACTTCTCTTCCTCTGGCCTTACAGTATATTCATACTCTCTTTGCTCACATTATAACGCCCCAAAAATCTTATCTTTTCTTTTGTAAAATTTGACACAAATATCTGTCTACTTCAGTGGTTAAGTGTTTTGGGTGTGTGTGAGAGGTCCCAAGTTCAAGCCTTATATTGGGTAAATTTTGGTATTTTTCTAACTTTAACCTTATCCTTGCTTAGTGGGTTTAAGTATAATTTATTTTAAAACCATATCAGAATGGGCCGGCTAGTCTGGTGGTTAGGTAGAGTGTTAGTTTGCTAGAGGTCCTATGTTCAAATCCTTACACAAGTAGGGGAAATTGTTTTTGCCCAAAATTTGGTCAGAGTTTTAGTGGTTTTGAAATACTAAAGTGGTTGAGATTGTGATGAAGTGCGAAGTTAGGGTAATATCTGACAGAATTCTATTTTGTTATTTTTTTCAAACTCCTTCTCTTTTGGCGTTTCCTTTCTCTGTGGCTCTCCCTCTCTGCATTTTCTTCTCTTCCTCTTCCTTCCTCTCTTTCGAACTTTATTTCATTTAATCAGTGGGTTTTATTGTTTGAACGACGCTGTGGTGCTTTTACGGTCCCTTTCTAGCAAACTCTGTTTGCGTTTTGATTTGGTAAGTTTGAGTAAAGTGGTTTGTTTCTGTTTGTTAACTTATCTTTGATGTGTATCGTTAATGCCGATTAGGGGAAGATTTAAGGACTCGTAATCGATTGTTGGAGTCTCAGTTTTATGGGAATTTCTGTTGTTTGATCGAATGTAAGATTTAGTTGCTTATTAGATGAAAACCTCGATTAAGGTTCGATTTTAGTTCATTTTAAAAATGATTAATATGGTGCTTTAGGTTCTGGTGGTGTTGGAATTTTGTTTGCTGCAAAAATGAACTAGGTGTGTACCCAAAACGCAGAAAAATAAGGTGTCGGTAAAAGACAAAAACCATTCTATCAACGCTGCACGGGCATGTGGTCACCCATGTGGGAGGCCGTATGCAATGACACGGCCGTGTGAACGAAAAAGGCCAAGTCGTGCGTAATTCACGATCGTGTGATGGCCGGGTATGGCAGTGTGAACCACACTAGCTAGACCAAATCGAATTGTGTGGGACTACACGGGCATGTGGGTTTCAGGGCCAAGCCATGTGATCCATATGGGTAAGACCAATCTGGGCATGTAAGCTCACACGGGCTATCTAAATTTTTTCAAAGGTTGCACCGGTCGTCTCATTCGATTGTGGGCCTACTATAGGGTCGATAAGGGCTAACTAAACCCTAATTTGTATGATTTGATTAACTGATATTATGTTCTAAGCATGTTATTATCATGCATGTCTATCTAACCTATCTGATACATATATTTGTACTGGCATTGCATATCTGTAATTACGCATGTGAGCATGTTAATCTGTATGTCTGATTCTGCACTTACTGTATCTGTCATTAGGGTTGGGATGATGTATACTAGAAGAAGTGATCTGAAAGGCAATTTATGCCTATTATCTGGTAGCATGGCTGCAATGTATGTAATATGTGCCGCATTCGGTACAACATGGTGTGTAGGGCTGGGTGGGTGTTTTAAACCCCACATGGTGTGTAGGGATGGTCAGAGATAGTGTGTAAAGGATAAGGGTAGGATTTCTGATTCTGAATGTACATCTATATTTGTGTCTGAGATGGGCTTAGGCCCAAATTTGCTTCTGTATCTGTAATGAGCTTAGGCCCAAGTCTGTATTTAACTAATTCCAAAATTATGTATGTGTGCATGCTTAAGTCTATGGGGTTACACACTGAGTTTACGTAAACTCACACTTTTCTGTTTGATTTATACAGGTAACCCTCAGAGTTAGGCAGATCGGTGTAGCGGGGGACTCGACGTTAACCACATATTATGGATTGGATTTGATTATGGTTTGTACTTTGGTTTTATTTCATTTCTAAGTATTTTCATGTAATATTTGGACTTTTTGGACTATTTGCCTAAATTGGGATTTAATTGCGTCTATGATCAATTTTCTACAAAACTCAACAAAAATACGATCTTTACCAAAAACAAAGGTTTTCCTTAACACGAACGATTTTTAATTAAACACAATGGTTTCTAAGACTTCCGCTTTAGATAATGTTTTCGCGAATAAATTAATTTGTAAACATTTTTGAATTCAAATGGTAAATAATGAATATTTTGATTTAAATAACAGTTTAATGCTTAATCCGACTACGCGGCTTTCCAAATCCCTTCTATGTGACATCGCCAAATTCGACCATAACGTCTAGCCGGGTTTAGGGTGTTACATTTAGTGGAATTAGAGCCAGGTTGTAAAACTCGGCTATGAATTTTGGGTTCCAAAAATTTTGATTTTAAGGAAATGGTTTTCAAATGATTTGAAAATGTTCTGATTGAGTATGTGGTAGACCGAGTCTCTGGTGCTGACCCTGTAAATTTTCTGTACTTAGATAAAACTATTCTGACACACTATAAATAGTTACTTCTGAAGCACTATAGTTAGTTCCCTCTGAAACTGTAGTGAAACTGATATAGGCTAAAACTTTCTGGAAACATTTCTGAACTTCTGATACTTATTGCATAAAACATCTGTTAATAAATACTAAAACTAATGCGTAAAATTATTTAATATAGATAATTTATATTAGACAATGAGCACACGACGTCTCCATGGACATGGTACTCGAGGCTATGGTAGAGGCTGTAGGGGGTTCGAGCTGAGTCTTTCTCATCTCTAGGCAGTATGTCAAATTTGGATACTAGTGAGACACTAGTGTCACCCTATGCTGAGACTGGGTCTCAAGACTATGCGGCTGGGGACGACGTATTGTCCCAAGCCATACTGAGGATATTAGAGAGGGTTGCTGGACTCAACTCTAGATTTGGGAGCCGAGGGTCGGTAATGGAACAAATCCAGTTCAATGGAGCTGAGTTGTTTAGGGGTGTCACAAGAGTCACCCCTAATATGGCCGAGCATTGGTTAGAGGCCACTAAGCGAATTATGAATGATCTGGATTGTACCCCCGAGCAAAAACTAAAGGGTGCAGTCTCCTTGCTTCGTGACGAAGCATATCAGTGGTGGTTAACAGTTAAGAAGGGAACTCAGCCGGATCGTCTGAACTGGGAATCTTTAAGTCTGCCTTCTAGGGGAAATACGTGGGAGTGAGCATGTGGATGCTCGCAAACATGAGTTCATGAACCTCACACAGGGTTATCGATCTGTGGCCGAGTATAAGGCCGAATTTCTAAGGCTGACTCGTTATGATCGAGGCATGGTGGCATCTGAGTATGAGAGATGCATATGTTTTGAGAATGGACTAAGAGATAATTTGAAGGTTTTGATTGCTCCGTAAAGGGAGTGCGAGTTTTCTATTCTGGTCGAAAATGAGACGATCACCGAGGATGTCAAACGCGCGGAGCTCCAGAATAGAGATAAGGAAAGAGGTAGGAACAAGAGGAATTCAGAGCCCTCTAGTTCAGTACAAAAGCCTAAGAAAAAGGCCAGATCCGATGGTCCAGTGAGAGTGGCAACCCCTGTTACTCCTACTGGATTACAGCCTTATGGAGACTGTGGTAGACGCCATCCGAGCGAATGTTAGAGAAGGATTGAGGCATGGCTGAGATGTGGGTCCTTATAGCACCGTATTCGGGAATGCCCATTGAGGGCTGATTAGGTGCAAGCTCTGGGACCAAGGACTACGCAGCCTCTGAGAATAGTTCAGCAGCCACCTAGGGGTCGTGGTTAGGCTAGGGGTGGTAATGGTATGGGCCGACGGCAGAGAGTACTGGGAGAGGTGCTGGTCAAACAGAGGTAAGGAGTCTGCTTTGGTATATGCTACATGTCGCTGAGAGGATAAAGATGCTCTAGATGTGATCATCGGTATGTTCTTAATCTTTGATGTACCATTTACTATTCTGATAGACAGAGGGTCTACACACTCTTACATAGCTAGTTCTATATCAGAAAACATAGGGATATCGGTTAAGAGCATTACGAGTGAGATCACTATACTAAGCCCGTTGGGGCAGTCTCTCCGAGTTAGTAAAATCTATAGAGACGTTCCGTTAGAGGTGCAAGGGATGATTTTTCTGGAAAATTTAATGGAGCTTCTGTTTAGGGAGTTCAACCTGATACTGGGAATAGATTGGCTAGTTAAGCACCAAGTCAGTTTGGATTGTGCGACAAAGAGAGTCGTTCTGAGAACTGTGAAGGATAATGAGGTGGTTGTGATCAGCGAGCGCCGAGATTATATTCTAATGTAATCTCTACGCTTGTGGCTGAGAAATTGGTTCAGAAAGGGTGTGAGGCGTACTTAGCCTATGTTAGTGTTTCTACTTCCATGGACTCTACTGTAAGGGATATAAGAACTGTAAGGGATTTTTCAGACGTCTTTCTTAAGGAGTTACTGGGATTACCTCCAAATCGGGAAGTGGAGTTTGGGATTGAGCTTCTTCTAGGTTCAGCTCTGGTGTTCATTACTCTCTATCGTATGGCACCGAAAGAGCTTAAAGAACTTAAGGCTCAACTACAAGAACTGTTGGACCATGGTTTCATCTGCCCTAGTGTGTCTCCGCGGGAGGGCATCAATTCTATTTGTTGAGAAGAATGATGGAACTATGAGGATGTGTATTGACTATTGGCAGTTGAATAAGCTGACAGTGAAGAATAAGTACCCACTTCTAAGGATCGACGATCTGTTCAATCAATTTAGAGGGCTTTCTGTGTTCTCCAAGATCGATCTTCGTTCTGGGTATCATCAGTTGAGGGTTAATGAGGCTGATGTGTATAAGACTGTATTTAGGACTTGTTACGGACATTATGAGTTCCTAGTGATGCCATTTGGTCTGACAAATGCTCTGGCAGCATTTATGGATCTGATGAATAGAGTGTTTCAGCCATTTTTGGATCAGTTTGTCGTAGTCTTTATGATGGTATATTGGTATACTCTAAGACTGAGGATGAACATGATGAACATCTTAGGGTGGTACTTCAAATTTTACGGGAGAAACAGCTTTACGCTAAATTTAGCAAATATGAATTCTAGTTACGAGAGGTAACATTTTTGGGGCATATAGTCTCTGCTGAGGGGATCCGAGTCGATCCGAGAAAGATTGAGGCTGTAATAGATTGGAAACAACCCAAGAGTGTATCTAAAATCCATAATTTTTTGGGTTTGGTGGGTTATTATCGGAGTTTTGTGAAAGGCTTCTCATTGATTGTAGCACTCTTGACTAAGCTTCTGCGTAAGGGTGTTCTGTTTGTCTGGACTGATGTGTAATAATTAAGCTTCGAGAAGCTCAAATTTATTTTGACTTAGGCTCCTATTCTGATATAGCCTGAATTCGGTAAAGAGTTTGTGGTTTACAGTGACGCGTCAAATGTAGGATTATGTTGTGTGCTGATACAAGATGGTAAAGTTGTGGCTTATGCGAGCCGTCAGCTTAAGACACATGAGGCAGACTCTCCGATGCATGATCTCGAGTTGGCTGCTATAGTGTTTGCATTGAAAATCTAGAGGCTTTATTTGTATGGTGAAAAGTGTATCATCTACACTAATTACAAGAGCCTCAAGTACCTCCTTACTCAGAAGGAGTTGAACCTTAGGCAACGTCGCTGAAGTGAGCTGTTTAAAGACTATGAATATACTATTGAGTACTATCCTAGCAAGGCCAATATGGTGGCCGATGTATTGAGTCATAGGGCGATGATTGATCTAAGAGCAATGTTTTCTCGACTTATTTTGTTTGATGATGGGAGTTTGTTTGATAAGCTACAAGTCAAACCGACTTGGATTTAGCAGATTCGAGATAAACAGTTGGGGGATGAGTCTCTTAGTTTACGGTTCTGTCAGGTTGAAAGTGGCAGCACTACAGATTTTAGGTTGAATAATGAGGGTTTTTGTGTTTTTGAGGTCAGATTTGTGTACCGAATGATACAGATCTAAGATAGTTTATTCTGAGAGAGGCACATAGTAGCCCCTATGCTATGCATCTCGAGGGGAACAAGATGTGTTGAGATCTTCGTTAACTGTACTGGTGGCCGGGTTTGAAACGTGATGTTACAAATTTTGCCACTCACTGTCTGACTTGCCAACAAGTTAAGGCTGATCACCAGTTACTTTTAGGGTTGTTACAGCCGGTTAATATTCCCTTGTGGAAATGGGTACGAGTGAGGATGGATTTTGTTAGCGGGTTACCTTTGACACCCACTAAGAAGGATTCTGTTTAGGTCATTGTGGATCAATTGACTAAATCTATGCACTTCATTCCAATTAGAACAGACTTTTCTTTTCAGAAGTTAGCGAAACTGTACATTTCTGAAATTGTAAGACTGCATGGGGTTCCTATATCGATTATTTCTGATAGGGATCCTCGATGTACTTCTCAGTTCTAAAAGAAGTTGCATGAGGCTTTGGGTTCGAGATTGGACTTCAGTACTGCGTTCCATCCTCAGACTGATGGTCAATCTCAGAAGATGATTCAGATATTGAAGGATATGCTTTGGAGTTGTGCAATCGACTTTGGAGGTAGTTGGGAGGATTATCTACCGTTAGCTGAGTTCGCCTACAATAATAGCTTCTAGTCTTGCATTCAGATGGCACCGTACGAGGCTTTCTATGGTCGTAAATGTCGTACTCCTTTGTGTTGGACTGAGTTAGGTGAATGTCAGGTTTTGGGTCCTGAGTTGGTTTCTGAGACCGAGGATAAGGTTAGATTGATTCGGGATCATCTGAAAGCAGCTTCTGATAGACAAAAATTCTATACAGATCTGAAGAGACATGAAATTGAGTACTCTGTGAGAGACTTCGTGTTTCTTAAGGTTTCTCCATGGAAGAAAATTCTGAGGTTTGGTCGTAAGAGCAAGCTGAGCCCTAGGTTTATTGGGTCGTACCAGATTCTAAAATGAGTGGGATCGGTTGCTTATTAGTTGGAGCTACCTTCGGAGTTGGATTGTATTCTTGATGTGCTCCATGTTTCGATGCTGAGGCAATATCACTCTGATCCATCTCATGTAGTATCGATTGAGGAGATTGAGGTTAGACCGGACTTAACTTTTGAGGAAGAGCCAGTTCATATTTTGAATCAAGACATTAAGGTTCTGAGGAGGAAATTTATATCGTTAGTGAAGGTTCTGTAGCAGAATCATGGCACGAAGGAGGCCACATAGGAACCTGAGAACTCGATGCATCAACAGTATCCTCATCTGTTCTGATCAAGCAAATTTCAAGGTCGAACTTTCTTTTAGGGGGTAGAGTTGTAACGCCCTAAAAATCTTATCTCTACTTTTCTAAAATTTGACATAAATATCTGTCTACTTTAGTGGTTAAGTGTTTTGGGTGTGTGTGTGAGGTCCCAAGTTCAAGCCTTATCTTGGGTAAATTTTTGTATTTTTCTAACTTTAACCTTATCCTTGCTCAGTGGGTTTAAGTTTAATTTATTGTCAAACCATATCAGAATGGGCCTGCTAGTCTGGTGGTTAGGTGGAGTGTTAGTTTGTTGGAGGTCCTGTGTTCAGGGCAAATTGTTTTTGCCCGAATTTTGGTCAGAGTTTTAGTGGTTTTGAAATGCTAAAGTGGTTGAGATTGTGATGGAGTGGGAAGTTAGGGTAATATCTAATAGAATTCTATTTTGTTATTTTTTTAAAACTCCTTCCCTTTTGACGTTTCCTTTCTCTGTTGCTCTCCCTCTTTGTGTTTTCTTCTCTTCCTCTTTCCTCCTTTCTTTTGAACTTTATTTCATTTAATCGGTGGGTTTTATTGGTTGAATGATGCTGTGGTGCTTTTACGATCCCTTTCTAGCCAACTTTGTTTGCGTTTTGATTCAGTAAGTTTGAGTAAAGTGGCTTGTTTCCGTTTGTTAACTTATCTTTGAAGTGTATCGTTAATTCTGATTAGGGGAAGATTTAAGGACTTGTAATCACTTGTTGGAGTCTTAGTTTTCTGGAAATTTCTATTGTTTGATCGAAGTTAAAATTTAGTCACTTATTAGATGAATACCTCAATTCGGGCTTAGTTTTAGTTCGTTTTAAAAACGATTAATTTAGTGCTTTATTGGTCAATTATAGGTTCTAGTGGTGTTGGAATTTTGTTTTCTGTAAAAACGAACCAGGTGTGTACCTAAAACACAAAAAATCGAGGTTTCGACAAAAGTTGAAAACCATTCTATTGACACCACGCAAGCATGTGGTCGGCCGTGTGGTAGGCCGTGTGCGGTGACATGGCCATGTGAAAAATGAAGGCTAAGCTATGTGCAAGACACGTCCGTGTGATGGCCAGTTGTGGCTGTGTGAACCACACAAGCTAGACCAAATTCGGCTGTGTGGGCCACACGGGCGTATGGATTTCTAGGCCTGGCTATGTGATCCATACGGGCAAGGCCAATTTGGGTGTGTGGGCCCATACAGGTGTGTGGACCTATTTATCTGAATTTTCCCCTAAGGTTCACAGGTCATCCCAAACGACTGTGGCCCTACTATAGGGTCGGTAAGGGCTAACTAGACCCTAATTTGTATGATTTGATTGACTAATATTATGTTCTAAGTATGTTATTATCATGCATATCTGTCTAACCTATCTGATACATATATCTGTACTGGCATTGCATATTTGTAATTACGCATGTAAGCATGTTAATTTGTATGTCTAATTCTGCACTTATTGTATCTGTCATTAGGGTTGGGATGATGTATACTAGAAGAAGTGATTTGAAAGGCAATTTATGCCTATTATTTGGCAGCATGGCTGCAGTATATGTAATATGTGCCGCATTCGGTACGACATGGTGTGTAAGGCTGGGTGGGTGTTTTAAACCCCACATGGTGTGTAGGGATAGTCAGAGATGGTGTGTAAAGGATAGGGGTAGGATTTCTGATTCTGATATGCACATCTGTATCTCTGTCTGAGATGGGATTAGGCCAAAATCTGCTTCTGTATCTGTAATGGGCTTAGGCCGAAGTCTGTATCTGACTGATTCTAAAACTATGTATGTGTGCATGCTTAAGTTTATGGGGTTACACATTGAGTTTACGTAAACTCGCCCCTTTCTGTTTGATCTATACAGGCAACCCTCAGAGTTAGGTGGATTGGTGCAGCGAGGGACTCGATGGTAACCATATATCGTGGATTGGATTTGATTATGGTTTTTACTTTTGTTTTATTTCATTTCTGAGTATTTTCATGTAATATTTGGACTTTTTGGACTATTTGCTTAAATTAGGATTTAACTGCATCTATGACCATTTTTTTGCAAAACTCAAGAAAAATACAATTTTTACCAGAAACAAAGGTTTTCCTTAACAAGAACGGTTTTTAATAAAACACAATGGTTTCCGCTTTAGATAATGTTTTGGCAAATCAATTAATTTGCAAACATTTCTGAATTCAAACGGTAAGTAATGAATGTTTTGATTTAGATAACAATTTAATACTTAATCTAACTACGCGGCTTTTCAAATCCCTTCCATGTGACATCACCAGATTTGGCCATAACGTCTAGGCCGGGTTTGGGGTGTTACACACACATTGACCAGTAGAAGAGAGAAAACCAGAGTCGTCGGTACCGCTGATGCATATTTTCTATGGAGCATGACCATAAGGTATATTTTCAATTTAGCCTACTTCATCGCTCTTGCCTTTCGCCATCTGACAAACTGCAACAGGAAGGTAAATGTAACGACCCAAAATTCCCGGGTACCGAAAAACCGAGTCGTAGGGCCTCCGTCTTAGGAAAATAAGTTCGTAAGTATTTATTAAAAATATTTATAAGGTTAGTTATAAGTTGAATTAAATTTTGGTGAAGTGAATTTAGTTTAATTAGAAATAATTAGTAAAAAGGACTAAATTGAATAGAAGGTAAAAGTTTAATTTTAAGAATAGAAAATATTAAAGGATTAAATTAGTAATTAGACCATAAAAGTGACATGTGTGAATGATGGATAAAATACATGTGTATTAATTTTATTGGTACAAATGTATGTTATATGTGTTTGCTTAATTATTAAGTAAATGTTATTTATTTATTTATTTGTTATAATTAATATTAAATATGTGATATTATAATTTTTGTTGATTAATTATGATGGAGACAAGTGTATGGTGATGGATGATACATGTGTATGTATGTGTGTAAAACATGTGTATTATTTTTTTATTTGTTATAATTAGATATTTTATATTAGTTAATTAATTAAGTAATAAAGAAACAAAAGAAAGAAAAAGAAGAGAAAGTTACCAGAGAAAGAAACGAAATTGGGAGAAAGAAAGAAGAAAAGAAAGGAAAAAGGAGAAATTAGGGTTTGGAAGCTTGAAAGTTAATTTGGTAAGTCAATTAAGTCCATTTCTTTGTAATTTTGATGTTTTTGAAGCTTTAGAGTTGAGTACTCTTGAATTTATGTGGAAATATTGAAAGTTGATAGACTTTTGAATAGTGTTCATGTTGAGAAAATGATAAAATTGGGGATTAATTTGATAAAGTTATTAATTAGAATTGATTTAAGGACCTAATTGTAAAATAGGGTATAAGTTTTGAGTTTTAGGGACTAATTTGAAAGAAATTCGAAATTATGGAAAAATGATGAAAATTTGATAGTTATATGAAAGTTTTGATGAAAATTGACTAAGAAAATGAGGTGAATTGTTAAAAGGAAGAAAATGAAGTTAGTTGGGACAAATTTGGTATTATAGTAAAAGTTGCATGGAAAGTTAGTAAATTGTATAAATGTGTGTGTTATTAATTAATTGTAAATTTGCTAATTTTCGTAGCAAACAAGGAAAACGGGACGTCCAATACGAAAGGGAAGGAGAAAGTAGTTGAAGAATAGCTCGAGAAATCGGTTTGTATTATCATAATTCATTTATATTTATTATTTATATATTTGATTTTATTATGTTCAAATGAATGGAAGTGGAAATTTAGTTAAGTAGTAGTATTTGAATTGTATGTTATTAAATGTGAGTATTGGAATGTATATGGATTTAAAGTGTTGGAATTGAAATGTGAATTGATTGGTGGATGAATGATTATGTGTAATGAATTGGAATTGCTTGGTGATTATGTGATTATGATCAATGGAAAGTGAAAGTGAAACGAATAAGTTATTACGGAACCCTATTAACTAATCGGGCTTAGTGGATATAGTTGGCATGCCATAGGATCGGAACAGTTCAGAGATTCTTCGACCTTGAGTCGATGAGGCACTTGGTGTGCCATAGATTTGCTTCGGATAGTTTCGATGAGGCTTTGGTAGCCATTTTGCTTCGGCTCAGCCGATGAGGTACTTGGTGTGCCATAGAATTACTTCGAACTATCCGATGAGGCTTTGGTAGCCACTTTACTTCGGCTATGCCGATGAGGCGTTGGTCGCCATTCTGATATGTTAATTGGATCCGTGTATCCGCCAAGGTCCGAGTCAAGTTAATAGGGGTAAATAAGTGAAGTGATAAATTCTGAATAAATGTGATTGAGTTATTGAAATGAGATGTGTGTTATGTGATTGAATATGGATTCAAATAGTGGAAATGAAGTGTGGTAATATGATAACTTGATATGTGATCATATGCAATGATTTGTGATTATCTATGTACGTGTATGCTATTTGATTGTTGCTTTAGTTTGAATTATGATAATACCACTGAGTATTTCCAATACTCAGCGTACGGTTGTTTTCCGTGTGCAGGTTAGGTAAAAAATTGAGGTTTCGTCAAGCATCCAAATCAATCCCGATCTCAGCTCAAATTAGTGGTGATGTATCCATCTTTTGATATTGTGGCATGTACTAGGTTAATGTTTGTCACTTGTATATATTTAATATTTTGGGTGTAAATATAGTGTATAGATTTTGAGAAGTTCTTGAAATGAATGAATGAGTTTTTGTTAAGTTTGAAATTGATTTGAATGATTTTTTATTGTCATTTATAAGCCAATTAATTGGGCATGTATTAGGGATGTTTTGAGGGTAAAAATAGCTTTAAAATGATGAAACATGCAGTTTTCACACGGCCAAATCACATGGGCGTGTGCCCTGGCCGTGTGGGGGAAGTCAGTAGCTTCCACGGGTAAGTCACACGGCCGTGTGTGGCAAGTAAAACTGCCCACGGCCTATCCCCACGGCCATGTGATTTCACACGGGCTGTCCACACGGGCATGTCCCAATCCACACGGGCGTGTGCCCTGTTTTTCATGAAAAATGTTTAAAGTTCCCGTTTTGATCCCGATTCAATTTCTAAACTTATTTTGGGCCCCGTAGGCCTATATTAAGGTCTAATTGATGGAAATTAGAGGGTTTTTAATCGAAACTCAAATTTATACCTCGTTTTATTTCGTAAGATAGTGTATGGTTCCGGTAATACCTCATGACCCTGTTTCGGCGACGGTGTGGGGTTAGGGGGTGTTACATTTGTTGGTATCAGAGCTATAGGTTTAGCCGGTTCTCGGACTAAATCGAGTTTGTAAGTGAGTCTAGAAGTACATGCCACATTCAAGTTAAAGTTGAGTCGGAATTTTTGGATGCTGACCTATTTAATTATTTCTGTTTTATAGATTAAAGATGTCTGATGAATATTTTGATCTAAATGAAGAATCATATGGATTAGACGAAAGTGACTCAGCTACTCCTAGTGTGAATCTGATTAGAAATCAACCTCCCAATGTAGAAGAAGAAAACAATAGGGAAAGAGATGAGAAAGGTAGGAATGATTCTGACATATTAATAGTTTTAACTGATGCCCTTCAGCGAGTAGCGGAGTCTGTACCTGCAACCACGTCTGTACCTATTCCTAGACGGGCCCCTATTAAGGAATTAAGAAAATATGGTGCCACAAAATTTTCGGGTCTGAAAGGAGTTGATCCGTCCGTAGCTGAAAATTGGATGGAAGCAACAAAAAGGGTGTTACAACAGTTAGAGTGTACTTCACGAGAAAGTTTGCTATGTGCTGTATCTTTGCTACAGGGTGAAGCATATCTATGGTGGGAATCTGTGATTCGACACTTGCCTACTGATCAAGTAACATGGGATTTGTTTCAGAAAGAATTCCAAAAGAAGTACATTGGGGAAATATACATTGAAGACAAGAAACAAGAATTTTTAACTCTAAAACAAGGTGAAATGACAGTAGTGGATTATGAACGGGAGTTCTCAAGACTTGGTAGATATGCATCAGAGTTTATACCAACCGAAGCTGATAGCTGTAAAAGATTCTTGAGGGGATTAAGAGATGAAATAAAAGTGTTATTGGTATCTCAGCGAATCACTGAATTTGTTGACTTAATTGAACGGGCTAAAATGATAGAGCAAGTTTTGGGACTTGATAAAAGGTCTGAACCTTCTAAGCCAGTTAGGAAACGTATGGGAACTACAAGTTCGAATCCTTTACTGAAAAGATCCAGAGATTCTCGAGGTGGTTGGAGATCTAGTTTTAGATCTGATAGAGGAGGAAAGAGTCAAGGAAAACAAACTATAGTGTCAACCGATAGTGTAAGAGGTCCATCCAGAGATATTGCTATTTCGGATTGTGAACATTGTGGGAGAAAACATAGGGGTGAATGTTGGCGATTGACTAGAGGGTGTTTCAAATGTGGATCTACAGATCATTTTATTAAAGATTGCTCAAAAGTTGATAGTACTACACCTATGACATCACAGAGAATAGCATCTACTACTAGAGGTAGAGGATCAGGTAGAGGTGGTTCGGTATCTCTAGGAGGTGGTACTAGAAGAAATAATGATGTTGTTACACAGCAGTCGGAGGCTAGAATTTCGGCTAGAGCATATGTGGTCCGAACCCGAGAAGAAGGTGATGCGCATGATGTTGTAACAGGTATATTCTTATTATTTTCTGAGCCTGTTTATGCTTTAATTGACCCTGGATCTTCGCATTCATATGTTAGTTCAAATTTAGTTGAGATGGGAAAATTGAAACATGAAATGTCTAGAATGTCAATAGAGGTGTCAAGTCCGTTAGGACAGACAGTGTTAGTGAATCAAATTTGTCCGAGATGCCCGTTGAAAATTCAGAATGAAACTTTTCTGGTTGATTTGTTGATTATGTCTTTTGGAGATTTTGACGTAATATTGGGTATGGATTGGTTATCTGAACATGGTGTGATTTTAGACTGTTATGAAAAGAAGTTCAATATTCAGACCATTGATGGAAACAGTATTGAGATGAAAGGTATTCAAAACAGTGGGCCAACACGTGTTATTTCAGCAATAAAGGCTAATAAGTTGTTACAGCAGGGTTGCACAGCATACTTGGCTTATGTTATTAATTCAAATTCAGTTGGTAGTCAATGTAGTAAAATCCGGACAGTTTGTGAGTTTCTTGATGTATTTCCTGAAGAATTATCGGGTTTGCCACCAGACAGAGAAGTTGAGTTTGCTATAGAGGTTTATCCGGGTACTGCTCCGATTTCTATTCCTCCGTACCGTATGTCGCCTACAGAATTGAAGGAGTTAAAGGTACAGTTGCAAGATTTGTTAGATCGTGGTTTTATTCGGCCGAGTATTTCACCGTGGGGAGCTCCGGTATTATTTGTTAAAAAGAAAGATGGTTCGATGCGACTTTGTATTGACTATATACAGTTGAATAAAGTGACAATCAAGAATAAATATCCCCTTCCTCGCATTGACGATTTATTTGATCAGTTGAATAGAGCTTCGGTGTTTTCAAAGATTGATTTAAGATCCAGCTACTATCAGTTGAAAGTAAAAGAATGTGATGCGCCGAAGACAGCTTTTCGTACAAGGTATGGCCATTATGAATTTTTAGTAATGCCATTCGGATTGACTAATGCCCCAGCTGCTTTCATGGATCTGATGAACCGCATATTTCAACCATATCTAGATCAATTTATTGTGGTTTTCATTGATGACATATTGGTTTATTCGAAGACAGAAACAGAACATGATCAGTATCTCAGAATAGTGCTACAGATTTTGCGGGAAAAATGATTGTATGGAAAATTGAGTAAATGTGAATTCTGGTTATCAGAGGTTGTATTTTTGGGATATGTGGTATCGGCAGATGGAATTAGAGTTGATCCGAAAAAGATAGAGGCCATAATTCAGTGGAAAGCTCCAAAGAATGTATCTGAGGTACGTAGTTTTCTTGGTTTGGCTGGATACTATAGGAGATTTGTAAATGGATTTTCAAAAATAGCCTTGCCTATGACTAAATTGCTACAGAAGAATGTTTCTTTTATTTGGGATGATCAATGTCAGAAAAGTTTTGAGATGTTGAAGCGAATGCTAACAGAGGCACCGATTTTGACTTTACCAAAATCGGGAAAAGATTTTATTGTGTACAGTGATGCCTCATTGAGTGGTTTAGGTTGTGTACTTATGCAAGATGGAAAGGTTATTGCTTATGCATCTCGTCAGTTAAAACCACATGAGAAAAATTATCCGACTCATGACTTGGAGCTTGCAACTGTGATTTTTGCTTTGAAGATTTGGAGACATTACCTTTATGGTGAAAAATGCTATATTTATACAGATCATAAAAGTCTGAAGTATCTTCTCTCCCAGAAAGAATTGAATTTAAGACAGAGACGGTGGATTGAACTTCTGAAAGATTATGATTGTGTTATAGACTACCACCCGGGAAAAGCTAATGTAGTAGCTGATGCATCAAGTAGAAAAGCAGCAATTGAGTTGAGAGCAATGTTTGCACAGCTCAGTATCATTGATGATGGAAGTTTGTTAGCCGAGTTGAGAATAAAACCGATAATGTTTGATTAGATTAGAGCAGCTCAGTTGGAAGATGATAAGTTGATGAAGAAAAGAGAGATGATACAGAGTGGAACAGTAGAAAATTTCCGCATTGATACTCATGGATGTTTGAGGTACCGAGATCGAGTATGTGTTCTAGCTAAATCTGAATTGAAAGAGTTAATACTCCGAGAGGCACATGATGGTTCATTTGCTTTACACCCGGGAAGTACAAAAATGTATCGCAATCTACGAGATTTGTATTGGTGGCCCGAAATGAAAAGAGACATAGTTGAATATGTTGGAAAATGTCTTACATGTCAACGAATAAAGGCAGAACATCAAGTACCGATAGGTTTGCTACAGCCCATTAATATTCCTGAATGGAAATGGGATCGTATCACGATGGATTTTGTTTCGGGGTTACCGTTGTCACCGAGTAAAAAGAATGCTATTTGGGTGATAGTAGATAGACTTACCAAGTCTGCTCATTTTATAGCAGTCAAAACAGATTGGTCGTTGCAAAAACTTGCTGAGGTATACATTCGAGAAATTGTTAGATTGCATGGTATTCCGTCATCGATAATTTCAGATCGAGATCATCGGTTCACATCAAGATTTTGGAGACAGTTACATAAGTCGTTGGGTACACGACTTAATTTCAGTACAGCCTTCCATCCACAAACTGACGGACAATCTGAACGGGTAATTCAGATTTTAGAAGATATGCTTCGGGCTTGCATCATTGAATTTGAATCAAGTTGGGAACATTATTTGCCTTTAGCTGAATTTGTGTATAATAATAGTTTCCAATCAAGTATTCAGATGGCTCCGTATGAAGCATTGTATGGTTGACGATGTAGATCACCTGTGTGTTGGACAGAACTGAATGAAAGAAAAGTGATTGGGCCGGAATTGATTCAAGAGACTGAGGAAACAGTCAAGAAGATTCAAGGAAGATTGAAAGCGGCTTTCGATAGACAAAAATCATATGCTGACTTGAAACGATGAGATATTGAGTATTCGATTAGAGATAAGGTATTTCTTAAAGTTTCTCCTTGGAAGAAAGTATTGAGATTTGGCCGGAAAGGTAAATTAAGTCCTCGATATATTGGGCCATATGAAATAGTGGAGAGAATTGGACCGGTAGCCTATAAGTTAGCGTTACCTCCGGAGTTACAGAAAATACACGATGTTTTCCATGTTTCTATGCTTCGACGCTATAGATCGGATCCTTCTCATGTTATTTCTACTGAAGATATTGAAATCCGACCGGATTTATCTTACGAAGAAGAACCAGTTAAGATTCTAGCCCGAGAGGTAAAAGAATTGAGGAATAAACGAATTTCTCTAGTAAAAGTACTTTGGAGAAGTCATAAAGTGGAAGAAGCAACATGGGAACCGGAAGAAACTATGAGAATTCAGTACCCCCACCTATTCTCAGGTAAATTTCGAGGACGAAATTTTTTTAGGGGGGAAGAAATGTAACGACCCAAAATTCCCGGGTACCGGAAAAACGAGTCGTAGGGCCTCCGTCTTAGGAAAATAAGTTCGTAAGTATTTATTAAAAATATTTATAAGGTTAGTTATAAGTTGAATTAAATTTTGGTGAAGTGAATTTAGTTTAATTAGAAATAATTAGTAAAAATGACTAAATTGAATAGAAGGTAAAAGTTTAATTTTAAGAATAGAAAATATTAAAGGATTAAATTAGTAATTAGACCATAAAAGTGACATGTGTGAATGATGGATAAAATACATGTGTATTAATTTTATTGGTACAAATGTATGTTATATGTGTTTGCTTAATTATTAAGTAAATGTTATTTATTTATTTATTTGTTATAATTAATATTAAATATATGATATTATAATTTTTGTTGATTAATTGTGATGGAGACAAGTGTATGGTGATGGATGATACATGTGTATGTATGTGTGTAAAACATGTGTATTATTTTTTTTATTTGTTATAATTAGATATTTTATATTAGTTAATTAATTAAGTAATAAAGAAACAAAAGAAAGAAAAAGAAGAGAAAGTTACCAGAGAAAGAAATGAAATTGGGGGAAAGAAAGAAGAAAAGAAAGGAAAAAGGAGAAATTAGGGTTTGAAAGCTTGAAAGTTAATTTGGTAAGTCAATTAAGTCCATTTCTTTGTAATTTTGATGTTTTTGAAGCTTTAGAGTTGAGTACTCTTGAATTTATGTGGAAATATTGAAAGTTGATAGACTTTTGAATAGTGTTCATGTTGAGAAAATGATAAAATTGGGGATTAATTTGATAAAGTTATTAATTAGAATTGATTTAAGGACCTAATTGTAAAATAGGGTATAAATTTTGAGTTTTAGGGACTAATTTGAAAGAAATTCGAAATTATGGAAAAATGATGAAAATTTGATAGTTATATGAAAGTTTTGATGAAAATTGAATAAGAAAATGAGGTGAATTGTTAAAAGGAAGAAAATGAAGTTAGTTGGGACAAATTTGGTATTATAGTAAAAGTTGCATGGAAAGTTAGTAAATTGTATAAATGTGTGTGTTATTAATTAATTGTAAATTTGCTAATTTTCGTAGCAAACAAGGAAAACGGGACGTCCAATACGAAAGGGAAGGAGAAAGTAGTTGAAGAATAGCTCGAGAAATCGGTTTGTATTATCATAATTCATTTATATTTATTATTTATATATTTGATTTCATTATGTTCAAATGAATGGAAGTGGAAATTTAGTTAAGTAGTAGTATTTGAATTGTATGTTATTAAATGTGAGTATTGGAATGTATATGGATTTAAAGTGTTGGAATTGAAATGTGAATTGATTGGTGGATGAATGATTATGTGTAATGAATTGGAATTGCTTGGTGATTATGTGATTATGATCAATGGAAAGTGAAAGTGAAACGAATAAGTTATTACGGAACCCTATTAACTAATCGGGCTTAGTGGATATAGTTGGCATGCCATAGGATCGGAACAGTTCAGAGATTCTTCGACCTTGAGTCGATGAGGCACTTGGTGTGCCATAGATTTGCTTCGGATAGTTTCGATGAGGCTTTGGTAGCCACTTTGCTTCGGCTCAGCCGATGAGGTACTTGGTGTGCCATAGAATTACTTCAAACTATCCGATGAGGCTTTGGTAGCCACTTTACTTCGGCTATGCCGATGAGGCGTTGGTCACCATTCTGATATGTTAATTGGATCCGTGTATCCGCCAAGGTCCGAGTCAAGTTAATAGGGGTAAATAAGTGAAGTGATAAATTCTGAATAAATGTGATTGAGTTATTGAAATGAGATGTGTGTTATGTGATTGAATATGGATTCAAATAGTGGAAATGAAGTGTGGTAATATGATAACTTGATATGTGATCATATGCAATGATTTGTGATTATCCATGTACGTGTATGCTATTTGATTGTTGCTTTAGTTTGAATTATGATAATACCACTGAGTATTTCCAATACTCAGCGTACGGTTGTTTTCCATGCGCAGGTTAGGTAAAAAATTGAGGTTTCGTCAAGCATCCAAATCAATCCCGATCTCAGCTCAAATTAGTGGTGATGTATCCATCTTTTGATATTGTGGCATGTACTAGGTTAATGTTTGTGACTTGTATATATTTAATATTTTGGGTGTAAATATAGTGTATAGACTTTGAGAAGTTCTTGAAATGAATGAATGAGTTTTTGTTAAGTTTGAAATTGATTTGAATGATTTTTGATTGTCATTTATAAGCTAATTAATTGGGCATGTATTAGGGATGTTTTGTGGGTAAAAATAGCTTTAAAATGATGAAACATGCAATTTTCACACGGCCAAATCACATGGGCGTGTGCCCTGGCCGTGTGGGGGAAGTCAGTAGCTTCCACGGGTAAGTCACACGGCCGTGTGTGGCAAGTAAAACTACCCACGGCCTATCCCCACGGCCATGTGATTTCACACGGGCTGTCCACACAGGCATGTCCCAATCCACACGGGCGTGTGCCCTGTTTTTCATGAAAAATGTTTAAAGTTCCTGGTTTGATCCCGATTCAATTTCTAAACTTATTTTGGGCCCCGTAGGCCTATATTAAGGTCTAATTGATGGAAATTAGAGGGTTTTTAATCGAAACTCAAATTTATACCTCGTTTTATTTCGTAAGATAGTGTATGGTTCCGGTAATACCTTGTGACCCTATTCCGACGACGGTGTGGGGTTAGGGGGTGTTACATCTTATCTGTTTAGGCCCTTATGTGACTCGACTTGCTTAACACTTCAATCTCCTCAACACACTGGAGCAGTCCTTCTTGCTTACACTAGTTGATCAGATGTCCCCGCAGGGAATATCGAGTATGATCCATATAAGGATGATTGAGTGACTTCGTGGAGTGGATCCTCCTCAGTACCGACTATATCATCCTGACCATCAAAATGAACATGAGGACTTTACTAATGATGTCCCTTTCCATCTCGGGGATCCACCTCACCTTCCACTTTCGAGTCATCGTCTTATTTCTATTGCTGCTACTTTAGAGGACCTCTCCGAGCGATTCACTCGCTTCGAGCAGCATTGCTTTTAGAGGTTCGATAGTATTGACGCGAAATTGTAGCAGATCTGTTAGCATCTCCATATCTCCTCTTCAGCTCTAACGACTCACGAAACCGACACTTCTGATGATGAAGACCATTGAGTTTCTTTGTTTTCTTTTTATTTTTCTTTTTCTTTTTACTTTTATTTTTACTTTTACTTTTACTTTTATGTTTATTTTTGTTTTTATTTTTAGTTATATTTTTGTTGTTTTCTTAGACTTATTTCGTTTTTATCTTTTGAACTATATTTTTTATTTTATGGTTGTTTCTAATCAAGTTAGCAACCTCTTAATCTTCTTCACTATTTGTGTTTGTTTTCTTATTAGTTTGGTCGGAATCATGCACTACATCTAGATTTGTCTACAATTTCGCTTTTCACCATTCTGGCGATTTTATCAAATATTCAAAGTAGTTTCAGTTTTCTCCCTCTCTTATGATATTCTGCTTATACTATGATTATATTTGTTTGTACAATGAGGACAATGTACATCTTAAGTGTAGGGAGGTCATTTATATAATTATTAGAAAATCCCTGAATTATGTCTTGTATTTAAGTAATTTTCTCATACTTTCATTAGAATGAATTTTTATCGATTTGGAATTTTTGTTGATGTGTTTTAGATTAATTTGTTGATAATTGTGTATTGGTTGATTTAAACTTAAAGACATGAGAGAATCAATCATGATAAATTATTTTTCAAAAATTAAAAAATTTTAGGTTGTTTCCCTAAGTTGAATTATTATCTTGAAGTTTGAGATCTGCAAGTTTAACATAAAAAACCATGATTTTTTTGTGAGATTTTGAGCCTTTAGAGCATACATTTTTCTTTCTCATTTTATTATTGGTTTTGAGTATGTCAATTTGATGTGTTATTCTAGAACTTGCTTCGATTATACATGTCGAGACCACACCTTTGATTTGATATACTGAGATGATAAAGGCACTTAGGTTTTAACCCACTTATCTCATAAAAATCCTACTTACATGATTAACCCTTAGTGAACCCCGTTGAGCCTAACACACCATTTCTTGATTTACCCATTAATGTTAACACATAACTCATCTTTTTGTTGAAACTTTTTTCCCATTTTATTTACTCTCTTTTTGTCGAGATTTGATTTGGTTAGTTGCTTAACTATGCTCTTCTGTTTGATTTGCTGAATTATTTCTGATTGTTCTAGATAAATAAATAAATAATAAAAAAAGAAAAAAGAATATTGATTATTATTTTGTTCTATATTGATTGAGCTTTGAACAGTTAAATTCATATTTTGAGAAGAAGCTTATTTTTATTATTGAATAGTTCTCGATTGATGTAATTGTTTTTAATTCAGCACTTGTTTATTTTTCTAGTTTGGTAATTTATCAACTCGATCTTGATTAAAACCAACTTTTCTGGCCTTTCCCCACACCCTTAACCTAAGCCCTATTACAATTTCTTAAAGACCTTTTCATTTGTGTATCATCTCATTTTATAGTGGTGAAGATTTGATTTTCATGCAAGCCTATGGTAATGACATTTCTTATTCGACTATTGAGTGCTTATTCATGAACCTTAAACACTTTGAGTGATTTGAGTGTATCTTTATTAAGGATGTCGATTCTTGTAGATTTTGAATTAAAGGTAACTACTTAAATAAAGGGAGACACCTATGTTTTCGTGTTTAAAAATGTTAGCTTGGATTGTTTGAGACTTTAGTGCTCTTTTCATTGCATTGTTAATGCATGATTATTTGTGAATTATTTTGAGACATTATTGATAGGAATTACAAGTTGAGAAATATTAATTTTAATGTGAGTTGAGGATTTTGCTTAAGGACAAGTAAACGCTTAAATGTAGGGATATTTGATAAGCTATAAAAGTAACGTATTTTAAACTCATTCTTAATGCGTTTTTGGATGATTAATTATGAAAATTAGTGAATTTGATGCTCCTAATCCTTTAAATTTATATTTCTATACTTAGGGGAGCATTTGGGAGTGAAAAGAGAGAAAAAGAGCCAAAATCGGACAAATAGAGCTATTTTTAAGATCCATACGACCTGGGCATTTCTACACGGACAAGCCACACGTCCATGTGCCAGCTCTTGTCGATTTCGTACCCTACTTCCTAAATACTCAGAAAAACCTAATTTTTAGGCTTTTTGAGCATTCTAAAGTCTATAAATACAAATTAGAAGAAGACCTAGAGAGCAATCGGAGTGGATCGAAGAAAACACTCAAAGAACACCACCAGAATCAACTCGGAAGCTGATTTCCATTAAGATCAAAGATCTCTTTTTAATTTCTTTCGAAGTTTTATTGAGTTTCTTATGTCTTGTGGTTATTTTGACTTTGAGATGTTTCTATTCAGGATTATGAGCTAAATTCCCTAGATATTTAGGGAGGATGAAGCCTATGATGAATCCTCTTATTTAATTTCTATTTTTACATGATAAATACTTGATTCTTGTTCTCATTTAAGTATGCTTATTTCTTGTTTTAATATTTTCGGGATATTAATTCATGTTTAATGTGTTTATTTCAGTGGAGCAAAAGTCCCTATTTAAAAGTAGATCCAGCATAATTGAGTGGAGTTGCATGCAATCCTAGTAATAGGACGACATAAATCTATTCAATTAGAGTCAAATGTAATAGGGGAATCCATAGATCGACTAATGCGACGATAGGGGTTTTAATTAGAAAGAAATTTCAATTAATCAACCTAGAGTCAGTTGTTCTTACTCTCGAAAGAGGTATTAATATAATTTAGGGATTTTTATAGATCAAGACACAAGTGAATAAATCGTTTAATTCAGATTCAAAATAAAAAGGTGAAGTCTAGGTGGATTCTTTACTGGGTATTGTCTATCTCATTGGTTAATATTCTATTATTTCTTTAATTCATTCTCTGTTGTGTTCTTAGTTAAATTAGTTTAGTAAATTTAGATTAAAACACATCTCTCCAAATTGTCGGCTAAATAACAAAAATAATAATTACTAGTACTTTTAGTCCTCATGGATACGATATTTCCTACTCACCATAGTTATACTATTATTCGATAGGTGTGCTTACCTTTGTTGTGTTTATCGTTAGTTTAGACCATTAGTGAAGTTCTTGAACACATTGGTGGAACTGCTACTAGCAACTTCTCTATCTTCTGCCATCACGAATTTCAAGATAAAAACTTTCAAGAAATTAGCTCTGATACCATATTAGAAGACTAGAAAAGAGATGCATAGAGAAAGAAATATTGTATTACATATTACAAACTTACACATAGATAAGCAACCATATATATACAGGAAGAGAATCATGAAAGTATAACAAAGATGAATAATTGTAGCTAACTAACATTAGCTAACTAACTAACAGTCTAATAGACTGAGCCAACTATATATTTACTGCTAACAATGATGAATATAAATATTGTGATTATGAATATGGTTAATTATTTAACACAATATTAATTTTTTTAAAATTTGGCTAAAACTTTTTATATTATATTATATTATATTAGTTCTATACAAGTGGTTACTCTATAATATAATCTAATATGTAACTATTCCACATAACTTTTGAATTATCAAAAATAAGTAAAAGTATCAAAGAAACCTTTGTACTTAGGAGTGGATTGCATTTTAGCTACTCTACTGAAAAAATGGACAAATTAGCTCTTCTACATTTCGAAACATGCAAATTAGCTTCTCTGTTAAATGATGATGTGGAACATTAATTTAAATGGTTAATTACTAATTTGGTCCCTGAACTATAGCTAAAATATCATTTTATTTTTTTCTTAATAATAATTCAATTTTTAAAACAATCTTTAAAATAAATATAAATTACTAAAAATATTAAAAAAATCATGTTAAAATATTTTAAAAAATAAACAATATAAATAAAATTTCTAAAAGTTCTAAATGCATATGTAAAAAAAAACCTTTAAAAATTACAAAAAAATCTTAAAATTTTTTATCAAACTTTCAAGTTGAAACCCAGAAACCATAGTCTTATTACAAGACTTCCTTCTGTATTTTACAACCCCTCCCCCCCAAAAAAAAATTCCCCATGCTTGATTGAAGCCAAAAATAAATAAATAAAAACTTGATTGAAGCCCAAAAAAAGAAAAAATCAACTAAAAGTTTTGTTTACTTACTTTCAAATTTCTCATCTTTTGTTGATGTTTAGTTTTATCTTGATCCCCCATGTTTCCAACTAAAAGTTACATAAAAAATTATTTAATGTTTATTTTCTTCTACTTTAGTGAATACTCATTTTTGCATCTCCTATGCTTCTATATCTCCTGATGGTGTGTAATCACTGTTGTAAAATTTCAAATACTCATTTTCACATCCCCTTTGCTATTACAAACTTCCCCGTTTGAAGATATTAATGTTTAATACTCTAAGAAGCTTTACTCTTTAAGTTAATAAGTTTAAAAATTTCTTGGTTTTAAATTTTTAATATAAATTTCTGGGGTTTTAACAAATGTTCCATGGGTTTTGAAATATTAAAAAATAATGTTTTAAATTTATGGGAAGAAATAAAATATAAAAATTTAATTTAAAATAAAACCCCCAAAGTTATCAAAGTAGAGAAATGAGCTCATTATATTTATCTTCTTCTTCATCGCCAATGAGAGATGCAAAATCGAAAGATTTTGTTTACTGTAAATGTTTTGTTTCTTTAGTTTGATTTATTTTAACAATAATAAAATCATTATTTTATTGAAATGTGTACTTATAGAGCATCTTCAAAAGGTAAGGTTAATGTCTCATTGCATTAGATAGTTCTCATAAAATCGAGAATTTTATTGAAAATGGAAATATTTTTTATTATTATTGTAAGAGAGCTCAATTTTTCAATTTAAAAAAAACACCATAATTCACCAAAAAAAATTTCTTTTAATGTAAGTTTTGCCTTTAATAAAACTTGGTTTGATTTTGTTTTATTGGAAATCTAGCTTTGATGTCTTAAGAAGAAAGGATAACAAAAGATTAAAAAAAAATCAATAGCAATTTTTTTAAATGTATATTTTTAAAGCATTTAAAAATATTTTTATTGTATATTTTAAGAAATTTTTTAAATTTCTTTAGAATTATGGTTAAAAAATTTTAAAAGTATCAAATAAAATTTTAACTATAGTTCAAGGACTAAATTAATAATTAACATATCACGTCATCTTCTTAATGGTAGTTAACGGACAAGCGACCGAAATGCAACAATTCGATAATATTAATAATTATTACGTAACTTTTGAAAGTTGGGTAACCGAAATGTAATTTTAAACAAAGTTTAGGGATAATTGGTGTAGTTTACCCTAAATTTTTTTGTGTTTTATTCCAACTTTTTGGAGTTCTTTTGCAAGTGACTTGAAATAGTGTAATCTTTTCTTATTTTAATATCTTACATGGGTTAGCTAATGGGTTATAAAGGGTTAACAATAATTTTTTAAATATTTTTTTAATTTTTAGAGTTAGGACTAAATTGATAGATTTTGTAAATATTGAGTGCCAAATTTATTGAATTTTTTTGAATTAGAACTAAAATGAAAATTTTTGTAAACATTAAGGCCTAAATTTGTTGGATTTTTTAACATAATTTTTTAATAATTTATATATTTTTAAATTTTTTAGAATTGTTGTTAAGTAATTTTCTTAAAAGAATCAAAATGGTATTTTAACTATAGTTCATGGAACAAATTAGTAATTAACGAGTTAAATTAATGTTCCACGTCATCATTTAACAAAAAAAAATAACGAAAACATTAATTTATCTATTTTTAGTAGAGGAATCAAAATACAATTCACTCCTAAATACTGGAGCTTCCCTATTACTTTTACCACCAAAATTACCATTTATTGTTGATTATATTACGACATTAATATTTTCATTATTTTTATCATTATTATATTTTGTATATTAAAAATATTTTATTAAATTTATAAACTCAAAACCCAAAACTATGAATGAGCAAAAGCCGAATAAAACACTTAATCATAAAACCTAAGCCAATTCAATAAAATTAATTCTGTTAAGTCAATTTCAGTTTTGGGATGATTAGAGAGATCAGTTAAAGCATGTTATATTCTTAAATTTATATATATTTAAAATATTTATATTTAAATAAAAAACTCAAATATATTATATTAAAGTCTAAATTCACTCTCTAAAGCTATAACTTAAATAAATATAATACCTGTTATTTAAAAACTCAAATCTAGAGGATAATAATATATAGATAAACCCAAATCCGTAAAACATTAAATAATTAGATTGGTAAAATTAACCCAAATCTAATTAAAATTTATTTTAAAGAAAAGGATTAATATATATTTTGACCTTGAACTTGTTCATTTGTACTTAGTTGGTCTTCGAACTTGTATTCCGTCAATTAAGTTAGTATCTCTGCACTAGCATTACTAGTTTATACTGATGTGACATTGCTAGAAAAACCAGTGATGCCACATGGTAGCTTATCAATATGTCATGCGACAAACATAAATTAAAAATTTGTAAAATAATTAAAAAATTATAATTTTTTACATAAAAAATGAAGTTGGACAAATGGTTGTCCAGATACAAATGTATCTGGACAACCATTTTGTCTATAACCACTTTAAATGTGATTTTGGCAATTTTTAATTTTTTTTATAAAACTCAAATTTGAGAGTTATTATTATTTTGAAAAATATATAAATTTATAAAAAAAAATTAAATATATAAAAGCCTATAAGTTTATTCATTTTAAATTATTCATTCACTAAGTTAAAAAAAACCTAAATTTTTTTCTCCAAATTTTTTGCTAATTTTTGTTTTTGCCTAGCGACAGTGATAGCCTTCGGGCTAGCTATCGCCCGCCTTTTTCTCCTGCCCATCAACCATCTTTTTCTTTTTTCTTCTCATTCACTCCATGTATTTTCTCTCTTTTTAGTTTACAGATCTATTTTGTGGGTATCTTTGTTGTCTTCATAAGTTGTGATTGACAAATGACGGTGCCTATCATCGTTGAAACACCATTGACCATCGACAATCTCTTTTAGAAAATGGGTAGCTCTTCGTTGACTTCTTAGTCTGTTTCTATTTTGAGAGTTTCAAAATAATAAATGATTTCATGAGTCGGTTTGAACTCGTGTTATCTTAAGTTTTATATTTTTTTTTTGTTTTTCCATTATTTAATAAGTCTTCACTTTTAGAAGTTTTTGTCTACTCTTGTAGTACGCCTTTTAGTCTTGCTTATACATGCAGTCTTGCTTTTGCGAGTAATTTTAGGGTTGGTTTTATCACCGTCCCCTCTAGTTTGGTGGATCTCGGCTCTTTTGCCGATTTATGTCTGCCGCTTTAGACCATCCGGGGTTGATTTCCTTATAGTATTAAGTGATTGCAATCACTCCTGATATGTGCTTGAGTTATGACAGAGCCAATTGTCAACATCCATAATGTTCTATTGATGCTGAAGCTGAAGCTTTTGTTATGTCGATGGAGCTTGTCCTTTAGCGCATACAAATATTTGTTATTTTTTCCCCTCGAATTGGATGGTCTTATGAATTTCTCTTCAAAAAAAAAAAAATTTCATTCACTATTTTTTATAAAAATATATATAAAAAATATATGTTATAAATTTATATATTATATAATATATAAATTTATATGCTTTTATATATTTATATAATTTTATAATTTTATATTTTATATACTTTTCAAAATAATAATAAACTAAAAATTGATATTATATAAAAATCACCAAAATCATATATGGAATGAACTTATACAAATGGTTATCCAGACATAGATGTATTTGGACAACCATTTATCTATGTTCATTTGATGTGAAAAAAAATTGTAATTTTTAATTAATTTATAGATTTTAAATTTATGTTTATCACGTGGCGTACTAAGAGGTTGCCACATGGCATCACTAGATTGGCTAATAGCATTTGTGTGATTTATATATAAATTTTTAATTTGATTCAATTTTTATAAAATATTAATAAAGTTATCAAATTAGCTCTATTTAACGTTGATGTATTGTATACGCAAATAATTATATTAATCTAATATGAAAATAAATATATGTATTCATTTCTTTAAATGTGTACAATTGAATCAAAATTAAAATTTCATTTCTATATAGCAACCACAAATCAAGTTTCATATATAAAATTACACTAAATCAAAATTCATGTATCGAATTATACGTTAGACCAAAATTAGGGTATTATATTTGTAAAAAATCAAAATTATTAATTATATTATTAGTAGTACATAATAAATCATTTTTAATCATTTGTAAAAAATTATTAATTAATTTTATTATATTTGACTTATTATATTATTTAATTAGTGTATTATTACTATTATATTGCTATTATTTTATAGGGTAGTAAGTTTTTTGTTGGGTCACCCAAATTTTAAAAAATTACAAAATAGTCACTCAAGTTTTTTTTTTTTTTTTTGCTTTTTTTTTAGTCCAAAACCATTAAAACACTAACTACAGCTAATGTGACCTTAATTTAATTGCTTCGCTTCCTTTTCATTGTTTCCGAGGGATTAAATTGCCAAGTTCTTCAATTTTTTGGGGGCTTTTCTTTGCAAGTAAGTTCTTCTTGGTCTTTCTCCTTTTTTTTTCCTTTGGTGTTTGTATATTACTGTTGTTTGGTTGTCGAGAAAATTTTGAATGTTAGTATTGAACTTTGCATCTTGGAAAATATTGGAACTTTTAGTCATGTTTGGGATACTGAGTGGACAACAACTAATGGGTTTCAATTTCTTTGAAGTTTTAACTTTTAGAATGGCTAAATTAGATTCCTTACCTTGCTAGGTTTTGTTTAAACATTTGTTCTCAGTAACCAAACAGGGAAAACTGTTAAAAAAGAATGAAAAGTCAATAAATAAACAGGATCTTTTAATGATTGTCTTTTTTTTTTTTACTCTGGTTTAATCAAGTTCATGTAGATATAATATATATATATATACACACATATATATGCCCTCTTTTACTGAGAATTTTTTTGGTTTGAATTGTTGGGATTTTGAGGCAGCTCGGAAAAATGGGCAAGAAAATGAATATGAACCCATTGTCCATATTCTTACGGGGTACAGTTTTCACATCCATAGTTGCTGAACCAGTTAAAGGTAGACAAGAATTGCTAGATTTCATTCAACATATTCATCATTCAAGGTCTCTCAACAATTTGGCTGGTGTGGCATGCAACAGTGACCATTCTAGGGTTATAGGTCTGCAAAACTTAGCTGACAATGCAAGCGCGGCTGAACCAGAAAGAACTGGTGAAGCTGTCGTCGTGCAAACACCCAAAGGAAAAAAGAGAGAGGGAGAGAGACCAAGGAACTTACTTGCAGAGAAAAGCCCAGAAAAAAAATTGAATAACTTGACAGTTTAATCCCAAGGAAACAATGAAAAGGAAGCAAAGCAATCAAATTAACGGCCGTATCAACTGTCGTTTGTGTTTAACTGATTTGGACGAAAGAACAAAAATATAACTTATTTTGTAATTTTTTAAAGTGATATAATCAAAAATGAAACTTAGACGTAGTTTACCTTATTTTATATAATCATTAAATTTAAATTTGAAAATTATTAATTTTTTATATTTATAATACATTGTTTTAAAATAAATTTTATATTCAAAATTAATGTTTCTTAAAAATTTATTTTAATTTATAATTTAACAGAAAAATTTATTATTAATTAGTTTTATTATTGATCAATTTTATATAATTACCTAATATTTATAAATACATTTTCATATATTAAATAATGATCATTTATTCACTTATATTTTATTTTTATTTAAATATTATCTTATACTTAAATATTCGTTTAATTATAAATTCAGAACTTTTTTCAAATTTTAGATCACAGCTATTTTAGATTCCGATCGTTACAATCTCGCACTTGGGTTATGTCTGCTCAAATTATTTTGGGCCTATGTTTTCTTGAGCTAAAATTTCCTTCAACTCGATTTTAATAATAAATATTATTAATTAGGATAAATACTTTATTTAATCTATTAACTATCATAAATATTTTTACATTTAAATAATAAGACTTAAGGTATAAAAAGCTCTCAAACTTTTTTTAAAAAAATCAATTAAGTCCCTTTTTTTTTTTTGCACTCAATTTAGTATTTAGACTTTCAAAATGTATCAAAAATGCCCTCAAATTTCTTCAAAAAAAATTAAATCTATGAAAAATTAGAAAAAAATTAAATTATAAAAATAATAAAATAATAAAATTTAGAAAAAAATATTAAATTTTAATAAAAATTTTAAAAAATTTAAAATTTATTAACAATTATTTTTTATAAAAATCGTAAAAAATAAAAAATTATAAAATTTTATAAAAATCATAAAAAAATTAACAACCCCTAGTTTTTTTTCAATTAAAGTCATCACGTGTAGCAACACAATGTGACGTGTGGCAAAAAATAATAAAAAATCAATAAAAGTTATAGAAAAATTATAAAATGCTTCTTTCCGTACGATAATTTTTATAAAAACAAGTTTACGAAATTTATATTTCTTTACATTTTGTATAATTTTCTTATGACTTTTTAAATTTATAATTTTTATATTTCTATATATTTTATAATTTTTAAGATTTTTATAAAATTTTACGATTTTTATATTTTTTTCTAATTTTTAATAAAATTAGGGGCTTAATTGCTTTTTTTTTTTTTTTTAAGTTTGAGGGTGTTTTTGATGCATTTTGAAAGTTCAAATACCCAATTGAGTCCAAAAAGAAGTAGGGGCTTAATTGCTTTTTTTTTTTAAAATGATTTGAGGGTCTTTTTGATACATTTTGAAAGTTTAAGTACCCAAAAAAAGTAAAAACTTAATTGCTTTTTTTAAAAAGGTTTGAGGGCTTTTTGCACACTAAAACTAAATAATAAATAGCATTATTGTAATAGTTTAATAATAAAAATTATATCCTTTGAAATAAAAATAAAAATTCTGTTTGTTTTAGTAATGAGTATTATTACATGTAACATTATCACAATTTCAATAATATTTTTATTAATTTGAAATCTTTAATATTTAAAAAATTATAGTATTTACAATATTTTAGTAAGAAAATAAAAAAAAAACCCTTAAAATTAATAATTGCCTAAACTCTTATCGTTTTGTTGCAATTAATTCTTAAGACATTTATTTTCACCTATTTCAACTCTAAATTAAAAAAAATGTTATAATATCATCAATTTTCATCTAATCCAGTGCTCGGTTAGGTGAAAAATTAGATGTTTGAGCAGTTTATTGCAATAATAAATAATGGGATAATTATTAAATTTAAATATCAATTTTGGTTCAACATGTAATATCATATACGAATTTTGATTTTGTGTGATTTATATATAAATTTTTAATTTGATTCAATTTTTATAAAATATTAATAAAGTTATCAAATTAGCTCTATTTAACGTTGATGTATTGTATACGCAAATAATTATATTAATCTAATATGAAAATAAATATATGTATTCATTTCTTTAAATATGTACAATTGAATCAAAATTAAAATTCCATTTCTATATAGCAACCACAAATCAAGTTTCATATATATAATTATACTAAATCAAAATTTATGTATCGAATTATACGTTAGACCAAAATTTATGTACAAATTTAATATTTATTTTTAAATAATGGGTTGGATTATTGTTAATTCTAGTTGAGGGACAATTTTTTCGGCTTAAGCCTAATAAGAATTGGTTTATATATTTCTATAATAAGTATTACTTTAATTATATTCTACGTGATATATAAAATTACGTACTTATTAATTTAAATTTTACTATTAGTTTCTATATTATGCATAAATTATGAATTTAGTTTATCGTACATTAATTTAAGTGTTGTTTGTGTTAGAAAAATTCAGTTTAGAAAACTATTTTCAGTCAAAATGGAAGTTTAAGAATTTTGAAAAATGAGTTGATTTGTGATATCTATAGTAATAAACTTTTTTCTTAAAAGACTTGTGCTTTGTGCGAGATGGAATTAAACCGTTCCCGACTTTCAACCGAATGACTTTCTCTTCTGTCCTCGTGCCCCAAATTGTATCGAGTGTGGGCTCGAGCAACACGAATCAAACACAGAACAAGAAACAATTTAATTACTTCTTAGTAAGAAAGTAATTCTCTCAAATAGAAATCGGTAGAAATTTTAATTCCCATAAAATATAATTTATTGTTAGAAAATAAAATTTTACTATTTCATGGCAAAATAACAATATATGAAACTTGTGTGTAAAACTTATGTTAATAGCTCTACTAACACCATTTATTTATAGGGAGAGATAAAATGATTCTAATTGAATAAAAATAATATTTATTTAATAGAAAACGCTTCCCTAGTCTAATTAGGAGAGAAGGGGGGCATACCCTAAATAATATCACTAGGGATGTCGCCCCTCACATATAATATGAAGGGAATTGGGCATATCATGTATTAGGTCTAATTATATGTGTTTCATGAATTTTTGATACAACACTTTATAATTAATCCAACGTAATACTTGTTTTCTATTTCCCAAAATAAATATTTTTATTTAATTAATTTAATTAACCAAATAACTAAATTAATTTTCCAATTAAATAATTTTCTCAACCCAATTCTAATTATGTTAAAGTCATGACAAATTTACTGTAAAAGAATCTATGAAGAAATATATTTATTTTTAATGACTAATTAATTTAATTCTATTTTTGAACTTTAATTATTTAATTATCAAGTCATTTGTATGTTTAGTGAGAAAATGTATTCATTTGTGAATACGACTCATTTCTCTAACTTCACCATTTCCATTCATTTGTGTTCATTTGGTTCTATATACAATTCATTTATGGTTTCAACGAGTTAGCAGAGAAACCAATTGGACATATATAATTAAGGCTCAAATAATTTATAATTAAATTTCAGCTTTTCGTCTATTAATTATAAACTTATTTAGTCACGAAGTCATTCCACTATAGTATCGTGATCACTAAGTTCTCTCTAATTACATATCATTACGAAAGCTACCCAATAATTGCTTATCCAATGACCTCGTCATAAGTGTGTTACCATTATAGGATATTCGTAATCTCTTTGGGATAAATCTGTTCTCCCAATATCATCTTATTTTATCTCATGGTAACCATTACATCATTTTTTATGAAAAGTCAATTAATATTAAATAGTAATCAAGTCATTTATTAGAAAGACAAATGAACCATGACCATGTCTACTTTTCATCTATCATGTAATGTTGATGAGATAATATCATTTACCCATTAGTTGGGCTATGAATTCCACAGTTGTGAATGATGCCACATACTATAAAAGTCATATACCTAATGCACTAGCTTTTGGTTCCTTATCAATTTGCACTTAGGCTCTTACTTATATCAAAGTATACGAGTCATGCATACATAGTCCAGTATCCATTCGAGATTAAGGTATGCCACGCTATGAAAAGTGAATACATCCATAAATGTATCTAGGATCTATTCTACTTGGGTTTTATCCGATGTGCTGTTATTGGGCCGTATGATATTCTTGACAAAATTGGACATGTAGTGCATCGACTAGCTCTACCTTCAGAACTAGATAAGATTCATAGTTTCTTTCGGCTGACAAAATTTCTTAATGGGGAGATTTGTAATAGCCCAATTTTCAGTGGTGACAGAAAAGATAGTTTTGAAACCCCATTTTTGTAAACTGGGTCTATTATATTAAATCTAAATATTTAAAAAGTTAGTATACAAGAATATTAAAGTTTGGCCCTAGTATACAATAATATTAAAGTTTGGCCCATAAAATTTGTCTATTAATTGCTTAATTTAGGTGCAAGGACTAAATTGTAAAAGTTTATCGCTATAGGTTTTTAATTGGCCAAAGACTTAGGGGCTTAAATTATAATTAGCCAAATGTCTGAAATGGAAATTAAGCCATTTTATAATATGTTTTAGTGGAATATGATGGAAGAATCCACTACTTTATGAGTAAAGACCAATTAAACTAATTAAAGTAAGATTAACTTAATTAAATCAAATTAATCAACACTTAAACAAGCTATAAATGGATAAGATGGTGGAGAATTGTCATCTTTTTCTTCTTCTCCACTGGTAAAGCATAAGAAAACAAAGGAAGATAGGGTTTGCTACTTCAAAACTTTCGGCAATCAATGTTAAGGTAATTTCTAGTCCTTTTCTTATATTTTTTCTTTTATGTTTTTGAGGTCATTGAAGCTTGATTTAGCTAGCCCATGTACTAATTTGTAAAATTGTTAAAATTTTTGAAAGCTTGCATTATTAATTTCTTGAAAAATTTGTGTTAAATTGATATATTTTAAGCTTAGGTGTGAAAAAGGGCTAGATTTTAATGTTTAATTATTAGTTTTGTACAAAAGGACTAAAGTGAATAAAATGTGAAATTGAGGTAAAATTTTGGTATAAATAGATAGTAGAGGGTCCCTAATGGTGTAATTGAAGTTGATTTTCAAACCGAGGTTCAAAATTGAAAGATATAGTTATTACGATTTTAGGGACTAAATTGAATAATATGTAAAACTTTAAGGGTATTGAAAAATGAAATTTCATAGGTTCACTCATGTCATGATTTAGTGTATAAATTTTTAATATTTATGAATTGAATGGAATAATTGTATAGATTGAGAAGTGGATCAAATTAGAGATAATCGAGGAAAAGCCAAAATGGTATATTAGTCCCTGAAGATTCTACTTGTTTGCTAATTTGACTAGGTAATTTCATATGGTATATATGTATCTAAGCTTTTATGTATTTGATTTGTGTATGTATCTTTGTAACACCCTAAACCTGACCTAGAAGTTTAGACCGAATTCAGGATGTTACATTGATCACTAAAGTGACCGTGAGAAAATTTTTACAAATCTAGTCATTCAAAAATTCCATTTTTTGAAACCATTAAATTGTTTAAATGTCAATTAATAAAAATTATGGAAAAGTTTAATAAATAGTCATAATCAAATAAACGAGTAAAAATCTAAAACAGCAACTGTACCACAATATTATAATTCTTTACAATTTCAAAATAGTGTAATTAAAATATAAATCAGAAAATAAAACCGAAATAAACTTTCGCAACCGTGACTATCCGAGGCCTCCGCATACTAAGTCCAGCAACATAATTTTGAAAGGTATCTGAAAGCGAAACAGAAGGGTGGTGAGCTACACGAGCTCAGTGTGAGATCAAAACCCACTAACTACGGTAACAGATACAGAAAGCTAGAAAGTAGCTCAGATGTGGAACATACTTATAGAGCTTTATAGAACCAGTTGGTACATTCATAACAGATGTACCGGTAGATAAAAACATTTAGAGCATGTTAAAAACAGACTTAGTCACACAATCGCAGTACTATTCAGTCTCAGTAACATTGTTCTCAATTAGTCATACAGTTACTATAACTATACAGTTGGTCAGTTATAATCAGTGTTTACAAACCCACACAATCGTATGTGTTTTTAGTCGGCAGAAATAGTTAGATGCACAGTGGTGTCATTTAGTCAAATAGAAACACGCAATAGTTGTGATGCACGCAGACCACACAAACAAATGCGCATGTATGCAATTGAATTATAGAATAACCCTACCCATCCAACCAACACACCTCCCTGTCCATCCCTACACTTACTGTGGGGTTTAAAACACCCATCCATCCCTACAGTTACAAGCTGTACCAAATGCGGCACATATCTATATATTGCAGCTAAGCTGCCAGTCAATAGGCTTAAGAGCCTTTCAGTAAGTCCACGACCCTCAGGGTGTTGGGACTGCCCATGACCCTCTGGGTATTGGGGCTAACAGTAAGCAGGTAAACTGCCAATCTATATATTACGTAGCAAAGTTGGCGTATAAGTTGTATAGTGCCATATAGTAAATCGCGGTACAGATGTGTAGTAAAACTGCCGAATCAGATAAGAGTACGTAGCATAGCTAACGTACATGCAGTACAGTGCAATGCAGTAAACTACTATACCAGTAAATAGCAGATGAGCTGCTAGATCAGTCAATGGTACATAGCGTAACTAATCCTACATGTTGTACGGTGCAGTGCGGTAATCTGCTTACAGTTCAGTTGCAGTAAAACTGCCAGTTCAGTTCTGTATCAGCCTTCCTTCTCTTCAAAACCCCGTCCCAAAACACTTTATGCACATGTATGTATGTATGTAGTCTCATGCACAAAATCAAAATACCAATTCCAGACAATCATTCAGAGGCAGACACTCGTATTCAATCAATTAGAATCAGAGATCAGCCACTCATTTACTTGGTTTCAATATCAAGCTTATCACATAACCAACCACAAATAACACAAAAACAAACATATCAAGCCCAAATCAGAGTCATAACTACCCTCAGTGAAGCTTAGTCGAGGGTTGGAACACACAGAGTTGCGATTACACTTAAATTTGACTTAAAACCAATCATTTGGCCAGATAGGGTCACACATCCGTGTGCTTCGGCTGTGTGGAGCAACCCAGGTTGTGTGGGGGTCTAAACGCCTATGTGAAGGGTAGCACACGGTCATGTGGTAGAGGCACACACCTGTGTGAAGCAGGGATACGGCCGTGTGATCAAGCCGTGTAACTCACTGTCCAATTTCACTAAAATTAAATGAAGGGCAGGTACGGCCTGTGAGGAACTTACATGTCCGTATGCCATACCAGACACGGCCGTGTGTCCAGAACACACACCTGTATGGGATCCCTAAATCCCCCAAATTAGCCACACGATTGTGTGGCCAGGCCATGTGACTCAAAATCCCTGAATCCCTAATTCCCAAATTCACACACCTGTGTGAAAATTGACAAAAAACCCAAATCGTCCAAATGACCGTGTGGCACCCAATTTGGCCCAAAACCCTAATTCCTAAATCCACACGGCTGTGTGCCTTGGCACACACCCGTGTGGCCATTAGGGAGGTTACAAAACCACCCCAAAACAATCTCAAAACTGTCATTAAAGCCACCAAAACAGTCCACATCCTTAGTATTATCAAGAATATAGTAGAAGAGGGAGAAATCCCCTCACTATTTGTGTCTAGAACCCAAAATCAACTGTTTAGCGAACCTTACAAAATGTCGAAACAACTACTTGCAAGAAAAGAATAAAAACAGAGTAGATAGGGTTTGAACCCCACACTTGTTTTGTAGATGGAGACTCCCAGTCATAGACTCGACGACAAGAAACGATGCTCCTCAACTACAGCAGACTACAACTGATTTTATAGAAAAGTAAAGAGCAAAAAAAAAAGCCAGTAGAGGGGAAAGAAGAAAAGAACGTGAAACCCCCAAAAAGTAAAAATAAAAACATAAATTAAAACATATCATAAATTTAAAATAATAATTAAAACAAATAAAAAATAATTGACATAAATAAAAAGTACTAAAAATATCTCCTTAAAATGTTCATACAAGGAATCGAACTCAGGCCTCCAGATCAGACTAACACTCCACTTAACCACCAGACCAGCAGGCCTATTCTTGTCACTGAAATGCACAACTAATCACTTATATGCAACCTCCTCACTCTCCCTATGATTAAATTTTAAAACTTCCAAGGCCCAAAATTTGGGGCGTTGCAATGTTTGATTGTTGGTTGATTAGTGGTGAATTGATTCAAAAAGCTATAATTGAACTAAATTGTAAAGAAATGTTAATATGTATAAAAGATGCTTGGGTGAACTTAGTGAAGGTTAGGATATGATTGGCATGCCAATAGGATTTTGTGCACACTTATATGGTATTGATTAGAGATATTACTGAGGTCTTGCATTTGTTGCGGATACTTAAATACATGTGACATAGCTCGAACAAGTAACCTAATGTCATTTTAAAGGTTTAGACCAAATAGGTAGCCTAGCATGTATATATACTCATTTTGGACAAGAAATTGAAAGTTTTGTTATAAATGTTTAGCTTAAATGAGTAACTTGATACGAATATATTCAGTTCGGACGAGCAACTTGTATTTGGTTAAATTGGAATAGTGATTTCAGAACCACAAATATGAAGTCAAAATAATTATTTTATTATTACTTTAATGTCTACAACATGCTAGTATGATTGTGTGAAAATTTCATTAAGAAATTTTATAGTTTGAATGCTTAATTTGATAAAAAAGACTAAATCGTGTAAAGTGAAAAAGTGATGTTCTATTAGTTAAAGGTGTCAAATAGCTATAGAACCTTAAAGTAAGGGTACTTATATGATAATTAGCCCATTAATGAGTTAGTGGATGATAATGTCTTGGTTTTTTGTGTAATTATTAATGTTTTTAAAGGTTAATTAAGTAAATTAGCAAATTAAGGTTAAATAAAATAAAACAAAAATGATCATCATCTTCTATTATCATCTTTCAACCAAAAATTAGAAAGAAGAAAGCCATAAGTAGGCTTCTTCATTTGGCCAAGCTTATTTGTGCAATTGGTGAGTGATTTTTGTTCTGTTTTTAATGATTTTTATGTTTTTGATATCGTTACAACTAGGTCTAGCTAGCCTAGAGACTATGTTTAAGGTTTTTTCATTGATGAATACATGTGTATTTTGATGTTTGATGATGGATTTTGAATGGTTTTTGTTAGATAAACAACATTTGCAAAGAGATTTTTGATGAAAATGTCAATTAGGGATTTAATTGTGAAATGTGAAAACTTTGTGGTTAAAATGTGAAACTGTAACGCCCCAAGTTTTAAATTTATGTTTTGTTAAAATATGACATAAATATATATCTGCTTCAGTGGTTAAGTGTTTTGGGTGTGTCTGAAAGGTCCCAAGTTCAAGCCACAACTTGGGCAAATTTTGGTACTTTTATGAATAAAGCCCCATCTTTGGTTGATAGAATTTTAAGCAGCTATTGGTAAATTTATATCAGAATGGGCTTGCTACTTTAGTGGATAAGTGGAGTGTTGTTATGCTTGAGGTCCTGTGTTCAAATCCTTGCATGGGAAAAAGCGGATAATTTTTACCAATGGCGCCGTGAGAAGTTTGATGTCAATGGGAGTCTGAGTAGTTGGGTGTAGTGGGGATGTGGGGAGAAAATATAGGACTGGGGAGTTATCGGGATATTTTGTTGATGTTGGAAGTAGCAAAATTTGACACTCCCTCTCACTCTTCTAATTTTTTTGACATTTTGTTCCCCTTGCTGTCGTTTTGTTCATCCTTCAATCTCCCACTTTGCTACTGGAATTCCTTTCCATTTATCTTCCCCTTTTGTTTTTCGTTTTCTTTTTCCCATTTATTCTTATTTGTTCATTGTCGTTTTACACGTATTCGGTAAGTTTATGAATTGTTGTTAGTCTAATGATTCTGTTGCTTATCAACTGTCTAAAAAGAGGTTTCGTTTGGGATTTAAGAAGTTAATCACGGGACTGAGGTTGGAGCCTTGTCACTTTAAGTGCATGGAAATTCGATTCGATCGAAGATATGGTTCTCATTGATTAATGGTCAAACACTCGTTTTAACATCAAATTAATCTCGTGAATATGACTGATTTTGGGTTTTGCAAATGGTTGATTTTTAGGTTCTGGAGTACTTATGGTAGAGTTAGCAGCAAAACCGAACTAGGTGTGTACCCAAAAAAGTAGAAAACGAGATTCGGCGAAAGCTGAAGAAGCATTCTGTCGATGCTAAACAGGCGTGTGGTAGCCCGTGTGGTAGGTCGTGTAAGGGGACACGACCATGTGATCGATGAGGCCAGGCTGTGCACGAAGGACACGGCCGTGTGATGGCCAGATAGGCCATGTACGACACATGGGCTAGACTAAATTAGGCTGTGTGGGCCATACGGGCGTGTGAGTCACATGGGTGAACCATACAGGCATGTAGAATTTTGGGCTAGGCTGTGTGATCCACACGGCTAAGGCTAATTTGGGCCGTCTAGGCCACACGGGTGTGTGGGCCCACACCAGCAGGCCACATGGACAAGTGAGCCTATTTTTTTGAAATATTCTGTAAGGTTGCACGGGTCACCCAAGTCGACTGTGGACCCACTATAGGATGGGTAAGCATTACTTAGGCCCTAATTATGTGATCTGATTATGTGATATATGTACTAAGCATGTTACACTTAGTATGTATACTGATTTGAATGTATGAACTGTTAACTGCATTATAGCATGTCGTTGATTATATGCTGAATTACATGGTGGGGCTGGGTTGATTATATTGGAGGAAGTATCTGAAAGGCTATTAAACCTGTTATCTGGCAGCTCAGCTGCAATTTTCTGATTATGTGTTGCATTTCAGTACAGCATGGTGTGTAGGGATGGGTGGGTTGATTTTATCACCACATGGTGTGTAGGGTTGGATGGAGATGGTGTGTAGAAGCTGGTGGGTAGGATTTTAATATTCTGTTCTGTTTTGCATGTTATATTTAAGATGGGCTAAGGCCCTAATTTGTATTTGATTCTGTATCTGAGTGGGCTAAGGTTCACATTGATTCTGTAATGGGCTCAGGCCCGAACTATATATATATGACTAATTTCTGATATTATGCTGTGTGCACATTTTCTGTAGGGATTACACACTGAGTTTACCAAAACTCACCCTTGTCTGTTTAATCTGTTCAGGTAATCCCTAGCATTAGACGGATCGGAGGAGCGGAGGACTCGACAGTGACCACCATGGTTTCGTACTGTTTTAGTATAGTTTTTAAGCTATTTATTTTCTCTCATTTAATTTGGGTTTTATTATGTAAATTTTGAGACTTTGGACTGTTTGTTTTAATTGTGGGTTTTGAACTGTTTTACAATTTTAATACTGCTAGACACGACAAAACTGGATTTTTGCTAAAGACAATGGTTTTCACAACACGAACGGTTTTCCCTAAAACAAAATGTTTCTCGAAAGCTTCTGCTAAAGAAAGAGATACCTTGGTTAACTAAACAAAACTTGATTTTCACTAAGAATGAAAGATTTTCAAAATAAAAAATGGTTTTCTAAAAAAAGATGTTTTCCAAGGCTTTCACTAAATAAAAAGGATCCTTTTAACTTAACGATGAATTCGTGTTTTCTAGACTAAATAAAAGCTAATAACTGAAACGGTTCTTATTTATCAACGCATTTTCAAATCCTATTCCATGCAACATCGTCAAATTCGACCATAACATCTAGGTCGAGTTTGGGGTGTTACAGAAACAAATGAAAAATACTAGGTACCCAATTGAAATTCGTCTAGCATTAGATGGAATTGTATGAATTGGTAATTTTGTGAATTAAGGACTAAATTGTAAAAAAATATGAAATATTAGGGGCAAAAATGTAAAGTTGCCTTAATGTGTATTTTAGACTAAATTAAATAGAATGATATTGAATAAGTTAATTTTGATTACATATAGATCAAGAAAAGTAAAATATGGATTTAGATCGTGAAAAGAACAAGGTTTCAGATTAGTCGATCAAATTCATCATTTTTGCATCCGAGGTAAGTTCGTATGTAATATGCATTGTTATATTTGTGTTTTAAATGCTTTGATATTACATAAATTACGAATACGACTTTACGGATATATTCGATAGCGATTCGGCAAGTGAAAAATCCTGGTTGAACCTTAGGAATAGTTTAGGATACGAATGTCATGATATTAAAGTTACTGTGATTATGTGACTCGGGTGCTGGTCCTATACGTTCTACATGTGACTGAGTATACTGGTATGTGTTGCGGTTACTTGACAGCTTGTGTGAGCAGCACCGTGTAGCTATGTCTTGATTGATAGCATGCATGAGCAGGCTCGTTGATAGCTCGAGAGTGAGCATTATATGTAATATGTGATTGAGATAGCTTCGGCTATATATGTGGCACTTAGGGTGTGGGTATAATCCAGATGTGGATGAGTATGAGATTGATATGAATTGGTACATGTATGTACAGAAACTATACGAGCATTGAATGGAAGAGACTTGTGAATTTCATATCTAACTTTGTGAATGAAAATGTGGTAGGTTGATGATTCAATATGAGACATGTTATGATATGTTTAAATGTTTAAATTGTACTTATTTGGTAAGTTAAGTTTATTGCTATACGAACTTACTAAGCTTTATAGCTTACATTGTTTATTTTTTCGTGTTTTATAGTAATTTCAAAGCTAGCTTAGATTGGGTGATCGTCAGAGACTTCATCACACTATCAAGCTATCATTTTGTACTTTTGAGCTTATGTTTATGGTTATATGGCATGTATAGGAACTGTGGTCATTTTGGTATATGATAGTAATGGATCTTAGCCATTTGAATTGGCTTGTAAATGATAAGTGTTTTGTTTTGTGTATAGCTATGTGAGTTGGCTTATTTTAGTTGTGTAAATATTTGTGCAAATGGTCTTGTTGATATGTGGTTGGAAATGGTTATATTCATACTTGTTGTGAATTGGTAATTTGAGATTAGTATGCTTGTGGTTAAAGGTACATTAGTGCATAGTGGAATATGACCATTTAGAGGATTGGAGAATTGTTAAATTGGTATGAATTGAATGGATTATTGTAATGCTTGGGTAACTTGTGATAGATGGTATAGAATTAGCATGAATTAGGCTTGGTTGAGATTGATTTGGATGCTTATTTATGTCATGTTTTGGTGCCATTTGGTTTGGTGTAAGTGTGTACAAGTTGGGTGCCAAGATGGCTTGGTAAATAGCCTATTTTTATCTATACGAGTAGACACACGGGTGTGTGTCTTAGTCGTGTGCAACACATGGTCAGGTGACACAGCCGTGTGTCCCCTATAGCATTTAATGAAAACAAGTCAGTGAGTTACACGGGCTAGACACACGGGTGTGTGGTCGACTGTGTAACCCAAGTCAGAGAGTTACACTGGGTAGGACATGGTTTAGGACACGGCTATGTGATCCTATTTCGAATGTCCACATGGCCTATGACACAGGCATGTCTTCTAGCCGTGTGAGACACATAGCCTGTACACACGGGCGTGTGTCCCCTGTATTTTGTAAAATTTTCTAAGTTTTCCAAAAATTTTTTATGTTGTCGGTTTAGTCTCAAACCACTCCGAATGCATGTTTTAGGCCCTGTATGCTCGCATTAGAGATAATGTTAGTGATTTTGAATGATGATTAAATTGGTTATGATGAATGTATGAAAAATGTATGTTAATTTATGTTTTAAGTCCGGTAATGCTCTGTAACCCTATTCTGATGACGGATATGGGTTAGGGGTGTTACATATCTATTATGGTATAGTTACCTATGTATCTGAGTCCATTTACTAGGGTTCATTGTGTGAAACAATTTATATGAAATGAGATGAAATGAACTCGATGTTCAATTGAAGATTATTAAATGATTTGTTTATAAAGTTATTGATATATATGTGATTACATTACTCTTTGATTGAATGATATTTGAGTTGTTATTTATTGTGACATGAAATGGCGTGTTAAATACTTGTGATATTACATGGTTTGATTATATACTAAAACTCATCTGATTGATGTTATGATTTGTCATGTCTAGCTAAACTATGTCAAATTATGGTTGCTTATTGTATTTAATTAAAGATAAGTTTTGTTTAATGCTTATGAACTTACTAAACATCTTATATGCTTACCTCGTTTATTTTCTATTTTCCTTGTAGATCGTCACCTTGTAGAACACATCAAGCCAGACCACCTCGAAGGTCACACTATCCTCTATTCAGTAGTTATTTAGTCATTTTGAGTCAAGAATTGTGACATGTTGATAAACGCTAATTTATACATATTTTTACCTCATGTTTAGCCTATATTTTGGATGAATTATTATCAATTTAGTGAGAATTGGTGCTCTTAATCCTTATTTTTCATATCTTATACTCAGGAGAGCATAGGGAAGAGAAAAGAATAGGAAATGGACTGAAAATGAGGAAAATGGGCCAAAAATGACATAACACACGGCCCAAGGAATTACCACACGGCCGTGCCACACGGTCGTGCCACATGAAGATCACACGGTCCAGCTCTCGACAAGCACGGGCAGGCCACACGGCCGTGCCAAATCACACGGCCTTTGTCGAAGTCACACGGGCGTGGCACACGGGCGTGTTCTAGTCGTGAGGAAGAGGAATTTCACTCGAATTGGGATACTTGGAGGCTAAGAAAGGCTCCCAAAAACTCTATATAAAGACCCTAGGAGGCAACTCTTAGGGTGTGCTTATTTCCCCCAAAAGGGAAGTATTCTTTGCTGCCAACATAGAGAATGGAAGTAGGGATTACTCGCAGGGAAGCTGATTGAATCATCCCAGAAGCCGGAATTCTACAGCAATATAGAGGATCTCCCTAAATTCCTTCAGGGGTTTTCGGGTTCTTTTATGTTTTGTTATTTTATTTCTTCTGTGATGTTTTCTTTCTTTATTATGAACTAAACCCCTCAAATACTTGAGGGGGATGAAACCTAAGACAGATCTTGTTATTATTTATTCTTGAGTTATATGATAAATACTTGAGTTGTTCTTAATTATGTGTTCTTCATTCTTGATTTAATAAACCTAGGTATTACTTCAAGAATTAGATGTGCTTAGAGCAGAGGAGCAAAAGTCCCTGCGATAAGAGTAGATCTACCATAATTAAGCGGAGTTGCATGCAACCCTAGACATAGGGCGACATAAATCTGCCGAATTAGGGTCAAACCTACTATGGGGAACCATTGATCGAATTAATGCAACCTAAGAAGTTAATTGATAAAGGAACTTTAATTAACAACTTAGGCCTAGTTGCTCTTCACCTCGACGGAGGGTTTAGCATAAATTAGGGATCTCTACAGATCAAGTCAAGTGAATAAATCGTCTAGCTTAAGAACCAGTACAAGTGAAGTCTAGGTGGATTCTCCCTTAAGTATTGTCCATATCAATCAGCTTTTCCCCTAAAAGTTTTCTCAATTTACTCTTTGTGTCTTCTTAGTTTAGTTTTAGAATTAGTTTAAACAAACCCCTCTTTTATTCTTAGGCTAGATAATAGAAAGAAAGTAAGTAATAGTACTTTTGGTTCCCTTGGGTACGATAACTCGGTCTTGCCACTAAGCTATACTACTGTTCGATAGGTGCGCTTGCCTTAAAGCGTCGCGATATTAGTTAGTTTTGGTGTGATCAAGTTCTTTATTAATTTTATTACTTAGTATCGCAAACGCAGATATCACATGTATATAGGTGACATGGTGTATATATTAACATGTGAATGTTCTTACTTGTGGAATTTGTTTTAACCATGTTGAATTGGTGTTTTGGTATTGCCTATGGTGTTGGAGATATATATTCTTCTATGCTAAAGATGTGATGTTCGATAAGTATATGAATGGTATGTGGAATGGTATGAAATGAGTTAGAAATAGTAGCTTGATCGGTTATTGAATGAAATGGAAATGAATTTGAACATTTGTAGTTTGAAACATGATTGTAAAAATGTGGCCTAGTTTTTATGGTTGATGGTTGAACTTAAGGCTTATATGTCATATATGTGCATAAGGTTCACAAGTGTAGAGAAATGAAATAAAATGGTATGGCATAGGTAAAGATAGATGTTTGAATGATTTGTGATCAATATGTGTAACGCCCTAAAATTTTTGATTTTTGGCTTTTGTGAAAATTATAGCATGAAAATGTTTGTATATGTTTTTGCGTTATTTTGATATAAAATATCTGTTTGCTTCAGTGGTTATGTGCTCTGGGTGTGTTGGGGAGGTCCCAAGTTCAACCTTTAGCTTAGGTGAAATTTTGGGTTTTTATGGAATAAAGCCTTGCTCTTGGTGTTTAGGATTTTAAGTAAAAGATGATTAAGATATGTCAGAATGGGCCTACTGGTCTAGTGGTTGGGAGAGTGTTAGTGATACATGAGGGCCGAGGCTCAAACCTTGGCTTGCGCATTAAGGAAGTTAAATTTTTGATGCTTTGGACGGCCAGAAGTTGTGATGGACTAAAATTTTGATAGTGGAGTGGTTAGTGGAGTAAAGCAAGGGAATGGGGAGTTACCCAAATTTTCTGCACACCTTCTCTCTGCTGAATTCTCTGCATTCCTCTCTTCTACATCTCTTTTCTTTTTTTGAGTTTTGCTAAAATCCTTTTTTGGATGCCGCTTATCCTACCTTTCCTTCTTACCGAATCTGATTTTTGTTTTTTCCATCGATTATTGCGAAGTGCGTCAAGTAGTGCATATTCGGTAAGTTTAAGGATGCTTTCATGGTTTCGTTTTGGTTGTTGAAACGATGATTAAGGATTTTTCTTGTTGTTTAGGAGTCAATCGATAAATTGTGAACTCTAGACGATGTACTAACCAGCAAAGAATCGTTGTTGTTCTGTAAAGGTAAGTTGTCGTTAGTTTCGGGTTTTAACTATGCTTAATAATTTGGATTAAGTGACTGAATTGGGGCTTCCTATCAATGATTATAGGTTCTGGAGTGCTTGAAATAGCGTTAACATTGAAAACAAACCAGGTGTGTACTCCGATTGCATTGAAATCGCGTTTCGGAAAAAGCTAAAAATGAAATTGTCGACACTACACGAGCGTGTGGACTGCCCGTGTGGAGGCCATGTGGCGAGACACGACCATGTGATCAACGAACTAGGCCGTGTGTGCTCGACATGGGCGCGACGGACATGGCCGTGTGACGCTGACTATGCCGTATGCGAGGCATGGGCTAGGCCAATTGGGATGTGTGGGCCTATACGGGTGAACCACACGGATGTGTAAGATTTTAGGCCAGGCCATGTGATCCACACAGGCAAGGCCAATCTGGGCCATGTGGGCCACACGGGCGGGTGGGCCCACATAAGCAGGCTACATAGGCGTGTGAGCCTAGTTTTCTGAATTGTTCTAAAAGGTTGCACGGGTCATCCAAGTCGACTGTGACCTATTTTAGGGTCGGTAAGCATTACTTAGACACCTATTCTTTGATGTGATAGCATGTTATGATTAGCATGTGTACTGATTTTGTTATGATATGTCTGCATAATCTATTATTCGTTATTCTACATAATAGCATGCCATATTTGTATGACGCATTGCATTGGGGTGGGATTGTTGATGAAGTGAAAGAAGACTGAAAGGCTATAAGCCTATTATCTAGCAGCTTTGCTGCATATATATGTTTGTGACGTTTTATAATACTATATGGTGTGTAGGGCTGGATGGGTTGATTTTATCCCAATACTTGGTGTGTAGGGCTGGGTGAATCGATTTTATCCCCACATGGTGTGTAAGTTTGGACAGAGATGGTGTGCATGGTTGGTGGGCATGTTATGATATTCTGTTTCTGATCTGATATGCATAAGATATCTATATGGGCTAAGGCCCGATTATATTCTGATTATGATTCTGAGTGGGCCAAGGCTCACACCGATTATGTTAAGGGCTTAGGCCCGATTTATGACTGTGATTTGTATTTGTTATTTTTCTAGTTGCATGCTGTACTGTGGGGATGTACACACTGAGTTTGCGAAAACTCACCTTTTCTTTTGTTTATCTGTCAGGTTATCCCCAGTAGTAGATGGATCGGTGCAGCAGAGGGCTCGATGGTGACCACTGCTAAATTTGCTTCGGTTTATGAGTTTATTATTCTTAACTGTTATTTTGGGAGATTTTTATGTAATTTTGGACTTGGACTGCTTCGCTTTTAATTTGGGGATTTTGAGCTGTTTAATGATTTCATAAACTGTAACATCATAAAACGTTGATTTCCAAAGATTAATTAAGAGCTTCCATAAAAGAAAGGGGTTTTTTCAGATAAGTTAATCACAATTTTCTAACTTAAGAAAAGATTATAACCGGTACGTTTTAAATGATCAATACATTTCAAAAACATTTTCATGTGACGCTGCCCAATTCAGTCATAACGTCTAGGCCGGGTTAAGGTGTTACATTCAGTGGTATCAAAGCCCAGTTGTAAAACTCAGCTGTGGTTTTTGGGTTTTAAAGTATGGTTTTGAGAAATGATTTGAAATATGTTTGATATTAAGTAAGTGGTACACCGAGTCTCTGCGCCAATCCATGTAAGTTACTGAATTTCTGATATATTTATTGTCTGAAAGCATGCTTAGTATATACTGGAAATCTATTTGATCTGACTGAAATGTATTCTGAGACTACTTAGGTAGAACTTTACTGAAACACTCTAGGTAGTGAAGATTAAAAAACTTTAGTGGAATGATTTTCTCACGATAATAGACTTTACACTCTGATACTGTTCTGCATAAAATATTTGTTAATAATCATCAAAACTGTAAACTAATTGCATAAAACTTTTAATACAGATAATTCGATACTTACGATGAGCACACGCGGTACTCATAGACTAGGTATTAGAGGCCAAGGTAGAGGCCGTAGAGATGCTCGAGCTGAGTCCTTCGCTACTGATACTATACCGGTGATGGATGCTAGTGAGACATCGGTGTTGCTTATGACTGATACGGGGATAGGACGTTATGATCGTATGGCTAGGGACGACGCACTGTCCCAAGCTATGCTGTGAATTTTGGAGAGGATCACTAGGCCCAATATTGGATTTGGGGGCTGTGGGTCGATTACGGAACGACTCCGGTCCAACGAGGTTGAAGTATTTAGGGGCATTGTTGGAGTTACTCCTAATGTGGCTGAGTCCTAGATAAAGGCCACAGAGTGTATCATCGATGATCTGGATCTTACTAATGGGCAGAAGCTCAAGGGTGTAGTGCCATTACTTCGAAATGAGGCGTACTAGTGGTGGTTGACTGTTAAGGAGGGCACTCAGCCCGACCGTTTGACGTTGGGTTTGTTTAGGACCACCTTCCAAAATAAGTATGTTGGGGTCAGCTATACTAATGCGAGGCGACATGAGTTCCTTAATCTCACACAAGTTGACTGATTTGTGGCCGAGTGTGAGGTCAAATTTCTGAGGCTGAGTCGCTATGCGAGGGGCATGGTGGCAACTGAATACGAGTGTTGTGTCCGATTTGAAGATAGTCTTCGGGGCAGTCTGCGGGTGCTGATAGCTCCTCAAAAGGAGTGGAATTTCTTTACGTTAGTGGAAAAGGTAAAGATCGCCGAGGAGGTGAAGCGCTAAGAGCGCGAAAATCGAGAGAAGGGGAAGTCTAAGAGGGATTCTGAGCCTTCTAATTCTGGTATGAGGCCTAAGAAAAAGGCCAGGACTGACGGGCCTGTAAGAGTTGGGCCTATTGTTGTTGTTCCTACTAGGGTGGCGATTTGTCAGCACGATAATAGGGGACATCCAGGCGAGTGTTGGAGAGCTACTAGAGCTTGTTTAAGGTGTGGGTCAACTGAGCATCGTGTTAAGGATTGTCTATTGAGGGGTAATTAGATGCAAGCTCCGGTTGATGAGACTGTACAGCCGCTGAGGGTCCTTCAGTAGCCACCTAAAGGCCGAGGTCAGGCTAGGGGTGGTAATGGTATGGGTTGAGGTCAGAGGGCATCGGGCAGAGGTGCTAGGCTGACTAAGGTGAGGCAGCTTGCACTGGTTTATGATGCACGCCGCCATGAGGATGGAGATGCTCCAAACGTCATCACGGGTATGTTTTTAATTTTTGATGTACTTTACTGTGCTTTGATAGACATAGGCTCTACAAACTCTTACATAGCTAGTATTGTGCCTGAGACTTTAGAGATTCCGTATGAGAGTATATCAGTGGTGAGTTTGTTGGGGTAATCTGTTAGGGTCAGTAAACTGTTCAGAGATATACCGTTGGAGGTCCAAGAGACTGTATTTTTGGCTGATTTGATGGAGCTTCCGTTTGGGGAGTTCGATTTAATTCTGGGCATGACACAAAGTGAGTCTGGATTGTGCTGAGAAGAGGGTTGTTTTGAGGACCGAGGAGGATAACGAGATAGTCGTGATTGAGGAACGATAAAATTATCTGAGTAATGTGATATATGCGTTGGTAGCAAAGAAGTTGGTAAGAAAGGGGTGTGAGGCATTCTTAGCCTACATCAGAGTTTTTGATTCTGTAGGTTTTTTGGTTAAGGACATCCGCTCTGTGAGGGATTTTCCAGATGTGTTTCTAGAGGAACTACCCGGTTTACCTCTGAGCTGAGAGGTAGAGTTTGAGATCGAGTTGATTCCTGGTACAGCTCCGGTTTCTATCGCCACTTATCGAATGCCACCAAAAGAGCTTACTGAACTTAAGGCCTAGATACAAGAGTTGTTGGATCGTGGGTTTATTCGTCCTAGTGTGTCTCAATGGGGGCACTTGTGCTGTTTGTGAAGAAAAAAATAGTACGATGAGGATGTGCATCGACTATTGCCAGCTGAATAAGTTGACGATCAAGAATAAGTACCCACTTCTAAGGATAGATGATTTATTCGATTAGTTGAGAGGGACTTCATTGTTCTCTAAGATTTATTTGCAATAGGGTTACTATCAGTTGAGGGTAACGGAGGCCTGATGAACGATATATTTTGGATGAATTATTATTAATTTTGTGAGAATTGGTGCTCTTAATCTTTCTATTTCATATCTTATACTCAGGAGAGCATAGGGAAGAGAAGAGAACAGAAAATGGACCAAAAACCAGAGAAAATGGGCCAAAATGTGAAAACGCACGACCCAAGAAGTAACCACACGGCCGTGGCACCTGGCCGTGCCACATAAAGATAACACGGTCCAGCCCCCGACAAGCACGGCTAGGCCACATGGCCGTGCCTCCACCGATAGAATTACACGACCTCTTACCGAAATCACACGGGCGTGGCACACGGGCGTGTTCTAGTCGTGAGGAAGAAGAATTTCACTCGGATTTGAATACTTAAAGGCTAAGAAAGGCTCCCAAAAACTCTATATAAAGACCCTAGGAGGCAACTCTAAGGGTGTACTTGATTTCCCCCTGTCAAGGGTAATATTTTCCCTAAAGTGGGGAGTCGTCTCTCTACCAACACGAAGAGTGAAAGCCAGGAATTACTCCAAGGGAAGCCGATTGATTCATCCCAGAAGCCGGAATTCTACATCAAGATAGAAGATCTCCCTAAATTCCTTCAGGGGTTTTTGGTTTCTTATGTTTTGTTATTTTATTTCTTCTAAGATGTTTTCTTCTTTAATTATGAACTAAACCCCTTAAATACTTGAGGAGGATGAAGCCTAAGACAGATCTTGTTATTATTTATTCATGAGTTATATGATAAATACTTGAGTTGTTCTTAATTATGTGTGCTTAATTCTTGATTTAATAATCGTAGGTATTACTTCAAGAATTAGATGTGCTTAGAGTAGAGGAGCAAAAGTCCCTGTGATAAGAGTAGATCTACCATAATTAAGCAGAGTTGCATGCAACCCTAGACATAGGGCGACATAAATCTGCTGGATTAGGGTCAAACCTAATATGGGGAGCCATAGATCGAATTAATGCAACCTAGGGAGTTAATTAATAAAGGAACTTTAATTAACAACTTAGGCCTAGTTGCTCTACGCCTCGACGGAGGGTTTAGCATAGGTTAGGGATCCCTACGGATCAAGTTAAGTGAATAAATCGTCTAGCTCAAGAACCAATAACAAGTGAAGTCTAGGTGGATTCTCCCTTAAGTATTGCTTATATCAATCAGCTTTTCTCTAAAGTTTTCCCCAATTTACTTTTTGTGCACTTTTAGTTAGTTTTAGAATTAGTTTAAATCAACTGCCTTTATTTTTAGGCTAGATAATAGAAAGGAAGTAAGTATTAGTACTTTTAGTTCCCTTGGGTACGATAACTCAGTCTTGCCACTAAACTATACTACTGTTCGACAGGTACGCTTGCCTTTAAGGTCGTGATATTAGTTAGTTTTGGTGTGATCAGTTTTTATAAATTTTATTACTTAATATCGCGAGCCGTTATCAAATTTTTGGCGCCGTTACCGGGGAACTAAAATATTAAGAAAACTCGATTTTTATTACTTTAGCCATTACTATATTTTTATTTATTTATTTATTTTTCTTTTATAATTATTTTTAGTTTTTATTTATTTTTATTTCTATTTTTATTTTATTATTTTATTTTATTATTTTCTTTTTCTTTTTCCTTCTAAGTATCTCTAGTTTATGACTAGAAGAAACCCAGGAGGACTATTACTTTTCGACGACAATTTAGAAGCGACAGTTCGTCGAACTCGCCAAGAGATAAGAAGAAGTTTGCAATATCTAGAAGAAGAACAAGAAGAAGAACCTGAACCTACTGAAGAGATGGAAGCAAATCAGGATAATCAGCTACTTCCTGTAGTAGCCGTAAATCCTGTTGAGGAAAATCCTGCTACGCGTACTATGTATGATTATGCTAGACCTAATTTAGCAGGCACTGAATCTAGCATTGTTAGGCCTACTATTGCTGCTAATAATTTTGAATTAAAGCCTAACACTATTCAGATGATACAGCAATTGGTGCAGTTTGATGGTTTACAGGATGAAGATCCAAATTCACACATAGCCAATTTCTTGGAAATATGCGATACATTCAAAATATATGGCGTATCATCTAAATAAAAAGTTGCAGGAGTTTATAATATTGATGCTGTCACCATGCTTACTAACCAAGTAGAACTTTTAAATAAAAAGTTTGATAATTTTGTTGGTTCTACGCAGGCACATCCAGTGATCCAACGTGACGTAATCCAGGGAAATTTGTTCAATCCAGATTACTCCTCTTATGGACATGGCATGGAAACTGAGCAAACAAACTATATAGGTAACAATTCTAGCCTCAAAATAACCCTTATAGTAATACTTACAATACAGGTTGGCAGAACCACCCCAATTTTTCTTGGGGAGGACAAGGGAATCAAAGACAACCACCTCCTCTGGGATTTCAACAGCCACCTCCACAACAAGAGAAAAAGCCGAACCTTGAAGAGATGTTCACAAAATTTATGGCCGTATCAGAAACCCGTTTTCAAAATATTGAAACGGCACTAAAGAACCAGCAAGCATCAATTAAAGGCCTTGAGAATCAAATTGGTCAACTGGCCAAGCTAATTTCAGAAAGACCACAAGGTGGACTCCCAAGTAACACTGAGACCAATCCAAGAGAGCAAATTCATGCCGTCAGTACAATAGAAAAGGAGACATTAACCAAAGACAATCCAGAATCAAGCGAGGAACCTGAGTTGAATAAAGGTAAGGTAGAGGTAAGCAGCAATACGCCAGACATCAAAGAATACAAGCCTCGTATCTCATACCCAAACACATTAAAGAAAGACCAGTCAGACGAACAATTCGGTAAGTTTCTTAAACTCTTAAAGAAATTACATATTAACTTACCTTTTGTTGAAGCAATTTCGTAGATGCCGAAATACGCGAAGTTCCTTAAAGAACTTTTGACAAATAAAAGGAAGTTGGAAGAATTAGCCACAGTGGAACTTAACGAAGAATGTTCAGCTATTCTCCAAAATAAACTACCAACAAAACTGAAAGACCCAGGGAGTTTTACTACTCCTTGTTTAATTGGTAGTTTACTTATTGATAAAGCCTTAGCTGATTTAGGTGATAGCATTAATCTCATGCCTTACAAAATGTTCAAGCAACTAGGTCTAGGGAAACCACAACCCACTAGAATGAGTATTTAATTAGCTGATAGATCTGTTAAATATCCTAGGGGAATCATAGAAGATGTGCTAGTAAAGGTAGATAAATTTATATTCCCTGTTGATTTTTTTGTGCTTGACATGGATGAAGATATTAAGGTACCTTTAACTTTAGGGCGTCCCTTCTTAGCAACTGTCAAAACTATAATTGATGTAGGAACAGTTGAGCTTACACTACGCATAGGTGATGACAAAGTTACTTTACAAGCTTGGAACTGGATTAAGACTGCTGATAATAATATAGTTACGAGTCCTTAGAAAAACACTAAACTCACCACCCAACCTTCTGTGCAGGATACGCTCCACATAAAGGCAACCCAATCACAGACAAGTCCATCCAAGAGAGATGCACCTGAAAAGCGAATGCTTCAAATCGAGAAACTAGATGAGTGGCTGAACTATCATGAAAAGGCCAAAGTATGCCAAACCAACCTAGAGCATCACCAAGCCGACCCTCAGGTACAAACGAATCAACTCAAGGTAGAGGATAAGGTAATCTTAGGGGAAGACGATCCTCGAATCTTGAATTCAAAAGAGCATACAAGTGATACACCTTACTTCACGGTAAAGAGAATCTTTCTCTATGGCACAGTCGAGATAGAACATGAGTCACTCGGCATTTTCAAGGTAAATCACACTCGACTCAAATCCTACGTTGATAATAAAATAGTAAGCAGGATAGAAGAGTATCAACTCTTCAAACCACCGTGAATGTACAAGCTCGAGCAAAGTCGAGCTTAGACTATAAATAAGCTCTTCTTGGGAGGCAACCCGAGCACTAACTTAGTAACTTTTCTTTTATTTTTAATTTTAGTATTTTTATGCATCAACTAACCCTTTTTAATGCAAAAAATTAGGACCACACGGCCATGCCCACGGGCGTGTCCGAGACCGTGTGAACACTTCAAACAGAGACATGGTCGTGTACCAAGATCGTGTATAAATAGGGTACAAATTTTCCCAAAACACGGGCCACCGATATATAGCCACGGCCGTGCGATATGGCTGTGGCAACCTTTCGACTTCAACACGGGCTTGCACAAATCCCCACGCCCGTGTCCTCAGACCGTGGCCAACACTGTCAATTAAGACACGACCGTGGAACATATCACATGACCGTGTGCCCTTCCACACGATCGTGGGAGTAGCGAAGCCTCATCGCACACGGCCGTGGGACGTCCTACACGATCGTGTGAAGTACGAACAAGATCGCACATGGCCATGCAATATGGCCAACACGGGCTAAACCCGAGCCACACGGGCGTGTGCCTCTATTCTCCCTTTCAGTTCTATCTTTCTCATTTTTCATTTTTATTTTTCCTTTATTAGTCTCATTTTTATTTCGAATCTTATTTTTATTATGTTAACTCCTTTTAATCATTACATTATTAAGTATTTTTAGAACTTAGTTTATTATTTTTCTGTTATTTATTTTTCTATCTTTCATATCGGCCAATCCCTAACGAGCAATCTTTATTAATCCAAAAGTCCCGCGACTAGTTAATATTTTCGCAGTTTCAAAAAGGAGCTCTACAGCTCATATTCAACCGAAAATGGGAACACCCTGCCACAATTGCCGACTCTTCCTCACAAGTTCATCCTAAATTCAGGGAGTTTCAATCCTCCCCCTATCTTATGATATTATACTTCTCTTGCTATCTATATCTTTGTACATTGAGGGCAATGTACATCTTAAGTGTGGGGAGGAAGTTACTTTAAATCTATAATTATCTATGAAATCCCTAAAATTTTCATGCTTTATTCTCAAATAATTCTCAGTCTCCTATTAGGAATTAATTCTGATTGATTTATGATTTTATTGATATGTTGAGAATTAAGATATAGGTGCCTGTACTCTGATTATTCAAACTTTAAAACATTAGGGAATCAAGCATGATAAGTTGAAATTTTTGAGAACCCCAATTTTTGTATAAGTTATTTCTTTAATTCTATGCATTATCTTAAAATTTGAAATTCATAGGATTGACATCAAAAAGCCATAATTCTGGTGAGATTTTGAGCCTTTTGAGCATACATTCTTTCGTACTCACTTTTATTATTGCTTTGAGTGAGTCAACACTGATTTGTTATTCTAGAACTTGCTTTGATTATACGCATCAAGACCACATCATTTATTTGATATACCGAAATGATAAAGGCACTTAGGATTTAACCTACTTACTCCACAAAGGACTACCTCCATAATTTAACCCCTAGTGAACCCCGTTGAGCCTAACAACCCATTCTTTGACTTACCTTTTAATTATTAACCAATAACCCATTTTTTATTGAATTTCATTCAATTATGTTGACCCTTATTTTTGTCGAGATTTGAGTTGAAATTATTATCTAGCTTTATTCTCTTTTCCAGCATGTAAAGTTGTAAATATTCAAGATTATTATGAATTGTTCTAAAAAAAAAAGAAAAAGAGAAAAACGTGTATTTACAATTAAATTCAGTTGTCATATGTAATAGTTCAGAAGTTTTTGCATATTTCTATTTAAAGGCTACCCAGGCATGAACGATATTATCATAAAAACTAGCCTTAGAAATATGTTCCCGGTGATAGAGATTTTTCTAGCTAGATAACTTTTCAGTTCAATTTCGATTCTAACCCTTCTTTTGCAGCCTATGACAACACCCCTAACCAAGCCTCGTTACAACCCTTACAAGACCTTTTGATCGATATGTCATGTCAATCTATAGTGTTGGAGATGTGATTTCCTTGCAAGCCTATGGTAATAGCTTTTCAGGTTGATTAGAGAGTGCCTAATTTTTGAACCCTAAACACTTCGAGTGGATAGAGTGAATCTTTAGTGAGGATGTCAACTTCTGTTAACTAAGATGGAGAGATAATTATTTAGGAGAAGGGAGAAAGCTTATGTTTCAATGATAAAATTCTCAACTTAGATTGATTGAGTCTTTAATTTTATTTTGATTGAATTTTCAGTGTATGACTTCCTGTGGATTAATTTGAAACATTATTGATAAAGATTGTAGGTTGAGAAGAATGATTCTTTATTAGGGATTGAGATTTTTCTTGAGGACAAGCAAAGGCTTAAGTGTGGGGGTATTTGATGAATGATAAATTATACATATTTTTACCTCATGTTTAGCCTATATTTTGGATGAATTATTATTAATTTTGTGAGAATTGGTGCTCTTAATCCTTCTATTTCATATCTTATACTCAGGAGAGCATAGGGAAGAGAAGAGAATGGAAAATGGACCAAAAATCGGAGAAAATGGGCCAAAATGTGAAAACACACGGCCCAAGAAGTAACCACACGGCCGTGGCACCTGGCCGTGCCACATGAAGATCACACGACCCAGCCCCTGACAAGCATGGCTAGGCCACACGGCCGTGTCTCCACCGATAGAATCACACGGCCTCTTGCCGAAATCACACGGGTGTGGCACACGGGCGTGTTCTAGTCGTGAGGAAGAAGAATTTCACTCGGATTTGAATACTTAAAGGCTAAGAAAGGCTCCCCAAAACTCTATATAAAGACCCTAGGAGGCAACTCTAAGGGTGTACTTGATTTCCCCCTGCCAAGGGTAATCTTTTCCCTAAAGTGGGGAGTCGTCTCTCTGTCAACACGAAGAGTGAAAGCCAGGAATTACTCCAAGGGAAGCCGATTGATTCATCCCAGAAGCCAGAATTCTACATCAAGACAGAAGATCTCCCTAAATTCCTTTAGGGGTTTTTGGTTTCTTATGTTTTGTTATTTTATTTCTTCTAAGATGTTTTCTTCTTTAATTATAAACTAAACCCCTCAAATACTTGAGGGGGATGAAGCCTAAGACAGATCTTGTTATTATTTATTCTTGAGTTATATGATAAATACTTAAGTTGTTCTTAATTATGTGTGCTTAATTCTTGATTTAATAATCCTAGGTATTACTTCAAGAATTAGATGTGCTTAGAGCAGAGGAGCAAAAGTCCCTGTGATAAGAGTAGATCTACCATAATTAAGCAGAGTTGCATGCAACCCTAGACATAGGGCGACATTAATCTACCGGATTAGGGTCAAACCTAATATAGGGAGCCATAGATCGAATTAATGCAACTTAGGGAGTTAATTAATAAAGGAACTTTAATTAACAACTTAGGCCTAGTTGCTCTACGCCTCGACGAAGGGTTTAGCATAGGTTAGGGATCCCTACGGATCAAGTCAAGTGAATAAATCGTCTAGCTCAAGAACCAATAACAAGTGAAGTCTAGGTGGATTCTCCCTTAAGTATTGCTTATATCAATTAGCTTTTCTCTAAAGTTTTCCCCAATTTACTTTTTGTGCACTTTTAGTTAGTTTTAGAATTAGTTTAAATCAACTCCCTTTATTTTTAGGCTAGATAATAGAAAGGAAGTAAGTATTAGTACTTTTAGTTCCTTTGGGTACGATAACTCGGTCTTGCCACTAAACTATACTACTGTTCGACAGGTGCGCTTACCTTTAAGGTCGTGATATTAGTTAGTTTTGGTGTGATCAGTTTTATAAATTTTATTACTTAATATAGCGAGTCGTTATCAACCCTTATCCCGTAACCGTCACCAGAATAGGACGAGGCATTACCGAAAATCAGAAAATAGATCAGACAGTAAAATTTTGAACATTTTTTTGAATAAAAGATCATTTATTTATATAAATGCTAAACACAACCAAAGATCGAATTTAAAACTTATAAAAGTAAACATCCAAAAGATGCCATATTCGTATGGCTTAAATACAATATTCAAAAATATCGTTCTAATCATAGTCTATCCTATACATGCCACAAGCTAAGTCCAAATCATAAGGTTACCAAAATAGTAGATAGTGTGACGAAATGCTGACGATCCCCGAGCTGGTAGTAAGAGCCCACGATCTATAAAACAAAAAAACATAACAGTCAAAGTAAGCTTTCCTCAGCTTAGTAAGTCTTAAGCAATTTTAAACAATGGGACCTAAACAATCCAAATAATCGTATCACATAACATTTTCTGAGTATAATGCCATTTGGCCGATTATACACAATCACATATGTCATTTTACTCCGATTATATTCAAAACTCAGATAGACATAAGCATTTACATGCTTCAAGATTAACTTTAATTCTATTGAATTCAACTAGTGTACCATTTCTTACCCACACTTACTTTCAACATTCATAATTATATGGCATATCGAATACTTTCATGTAGCTTTGTATAATAACTGAATGCACACATATACAATATACATATGAATTTATAACATCTTTACATATGCTTCCCATTACACACTCTTAATTCCCGTCAGATCAATCTCACATATATAATATATATATATATAAATCACATACCTGGCCAACTTATTGTCTTGAACTTATTTTATTACCAATTTAGCACAAGGTTGTATAATCTTTGACTTTAATTAGTTCACCGACGTTTAGTCTGCTAGATAAAAACTCTGAATCACATCACTGGTATATTGCCTACTAGGTTTATAACCTAAATTACATCATTGGCATATTGCCTGCTAGGTTTATAACCTGAATCTCACATATAAGGTAAGTATTTACCCGTTTAACAAACTTTCTCTTCAAGTCGTTCTGAAATGTACAGATTTTAGATAGGCCTTATACAATGCCGACGTCCCAGACGCGGTCTTACATGTTATTCAAGGTCGATGCCACTGTCCCGGACAGGGTCTTACACACTATCTCAAATCAATGCCTTCGTCCCAGATGAGGTCTTACATGAAACATAAGTGATGCCAGTGTCCCAGACACGATCTTACACACTATCTCAAATCAATGCCTTCGTCCCAGACGAGGTCTTACATGAAACATAAGTGATGCCAGTGTCCCAGACACGGTCTTACACACTATCTCAAATCAATGCCTTCATCCCAGACGAGGTCTTACATGAAACATTTCACACACTTAGTGCCCCAATGACCGATCTCACACACACAATGCTCGGTTAAAGAACTCGCACACGCAGTGCCTCTACTTATTTGCACACATAGTGCCCATGTTCATTCGCATACATAGTGCCCATGTTCACTTGTCATTACACATTAAAATGATTTAACCAAGTCTATAAAACATCACATATGTACACTTTGAACATATCATTTCATTTAACTTTGAATTCATATAGCCATGAACACTTAAACATTTTAAAGCCACTTTAATTCAATCAATCAATATAAAATTACAGATCATATCCACATTTAAATTTCCATGTCCACAATCACATAAATAAGTCATATGCTTCCATGAATGATTTCACAAAAACCATAGGTTTATATATAAACATAGGCATATAATCACTTCACATACACTTCACATCAATCATCTAATTCACTTAGTTCCATGTACACAAATAGGTTATACATACCTGAATAAATTAGTTTATTGAACGAACCCACATGTCGTATTAACACATAGCCTCATGGCATTATACTTTTATTAATTCACCAGGTTCCAATTATCTCAATTCGAATACTTATAAACTTATAATTTCACAAATTTTAACATCAAAGATCCATCTAACACTCATATATCATTTCCTAACATCACATTTCAAAATTCATAGTTTTTCCATCAAAATTTTTCGAATTTGTGACATCTTATCCAATTCTGAGCATGAAACCAACACCAAATCAATGAATGCATTTGTGAATTTAAGATAAAATTAGCAAGAAGCTTAAGAACATCAAAACACAATCAAGTTGACCATTTGAGGCCATGATCGAATGTATGTTTCATCAAAAAATTCAAAAATTCACGTATGGGTTTAATCAATAGCTTATAAGCAACTCAAACAAGTTTTATCAATGTTTATAACATAATCACAAATTCACTGCAAGCTGTCTTCCTGAGCAATAGTCATTAAATTATTTGTAACTGGAGCTAAGAAACTCCAAATCAAGTGCTGTTAATTTTCCACGAAAATAGACTCATATATCTTATATCCATAAAATTTTCAGAATTTTTGGTTTGGCCAATAAATACCAGATTTTTCTTAAAGTTTCCCCTGTTTCACTATTTGACTATTCTAACCACTCTTCACTTTGAATCAAATTTCTCATTGTACAAAAGTCAAAATATGTTCTTGTTTATTTCGTTTAAAACTAGACTCATTGAGAAGTCTAAGCATATAAATTTTATCTTATAAACATTTTTGTACAATTTATAATGATTTTATAAAAATAGAACAGGGGCCCTCAAAGTCATTTTGACTCTGTCTCACGCCACTTCAAATATCTCATTATCAGAAATTCCTTTGCTTACACAGTTTCTTTTATAAGAAACTAGGCTTGTTAAGCTTTAATTACATAATTTATTCAGCCTCTAACTCAACTCCAACAATTTATGGTGATTTTCTAAAATCACGTTACTGCTGCTGTCCCAAGCAGATTTATTACAAATTTACTCTTAAATTTCCAACAACCTTACTTCAAGATACCTTTTTCACTAATGCATACGGTCTAATTCATTCATCACAATACTTGTTTAGTTCTCCACATTATCATATTCATTAATTTAATCAAACTAGCCACATTCGGCTTATGAGGACAATTCATTACTAATTCGGCACTTAGACTATATGAATTCATCCTTCTCGCTACTAGGTTTATTTAATCTTTAAGCATACTAAAGTAAAGTTCAAACACTTAAGAACTTACCTCGACTGTTATCGTATGGTATTATCGACTACTCAGCCACTTTCATTTTTCCTCGATCCGAGTTTGCCCCCTTAAGCTCTTGAGCTAATTTAAACAAATTTGACTACTCAATAACTATATTCAATAATGGTAACCACATACATAACAATGATAAATTTTCTAAATTACACCACTTACAGCAAACTCACTTTCAATCCATCTCAAATTCAATCAAATACCCAAATTATTATTCATTATCACATTCGGTACACACATATATATACAAAAGTTAATACTTAAACATTCTTTTCTAATGTCATGCTAAAGTCGAATTTCCCATTTAGCTAAAAATAACCTTTCACTTGTTCAATTTATACAAGCCAACTCAATTCTTTCATTTATCTCATAATTCACTACATTTGAAGCTCATTTTAATCAAAAATCAATAAAATCTATTTTTCCCTAAACTACTACCCCAAGGCCGAATACTACCTAGGCATCAAGCTCATATTTTCTCCCCATTTTAAGAAACTCAACTGAATCTACCATCATATTTCATATTAAAACATCAAATTACTACAATTTAAAACACTCCTTCCATGGCCGAAAGAACATATCACAACAAAATTCAAAATTTCTTCATGGGCTATGTAAAGGATTGAGTTACTAACTCAAAAACACCAAATGCATAGAAAACTAAGTAAAAAATCATACCCTATTGAAGCTTCTTCAATGGCTGAAAGTCCCTATGCTTTTCTTATTCTTTTCTTTTTATGGTTTCGGCAAGAACAAAGAGTAAAATGAAGTATATTTTCATGTTTTACTATTTTATGCATATGTTTTAATGATATAAAATTCATATAATAATCATTTCTCACCAAATATTTTACAATTTAATTAACTAATGGAGTGAAGTCATTTCTAACATAGGTTGGCCGGCCACTAAATCCAAAAGTGGATAATTGACATGCAAGTACTCCATGTTAGTATACCATGCATTATTCGGCCACTAAATTTTTACCCATCACATTTTAAAATTTTATCACCTGAGTCCTTTTTCATAATTTAACATCCAATTGATAAAATCAAGGTACAAAATATTCACACATACAAATTTCACATACAATAAGCACAGACTATAACATCTAATTATTTTTGTGACTTGGTTTTGTGGTCTCGAAACCACTTTCCGACTAGGGTCAAATTAGGGCTGTCACACGATGTGCATAAGACGACATTTAGGACTCGTTATGGATATTACGAGTTCCTAGTTATGCCCTTTGGGTTGACCAATGCACCAGTGGCATTTATGGACTTGATAAACCGAGTGCTCCAACCCTATTTGGACCAGTTTGTGGTAGTGTTCATCGATGACATTCTAGTTTATTCTAAATCATAGGATGAACACGATGAGCATTTCAGGGTTGTTTTGCAGACTCTTCAAGAGAAACAGTTGTATGCGAAGTTTTCCAAGTGCAAGTTCTGGCTTCGAGAGGTTACCTTTTTGGGGCATGTGGTATCTGCTGAGGGGATTCGAGTGGATCCTCGTAAGATTGAGGCTGTAATGGATTGGAAACAACAAAAGATTGTGTCAGAAATCTGTAGCTTTCTGGGGTTGGTAGGATATTATCGGTGTTTTATGGAAGGGTTCTCCTTGATCGCAACTCCACTGACTAAACTATTGCATAAAGGAGTCCCTTTCATATGGACTGATGCTCAGCAAGGGAGCTTTGAAAAGCTCAAGTTAGTTTTGAGTCAGGCACTAGTTCTGATACAGCCTGAGCGTAAAAGGACTTCGTGGTTTACAGTGATGCGTCACACGTGGGTTTGGGTTGTATACTGATGCAAGAGGGTAAAGTGATTGCTTATGCATTTCGTCAGCTCAAGACTCATGAGGTTAATTTTCTGACACACGACTTGGAGTTAGCTGCAGTAGTCTTTGCTCTTAAGATTTGGAGGCATCACTTGTATGGTGAGAAGTGTACTATCTACACTGATCACAAAAGCCTCAAGTATCTCCTCACTCAGAAGGAGTTGAATCTTAAGCAGTGCCATTGGGTTGAGTTGCTTAAGGATTATGACTAGAGCATTGAGTATCATCCTAGTAAGGCTAACGTGGTGGCTGATGCGTTGAGCCATAGGGCTATAACTGATCTGAGAGCGTTGTTCACTCGACTGAGTCTATATGATGATGGGAGTTTATTGGTAGAGTTGTAAGTGAAACCAACATAGATTAATCAGATCAGAGATAAACAGATGAGGGATAAATCTCTCAAGTTACGGTTCTGACAGATTGAAACTGGGGTTACTTCAGATTTTAGGGTTAATGATGATGCGGTTCTATGTTTCCGAGGCCGAATTTGTGTACCGAATGATGATGACTTAAGACAGTTGACTCTGAGGGAAGCGTATAGTAGCCCTTATGCTATGCATCCCAGTGGGAACAAGATGTACAGAGATCTTCGAGAGTTGTACTGGTGACCAGGGTTAAAGCGTAAGGTGACCGACTTCGTGGCTCATTGTTTGACTTGTCAACAGGTTAAGGCTGAGCATCAGTTGCCTTCAGGGTTGCTACAGCCAGTTCAGATACCAATGTGGAAATAGGAGCGAGTGACGATGGATTTTGTTAGTGGGTTACCTCTAACACCCACTAAGAAGGATTCTGTATAGGTTATTGTGGATCTATTGACCCAGTCGGCTCACTTCATTCCTGTTAGGATGGATTTCTCCATATAGAAACTGGCTAAGCTCTACATCTCAGAGATAATGAGGCTATATGGGGTCCCCGTATCAATCATCTTCGATAGGGATCCTCGTTTTACGTCTCGATTTTGGCAGAAGCTTTATGAGGCTTTAGGTTCTCAATTGGACTTTAGTACTGCCTTTCATCCTTAGAGAAATGGTCAGTCGGAGAGGGTGATACATGTATTGGAGGATATGTTGAGGGGTTGTATCATCGATTTCTGAGGTAGTTGGGAGGAGTACCTACCTCTAACAGAGTTCGCTTACAATAACAGCTATCATTCTAGTATACAGATGGCACCTTACCAGGTACTATATGGTCGTAAGCGTCGCACTCCATTGTTCTGGACTAACCTGGGTGAACAACGTATACTGGGTCCAGAGTTTGTATCAGAGACTGATGACAAGGTCCGTTTGATTCGAGAGCGTCTGAAAGTGACTTTTGATAGACAGAAGTCCTATGTTGGTTTGAGGAGAAAGGACATTGAGTATTTAGGGCTAGTTCTGCATTGCTTTTCAAAAGCACTTTTGACTCCAAAAGCACTTCTGGAAGAAAAGCTGTGCAGAACAAGCTGCTTTTGGCTGAAATTTTTAGCTTTTCAGAAGTGCTTTTGAAAAGCACTTCTGAAAAGGAGAAGCTAAAATTTTTAGCTTTTCCTCTTCCAAAAGCACTTTTAGTGCTTAATTACTTTTTCACCCCTCCAATAACATAGTACATTCTCTTTTTTTTTCTTGGTACTTAATTACAAATGTATTAAAATTATTAATTAAAAATATTTTTTAATATTAATTACAAATATTTAATAGTTATATTTAAATATTTAAAATTTATATTTTATATATTAAAATATTAACAAGAAGTTATAATAATTTTTTTATATTCTTACTAAAATATAATGATATTAACTAATTTAAATATTATTTAAATATATATTTGTTACTTGATAATAACATGTCTAAAATGGACATTTTATTTCTCAAAAGTACTTTTTGACAAATTTTAAACTAAACTTTTCAAAAGCACTTCTTAAAAGCACTTTTTCATAGTACTTTTCAAAAGCACTTTTCAAAAGCATTGCCAAACTAGCCCTTAGTAGGGGACTTGGTTTTTCTTAAGGTCTCGCCATGGAAGAAGGTTTTGAGATTCGACTGCTAGGGTAAGCTGAATCCTCGGTTTATTGGGCCGTATCAGATTCTAAGACGAGTAGGTCCAATCGCATATCAGTTGGAGCTACCTCCAGAGTTAGATCGTATAGATGATGTGTTCCATGTCTTTATGTTGAAACGTTACCACTCTGATCCCACGCATATTGTGCCTGTGGAGGATATTGAGATTAGACCAGATCTGATGTTCGAAGAGGAGCCGGTTCAGATTTTAGATTACGACGTTAAGGTTCTGCAGAGGAAATCTATTCCGTTGGTAAAAGTGCTGTGGCAGAATCATAGCACTGAGGAGGTTACTTGAGAGCTAGAGGATTCGATGCGACAATAGTATCCTCACCTCTTCTGACGAAATTTTCTTTAAGGGGGTAGAGTTGTAATGCCTTAAAATTTTTTATTTCCAGCTTTTATGAAAATTGAAGCATGAAAATGTTTGTATACATTTTTGTGTTATTTTGATATAAAATATCTATCTACTTCGGTGGTTATGTGCTCTGAGTGTGTTGGGGAGGTTCCAAGTTTAAGCCTTAGCTTGGGTGAAATTTTGGGTTTTTATGGAATAAAGCCTTACTCTTGGTGTTTAGGCTTTTAAGTAAAAGATGGTTAAGATATGTTAGAATAGGCTTGCTAGTTTTGTGGTTGGGAGTGTTAGTGATACATGAGGGCTGAGGTTCGAACCTTGCCATGTGCATTAAAAGAGTTAAATTTTTGATGCTTTGGACGGCCAGAGGTTGTGATGGACTGAAATTCTGATAGTGGAGTGGTCAGTGGAGTAAAGTAAGGGAATGGGGAGTTACCCAAATTTTTTGCATACCTTCTTTCTTCCGAATTCTCTAAATTCCTCTCTTCCACATCTCTTTTTTTTTTTTTGAGTTTTGCTAAAATCTCTTTTTGGTTGTCGTTTATCCTACCTTTCCTTCTTACCGAATTTAATTTTTATTTTTCCCATTGATTATTACGAAGCGCGTTAATTAGTACATATTCGGTAAGTTTAGGGATGCTTTCATTGTTTCGTTTTGGTTGTTGAAGCAATGATTAAGGACTTTTCTTGCTGTTTAGGAGTCAATCGATAAAGTGTGGACTGTTGGATTACGTACTAACCAGCAAGGAATCGCTGTTGTTCTGTAGAGGTAAGTTATCGTTAGTTTTGGGTTTTGACTGTGCTTAATAATTCAAATTAAGTGACTGAATTTGGGCTTCCTATCAACGATTATAGGTTTTGGAGTGCTCGAAATAGTGTTAACGTCGAAAACGAACTAGGTGTCTACTCTGATTGTACTAAAATCACATTTCGACGAAAGCTAAAAATGAAACTATCAACGTCACAGGGGCATGTGGATTGCTCGTATGGAGGCCGTGTGGCGAGACATGACTGTGTGGTCGACGAACTAGACCGTGTGTACTTGACACAGGCACGACGGACACGGTCGTGTGACACTGACTAGGCCGTGTGCGAGGCACAAGCTAGGCTAATTGGGCCGTGTGGGCCACACGGGCTCGTGGGCCCACATAGGTGAATCACACGAGCATGTGGGATCTTGGGCTAGGCAGTGTGATCCACATAGGCAAGGCCAATTCGGGCCATGTGGGCCATATGCCCGGTAGGCCACATGGGTGTGTGAGCCCATTTTTTGAATTGTTCTGAAAGGTTACACGGGTCACCCAAGTCGACTGTGACCTGTTTTAGGGTCGGTAAGCGTTACTTAGACCCCTATTCTATGATATGATAGCATGTTATGATTAGCATGTGTACTGATTCTGTTCTAATATGTCTGCATGATCTGTTATCCGTTATTCTGCATAATAGCATGCCATATTTGTATGTTGCATTGCATTGGGGTGGGATTGTTGATGAAGTGAAGGAAAACTAAAAGGCTATAAGCCTGTTATCTGGCAGCTTTGCTGCATATATCTGTTTGTGCCGTTTTACAGTACCATATGGTGTGTAGGGCTGGATGGGTTGATTTTATCCCCATACTTGGTGTGTAGGGCTGTGTAGGTCAATTTTATCCCCACATGGTGTGTAGGGTTGGACGGAGATGGTGTGCAAGGTTGGTGGGCATGTTATGATATTCTGTTTCTAATCTGATATGCATATAATATCTGTATGGGCTAAGGCCCGATTATATTCTGATTCTAATTCTGAATGGGCCAAGGCTCATACCGATTCTGTTAAGGGCTTAGGCCCGATTTATGACTATGATTTGTATCTGTTATCTGTCTGCTTGCATGTTGTACTATGGGGATGTACACACTAAGTTTGCGAAAACTCACCCCTTCTTTTGTTTACTTGTCAGGTAATCCTCAGCAGTAGATGGATTGGTGTAGTGGAGTGCTCGGCGATGACCACTACTAAATTTGCTTCGATTTATGACTTTATTATTCTTAACTATTATTTTGGGAGATTTTTATGTAATTTTGGACTTGGACTACTTTGTTTTTAATTTGGGGATTTTGAGCTATTTAATGATCTTATAAATTGCAACATCACGAAACTTTGATTTCCAAAGATTAATTAAGAGCTTCCGTGTAAAAGAAAGGGGTTTTATCAAATAAGTTAATCATGATTTTTTTACTTAAGAAAATATTATAACCAGTACGTTTTAAATGATCAATGCATTTCAAAAACACTTTCATGTGACACCGCCTGGTTTGGTCATAACGCCTAGGCCGGGTTTGGGGTGTTACAATATGCCCTAAAGATATGGAAATGTTTAAGTTTAATTGATGTTTAAGTAGTGCATGCCTTGTTGAATAGTTGAACATGTGTATTGAACTTGTTTGGCATGTTTTGAATAAGGTGAAGTTAATGCTTGATGCATATATTGAGTGGTTGTAATTGGAAGTTTTGAAATAGGTACCAAATGGTTCATTTTTACCAAAAACAAAGTCCTTATCCCAACAAGCAACCTACCTTGTCGCAACATCGATCGACAATGAGTCATATCACGATGTCAAGTGGTCAGAAGTCGTGACATGACATACTATTTTGGTGATGTCATAGTGTAGAAGAGATGATGTCACGACATCGGCCCTAAAATTTTAAAACTTTGCAATTTGGGCATGCTTTGTGCTCGAGTTGACAAAAGAGCTTTCTTAAGCTCAATTAAGACTCAATTTTGATTGTTTAATGATAAATGATTGTGTTTGACATTGAATTGCATGTGCGTATGAAGATTTTACTATAAACTGATTGTAGTTACTTTGACAACAAATATAACATCCTTAGCCTAGACTCAACAATCAGGTCATACGAGGAGAGTTACACTAAATCTCTACTATTTTCTGGTAGAATAGCAATATATGAAACTTATGTGTAAAACTTATTTTAATAGTTGTACCAATGTCATATATTTATAGGGAGATATAGAAGAATCATTGTTGAATAAGAATAACACGAATAATATTTATTTAATAGAAAATGGTGCCCTAATCTAACTAAGAGAGAGGAGGTGACACACCTTGTAATGACCTGATAGCCACAGGTGTTGGAAAGTGCATTTTTGAGACTCCGTTACCATAAATCAGACTCGTAAATATTTATTAAAAATATTTACGAAGCTATTTGTGTAGTTAATTAGGTTTTGGTTAAGTGAATTTGCATGAATTAAGAGTAATTAGGTATAAAGACTAAATTGCATATAAGATGAAAGTTGAATTATGTAATGACCTAAAAAGTACGGGCATCAGATAAGTGAGATGTCGGGTCTCCATTTTGGTAAAACGGACCGTAAATGTTTATTAAAAATATTTACGAGATTAATTATGTGGCCATTTAGATTTTAGTTAAGTGAATTTAATTGAATTAAGGTTAACTAGATATTAGGACTAAATTGAATTAAATGTGAAAGTTTAATTACAGAATAAAGAAAAATCAGTGGATTGAATAAGTAATTAGACCATAAAGTGATTATGAATACATGTGTAATAAATATGTATATACATTTGTAATATTTATGTATGGTTACTTATAATATAAGAAATTATTATTAAATTATATTATTCTTATATTTCATTAAATAAAATAAGGTAAACTAATAAAATAAAGAAAAAAATAAAAGAAAAGAAAAAGAGAGCAGAAGTTGGACGAAATAGAAAGAAGAAAAGAAGAAAAGAAGAAAAGAAAAATAAAAGGGAAATCTAGAGTTTCAAGGTTTCAAGTTAAATTTGTAAGTCAATTTAGTCCATTTTCTTATGATTTTTAAGTTTTTGGAAGTCTAGAACAAAGTATATCATGGGTTATGCTGAAATTTTGCTAGTTGATAGATTTTTAGATATGAGCTATGTTGAGTTAATTGATGAATTTGGGGTTAAATTGATTAAATTTTTCTAAGCTAAAAGTTAGTAAAGGATTAAATTGTGAAATGAAGCATAAATTTTGAATAATAGGGGTCAAATTGAAAGAATTTCAAAATTATGAAATTATGGTGAAATTGAGGAGTTAAAATGAGTTTATAGTAGAAAGTAAGTAAGAATTTGGGGTTAGTTTGGGAAAAATAAATTTGTATTGAATTAGGGATTTAATTAAAAACTAGGTAATATATATATATATATATATATATATAAGATAGTAATATTTAGAATGAAATTATGTTGTTAATAATTTTAATTGTTTTAATTATATAGCTAATATCGAGCCGGAGTCGTCGGCCAAGAAAGGGAAGGAAAAGATTAACGGGTAGTAGAACGAGGAAATTCAGTTTGTATTACTATAATTTAAATCTAATAGTTATTAATTATTGCAAATTATTATTATGCATGGTAAGTAAATAAAGTAAGTATTGAATGTGTGATATTGATGTTGGAAATAGTTTTGATTATTGGAAATGAATGATTTATTGATTAACATGTGAATTTGAAATGATATTGGATTATGAAAGCATGTTAGCAATTGAAATGCAAATTGAATTGGAAAAGTGAAACAATTGGTGAATATGTGAAATTGTAATTAAAATGGAATTGATTGAATTTGAATTGAGAAAGAGAAATTTGATACCCTATTAACTAGTCGGGCTAAGTTGAATATAGTTGGCATGCCATAGGATAGGAAGTGTTCAAGGATACTTCAACTTTGAGTCGATAAGGCACCATATGTGTCGTTATATTACTTCGGTTAATTCCGATGAGGCACTAAATGTATGTATATTTGCTTGGGATTAAATCCGATGAGGTACTAGGTACCATTTACTTTAGCTATGCCGATGAGGCACAATGTGCCGTAATGGTGTGTTGGTTGGATCTGTGTACCTGCCAAGGTCCGAGTCATGTTAATAGGGGAAAAGAAAAGATTCGATAAAATGAATGAGTTGAGAAATTTGTTGCATTGAATGAAAATTTGAGTTGAATGATGAATATGTATTGAAACTGAATTGTATGTGGATTGAAATGGAAAAGTATATTGAATTGAGTTGTAATTAAATTGAGAATGAAATTGAAATATAATTAGAAATGGAGGAATTTAAATAAGAAAATTTATTATTATTATTATGATTATTATTGTGAACAAAAGATGATTATTTTGCTATTATGCATGTTTAAAGTTTTATTATTAGTATTTGAATTATGGTAATACCACTGAGTATAATTATACTCAGCTACGATGTGTTTCCGCGCACAAGTTGTAGAAATCGAAGTTTTGATCCAGCATCCAAATCACATCCCGAGCTCAAATTCTGGTGAAATGTACTTCTTTTTTACTAATGGCATGTACCTAGGATTTGTATTTGGTCATTTTGATAGTTGAATGTAAATGTTGTATGGTATGAACTTGATTGAATACATATATGAAAAGTTAAGTAAATAGAAATAGTATGTTTGAGTATAACTTGATTTAGTTGTTATATATGTGAAATGAGTATGAAAATAATATTGGATTGGTCATTAAATTTGTGTTTGTGTCATGTTTTAAACATATTTAGATGTATTTGAGTATATCTTGTATTGGTTGGATGATTGAAATTTGATTTGATTGTGATTTTGAGTTGTAGGGTGGTAAATTTGAAGTTTAAGGCTCATTTTGAGTTCACACGGGCTGGCACACAGGTATCTGTCCAGACCGTGTGAAGCACATGGCCTAGCACACGGGTGTGTGACTTGGTCATGTAACTTTAATTTCTCTTAGGTTATAAGTTAGAGAGTTACACAGGTGAGGCACACGGGCGTGTGTAACCACATGGCCTGATCACACAGGTGTGTCCCTGAGGCACATGGGCGTGTGAACCCTGCACCTAGGAAAAATTTTGGAATTTCACGAAAAATTCCTAAAACACCTGTATATTTTGGCCTTCGGTAGCCCTTTAAAGAGAAAATATGATTGGTTTATAAAATATTTTGTATATTAATCGTATAATGTTTGTAATTGATCGGAATTGGCTGGTAATGCTTCGTAACCCTGTTCTAGCAATAGTTTAGGGTTAGGGGGTGTTACAATTTATAGATTAAAGAAAAATTAAAAGGACTAAAGAAGTAATTTTCCCATTGTTTATAAATGAGGCGGCGTAAGGGTGAAATTATTATAACATTTTAAGTTAAAATATATATTATAATATGTTACTTAATATTTAAGTGTATATATATTATATTATTATTATAATAAAACAAATAAATAAAAGAAAAAGAAAGAAAAAGGAATAGAAAACCAAAACGAAACAATAAAAAAAACAAACAAGGGAGAAAGAAGGAGACGAAGGGCTTTAGGGTTTTAAAGTTTCCAAGTTCAATTGGTTAGTCAATTTAGTCCATTTTTCTTGTAATTTTTATGTTTTTGGAATCCCAGTGTTAAATACTACTCGAAACTAGTTATTTTGATTTAATGCATATGGTAAGTGTTAAGGTGAGTATTTGGCACTTTAACATTGACTTGAATTAAAGTTGATTGAATGGATTGAATTGATATATATATTATGAATGTATTGATTATTGAATTGAAATGGATATATCTATGTGCGCAAATATGATAATTGAATTTTGGTTGTATTTGGTAAATGAAGTTAAACCCTATTAACTGTATCTGGCTAAGTCAAATATAGATGGCATGTCATAGGATTGGATGAGTTCAAAGACTTCTTCGACTTCTAGTCGATGAGACACTAGGTGTCAATTTATCACTTCAGATTTATTTGATGAGGCACTAGGTGCCAATTTACTTCGATTTAACCGATGAGACACTGGGTGTCAATTTACTACTTCGAATTATTTGATGAGGCACTAGGTGCCAAACTGGTGTGTTTGGTTGGATCCATGTACCTGTCCGATTCCAAGTTGTGTTAATAGGGGTAAATAAATAATAAAGTTCTATAATTGATATTGAAATGGCATGGTATGAGAAATGGAAGTGATATAGTGAATTGAAAATAGAATGTGAAATATGTTGTAAATACATGAAATATATGAGTTATATACTCATGAATTGAATATGGAATGGATAATGCCGTTGTTTAAATGAAATGTGAATCAAATTGTGAAACGCTATTTATATAGCAAGTATGAGAATTGGGATATTGTAAAACATATGAATTATGATATGCTATCATGTATGAATTCAAAGAGTTGGCATATGGTAGTTGTGATGATTTTTAAATATTAATATGTGTCTATATTTCAATTATACATTTGTAATCTATTGTCTCTAATTATTCGGATTATAGAAATACCACTGAGTTTTACTCAGCGTACGGTTTTGTTTTCCATGCTTAGGTTAATTACTTAACTTTTAATTGTCGATTCAACATCCAACAATGATCCCGATCTCAAATGTAGTGATGTTTATCCTTTTGTGTCGTCATGTACCTAGGGTGTCTAAATAATAGTGTAACACCCTAACCCGTATCCATCATTGGAATAGGGTCACGAGGTATTACCGGAGTTTATAGAACTTTTTTTTTATCAAATGATAACTCATTTTATAAGAAATTATACAACTTAAATTTTACCACTCTTCCATAAACACATGTATATTTTCATTTGATCATTTTCCCTTTTAACGTATCAGATAATAAACATATTACCATTTAGCCGATAGCTTGGCACTTGTCTAAGCGTCAACAACAACAGTCATTAGTATGCTTGAATATATTTCATATAATTTTAGAATCGATAAACTCATTGTATCAACATATCATACTTGAGATTATTACTTATTACGGCTTACCCAATTTTCATGTATCAGCATATTAAAGATAGCGACATATTCATATAATATGATACATATTATTCTCTTGCCATTTCTTCAAAACATAAATCATTCATTATACCAAAATTGTATGTATCATTGTTTTCATGAATTTTGTATATATTTATTCCGGGACAATTCATAATCTTGAACATGCATAATTATCAAGTAAGTTTCATATACATGTATTTTCTATGTCATATTTTTTGAAATATCGAATAAATCATTTTCTTGTATTTCAAGTTCAATTTCATGATTATTGTTTCGTGCTCAAATTATTTCCATGTCAGGGCTTTATTCATTAAGTCATTCCAAATTTCATCGTCATACAATTAATATTATTAAAGTATACGAATCTATAATCATGGATGCATATATTCATCAATAAATTCCATGTACAAATATCATCATCTTATATTTCCATATATCTAGTATCACTGTCATTTTTTTTTCATGTACTTCAGGAATATATGTACAAATCTTTTTATATACATATTTCCTTTTTTGGTCAGGATTCTTATCTACTGAATTTATCGGAATATCGATAGTTAAAATCATATAGTATACTTAAAATATGTAAATACGTAATCCATCAATTCACATTTACCCTTTTTAGCTATGTGTTTACCATCTTCTATATTTATCCCGTTGAATTTCTCGGAATTTCGATGGATATCCAATAGTACACTCCTGGTGTACAATCTCATTAACCGTCAATTCATACAGGAGTACACTTTTAGTGTACAATTCCGAGTCCGTCAATTTATATGCATGTGTTGCCATGGTATCTTTCAACCATGGTCTTATTCATTGCCATGGTATCTTTCAACCATGGTCTTATTCATTTTCTCAATTTGTTGCCATGGTATCTTTCAACCATGGTCTTATTCATTGCCATGGTATCTTTCAACCATAGTCTTATTCATTGCCATGGTATCTTTCAACCATGGTCTTACACATTTCTTTTCAGTAAGCACACTCCCGCGAACCTCACTCTCCCGCGAACCTCAATTCTTGGCACACTTCCGCGAACCTCAGCTCCCATGTATTCTTCGGAAAGGCCTATACACATATATTCTTCGGGAGAGCCATCAGCACACTCCCGCGAACCTCGTTTCCCATATATTCTTCAGGAGGGCTGATATTAGAATTATCCTTCCGGGCTTAATCCTTTTTCCTGTATTCTTCGGGAGTGCTACATCAGAATAGGATCACCCGTCCGGGCTAGATCCTTTTTACTGTCAATTCCTTTTCCAATGATCCATCGAAATCCATTCCATTCAACCGGGATTTACTTTCTTTTTATATCGAGTATTATCAATATTTCATCAATTATTATGCATTGATCATTCAAATCATATTTTCATCACATAGCCACATATTTCAAGTGTTTAAAAATACAATTCAAGTTACACGAACTTACCTCGTTGCTTGTCCGTGTTTATAAATTCATTAATCCAATATCTTTTCTTTTTCACGTTCAAGTCTCGCATTTGAGTCGTTGGGATCTTTATAAATAAATTTGACCATTGTTTTCATTCAATCCATATTCTAATACATTCAATTAATGCTCTAGGAAAAATTACCATTTGGCCCCCAAACTTTTAATTAATGACGATTTTACCCTTAGGCTCAGAAAAATAAATTCTTGCAATTTAATCCTTATTTCCAGTCGTTATCATCATACATATTAATAACATTCCATAAATTCTATAAAATATCAAAATTTTCCATAATTTCAACACTTTTCAATTTAATCCTTAAAACATGTTTTCCCCCGATCTTGAACTAAATTAACAATTTTCATTTAAAATTTTCAATTTAAATAATAAAATAATCCATTTCATGTAATTTGATCATTTCTAACATTTTTACAAAATTACCCATAAAGTTTTACTTTTATTCGATTTAGTCCTTGGGCTTAAAACATACAAATTAGCCATGCTAACTGAATATTCATACATATTTTCCTCCTCCTCCTCTCCATTCCACATCCTTAATTTATATATTATGCTTATAAGTAACATTATCAATAATTTCACTATTTACTTATATGTGAACATTCAAGCTGTCCACCTGCGTCATAGTCACTAAATTATTTATATCTTGAGCTACAAAAATTCAAATTAGGATCTGTTAATTTTTCCTGAAACTAGACTCACATATATTCTTACAATAAAATTTTCAGAATTTTTGGTTTAGCCAATAAGTACAGTTTATTCTTTAAAGTTACCCCTGTTCTGCTGTATAACTGTTCCGACCTTTCTTCATTAAAATTTAGTTATCTCCTTGTACGGCACTCGGATGAAGTTCCAACTTATTTATCTTGAAAATAGACTAATTAAGGATTTCAAACACATAAATTTAAGTCCCTAATTATTTTTATACAATTTTTGGTGATTTTCCAAAGTCAAAACAGAGGATCCCGAAATCATTCTGAACCAGTCTCAAAAAAATATAAATATCTCAGAATAAAGAATTTATTTACTTGTTCTATTTCTTTTATATGAAAATAGACTCAACAAGCTTTAATTCCATATCTCACTCAACTCCTAATTTAGTTTCTACCATTTTTGGTGATTTTTCAAATTTAGCTTACTGCTGCTGTCCAAAACTGTTTTAGTGCAAGATATTAATTACTAAGTTTATATCACCCTTATTTTCTTTCTCTACACCATTTCCCATCACTTTATCTTATTTTCCCTTCACTACCATATCAAGAACATAGAATCAGATATAAGAAAACTGTACATTAACATCATTTACATGCTTTTTCAATAATATTAAACTTAAAAATACATGGAAATCTTGATGTTCTTACCTTGTTTTATTGTTTCCAAACTTTAACTTCATTTTCTCTCTCCTCCAGCTTCTATTTCTTGAATCCAACTTGATATTCTAACTCCTCATAGTCTCCTTAACATTTTTGTCCTTCGGTAGCTATGGAAATTCTTTTGATTTCTAGGTGAAAATGATGAATTTTTGGTGGAAGGACCAAATTGTAAAAAAAGCAAAACTTTCTTTCTTTCTCTCTTCCTTTCACGTTGGTGCATGGGAAAGATGATGGTTTCTTCTCTCTCTCTCTTTTTTTTTCCACACATACACACATATATATAGACTAAATAAAATAATAAAATATCTTATTAAAATATTAATAAAATAATAATTATTTAATTATATAATTATAAAATATCATCAATGTAATCATTACTTTCTAGATTTCTCTCTCTTCCAATTGACCATTTTACCCTTTATGATCTTTTAAAATTGCATCCTTGAGTCATCACTTAATTTGGTAAAATTACAATTTAGTCCCTCATAATTCTTCACCTATTCAATTTAGTCCTAATTCATCAATTTTCCTTAGTTTCTAGATTATTCTACCCTTAAAATATTTGCACTATTGGTCCTTCAACTTTTCCATATTTACACTTTAACCCCTTAAATTTTAAGTATTTACTCTTGGGCCACAAAACTTTTCTCACTTTTACGATTTAGTCCTTTCTTGGATTAATACATCATAATCACTTCCTACATAGATTTTGTTGATATAGCTCAAAATTTCTCTTTTTATTTCTTTATTTTACTATATCAATGATAGAAATTTTCGGGATATTACAAATAGTTATTTTGTGGATTAAATGTAAATGAGGTTATAAATTTAATATTGGTTTGGTATTGTAACACCCAGAATTGGGGCCTAGAAATATTGGGCCTTGAGCAAGGGAACAGTTGGGAGGTGGCACATAGGTATTTAGTTGTGCAAGATAGTGACATCAATAATGGTTTGTATGAGTGGTTTAGGAGTATTTGGGAGTGTTGGAGAAGTCCTGGGTTCAAACTTGGGCTTTAGCAAAATTTTAGTTTTTTCTCTTAAGTAAACCTAGACTCTAGCTTGTAGGCCTTACTAATAAATGTAGTTAAAATGTGACACAAAGAGTGCATGTGGTCTAGTGGCAAGGTGGTGTGTTGCTTCTACTGGGGGACTAGAGTTCGAGTCCTGGGTTACACAATGAAGAGTTTATTTTACTGCTTGAGCTGTGTAGGAAGTGGAGTTGGACTGAGACTCTAGGGTTGATTTAGTCATGAGTGTTTGAATTTGAATAATGTTGTAGAATGATATGAGGAGTGATTCAAGGAGCGATAAGGGGAGAGATTTTGGGAGAGATTATGGGAGAAGGTTTGGGAGTTTGAGTTGGGTGAGAGTTGTACCGTTTGAAGGTGTAACACCTCAGACCCGGCCTAGAAGTTAGGCCCGAATCTGGTGTGTCACATTGCAGTGTTTTTTGAGAACCATGTTTCCATTAAAAACCCTTCATAATACTTTAAAACTCCTTGCCATTTAAAACTAGTGTAAGCCTCAGTTTGTGTTCGTTTATTTAAAAACATGGTTTATTAAAGGTCATTCTCTTATAAAATGTTATTACCATTAAAGTCTTATTTGTTGCGGAAGCTTATTTAAAACAGTTGCAGAAATATGATATTTTGAAAAACAGTTGTTGTTTTGGAAAAACCGTGTCCTACTTCTAGCAATTATAAAACAATAAATAAAATCTCAAATGTAAGAAAAACCAGACAGTTTAAAAGGCCTTATTACAAACAAAACCGAAATTAAAGTACTTAAGAATAATTTAATAGAAAAACAGAAACAGATGTGTGGCCATCTCCGAGTCTCTCGCAGCACCAATCCTCCTAAAGCTAAGGATTACCTACATAGTTAATAAACGGGGTGAGTTTTATGAAAACTCAGTGTGTAATCCCCTACTAGGGTAATAGTCAGTATACGGAGACAGAAACAGAAATAGACTGGGCCCAAGCCTATAATAGAAACAACGCTAAGCCCACTACAATATCAATTGGGTCACAGCCCATAACAGAATCAATTGGGCCTACCCCAAACCAGTAACAGAACAAGTGGCCTAAGCCCAATCCAGAGACAGAACTCAAAAGCATATATGCAATAGTGCGAGTATGCATCCCATCCCAATCCAGCCAACACAACACCCGTACCAACCCTACACATCTATGGGGAATAAATCAACCCACCCAGCCAACACACCAAGCTTAGCATCGATTGCGGCACTAAGTCAACAGAATGGCTCAGCGCCGTAGACAGAAAAGCTAGAAGCCGTAAATATCACAGCAACGCTGCCAAATAACAGAACGGTTGAAAGTCGTAAGCAGAATGGCACAAAGCCATCAATAACTGCATTATATTAAGCACATAGCCATCAATTAGGGTAACATAACCGACACACAGCCATGGTTAAATGTGATTGACACATAGTCATCAATAATTGCGATTGGCACGTAGTCGTAGGTAAGTACAATTGACACAAAGCCTTAATAAAGGTAGCACAGAGCCACAATTAGGTCATGTAACACCCTGAATTTGGGCCTAGAAGTATTGGGCCATGAGTCTGGGTTCGGATAGGAGACGGCCTGAAAAATTTAGATGTTTTAAATATTGTTATTATTAGGAAAAAATAAATAAAAAATATTATTATTATTAATTTCATGTTTAGTTTAGTAATTAAACTAAGTTAGGAGGGACTTATAGTGTGGGAAAAGTCCTGGGCTCGACCCAGGGCTTTAGCAAAAAAATTAATTTTTGCTTCCTTAGGGTAAACTGGGCATTAGGGCTTATCATTAAGTTGGGCTAGGTTTTGGCACAAAGGAAGTGCCTGGCCCAGTGGTGAGACGCGTTAGGCAGCAGGAAGAGGAGCTGGGGTTCGATTCCCAGCGTGCGCTAATGTGGGTTTTTTCTTAAAAACTCAGGGATCATCACAGGAGGCCTTATAATAAAGTTGGATTAAAATGGGACACAAAAGGAAAGCCTGGCCCAACAACATGAGGCTTTAGAAGCGTGGAAGAGAGCTTGGGTTCGAGATCTCACTCGCGCAAGTTGTCGTGTTTTTTTTAGTAATCAGGGTTAAGATAAAATAGGGTTTAAGAGAAGTTGCGATTAGAGTCTAACACAAGAGTGCCTGTGGCGCAGCGGTAGCAGTGTGCTACTAGGGGGTCCGAGCGGGTGCGAGTTTGAACCCAAGCGCAGGCAAAATTTTAGTTTTATTTTTAAAGAGCCGAGGCTTCAGCGGGTAAAGCTTAAATTTAATTACGACGGTATATTATTGAAAGTAAGGTCGCGTCGCAGTGGCCAGTAGCGTGTGTGGGTGCCTGGAGGTCCCGGGTTCGAGCTGTTGTGTACGCTGGAGGACTGCCTTTTTGCTGCACGCGTGGGGAGAGTTGTTGTGCTAGATCGAAACTCTCCCTAGCAGCAGATTGGGTCGGCTGATCGGTGGAAAAGGTGGATAAGGCTGCTGCTAAGCAGTGGGAAGAAGTTTGAATGAAATTCAAACTTTGTTATTAGCTAAAATCTTGGAATTTGATTTTGGGAAGGATTGTTTTGTGCCGAATTAAGGACTCATTCGGGTATAGGTAAATAAGTGCCGAATTGCACTTAAAAATTTTGGCCTTGATGGATTATTTTCTTCTTTGTTGGTTAGGGTAGTTTTCATTGTGATAGCCGATTTGATTTTCTTTCTTTCAATCGGTTTTTATTATTTTATTTTATTTTATTTTACTCACCTTCTCTTCTCCATCTTCTTTACATCATTAACCATAAAACCTGTCTTATTCAACCTTGTTAGTCGATTACCACCAAAAGTCAAAACCCCACTCTTTCTTCAATCCATTTAGCCGAACCTCACAACATCCCTACCCTCTGTCGACATCTCTTCTTTTCCACTACAAATTCTACCTTTTTCTCTTTTATTGTATCAAATTCGAACCTTCATACTCTTAGTGATTCGGGAATTAAACTCTAGATCTATTCTCTACTAGCGTTTTAAGTTGGATTCACTGTGGATCTGAGATTGGAAAGGTGTTGGAAACGCTCTTGACAAGTACATCGTTGGTGGTAAGTACTCAAAATCTTATTTCCATTCTTTATTTCGGGATTTAAGAAAGCCAAAAGTCCCTAAATACTTTAGGGAGGCTGTCGACTGTGGTGATAGGTAATGCTAGTTGTTCTAATTGATTTATGTATTCTACTTTGCAAAAAAGGGGGATTTCGCAAGAAAAAATAAAGGCTAGGGACGTGGAAGTGATCTAGATCTAGATCTAGATCTAATAGTTAAGATCGGTAAGGTAAGTATTTGAGGGCCATGTAGGATGTTGGCCGAATATGGTGTTAATGGTTACATTACGTTATCGTTGATTTATGGTCTAATACCTTTAGTGATCGATTGTAGGAGAAATCGCGTAGGAGATCTTATCGGTATAATTGCAAATCAAGTGTGTAAACGAACACTCTTCTGTAGTCTAAATCGGCAAAAGCCGAAAAGCCAAAATGCCGAAATTCTGGCATTTTGTGGGCTTGTAAGAGTGCGAGCGCTCGTAAGTCAGTTGGAAATAGTGAGATCTGTAATCGCAAATGGTAAGATGGATGAGTGTGCAATTTTGGGCACCTTGGTAAATTTGGGCCTCGATGGGCTAAAATTGGGCCCAATGGGCTTACGGGCCCATATGGGTAAAAGTAAGCGGTAAGTGTGTTCTGGTAAACTGTAGGTTAAATCTGTTAAACTAGACTTAAAAATTGGGCTAAACGGGCTTAAAATAGCTAGATGACACTGTAGGGCATAAAACCCTAAAAACTGGTATAATTATCGAAATACCCTTTAAGGGTGAGAAATTACTATTTTACCCCTAGGTGTAAAATGACCGTTATACCCCTAGGGCTAAATTTGACTGAAATGTATGTTTTACTATTTCTGTTCATTGTATGCCATGACATGATTATCTGTTGCATGGGACTGGGTTTTTTGATGGAGGAAGTGCAAGTGGCATTGCCACGAATACTGAAAGAGGCTTTGCCTCGTACTGATTACTGAAAGAGGATTTGCCTCGTACTGTTTACTGAAAGGGGCTTTGCCTCGTTATACTGTTAGTGGCTTGGCCACATTATCTGAGCAGCTATGCTGCGTAGCGGCTGGGTGGGTCGAGTTGTTTCCCCACATGGTGTGTAGGGCTGGTACGGGTGGAGTGTAGCGGTTGGACTTAGGATGGGCTTTGGGCTTTGCATATATACATCATATCTGTTCTGTTACTGAAATAGGCCTATGGGTTGTACTGTTACTGAAATAGGGCTAAGGCCCAGTTAACTAGATACTGAATAGCGCTTCGGCCCAGTATTTACTTAGACTGGATAGGGCTTAGGCCCAGTGGGCTTGAGCTGATTTGGGCTCTAGATGGGTTTTCTTTACACACTGAGTTTCCAAACTCACCCCTTTTCTTCCATCCATGCAGGTGAGCCCTAGATTGGTGGACTTGGAGCCGGAGGGATTTGGAGTGGCCACGTAGACTGCATTTCTGGTTTAATTAAGTATTTATTTTATTTTATTATTTACTTTAATTATTTTTATTCTGATTTTTGGGTTTGTAATAAGGCCGCTCTAATTATTTTAACTTAGGTTTTAAATTATTTATTTTTACTTTATATTACAAATGGGTTTAAATGATTTAAACAAGGCTCGTAATGAATGAATAATAAATCAACGAACAAGATTGATTTCAAACGGTTAACAGATAGGACAATCTCAAAACAAACCTAGAATTTCTTCTCAAAATTACAAGTACGGTTTTACAAAACTCACCCTAAGCTTAGTAACTAGGTAACATGGTTAGTTCGTCGTTGGCATGACACACCAGACTTGGCCATAATGTTTGGGCCGGGTTTGGGGTGTTACAGGTCGGCACAGAGCCATAATCAGAATAAGTGGCTTTAAGCCATCAATACTAGATCCATAGTCGTCTCATGCGACCCATGCGATGATATCAGAACAGAATTGGGTCCACAATCGTCTCGCACAACCTGTGCGACCCTATCAGAATAGAACTTCATAAACAATATCCCAACGCCATGCAGTATGTCATGTATGTGAAACGTCATGCCCATAGACAGTCATACAAATCACAGTCACAACAATTCAATCACAGTCATACATTCTCAGTCAAAACACAGTCAAATCAATGAAATTGTATCACCAGTGAGTCATTTACCCTCGATGGGTAAAACGGTCTTGTTACCCATTAGGGGTATTTTAGTCATTTCAACCTATAGGGGTATTTTGGCAATTTCATACTACGGGGGTATTTTAGTAATTCTACCCTACAAGGGTATTTCGGTAATTCCACAAACCAGGGGTATTTTGGTAATTTCACAAACCAGGGTATTTTGGTAATTTCACAAACCAGGGGTATTTTGGTAATTTTACAAATTAAGGGTATTTTGGTAATTTCACAAACCAATGGTATTTTGGTAATTTCACAAACCAGAGGTATTTTGGTAATTTTGCAAACCGGGGGTGTTTCTATAATTTTGCAAACCGGGGGTATTTCAGTATAGTTCATCGTCGCTCGAGCGACCTGAGTAACCTAGGCAAACATAACGGTGTAAATGAGCCTAAAGCCCACTACTCGGCCCAAGTGGGCCAACACAGAATTAATCACGGCTACACAGCTCAAATTTGTACTTAACACAAAACATAACTTTTTATCCGTGTGGCCCTACAAGCCCAATGGGCCTACATGGCCCATATCAGCCCAACGTGGCCCAAAATAGCCCATGACCACGAGAGTTCTCGTGGTGGCCTCTATAGTCCAACGCCGATATTCGTGGCCTCGAATCACCACACGAGCAGTAGCACGCTTGTGTGGCATCATTTACCGGCATTTCCGCTCTCGACATTTCACCATTCTATCGTTATAGTAGTGAACAACACATACTTTTGGCTTTTCAACCGATAATCAAACATACCATACAGATACATACATGTTTACAGCTTTTACGCCTACTACCATTTATAAGGTACGGATACACACTTTTGTCGAGATAGCGCTAAAACCCTCGAGTGTCTAACCTATTATACAGAAACTTTGATTAAAACCCTATACGCGAGTAAGCAGAATTCTAATGAAGACTTGATTAAATAATTACCTACCAAAAGATGAATCGCAAGACCATCTCTTGCTTTATCAGTAACGCTCTCCTCAAAGCTTTAACCAATAGAGAAAGTGATCCCTTGAAAGAGATAGGGAATTCGGACCAATACTTTCTCTAACGAAATCGAACCCCAAGATTCAAGTCCTGCAGTCACCCTAGAATGAAAAGAGACTAATCGGTCAAGGAGTAGAAGAAATAAGAATAGGGACAAGATGTTCAGCTTTACAAAACCAGGGACCTTAGAACTAGCCTAAAACAATTGTTGAAATAGTAGAAGGATGTAATCAGCAAGTGCACCAATAATACTTGATCAAGCATCACTCATAAAAAAAAGTATATGGAGGAAAGAAATAGGGGAAAGAAGGATCCAGACAATCGGTTAGAGAAGAAATATTGAAGGAAAGAAGAACCAAATATTGGAAATATAAGAAGATGGAAGATAAGAATGAGAAGAGAAGAAAACAAAAGTGTCGAAATAAAAGAAAACAAATGAACCCCAAAAATGACCACAAAAGGAACGACTTGAACACTCCCAAAAATGCCTAAATCAAACTCCCCCCTCTCCTAAGCAATTCGACACAACCCATTCAATTTCAAACTCTTTCCTCATCTTCTAAGATCCCTCCATAAATCACTCCTAAGATCACTTCATCCATTGATTTGAGTCACTTTCAAACACCTCTCTAATCGTCTAACAACCTCAAATTCAAACCTTAATTCTGAGGACTACGATCCCTTTTCTTCGAGCAGTTCAAGCATCCAGCTTGAAGTGTTTCATTCATCTCTTTAATTCTGGCCTCGAATACCTCTTCCAACACTTCCCTTACTATTTGGGTTAGTGCCTCAGCACCGAGCTGAACCATCTCCTGATATGGTAAAATAGGCAACTCCTTGTGATATTGCTTACCTTCGGAACCCATATTAATACTGTCACTAACCTAGAAATCTACATTTTCGAAACATTCATAAAATAAATATAAAATCTAACTGTAAACATAGAAACTTACAAATTCAGTGTCGGAACCTCAATAAACCACACTTTCCAAAACATTAAGAAAAACATTTCAAATACTTCAAATCTTTTCTTAGAAATTTCATTTTAAGAACCCAATCCACAGCCGAGTTTTGTAACCTGGCTCTAATACCACTAAATGTAACACCCCAGACCCAGCCTAGAAGTTAGGCCCGAATCTGACGTGTAACATTAAAATGTTTTTCGAAAACCATGTTTCCATTGAAAACCCTTCTTAATACTTTAAAACTCCTTGCCATTTAAAACTAATGTAAGCATCAGTTTGTGTTCATTTATTTAAAAACATGGTTTATTAAAGGTCATTCTCTTGTAAAACATTATTATCATTAAAGTCTTATTTGTTGCGGAAGCTTATTTTAAAACAGTTGCGGAAACATGATATTTTGAAAAGCAGTTGTTGTTTTGGAAAAACCGTATCCTACTTCAAGGAATTATAAAACAATAAATAAAATATCAAATGTAAAAAAAAACCAGACAGTTTAAAAGGCCTTATTACAAACAAAACCGAAATTAAAGTACTTAAGAATAATTTAATAGAAAAACAGAAACAGATGTGTGGCCATCTCCGAGTCTCTCGCAGCACCAATCCTCCTAAAGCTGAGGATTACCTGTACAGTTAATAAACGAGGTGAGTTTTATGAAAACTCAGTGTGTAATCCCCTATTAGGGTAATAGTCAGTGTACGAAGACAGAAATAGAAACAGACTGGGCCAAAGCCCTATAATAGAAATAGCACAGTCCATTTCAGAGTATACATGGGCTAAGCCCACTACAATATCAATTGGGTCACAGCCCATAACAGAATCAATTGGGCCTACCCCAAACCAGTAATAGAACAAGTGGCCTAAGCCCAATCCAGAGACAAAACTTAAAAGTAGATATGCAACAGTGCGAGTATGCATCCTATCCCAATCCAGCCAACACAACACCCGTACCAACCCTACACATCTGTGGGGAATAAATCAACCCACCCAGCCAACACACCAAGCTTAGCACCGGTTGTGGTACTAAGTCAACAGAACGGCTCAGCGCCGTAGACAGAAAAGTTAGAAGCTGTAAATATCGCAGCAACACTGCCAAATAACAGAACGACTGAAAGTCGTAAGCAGAATGTCACAAAGCCATCAATAATTGCATTATGTTAAGTACATAGCCATCAATTAGGGTAACATAACCGGCACACAGCCATGGGTAAATGTGATTGACACATACTCATCAATAATTGTGATTGGCACGTAGCCGTCGGTAAGTACAATTGGCACAAAGCCTTAGTAAAGGTAGCACAGAGCCACAATTAGGTCGGCACAAAGCCGTAATTAGAATAAGTGGCTTTAAGCCATCAATATTGGATCCACAGTCATCTCATGAGACTCGTACTATCCTATCATAACAGAATGGGTCCACAGTCGTCTCACGTGACCCGTGCGACCCTATCAGAATAGAATTTCCTTCATAAACAATATCCCAACTCTATGTAGTATGTCATGTATGTGAAACGTCATGCCCATAGACAATCATACAAATCACAGTCATAATAGTCCAATCACAGTCAGATATTCTCAGTCAAAACATAGTCAAATCAATCAAATTGTATCACTAGTGAGTCATTCACCCTCGAGAGGCAAAACGATCTTTTTACCCATTAGGGGTATTTTAGTCATTTCAACCTACAGGGGTATTTGGGTAATTTCATACTACGGGGGTATTTCAATAATTCTACCCTACAATGGTATTTTGGTAATTCCACAAACTAGGGGTATTTTGGTAATTTCACAAACTAAGGGTATTTTGGTAATTTCACAAACCAGGGGTACTTTGGTAATTTTACAAAGTAGGGGTATTTTGGTAATTTCACAAACTAAAGGTATTTTGGCAATTTCATAAACCAGGGTTATTTTGGTAATTTCGAAAACCAGTTGGTAATTTTGCAAACCTTGGGTGTTTCTGTAACTTTTCAAACAGGGGGTATTTCAAACAGGGGGTATTTCAGTATAGTCCATCATCTCCTCGAGCGACTTGAGTAACCTAGGCAGACATAACGGTGTAAATGGGCCTAAAGCCCATTACTCAGCCCAAGTGAGCCCACATGCTCATATAGCCCAGACTTAATCACAGCTACATAGCTCAAATTTGTACTTAACACAAAACACACCTTTTTATCGGTGTGGCCCTACAAGCCTAATGGGCCCATAGGGCCCATATCGGCCCAACGTGGCCCAAAATAGTCCATGACCACGAGAGTGCTCGTGGTGGCCTCTACGGTCCAACACCGATGTTCGTGGCCTCGAATCACCACACGGGTGGTCGTACGCTCGTGTAGCATCATTTACCGATATTTCGGCTCTTGGAATTTCACCATTCTATCGTCATAGCAGTGAACAACACATACTTTCGGCTTTTCAGCCGATAATCAAACATAGCATACAGATACATACATGTTTATAACTTTACGCCTACTACTGTTTATAAGGTATGGATACACACCTTTTTTGGGATAGCGCTAAAACCCTCGAGCGTCCAACCTATTATACAGAAACTTTGATTAAAACCCTATACGCGAGTTAGCAAAATTCTAATAAAGACTTGATTAAATAATTACCTACCATAAGGTGAATCGCAGGACCGTCTATTGCTTTATCAGTAATGCTCTCCTCAAAGCTTTAACCAATAGAGAAAGCGATCCCTTGAAAGAAATAGGGAATTCGATCCAATACCCTCTTTAACGAAATCAAACCCCAAGATTCAAGTCCCGCAGTCACCCTAGAATAAAAAGAGACTAATCGGTCAAGGAGTAGAATAAATAAGAATGGGGACAAGATGTTCGGCTTTACAGAACCAGGGACCTTAGAACTGGCCTAAAACAATCGGTGAAATAGGAGAAGGATTTAATCAGCAAATGTACCAATAATACTTGATCAAGCATCGCTCATAAAAGAAAAGTATAAAGAGGAAAGAAATAAGGGAAAGAAGGATCCAGACAATCGGTTAGAGAAGAAATATTGAAGAAAAAAAAGAAGAACCAAATATTGGAAATATAAGAAGATAGAAGATAAGAATGAGAAGAGAAACTCTATACTCGGCTAGCATGAAGAAAAACAAAAGAGTGCGCGAGAGGTCATTTTCTAATTGCAAATTCGGCAATATGGAAAAGAGGAGAAAACAAAAGTGTCAAAATAAAAGAAAACAAAGGAACCCCAAAACTGGCCACAAAAGGAACGACTTGAACACTCCCAAAAATGCCTAAACTGAACTCCCCCCTCTCTTAAGCAATTCGACACAACCCACTCAATTTCAAACCCCTTTATCCTCTCCTAAAATCCCTTCATAAATCACTCATAAGATCACTCCATCCACCGATTTGAGTCACTTTCAAACACCTCTCTAATCGGCTAAGAACCTCAAATTCAAACCTTATTCAAATCCTAGGTGTTTCGGTCAAACACCACATCCTCCCTTGTGTGAGCAGCAAAATAATACCCATTAGCGCATGAGGTAGCTCGAACTCTAAACCTCTAAGCTTTCTACACTCCACTTGCCTCTTTACCGCCCATCTTTTTATGTCATGTAACAATCAGAACTAAACATAAGTCCTACTTGCTAGCGTCAATCTCTTCAAAAATCAAAACTTTGCGTGACATGAGATTCAAATTCATGCTCCCCAGCAGTCCTAACATGCCTTTTACCATTAAGCGGCAAGCTTTCTTATGATGTAGATCAATCCCAAATAACTATAAGGCCTAAACGCTAGCTTCTTTACTAACATATGCATAATAAGAATTTCTCCAGAGCCAGGACTTGAACCTCATACCACATGCTTGCTACTAACGCCCTTCTGCCACTAGACCACTTGCTTCTTTGTGTCATATTTTAACCAAAAATATTTATAAGGCCTTCAATCTAACACCAACTACACTTAAGGGAAAAACTAAAATGTTTGTTAAAGCTTAAGCTTGAGCCCAGGGCTTCTTAGAGACCCCCAAGCACTCCTACTTCACTTAGCCACTAAAGCAACCATGCATTTACAAAATTTACTCGCACAACTAAAATCCATTTACTCCGATGCTCAAGGCTTATTTCTCCTAGGCCCAAATTTAGTGTGTTATAGGGGGAGCTTCAACTTTGAGGTTTTGGCGAGGAATAGGTTTCTTATTTTTAGCTATTGGAAACAATTAGGAGGTTTTCGAGTATTGCCGAATGGTGTCTTTCTTTTCATTTTTGGCATTTTCTTTTTGTTATCTTAGGTTTTTGTGTAATTGGAATTTCTTTGTTCTTGTGTCGAGTAGGTATTTTCTTTTTTGTGTTTATTTTGCTGAATATTATTCCCTTTTTTTTTCTCAACTAAACCATTGCTCACTTCTTCTACACTTTTTCTTTGTGTGGGCAAATACACCTTTCTCTTCGACTCACCCCATCGAACTTCTTTTCTCTCAACATTACCTTCTTTTGGATCATAAGGTATGTATAAGCCGAATACAACCCATTTGTCTTTCTCTCAAATATTTCTTTTCTTCCCTGGGCCAATTATTGTTGTTGTCCTCTGTGAGAGAATTTTGCTTTTCTTTCTTTTCTTTGAACTAGTGTTTTCTTTCTATGGTTGCTGCCGAGAGTGGGTAATTGTTGTTCTCTATTTTGGCTGATTTCTATCATCCTTTGCCCCACTATGCTGAATCTACTCTATTGCATTCTTAGCTCATCTGTTTCTTTTGGGTTCTACGTATTGGGATTTCGGTAAGTGTGTTTTGCTAGGGATTAATTACATTCATAGATATATGTTAATAAGTGGTTTATTTTGTTGTAGATATTAATCAAGGAGTGGGTAATCGCTCTTGATCAGTAGTAGGTGCAAGTATCCGTTAGTTCAAGCAAGGTAGGTGATTGTTGTTTAAGTGATGGGATGTATTGATTAAGGCTTATTATGTTTCGATTGATATGCGATTAATATTGTATTGTGTTTGGATATAGGTTTTGGTATTCAAGAATTATTTACACTCTTCGTGAATAAAGGTGTGTAGCAATACCCTGTAACTGATAGTTGGCTGAAAAGCCGAAAGAGTGTGTACGAACACACTGAATAGACTGCAGATTGGCAAAAAAACCAAAAAGTAAAAAAATTGGCGATTTAGGCCACACGAGTGTACGATTGCATGTGTGGTGAAACCGAGCCCACGAACGTGGGCACAAGACTGCAGAAGCCACCATGAGCGTGCTCATGGGCGTAGACTGTTATGGGTTGTGTGGGCCCAATGGGCTCATAGGTCCCACGGAAATAAACTTACGTTTTGTGATAAATAATAGATTGGGCTGTGTAGTTGCATAACCGTGGTTAATTCTAGGCCAGATGGGCTCCACAAGTGTGTGGGCCCACTTGGGCTGCATATTAGGCCTTGGGACACTAGTGAGACACTGTTGTCATCAACTATTGGGACTGGGTCTCATGATCGCATGGCTAGGGACGACGTACTATCCTAGGCTATGTTAAGGATACTGGAGAGAGTCATTGGGCTTAATATTAGATCGGGAAGCCAAGGGTCAGTTAAGGAACTACTTTGATCCAATAGAGCTGAGCTCTTCAGGGGTGTCACTAGAGTCGCCCCTAATATGGTCGAGTACTGGATGGAGGCTATGGAGGGAATCATGGATGATTTAGATTGCACCCTTAAGCAGAAATTAAAGGGTGCAGTATTGCTGCTACATGATAAGGCTTATTAGTGGTGTGTGACTGTTAAAGAGGGCACTCAGCCCGAATGTTTAACCTGGAAGTTCTTTAAGACCACCTTCTAGGGGAAATATGTGGGAGCCAGTTATGTAGATGCTCGTAGGAGAGAGTTTCTGAGTCTTACACAAGGGGATTGATTAGTGGATGAGTATGAGGCTGAGTTCTTAAGATTGAGCCGCTACGCAGAGGTGTGGTGGCATCTAAGTACGAGAGGTGTGTCCGCTTCGAGGATGGCCTCAGAGATAACTTGAGGGTTCTGATAACTCCGTAGAGGGAGCGAGATTTTTCTACTCTGGTCGAGATGGCAAAGATCGCCAAGGAGGTTAAGAGTGCTGAGCGGCAAAACCAAGATAGAGAGAGGTAAGAACAAGAGGGGTTCAGAGCCCACGAGTTCTGCACTATGGCCTAAGGAGAAGGTCAGATCTAATGGGCCAATTAGAGCTGGGTTCCCTATTGCCCATACAGAACTGTAATCTTGTGGAGTTTATGGTTGACACTATCAGGGTGAGTGTTGGAGGAGGACTGGGACTTGTTTGAGGTGTAAGTCACTAGAGTACCGCATTCAGTAGTGTCCGCTGAGGCCCGATCTGATGCAAGCCTTGGGTACTAGTACTGCACAGCTACAGAGGGTAGTTCAGTAGCCACCGAGAGGCAGTGGATAGGCTAGGGGTGGTAATGGTATGGTTCGTGGATAGAGAGCACCAGGCCAATGTGTTGGTCAAACTGAGGTGAGGCAGCCTGCTCTTGTTTATACTGCTCGTCGCCGAGAGGATGAAGATGATCTAGACATCATTACAAGTACGTTCCTTATATATGATGTACCTTATGTTGCATTGATAGACATAGGTTCCACATATTCCTATGTAGCTAGTAATTTGTTTAGAAACTTAGGGATTTTGTTTGAGAGTACTTCTAGTGAGGTGACGATGCTGAGTCCACTAGGGAAATCTATTCGGGTTAGCAAACTGTATATAGATGTCCCGTTAGAGGTGTAAGGGACGATATTTCTAGCTAATCTAATGGAGCTTCCATTTGGGAAGTTCAATTTGATTCTAGGGATAGACTGGTTGGTCAAGCATCGTGTTAGCTTGGATTGTGCGACTAAGAAGGTCTTCTTAAGAATTGAGGAGGATGATGAGGTAGTCATGATTGGAGAACGTTGGAACTACCTATATAATGTAATTTCTGCACTGGTGGCTGAGAAACTAGTTTGTAAGGGATGTGAGGCATTCTTGGCATATGTAAGTGTTTTTATTTCTAGGGACTCCACTGTTAAGGACATCAGGACTGTAAGGGATTTTTTGGACATTTTTTCGAAGGAACTACCGGGTTTACCTCTAAATCGTGAAATGGAGTTTGGGATTGAGCTTCTACCTGGTACAGCTCCAGTGTCTATTGCTCCCTATTGAATGGCACCGAAGGAGCTTACATAGCTTAAGGCTTAAGGCTTAAGGCTTAAGGCTTAAGGCTCAGATTTAGGAGTTATTGGATCGTGGGTTCATCCACCCTAGTGTGTCTTCGTGGAGAGCACCGACTTTATTTGTTAAAAAGAAGGATGGATCCATGAGAATGTGCATTGGCTACCGACAACTTAATAAGTTGACCATTAAGAACAAGTACCCACTTTCAAGGATTGATGACTTGTTTGACTAGTTTCAAAGAGCTTGGGTATTCTCTAAGATTGATCTCTGATCTAGGTATCATCAGTTGAGGGTTAAGGAGGCTGACGTATATAAGATGGCATTTAGAACTCGTTATGGTCACTATGAGTTCTTAGTGATGCCTTTTGGACTGACTAATGCACCGGCAGTTTTCATGGATCTAATGAACCGAGTGTTTCAACCCTATCTGGATCAGTTTGTGGTGGTGTTTATCGATGACATACTGGTTTATTCGAGGATTGAGGATGAGCATGATGAGCACCTTAGAGTTGTTCTTCTGACCTTGAGGGAAAAGTAGCTCTATGCTATGTTCTGCAAGTGCGAATTCTGGTTACGTGAGGTAACATTTCTGGGTCATGTGGTTTTTGTTAGGGGATTTAAGTTGATCCTCGAAAGAATGAGGCTGTGTTAGATTGGAAGCAGCCTAAAACTGTGTCTGAGATCCGTAGTTTTTTTAGACTGGCGGGTTATTATCAGTGATTTGTAGAAGGGTTCTCACTGATTGCAGCACCCTTAACTAAGCTACTACGAGGGTGTACCGTTTGATTGGACTGATGCGCAGTAAGAGAGCTTCAAGAAGCTCAAGCCTGTACTGATTGAGGCACCTGTTCTGATATAGCCTGAACTTGGAAAGGAGTTCACAGTTTATAGTGATGCATCACATGTCGGTTTGGGATGTGTGTTGATACAGAATGGTAAGGTGGTAGCATATGCGTCTCGTCAGCTTAAGGCACATGAGGCAAACTATCTGACGTATGATTTGGAGTTGGTCGCCGTGGTATTTGCTTTGAAAATTTGGAGGCGCTATCTATATGGTGAGAAGTGTATCATCTATATTGATCACAAAAGCCTCAAGTACCTTTTTACTCAAAAGGAGTTAAATCTTAGGCAGTGTAGATGGATTGAGTTGCTTAAAGATTATGATTGTACTATTGAGTACCATCCTAGCAAGGCCAATGTGGTGGCTAATGCACTGAGCCGTAGAGCTATGACTAATTTGAGGGTGATGTTTGCCTGCCTTAGTTTATTTGATAATGATAGCTTATTAGCCGAGCTTTAGGTTAAATCGACTTGGATTGAGCAGATTAGGGGTAAGCAGTTGAAAGACAAGTCTTTGGGTCTTCAGTTCCGACGGATTGAGAGTAGTAGTAGTACAGATTTTAGGATAAAGTCTGAGGGTGTGTTGTGTTTCCGTGGATGGATCCGTGTTCCGAATGATACTGATTTGAGACAGTCTATACTGAAGGAGACTCATAGTAAACCTTACGCTATGCATTCCGGTGGGAACAAAATGTACTGAGATCTTCAGAAACTATACTGATGGCCGGGATTGAAACAAGAGCTTACTGATTTTGTGGCGAGATGTCTGATATGCCAGCAAGTTCAGGCTGAGCATTAGTTACCTTCGAGTTTGTTGTAGTCGGTTAAGATTCTACTATAAAAATGGGAGCGACTAACGATGGACTTTGTTAGTGGGTTGCCTCTAACACCCACTAAGAAAGATTTGGTTTAAGTCATTATGGAACGATTGACCAAGTCTATACACTTCATCCCGGTTAGAACTGATTATTCACTACAGAAGTTGGTAAAGCTCTACATTTCGGAGATAGTGAGACTGCATGGGGTACATGTCTCAATCATTTTTGATAGGGATCCTCGCTTCACGTCTCAGTTATGAAAAAAGTAACATGAGGCTCTGGGTTTAAGGTTAGACTTCAGTACTACGTTCCATTTCAAATCGATGGTTAATCTAAGAGGGTGATTCAGATACTGGAGGATATGTTGAGGAGCTATGTTATTTATTTCCGAGGCAATTGGGAGGATTATCTGCCGCTAGCGGGTTTGTTTATAATAATAATTTCTAGTCTAGCATTCAGATGGCACCTTACAAGGTTCTATATGGTCGTAAGTGTCGCACTCCCTTATGTTAAACTAAGTTGGGTGAATAATGTGCTCTGGATCCTGAGTTGGTTTCTGATACTAAAGAAAAGGTTAAACTGATTTGGGATCGTCTGAAAGTGGTTTCTAACAGTCAGAAATCTTATGCGGATCTGAAGAGACGAGTGATTGAGTATTCTATGGGAGACTTCGTATTGTTGAAGGTCTCACCATAGAAAAGGGTTTTGAGGTTTAGTCGTAAGGGTAAGCTGAGCTCTAGGTTTATTGGGCCTTACCGAATTCTGAAGCGAGTGGGACCGGTCGCTTATCAATTGGAGCTACCTCAAGAGCTAGACCGTATACATGATGTGTTTCACGTCTCGATGTTGAGATGCTACCGCCCTGATCCTACTCATATTGTCTTTATTGAGGAGATTGAGGTTAGGCCAGACTTGACCTTTGAGGAAGAGCCAGTTTAGAGTCTGGATTGTGACGTTAAGGTTCTGTGAAAGAAGTCTATTCCACTGGTTAAGGTTCTATGGCAAAATCATAGCATTGAGAAGGCCACGTGGGAGCCTGAGGATGCGATGTGTCAGCAATATCCTCATCTATTTTGATCAGGTAAATTTCGAGGACGAAATTTTATTTTAGGGGGTAAAGTTGTAATGCCCCAAAATTTTTGTTTTTGTTTTTGTGAATGAGTGACACAAATATCTATTTGCTTCAATGATTAAGTGTTCTGGGTGTGTATGAGAGGTTTCAAGCTCAAGCCATGCCTCTGGTAAAATTTTAAAATTTTTCTAAGGAAAGCCTCACTTTTGTTCAATAGCCTTTTATTTAATTGTTGTAAGTAATAGGTCAAAATGGGCCTACTGGTCTGGTGGTTAAGTGGAGTGTTGATATACTAGAGGTTTTGTGTTCGAATCTCTGCGTGAGCGTAGGTGATTTTTTACTCTAATTTTTTGCTAAGAGTTGTGCTGAACTGAGTTTTTGTGTAGTTGGATGTTAGTGGAATTGGTGGAGAGATTTGGGGGAGTGAAATTAGGGATGTGCTAGTAGTAGGATTTTTTTCTCTATGTTCTAAAAATCCCTCCATCTTTTGGCCGTTTCTTCTTTTCTCTAGCCTACAGTCCTGATCGTTTCTTTTTTTTCTCTCTTTTCTTTTTGATTTCATCGTCACTTACAAGTTTCTTATTTTTGTTTTGAAATCTTGTCGCTTCTGGATCGGTTAAGGTAAGTAAAGTAGTGTATGTGGGGTTTGTTCTTAGGATGAGGGTTTTTTGCGATAGCACATTGGTGTAATTAAGGAATTTGATTCTGAACCATGATTATTTTGAGTTTAGATGAAAGAATTTCGCACTAACGGTATTGAATCTGTGGGTTGTTGTTCTTATCGACGGTAAGATATGTGTGTTATTTCAGAATTATGTGTAGTATCGCAAATTGTTGGCTAATTGACAATTGGGATTACTATTTCTTAGGTTTTAGAAAGCTTGAGAGGGGTTTCATCGTAAAACAGTACCAGGTGTGTACCCGAAATGCAGAAAATGAGGTTCGACGAAAAGTAAAAAACTGCACTATCGATGCCACACGGACGTGTGATCGCCCTTGTGGTAAGCCGTGTGCTAGGACATGGATGTGTGATCGATGAGGCCAGGCCGTGCGCGTAAGACACAGCCGTGTGATGGCCAGATAGGCTGTGTGCAACACATGGGCTAGACTGATTTGGGCCATGTGGGCCACATGGGCTTGTGATCCACACGACCAAGGCCAAATTAGGTCGTGTGGGCCAGAAGGGTATGTGGACCCACACGGGCAAGCCATATAGGTGTGTGAGCCTATTTTTTTGAAATGTTTCCTATGGTTGCACGGGTCACCGAGTCTACTATGAACCTACTGTATGGTCAATAAGCACTACTTAGACCCTTAAATGTGTGAACTGATTGTATGGTTTATGTACTGAGCATGTTGTTGTTATGCATGTATACTAATTTGAATATATGTACTAATAATCACGGAATAGCATGTCATTTATTGTACTTTTGCATTACATTGGGTTGGGGTGATGAAATTTTGAGGAAGTGTACTGAAAGGCTTTAAACCTGTTGACTGGCAACATTGCTGCAATATATATATACTGAAAGGCTATTAAGCCTATTGCCTAGCAGATCAGCTATGTTATACTGATATATGCCGCATTCGGTACAATTAGGTGTGTAGGGCTGGGTGGGTGTTTTAAACCCCAAAGGAAGTGTAGGGATGTACGGAGATAGTGTATTAGAGGCTAGTGGGTGGGACACTGTTTTCTGATCACTCCATACCTGACTGTTACTGTGATGGGCTAAGGCCCTAATGCATATCTAATACTGAAACTGAAATGGGCTTAGGCCCAGACTGCTTTTGATTGTTTACTGTATTTTACTGTATGATTATTTTCTGTGGGGATTACACACTGAGTTTACGTAAACTCACCCCTTATGTTTAATGTGTACAGATAATCCCCAAACTTAAATGGATCGGCGCGGTAGAGGACTCAACGGTGGCCACACGGTTGTTGGACTATTTTATTTACATTTATGGTTTCTAATTTAATTTGGTCCATTTTTATTGTAATTTGAGACTTTCGGACTTTTTCCTTAAATTGTGGGTTTTTATTGGTTTTATGGGTTTTATAACTGCTCAACTTAACAAACAAGCGGATTTTACTAAAATAAAAGGGTTTTTCTAAAATAATCGGATCTACTTATTACATCGGTTTTCTTAAAGCAAATGATTTCGAAAGCTTCCACTACGGATTACGTTATCACAAATCGACTTAATTGGCATATGGTTTTTTAGAGATATTAAGAGTTAACTATAAATAGACAAATTGGAAATGTTTTGACACGACGACTTAGTTTTCACACACCCTATCATGTGACATCGCCAGATTTGGCCATAACGTTTAGGCTGGGTCTGGGGTGTTACATGAATTTTTATTTGTATATCCTTGAAAACATATGGAACTATGATATCGATGAGCTCATTCTTGTTCTTGTTGATTTTATGAAAGACATAACTAACATGTTTGATGAGATTATGTGTGATAGGCTAATTGCCAAATTGCCTTGAATAAGTTTGACTACTTACTTTAAATGATGATATTTGGTAAGTTATATTTTTGTTATACAAACTTACTAAGCATAAAAAAAATGCTTACCCTGTTTTATTTCCTCTGCTTTATAGTAACTGGGAAGCTCGTTAAGGTTGGGAGCTGGTCGGAGTTACATCACACTATCAACCACTTTTTTTAGTATAAATGTTAAATCAACTTGGATATAATGGCATGTATAGGTTAGCTTAGCTATTGTTGGCATTTAAATGTTTTGGATTGTAACTAGCCATTGGTATGGCTTGTACTTGGTATATTTTGATATGTATATAAATGGCCTTGGCATGTTTGATAGGTAAATATGATATGGTTAAATGATGGTAAGTATATGGATGAATGGATTGAGGATGTTTAATTAGGGAAGATTTGAGTATATAAATTCAAGTGATGAGAATATCATATTTATGGCTTGGTTTTAATATCTCGAATTGGTTGGTAAATATATTTAAGTGCTAATATAGGTGGAAGACAAGTTTGGGTGAGAAATAGAACTAGGAAATTGCCTTATTTTGTCCACATGGCAGAGATACGAGCGTGTGTCTCAGCCATGTGTGACACACGGTCAAGCACATGGGTATGTGACATGGCCATGTGTGCCCTGCATCTTTAAAATTAAAACATAATGCTCAAATTTTATCGTACGGCCAGATACACGGGCGTATCACCTAGCTGTGTGACCCTTGCACCACTACACGGCCTAGCACACGAGTATGTGACTTGGTCATGTGACACAAGTTAGAGAGTTACATGGGTAGCTACATGGGCTGGAACATGGCCATGTGAGCCACACGGCCTGACCACACGGGCGTGTGTACCTTATAATTAGGTGAAAATTTTAGAATTTTGCAAAAAATTCTCTGAGTTTCCGGTTCAGTCCCGACTTGTTTCTAATGCATATTTTGGGCCTCGAGGGCTCTTATAAGTGACTATGTGAATGATTTCTAATATGAATGTTATATAATACAAATTTTCTAGATTTGATTTGTTTATTTTAATAATGCTCCGTAACCCTATTTCGGCGACGGATATGAGTTAGGAGTGTTACATTTTCACATCCAACGAATTCATGATGACTAATTAATTTAATTTCATTTTCAAACTTTAATTATTTAACTATAATTAATTAAATAATAATTTGAAAAACTTAAATTAATTTCTAAGTCATTTATGTATTTAGTGACAAAACACATTCATTTGTGAAAGCAACCTACTTCTCTAACTTTACCATTTTCATTCATCTCTGTTCATTTGGTTCTACATACAATTTATTTATGGTTTCAATGAGTTAGTGAAGGGACCGATTGGACATATACAATTATGGCTCAAATAATTTATAATTAAGTTACAACTTTTCTCCTATTAATTATAAACTTATTTAGTCATGAAGTCATTCCACTACTGTATTGTGACTGAGCTCTCCCTACTTACATACCATTACAAAAGTTACTCAATAATTGTTCGTCCAATGACCTTGCCATTAGTGTGTTACCATCGTATGATATTTTTAATCTTTTTAGGATAAATTTGTTCTCCCAATATGATCCTATTTTGTCTCATGGTAACCATTACATCTTTTTTTATGAAAAATTAATTACCATTAAATAGTAATCAAGTCATTTATCACAAAGACAAATGACTTGTGGCCATATTTACTTTTCATCTATCATGTAATGCCAATGAGAGGATATCATTTACCTATTAGTTGGGTTATGAATTCCACTATTGTGAGTGATGCTACATACTGCAAAAGTTGTACACCCAACGCACCAGCTTTTGATTCATTATCTATTTGAACTCAAGTTTTTACTTACATTAAAGTATACAAGTCACGCATACATAGTCCATCATCCACTCAGGATTAAATGATGTCACACTATGAACTGTCACAAGTGAATAAATCTATAAATGGATTTTGGATCTATTCTACTTGGGTCTTATCCGATGTACTGTTAGTCTAGTCAATCACATATATGTCTCTATCTTTTGACAATCATCCACTCTAATGCTCAAGACAAAGCATCTCTCCAATTGAAATTGATAAATGACATATTAGTCTTTCAATCGGTTTTCCCATTTCTGGTTAGACTAAGGACATGTACAGGTTCATCTACTAATACAAGTTCTCTTTCTATATTGCAATCTAGCTACACAATACCGCTTAGTATTAGTTAAATGTTAGATAACCAATGAGCCAATATTTGCTTCTATTTTGCTTTGCATGCAAAAACATCGATGATAATATACAAAGGGTATTAATGTAATTAATGAATATTTTATTAAACCAATTTGTTCGAAAAGTACAAGTATACTTAGATGAAAACACTACACTAAAGACATTAGATCCCAACAGTTTAATAAACTGAAAAATTAAGTGCTGAAAAAATAAGTATTAAAAATTTAAGTACTAAATTTAATTATAAAAATTGTTTGATATGTTACTTAAAATTAATTACGGAATATAATTAGATTGTTTGGTAAATATATATTTTAAATTATAAAAAATTATATTTTATATTTTTATCCTTAATTTTTAAACATTTGACCTTATTCTAAACAAAAATTAAATTTCAAACATAAAGTTTTTATTGGATGATATAATATTAAAATAAAAAATAAAATTGAATTAATTGAAAATATTTTCCATTAAATGATAAGTAGCTTTTATCTACTTATCATTTTCCATACTTTATGGTAGAAAAAAAATCTATTTGTTTTCATTTTGGATTATTAAACATTTGCAAAAAATTAAATATAATTTTCAATGGATTTGATTTTTTTTCAATAGTTTATCTAACAAGACCTTAGTCATTTTTAATTCATGTATTTTTTGAATTTTAAAATTTCATTCTTAATATCATCAAATTTATAGGTTAATTTTTGTTTTAATCATGTAATATTAGTGAGTTTTCGATTTAGTTAATGTTCTCCGATTTGATTAATTTAGTCTTTATAATTTTTAAAATTTAAAATTTAAGTTTTGACTCAAACATTAACAATTAAATCCAATAACTAAAATAAGATAGACTTTTGTGAATATTATGTAAAAATAGAAAACAAATGGAATTTTATACATGTGGCATATGAGGTTTTGGAAGTAAAGGGAAAAGGTTCCATTTGGATTAAAAAAATATTTTCTGTTTTTAGAAAATAATTATCATTCTCTAATTTTTGTAAAATCCATTATAACTTTTAAAAATATTTATATATTTTATGTATTTTTTATTTTTTAAAAATTAAGATTAAATTGAGAGAATTTGTAATGTTGAAAGTTAGTTTTTTAAAATTTTGACTAAATTGATTTAATATATAAAAATTGAGGACTAAATTTTATTATTATACTAGTTTTTATACTGTCGCCTCAATTTTTTGTCAATACTTTAATCAAAAACAATAATGATTAAATTCACAACTTATGTATAATACAAAGATTAATAGTAAAACTTGACTTCATGAATTTAAACGACCATTATTTAAATTAAAATTAAAAATTTAAATTTTAAAAAATATAAAAACTAAAAATCACTAAATTAAAGTATAATAATTAATCTGATAGAATACTAATAGCAAAATTTCGATTAGTTTTTATTCCCCTTTATCCACTGGTTCCTCTTAATACACAACAAAAAGAAAGTTGTATTTGGCAGCATTAAAATAACAAAAAGCACAAAACACAGGGTTGCACCATCTAGCTTTTAAAAATGAAAAAGTAAACACTAATTCCCCATTAAAGCTTGAACTAAAAACTACTTCTTTCTCCCGTGCTTAGATTCAATAGATGTTAGGGTGAAGCCGAAAGGCTAAGAGAAAACTAAAAGGCAAAGCCTATACATATAAGCCGTCCAACTGGGGCCATGCGCAAGATCTATAGTCTGTGAAACAGATAGGGCGATAGGACGTTGGGTTTCATAATGGCGAGTTTCATTTCAGTGAGGTTAGGTTTCATCACACCTTCCTGCAGCAGTGGTCCTCCAAATATATATTACTCCGAAATCCACACATGACATGACCTTTGAAAGCTTTGTACCAACAAGCTTTTCGTAACTTTTTGGTGCTTTTTTGTAATAGTAAACAAATAAGACCTTGTTTTCTTCTCTATGCCTCAGCTTTCAATTTGAAAAACTATGCTTCAATGGTTGATCTTTAAATATGAAGTTAAGAGTTTGGATATTAAGTGGCATAGGTGAAGGTGACACACTGCCATTGTTTTGTCCGATATCCCCAAAGCATATTCTTCTTTCAAGCAGTCCTTCTGTTGATCCAAAGATTATAATAATAGAAAGATAGTGTTTTTATTGGTCTCACACTTTAATTCCCGATTTAAAGCAATGTAAACTATTGCAGCCTGCAAAGGGATGGGGAGAAATAGTATAAAAAAATTTTCAAAGTAAAACGGGTAATGATTGTTATTTGAGAAGAATTCAACGGGGAAAGAGTCCCATTCTGAAGGGAATCTCTCATTTCTCTCAGCATGTGCCACTAGAAGACACATCATAGAGGCCCCCTTTGTGTCTTGACTTTACTGCATTTCTTTTTTCAACTTTGGATCGCTGGAAAAAAATAAAAGCATGATCAGAGGACTTTTCTCTCTTTCCATTAAGTTGTTGAACCACCATCCTATTGCTCTTTAAGATCTTGAACCATTAATGAAACTATAAATCTAAATTAATTGAACACTCTTCTTAAGAACTTTACCTTTGCTTTGGCTAGTAAATCCATTAAAGATTGTTGTACTCTTCGTCCTTCCCTTGAACAGTAAAGGACATTTGAGAGTCACAATTATTGGTCATTGCAAGTTGTTGGTTATTATAATGCAGGTGAGTTAGGAGCTTGACAAAAACCCTCTTCACATGCATATAAACGGCAGTCCATTTTTGGTTTATTCTTCAAGGTTGAATTAGGTTTCATATCATTGAATGCCTACTTATTTATTCCCAGTATCTCTAATTTGAATTACCTATACTATGGGTGGTTGGGTTCTTTTTATTTATTTTTAAACTTGGTCTTTGATATACAATTGTCAAAATCTCTTTTGTTCATTTGTTTGGTAACGTTATCTTTCTAGTCACCTTTGAAGGGATTGTTATCTAACTTTTACAGGAAAAAGATAAAATTAAAATTAGGTAATGATTTATTTAAATGGGAGAAAAAAATCAAACTAGTACATTTAAATAAGAAAGAAATTCATCATCTAAAATTTCCCAAATTTGGATTGTATATAATTAACAATACTCATAAAATGACAAAGATATGTATCAAGCTAAATTGAGGAATTACACAAACAAATTAACATTGGAATGCATAAACTTTTTTCTTTTATCTAGAAAGAGATCAGCAAACTCACAATCAATGAAGGGTGTTAAGCCAATTCAAACTGCCTGTATGAACAACTGTTTGAAACCAATTAGGTAACCCCTGAAATACAAGATCTCTGAATTTCCCTTTCTTTGGATCATAAGACACCAAAACCCTGTTCTTATACTCCAACAATACTTCCCCACTGTTCAGTAAACACAGAACTCGAACCACTTTCCCATTGGAACCAGTCTTCCATATCTTCAAAGGTCTATGTCGATCCAAATTCAGCTTCAAACACTTGGGCATGTATGCTCCAATGGTGAATTGTTTAACCCAAGATTCCTTCACGTTATAACACTTCATGACCCATATCTCCAACTTCCCATAATTCCCATAAACAGCTGCAGCAAGACAACCACCTAAAACAGACAGATGAAAGTTACACCTATTTAAACCACCACAATCCGGTTTCGGGACTTCCCGGAATTGTTCATCGGCTAAGTCGAAGGAGATAAGACGGCGAGCCGGATGGTATCGTCTTGGCCTACTCACCCAATGAAGTCTTCCATTAACCAAAGCCTCCGAAGGCCGCCTTACGAATTGATATGATACTTTCCCTAGACTCCTCCACGAAGAGCTTCCTAGTGTGTAAATTTGAACATCTGATTGTGGATAGACGGTTCTTCGGGCACGACTGTAACTACTAGTATTCCTATAGTAAACTATCTTAACTACCTTGTATTCCTTGGTTTTGGGATGGAATCCGAATCCGAAAACGAGTTCTTGATCAGAGTATTGTCTAGATTTTGGTAGCTCTATACAATCCATGGTGAAAGGATTGTGAACATAAAGTGCATCGTTGTATAACGAGTCAGATAAGCATAATAAACCATTACAGGAACCTACAACATCAAATTCAGGCATGGTAGCTTGAAAAGGTACATATAACCTTTTTACCTTGTCTTTGTCTTTGTTGTGAGCTGATAAATCCAGGAAATAAAGTTGGTTTCGTATGGGAAAATCACAGTGAAGGATGAGGCAGGGGTCGTTTCCATCAGCTTTCCATGAAAGATGCATATCGGCAAGAACAGGGTCTTGAGTTAAGGCACGCCATCGTTTGCATACGAACTTGAATTGCACCAAAGATGTGATGGGTAACCTCGAAAGTATGTCGACGATGATTTCGTTGGGAAGGGTTTCCATGGCTGTTGGCTGTGGTTGATGATGATGATGATCATCATCATCATCATCTTCAGTCTGGGTTTTCCTTCTTTTAGCACGTTTATCATCGTCCAAATCCATGGTTGAGAGATTCAGAGAACACATGGGGGGGTTACAAAATTGTGGGTTTGGAGATCAGGTTGAAGATAAACATGGTGGATTTGGATGGAATCAAGTTGCGGAAAAGAAAATAAAAAAGGAGAGACGAAACCGAAAGGAAATTAAATAATGTTTATTTGTATAGAAATAAAAACCAATCTATTGAATGAACTCACTCGTAGAAAAGATAGACACGACGATCCACACCGTCCAATTAAGTATAAAATGACCAAAATGTGAAGGCAGAAAAAGCAAATTTTATGAATCAATTCCCATGTCATTGTAAAATATTGGCCCTACTGATAGTGACCCTCCAACATTAAGTCTTGAATATTGGAGCAAAAAACAAAAAGAATAGCCATAAACAATATATATGCTTCTCATTCAAAAGACAGATGTGCCTCATTCTTTATATCTTTATGCATAGCATTGAATTAAAATTACAGGTGAAATATTTTGTTTGTAAAAAAGTTTAGGGGGATATATGAATGAAAAGTTGGATTATAATTCTAGAGTTTGAAAGAAATTTAGCTTCCCGCAAGATTAGTAAACTGTTGTCAAAGTGATTTCAGTGAGTGCAAATTGCAGTTTGCATTTGCATCTACGAGTACATTACTGTAGCAGTAACCACATTGCCCATATTTTGTGGATCAGTCAAAATACATTTTCCAGGAAATACTGTGAACGTTGGCCACCAAGTTTACCTCCCCCTAGAAACAAAACAAAAAACCTCCCCAAGTCCCAACTACCGTTTCTGGAAAAAAAATTATTATTTTGGTTTTAGATTTTTAGTATCTAGAGTCTAATCTTATGATACGTAATTGTAATGTGTGAGTTTTTAAATCCATCACGTACTAATATTTTATCTGAGTTTTGTTTGAATTATTTTGAATTTTCCTCTTTTGATGCATTGTAATGATTTATAACTATTTTATAACTATTTGAATATATATTTATATTTATGATTACATTGCATTAGTTATGATTTTTTTTATAGTAAAAGGTCATTCATAACTTGAATTATCATAAATCACAAGACCTTGCATAGAGGTGGGTAATTCAATCCAAGTGTGAAAGTATCCTCACGCTCTAATCTCACACCGCTAAGACAATTCGCAACTCTATTGTCCGAATGGGCTACATAAGAAAAAAAATATAAGATTAATGTGCTAAATTATGGTCATTAATTTTTATTATAAATGTATTTAGATTTAATTATGCTTTCAGTCTTTATATTATTTGTACATTAAAAATTTGATCTCTTTTACTTTATTTCTAAATATTTAATCTTTCTATTCTTTTAATTTAATAATTAAAATTCAATTAATAACACTAAAAAATACCGTTAAATTAGATATGTGACAATTTTAAAATAAAAAGAAGCCTCGTGGAAGTCCTGTAAGCAAAAAAGAAAAGTTTGCTTATCTTAACAATATTGAAGAACTTCAAAACCTCATTCAAAATTAAAAAAAAAAAATTACAATCATAGGTTCTATATTCTTATTTTCTCATTTGATCTTCCACGCATGTAATTTTGACCCATAGAGCAAATATTTTATTTTTAAAACGTCATAAAATCCCATTTGACAGAAGTTATTTGATAATGTTATTAATTGGATTTCATTTATTATAAGAATAAAGAGACTAAATTCCAAAGATAAAAAATAAAGAAATTAAATTTTATATATGCAAAGAGTAATTCTGTTGGGGATAAACCTGGTTTAAGCAATGGATAAGTAAAATAACCAAGAAATTGGAAAGATCGAATACAAATATTTGGGGTTATCAGTTGCTTATCAGTTGGGGTTACCTCTAGAGCTGGGCCATATCCATGATGTCTTTCACATTTCGATGTTAAGGCAGTACCGATCTGATCCATCTCATATTGTTTCTATTGAGGAGATCGAGATTAGACCAAATTTGACTTTTGAGGGGGAGTCGGTTCAAATTTTGGATCGAGATGTTAAGGTTTTGAGGAGGAAGTCCATTCCGTTAGTGAAGGTTCTACGGTGGAATCATGGCACTGAGGAAGCCACGTGGGAACTTGAGGACTTGATGCGTCAGCAGTATCCTCATCTGTTTTGATCAGGTAAATTTTGAGGTCGAAATTTCTTTTATGGGGTAGAGTTGTAATGCCCTGAATAATTTATTTCTATTTCTATAAATATCTGACACAAATGTGTATCTGTTTTAGTGGTTAATTGTTCTGAGTGTATGTGGGAGGTTTTGGGTTCAAGTCTCACCTTTGCCAAATTTTATTATTTTTTTATCCAAGCCTTACCCTTGTGAAGTAGGCTTATATTAAATTGTCTATTGATCCATATCAAAATGAGCTTGCTGGTTCGAGTGGTAAGGGGGTTAGTGTGTTGGAGGTCCTATGTTTGAATCCTTGCGTTGGCGTGGAAATTATTTTTTGCTCTGTTGTCTGATAGAGTTTCGGTAGAGTTAAAATTCTGAGGGAGTTATGAGTTAGTGGGTTAGTGGGAGTAAAATAAGGGATATGTGTGATATCTTTTATTTTTAATTTTTTTTTGCTAAAATTTCTTTCTCCTTCAAAGAAAATCTGATGTCTAATTTCTTTTGTTTTCCCCTTTCCTAACATTTCTTTTCTCTTTTTTCGGCAACCCTTTGTTTTATTTCTCTTTTGATTCGGTTCATGAATCCGTTGTTTGATCGTGCTGTTGGATTTGTCAAGTCCTTCTTGTGGTTTGGTAAGTAGAACTTTGTGGTCGCTAACTTCTGGTTTGGGATTTTAGCGATAACATTCTGTAGTGATTGATTAGTGGTAATTTGTATTTAGGAGCAGATTGTGGAGTAGGGAATTGCACTTCAACGGTTTAACTTTCGTGTGTTGTTGTTTTGCGGTGGTAAGTGTGGAACGTTGTTCGATTTAGTTTTGGTTGTTTTTGGTAAATTGGATGTTAATAGGACTTTGGGATTTTGTTTTTAGGTGCTGATGGTGCCGGGGCTGGTAAGTCCACTTTGCTCCTGTAGGGATTCGTGCTGGAAAAACTAGTTTAGAAAACACAACGGAAAATAAATGTAGGGAAAATCTAGAGTTTTAAATTATTTTCCAAAATAAGATCTTGGTTGTGATATCTAAAGTAATAAACACTTAATCAAAATTGTACCCTTTCGATTCATCTCGGATGAGAGCTTCGATCGAGTAGTCTTCTCCGCTATCCTCAAGCTCACGTCTATCGAAAGTGGGCTCATTTTGAATCATAAAATTTTTCAAAAAAAATTACAAGTGCGGTAATTTTGCAATTTCTCTAAACTTTTGGGTCAAGTTTTAAATTAGAAAAATATCTCTAGAAATTTTCTGGAATAGTCTCTTCATAGAATTTTCTCTCTACAACTTTCTCTTGAATTCAAGTGTGTGTAAATAATGACCTAATGCTCTCTTTATATAGGGAGAGCTTAGTGAGTTCAACTATAAATAAACTGAATCACTTTAATAATAAATTAATATAATATTATCTAGATAAATATTAGATTAAATTTAATATTAAATCTTATTAAAATAATAGAATGTTTATCTACAAGATAAACATTAAATTAAATTTAATATTAATCCGACAATGGAATTTGAAATGTGATAATTGTAATCGTAATTTGTAAGTTGAAATTAAAATTTGATTAAATCTTGAAAAGGAAAATAATTTAAAACTTAAATTTTGAAAAATTAAAAATTTGGAGAAGCTTAAAAATTTGGAGAAACAAGGTTTGATATCTGAAATGAGTATTTCAAGTCATGCCTTTCATTCTAAATCTGATAGCTTTTTATAGAGGGTTATTGTCTCTTTACATCATTTGGATCGAAAAATTCAGCCCTTTACATCATTACATGATTGAAACTTACATAATTGAAACTTTTTAGAGAATACATTCTCTGGTTACAAAAATACAAACTACGGAGAATATTTACTATTCATGCGCCAGAGAACCTTTGTAACACCCCAACCCGGCCTAGACGTTATGACCGAATCTGATGGTGTCACATGGAATGGATTTTGAAAATAGAGTCGCTTCTTCAAATCGTTTCGATTTTTAATTTCGAAAACGCTCATTAATTGCTTTACTTGTCAAAACTTATTTTATAGCGAAAGTCTTGTAAAATCGATACCTTTTCGAAAACCTGATTCGTATTTTTAGAAAATCCCTTTTATCGTATAAAACTATCGAAAACCAAACATTTTATAGAAATATGCAAGTTAATCTGAAATCCAAAACAAAATCCCAAAAGTCCATGCAGTCTAGAAAATTATAAAACCTTCAAATAAACTGGAATTTAATATAAAAACCATAATTAACAAGTTTAAACAGTTACGATCCTGTGGCCACCACTGAGTCCCCCTTTGCACCGATCCACCTAAGTTTGTGGATTACCTATACAGAACAGACAGAAAGGGGTGAGTTTATGAAAACTCAATGTGTAACCTTGCAGAAATAAGCAAGTACACATACAGATCAACATATAACAAATAGATACAAATTCAGGCCTAAGCTTATTTCAGATACAGATATGCGGATTAGATAATAGAATCCTACCCCTATCTCTACACACCATCTCCAACTATCCCAACACACCATGTAAGGTTAAAAACACCCATCCAACCCTACACACCATATTGTGCCATTACGACACATAATAGATAATATGCAGTCTAGTTGCCAGAATATAGGCTAAGATCGTCTTTCAGAACACTTCCTCCATACACATCATCCCACCCCCAATATCAGGCATAGAATATTCAGATACAGACATACAAATTAGACATGCTCACATGCTTATATACGAATATAGAGTGCAGATATAGATACAGATATAACATGCATCAGAATAATCAAACATGTTTAGCATTATCATACACAGAATAGAATACTAGATCTACAGTGTACAGGGTTTGGATAGCCCTTACCGACCCTACGGTAGGCCCACAGTCATTTGGGACGACCCGTGCGGTCCTAGGAAAAAATTACAGACTAATGGGCCCACATGCCCAGATTGGCCTTCCTGTGTGGTTCACATGGCCTAGCCTAAAAATCCACACACTCGTGTGGATTGCTCGTGTGGGCTCACAAGCCTGTGTGGCCCACACGCCCCACTTGGCCTAGCTCGTGTGACTCACATGGCCACACTCCGGCCACCACACGGCCTTGTCTTGTGCACAGCCATGCCTTCATCGGTCACATGACTGTGTCATCACACATTGCCATCCTCATGGGCGACCACACGTCCGTGTGACGTCGACAGTATAGTTTTTTAGGTTTTGCTGAAGCCTCATTTTCTGTATTTTGGGTACACATCTGGTTCGATTTTGATGCAGAAACACTCATGAGACCAACAAAACCTAAACGTAGAAAACCCAATACTGATTTAGAGGATTGACTAATGAATTCGACAAGAATAAACTATCAGAAACTGGTCTTACTGTCAGCAAAAAACCTCCGACAACGCCGCTAAAACAAAAAAGGAGTTAAACTCACTACTCACAGGCTTCTCCTACACTATCAATTGCAGAAAAAATCAGATTCATATTCAATCGTTACACTACTACGATGGGAAAGAAATGAGAAACTTTTCGAACCCACGCGAGTGCATTCAACAGTGTAAAAGAAAGAGCTGGATTACGAAAACAAAAAAAGAGGGAGAGGGAGAGTCCAAAGAAAATATCGGCAGTGAGGTGGAGAGGACAGAATGTCAAAAGGAAAGGGATTTTTCGGGGAAAAGAAAAGAAAATAAAATATTTTGATAACCCCCAATATCCCAACCCCTACTAATTCCTCAATTCAACCACTTTAGAATTTTGGTTCCACCGAAACTCTAACACATACTCGAGCAAAAATATAACACACATGCTCACGCAGGGATTCAAACACAAGAGCCCCCAACACATCAACCAACTGGCTCATTCTGATATGCATTAACAAATAATCTAATATAAGCCCACTGAACAAAGATAAGTGTTGGATCTAAAAATAACCAAATTTTACTAAAGGTAGGGCTTGAGCTTGGGGCCTCACACACACCCAGAACATTTAACCACTGAAGCAAATGGATATTTGCGTCAAATTTTTCAGAAGTAACAATAAATTAAGTGGGGCATTACAATCTTACTGTTCTTTCTAGGGAATATTTATTATTTACGCCATCTAGAGAATATTTCCTGTTCACTTGTCTTTTCTTGCAGGGAATATTTACTATTTATGCCAGAGAATATTTCCTATTCTTCTTCATTCATTTCTTTCTTTTGCATAGTTTTTTTCTTAGTCCTGATAATGGTTACTGAGGGGCTATAGTCTACAAGATCCACCGTTTTGATTGAAGACGCTGAAGATTTCTCATCTTCGGATTTGGAATCCATTGAGCTGAGCATTTCAGCCATGAGTTTTTTATATTCCTTCTTGGTCTTGGCTTGAGCTAACATCGCACTAGCTGTCGATTTTTCTTGAAGGAATTTTGATGTGGTTTGATCCGGGCTGCAGACTTACATAATCTCGGACTCTTGTTGAAAAAGTTATCCAAATATTTTGAATCATATTTTTCATCATTAAACTTGTCCCACCATTTAGTTCTGTAGTTTCGAACTAATAATGGAATTCCAATACATTGATCTTGTTTATAGGAATAATTCCAAGAAACAATCCAAGAAATACACAATTTTGAGAAAAAATGGATTGTTCTGTAAATGTATTTTTGGTCTGGTCCAGGTTGAAATTTTTCAAAGAATTTGGGCCATAAATTTTGAATTTTTTCTAGTATGATCTCGAAGGATGATGGTCCATACCAATTCCACCATTCTTGGAACCATTTTGAGAATTTGAATTGGGTACCATATTTGGAATATATGATCCAAGAATGTCTCATATGTTGGTTGTTCATTAAGAAGGCGTTGTACCACACCATTTAGTAATCCCAATATGTGAAATATGGGTGGTGGTCAATTTTGGTGGTGAATTTGGCTGGAAATTTCTTTGGAGAATTTAGGTTTTCACTCCAATCCCTTGGTCAAAGAATTATTAATATTTAGGCTATTGAATGGGTATTAAAATTTGGTCTTTTGGGTCTGTGTAGTGTCTGAACAGTACTGATCCAATTTGAATCAGTATGTTTCCATAATACTGTTGGGGTTTTTGAGAATCCAATGGCTTGAAATGCCATCCATTGAAAAGTTCTTTTGCAAGTATATGTGGAGGTTTTTCTAAAAATTCTTCCTCCATTACAAGAATTTTTCAAAATATTTGTTTGGAAAATATTGTGAGGATTTTTGTGTAGCAGTCTATGAAGACCATGCTATTTCTTTTGGAAAAACATTTTGGAGAGATGTCTCTTTTAAAATATTTTTGAGAGATTTTAGTTTGTGTAAAACAATCTCTTTAATTTTTGAAATCTTTGCTGCTTCACCAGCAATTTGCTTGAGAGGAGTTTCCTCTTTCATTTAAGAAAAGGCCATTGCCATTTCTGGAGATTGAGAAAAGGACTCAATCCATTTTTCGATTTGAGAACCAATTTCATTTGGATCTTTTGCATCTTGAATGATTGTATTTTTGGAGGATTTTGATAAGGACGATGATTTCTCATTTTCTTCTTCATGGCAAATTTCATACCAAGACTTAATTAGTTTTGAGGAAATTTGAGTTTTGGATTACTCTCCTAATTTTCCTTTTCCTTTGTCTCGAAGTTTAAGTAGCATTTTGAAGAAACTCTCTGGTGAGAAAATCAGAATTAGTTTTTCCTTTGATGTATTCAATATCAAAATCAAATATGCTCAAAATTGCCTGCCATCTTGCAAAAATCTGTTTTGAGGCAATATTTTGAACATCTTTTTGTAAAACTTCTTTTGCTAATTTGCAATCAATTCATAAAAGAAAATTTTGATTTAATAAATCATTTTGGAATTTTGTAATGCATAAAACAATTGATAAAATTTCTTTTTTAATAGTACTAAAATTTTGCTGAGTTGGATTCCAGTGTCTGTAAGCAAACTGAACTATTTGCTCTCTTCCCTCTTTAACTTGTTTTAGGATCCCATCGCATCCTATTTCAAAAGCATATGTTTCTACAATCTTGAGGGCATTTGGATCAGCTAAATATAAATAGGGAAGCTTAGTGATTTGCATTTTAATTTGGGTGATAATATTGGTGTGGTCATTTGTCCAAGGTTGTGGAATCTTTTTGAGCCTATCATATAATGGTTTACATAATTTGCTAAGACTTGGATAAAAGTCTATAACATAATTGAGGATTTGGTCTGGGAATTTGCTAGCAAATTCTATGGACCTTTCTATTAGGGTAATGGTTCCTTGGGTAATGTAATGACCTAAACCTTACTTTGGTTTGGAACAAACTTATCTTGGATTTAGAAACTACTAAACCATTACTTTTTTATGACTTTTATGAAGATTGATAAATGTTGGAAGTGTAACACCCCTAAACTCGGCCTAGAAGTTTAGATCGAATCCTAGTGGTTACATTGATCACCAAAGTGATCGTGGGAAAAACTTGTTTAACAACCTGAAAAATATTACAGTATTAATACTAGAACTTACAGTCTAAAATTCGTGCACATAAAATTAGATTTACAGAAAACACTTTATTAACCTGTTTAAAAAAAAGTGACGTCTCCAAGACCTCCGCATACTGAGTCTAGCTTCAGAACACGCAAATGCACCTGAAAGGGGAAAACATTGAAAGAGGTGAGCTTCACGAGCTCAGTGTGAGTTTGACATGTGACTCATAACAAAATTATGGAATTCAATTTAATAGAAAAATAGACTTACAGATATATACAGAGTCAAAAAGTAAACTTGGAACCAACGTCCCAACAGAACGTAACAATTCAAGACACCAAGTCACACGTAGACACTTAGTCACAAGTGTTATTCAGTCGGACATAATATAGTCAGATAATCTTACACCCAAACCACTCAAACAGATGCGTATGGATGCAATCAAGTAATAAAAACCCATTCATCCAACCAAAACACCTCTCCGACCCTCGATCACACCCCAAAGAGCTGTTTAAGCTCATCCAACCAAACACACCACATAGGACCTCGAATGGCCCATCCAACCCTACACACTAAATATGTGGACTAAGCCACACAGATATCAATATGCAGCAGGGCTGGCGCAAATGTAGTACAGTGCAATGCGATAATCCGCTATACAAATATGTTGCTTAAACTGTCAGATCCGGTAATGAAACATAACAAAGCTGACATACTCGTGGTATAGTGCGGTAAACCACTGTACAAATAAGTTGCAGTTAAACTGCCAAATCAGATCAGAATTAGTCTCATTTCTCTTCATAACCAAACCCTAAATGTTTTATGCAAATGAATGTATCTAGACAGGAGTACAAAATCAAAATACAAGGTTTCTGGACAATCATTCAGACATAGAAACTCACATCCAGTCAATCAATTACAAAATTCCCGTGCAGTCAAGGATGCACACAATACAAAACATTCACACACCAATCACTTAAAATTAGAAATGCGTACATTCATTTACCCGAATTCAGTATCAATTGCAAAACAACCTCAAGCAACAATCAAATAATCTACTTAAATTGAGGTATATCTATATGAAACATACCAGTCTAGGCCGAATCAAAGTCCCGACCACCCCTACAAAGACCTAGCCAAGGGTCGGAACACGAAGAATTATAATTAGAATAAAAACAAACACAGTACAAAATTTGGCAACATAAGGCCATGTGGCCATGTAGAAGTGCCCAGGTCGTGTGGGGGTCTAAACATCCATGTGAAGGCCACACACGTTAGAGTGGAGGGGACACATGCCCGTGTGAGCAACTCATGTAACTCACTGTCAAAAAGTGCTAAAAATTAAGAGTAGAGGAGACATGACTGTGTGGAGAGCTCACATGCCCATATGGCCAGGTCGTGTGGTACCAAAAATCATCAAAAACTCTAAATTCCCAACTGTACATGCTCGTGTACCCAAGGGACATGGCCATGTGAAAGTCGACTAATTTCTCCAAATCAGCCACATGGCCATGTGGCACCTAAATTAGCCCAGAAACCCTAATTCCCAATTGCATATGGCCGTATGAACAGCCTATGCAGGGGCATACGCCCGTGTGGCCACTCGTGTGGTCACGAAACCACACCGGAATAGCCTAAAAAACATGTAATTCACTACGAAACTGACCCCCCAATTACCTAAACCCAAAATTATACCAAAAATTGCAAATTTTCCTATGATACATCATCAACTCAAAATAAAACAATGCCTATATCAAACAATTACGGAAACACGTTGAATTTACCAAATACCGCATAACCCAAGCAACGATTCGTTAAAGGAACAGAAAGGTTTTCAACACACACCTGAATTCGTAATTAAAATGCCCAAAATAATTGACGCCTCAAATCCACCGATTCTAGAACCCATATCGACAGAATTTCAAAACAATCCAAAAGAAATAGAGGAGAATCAAAAGAACAGAGTTCCAATTAACAGAGAGAAGATAAAAGAAAAAAAAAAAACAAGAACGTGCTAAAGAGAATGTGGAAGAAGAAGAAAAGAAGAAAACATATGGAACAGGAAGATAAAAAACGTGAAAAAGAACTTGACTTCTTTTTCAAATAAAATAAAATTAAAACTAGTAAATATTTCTACTTATAAATCAAAACAAAACAAAATCAAAACAAAATAGTCCCTTAAAACACTCTTGAGGACTCAAACCAGAGACCTAAAGGCACACTAACACACTACTAACCACCAAACCAACATGCCCATTCTGATATTAAAACACAACAACAAACCCAATTGTCTAATCTAACCACTGATCCTACCTATAAATCTCAAAACTTCTAACCCTAGAAACCGAGGTGTTACATGAAGTGTTTTTTTAAATTTCTGAAAACACTAATACATCATTGATGTATACTATTGTGAATTGAGAATATTAGTAAAAAATTATCATTCATTATTCTTTGAAATTCGGATGGAGTATTATTTTAATCCGAAAGGCATTACATTTCATTCATATTGTCCAAATGGTACAGTAAATGCCGTTTTGTATCTTTCTTTTTCTTTTATTTGGATTTTCCAAAATCTAGATTTCATGTCAAATTTGAAGAAAATATTTGCATTAGAAACTTTCTTTAACAAATCTTTCTTATTTGGTATTGGGTACCTAATCTATTTTAAGGCTTGATTGAAAGGTTTGTAATTAATTATTAATCTTGGCGTTCCTCTTTCGAGTTCTGCATTTTTTATTACATAAAATGTTGAACAACTCCAAGAAGAACTGCTTTTCCTAATTAAATTTTTATTAAGAAGATCTTGTATTTCTTTTTTACAAAATTCTTCCATTTCTTTGTTCATTTGTATTGGTCTTGCTTTTGTTGGTATTTGTCTTTCATTAAAATTATTTCCATATGGTAATGTTACTTCGTGTTTTTTCCTATTCCAAAAAGTATTAAGGTTAGAACAAATTGTTGATTCTATTTCTTCTTTGAGCTGATTTATCCTTTTTTGTACTTCTCTTTTTTCTAATTGTTCAGTAAATTTTTTTAAAACATATTTCTTCTTTTAGAAAAGAGATTTGTTTCTGTTTATGATTAATTAAATTATTAATTTGCCTATTATGGATGGATAAAGATTTTAATAAGTTGAGATTTCTTATTTTTGGTTTTTTTTCCAAAAGGAAATTCTACTTTAGTATTTAAAACTTTAGTGGAGATAGAATTATTTGTTACTTTATATGGTTTGAATAATGATATGAATGAGGTTCCTAATATGACGTTTTGGGTAATATCTTTTACCATTAAAAAACATGTTTCATATTTTATACATTTGTTGCATATTTTTGTGTTGGGAGTTTTATAAGTAATTTTTTGTTTTTTACCATTTGCAGCTTTAAGAGATTTTGATGTTTTGTCATAATATTTTGTTGAAATTATCCCTTCTCTAATATAGTTTTGGTCTGCTCCTATATCAAAAAGGGCTATTGTTTCTAATTGAAATTCATTATTTATGACAATATTTTTTTTTATTAAATATCTTTGGATAGATACTTCAGTTAGAACTATCATATATTCCTATGTATTTTCTTCAGGTTCAGGTTCAGGTTCAGTGTCTGACGAACTATTTTCTGGGATTTTATGTTTTAAGGTTTGCATTTGTTTTTTTTATTTCTTGTTGATCCATTTTAAGCTGAGAAAGTTCTAATTTAATCTGTTTTATTTCTAACTGTAATTCAAAATTTGTAATTGTCTGGGTTTTATTTTTTCATATTTATTAAATATTATATCTTGTATATTATATATTTGTAATTGACTAGAAATAATTTTTTTCTGGTTTATCTTTTAATAAGGATTTTAATTTCAAAAATTATTCTCTTTTAAGTTCTGGGTCTTGAACTTTATCAATAACTTCAATTATAAATTGTTGGTCTTTGGTTAACATATTAATTGAGGGTTCATTTTCATCATCAAAAGATTGAGATGTTGTATGCAATTTGTCTGTTTGTAATTCATATGTTTCGGTAGATGTATCATTTTCAGAAGAAGTTGTTTTTAAGAGAATCTCATTTAATATTTGTTCTATTTCTTTGTCTAGATTTAAATTATTAATTTGTCTTTTAATTTTGCAATATTTCGAGATGTGTCCTAGTTTTTCACATCTATAACATTTTATTGTTTTATCTATTTTGTTTTCTTATTTTTGTTGTTTCTTTCCTTTCCTGTATATTCTATATTTGGGTTTTTCTTATAATATTCTAAAATGTTCTTTCTCCTATTTTTTGGTTTTATAGGGAAACATGTTTTTGAAGAAGAAGGTTCATTCCTAATGTCAAATTGGTGGCAGAACGATCCGAATTCTTTTCTACATTGATATCTTTCTTTCTTAAGTTGTTTTTGTAATTTTAAATCTTGACAAATTTTTAATCCTTTTTTTTTGGTGAAACTAATTAGTTCACCATATGTAAGTTTTTCATATGGGATAATACATTTGTAATTTTCACTTATTTGATTTCTAATTTTTTCTCCTAGTAATGTAGGAAGTCCTGCTATAAACTTTTCTTTTCAAAATGGTTGTTGGTTATCAGATCTTTGCATAGCTCTAGTCATAAAGACATCTTTATACCATTTAAAATTGGTTAATTTTTTGCATTTTAAATTTGATAATAATTCTGAATTTCTATCTTTAAGATGAGAAGGATCTCCTATAAAGTGCTTAGAGATTGAGAAAATTAAAGTTGCTACTGCATCTTGGATTTCTCTTCCTTGTTCATCCAAAATAATTCTTCATTGATCATCTTTTTTTATTGCTCTTAAGATCTCTTCTTGTTGGGTTTTAGTGAGTGCATGGTTCCACCATCCTTTTAATTGACTAGTAAATCCAACAACTAAAAGATTGGCTATAGCATGATCACTGATTAATCCATTTTGCTTTTGGGTTTTATAAACATTTAAAACTATTGTCATTTGTTGTAATAAACTAAGAATATTGTATTCAGACGTTCTGTCTATATTCCATTCATAAATTGTATTAGCATTGTATTTATTTTGGAAAACGGATTTTTCTTTATATTAAGATCAGGTGCAGTGGTTTTTGGATAATATAATCTTTTTGGTTCTTTCCAAGACATCTTGTTAATTTGTTGTTCATTTGACTAGTCAGAGTCAGATTGGGAGGATTGGTGTAATGTATTTACTGAATGTTGGGCTTGTGTTAGGGTATCAGGTGCAATTAATTCAGACTTGTAACTTTCCAAAGCATCAAATCTATTTTAGATTTCTATTAAGAAATCATTTTGGGATTTTTGTAAAGGTTTTGGAATCTCATAAGGTGTAAATATTGGTTCTGTATAACTTTTTTCTGTTACCTCTTTTACTAGTTTTTTCCTAATCGGTTGACTTTCTACCAAATTCTCAATATAATCTAATTGTTTTCCTATTGTATGAAGACTGATATTTGTATAGTTGTTTTTTTCTACTATCATTTTAGTATCTTCTAATGAGATTTGTTCTCCTGCATCAAGAGCCAATTTAGGTATGATATTGGGTTGGTTTGAATGCCTATTTTTGGTTGTGGTTATATGCTATTGAAATATGAAGGTTGGCACCAAAATTGTAACACCCCAAACCCGGCCTAGACGTTACGGCCGAATCCGGTGAAGTCACATGGAATAGTATTTGAAGTCGAAGTAATCAAGTTAAAAACGGTCCAGTTCAGTAGTTTTAATTTAACTTAGAAAAAACGCTTATTAATTGATTTACTCTCATGCTTAATACAGAAATCAGACAGACAGTTCAGGCATATAGGGGTCTAAGTAGTGCTTACCGACCCTACAATAGGTCCACAGTCGACTTAGGTGACCCGTGCAACCTTAGAGAACTTTTCAGTGAAAATGGGCTCACACGCTCATTTGGCCAGCCAGTGTGGGCCCACACGGCCTAAATTGGCCTTGACCGTGTGGATCACACGAGCTGGCCTATAAATCCCACACGCCTTTGTAGACCCACACACCTGTGTGGCCCACATGGCCAATTTCAGTCTATCTCGTGTGTCGCACACGGCCTATCCAGCCATCACACGGCCATGTCCTTTGCGCACAGCCTGGCCTCATCGATCACACGGCTGTGTCACCTCACATGGCCTACCACACGGGCGACCACACGCCCGTGTGGCGTTGACAAATTACTTTCTGACTTTTCACTGAACCCCATTTTCTGTGTTTCGGGTACACGCCTGTATCGTTTTTGACTCAATAGCAACTCCAAGCAATCCTGCACCTATAATTGATCAATATACACTCAATTAATCACTTAATGATTGAACTTAAACTGAACTTGAAATGTAAAATTCACCCCCTTTGAGTGATTAAACCTTACCCCAATACTTCAAATCAATTCGCTTACGAAACAGTACGTTGAGAGCCACAATCCTCCCTATAAGCTACTGCCAAAACCTCAAATTAGTCTCCAAAAAATTATGCAACACTTTTAAACAATGCTCATCAACATACCACCTACCACACGTGCAATTTACGTTGTAAAGGGACAGAACGAGACGAACATAGAGACAAAAGAAAAGAATAAAGGAAGCAAAAGAGAAATCAAAAGAAAGGTTTGGCAGGGGAGAAAAAGATGAACAAAATCGTTTAGAGGGAAAAAAAAGAAAAGAACCAAACTATTTCCAAGAATGAATCCCAAATTATATTTTCAGATAACCACCCATTACTCCCACTACATCTCAAATTCTCAACATTTTACTACACTTAAAACTCCTGTACGGCACAAGTAGAAAAAATAAAGCTCATACCCAGACTCGAACACAAGACCTTCATCACACTAACACTCCACTTAACCACCAAACCAGCAGGCCCATTCTGACATAAACTTACCAACAATCACTTAAAAGCCTATTGACCAAAGATAGAGCTTTATTTGGAAAAAGACAATTTTTTTCCCAAGACAAGGCTTGAACTTGGGACCTCTCACACACACCTAGAACACATAACCACTAAAGCAGGCAGATATTTATGGCATAATTTAACAAAACATAAGCAAAAATTTTGGGGCATTACAACTCTACCCCCCAAAAGAAAATTTCATCCTCGAAATTTACCTGATCAGAAAAGATGAGGATACTGCTACCACATCGCATCCTCAGGCTCCCACGTAGCCTCCTCAGTGCTATGGTTCCGCCACAGCACCTTCACCATGGGGATAGACTTTTTCCAAAGGACCTTTACGTCATGCTCCAGAATTTGAACCGGTTCCTCCTCAAAGGTTAAATTTGGCCTAACCTCAATCTCCTCAACTGGGACAATATGGGTAGGATCAGAGTGATAGCGCCTCAACATTGAGATGTGGAATGCATCATGAATGTGATCCAACTCTAGAGGTAACTCCAACTAATAAGCGACAGGTCCCACTCATCTCAAAATCCAGTACTATCTAATAAGCCTAGGGCTTAGCTTACCCTTGCGACCGAACCTCAGAACCTTTTTCTATGGCGAGATATTGGGAAAAACAAAGTCTCCTATAGAATACTCAATCTCACGTCGCTTCAGATCTGCGTAGGATTTCTGCCTATCAGAAGCTTCTTTCAGACGATCCCGAATTAGCCTAACCTTATCTTTTGTCTCGAAAACTAATTCAGGACCTAGAACACATCGTTTACCTAACTCAGTCCAACATAACGGAGTGTGATACTTACGACCATATAGGGCCTCGTAAGGTGCCATTTGGATGCTAGACTGGAAGCTGTTATTATATGCATACTCCGCTAATGGCAAATAATCCTCCCAACTACCTCAGAAATCAATAACATGGCTCCTCAACATATCCTTCAATACCTGAATTGTAACACCCCTAACCCGTATCCGTCGCCAGACTAGGGTTAGGAGCATTACCAAACAATTCAGAATATATTCAAACATTCCACAATCATCCACATCATCATAAACAAACATCATCAATAAGTCCCTTAAGAAGGTCCACGAGACCTTAAACATGCGTTAAAAGAAGATCGAGACTAAACCAATAACAATTGAAAACTTTACGAGACTTAATAATTTTTTCTTCTAAAACAGGGCACGCGCCCGTGTGACTAGGCCGTGTACCTCAGACGATCGTGCCTCAAATCCCATCCTACCCGGTGTGCAACACTGACTATGTCACACGGTCACCAGACACGCCCATGTGTCCAGCCTGTGTGTTATCCTGAATTGGCCACACGGTCACTAGACACGCCCGTGTGTCCAGCCCATGTGCCATACTATCCAAAATAGCTACAAAATAGGGGTCACACAGTTGAGACACATGCTCGTGTGGCACAAAAATAGGCCATACGAAAAGCCAACTTTGCCACCCTTTTTGGGTCATCCCTACAAGACAAAACTCATACCTTTTATGCCAACATTTCCTAGCCAATTCACAACCAAGACATTCATCAATATAATCAAATCTTCATTAACCATTTCATGCTTATTTTCATGCTAACCAATCCAAATATACACAAGCCAAAACATATCCATACTCATGTTCCTTAACTCATTCATAACACATTCAATATCATATCAAAACTTACCATAACCACAACTAAGCATATATCAAAATAACCATTTCTTAATTTACCATATATGTACCATAAAAACATACCAAATTGCATCACAAGTCACATATCTAAACCAAGCATATTTTCATTCATTGGTTAGCCATATCACATGGCATAACCTATTTACAACTCAAAATCATATCTCATATTATATCTAGATTATACATGCTATACTTAACATTTACACATTCAAAAAGTACCAAAATCAAGATTGATAGTGTGGTGATGATCCTCGACGATCCTCGAGTTTTCAGTAGCTTCGATATCTATAAAACAAAGTAAACACACACAAAGTAAGCTACAAAGAGCTTAGTAAGCCATATACAAATAATTTCAACTAATGAATCATACAATTCAATTCATTAACATAAACTTATAACTATTTCACATAGGTAATTCATGAGCCAAATCATATTTATTTGTTCACATAAATTCTAAGTTCTCAATTCCAATACACATATATCATATTTCATTTCTTTGATCTCATACTTATCACATACCTGTAATTTCACATATACATACCTTTCATGCTCATAACTTTAATACAATTCAAACGTACCTGAATTGGATACAAATTCATTCATACATTTATTTCTCAGAATTGCCCATTAAACCATTCAGAACCGATTGGATATGCTGAAAACTCAGAAAGCTCATACAAAGCCAACGTCCCAAACGTGGTCTTACATGTAGTCAATATCGATGCCACTGTCCTAGATAGGGTCTTACTCGAAATTAGATACGATGCTGATGTCCTAGACATGGTCTTACTTGTATTCTCTAATTGATGCATGTGTCCCTGACACGGTCTTACACAATATCACAGATCGATGCCAACGTCCCAGACGTGGTCTTATACGAAATCACGTCTCAGTGTTCTTAGTTCATACAGAATTTTTAAAAGATTATCATATTATTGAAATTATCTCAAATTACATTTATTTGGCTCTCATGGCCTTTCAAAAGCAATTATATAACACATAAGTATAATTCAATCAATAATACACTTATTTGTATATTGACTTACCTTGTTCGGATTTGCACGGATGAAAACGGCTAATCGACTACTTTCGACTTTCCCCGGTCTAATTATGTTTTCTTTGTTTCTTGATCTAAACACATTCAAATTTAACCCTTTTATTCAACAAGTCATTCAATTCAATCCAAAAACATATATTTAGGCCATATTACAAAATAGCCCTCACATTTCATATTTGACAATTTAGTCCTAATTTCACAAAATCACAACATAAACAAAATTTACAAAAACCATAGCTTGGCCGAATGTTCATATAACTCATACAAGTCCACACATTTCATTTATTTTTCACTTTAGTCCTCCAAATTCTCATTTTTCACAATTTAGCCCAAATACTCAAATTCATCAAAATTTCAAAAACAAAACAAATTAATCTATCACATATCTTTCATTTTCTAACATCAAACTTCACAAAGCTTAAAATTTCATTAATGGAATAACTCAAAATCATCATCAAATTCTGAAATTGAAGTATGGGCTTGTTAAAACACTAAGCAACGATCTCAAAAATATAAAAATCATCAAAAACGGATAAAAAACGAACCTTTGATCAAGCTAAATGCTAGCCAAATGCATGAAAGCTCCAAAACCTTTCTTTTTATTTTATGAATTAGTGGAAGAAGGTGAATTATGAACTCATTTTCATTTTGTTTTGTTCAATTAATACATATTTGTTAATTTACTAATATACCATTAATGAATCATTAAAAATCAACATGAAAATTCATGGTCATAAATGTCCATTAACCTTTTAATGGCATAATAACCTTATAAGGACTTTTAACAAATCAAATCATAGCAATTTAATTCATTAACATATAGAATGCCACTTTTACTCTTCTTGCAATTTAGTGCTTTTTGCAAATTAAGCACTCAAACGGACAAATTTTCATACGAAACTTTACATATGTTAATTCACATATAATAAGTATAGAAAATAATATTTAAAAATTTTTATGACTCAGATATATGGTCTTGAAACCACTATTCTGAGTAGGGTCTAAACCGGGCTGTTACAACTCTCCCCCTTTAGGGATTTTCGTCTCCGAAAATCTTACTGTTAAGCAGATTCAGATGTTGTTGTCTCATAGCATCTTCGAGCTCCCACGTAGCCTCTTCTACACCGTGTTCATACCATAGTACTTTCACCAACGGAATTTTCTTATTTCGCAATTCTTTTATCCCGCGACTTAAAATACGGATCGGTTATTCTTCATATGACATATCAGATTAAATTTCTATCTCAGACAGATTAATCACATGAGAAGGATCAGATCTGTATCGTCGAAGCATTGATACGTGAAATACATTGTGAATTTTTTCCAACTTAGGTGGCAAAAGCAATCTATATGCAACTGGCCCAACTCATTCAATGATTTCATACGATCTGATGAACCTCGGACTTAGTTTGCCTTTTCTGCCAAATTGGAATAATTTCTTCCACAGAGACACTTTTAAGAACACTTTGTCACCAATTTCAAATTTATTTTCTTTCCGTTTCAAATCTGCGTATGATTTCTAACGATCAGAAGCTAGTTTTAGACTGTTTCAGATTACTTTCACTTTTTGCTTAGTCTCTTTTATCAAATCAACCCCGTGTACCTTGTTTTCACTAAACTAGGATCAATATAACAGAGTACGACATTTTCTATCGCATAAGGCTTCATACGGTGCCATTTTAATACTCGCTTGAAGGCTGTTATTATATACGAATTCAATCAATGGCGAATACTGTTCCCACGTACCTTCAAACTCAAGAATGCAACATCTCAACATATCCTCAAGTATCTGAATGATACGCTCGAATTGACCATCATTTTGTAGGTGAAAAGCTGTATTGAAATGTAATTTCGTACCTAAAGCCTCTTGCAATTTCTTTCAGAATCGCGAAGTGAATCTCGGATCTCTATCTGACACAATGGACAATGGTACCCCGTGCAATCTCACAATATCAGAAATGTGAGCTAATTTCATCAGTCGATCAACTACAACCCAAATTACGTCTTTCTTTCTCAGAGATAGGGGCAAACCCGAAACAAAATCCATCGTTACTTGATCCCATTTCCACTCGAGAATCATAATCGATTGCAACAAACTGGAGGGCACCTGATGTTCAGCTTTGACTTGCTGACATATCAAACATTTCAAAATAAAGTCAGAGATATCTCTTTTCATTCTCGGCCACCAATATAGTTGTTTCAAGTCGTTATAAATTTTTGTGCTTTTCAGATGTACGGATAATTTACTACTGCGAGCTTCACCCAAAATCATCTGAACCAACTCTGGATATCTTGTAACACAAATTTGATCTCGGAATCTCAAACAATCATTAACATCAACTCGAAATTTGGAATTAGAATCATACTGAGTTCATTTGGCTATCAATTCATTATCAACTTTTTGAGCTTCGCAAATCTGCTGAATAAACAATGGTCTCGCTTTTAATTTAGCTAAACTGAACCATCATCAGATAAATCTAACTGAGCATTCATTGCACGCAAGGCAAACCATCATCAGTGTCACTTTTTTCAACCTAACAGAAACGCAACTCAAGAGACTTATCCCCCAACTGTTTACCTCGAGTCGGTTCAACCCATGTCGGTTTAACCTAAAGTTTCACTAATAGACTTTCATCGTCGAAAAGGCTAAGTCGAGCAAACATCATTCTCAGACCTATCATAGCTCTACGGCTCAACACATCGGCCACCACATTAGTCTTGCTAGGATGGTACTCAATAGTACAATCATAATCCTTAAGCAGCTCAACCCATCTACACTGCCTAAGATTTAGCTCCCTCTAAGTGAGAAGATACTTGAGGCTTTTATGATCAGTGTAGATAACACACTTTTCACCGTACAGATAGTACCTCCAGATTTTCAGAGCAAAAACTACAGCAACCAATTCCAAATCATGCTTTGGATAGTTTACTTCATGAGGTCTGAGTTGACAAGATGCATACGCCACTTTACCCTCCTGTATCAACGCACAACCCAAACCGACATGTGATGCATCGCTGTAAACCATGATGTCTTTACCAGGCTCAGGCTGTATTAGAATAGGAGCCTGATCAGAACAGTCTTGAGCTTCTCAAAGCTCTCTTGTTGCGCATTAGTCCAGACAAAAGGAACTCCTTAACACAAAAGCTTAGTCAACGGAGCTACGATCAAGGAGAACCCTTTTACAAAGCGTCAATAGTAACCTGCCAACCCTAAAAAGCTGTGGATCTCAAACACATTCCTCAGCTATTTCTAATCCAACAAAGCCTCAATCTTACAAGGATCGACACGAATCCCCTTAGCAGAAACTATGTGTCCCAAAAAGGTCACTTCTCGAAGCCAGAACTCACACTTGCTGAACTTCGTGAATAGCTATTTCTCACGAAGAGTCTATAGTACCACTCTAAGATGCTCACTACGCTCGTCTTCAGTCTTAGAATGCACCAATATATCATCAATGAACACCACCACAAACTAATCCAGATAAGGCTGGAACATTCAGTTCATCAAGTCTATAAACGCCATCGGTGCATTGTCAACCCAAAGGGCCTAATTAGGAACTTGTAATGTCCATATCGAGTCCTAAAGGCCATCTTATGCACATCAGTCCCCTTAACCCTCAATTGATGATAACTTGAACGTAGATCAATCTTGGAAAACACAGAAGCCCCTCTGATCTGGTCGAATAAATAATCAATCCTCAGAAGTGGGTACTTATTCTTAATCGTTAGCTTGTTCAACTATCGGTAATCGATACACATCCTCATTGTCCCATCATTCTTTTTCACAAACAACATAGGTGCTCCTCACATAGACATACTGGGACTAATGAACCCACGATCTAACAGCTCTTGAATCTGAGCCTTAAGCTCTATAAGCTCCTACGGTGCCATTCGGTAGGGGGCGATAGACACCGAACCTATACCCGGTATAAGCTCAGTCCCAAATTCTACTTCTCAGCTTGGAGGCAAACCGGGTAGTTCCTCAAGAAAGACATCCGAAAAATCCCTCATAGTTTCGATGTCCTTTATAGAAGAATCCCTAGAATCAGAAATGCTCACATAGGCCAAAAATGCCTCACATCCCTTCCGAACCAACTTTCAGCCACCAACGCAGAAATCACATTAGTTAGATAATTTTGACGCTCCCCAATCACAACTACCTCGTAGTCCTCCTCGGTTCTCAATACGACCCTCTTAATCACGCAGTCTAGACTTACTTGATGCCTGACCAACCAGTCTATTCCCAAAATTAGGTCGAACTCCCCAAATGGAAGCTTCATCATATCAGTGAGAAATACTATCCCTTGGACCTTGGACCTCTAACAGAACATCTCTATACAACTTGCTAACTCAGATAGATTACCCTAAAGGACTCACAACAGTCACCCTACTAGAAGTATTCTGAACCAGAATCCCCCAAGTCTCAGACACAATGTTAGTTACATATGAATGCGTAGAACCTATGTCTATCAATGCAAGATATGGTACATCATAAATTAAAAGCGTACCCATAGTGGTGTCTAGAGCATCTCTGTCCTCACGCCGACGAGTAACGTAAACAAGAGAAGGCTGCCTCACCTCAGTATGTCCAACACCTCTGCCCAGTGCTCTCTATCCTCGGCCCATGTCGTTACCACCCCTAACCTGACCACGACCCCTAGGTGGCTGCTAAACTACCCTCGGCGGCTATGAGTACCAAAACCCAGAGCTTGCACCTGAGCGGCCCTTAGTAGACACTCTCAAAAGCGATGCTTAATAGACCTACATCATGCCTCAGTCGTCCTCCAACAATCACTCGGATGGCGTCTACCATATTGCTCACAAGGAAAAATCCCAATAGGTGTAGCAGGAGGCCCAACTCTAACTGGCCCATCAGATCTGGCCATTTTCTTAGGCCTCAGTGTAGAACTTGAGGGCTCCAAATCCCTCTTCTTCTTTTCTCTCTCTCAGTCTCGATTTTGGTACTCAACGCACTTAACTTCCTCGGTGATCTTCATCTTCTCAACCAGTACAGAGAACTCTCGCTCCCTCTGTGGAGTAATCAAGACCTTCAGATTATCCCTAAGGCCATTCTAAAAGCAGATACATCTCTTATATTCAGTCGCCACCATACCTCGAGCATAGCGGCTCAACCTTAGAAACTTGGCCTCATACTCGGCAACTGATCGGTCACCCTGCGTGAGGTTCAGAAACTCACGCCTCCTAGCATCGATATAGTTAGCTCCTACATACTTACCCTGAAATGTTATCTTAAAATACTCCTAAGTCAATCGTTCAGGCTGAATGCCCTTCTTCACTGTAAGCCACCACCGATAGGCCTCATCATGTAATAGAGAGACTGCACCCTTCAATTTCTGCTCAAGGGTACAGTCCAAATCATCCATTATCCTTTTTGTAGCCTCTATCCAATACTTAGCCACATTAGGGGTGACTCTAGCGACTCCCCTAAATAACTCAGCCCCATTGGACCAGAGTCGTTTCGTAACCGACCCTCGCTCCCCAGATCTAATATTTGGCCTAGTGACACTCTACAAAATCCTTAGCATAGCCTAGGATAATGAGTCGTCCCCAACTACGAGATCTTGAGATCCAGTCTCAATCACAGGTGAAATCAGCATCTCACTAGTATCCAAATTAGGCATGCTGCCAGATGTCGAGGACCCAGCTCGAGCCCCCCTACGGCCTCTACCTCGGCCCCTTGTACCCCGTCCGCGGATACTTTGTGCACTCATTGTAGATTTGTAGTTTATCTGTATTAATAGTTTTATGGATCAGTTACGGTTTTGATATTTATTAACAGATATTTTATGCAAAACAATATTAGAAGTTCAGAGCTTGTTATCGCGAATTGCAGTTTCTACCAGTTTTCTTACAGTCTCAGAGTACACTTACTAAAGTGTTTTCACAGTATACTACCTATAGTAGTTTTAGTACAATCTACAGAATCATAACAGTTTATCAGAGTATAGAATACTTAAAGGATCGACGCCGAAGACTCGGTGTACCATAAACTCAATCAAATCGATTAAAATCATTTGTAAATAAACTCTTTTAAAATCAAACTTTCTTTTTTTAAACCCAAAATCCACAACCGAGTTTTGTAACCTGACTCTGATACCACTAAATATAACACCCCAAACCTGGACTAGACGTTACAGCCGAATCTAATGATGTCACCTGGAATAGGATTTGAAGTCGAAGTAATCAAGTTAAAAATGATGCAGTTTAGTAGTTTTAATTTAACTTGGAAACAATACTTATTAATTGATTTACCCTCAAGCGTGTCTTTTTAGCAGAAGCTTTAATAACCATTCATTTAAAAAAAACCGTTTCTATTTAGTGATGAAACCTTAGTTTTATTTTGAAAACCGTATTTTGTTGTGTTTGAAGTTGTAAACCCATGAAAACATTTAAAATCCCAAATAAAAAACAATAGTCCATAAAGTCCAATTTACATAAAATACCCAAATAAGCAATAAAATCTACAAATTACGGAAACAGTCTAAAATTTACGTGTAGACACCGTTGAGTCCTCCGCTGCACTGACCTATCAAGTATGGGGATTTCCTGTATGGTTGAAATAGAAAAGAGTGAGTTTTCGCAAACTCAATATATAATCCCCATAAAAAACATGTATCAGAAATCAATCATATATAGTCTAGGGCTTGAGCCCATCATAGATTCAGTTTGGGCCTTGGCCCATACAGATACAGTCTCGGATATACATACAGTAACAAAAATTAGGATTCAACCCACTAGCCTCCATACCACCTCCGACCATCCCTACACACCATGTGGGGTTTAAAACACCCACCCATCTCTACACACCATGTAGGATTTAAAACACCCATCCATCCTTACACACCATGTTGTACCGAAACGCAGCACATAATCAGAAATATGCAACATACAAAAAAAAAGTCATGCTATTATGCAGTTAACAGTCTATACATACAGATCACTAATCATGATTAATATAGAAATCAGAGAGATAGTTCAGACATATAGGGGTCTAATTAGTGTTTACCCACCCTACAATAGGCCCACAGTCGACTTGGGTGACCCGTGCAACCTTAGAGAACTTTTCAGTGAAAACAGGCTCACACGCCCATGTGGCCAGTCCGTGTGGGCCCACAAGCCCGTGTGGCCCACAGGACCTAACTTGGCCTTAACAGTGTGGATCACATAGCCTGGCACATAAATACCACTTACCCGTGTGGCCCACATGACCAATTTCAGTCTAGCACGTGTACTGTATATGGTCGTGTCCTTCGCGCACAGTTGTGTCACCTTACACAGCCTACCAAATGAACAACCATACGTCCGTGTGGCGTCGACAGATTACTTTTTTGGCTTTTTCCCAAACCTAGTTTTCTGCATTTTGGGTACAGACCTATTGTTTTTATGCAAAAGTAACTCCAAGTAATCCCGCACTTATAATTGATCAATATACACTCGATTAATCACTTAAAGATTAAACTTAAACTGAACTCGAAATGTAAATGTCACCCCCTTTTAGCGATTAAACCTTACCCCAACACTTTGAATCGATTCGTTTATGAAACAGTACGTTGGGAGCCCCAATCCTTCCTATAAACTTCTACCAAAACTTAAGCAACACTTTTGAACGATGTTCATCAACATACCACTTACTACACGTGCGATTTACGATGTAAAGGGACAGAATGAGACGAACACAAAGATAAAAGAAAAGAATAAAGGAAGTAAAAGAAAAATCAAAAGAAAGGTTCAACAGAGGAGAAAAAGATGAACAAAACCGTTTAGAGAGAAAAAAAAAGAACTGAACTTTTGCCAAGAATGAATCCCAAATTAGAGTTTTAGATAACCACCCGTTACTCCCACTACATCTCAAATTCTCAGCATTTTACTACACTTCAAACTCCTGTATGGCACAAGTAGAAAAAATAAAGCTAATACTTAGACTCAAACACAAGACCTTCATCACACCAACATTCCACTTAACTACCAGACCAGTAGGCCCATTCTGATATAAACTTACCAACAATCACTTAAAAGCCTATTGACCAAAGATAGAGCTTTATTTAGAAAAAGACAAAATTTTTCCCAAGACAAGGCTTGAACTTAGGACCTCACACACACACCCAAAACATATAACCACTGAAGTAGATAGATTTTTGTGTTATAATTTAACAAAACATAACCAAAAATTTTAGGGTGTTACCTAAATTGGATGAGAAATATGGCTTAGAAAATAGCCTATTTTTATCCACACGGGTAGAGACACGGGCGTGTGTCTCATTCGTATGTGACACACGGTCAACTGACATGGCCGTGTCCCCTGTAGTTTTTAATGAAAGCAAGTTAGTGAGTTACGTAGGCTAGTCACACGGGCATCTGGTTGGCCGTGTGACCCAAGTCAGAGAGTTACACGTGGTCAAACACGATCTGGGACTCGACCATGTGATCTCATTTTGGATGTCCACATGGCCTGTGACACAGGCATGTCTTTTGGCCGTGTGAGACACACGGCCTGGCCACACGGGCGTATGTCTCCTATGCTTTAAAATTTTTATTGTTTCTCAAAATTTTCATAAGTTAAAGTTTAAGTCTCGAATTATTTTAAAAGCTTGATTTGGACCACGAGGGCTCATGTTAAGGACTGTATGAGTGAATTTGAATGGCTTTTGTATGGAATGAAAAATGAATATGAAAATGTATGTTGTTTAGTTGATAAGTTTGCTAATGCTCTGTAACCCTATTCCGGCAATGGATACGAGTTAAGGGTGTTACAAATATTCTTCAAACCATTCAAAAAAATTTTATATGAATTTTACGGGTATTCATAAATTCATAATATTCTTGAAGAATGATTTCTTTTTATCATTATAATTTTTAAAGTAATCTTCTCTTTTTTTTCTTATTTTTCTTGGAATAGAAATGTTTTCTACACCATTCCTTATTTATCTCAAAAGTTTTTTCTAAGACAAATATTTCTGAATTTTCTCTTTGTTATGCATTATTAGTCATTGATGAATATGTTGGTGACATATTAGGTGAATTTTGGGGACTCTCTTCTTGTTTGGCATAGATAGATTGAGCTATATTTGAGGAATTATCTATTCCTTGTAAATTGGTTCTAAATGTTGTTAGGATAGAAGAGATAGAGGCTCTAGCTGTCCTAAAATCTGCTGTTTATGTTTCTAGATTTGACTCTTCTTCTAAATTTAACCTCATAAAGTTGTGCTGGTACTTCTTATTTCGAAGGAATGTCTTGGAGGCATTCTTCATGGCTTGTTGGATATTAATTCAACTGTGCCATCTTGGTGTTGAGAAATTTCACTTAATGAAGTGTTTCTTATTGGAGTTGGTGCCACAAGGTCTGTAGAACCCTCAATTTTTCACCTATTGGAAGGTTTATTTGATGCCATTGTATTATTCTTAGTATTGTGGTATAAGATCTTGAAGTATCTATTTCTATTAAGAAGGTTTCTCCTTTTAGGCTTTGAAATAAAGCCTTGGTATTAACTACAGAATACATATCTTTGAAGTGGAGTCTGTAGACTAAAGTTAGTACTTTCGAACCATGAAGCATTTTGTAGTTATGGGTATGTATTTGGAGGGTCAAAGATTGTAAAATATTTTTGTCAGTTAAAGAAACCATAAAATTTGGATAACAGTTAAAATGTGTTGGGCCAGTACATAGGCTTGTTTCTATAGTTCCTAACAATGAGTCATTAAACATGATGTGTCTTTGGTCTCTTAAAACAATTAAAATTAAGGTATTTTTAGTGGTTTCAACAGTAAGAGGTTTGACACCAATTTGGACTGGTCCAAAATTGACATATTGGTATTTTTGTTCTTTGAGTTTATTAATACAACTTTATCTAATAATTAGATTGTTTCATATTCTTTTTAAATAGGTAAACTCTTTTCTTTTGTTTTTATAACGTAACTACAAAAAAAAAAATTTAGATTTTCAAAAGTTGTTTTCTTGTAAACTTGGCACTCTTGGAAGAGTCCAATTACCAAATCTTTGGGGAATATTTTCATAATGTTCTTCTTGTTCATTAATAGTGTTGTTTAAGGTTTGGTCGGACTCTTGGGATTGATTGGAAACAAAGCTTTTAGAAGAATTGGTTCTTCTAAGGAAAAGAAACATTTTTTGTTTTCTTATTTCCTACAAGGGGGTTCTACTATCAAGATTTATGGATTATTATAGTTGCTTATAGGGATACTTTGACCTTGACACGCCTAACCTATGGTTAACTGGACAATGTATCAATATTTAGCCAAATAATTATACATTAATGAAGACAGTTAAACCAGAACTCGAAAATATAGAAAACAAATTAAAAATTTTTAAAACTTAGAAATACCTACTTCTCCTTATCTCTGATACCAAAGATCAAAATTATAATGATAAAAAAGAAAGCATGCTTCAAGACTATTATGAATTTATTAATACCCATAAAATTCATATAAAATTCTTTGAATGGTTTGAAGAATATTATTCAAAATTTGTTAATACAATAAAATATATTACTAGATGGCAGACTAATAAAGGAGAAGTTAAATCTCAATATCCTCCTTTAAAAGAGGTTCAATATCTTTAGAAAAATTCTGGAATAAAAGCAAATCTTTTAAGAATCAGAGCTCCTGATGTAGGAGAACAAATCTCATCAAAAGATATTAAAATGATAGTAGAAAAAAATAACTATACAAATATCAGTCTTCATACAATAGGAAAACAATTGGATTATGTTGAGAATTTGGTAGAGAGTCAACTAATTAGGAAAGAACCAGTAAAAGAGGTAACAGAAAAAAGTTCTAAAGAACCTACACCTTATGAGATTCCAAAACTTTTCCAAAAAATCCCAAAATGATTTCTTAACAGAAATCCGAAATAGACTTGATGCTTTGGAAAGTTACAAATCTGAATTAATTGGACCTGATACTCGAATGCAAGCCTATCATTCAGCAAATACATTACACCAATCCTCCCAGTTTGACTCTGACTAGTCAGATGAATAACAAATTAAAAAGATGGCTTAGAAAGAACCCAAAAGATTATATTATCCAAAAACCACTGCACCTAATGTTAATATAGAAGAAAAACTCATTTTCCAGAATAAATACAATGCTAATACAATTTATGAATGGAATATAGACGAAATGGCTGAATACAATATTCTTAGTTTATTACAACAAATGAAAATGGTTTCAAATGTTTATAAAACCCAAAACCAAAATGGATTAATTAGTGATCATGCTATAGCCAATCTTTTAGCTGCTAGATTTACTGATTAATTAAAAGGATGGTGGGACCATGCACTCACTAAAACCCAACAAGAAGAGATCTTAAGAGCAATAAAAAAAGATGATCAAGGAAGAATTATTTTGGATGAACAAGAAAGAGAAATCCAAGGTACAATAGCAACTTTAATTTTCTCAATCTCTAAGTAATTTATAAGAGATCCTTCTCATTTTAAAAATAGAAATTAAGAATTATTATCAAATTTAAAATGCAAAAAATTAACCAATTTTAAATGGTATAAAGATGACTAGAGTTATGCAAAGATCTGATAACCAACAACCATTTTGGAAAGAAAAGTTTCTAACAGGACTTGCTACTTTACTAAGAGAAAAAATTAGAAATCAAATAAGAGAAAATTACAGAGGTATTATCCTATATGAAAAACTTACATATGGTGAACTAATTAGTTTCACCCAAAAAGAAGGATTAAAATTTGTCAAGATTTAAAATTACAAAAACAATTTAAGAAAGAAAGATATCAATGTAGAAAGTAATTAGGATCATTCTGCCGCCAATTTGACATTAGGAATAAACCTTCTTCTTCAGAAACATGTTGTCCTATAAAACCAAAAAAAAGGAGAAAGAACATCTCAGAATATTATAAAAAAACTCAAATATAGAAAATACAGAAAAGAAAAGAAACAACAAAAAACAGAAAACAAAATAGATAAAACAATAAAATGTTATAGATGTGGAAAACCAGGACACATCTCAAAATATTGCAAAATTAAAAGAAAAATTAAAAATTTAAATCTAGATGAAGAAATAGAACAAAAAATAAATTAGATTCTCTTAGAAACAACTTCTTCTAAAAATGATACATCTACTAAAACAGATGAATTACAAATAGATGAATTACATACAACATCCCAATCTTCTGATGATGAAAATGAACCCTCAATTAATATGTTACCCAAAGACCAAGAATTTGTGATTGAAGTTATTGATAAAATTCAAAACCCAGAACTTGAAAGAGAATACCTTTTGAAATTAAAATCCTCATTAAAAGATAAACAAAAAAAGAAATTATTTCTAGTCAATCACAAATGTATAATACACAAGATATAATATTTAATGAATATGAAAAAATAAAACCTAGACAAATTACAAATTCTGAATTATAGTTAGAAATAAAAAAATTAAATTAGAACTTTCTCAGCTTAAAATGAAACAACAAGAAATGAAAAAACAAATGCAAACCTTAAAACATGAAATCTTAGAAAAAAGTTTGTCAGACATTGAACCCGAACCTGAAGAAAATATACAAGAATATATGATGGTTCTAACTGAAGTATCTATCCAAAGATATTTAATAAAAATAAATATTGTCATAAAAAATAAATTTCAATTAGAAGCAATAGCCCTTTTTGATACAGGAGCATACTAAAACTGCATTAGAGAAGGGATAATTCCAACAAAATGTTATGACAAAACATCAGAATCTCTTAATGCTGCAAATGGTAAAAAACTAAAATTACTTACAAAATTCCCAACACAAAAATATGCAATAAAGATATAAAATACCAAACATGTTTTTTAATTGTAAAAGATATTACCCAAGACGTCATATTAGGAACCGCATTCATATCCTTACTTAAACCATATAAAGTAACAAATAATTCTATCTCCACCAAAGTTTTAAAAACTAAAGTAGAATTTCCTTTTGTAGAAAAACCAAAAATAAGAAATCTCAACTTATTAAAATCTTTATCCATCCAAAATGGGCAAATTAATAACTTAATTAATCATAAATAGAAACAAATCTCTTTTCTAAAAGAAAAAAATATGTTTTAAAAAAAATTGACTAAACAATTAGAAAAAAGAGAAGTACAAAAAATGATAAATTAGCTCAAAGAAGAAATAGGATCAACAATTTGTTCTAACATTCCTAATACTTTTTGGAATAGGAAAAAACACAAAGTAACATTACCATAGGAAAATAATTTTGATGAAAGACAAATACCCACAAAAGCAAGACCAATACAAATGAATAAAGAAATGGAAGAATTTTGTAAAGAAGAAATACAAGATCTTCTTAATAAAAATTTAATTAGGAAAAGCAGTTCTCCTTAGAGTTATTCAGTATTTTATGTAATAAAAAATGCAGAACTCGAAAGAGGAATGCCAAAATTAGTAATTAATTACAAACCTCTCAATCAAGCCTTAAAATGGATTAGGTACCCAATACCAAATAAGAAAGATTTGTTACAGAAAATTTGTACAATATGAATGGAATGTAATGCCTTTCAGATTAAAAAATGCTCTACAACGCCCCAAAATTTTTGTTTTTGTTTTTGTGAATTACTGACACAAATATTTGTCTGCTTCAGTGGTTAAGTGTTCTGGGTATGTGTGAGAGGTCCCAAGTTTAAGCCATGCCTTCGGAAAAATTTTGAAAACTTTCTAAGTAAAGCCTCACTCTTGTTCAGTAGGCTTTTATTTAGTTGTTGTAAGTAACATGTCAGAATAGGCCTGCTGGTTTGGTGGTTAAGTGGAGTGTTGATATGCTGGAGGTCTTGTGTTCGAATCTTTACGTGAGCGATGGTGATGTTTTTGCTCTCATTTTTGGCTAAGAGTTGTGCTGAACTGGGTTTCTATGTAGTTGGATGTTAGTGGGATTGGTGGAGAGATTTTGGGGAGTGAAATTAGGGATGTGCTAGTAGTAGGATTTCTTTTTCTCTCTGTTCCATAAATCCCTCCATCTTTTGGCTGTTTCTTCTTTTCTCTAGCCTACAGTCCTGATCGTTTTTTATTTTTTCTCTTTTCTTTTCGATTTCGTTGTTACTCACGAGTTTCTTCTCGTTGTTTTGGAATCTTGTCACTTTTCGATCGGTTAAGGTAAGTAAAGTAGCATATGTGCGGTTCGTTCTTAAGATGAAGGTTCTTTTTGCGATAGCACGTTGGTGTAATTGAGGAATTTGATTCTGAACCATGATTATTTTGGGTGTAGGTGAAGGAATATCTCACTAACGATATTGAATTGTGTGGATTGATTATTCTTATCGACGGTAAGATATGCGTGTTATTTCAAAATTATGTGTAGTATCGTAAATTGTTAGCTAATTGACACTGGGGAATATTGTTTCTTAGGTTTTGGCAAGCTCAGAAGGGCTTTCGTCGCAAAACAGTACCAGGTGTGTACCCGAAACATAGAAAATAGGGTTCGGCGAAAAGCCAAAAAACTGCACTGTCGATGCTACACGAGCATGTGGTCGCCCGTGTGGTAGGCTGTGTGCTAGAACATGGGCTTGTGATCGACGAGGCCAAGCCGTGCGCGTAAGACATGGCCGTGTGATGGCAGTAGGTTGTGTGCAACACACGAGCTAGACTGATTTGGGCTGTGTGGGCCACACGAGCGTGTAGGTCCACACAGGTAGTCCACAAGGGCGTGTGGGATTCTGGGCAACTGGACCGTGTGGGCCATACGGGCGTGTAGGCCCACACGGGCAAGCCACATGGGCGTTTGAGGCCCATTTTTCTGAAATGTTTCCTAAGGTTGCACGGGTCACCTGAGTCGACTGTAAACCTACTATAGGGTCGGTAGGCACTACTTAGACTCTTAAATGTGTGAACTGACTGTATGATTTATGTACTGAGCATGTTATTGTTATGCATGTATACTGATCTGAATATATGTACTGATAATCACGTAATTGCATGTCATTTATTGTACGTTTGCATTGCATTGGGTTAGGGTGATGAAATTTAGAGGAAGTGTACTGAAAGGCTTTAAGCCTATTGATTGGCAGCACCGCTGCAACATATATGTACTGAAATGCTTTTAAACCTATTGACTGGCAGCTTAGCTGCGTTATACTAATATGTGCCACATTCGATACAGCTAGGAGTGTAGGGCTGGGTGGGTGTTCTAAACCCCACAGGAAGTGTAGGGATGGATAGAGATGGTGTATTAGAGGCTGGTGGGTAGGACATTGTTTTCTGATCGCTGCATACATGACTATTACTGTGGTGGGCTAAGGCCCTGATGCATATTTGATACTGAAACTAAAATGGGCTAAGGCCAAATTGCTACTGAAACTGAAATGGGCTTAGGCCCAGACTGCTTTTGATTGTTTACTTTGTTTTCTCTGAGGATTACACACTAAGTTTACGTAAACACACCCATTTTGTTTAATGTGTACAGGTAATCCCCAAACTTAGATGGATTGGTGCGGCGGAGGACTCAGTGGTGACCACACGGTTATTGGACTATTTTTGTTATACTTATGGTTTTTAATTTAATTTGGTCCATTTTTATTGTAATTTGGGACTTTCGGACTTTTTCCTTAAATTGTGGATTTTTATTAGTTTTATGGATTTTATAACTGTTCAACTTAACAAACAAGAAAATTTTACTAAAATAAAGGGGTTTTTCTAAGATAATCGGATCTACTTATTACATCGATTTTCTTAAAACAAATAATTCCGAAAGCTTTCACTTTAGATTACGTTATCGCAAATCGACTTAACTGGTAGATAGTTTTTTAGAGATATTAAGAGTTAACTATAAATAGACAAATCAAAAATTTATTGACACGACAACTTAGTTTTCAAACACCCTATCATGTGACATCGCCAAATTCAGCCATAACGTCTAGGCCGAGTTTGGGGTGTTACATTTAGTGGTATCAGAGCTAGGTTGTAAAACTCGACTGTAGATTTGGGTTTTAAAATTTAGTTTTTAAAGAATTGAATTTCAAAAGATTTGAAATGATTTGACTGAGTATGTGGTACATCGAGTCTCCCACACCGATCCTGTAAGTATTCTAAAGCTATGATATGTTTAAACTGAAAATACTATAGATAGTATATTCTAAAACTACTATAGGTAGAATACTGTAAAAACACTTTAGTTAGTGCAAACTAAAAACTGTAGTAAGACTGATAGAGACTATGACATACGAAAACAAACTCTGAATTACTGAAATTGTTTACATAAAACATTTGCTAATAAATATTGAACTATAACTGATTCATAAAACTCGTAATATTGATAAATCTGAGTTAGGAATTGAGTACACGTGGTACCCGCAGACATGGTATTCGAGGCTGTGGTAGAGGCCATAGGGGGCTCGAGCTGAGTCTTCCTCTTCTCAGGGTAGTATACCAAATCTGGACACTAGTGAGACATCGGTGCCACCTACTACTGTGACTGGGTCTCATGATCGCATGGCTGGGGACGATGTACTGTCCCAGGCTATGTTAAAGATATTGGAGAGGGTCGCTAGGCCCAGTTCTGGATCTGGGGGCCAAATGTTGGTTACAGAATGACACCGGTCCAATGGAGCTGAGCTCTTTAGGGGTGTCACTAGAGTCACTCCTAATGTGGCCGAGTACTGGATGGAGGCCATGGAGAGGATTATGGATGATTTAGATTGCACCCCTGAACAGAAATTAAAGGGTGTAACTTTACTACTGCATGATGAGGCTTATCAGTGGTGGCTGACTGTTAAGGAGGGCATTCGACTCGAACGTTTGACTTGGGAGTTCTTTAAGACAGCCTTCTAGGGGAAAGATGTGGGAGCCAGTTATGTGGATGCTCGTAGGAGGGAGTTTCTGAGTCTTACACAGGGGGATCGATTAGTAGCTGAGTATGAGGCTGAGTTCCTGAGATTGAGCCTCTATGCGCGAGGTATGGTAACATTTAAGTACGAGAGGTGTGTCCGCTTCGAGGATGGCCTCAAAGATAACTTGAGGGTTCTGATAACTTTACAGAGGGAGTGAGATTTTTTTGCTCTAGTCGAGCAGGCGAAGATCACTAAGGAGGTTTAGCAGATTGAGTGCCAAAACTGAGATAGAGAGAGGTAAGAACAAGAGGGATTTGGAGCCCTCGAGTTCTGCACTAAGGCCTAAGAAGAAAGTCAGACCTGATGGGCCAATTAGAGCTGGGCCCCCTTTGCCTCTAAAGAACTGCGGCCTTGTGGAGTTTATGGTAGACGCCATCAGGGCGAGTGTTAGAGTTTATGCAAGCTTTGGGTACTAGTACTGCACAATCATAGAGGGTAGTTCAACAGCCACCGAGAGGCCATGGACAGGCTAAGGGTGGTAATGGTATACGTCGTGGACAGAGAGCACCGGGCCGAGGTACTGGTTAGACTGAGGCAAGGCAGCCTGCTCTTATTTATGCTACTCATCGCCGAGAGGATGGAGATGCTCCAAATGTCATTACGGGTATGTTCCTTATATATAATATACCTTATCTTGCATTGATAGACATAGGTTCCTCACATTCCTATGTAGCTAGTATTGTGTTTGGAAACTTGGGGATTTTGTTTGAGAAAACTTCTAGTGAGGTGACGATGCTGAGTCCATTGAGGCAATCTGTTTAGGTTAGCAAACTGTATAGAGATGTCCCGTTAGAGGTACAAGGGATGATATTTCTAACTAATCTAATAGAGCTTCTGTTTGGTGAGTTCGATTTGATTCTGGGGATGGAGTGGTTGGTCAAGCATTGTGTTAGCTAGGATTGTGCGACTAAGAGGGTGGTCTTGAGAACTGAGGAGGATGATGATGTAGTCGTGATTGGAGAACGTCGGAACTACCTATCTAATGTGAATTCTATACTGGTGGCTGAGAAACTGGTTCGTAAAGGATGTAAGGCATTCTTAGCCTATGTAAGTGTTTCTGTTTCTGGGACTCCACTGTTAAGGACATCAGAACTATAAGGGATTTTCTGGACATTTTTCTGAAGGAACTACCGGGTTTACCTCCAAATCATGAAGTGGAGTTTAGGATTGAGCTTCTACTTGGTACAGCTCCAGTGTCTATCACTCCCTATCGATTGGAACTAAAGGAGCTTACAGAGCTTAAGGCTAAGATTCAGGAGTTATTGGATCTTGGGTTCATCCGCCCTAATGTGTCTTCGTGAGGAGCACCGGTTTTATTTGTTAAAAAGAAGGATAGATCCATGAGGATGTGCATTGACTACTGACAACTTAATAAGTTGACCATTAAGAACAAGTACCCACTTCCGAGGATTGATGACTTGTTTGACCAGTTTTGAGGAGCCTCAGTATTCTCTAAGATTGATCTCTGATCTGGGTATCATCAGTTGATGGTTAAGGAGGCTGACGTACATAAGACGGCATTTAAGACTCGTTATGGTCACTACGAGTTCCTAGTGATGCCTTTTGGACTAACTAATGCATCAACAGCTTTTATGGATCTGAAGAACTGAGTGTTTCAACCCTATCTGGATCAGTTTGTGGTGGTTTTCATCGATGACATACTGGTTTATTCGAGGACTGAGGATGAGCACGATGAGTTCCTTAGAGTTGTTCTTCTGATCTTGAGGGAAAAGCAACTCTATGCTAAGTTCAACAAGTGCGAATTCTGGTTACGTGAGGTAACATTTCTGGGTCATGTGGTTTTTGCTAAGGTGATTTGAGTTGATCCTCGAAAGATTGAGGCTGTATTGGATTAGAAGCAGCCTAAGACTGTCTCTGAGATCTGCAGTTTTCTAAGATTGGTGGGTTATTATCGGTGATTTGTGAAAGGGTTCTCAATGATTGGAGCACCCTTAACTAAGCTACTACGTAAAGGTGTATCGTTTGACTGGACTAATGCGCAGCAAGAGAGCTTAAAGAAGCTCAAGTCTATACTAACTAAAGCACCTTTTCTGATATAGCTTGAACTTGGAAAGCAGTTCATGGTTTATAGTGATGCATCACATGTCAGTTTGGGATGTGTGTTGATGCAGAATGGTAAGGTGGTAGCATATGCGTCTCATCAGCTTAAGGCACACGAGGCAAACTATTCGACGCATGATTTGGAGTTGGCCACCGTGGTATTTGCTCTAAAAATCTAGAGACACTATCTGTATGGTGAGAAGTGTATCATCTACACTATCAACGTAGATGGATGGAGCTGCTTAAGGATTACAACTGTATTATTGAGTACCATCCTGGCAAGGCCAATGTGGTGGCCGATGCACTAAGCCATAGAGCTATGACTAATTTGAGGGCAATATTTGCCTGCCTTAGTTTAGTTGATGATGGTAGCTTATTAGTCGAGCTTCAAGTTAAACCGACTTGGATTGAGTAGATTAGGGGTAAGCAGTTGCAAGATGAGTCTTTGGGTCTTCGGTTCCAACGAATTGAGAGTGGTAGTATTACAGATTTTGGGTTGAACTCTGAGGGTGTGTTGTGTTTCTGTGGATGAATTTGTGATCCAAATGATACTGATTTGAGACAGTCTATATTGGGGGAGGCGCATAGTATCCCTTACGCTATGCAACCCGGTGGGAATAAAATGTACTGAGATCTTCGAGAACTGTACTGGTGGTCGAGATTGAAATAAGAGGTTATTGATTTTGTGGCGAGATGTCTGACATGCTAGCAAGTTAAAGCTAAACATCAGTTACCTTTGGGTTTGCTGCAGTCGGTTAAGATTTCGCTATGGAAATGGGAGCGAGTAACGATGGATTTTGTCAGTGGGCTGCCTATAACACACACTAAGAAAAGATTCAGTAAGGGTCATTGTAGTTCGATTGACCAAGTCTGCACTCTTCATCCTGGTTAGAACTGATTATTCACTGCAGAAGTTAGCGAAGCTTTACATTTCAAAGATAGTGAGACTACCAGTCTCGATCATTTCTGATAGGGATCCTCACCTCACGTCTTGGTTTTGGAAAAAGTTACGTGAGGCTCTGGGTTCAAGCTTAGACTTTAGTACTACATTTCATCCTCAGACCGATGGTCAATCTCAGAGGGTGATTCAGATACTGGAGGCTATGTACAGGAGCTGTGTTTTTTATTTTTGAGGCAGTTGGGAGGATTATCTACCGCTAGCAGAGTTTGCTTAAAATAACAGTTTCCAACCTAGCATTCAGATCGCACCTTATGAACGCCTGTATGGTCGTAAGTGTCGCACTCCCTTATGTTGGACTGAGTTGGGTGAACGACGTGTTCTAGGTCCTAAGTTTTTCTGAGATTGAGGAAAATGTTAGACTGATTCGAGATTGAGTATTCTGTTGGAGACTTCGTATTGCTAAAGGTCTCACCATGAAAAAAGGTTTTGAGGTTCGGTCGCAAGGGCAAGCTGAGCCCTACGTTTATTGGGCCTTACCGAATTCTGAAGCGAGTGGACCGATCACTTTTCAGTTGGATTTACCTCCAAAGCTAGACCGTGATGTGTTCCACATCTCGATGTTGAGGTGCTACTGCTCTAATCCTATTCATATTGTCCCTGTTGAGGAGATTAAGGTTAGGCTAGACTTGACCTTTGAGGAGGAGCCGGTTCAGATTCTGGATTGTGATGTTAAGGTTCTGCGAAAGAAGTCTATTCCACTGGTTGAGGTTCAGTGGCAAAATCATAGCACTGAGGAGGCCACGTGGGAGCCTGAGGATGTGATGTCTCAGCAATATCCTCATCTATTTTGAAGAAGTCTATTTTTGTTTTTGTTTTTGTAAATGAATGACACAAATATCTATTTGCTTCAGTGGCTAAGTGTTCTGGGTGTATGTGAGAGGTTACAAGTTCAAGCCATGCCTTTGGGAAAATTTTGAAATTTTTCTAAGTAAAGCCTCACTTTTGTCTAGTAGGCTTTTATATAATTGTCGTTAGTAAAATGTCAGAATGGGCCTGCTGGTCTGGTGGTTAAGTGGAGTGTTGATATGCTAGAGGTCTTGTATTTGAATCCTTGCATAGCGTAGTGATGTTTTTGCTCTAATTTTTGGCTAAGAGTTGTGCTAAACTGGGTTTCTGTGTAGTTGGATGTTAATAAGATTGGTGGAGAGATTTGGGGGAGTGAAATTAGGGATGTCCTAGTAGTAGGATTTTTTTCTCTCTGTTCCGAAAATCCCTCCATCTATTGCTGTTTCTTCTTTTCTCTAGCCTACGTCCTGATCGTTTTTTTCTCTTTTCTTTTCAATTTCGCCGTAACTCATGAATTTCTTGTCGTTGTTTTGGAATCTTGTTGCTACTTGTCGTCAATTCTAATTGTACGAACTTACCTCGTAATAGCTCGTAATTTCAATATCTACTCGTCTACCTTCTGTTTTCCCGGATCAAGTTCTAATCTTTGTTTATCATGATCTATATATTATCAAATTTAATACTTTCAGTAACCATTCAATTCAATTTAGTCCCTAATTCACATATATAGCAAATTACACATTTGCCCTCATACTTTTGACTATTTTACAATTTACTCCATTATATATAAAATGACAAATTACACATTTTTAACAACAAATTACCTTAGCCGAATTTCATATGGCTTCTGCTAAGCCCACATTCTCAATTATTTCACATTTCTAACCACAAAATTTCTATCTTTTTCAATTTAATCCCAAATACTCAATTTTGTCAAAAATCACTTTATAAAACTTGTATATCTACTAACAAGCATCAATAATTTATCAAGAAACATCAAAATATACATGCATTCAACAATGGCACATTTTAAAAACATAACCAATTTTAGAAATTCAGGTACGAACTAGCTATGCCGAGCTACAATGAGCTTAAAAAGATAGAAATCATTAAAAATCGAGTAAAAACCGTACTTTAATTGAAGATTAAAGCTTGGCCAAATGCAAGGTATAAAAATGGCTAGGTTTTTGTTTCATATTCGGTGAAGAAGAAGCATATATGACAAATTTTTGGCTTTTTATTTTAATAATAACATATAAAACATTTTACTAATTTAACCTTTATAAAACTAATTAAAAATCATGTAATATATGGACATAAATGTCTACTAACACAAACAATGGGATAATATACATTTAAGGACTTCCTATATTAATTCTAAAGCCAATTAAGCCATTTTACTAATAGAACTCATGTTTATTGCTTTACGCGATTTAGTCTTTTTTACCAACTTAACTATTCAAACGGTAAAATTCCTTTACGAAACTTTCATACGGTAATTCTATTATACTCTAAACATTAATAAAATAAGATGTCAGGAGATATCGCACTATCACAGTTACGTATATGGCATGTATAGCTAGACTCATATACACTACAGTAGTCCTAAAATCGACTAAACCGTAGCTCAAATACCAATAAAATGTAACACCCCTATCTCGTAACCGTCGCCAGAATAGGTAAGGGGCATTACCTGACTTGTAACACAGTTCAAAATTGTAAAATTTTAAACTTGTTATCAATCATCATCTCAATTCAATAATATCAATCATTCATAGTCATAGCGTGCTTAAAAAAAGACTTATAAAACTCTAAGTAAACAATATGGATCAAACTGATAACATTTGAAAGCTTACAGAAGACTTAGAAAATTTTTCATTTAAAACAGGGCACACGCCCTTGTGGTCAGGCCATGTGCCTCACACGGCTGTGCCTCGGACTATGCCTTAGCCTGTGTGTAATACTGACTTGATCACATGGTCACCAGACACGCCCGTGTGTCCATCCTGTGTATCATCCTGACTTGGCTACATGGTCACCAGACACGCCCATGTGTCTAGCCCGTGTACTATACTTCCCAAACTATTCTGGTTACAAGGGTCACACGGTTGACACACACGCCCGTTTCTCAAGCAGTGTGGCACCAAAATGGGCTTGGTTTAAGCCACATTTCCCACCTATAATTCTTGCACCTACAAGTGCCAAATTGCACCGATTTCATATATCAAATGAGCAACCAATTCAGCCAAAATAAACACAGTTATACCAACTCATAATCAACCAACTTTCATGCCAATTTGTATCATCAAAACATATACCAATATAGGCCAATTCACTACCTATTTCAACTTACCAGTTCCTCCACAATTGAAACCTAAAAACTTGACCACATTCACCATCATAAATACCATATACTATTCATCAACACAACCATATAAAGACATAACATATAGTGCTTTCATATTAAGCCAACCATGATCATTTCAAGTCATATCACATAGCTTGAATAAGTACCCAAACTTCATACCATATTTACTAGCATTAGTAACCATATAATTCAACTTATAACTAGCCTATACATGCTATAATTTACATCATATAGTGTGATAGAAATCTTCGACCTCGTTCGAAATCGAGCTAGCTTCCGAGATTTATAAAACACAGAAAAATGAACAGAGTAAGCTTTAAAAGCTTAGTAAGCCCATATAATATAGAATTAAACTTACCAAAGTGATAATAAGCATTTATGCAATGTATAACCAATTCATTTGCTCACAATGCCTATTCATATCATTCATTCAAAGGTTAGTAACTTAACACCATCATATACATCCATTTACAAGGATGAATTCAAACATATATCTCATGTCATATACTAATACTTGTATCATATCACATACCATCTTTTAGTTATAAACTTATATAAACTATGTAACATTTCATCTATACATATCATATACTTTATTTAACAAATCATCATATAATACATATACCCTTATACCATATAAATCATGTAAACCATGTAAATTCATGTAACATATACCATCTACTCGTATACTTCTTGAAACATATAATCTATGTAACTTGTAATTCATATGACATATAATCCATATACCTTCTGTCTCTTGTAACAAGTATTCATAATAGTTTTATGCCCGTTGAACCTTCGGAAACATCGAGGGATACTCGGGTGATACATACTAAGTGTATAATCAGTAATTCGTCAATTCATCATGTATGCTCTTTCGAGCCAGAATCAGTATGCTCCTCCTGAGCCGATAAACTGTAAGCTCAAACAAGCTAAACGGTAAGCTCCATAGAGCTGAAACAGTAAGCCCAAAGGTTGATCGGTAAGCCTGAAGGCTGAACGGTAAGCTCATATGAGCTGTGGTGAGTCCGCAACGAATGTAGGAGCTCCACCAAACGGTAACCCTGGTGACATGTCACTTGTATCCTATGACTTTCTACAGTTTAACGAGACTCGGTACTTAATCAAAGCATATAACCAATAGGCATTTTAATTCAATAATTCATTTATACATTATACAAATATTTGATTCAAGAATTAAAAATATACAATTCTAATTATACGAACTTTCCTCGTAATAGCTCGTAATTTTTATATCTACTCGTCTACATTCCTTTTCCCCTGATCAATTTCCGATATTTATTTATCTTAATCTTTATATTATCAAATTTAATACTTTCAATAACCATTCAATTCAATTTAGTCCCTAATTCACATATATGGAAAATTACACATTTGCCCCCATACTTTTGACTATTTTACAATTAATCCTTTATACACAAAATGACAAATTTCACATTTTCAAAAACAAATTACCTTAGCTGAATTTCATATGGCTTCTACTAAGCCCACATTCTCAATTATTTCACATTTCTAACCACAAAATTTTTATCTTTTTCAATTTAATCCCAAATACTCAATTTTGTCGAAAATCATTTTATAAAACTTGTATAACTACTAACAACCATTAATAATTTATCAAGAAACATCAAAATATACATGTATTCAACAATAGCATGTTTCAAAAACATAACCAATTTCAAAAATTGAGGTACGGGCTAGCTATACCGAGTTGCAACAAGCTCAAAAACATAGAAATCATTAAAAATCGAGTAAAAATCGTACCTTAATTGAGGATTAAAGCTTGGCCGAATGCAAGGTATAAAAATGGCTAGGTTTTTGTTTCATATCTGGTGAAGAGGAAGCATATATGACAAATTTTTGGCTTTTTATTTTAATAATAATAACATATAAAACATTTTACTAATTTAACCTTTATAAAACTAATTAAAAATCATGTAATATATGGACATAAATGTCCACTAACACAAACATTGGGATAATATCCATTTAAGGACTTCCTATATTAATTCTAAAGCCAATTAAGCCATTTTACTAATAGAACTCATGTTTATCGCTTTACGCAAGTTAGTCCTTTTTACCGAATTAACTATTCAAACGATAAAATTCATTCACAAAACTTTCATACAGTAATTCTATTATGCTTTAAACATTAATAAAATAATAAAAATAAAATTTGGATTCGTTTAAGTGGTCCCGAAACCACCTCTTTCGACTAGGGTCTAAACCGGGCTGTTACAACTCTCTCATCTTTAGGGATTTTCGTCCCTGAAAATCTTACCGGTAAATAGGTTGGGGTACTGTTTTCACTTAGCTTCCTCGGTTTCCCACGTAGCTTCCTCTATTCCATGTTTACACCAAAGAATTTTCACAAGTGCTATACGTTTATTTCTCAACTCTTTAATTCTCGAGCCAAAATTTGGATCGGTTCTTTATTGTACGATAAATCTGACTGTATTTCCACATCAATGGGAGAGATCACATGTAATGGATTCGATCCGTATCGATGTAGCATTGAAACAAGAAAAACATCATATATCTTTTCAAGCTTTGATGGTAATGATAGTCGATAAGCTTCAGGCCCTATTCTTTCAACAATTTCATATGGTCCGATGAATCGCAGACTTACTTTTCCTTTTCGGCCAAAATGAAGAATTTTCTTCCAGAGTGATACTTTCAAGAATACTAAGTCTCTGACCTGAAATTCTATTTCTTTACGTTTCAAATCTGCGTATGATTTCTGTCTATTAGAAGCTGCTTTTAAGCTGTCACAAATGACTTTAACTTTTTCTTTGGTTTCTCTGATCAATTCAACCCCGTGTATCTTTTTCTCACTCAATTCTATCCAGTATAACGGTGTTCGACATTTATGACCGTATAGAGCTTCATACAGAGCCATTTCCAAACTCATTTGAAAGCTGTTATTGTAAGCAAATTCAATCAGAGGTAAGTGTTTCTCCCAACTACCTTCAAATTCAATAATACAACAACGCACCATATCCTCTAATATCTGTATAACTCTTTCAGACTGCCTGTCAGTCTGAGGATGAAAAGCTGTACTGGAATTCAATTTCATTCCCAGAGCTTCTTGTAATTTCTTCCAAAATCTAGATGTGAATCTCGGGTCTCTATCAGATATAATGGACAATGGCACAACATGTAGTTGTACAATTTTAGACAAGTACAATTCAACTAGTCTATCCAGAGAATAGTTTGTACATATTGGTATGAAGTGAGCAAATTCTGTTAATCAATCTACAATAACCCAGATTGCATTTTTCTTTTCGGAGTCAGGGGCAATCCTAATAAGAAATCCATTGTAACTCTGTCCCATTTCCATTCCAGAATCATGACTGGTTGTGATAAACCTGATGGCACTTAATGTTTAGCTTTAACTTACTGACAGATCAAAATCTCGATACAAACTATGATATATCTCGTCATCCTAGACCACCAGTATAATTGCTTCAGATCATTATACATTTTAGTACTACCTGGATGAACAGAAAATCGACTACTATGTACTTCATTTAGAATCTTTCTAATGAGTTCGGTATCTTTCGGTATACAAATTCTATTTTAGAAGATTAAACAATCATCTATTCTAATATGAAATTCAGAATCAGAATTAGACTCACAGTAAAGTCGTTTAGCTTGTAACTCGTTGTCATTTTTTTGAGCCTCACAAATCTCGTGTAGAAATACCAGTTTAGCTTTTAACTCATCTAAAATAGGTCCGTCGCCACATAACATCATTTGTGTGTTCAAAGCCCGTAAAACAAATAGAGACTTTCGGCTCAAAACATCAGCTACAGCTACAATATTAGCCTTTCTTGAATGATAATCAATCACAAATTCATATTCTTTTAGTAACTCAAGCCATCTCCATTGACGCAGATTCAAATGTCTTTGTGACATTAAATATTTCAAGCTTTTATGATTTGTGAATATTTGACATTTTTCACCATATAGATAGTGACGCCAAATCTTTAATGCAAAGACTATAGCGGCTAATTCAAGATTATGTGTCGGGTAATTCTTCTTCTGTGGTTTCAACTGTCGAGAAGCATAAGTTATAACCTTTCCATCTTGCATCAATACACAACCCAGTCCATTTAACGACGCATCACTGTAAATCACAAACTCTTTACCTGATTCAGGTTGAACTAAAACTAGTGCCTCTGTTAACAATGCTTTCAACTGTTCGAAGCTCTGCTGCCACTTCTTGGTCTACTCAAACTTCACATCTTTTTGAAGTAATCGAGTTAACGGTACTGTAATCATCGAGAATCCTTTCACAAATCTTCGTGTAATATCCTGCTAATCCTAGGAAACTTCTAATCTCAGATACATGTTTCTGTGGTTTCCTATCTAATATTGTAGATATTTTGCTCGGATCAACTCTAATGCCTTCTGCTGAAACAATATGGCCCAAAAATCTAACTTCCCGAAGCTAGAATTCACATTTACTAATTTAGCATATAACTACTTATCTCTCAAAGTCTGTAACACGATCCTCAAATGTTCGGTATGCTCCATCTCATCACGAGAATAGATCAGAATGTCGTCAATGAACACGATAACAAATCTATCTAAATACGGCTTGAATATACGATTCATCAGGACAATAAATACTGCAGGGGCGTTAGTCAAACCAAAAGGCATAACTAAGAATTCATAGTGACCGTAACGTGTTCTGAAAGAAGTTTTCAGTATATCAGAATCTTTAACCCACAACTGATAGTAGCCTGATCTTAGATTGATATTTGAAAATACTGTAGCCCCTTTCAACTGATCAAACAAATCATCGGTTCGCGGTAGAGGATATGATATGCGTAATATGAAGTAATAAAATTTATAAACTATGATCGTACCCAAAACTAACTATTATCACGATTTAAGGCAAGCGCACCTATCGAACAGTAGTATAGCTTAATGGCAAGACCGAGATATCGTACCAAAGGGAACCAAAAGTACTGTACTAACTTTCTTTCTATTATTTAACCTAAGAATAAAAGGGGATTTTATGAAACTAAACTAATTCTAAAACTAAACTATGAATGCACAAAAAGTGAATTGGGGAAAAACTTTTAGGGAAAATTGATTGATTTGGACAATACTCAAGGGAGAATTCACCTAGACTTCACTTGTTATCAATTCTTGAGCTAGGCGATTTATTCACTTGACTTGATCCGTAGAAATCCCTGATTTATGTTAATACCTCCGTCGAGGATAAGAACAACTAATCCTAGGTTAATTAATTGAAATCTCTTTCTAGTTAAAACCCCTAGTCTTGCATTAACTCGATCTATGGATCCCCTTATTAGGTTTTACCCTAATGCCGCAGATTTATGTCGCCCTATGTCTAGGGTTGCATGCAACTCCACTTAATTATGCTAGATCTACTCTTAAACAAGGACTTTTGCTCCTCTGAATAAGCACATCAATACTTGAATTAATACCTAGGATTATTAAAATAAGAATTAAGAACACATAATTAAGAACAATTCAAGTATTTATCATATAACTCAAGATAAAATAATAACAAGATCTGTCTTAGGTTTCATCCCCCTCAAGTATTTGGGGGATTTAGTTCATAATTAATAAAGAAAACATCTCAGAAGAATAATGATAACAAAACATAAATAACCCGAAACCCCTATAGGAATTTGAAGGGAGATCTTTAGTCTTGAAGGAGAATTCAGCTTCTGAGATGGATCAATCGACTTCCCTTCGAGTAATTCCCTGCCTTTAACTCCCCGTCTTGGCGGGAAAATCCTGTCTCCTTTGAAGTTACCTCCTAGGGTCTTTATATAGAGTTTAGAATGGCTTTCTTAGCCCCTAAGCAACCTTTTCCGAGTGAAATTAAACTTCCTCACGACAGGGACACGCTCGTGTGCCACGCCCGTGTGGATCAAAACCCAGGCCGTGCTCGGGCCTGTTAAGGTGGCACTGCGTATGGTCTGGCCGTGTGAGTCAAAGTTGGGCTGTGTTTATGCTTAAAGTGGCACGGCCATGTGACACGACCATATGGTGAATCTCCGGGCCGTGTTGATTATTGAATTGGGCCTAATTTGCCCCTTTTTGGCCCGTTTCTTGCTCTTTCCTCTTTCTTAAGCTTACCTGGGCATAAAACATGAAATAGAAGGATTAAGAGCACCAATTTCCACAAATTTAATGATAATTCATCCATAAATTAGGCTAAGCATGAGGTAAAAACATGTATAATTTATCGTTTATCAAATACCCCCACACTTAAGCCTTTGCTTGTCCTCAAGCAAAATTTCAACCCACAGTTAAGAATCATTCTTTTTAACTTACAATCCTTATCAATAATGTTTCAAACTAATCCACAAGTAATCATACAATGAAAATTCAATCAGAAGAACATTAAGTTTCAAACATTCTAAGTTGAGAATTTTATCATAGAAACATAAGCTTCTTCCCTTCTCTTAAGTAATCACCTTTCAATCAAAATCAACAAGATTTGACATCCTCACTAAAGATTCACTCTATCCACTCAAAGTGTTTAGGGTTCAAGAATTAAGCACTCTTTAGTCAACCTGAAAAGTTATTACCATAGGCTTGCAAGAAAATCAAATCTCTACCACTATAGATTGATATGACACATTGATCAAAAGGTTTTTCAATGGTTGTAATGGGGCTTTGGTTAGGGGTGTTGTCATAAGCTAAAAGAGAAGGTTAAAATTGAGATTGAATTGAAAGATCATCTAACTAGAAAAATCTCTATCACTTGAACATATATCTAGAGCTTAAGTCTTCTGATGACATCGTTCCGGATTCGGTAGCTTATAATAGAAATATGCAAAAAAATATTAAACTATAACTAAAATATGAATTACAACTGAATTAATTATATAAACACCTTTTTGTTTTATTTTTTTGTGTTTTTTTTGTTCTTTTTTTAGAACAAATCAAATACAATACTTTGAATGTTTATAAACTGAACAAGAGAACAAAGCTAGATAATAATTTCAACTCAAATCTTGATAAAAATAGGGATCAAAATAATTGAATGGAATTCAACAAAAAATAGGTTATAGGTTAATATTAGAGGTAAGTCAAAGAATAGGTTGTTAGACTCAATGGGGTTCACTAGGGGTCAATTTATAGAGGTACGCTTTTATGGAGTAAGTGGGTTAAATCCTATGTGCCTTTATCATCTCAGTGTACCAAATCCATGATGTGGTCTCGACATGTATAATCAAAGCAAGTTCTAGAATAACAACTCAATATTGACTCACTCAAAGCAACAATAAAAGTGAGCATGAAAGGATGTATGCTCAAAGGGCTCAAGAATCTCACCAGAATTATGGCTTTTGATGTCAATCCTGCGAATTTCAAATCTCAAGATAATACTTAAAATTAGGGAAAATAACCTAGAAAAAAATTTTAAATTCTCAAAAATTTCAACTTATCATGCTTGATTCCTTAATGTCTTAAAGTTTGAATAATCAAAGCATAAATACCTATGTCTTAATTCTCAACATATCAATAAAAATCATAAATCAATTAGAATTCATTTCTAATAGGAGATTGAGATTAATGCAGAGAATTAGAAATTTGAGAGCAATTTTCAGGGATTTCAAAGATAATATAAAGAATGAAAGTGAGTTCCCCCCCACACTTAAGATGTACATTGCCTTCAATGTACAAAGATAAAATTAATAGCAATAGAAGCACAAGATCATAAGTTAGGGAGAGAAGTAAAACTCCTTGAATATTGGATGGAACCCTTGAATTGTGAAAGCTGTCTTGGAGGAAGGAATACTTGAAGTTCATGATTTTGGGTAACTGGAGAAATTAATCATAACTGTGTAAAGTTCAAGTATTACTCGATAGGAATTTAATTGTAAAATAAAAAGAACAAAAGAAATAAAAAGTAAAGAAAATGAAAATTAAAAATAAAAATTAAGTAACAGTGATTTGGCCCTATGGCCCTGTAAGGGATCACACGCCTGTGTCTGAATTGGCAGGTTCGACTACGGTCTTAGGGCACGGGGGTGTCGCATGCCCGTGTTGTATTAACAGGTTTAGCCATGGCCACATCACACGGCCATGGTAAGTTATCGAAGCCCATGTGTTAGGGACATCTTACTCTGCTCATATACGGCCATATCGCACGGCCGTGTCTTTTCTTGCGGTGTCTACACGGCCTAAGGCACGCCCGTTGGCATGGCTGTGTGGCTCGAAAAACCTACATTCAAAGGGTTAGTTGATGTATTAAAGAGCCTAAATAAAATAATTTATTAAGTCAGTGCTCGGGTTGCCTCCTGAGAAGCGCTTATTTATAGTCTAAGCTCAACTTTGCTCGAGCTTGTACGTTCACGGTGGTTTGAAGAGTTGGAACTCTTTTAACCTGTTTTCAGTTTCATTGTCAAAATAAAGTTTGAGTCGGGTTTGATTTACCTTGAAAGTGCCAAGTGACTCATGATTTATCTTAACTGTACCATAGGGAAATATTTTCATTACCGTGAAGTAGGGTATGTCACTTATATGTTCTTTTGAATTCAAGATTTCAGGATCGTCTTCCCCTAATATTACCTTATCTCCTACCTTGATTTGATTCGTTTTCACCTGGGGGTCGTCTTGGTGATGCTCTGGGTTGGTATAGCATATTTTGGGCTTTTCATGGTAGTTTAGCCATTCATCTAGTTCCTCGATCTGAAGCATTCGCTTTTTAGGTGCATCGCCCTTGGATGGACTTGTCTGTGATTGGGTTGCCTTTATGTGGAGTGTGTCCTGCACAGAAGGTTGGGTGGTGAGTTCAGTGTTTTTACAAGGACTCGTGACTATATTATTATCAACAGTCTTAATCAAGTTTCGAGCTTGTAAAGTAACTTTGTCATCACCTACACGTAGTGTAAGTTCACCTGTTCCTAAATCAATTATTGTTCTGGCAGTTGCTAAAAAGGGTCGCCCTAGAATTAAGGGTACATTGCTATCCTCATCGATGTCTAAAACAATAAAATCATCTGGGAATATAAATTTATCAATTTTGACAAGCACATCTTCAATTATTCCCTTTGGAAATCTAATGGTCTTATCAGCTAATTGGATGCTCATCTTAGTTTGTTTAGGTTTTCCAAGACCTAGTTGTTTAAATAGTTTATAATGCATGACATTAATACTAGCCCCTGAATCAGTTAAAGCATTTTTTACATCTAAGCTACCAAATAAACAAGGAATTGTAAAACTCCATGGATCCTTCAGTTTGTTGGGCAGCTTATTCTGTAGAATAGCTGAGCATACTGCATTCAGCTCCACATGAGATTTCTCATCTAGCTTCCGCTTGTTTGTCAAGAGCTCTCTGAAAAACTTAACAGTATTTGGCATCCGCGACAGAGCTTCAATAAATGGTTAGTTGATATGTAATTTCTTTAAGAGTTTAAGAAACTTACCGAATTGCTCATCTGTGCGGTCTTTCTTTAACGCATTTGGGTATGGGATACGAGGGTTTTACTCTTTGATAGTTACTTCTTTGGAACTTACCTCACCCTTACCTTTATTTACCACAGTCTCCTTGCATGGCTCTAGGTTGGTTTTGGTTAACCCTTTCTCATCTATTGTATCCACTGAATTGAGTTGCTCTTTAGGGTTAATCTCAGTGTTGCTTGGTAACCCACCTTGCGGTCTTTCAGAAATTAACTTGGCGAGTTGGCCTATTTGTGTTTCGAGTCCTTGAATGGATGCTTCCTGGTTCTTCAGTGCCGTTTTGGGGTTTTGGAAACGGGTTTCTGACACGGCAATAAATTTTGTGAGCATCTCTTCAAGGTTCGGCTTTTTCTCTTGTTGGAATAGTGGCTGTTGAAATCCCGGAGGAGGTGGTTGTCTTTGATTTCCTTGTCCTCCCCATGAAAAATTAGGGTGGTTCCGCCAACCTACATTGTAAGTATTACTGTAAGGGTTATTTTGAGGTCTAGAATTGTTACCCATATAGTTGGCTTGCTCAGTTTCCATGCTATGTCCATAGGAGGAGTAATCTGGCTTATACATGTTTCCCTGAGTTACGACACACTGCATCACTGGGTGTGCCTCCGTAGAACCAAAAAAATTATCAATCTTTTTATTTAAAAGTTCTACCTGATTAGAAAGCATAGTGACAGCATCAATATTAAAAACTCCTGCAGCTTTTATTGGTTTTGTCCTCATGTCTTGCCACTGATAGTTATTCAGTGACATCTCTTCTATAAACTCATAGGCTGCTTCGGGTGTTTTATTTTTGATTGTTCCTCCGACGACTACATCAATCATTTGCCTTGTTGAAGGATTCAAACCGTTGTGAAAGGTTTGAACTTGTAACAAGAAAGGTAACCCATGGTGAGGGCACCCTCTCAAAAGATCTTTGTATCTCTTCCAAGCATCATAAAGCGTCTCTAAATCCATCTGCACAAAAGAAGAGATATCATTTTGTAATTTAGCTATTTTAGCTGGTGGAAAATATTTAAGTAAAACTTTCTCGGTCATTTGTTCCCATGTAGTGATTGAGCCTCGTGGTAGAGAATTTAACCATTGTTTAGCTTTATTCCTTAGGGAAAAAGGAAATAGTCGGAGGCGAATGGCATCATCAGAAACACCATTGATTTTAAAAGTATCACACAATTCCAAAAAATTGGCTAAATATGAGTTGGGATCCTCATCCTGTAAACCACCAAATTGCACAAATTGCTGAATCATCTGAATAGTGTTAGGCTTAGTTCAAAATTATTTGCAGCAATAGTAGGTCTAATAATACTAGATTGAGTACCAACCAAATTCAGTTTAGCATAATCATACATAGTGTGAGGAGCATTATCTTGGTTCACTGGTTGCGCGGCTATCGTGGGAGGTGGTTGATTATCTTGATTTGCTTTCATCTCTTCAATAGGTTCAGGTTCTTATTCTTGGTCTTGCTCGGGATAATGTAAACTCCATCTGATCTCTCTATGAGTTCTGCGAACTATCGTTTCCAAGTCTTCCTCGAATAGCAGTGGTCCTCCTAGGTTTCTTCTAGTCATAAACTAGAGATACTTAGAAAGGAAAAAGCAAAGAGAATTAAAATAAATAAAAATGAAAATAAAAGCTAAAAATAAATAAAAATAGTAATGGCTAAAGAAATAGAAATCGAGTGTTCTTAATATTTTAGTTCCCCGGCAACGGCGCCAAAAACTTGATATGCGTGATATGAAGTAATAAAATTTATAAACTATGATCGTACCCAAAACTAACTATTATCACGATTTAAGGCAAGCGCACCTATCGAACAGTAGTATAGCTTAGTGGCAAGACCGAGATATCGTACCCAAGGGAACCAAAGGTACTAGTACTAACTTTCTTTCTTTTATTTAACCTAAGAATAAAAGGGGATTTTATGAAACTAAACTAATTCTAAAACTAAACTATGAATGCACAAAAAGTGAATTGGGGAAAAACTCTTAGGGAAAACTGATTGATTTGGACAATACTCAAGGGAGAATCCACCTAGACTTCACTTGTTATTAATTCTTGAGCTGGATGATTTATTCACTTGACTTGATCCATAAAAATCCTTGATTTATGTTAATACCTCCGTTGAGGATAAGAACAACTAATCCTAGGTTGATTAACTGAAATCTCTTTCCAGTTAAAACCCCTAGTCTTGCATTAACTCGATCTATGGATCCCCTTATTAGGTTTGACCCTAATGCCGCAGATTTATGTCGCCTTATGTCTAGGGTTGCATGCAACTCCGCTTAATTATGCTAGATCTACTCTTAAACAGGGACTTTTGCTCTTCTGAATAAGCACATCAATACTTGAATTAATACCTAGGATTATTAAAACAAGAATTAAGAACACATAATTAAGAACAATTCAAGTATTTATCATATAACTCAAGATAAAATAATAACAAGATCTGTCTTAGGTTTCATCCCCCTCAAGTATTTAGGGGATTTAGTTCATAATTAATAAAGAAAACATCTTAGAAGAATAATGATAACAAAACATAATGAACCAGAAAACCCCTGTAGGAATTTGAAGGGAGATCTTTAGTCTTGAAGGAGAATTCAGCTTCTAAGATGGATCAATCAGCTTCCCTTCGAGTAATTCCATGCCTTTAACTCCCCGTCTTGGCGGGAAAATCCTGTCTCCTTTAAAGTTGCCTCCTACGGTCTTTATATAGAGTTTAGAATAGCTTTTTTAGCCCCTAAGCAACCTTTTTCGAGTGAAATTGAACTTCCTCACGATAGGGACACGCCCGTGTGCCACGCCAGTGTGGATCGAAGCCCAGGCCGTGCTTGGGCCTGTTAAGGTGGCACGGCCGTGTGGTCTAGCCGTGTGAGTCGGGGTTGGGCCGTGTTTATGCTCAAAGTGGCACGACCGTGAAGTGAATCTCCGGGCCGTGTTGATTACTGAATTGGGCCTAATTTGCCCGTTTTTGGCCCGTTTCTTGCTCTTTTCTCTTCCTTAAGCTTACCTGGGCATAAAACATGAAATAGAAGGATTAAGAGCACCAATTTCCACAAATTCAATGATAATTCATCCATAAATTAGGCTAAGCATAAGGTAAAAACATGTATAATTTATCGTTTATCAGGATACTTATTCTTTACAGTCACTTTATTCAATTGCCGGTAATCGATACACATTCTCATTGACCCATCTTTCTTTTTCACGAATAATACCGGAGCACCCCAAGGTGAAAACCTCGATCGTGTAAATCCTCTATCAGTTAGTTCTTGCAACTGTGCTTTTAACTCTTTCAATTCAGTCAGTGCCACTATGTATGGAGCTATTGATATCGGTGTAGTACCCAGTAACAACTCAATGCCGAATTCAACCTCTCTGATTGGTGGTAAACCCGGTAATTCTTCTGGAATAACACCTGAAAATTCACAGACAACCGGTACAAATTTGATTTTTGATTTCGACGCCTTAGTATCCAGTACATATGCTAAGTAAGCCTCACAACCCTTTTTCACACATTTCTGAGTTCACATAGCAGATATCACAATCGGTAATTAATTCGAATCATTAGATTCAATTTGAAAAATTTCACCATTTTGACATTTCAACTCTATACTATTTCGTCTGCAATTAACAATCGCCTCATGCATATTCAGCCAATCCATACCCAAAATCACATCAAACTCGTTAAATGGTAAGAGCATCAAGTCAGCCAGAAAACAGTATCCCTGGATCATCAATGGACATTTCTTACAGATTTTATCAACTAATACTAACTTGCCTAACGGATTCAATACTTTAACTACAAATTTTGTAGACTCTACATGTAAACTCATTTTAAACACTAGTTCCATACATATATACAAATGAGTTGATCCAGGATCTACCAACGCAACTATATCAGTGTTAAAAAGAGAAAAAGTACCTGTAATAACATCAAGCGACGAGGCTTCCTCGCGTGCGCGTATAGCATTGGCTCGAGCAGGTGTGCATGTCTCAGATCTAACATTTGAATCTCATGTAGCACTGCGGTTTCAACTTTGATTCCTAGTATTCTAGGGTGGTCTACCTCTAGCACCAGTATTGGTCACTTTTACGGATTACTCTCTATCAGCAGTAGATCTCTTAGGACAGTCTCATAGGAAATGATCTAATGATTCGCATTTGAAACATGCTCCACTTTGCACTCAGCACTCACCATAGTGGTTTTGGTTACAATGTTTGCAATCAGGTCCTTATTTTCTCATGCTGCCCATACTGGCAAAGGACGTCGTTTGAGGCTTCGGATTGAACGATCTTGCATCTCTATCTCTGATCGTTATACCTGCAGAAGCAGTGGAACGGGGATAAAAGTCTTTAGTTTTCTTCGATCTGGACTGATGTGACTTACTCGCAAATCTCTTTCTAGACTCTCTTGTTTCAAAATCAGCTTTTCATTTTTCTTTAGCAAGTTCCTTAGCATTACAAGCCCTATCATCCAGAACTACAAACTCTTTCAGCTCAAGAATTCTGACTAACAATCAGATATCTTCATTTAACCCATCTTCAAACCTTTTACACATAATAGCTTCGGTAGAAACATATTCACGAGCATATTTACTGAGTCATACAAATTCCCTTTCATATTCAGTTATAGTCATTCGACCCTATTTCAGATCAAGGAATTCATTTCTTTTCTGATCAACAAACCGTTGACTAATGTATTTCTTTCGAAATTTAACTTGAAAGAAGTCCCATGTAACTCTTTCACATGGAACAACTGATATTAGGGTATTCCACCATTGATACACTGCATCTCGTTACAATGAGATAGCACATTTCAAACATTCTTCTGGTGTAGAGGCTAATTCATCAAAAACCCTAATCGTATTTTTAAGCCAGAATTCGACCCTTTCAGCATTATCACTAGCTGTAGCTCGAAATTCTTCGGCCCCATATTTACGTTTTTATAAATAGGGGGTCTATTCAATCTCAAAGGATCTGTACCTCATATAATTTTAGGGTTTGGTTGGGGAACCGGAAGGGGTGGAGGTTGTTGAGCAACCGGGTTTTCTCGTACAAACTCACAAAACCATTCAGACATCATTTGGAAGAGAGCTTGTTTAACTTCTCCCCGACTACCCGTAGTAAGGCTCGATTCGGTAGGCGTAGTCCCTTAAGCGGGAGCTGGCGCATTACTTTCAACAACGTCGGCTATTACTTGATTTGGATCCATTTACTATATAAAACATAATTCAGAAGATGTCAGGAGATATCGCACTATCACAGTTATTTATATGGCATGTATAGCTAGACTCGTATACACTACGGTAGTCCTAGAATCGACTAAACTGTAGCTTTGATACCAATAAAATGTAACACCCCTATCTCGTAACCGTAGCCAGAATAGGTAAGGGGCATTACCTGACTTGTAACACAGTTCAAAATAGTAAAATTTTAAAATTTTATCAATCATCATCTCAATTCAATAATATCAATCATTCATAGTGTGCTTAAAAACAGACATATAAAACTCTAAGTATACAATAGGGATCAAACCGATAACATTTGAAAGCTTATAGAAGACTTAGAAAATTTTCATTTAAAACAGGGCACACGCCCGTGTGGTCAGGGCATGTGCCTCACACAGCCGTGCCTCGAACTATGCCTTAGCCAGTGTGTAATACTGACTTGATCACACGGTCACCAGACACCCTCGTGTGTCCAGCTTGTGTATCATCTTGACTTGGCCACATGGTCACCAGACACGCCCGTGTGTCTAGCCCGTGTACTATACTGCCTCAATTATTTAGGTTACTAGGGTCACACGGTTGAGACACACGTCCGTGTGCTCAGGCCGTGTGGCACTAAAAATAGGTTTGGTTTAAGCCACGTTTCCCACCCATAATTCTTGCACTTACAAGAACCAAATTGCACCAATTTCATATATCAAAAGAGCAACCAATTCAGCCAAAATAAACACATTTATACCAACTCATAATCAACCAACTTTCATGCCAATTTGTATCATCAAAACATAAACCAATATGGGCGAATTCACTACCTATTTCAACTTACCAATTCCTCCACAATTGAAACCTAACAACTTAACCACATTCACCATCATAAATACCATATACTATTCATCAACACAACCATATAAAGACATAACATATAGTGCTTTCATATTAAGCCAACCATAACCATTTCAAGCCATATCACATAGCTTGAATAAGTACCCAAACTTCATACCATATTTACTAGCATTAGTGACCATATAATTCAACTTATAACTAACCTATACATGTCATAATTTACATCATTTACAAGTTCCAAAGGTACCAAAAGTTTGCTTGGATAGTACGATAGAAATCTCTAACCTCGTCCCAAATCGAGCTAGCTTCCGAGATTTATAAAACACAGAAAAATGAACAGAGTAAGCTTTAAAAGCTTAATAAGCCCATATAATATAGAATTAAACTTACCAAAGTGATAATAAGCATTTATGCAATGTATAACCAATTCATTTACTCACAATGCCTATTCATATCATTCATTCAAAGGTTAGTAACTTAACACCATCATATATATCCATTTACAATGATGAATTCAAACATATATCTCATGTCATATACTAGTACTTGTATCATATCACATACCATATTTCATTTATAAACTCATATAAACTATGTAACTTTATCTATACATATCATATACGGCCACGTGATGGCCAGGTAGGCCGTGTGTGACACACGAGCTAGACTAAATTGGGACGTGTGGGTCACATGGGCATGTGAGTCCATACAAGTAGTCCATGCAGGCGTATGGGATTGTGGGCTAGGCCTTGTGATCCATACAGCCAAGGCCAAATTTGGCCGTGTGGGCTACACAGGCAGGCCACATGGGCGTGTGAGCCTATTTAACTGAAATGCTTTCTAAGGTTGCACAGGTTGTCCAAGTCTACTGTGAACCTACTGTAGGGTCAGTAAGCACTACTTAGACCCTTAAATGTGTGAACTAAATGTATGATATATGTACTGAGCATAATGATTATATGCATGTATATTGAACTGTATGTGTAACTGATAACCCTGTGATAGCATGTCATTTATTGTATGTTTGTATTGCATTGGGTTGGGATGATGATATTTAGAGGAAATGTACTGAAAGGCTTTAAACCTATTGACTGGTAGCTCCACTGCAATATATATACTGAAAGGCTCTTTTAAGCTTATTGACTAGTAACTCAGCTGCATTATACTGATATGTGCCGTGTTCGGTACAGCTTGAAGTGTAGGGCTGGGTGAGTGTTTTAAACCCCACAGGAAGTGCAGGGATGGACGGAGATAGTGTATTAGAGGCTGGTGGGTAGGATTCTGTTTTCTATTCACTGCATGCATAATTGTTACTGTGATGGGCTAAGGCTCTAATGCATATCTGATACTGAAACTGAAAGGGGCTAAGGCCCAACTGCTATTGAAATTGAAATGGACTTAGGCTTAGACTGCATTTGATTGTTTACTGTGATTGATTGTATGTTTGTTTTCTATGGGGATTACACACTGAGTTTACATAAACTCACCCTTCTATTTAATCTGTACAAGTAATCCCCAAACTTAAACAGATTGGTGCGGTAGAGGACTCAGCGGTGGCCACACGGTTATTAGACTGTTTCATACCTATTTATGGTTTAGGTTTTTTTTTACTACTAGGTTAATTCTTGATATAATTTGGGGCTTTTTGAACTATTTCCTTAATTGTGGGTATTACTGGTTTTTATGGATTATATAACTGCGTAAACTCAATGAACAAATGGTTTTTACTAAAACAAATGGGTTTTCCTGAAATGAACGGATTTATTCAGTTATCACGAATATTCTTAAAATAAATGATTTCTAAAGCTTCCACAACGAGTTATGTTTTTCACAATTTGAATTATCTAGCAAATGGTTTTTTTTTTTGAGATTATTAAGAGTTATCTAAAAATAGACAAATCGGTAATGTTTTGATGCGACAACTTAGTTTTCAAATCTAGCGATGTCACATGGATTGGATTTGAAAAATCGCGTAGTTTGGATGAAGCATTAGGTTGTAAAACAAAGTGTTCATTACTTAACACTTGATTTCTGGAACGTTGATAAATTAATTGATTTCCAAAATATTATTTATTGTGGAAGCTTAAGAAACAGTGTTATTTAAGTAAAAATCGTTCGAGTTTATGAAAACCTTTGTTCTAGTAAAAACTGTGTTTTTGTTGAGTTTTGCAATAATAAAATCCTAAACACAGTAAAAACCCAAATTTAAGCAAAACAGTCTATAAAGTCCAAATTACAAAAATTACCCAATGAATTAGAATAAAACCATAAAACAAAAGTGAAATAGTTTTAACGAATGCTCATCGTCGAGTCCACCGCTGTACCGATCCGCCTAACTCTGTGGATTACCTGTACAGAACAGACAGAAGAAGGGCGAGTTTACGTAAACTCAGTGTGTAACCCCACAGAATTAAGCATGCACACATAAAGAATAACAATTATCAGTCAGATATAGTCTTGGGCCTAAGCCCATTATAGATTCAAAAGCAGATTCGGGCCTAAGCCCATCTCAGCTACAGATACAGATATGCAGACAGAATCAGAAATCAGAAATTTCTACCCCCATCCTCTACACACCATGTGAGGTTTAAAACACTTACCCAGCCCTATATACCATAATGTACCAAATATGGCACATATAAGATATAATGCAGCCATGCTGCCAGATAATAGGCGTAAACGCCTTTCAGAACACTTCCTCCAATATTCATCATCCCACCCTAATAACAGAAATAGAAACAGAAACAAATAATATGCAAATACAGATAAAAAAACTAACATGCTCATATGCTTACATATGGCATACATATATAGTAGATAATAGTGCAAATAATCATGCATCGGTGTTCTAATCAATTCAGAATATCACGTAGTCAAATCATACAATTAAGGGTATAGTTAGCCCTTACTGACCCTACAGTAGGCCCACAGTAGTTAAGGACGACCCGTGCAACCCTAAGAGAAATTTCATATAAATAGGCCCACATACCCATGTGGTTTGCCGGTGTGGGCCCACATGCCTAGATTGGCCTTGCCCATATAGATCACACGGCCTGGCCCAGATACCACACGCCCGTATGGGCCCACTCGCCTGTGTGGCCCACACGCCCAATTTGGCCTAGCCCGTGTGGCTCACACAGCCATACCTAGGCCACCACACAACCGTGTCTTGCACACAGCCTGGCCTTCGTCGATCACATGGCCATGTCATCGCACATGGCCTACTATACTGGCGACCACACGTTCATGTGACGTCGACAATATGGTTTTCAGCTTTTACCAAAACCTCATTTTCTGCGTTTTTAGGTAGACACCTGGTACTGTTTCGTTACAAAAATGCTCCCGAGCACTCCAATACCTAAAAATAGTGAACCCAACCTCGATTTAACAACCAAACCACGAATTCAAATAAACCCAAACTGAGGAACATCCAAAACTTACCATCGCAATACGTCTATATGCAGAAATAAATCCTTTGAAGTGAAAATCATACTCAAACGCCTTCCCCTACACAAGAATTTGCAGAAATCAACCACTAATCGACCAACAATAGGATTACCCTGAATTCTAACAATCGATTATTAACATAAACCCAACTTACTTACCCTGCCGATAACAAATGAAAAGAAAACAACACTTAAACGAATTCTCCAAGATAGAGGTCCAGGATTGATTGATTAGGAATAGCAAAAAGAACGAAACAAAAAGGAAGTATGGAGAAAGAGGAAAAATGGAATTTTGCGTCAAAAATTGAAAGTAAGAAAAAGAAAACTAATTTCACCCAACTTGCAACACTCCCACTACTATACAACTAACCACCAAATCCCTTAAAAACTAACCATATCCTCACCCACTATCAGAATTTCATGTCCATTCAAACTTTCCCACGCCTAATACATCTAGAAGCAAAAACTTACACTCGTCGCTCGTACGAGGATTCGAACACAGATCCTTCAACACACAAACTCCCTTATCACTTGAACCAGCAAGCTCATTTTGATATGAATTTACAAACAATTAAACATAAGCTCGCTTGTCTAGTGTAAGACTTAGATTAGAAAAATATCAAAATTTTCTAAAAGTAAGACTTGAACTTACGACTTCTCACACACACCTAGAACACTTAACCACTAAGGCAGATACACAGTTGTGTTAATTTTTCGCAAAAACAGAAACATAATACTTGGGGCGTTACAAACCATCATCCTTCGAGATCCTACCAGAAAAAATTCAAAATTTATGGCCCAAATTCTTTGACAAATTTCAACTTAAACCAAACACATTTATAGAACAATCCATTCTTTCTCAAAATTGTGCATTTCTTGGATTGTTTCTTGGAATTATTCTTATGAGTAAGATCAATGTACTGGAATTCCATTATTAGTTCGAAACTACCTAACTAAATGGTGGGACAAGTTTAATGATGAAAAATATGATTCAAAATATTTGGATAATTTTTTCAATAAGAATCCGAGATTACGTGAGTCCACAGCCCCAGATCAAACCACAACAAAATTCCTTCAAGCAAAATTGACAGCTAGTACGATGTTAGCTCAAGCCACGACCAAGAAGGAATACAATAAACTCATGGCTGGAATGCTTAACTCAATGGATTCCAAATCTGAAGATGAGAAATCTTCAGTGTCTTCAATCAAAACGATGGATCTTGCAAGCGATACCACCTCAATAACCATTATTAGGACCAAGAAAAAATGATGCAAAAGAAAGAAATGATGATGAAGAACAGGAAATATTCTCTGGCGTAAGCAGCAAATATTCCCTACAAGAAAAAACGAGTGAATATGAAATATTCTCTGGCGTAAACAGTAAATATTCCCTGGCAAGAACAATAAGATTTTCTGGCGCATGAATAGTGAATATTCTCTGTAGTTTGTATTTTTGTAACCAGAGAATATATTCTCTAAAAAGTTTCGATTATGTAAGTTTCAATTATGTAATGATGTAAGGGATTGAATTTCTCAATCCAAATGATGTAAAAAGACAATAGCTCTCTATAAAAGGCTATCAGATTTAGAATGAAAGGCACGACTTGAAATACTCATTTCATAGATCAGAACTCGTTTCTCCAAATTTTTAAGCTTTTCTAAATTTTTAAGTTTTCAAAATTTAAGTTTTAAATTATTTTATTTTTCAAGATTTAATCAAATTTTAATTTCAAATTACAAATTACGATAACGATTATCACATTTCAAATTCCATCTTCAAGATAAATACTTAATATTAAATTAATAAAATACTATTAAGATAAGTATTTATTTTAATTTAATATTAAACTATTAAAATAATATTATTTTTGGAATAATTAATCTGAAATCAAATTCTCTTGTAGAGTCCTAGTAGGAGTGTAACTCTTCCATTGCTCAACCACCGATGACCAACCGCTGTCAACTGCTGACACAGCCACCGGCACTGTCGTGTTCGGTGATGCAGGTGCGACACCCTTATGGCACCCTGAGCCGGTTCAACTACTACCAATTCAGTCCGGGTCAATGACGACCCAACCGGTCTGGTCTAGTCACCGGTTGGACTGTCGGCCTAATTTAACATATTGGGCCTGGTTTAACCAGTTTTTGGGTCTTGGTCTCAATTTTGGGCTCTCATACCCAATTTACGATCTCATGTCTAATTTTCAAGTTCAATTACCCATTTAGCCAATTGTCTGACTTGAAAATTAACTTCCAAAGATATCATATTAATTGATTTGATTAATTTTATTTTATTTCATCAAAATTAATTTTTTCAAAAATCACTTGGATTTTCTAAATTAATTTTTCAAGAAAATTCTTTAATCAAATTTTTAGTTGAACAATTCTCATAACCACCTAATTTAATTCCACATCAAATAAATAGACATAATTAAATTATTTCTAAAGTCATAAAATTTTCTTCTAATTTAAATGCAACCCAATCGAGTTATTTTTATTTAAAAGACGAAAAGATAAAAACTTTATTTAAATCGAATCATCAGTCACCAAATTATGAATTTTCACCGGATAATCCATATTAAAATCCCAAATACAATTTTTCTCAATAGCAAAAGCAATGCTATTACAACTGCGGTTTGCCCAACGGATATTAGCCGAAGTAAAATTTTCCAACATCAACTTTTGAATTTTGTTTATGCGCGCCCCAAAAGTGGTAATATCCCTATCCCTTTTCTTCATTCTGTTCACTATCCCTGTGTTGTCAGTCTCAAAAATTAAATTTGAAACACTGAGAGTTTTAACCTTTTTCAAGCTTTCTTCAAACGCCAAAATTTCAGCCCACTCCATCGACCGAATCTCATCCTTGAAGCCCCCGCCACCGCCAAAGAACAAATCCATCTTCATCTCTAGGCTTTTTTATCCAAATAACTCAAAAAAAATTTAATTATTAAAATAATTCATTTTTTTATTAAACATGAAAATGACCTTAAATCTATAATAAAAGTTGGTGGAGCTAAATTATTTGGTACCACCAATATGCTACATCAGCAAAAAGGAAAAAAAATTAATTTTCTAGTGAAACCATGAAAAATGGTGCTACCTGTATAAATATAAGAAAAATACTACAATTTTTGAAAAACAAGGGACTTTAAAAACAATTTTCTATTTTTGGTAGAACCAATTTAAATGGCGCCACCAAATTTCCATGCTGACACACTCTGCCTTTTTTTTTTTTGCTTTTTTTAACTTTTGTCCTATTTTTTTTATTCTTTTAAGTTTTATATTTTTTCTTATTTTATTTTGTTTATTTATCTTATTTATTTTTTATTAATTTTCAAAAACTTGAAATGCATATTTAAAATGTTTTATAATATATATTTTAAAATGTTAAATATTATTTTTAAATTATTTTTAATTTTAAATATATATTTTTGAAATGATTTTTAATTTTAAATATTATTTTAAATTATTTTTAAATTTTAAATATTATTTTTTAAATATTGAATATATTTTTTAATAATATAAAACATTTAAATATTTTAAAGATATGACCTTTCAAATTTATTATTTTTTTATTTTTTAATAATATAAACATTTAAACATTTAAAATTTTTAAATAAAATTTTTATAAAAAAATTAAAAAAGTTTAAATATCTTTAAAAATAATTAAAAAACCATAATTTAAAAAATTCTATGTAAAATTAAAAAAATATTTGAAATCATTTAAAATATTATAAAACTAATAATAAATTCGAAAGATCATATCTTTAAAATATTTAAATATTTTATATTATTACAAATATATTTAATATTTAAAATTTAAAAATAATATTTAAAATTTAAAAAAATATATATTATAAAACATTTCAAATATATATTTTAAATTTTTTAAAATTAATAATAAAAATAAATAAACAAAATAAACAAAATAAAATAAGGAAAATATAAAACTTAAAAAAAATAAAGAATAGAAAAAAGGTTAAAAAAAGTAAAAAATAAAATAAAATAAAAAAAAAGTAAGGTGTGTCAGGATGGAAATCTGATGGTGCCATTTAAATTGGCTCCACCAGAAAATAGAAAATTGTTTTTAAAGTTCTTTACTTTTTCAGAAATTATAATATTTTCCTTATATTTATATAGGTAACATCATTCTATATAGTTTCACCAAAAAATTAATTTTTTTATTTTCTTTGTTGATGTGGCATGTTGGTGGCACCAAATTATTTGACTTCACCAATTTTTACTGTAAATTTAAGATAATTTTCGTGTTTAATTAAAAAAAATGAATCATTTTAATACTTAATTAAATTTTTTGGGTTATTTAGATAAAAAAGCCTCATCTCTAATAATAAAAACCAGTTTTCTTATTGTTTATGGCAGCGTCGAAATTAACTTTCATGTAATCTTTAGGAGGTTTCTCCCATCTTTTGCAGCTAGGGGCAGTAGGGATAACCGGCTCATGTACTAGGTTGTGGATGCGGAAGTCGTGGCTCAAGGACTTTGCTCTCTCCCAAATCACATGAGCAGCATCCTCCTTGCCTCTAAAAATGAGGTTGTTCTGGTTATTCCAGCAGTTCCAAAGGACAGTGATGAAGTCAGCTGCTGCTTTCTTGTCCAGCACTCTCATGGCATATTCGAGCCAGTCTATGCATCGGTCGTAATCTTTGTCGAGAAACCGGTTGTCAAGACCACCCATGGAGAGAATGGTTCTCACCTTTTGACAGTCTTTAAGAGCATGAATCAAAGTTTCTTTCTCGAAGCCGCATCTCGGTCACTCCTGTCGAAACCCTCGTCATATAGAAGCAATTTTGGCGTTTGTTGGAAGAATCTCGTGGGCCACTCTCCAAATGAAAACTCGGACCTTGGGGAGGGTCTTCAGCGAAAACTCGGACCTTGGGGTGGGTCTTCACCATCCAGATAGCTCTCCAAAAAGACCGATCGGGGCCAAAACCAACCTACTTCAATAACAGCCAAGAATAAGCAAATTTCGAAGAATAGTAGCCGTGGGGGTTGTGAAACCACACCACCCTATCTCTTTGATCATCATCACCGATCAAGATATTGCAAATTTGGTCCCCGAGGAAGTCCCCATAAATCGCATGCACTATGTTCTCGTTCCATCTCGTTTCATTATTGTTCCAAAGGTCTTTAACATGTCTTTCATTTGGAGCCACCATATCGAAGTTCACCATACCTCCATTTAAACCCTCGAACCCCCAATTGTCCAACCAAAATTTGATGTTTGTACCGTTGCCAACTTGCCACCCAAAACCTTCCTTTAAAGTTTTAGCAGCTTTATTGATGCTAGACCATGTAAAAGAAGGCTTGTCCACGTTTTTTGCCTGGAAAATATTACCCCCAAGGAAATACTAAAACGATGAAGGTTTCGAAAACCCATGCCCTCCATACCTTTGGGATTGCAAACATCTTTCCACGGCAACATAGCCCAGAATCTACTTTTACTTTTGTTCGCCTACCACAAACGACAAATCATGGATTTCATGTCATTTACTATACCCTTGGGAGCAAAAAAACCTGAGAAGGCATAGGTGGGGAGAGATTGGAGGACCACTTTTATAAAGACTTCTTTGACCCCATTTGACAAGAGCCTCTTTGACCAACTGTTAACCCTACAAGCAAGACGATTAGTAATATCCTTAAAAGCTTTTGTTTTCTTTTTGCCAATTGGGAGGGGCAGTCCAAGATAATTGTCGAGCTTGTCAACCACTTTCATACCGAGAGACTCACACATTGAGAGACAATGCTCCCTAGACGTTTTGTGCCTAAAGAGAACCATAGACTTCTCAAAATTAATATTTTGACCTGAGAATAAAACAAAATCTCTAATAATATAAAAAAGCATCAACATCTCTCTTTTTATTTTTAAGAAAAATAAGAGCATCATTGACAAAGAATGAATGGTTAATGTGAGGCCCATTTTGGCTAGCCCAGATGCCCCTAAGAATATTATTGTTTTTAGCATTTAGGAGCATTCTCGATAATGCCTCCATGCAAAATAAAAATAAGGAGATAGGGTATCCCTTTATCAGAGACCCCTCTCAAGAGTGATAATCTTCGAGAGTCTAGAATTACACTTGACCATGTATCTCACCAATCGGACACAACTTATGATTTTGTTTACCCAACTATTCATGAAGCCTATCTTCTTCATAACCTTCTCAATGAAATCCCACTCAACCCAGTCGTACGCCTTACTCATATCGAGCTTTATAACAAGGCCCTTATTCAGACCATTCTTTGAGCTCTGGAGGTAGTGCACTAATTCATGGGCAATAAAAATATTATCATGAATCATCCTACCCGAAACGAACGCACTTTGGTTTTGACTGATGCAATTGGGAAGAGCTATCTTAAGACAATTAGTAAGGGTTTTTGAAATAATTTTGTAAACAACCCTGCATAAACTGATAAGATGGAAATTAGAAATATCAATGGCTTCTTTAATTTTTAGAATAAGGATGATCATCGTCTCATTAAGACATTTGATGTAACAACCCTAACCCCTCTCCATCATCGGATTAGAGTCACGGGCATTACTAACACGTCATACAATTAATCAATCATAATTACACATATATTATACTAGCCATTAACAATATAATATACAGGGGCAGGTCACAAACAATCAGATCATATAATAGAATATTATACAATCAAATAATGATTCATGCTATGCAATGTTAAACTTGGCCTTTTACTGTCTACACTCTTATCACTATTTATCCCTTCTTGAATGTTAGAATTCGGATACATACAAGACTTTTCCAATTATTAACATCAGAGTATTGGTCCATACTTTGTCTACAATTATCTTTTTAATTTATCTTTGATGATGTTAGTGGAATACACTTAATTTAGGTTTGCTAATTCACCCCAATACAGAGTAAATATTACTCTTACAACCTCTATTTCGAGTCTACAGGACCCTAAAAGTAATTTAAAAATAGGCAGGGACTAATTTGAAACAATTCTAGATATTTAGGAAATAATTACAAAAATTTTGATTTTAAGGGTCACACACTCGTGTGGCCAGGCCGTGTGCCTCACAAGGCTGAGACATACGCCTATGTAGCCGGGCCGTGTAACTCTCTAACTTGGGTCACATGCCTATATATGTTCCCGTGTGTGACACACGCCCGTGTGGCCAGGCCGTGTGCACCCAAAAGTACCTTAAAACTCAAGTTTATCATTTCCTACTTATTTGGGCACTAAGCTACTCAATTACCAATCATTTAACCTATTCAAAACACTATTAAACATGCCCAAAATACATCAAGTTCATCACCTAATATGCCTAACCAATGTACCCTCAATGGTACCACATTTTATATGTTTAAATACATCAACAACATATCGAACATTCAAGACTTTCATTCATATCACATTTACCATATTTGAACTAATTTTCAACTTCTAAAGTTACCAGATATGAGACTAAGCACATATCAAGCATTATGCTAAGCTACCAAACTTTAAACTATCACATACCAAAATTTAAACTAGGCTAACATACCAACATAGCCTTAACCACATTTATACACATTTAACCATCATTTCACTAGCAACTAAGTTAACAACATCTTATAAACAATACCAACAAAAGACTCCCTAGGTACATGCCATTACAAAAAAAAAAAAAATATCACCACACTTGAGCTCAGGATTTGTGATTTGATGCTGCATCGGCAATAATTCGAATAGTACCTAGCCGGCGCACGGAAAACAAAATCGCACACTAAGTAAAACTCAGTGGTATTTCTATAATCCGAATAACATAAACTTGATATAAGTATTTAATATGCAAAATGCAACAAGTAAGCTATGTAACACCTCAAACCTGGCCTAGACGTTATGGCTGAATTTGGTGATGTCACATGGCTTGGATTTTGAAAACTAAGTCATCATGAGAAAGCATTTCAGTTTATTTACTCTTATTTATCTCTTATTAATTTCAAAAACGCTTATTCGTTTATTCGATTTGATCAAAACTCATTTTAATCGCAGAAGCTTTTGAAACTGTTGAATTTAGGTAAAAATCATTCATGTTTAGAAAAAAACCATTGTTTTGTGAAATCATGATTTTGTTGAGTTTCACAGTTATAAAATCCATAAAAGTAAATAAAACCAAAATTAAAGCAAAAATAGTCCATGAGTCCAAATTACAGAAATAACCCAACAAATTAAATTAAACCATAAAACAAAGGCAACAGTTTTTAAAAGGGTGGTTACCGTCGAGTCCTTCGCTGCACCGAACCGTCTAAGTCTGGGGGTTACCTATATAGATTAAATAAAGGGTGAGTTTTCATAAACTCAATGTGTAATCCCCATAGAAACAAACAAGCATACACAATCAGAACATCAGATTCAGTCATCACAGATTTGGGCCAAGCCAATTACAAATGCAGATTCAGATTTGGGCCTTAGCCCATTACAGATTCAGATACAGATGCATATTCGGGACTTAGCCCATATTAGAAACAGATACAAAAATATAGTCAGAACAGAATCAGAATCCTACCCTCAGCCCCTACAACCATCTCTGTCTATCCCTACGCACCATATAGGGTTTAAAACACCCATTCAGCCCTACACACCATGTTGTACCAAATGTGGCACATATCAGATATATTGCAACTGAGCTGTCAGATAATAGGCGTAACACCTTTCAGAACACTTCCTCCAATAAATAACATTCCACCCAACATCAAAACAGAAACTACACAAACATGTGGTATATCATACTTATCATGCTATTATACGGATAACAGTAGGCATATATAATTATCATATATAGTTACACGAATCAGATCAATCAGATATGCATGGTAATAACATGCTCAGAACACAGTATTAGTCATACAAATCATACAAAATAGGATCTAATTACCCCTTACTGATCCTACAGTACGCTCACAATCGTTTGGAACGACCCGTGAAACCCTAGCAAACATTTCAGATAAATGGGCTCACATGCCGATGTGGCTTGCCCGTGTGGGCCCACACATCTAAATTGGCCTTTGCCTATGTGGGTCACACGGCCTGGCCTAGAATCCCACATGCTTGTATGAAATACCCGTGTAGACCCATATGCCCGTGTGGCCCACACGGCCCAATTTGGTCTAGTTCGTGTGTTATACATGGCCACACCTGGCCACCACATGGCCGTGTCTAGCGCACAGCCTGGCCGTCGTCAAACACATGGCTGTGTCATTACGCATAGTCGTGTTATCGCATATGGCCTACCACACGGGCAACCACATGTCCGTGTGGCGTCGACAGAATGGTTTTCGACTTTTGTTGCTGTGTTTTTAAGTGCCCACCTGGTACATTTTCGCAGCAAATGCAATCCCGAGCCACTCAACACCTAACATTGACCAACATAACCCCCAATTAATCACTTAAATTGATATTTAATCGAAATCATAACGAGGCAAACAATCGATAATTCATCAAAAATCCTTACCTTCGATCGAGCAACAGCGTTTCCTTACAACTACAGCACCGCTTGAGAATAACTTCAGTCCCTTAATCTTCTCGTAACACCAAACAAACTCTCTTTAATAACGATTTACCAAAACCAAAATAGAAATCAAATTAACCATACTTAATAGAACACGCCAAGAATACGGAGATAATAAAATTTAGGGGTTGGTAACAAAATGAAAGCAAAAAGAAGGGGCGATGGTAAAAAGAGAAAACAACGAAGGAGGAGGAAGAGAATGTCAATTTTTTTTCCTGTAGGGAGAATTTTGAAGAACAATGAGTTTTTCTAAAACCCCACTGCAACTAAACCCTTATTTTTCTCCCTCAAATCCTGCTAACCACCCACTACTCGGAGTCAAACCTCAACACAACTCTCCCTCTCAAAACCGAACAAAAATATTGCTTACGTGGGGATTCGAACACAGGACCTTTAGTAGACTAACACTCTACTTAACCACCAGATCAGCAGGCCCATTCTGATGTATACTTACAAATAATTAAATATAGCTCCTCAAATGCTAGGCTTATATTAGAAAAATCTCAAAATTTACCCAAGGAAAGGCTTGAACTTGGGACCTCACACACACACTCAAAACACTTAACTACTAAAGCAGATATAGATTTGTATCACATTTTTGCAGAAAGAGAAATACAAAATTTGTGGCGTTACAACTCTACCCCCTAAAAGAAAATTTCAGCCTCGAAATTTACCTAATCAGAATAGATGAGGATACTGTTGACGCATCGAATCCTCAGGTTCCCACGTGGCCTCCTCAGTGCTATGATTTCACCATAGAACCTTTACCAGTGGAATGAACTTCTTCCTCAAAACCTTAACATCACGATCCAGAATCTGACCTGGCTCGTCTTCAAAAGTCAAGTCTGTCCTAACCTCTATCTTCTCAATAAGGACAACGTGAGAAGGATTAGAGCGATAGCGCCTCAACATTGAGACGTGGAACACATCATGAATGCGGTCTAACTCTAGAGGTAGCTTCAACTGATAAGTGATCGGTCCCATTCGTTTCAGAATCTGGTACGACCCAATGAACCTAGGGCTCAGCTTGCCTTTATGACTGAACCTCAGAACCTTCTTTGATGGAGAGACCTTAAGAAAAATAAAGTCCCTCACAAAATACTCAACCTCTCGTCTCTTTAGATCGACATAGGATTTCTGCCTATCAGAAGCCGCTTTCAATTGATCCTGAATAAATTTGACCTTATCATCGGTCTTAGAAACTAACTTCGAACACAAAACCCGGCATTCACCCAACTCAGTTCAACATAGGGGAGTGTGACACTTTCATCCATACAGAGCTTCGTAAGATGCCATCTGAATGCTAGACTAGAAACTGTTATTATAGGCAAACTCTGCTAGTAGAAGATAATCCTCCTAACTACCTCAAAAATCGATCACAAAACTCTGTAACATATCCTCTAGTATCTAAATTACCTCTCCGATTGACCATCGGTCTAAGGATGGAACGCAGTACTGAAGTCCAACCTTGAACCCAGTGCCTCGTGTAATTTTTTCTAGAATCGAGACATGGAGCGAGGATCCCTATCAGAAATAATCGAGACAGGTACCCGGTGTAGTCTTACTATCTCAGAAACATATAACTTTGCTAGCTTTTGTAGAGAATAATCAGTTCTAACCTGAATGAAGTGGACAGACTTGGTCAATCGATCCATGATTAACCAAACAGAATCCTTCTTAGTGGGTGTCAAGGGCAACCCACTAATAAAGTCTATCGTCACTCGTTCCTATTTCCATAAGGGAATTTTAATTGGCTGTAGTAAACCCGAAAGTAGCTGATGCTCAGCCTTAACTTACTGACATGTTAGGCATTGAGCGACGAAATCAGTAACTTATCATTTCAACCTTGGCCACTAGTACAACTCTCAAAGATCTCAGTATATCTTATTCCCGTTGGGATGCATAACATAAGGGCTACTATGCACCTCTCTCAGAATAGACTGTATTAGATCCGTGTCATTCGGTACACAAACCCGTCCTCAAAAACATAATACACCATCCTTATTCAGTCCAAAATCAGAAGTGCTGCCACACTCAACCTAACAGAATCTGAAACCCAAAGACTCATCCTCCAACTATTTAACCCAAATTTGCTCAATCCAATTTGGTTTGACTTGCAGCTGAACCAATAAACTCCCATCACCAAACAGGCTAAGTCAAGCAAACATTGCTCTCAAATCAGTCATCACCCTATGGCTCAATGCATCGGCCACCACATTGGCCTTGTTAGGATGGTACTCAATGGTATAATCATAGTCCTTAAGTAGCTCAATCCATCTACGCTGCCTAAGATTCAAATTATTCAGAGTAAGGAGGTACTTGAGGCTCTTGTGATCAGTGTAGATGACACACCTCTCACCATATAAATAGTGCCTCTAAATTTTTAGTGCAAAAACCACAGCAGCCAGCTCAAAATCATACGTCAGATAGTTTGCCTTGTATGTCTTAAGCTGACGAGATGCATATGCCACAACCTTGCCATCCTGCATCAGAACTCAACCCAATCCCAAATACGACGCGTCACTGTAACCACAAACTCCTTGTCGAGTTCAAGTTATATCAAAATAGGAGTCTAAGTTAGAACATTCTTGAGCTTCTCGAAGCTTACTTGGTGTGCATCAGTCTAGACAAACAGAACACCTTTACATAATAGCTTAGTCAAGGTTACTGCAATCAAGGAGAAACCCTTAACAAACCATCAATAATAACCTGCCAGCCCCAGAAAGCTATAAATCTCAGATACATTCTTGGGTTGTTTCCAATCTAACACAGCGTCAATCTTTCTCGGATCGAATCGGATCCCCTAAGCAGAAACCATATATCTTAGAAAAGTCATTTCACGTTGCCAGAACTCACACTTAGCTTAGCATAGAGCTGCTTTTCTCGCAGAGTGTAACAACCTAAATTAGGGACTACACGGAATAGTGGTTTCGAAACCATGACTCCGAGGTCTAAAATATTTTTCCCGATTAAGTCTTGATATTAATTGGGTGATTGAATGTTTGTATGAAATGTTGGCAGGTGAATTTTATTGTTTGCATGTCCAATTTGATAGGTTGGACTGAATTGCAATAAGTGAAAAGTATGTGTTTTAATTTATAAAAGTACTTGATTGAAATGGGATTTTAAATCTAAGGTCCTTATGTGGTAATTAGACCATTTTATTTGAGTTTAGACAAAAATACCCATGGAAGGGAAAAATTTTAAAGAAGGGCATGGGGATATTTTGGTCATTGGATAATTAAAGAAATAAAAAGGGAAAATGAGTCAAAATTGATGTCCATCTTCTTCCTCTTGGCCGAAATTTGTAAGGACACTATAGCTAGGGTTTTGTCATCTTTTCAAGCTTCAAGTAAGTGACTCCTAGCCCTGTTTTTAATGCTTTTCGTATTTTTGAAATCCTCGTAACCTGCTCTAGCTATTTCTACCACTAATTTGAGCTAGGGTTCATTTTAAAAATTTTACCCATGGATGACCTAAATGCATTTTGATGTCTAATGGTAGAATATGAAAGTTTGAAGTGTGGTGAATAGCTTTTACTAGATGATTTTGGAGAAAAATTGTAAAAAGGACTTATTTATAAAAGATGAAATATTGTGTGCATAAATTGTGAAATGATGGAAATTGTGGGCTGCTATAAGAGGAAAAATGGTTTGGCTAGGCTTAAAATACAAGAAAATCATTTATCGAGCCTAAGGACTAAATTATAAATTTTAGAAAGTTAGGGGTCAAATTATAAAATTTGCTATAAGAAGATTTTGGACTGATTTGAGTAATGTGAATATTGAATAGGTTAAATGTGTCATTATAGATCGAGAAGAATATGGAATCGACCTTGACCGAGGCAACGGCATGGTTTCGAAGTAAACCGCAAATTTGACCTATTTTGTATCGAGGTAAGTTTATATGTAAGTAATGCATGGTATTTTATTAATGTCATTATATGTGGTTGTATATTATGAAGAATGCTTGAGTAATATTTCTATTGGAGAGTTGTGGGAATGTGAAATTTCTGGTTGAACCTTCGGAAATTAAAAGATATGGATAAAATGTAGCTAGGTTACATGTGTGGTTCCGAGGATAGGACACCATGTAGACAAGAGAGCTACAAAATGTTATATGGTAGTTAGGTCACAGGTGTATATACCATGTGTCCACGAGAGCTACGGGTTAAAGATAGCTAGGTCACATGAATGTTACCGAAAGTACATCTTATGACACGAGAGCTATACAATAAGTAGTTAGGTCACATGAGTGGTTCCAAATGTAGGACACCACGTTGACATGAGAGCTACGAGACTATGTGGGCTAGGTCACATGTATGGTACTAATAATACATCATATGTACACGAGAGCCAGATTACATGGAAGGTGGAGCTATGTGCTGAAACCACCGAGTATCGATAGATATTCCGAAGGGTTCAATTGGAAAAATTTACTAAAAGATGTTTTGTGTGAACATATGATGTATAGATGCATGGATGTAGGCAAGTGCATACGTGAGTAAGTGTATATGTGAGCAAGGGTGTATATGCGTATGTGCATGGGTAAACAAATTGCATGTCGTGCATGTGAATATTGGTAAGGTTAAAGTGAGTAAGTGAAATCATGATGAACAATAAAAGTTTGTTATGTTAAATTTTTAGCCTTAAATTGAGAATGTCATTATAACGCCAATTATTTGCATATAGACTTACTAAGCTTAAAGCTTACCCCTTTTCTTTTTCCCTGGTCTTATAGTGTTGACAAACCAGTTCAGAATTCGGGAAGCGTCAGAGGATCACCCATACTATCAAAACCCGCTTTGGTATATGGAAATGTATTTTTGAATTATAGCATGTATAGGGACTTGGTTGTTTTGTAAGTGTCAAAGTAGTTTGGCTATTATGTGGGTTCATGTTTCTTAATAGGTCCTTTTGTATTAGGGCCATGTGATATGGTTAATGATGCTATTGGTTTGTATGCCTATATGAGGTAATTCATGAAACGGCTGGGTTGCTTGTGCGTGGATGACTTGATATGTGATGATTAAATGTTAAATATGGCTATAATGAGTGTCTAAAAGTGTTATGGTATGTTGTGATAAAAATGGTATAAGTTTATATGTGTTTTGGGGTATGAAATGGCTTGGAAAATAACCTAATTTATGGCCACACGGTCGGCCACCATGGCCATATGAGTAGGGCATGTGAAATTTGCATGAAAATTTCAGAGAATAAGTACGTCACACGGCCAACCCACATGAGCGTGTTCCATGGCCGTGTGACCAAATTTGCATGCTAACGTCATAAACAGAATACCCACGTTTTTACACACGGGGTAAGAACACAGACGTGTCGAGACTGTGTGAGGGACATGGAGCAATGACACGGGCGTGTGCTTGGCCGTGTGAAAATCCCTGTCGGTTTGAAATGAAAAAATTCTCAATTATTCCACATGGGTTAGGGGTATGGGTGTCTGTGACCACACGGCCTGCCCACACGGGCGTGTCCCTGTCTCACACGGACGTGTGCCCTATTTTTAGCCAAAATTTGTAAATTTTTTCTTAAGTTCTCAGTTTGGTTCTGGACCACTTCCAAATTTTGTTTTGGGCCATATAGGCCCACTTTAAGGATTGTATGACATATTATGAATAAGTTTTAATTTAGAACGAAATTATATGGTTCAACTTTGAGTGATTGGTTGTGCTATTGTCCTGTAATGCCTCGTATCCAGTTCTAGCGTCAAACTCGGGTAAGCGGTGTTACATTTAGTGGTATCAAAGCTATGACTTAGTCGATTCTTGGACCACCATAGCATGTGTGCGAGTCTAGCTACACATGCCATAAAAATATTGTGATAGTGTGGTGACTCCTGACATTTCTAAACTGTGTTTTGTTTTATATAGTAATAGAACCCTATCGAGCAGTGGCTGATGCTGCTGCGAGTAAGGCGTAGCTCCCGCGCAAGGGATCGCGCATGTAGAAAGTAGACATGGGACATTGAGTCAAGGAGACGAGGCTTGGGATGCCTTTCTCTTAATAATGAATGATTGGTACACTGATTTTATTAGGGCAAATCCTAATGCTCAATACCCTCTTGCCCCACATGTGCCACAACCAGTCCCTGTAGCTTTACAAGGTATTGATATGGTAAGATTGACAAAACCTCCGATAGATAAGATACGTAAACAAGGGGCCGAAGAGTTTAGAGCTAAAGTCGATGATGATCCAAATAGAGTAGAGTTCTGGTTCGAGAATTTTATACGGGTATTTGATGAATTATCTTGTACACCTAAAGAGTGTTTAAAACTTGTATCTTTGTTGAAAGACTCTGCCTATCATTGGTGAAAGACCTTGATATCTGTAGTCCCGAAGGAAAAAGTAACATGGGATTTCTTCTTGGAAGAGTTCTGAAAGAAATATATCAGTCAGCGATTTGTCGATCAAAAATGGAAGGCGTTCCTTGAGTTGAAGCAAGGTAAGATGACTGTGGCTGAGTATGAACGTGAATTTGTTAGACTTAGTAAATATGCATAAGAGTGTGTTTCTACCGAGGCAATGATGTGTAGAATATTTAAGGATGGGCTTAATGAGGACATCAAAGTGCTAGTGGGAATTCTAGAGTTAAAAGAATTTGTGGTATTGGTTAACAGAGCTTGTAAAGCTGAGGAGATAAATAAAGAAAAGAGGAAAGCTGCTATTGAGGCTCGAGATGCCAGAAAAAGGCCGATGAGTAAGTCATTTCAATCTCAATCAAAGAGATCCAAAAAAATAAACCCCCGGAAGACAACTCTAGCTAAGTATTCCCATTGAGACAGGGGGAAATCGCATTCAAGTTCTAAGGTCCAAGCTACTTCAGTGGTGAGTGTGGGCAATGTGAGATCTAATAAGCCCGAGTGCTAGAATTATGGTAGGCAGCATTTTGGTGAGTGCTAGGGAACTACCCAGGCTTGTTTCAAGTATGGTTCTCTAGATCAGTTTGTTAAAGATTGCCCTGAGAAAGTGGGAGACGAGAAACTTTAGAGTGCTGGACAGGGTAATTCCCTTAGCAACGGTAGACCCCCGCGAAATGTCGGAGGCGGGACTAGTAGTAAGGGTATGACGAAAGATGTAGTTGCAAGGTCAGAGGCGAGAACCCCTGCCAGAGCATATGCTATACGAGCTTGGGAAGAGGGATTATCTCCTGATATGATCACTAGTACATTCTCACTCTATGATACTAATGTCATTGCATTGATTGACCCTGAGTCCACTCATTCTTATATTTGTGTGAAATTAGTGCATAGTAAGAATTTTCCTGTTGAATTGACTGAATTTATGATTAAAGTGTCCAACCCTTTAGGCAAGTATGTGCTAGTAGATAAGGTTTGCAAGAATTTCCCTTTGATGCTTCGAGGTTACTATTTTTCGGCCAATCTGATGTTGTTGTCATTAGATGAATTTGATGTTATTTTGGGCATGGATTGGTTGACATTACATGACGCCAACGTAAATTGTAGGAAAAAAACTCTTGAGTTAAAATGTGAAAATGGTGAAATTCTTTGGGTTGAAACAGATGAGTCGAATAAAATGTCGGTTGTGACTTTGTACATATCTGCTCAAAAGTGTATGAGAAAAGGGTGTGATGCTTACCTTGCATATATGTTGAATACTGAGATAAGTGAGTTGAAGCTTGAATCGGTGCCAGTAGTTTGTGAATTTCCAAATGTGTTTCCGGAAGAGTTACCCGGATTGCCTCCTGTTAGAGAAATCGAGTTTACGATTGATTTGCTACTTGGGACTGCACCTATTTCCATTGCTCCGTATAGAATGGCTCTGACTGAATTGAGAGAGTTAAAGGCTCAGTTGCAAGAGTTGACCGATAAAGGATTTGTGAGACTAAGTTTTTCTCCCTGGAGTTCTTCCGTATTATTTGTAAAGAAGAAGGATGGATCAATGAGACTTTGCATCGACTATAGGTAGCTCAACAAAGTGACTATAAAGAATAAGTATCCATTGCCAAGGATAAATGACTTATTTGACCAATTAAAGGGAGCAATCGTGTTTTCGAAAATAGACTTGAGATCCGATTATTATCAGTTAAAAGTTAAAAAGTCAGATGTGCCGAAAATTACCTTTAAAACAAGGTATAGACACTATGAATTTCTTGTGATGCCTTTTGGTTTAACTAATGCACCAACTATGTTTATGGATTTGATAAACCAGATTTTTCGACAATATTTCGACAAGTTTTTGGTGTATTAATTTATTCCCGAGATGAGTCTGAACATGCTGAGCATTTGAGAACGGTACTACAAATTCTGAGAAAAGAGAAATTGTTTGCCAAGTTCAGTAAAAGTGAATTTTGGCTTCATGAAGTCGGATTCTTGGGACATATAGTTACGAATGGTGGTATTCGGGGTTGATCCGAATAAGATTTCAGTTGTTGTTGATTGGAAGCCGCCAAAGAATGTGACGAAGGTTAGGAGCTTTTTGGACTTAGCTGGATATTATCGATGCTTTGTCGAGGGTTTCTCCATAATTGATTCACCTATGACTAAGTTGCTACAAAAGAATGTAAAATTCGAATGGACTGAAAAATATCAGCAGAGTTTTGAAAAGCTGAAAGCAAAATTGACTGAAGCACAAGTGTTAGTGCAACCCGAGTCGGGAAAACATTTGTGATTTATAGTGATGCTTCACTGAATGGCCTTGGGTGTGTATTGATGCAGGAAGGCAAGGTGGTAGCCTATGCCTCGAGGCAACTAAAGCTGCATGAGAAAAACTACCCGACACACTATTTGGAGTTAGCCGCCATTGTTTTTGCTTGGAAGATATGGTGTCATTATTTGTATGGTGAGAAATGTCGGATCTTTACCAACAACAAAAGCTTGAAATACTTGATGAATCAAAAGGAATTGAATTTAAGACAACGAAGGTCACTTGAATTGTTAAAGGATTATGAGCTAGTGATCAAGTATCACCCCGAGAAGGCTAATATAGTTGCGGATGCTTTAAGTAGAAAATCGTTGTATGCTTTGCAGGCTATGAGCACAAGTTTGACATTATCTGATGATGGTTCCATACTAGCCGAGTTGAGGGCTACACTATTGTTTCTTCAACAGATTTGCAAAGATCAAAAGAAAGATAGTGAAATGGAAGCCAAGAGATTTAAGTGCGAAACGGGTGATAAATCTGACTTTCGAATTGGTTCGGATGATTTCTTGATGTTTCATGATGGAGTTTATGTACCAAAAAATGATGAGTTGATTCAAAAAAATTTACATGAGGCACACAGTGGTTGTTTATCAGTACATCCCGGTAGTACTAAGATGTATAACGACTTGAAGAAATTGTATTGATGGCCGGGCATGAAAAAAGACATTTTAGAGTTTATGACAAAGTGTTTGATTTGCCAACAAGTGAAGGCTGAGCATTAGGTACCTTCAGGTTTACTTCAGCTAGTAATGGTTCCCGAGTGGAAGTGGGATAGGATTATGATGGACTTCGTGACAGGGTTGCCTCTGACACCAAAAAAGAAAGATGTTGTGTGGGTTATCGTTGATTGATTGATGAAGTCAGCTCAATTTATTCTGGTACGTGTTGATTATTCACTTGATAAATAGGTTGAATTATATATTGATGAAATTGTAAGATTACATGGAATACCTATGTCCATCATTTTGGATAGAGATCCAATGTTCACCTTTGGATTTTGGAAGAAGTTGCAAGAAGCATTGGGTACAAAATTGAATTTTAATACTGCATTTCACCTACAGACCGATGGACAATCTGAGAGGGTAATTCAAGTTCTTGAAGATATGCTTCGGTGTTGTGTTTTAGAGTTTGAGGGTAGTTGGGAAAAGTATCTACCTTTGGTAGAATTTTCCTACAACAACAGTTATTAGTCGAGTATACAGATGGCATCGTATGAGGCATTGTATGGCCGTAAGTGCTGAACTCCATTTTATTGGACTGAGTTGAAAGAGAAACAGATTCATGGAGTTGATTTGGTTAAAGAGAACATGGAAAAAGTGAAGATAATTTGAGATTGTTTGAAGGCTGCTTCACACTAGCAAAGTTTTATGTTGATTTGAAAAGAAAAGAGATTGAATTTCAGATTGGTGATAAAGTGTTTCTGAAAGTATCACCGTGGAAGAAAATATTGAGATTTGGTTGAAAGGGCAAATTAAGTCCACGTTTTTTAGGCTGTACAAGGTTACAGAAAGAATAGGGCCAGTGGCATACCTGCTAGCTTTACCGCCAGAATTGGAAAAGATACATAATGTGTTTCATGTGTCAATGTTGCGACGGTATCGTTTGAATCCATCACATCTGATCTCTACTACAAAGATTGAGATTCGATCGGACATGGCATACGATGAAGAGCCAATTAAAATTTTGGCTCGAGAGGTCAAACAATTGAGAAGCAAAAGTGTAGCCTTGGTGAAAGTGTTGTTGCAAAAGCATGGTATAGAAGAGTCTACATGGGAAACGAAGGAAGACATGAGAAAACAGTACCTAAACCTATTTACCGGTAAGATTTTTGAGGACGAAAATCCCTAAAGGAGGAGAGTTGTAACAACCTGAATTAGGGGCTAAACGAAATAGTGGTTTCGAAACCATGACTCTGAGGTCTAAATTATTTTTCCCTATTGAGTCTTGATATTAATTGGGTGATTGAATGTTTGTGTGAAATGTTGGTAGGTGAATTTTATTGTTTGCATGTCCAATTTGATAGGTTGGACTAAATTGTAATAAGTGAAAAGTATGTGTTTTAATTCATAAAAGTACTTGATTGAAATGGGTTTTTAAATCTAAGGTCCTTATGTGGTAATTAGACCATTTTATTTGAGTTTGGACAAAAATACCCATGGAAGAGAAAAATTTTAAAGAAGGGCATGAGGGCATTTTGGTCATTTGGATAATTAAAGAAATAAAAAGGGGAAATAAGTCAAAATTGGTGTCCATCTTATTCCTCTTGGCCTAAATTTGTAAGGACACCATAGCTAGGGTTTTGTCATCTTTTCAAGCTCCAAGTAAGTGGCTCCTAGCCCCGTTTTTAACGCTCTTCGTATTTTTAAAATTCTCGTAACTTGCTCTAGCTATTTCTACCACTAATTTGGGCTAGGATAGAATATGAAAGTTTGAAGTGTGGTGAACAACTTTTACTAGATGATTTTGGTGAAAAATTGTAAAAAGGGCTTCTTTGTAAAAAGTGAAATATTATGTGCATAAATTGTGAAATGATGGAAATTGTGTGCTGCTATAAGAGGAAAAATGGTTCGGCTAGGCTTAAAATAAAAGAAAATGGGATGAAAATCATTTATTGAGCCTAAGGAATAAATTATAAAATTTAGAAAGTTAGGGGTCAAATTGTAAAATTTGCTATAAGAAGATTTTGGACTGATTTGAGTAATGTGAATATTGAATAGGTTAAATGTGTCATTATAGATTGAGAAGAACGTGGAATCGACCTTGACCGAGGCAAAGGCAGGGTTCCGGACTAAACCGCAAATTTGACCTATTTTGTATCGAGGTAAGTTTATATGTAAGTAATGCATGGAATTTTATTAATGTCATTATATGTGGTTGTATATTATGAAAAATGCTTAGTGATATTTCTATTGGAGAATTGTGGGAATGTGAAATTTCCGGTTGAACCTTTAGAAACCGAAAGATATGGATAAAATGTAGCCAGGTCACATGTGTGGTTCCGAGGATAGGACACCATATAGACAAAAGAGCTATGGGATGTTATATCGTAGCTAGGTCACAGTTGTATATACCATGTGTACACGAGAGCTACGGGTTAAAGATAGCTAGGTCACATGAATGTTACCGAAAGTACATCCTATGACACGAGAGCTATACAATAAATAGCTAGGTCACATGAGTGGTTCCAAGTGTAGGACACCACGTTGATAGGAGAGCTACGAGACTATGTGGGCTAGGTCACATGTATGGTACTAACAGTACATCATGTGCACACGAGAGCCGGATTACATGGAAGGTGGAGCTATGTGCTGAAACCACCGAGTATCAATAGATATTCTGAAGGGTTCAACAAGAAAAAGTTACTAAAATATTTTTTGTGTGAACATATGATGTATAGATGAAGGGATGTAGGCAAGTGCATATGTGAGCAAGTGTATATGTGAGAAAGGGTATATGTGCATATGTGCATGGGTAAACAAATTGCATGTGGTGCATGTGAATATTGGTAAGGTTAAAGTGAGTAAGTGAAATCATGATGAACAATAAAAGTTTGTTATGTTAAATTTTTAGCCTTGAATTGAGAATGTCATTATAATGCCAATTATTTGAATATAGACTTACTAAGCTTAAATCTTACCCCTTTTCTTTTTCCCTTGTCTTATAGTGTTGCCAAACTAGCCTAGAATTCGGGAAGCGTCGGAGGATCACCCACACTATCAAAACCTGCTTTGGTATATTGAAATGTATTTTTGAATTACGGCATGTATAGGGACTTAGTTGTTTTGTAAGAGTCAAAAGTAGTTTGGCTATTATATGGGTTCATGTTTTTTAATAGGTCATTTTGTATTAGGGCCATATGATATGGTTAATGATGCTATTGGTTTGTATACCTATATGAGGTAATTCATGAAATGGTTAGGTTGCTTGTGTGTGGATGGCTTAATATGTGATGATTAAATGTTAAATGTGGCTATAATGAGTGTCTAAAAGTGTTATGGTGTGTTGTGATAAAAATGGTATAAGTTTATATGTGTTTTGGGGTATGAAATGGCTTGGAAAATAGCCTAATTTATGGCCACACGGTCGGCCACCATGGCCATGTGTGTTGGGCGTGTGAAATTTGCATGAAATTTTCGGAGAATAAGTACATCACACGGCCTGCCCACACGGGCATGTTCTGTGGCCGTGTGACCAAATTTGCATGCTGACGTTATAAACAGAATACCTAAGTTTTTACACACGGGGTAATAACACGGGCATGTCGAGGCCATATGAGGGACACGGGCCAAGGACACGGGCATGTGCTCAGTCGTGTGGAAACCCCTGTAGGTTCGAAATAAAAAATAAATTTGCATTATTTCACAGGAGTTGGGGACATGGGCATGTGTGACCACACGGGCGTGTGCCTTATTTTTAGTTAAAATTTCCAAAATTTTCTTAAGTTCTCGGTTTGGTCCCGGACTGCTCCCAAATTATGTTTTGGGCCTGTAGACCCACTTTAAGGATTGTATGACATATTATGAATAAGTTTTAATTTAGAATGAAATTATATGGTTTGACTTTGAGTGATTGGTTGTGCTATTGTCCTATAATGCCTCATATCCGATCCTGGCGTCTATTTCGGGTATGGGATGTTACACAGAGTCTGAAGAACCACTCTAAGGTGCTCGTCATGCTCATCCCCAGTCTTAGAATATACCAAAATATCATCGATAAAGACCACGACGAATTGATCCAGATAGGGCTGAAACACTCGGTTCATCAGATCTATAAACGCTGCTGGAGCATTTGTTAGTCCAAAAGGCATCACTAGGAACTCGTAGTGTCCATAATGAGTCTTAAATGTCATCTTATGCACATCAGCTTCCTTAACTCTCAACTGATGATACCCAGAACGGAGGTCAATCTTAGAGAATACAGAAGCTCCTCGGAACTGATCAAGCAGGTTGTCAATTCTCGGAAGCGAATACTTATTCTTAATCATTAGCTTGTTCAATTGCCGGGAATCTATACACATCCTCATGGTCTCATCCTTCTTCTTAATGAACAGCACTGGTGCTCTCCATGGAGACACACTGGGACGAATAAAACCATAGTCTAACAACTCTTAAATCTGAGCCTTAATCTCTGTAAGCTCTTTTGATGCCATGTGATAGGGAGTGACGGACACCAGAGCTGTACCCAGAAGAAGCTCTATTCTAAACTCCCCTTCTTGATTTAGAGGTAATCCCGACAACTTATTAGGAAAAACGTCCGGAAAATCCCTTATAGTTTAGATATCCCTAATTATAGAGTCCCTAGAAGCAAAAACATTGACGTAGGCTAGGAACTCCTCACATCCTTTCTGCACCAATTTCTCGGCCATAAGTGCAGAAATCACATTAGCCAGGAAATTTTAACATTCTCCAATCACAACTACCTCATTATCCTCCTCGGTTCTCAAGGCGACCCTCTTAATCGTACAGTCCAAACTGACACGGTGCTTAACCAACCTGTCCATACACAATATCAGATTGAACTCCTCAAACGGAAGCTCCATTAGATCCGCTAGAAAGACCGTTCCTTGCACCTCTAACAGAATGCCTCTATCTAACTTGCTAACCCGAACAAATCACCCTAACGAACTTAGTACAGTGATCTCACTCGAAGCACTCTCAACTGACAACCCTAGATTTCAAGAAACAGAGTAGGCAATATAGGAATGAGTAGATCCTATATCTATCAACGCAGTGTATGGTACATCAAAAATAAAGAATGTACTGGTAATGACGTCAGAAGCGTCTCTATCCTCTTGGCGACGTATAGCGTACACAAGAACAGGCTGCCTCGCCTCAGTCTATCCATCACCTCTGCCTGGTGCCCTCTATCCATGGCCCAATCCATTACCACCCCTAGCCTGACCACGACCCCTAGGTGGCTACTGAACTACTCTCAGTGGCTATGTAGTACCTGACCCCAGAGCTTGCACCTGATCTGCCTTTAGCGAAAATTCTCGAATACAGTGCTCTAAGGACCCACATCTCAAACATGCCCCAGTCCTCCTCTAACAATCGCCCGGATGGCATTTACCACAGTCTCCACAAGGCTGTAATCTAGTAGGGGCAACAGGGGGCCTAGCTCCAACCGGCCTATCAGATTTGGCATTTTTCTTAGGCCTCTGTACTGAACTCGAGGGCTCCAAATCCCTCTTATTCTTACCTCTCTCACGGTCCCTATTTTGGCGCTTAGTGTGCTTGACCTCTTCCACAATCTTTGCCTTCTCAACTAGGATGGAAAACTCACGCTCCCTCTACAGAGCAATCAGAACTCTCAGATTATCCTTCAGCCTATCCTCGAATCAAACACACCTCTCGTATTCAGATGCCACCATACCACGAGCATAGCGACTCATCCTCAAAAACTCGGCCTCATACTCTATCACAAATTGGTCACCTTGTGTAAGGTTCAGGAACTCATGCCTACTAGCATCCACATAGCTCGCTCTCACATATTTCCCTTGGAATGAAGACTTAAAGAACTCCTAAGTTAGACGTTCGGGCTGAGTGCCCTCCTTAGTTGTCAACCACCACTGGTAGGCCTCATCGCGAAGCAAGGAGACTGTAGCCTTCAATTTCTACTCAAAGGTATAGTCCAAATCATCCATTATCCTCTCAGTAGCCTTCATCCAATACTCGACCACATTAAGGGTGACTCTAGTGACGCCACTAGATAGTTCTGCTTCATTAGACCAAAGTCATTTCGTAACCGACCCTCGACCCCCAGATCCAGTGTTGGGCCCAGCGACCTTCTTAAGTATCCTTAACATGGCCTGGGACAGTGCTTCGTCCCCAGCCACATGATTTTGAGATCCAGTCTCAGTGGCAAGTTATGCTGGTGTCTCACTAGTATCCAAGTTTGGCATGCTGCCCGAAGAAGAAGACTAGGTGCGAGCCCCCGTACGACCTCTATCACAGCTTCGAGTACCATGTCCACGAATTTTGCCAACACTCATTGTCTAATTCAATTTATCTACATTAAATAGTTTTATGCATCAGTTTTAGTTTCAGTATTTATTAACAAATGTTTTATGCAAAGTAGTATCAGAAGTTCAGAGTTTGTTCCTGAAGGTTTTAGTATCAACCTGTTTCACTACAGTTTCAGTTTAACTATAGTTTCAGTGTACACTAACAAAAGTATTTTCAGAAATAACTATATCTAGTATCATAACAGTTTATCAGAATACAAAATACTTACAAGATCAGCGCTGGAGACTCGGTGAACCACATACTCAGTCAAATTATTTCAAATCATTTAGAAACCATTTCTTTAAAATAAAAAATTTGGAACCCAAAATTCACAGTCGAGTTTTACAACTTGACTCTGATACCATTAAATGTAATACCCTAAACCCAAACTAGACGTTATGGCCGAATTAGAGATGTCACATGGATTAGATTTTGAAAACTAAGTCGTCATGAGAAAACATTTCAGTTCATTTACACTTATTTTTCTCTTATTAATTTCAAAAACACTTATTCATTTAGTCGATTTGATTAAAACTCATTTTAATCACAAAATCTTTTGAAACCATTGAATTTAGGTAAAAATCATTCATGTTTAGAAAAAAAAACTGTTGTTTTGTGAAATTGTGATTTTGTTGAGTTTTGTAGTTAGAAAATCCATAAAAGCAAATAAAACCAAAATTAAAGCAAAAACAGTCCATGAGTCCAAATTACAAAAATAACCCAACAAATTAAATTAAACCATAAAACAAAAGTAACACAATTTTTAAAAGGGTGGTCACCGTCAAGTCCTCTGCTGCACGGAACTGTCTAAGTCTGGGGATTACCTTTACAGATTAAATAGAATGGGTAGTTTTCGTAAACTCAGTGTGTAATCCCCATAGAAATAAACAAGCGCACACAATCAGAACATCAGATTCAGTTAGTCATAAATTTGGGCCAAGCCCATTACAGATGCAGATTCAAATTTGGGCCTTATCCCATTACAGATTCAGATACAGATGCATATTCATGCCTTAGCCCATATAAGAAACAGATACAAAAATACAGTCAGAACAAAATCAGAATCCTACCCGCAGCCTCTACACACCATATTCGTCCATCCCTACACACCATGTGGGGTCTAAAACACCCATCCAGCCATACACACCATGTTGTGCTGAATGCGGCACATATCAGATATATGGCAGCTGCCCTGCCAGATAATAAGCGTAACGCCTTTCAGAACACTTACTCCAATAAATAACATCCCACCCCAACGTCAAAACAGAAATAGTACAAACATGCAGTATATCATGCTCATCATGCTATGATGCATAATAGTAGGCATATATAATTATCATATACAGTTATACGAATCAGATCAGTCAAATATGGATGGTAATAACATGCTCAGAACACAGTATTAGTCATACAAATCATACAAACTATGGTCTAGTTACCCCTTACCAATCCTATAGTAGCCTCATAGTCGTTTGGGACAACCTATGCAACCCTAGGAAACATTTCAGATAAATGGGCTCACATGCCCATATGGCTTGCCCGTGTGGGCCCACATGCCCGTATGGCCCACACGTCCAGATTGGCCTTGGCTCGTGTAGATCACATGGCTTGGCCTAGAATCCCACACACCTGTGTGAAATACATGTGTGGCCCACACGGCCCAATTTGGTCTAGCCCGTGTGTCGCACACGGCCACACCCGGCCACCACACGGTCATGTCTAGTGCACGGCCTACCACACGGAGCGACCAAAAGCCCATGTGGCGTCGATAGAATGGTTTTCAACTTTTACCAAAACCTCATTTTCTGAGTTTTCGGATACACACCAGGTACTTTTTCGCAGCAAATGCATTCATGAGCCACTCAGCACCTAACATTGACCAACATAACCCCCAATTAATCACTTAAATCGATATTCAATTGAAATCATAACGAGACAAGCAATTGATAATTCATAAAAATTCCTTACCTTCGATCAAGCAATAGCGTTTCCTTATAATTACAATCCGTTTGCGAACAACTTCAATCCATTGATCTTCTCCTAACACTAAACAAACTCCCTTTAATAACGATTTACCAAAACAAAAATAGAAATCAAATTAACCATACTTACCAGAGCGCGCCAAGAATACGAAGATGATGAAATTTAGGCATTGGTAACAAAACGAAAGCAAAAAGAAGGGGCAGCAGTAAAAAGAGAAAACAATGAGAGAGGAGGAAGAGAATGTTAGTTTTTTTCCTGTAGGGAGAATTTTGAAGAACAGATGAGTTTTTCCAAAACCCCACTACATCCAAACCCTTATTTTTCTCCCTCAAATCCTACTAACCACCCACTACTCGGAGTCTAGCCTTAACACAACTCTTCCTCTCAGAACCAAACAAAAATATTGCCTATGCAGGGATTCAAACATAGGACCTTTAGCAGACAAACACTCCACTTAACCACTAGACCAGCAGGCCCATTCTAATGTATACTTACAAATAATTAAATATAACTCTACTCCTCAAATGCCAAGCTTATATCAGAAAAATCTCAAAATTTACCAAAGGAAAGGCTTGAACTTGGGACCTCTCACATACACTCAGAACATTTAACCACTAAAGCAGATACAGATTTGTGTCACATTTTTGCAAAAATAGATATACAAAATTTAGGGCGTTCCAAGTTATGTTCATGTGTTTCAATTTAATAGTATAATTTTTTGCTCATTCCATATTCACATCTACTAAGATTTTTACATGTTCAAATATATAAGTATATATCAATGACATTTCATTTAACATTTGAATACATCATCTCATGCAATGGCATGATTCATATCTTTGATCAATACTTGAATTCATTCAAGTTTCATATCTCAATTCATCAATTCATATTTTTCATCTTATAATCATTTCTCATATTTTCGATTTCAATATTTTCTCATCTCATATTCATTTATCATCTTTTTCATTTCAACATCAATCACATAAATTATTATTTTACTTTCCCCTATCAACACAAAACAGACTCGGACAGATACATGGATCCAACCAACACACTAGTTTGGCACCCAGTGCCTCATCAGATAAATTCGAAATAATAACTGCGCTGAGTGCTATATAAATTGACACCCAGTGTCTCATTGGTTAAACCGAAGCAAATTGGCACGTAGTGCCTCATCGACTCGAGGTCGAAGTAATCCCTGAACTCTTCCTATCCTATAGCATGTCATTTATATCCGACTCAGCCCGATACAGTTAATAGGGAATCATTTAACTTTTCAATACAACCAATGTCTCAATTTCATGAATGTATATCATCACATAAGCATATATTCAATTTGATAATAATCACATTTTTCTCAATACACATATATACATAATCAATATATTTCATAATTTACAAAATCAATCCATTTCATATCAATTATGAATTTAATTCAATCCCAAAGTGTCAAAGTGTTCACCTCAAATGCTTACCATATGCAAATAATTATATATGCAATAATCTATTATTTAATTTGGATTATAAAAACACAAACCATGATTTCCGAGCTATTCGATGTTGATTTTTATCTTTCCCCTTTTTATTCAAGGATTCCGGTACAACGTTAGCTACAAAATAAAACAATTAAATCACATTAACATTACACATTTCAATTTCACATTAAATTTCAATTTTTACGCTATATTTTGCTTATTCTTTAATTTAGTCCCTAAACCAAGACTAATTTTAATAATCACATTCTAGACTACATTTAGCTCCTCTTTTCCAATTTGACCCCTTAATTTTAAATTTTTCACAATTTAGTCCCTATTGCTCAAAATCAACAATTAATTCTACAATTTAGTCCTTTTACATTTCTAACTTAAAAATCTCTCTATTTAATCCCTAATACTTAAACTATTCAACAATGTCAACATCTAAAATCTTGAACAATACTAAAAATTACAACATGGGTCAGGCAGCCCTAAGTACTAAGATTCCAAAAACGTAAAACTTACAAGTGTAGGAATTAAATTGCACTAACCAATTTGAGCTTCAACTTCCAAACCCCGTGCGCTTTCTTCTCCTTTTTTCTTTCTTTCTTTTGTTTAATTTGCATGTCTCCACTTTCTTTTCTTTTATTATAACTTTAATTTTAATTATTATAATATATATACATTAATGTTAACAAATATATATAATATATATACATGGGTTTTACTTACCTCATGGCCGCCCACCTATTTACAAACATTAATTAAGTGGCATAATTGCTACTTTAGCCCCTTAAGTTTATTTCAATTTATAATTAAACTTTTAACCCTTAGGCGATTTAATCTATATACCTTAAAACGTCCTAATTTTACAAAATTTATTAATCTAAAAATCAATTAGCTACTAAGCTAGTCTTGTAATATTAAATATTTACGGGTCTAGTTTATAATTACGGAATCCCGAAAATATACTTTTCGACACTTCTAACTATCGGGTCATTATATTTTACATCTTTATTTCCTTTTAAAACATAAAGACAAAACAATACAACCTCTTTGTCAACAACATCCCAATTGTTTTTGAAGAAGCTGCCCGATAGGCCAGCAATCCCGGGTGCTTTTTTGGGATCCATTTTTTTAAAAACTTCAAGAATTTCACCCTCAGTAAAATCCCTTCTAAGGCTATTGTTGATCTCCTGAGTGATGCAATGTTGAATGTGATTCATATTAAAGTCACCATTTGTTGGGGCATCGAACTTAAACAAATACTGGAAATAATCTACAGCCACTTTACAAAAGTCATCGACCTTATACACCCAATTCCCACTTGAGTCTTTGAGCTTCTCAATTCTATTTTTCTTTTGTCTACTCGTAGCTCTTACATGGAAGTACCTTATGTTTCTATCTCCTTCTCTAAGCCATTTAATTCTCGATCTCTGTGCCCAATAACACTCCTCTCTTTCGTACATGTGACTGAGCTTTGACCTGGCTTCCTTTAAATAATTCGCATTATAGCTCGACATGGTCCCATCAATGATTTTATTAATCTTAGTTTCAAGCTTATTGATTTGTTTCTTCATTCTACTGTAACGGATTCTTTGCCATTCACCAAGGTTTGCCCGCACCCTATCAAACTTCTCTATGATATTCGTATCATTACAGCTCCAAGCTGTCTTAATAATATTTTTGGCCTCAACTTCGTTCACCCGAGAATTATCATACTTGAACCGAAGCCTATGGCCTGTGAAATTCTCCTTTGGCTTAGAATAGCATCATGATCAAAGTTGGACTATCTAACAACATTGGTTTCCATAAAAGGGAAATTCTTGATGGCATTTGCCGGTACCATGTATCTATCAACTCTTTCTTTGACAAGGTTTTCCCCTCCCTGTTATTGACCTATGTAAACCACCTTTTATTTGTTTTTATATCGACAAGAGCCAACTTATCCATCACGTCTTTGAAGTCTTGCATGTCAGCCTAAGCTTTCCTATGGCCACCCTCTTTATCGGCATCATTAAGAATGGCGTTGAAATCTCCTCCCACCATCCAATCTTCTTGAACCGAGTTACCCCCTCTCCTTAGCATCTCCCGTGAGTTCTTTTCACATTTGGATTCGCATGTCCATAAAATTCAGTGAATCTCATGTTGCTATTGTTCTCCATACGAACCAATGAGTCAGTATGGTGTTTGGAATAAGTTTGTATAGAGATATCCAAATCCTCTTTCCAAAGTAACGCAAGACCACCACTCCATCCTTCAGCATTAACAACCAAGCCTCCATTCATCCTACAAATGTTTTGAATGCGAGATAGGTTAACCATTTTTAACTTCATTTCACAGAGAAATACAAGATCAGGGTTATTCGCATCAAGTAGTTGCTTAAGCTCTCGAACTGAAATGGGGTTTCCAAGCCCCCGACAATTCCAACAAATGAGCTTCATGGTTCTTGGTGAGGCTGGTCATCAGCCACAGCCTTACAAGGTGAGATGCTATCCATTAATCTCATGCAGACAAGACTATTTGGGCTCTCCTTATTATTATCTCTGATCGAGCTTTTGTTGAGCTAGCGGAGGGACCAATTGGACATATACAATTTGGCTCTAGTGATTGCAATTATGTCCAGAAGCACCATTCCAATAATTCACAATTACTTAATCATGGAGTCAGTCTACAAGAAGTACCATAATTAAAAACTCCTTATTGTGTACTATTTATGAAAGCAATTCATTCAACTGCTTTGTCCAATGACCTCATCATATGTGTGTTAACATTATATGATATCATTGATTCCTTTGAGTTAAATCCATTCACTCAATACAATCATATTTTATCCCATTGTCACCATTGTATCTTCTTAATGATTAATATGATTACTATCATCAAATGATTGTGATAAATTGCTCGTTCGAGAACAAGCAACCTGTGGCCGCATTCCATATTTATCAATCCACACAATGCCAATAAAAGGATATCATTAACTCTTTAATTGAGCTATGAATTCCATTGTCGTTAGTAAAGCCATGCCATACACAAGTCATGTACCCAACATACTATCTATGGGTTCGATCATCTTTAGAGTATAAGCCTCCACTCATATTAGAGCACATAAGTTGCATATGCATTGTCAATGACTAACTCAGGATTTAGGTAAATCACACTTCACAAACGAATTCAAAATTAATTCATCTTGTGTCTAATCCAATGTATTATTCTACCAATGAATACATCTATATCTCTACTCGTGGAGTCAACTACTCTGATAGCCAAGACTAGCCATCTCCCCAATTGGAATTATAGGCGACATGATAATCCTTCTCAGTATTTGAATCAAATGCTCATTTTGATTCTTTTACGGGATTACAGACTTATTTAGATTATCTACTAAAGTAAGTTGTCTTTCTCGTAATGTAAACGTTCTTGACAATGTCACTTATCTTCAGTTTGAACTTTAGACAATCGATGAGCTAATATTTGATTGCCACAATTTCACTACGCATGTAAAATATAAAAGACATAAATACAAAATATATAATAGTGAAATGTGAAATTAACTTTATTTATTTATTCATCGTTCAAATAAATAGAAAATAGTTACATATGCACTATAATATGGGTATATTTCCCAACAATTCGAACACAAAACCAAAGGTAAGCTAACACCTTACCATAAAACCAGCAAGCTCATTTTGACACAGATTGAACAAAAATAATATTTAAGTCACAATGACCAAGATAGGAGTAGGGACCAAAAATAACAAAATTTCTAAAAATAAGATTCGAACCTAAAACCTCAAACACATACCCAAAGCACTTAACCATTAAAACAGATACTTAGTTATGAAAAATTTTATCAAATCAAAGATTAAATTTTTGGGGCGTTACAACTCTCCCCCTAAATAATTCCAGCCTTAAAATTTACCTGATTCAAACAGATATGGATATTACAGTCAAATCGAATCCTCAGGTTCCCAAGTGGCTTCCTTAATGCCATGATTCCTCCATAGAGCCTTTACCAACGAGATGGTATTCCTCTTCTAGACCTTAACATCTTGATCTAGAATCTGAACCGGCTTCTCCTTAAAGGTCAAATTTGGTCTTACCTCAATCTCCTCAACAGATACAATGTGATATGGGTCAGATCGATATCGCCTCAACATAGAGACGTGGAACACATCATGAATACAGTCCAACTCTAGAGGTAGCTCTAACTAATAGGCGACCGGTCCCACACATTTCAGAATTTGATAAGGTCCAATAAACCTAGGGCTCAACTTGCTTTTACGTCCAAACCGTAGAACTTTCTTCTGCGAAGATAGATTAAAAAAGACTTGATTCCTCATAGAATACTCAATATCTCTCCTCTTCATATCCAAATAAGACTTTTGTCTATCAGGACCCAAAACCCATCTCTTACTCCACTTAGTCAAGCACAATGGGGTACGACACTTACTACTATATAGAGCCTCGTAAGGTGCCATCTGAATACTAGACTGGAAGCTGTTATTATACGCAAACTTGGCCAGTGGTAGAAACTCCTCTCAATTACCTCAAAAGTCGATCACACTACTCTATAACATACCCTCTAGTATCTGAATCGCCCTCTCAGATTGTCCATTTGTCTGAGGATGGAACACAGTATTGAAGTCCAACCGAGTACCCAGAGCCTCATGAAGTTTCTTCTAAAATTAAGAAGTGAAGTGAGAATCCCTATTAGAAATAATTGAGACTGAGACCCTATGAAGTCTAATGATCTCGAAAACGTACAGTTTAGCCAAATTCTTAAGAGAATAGCCCGTCCTAACAGGAAGAAAATGGGCAGATTTGGTCAAATGATCCATGATGACCTGAACAAAATCTTTTTAAGTGGGTGTTAGGGGCAACCCACTAATGAAGTCCACGGTCACCCGTTCCCATTTTTAAAGAGAAATATTAATAGGTTGAAGCAAACCTGAAGGCAGTTGATGCTCAACCTTAACTTGTTGGTATGTCAGACAATGAGAGACAAAATTTGTTACCTCTTATTTCAAATCAGGTCACCAGTATAACTCTAGGAGATCATGATACATCTTATTCCCACTAGGATACATAGCATAAGGACTACTATACGCTTCTCGCAGACTAGATTGCCTCAAATCAAATCATTAAGCACACAAATCTAACCTTGGAAACATAGAACCTCATCACTGTTCAGCCCAAAATCAAAAGTACTACCTTCCTCAACCTGACAAAATCGTAGAATCAAAGAGTCATCCCCAACTGTTTAACTCGAATCTAATCAATCTAAGTTGGCTTAACTTGTAACTCGACTAATAGACCCCCGTTATCAAACAGACTTAGGCGAGCAAACATCGCCCTCAAATCAAACATTGCTCTACGACTAAAAGTATCAACCACCACTTTAGCCTTACCGAGATGATAATCATATAGTCGTAGTCCTTACGCACTGCAATCCATCTATATTGCCTAAGGTTCAACTCTTTCTGAGTTAGGAGATATTTGAAGCTCTTGTGATCGGTGCAAATGATACACCTCTCACCAGACAAATAATGCCTCTAAATTTTTAAGGCGAAGACAACCACATCCAAGTCAAGATCATGCATAGGATAGTTGCCTTCATGTAACTTAAGTTGTCAGGATGTATAAGCCACTACCTTACCATCTTGCATCAGAACACAGTCCAATCCAACATGCAATGCATCACTAAAAACCACAAAAATCTTTGCCGAAATCAGACTGCATTAGAATAGGAGCCTGAGTCAAAACAGATTTAAGCTTTTCAAAGCTCGATTTCTTCTCATCAGTCTAGACAATGGTGAGTTCTTACGCAACAACTTAGATAAAAGAGCTACAATAAGTGAGAAACTCTCAACAAACCTCTGATAATAACCCGCTAAACCAAGGAAGCTACGAATTTTAGACACATTCCTAGGCTGCTTTCACTCGAGCACAGCCTCAATTTTCTTAAGATCAACTCAAATCCCCTTAGCAGACACCATATGCCCTAGAAAAGTTTTTCCTTTAACTAGAGCTCGTATTTTCTCAACTTAGCATAGAGCTTTTTCTCACAGAGTATCTGAAGAACTACTCTAAGATACTTATCATGATCATCCTTAGTCTAAGAGTATATCAGAATGTAATCAACAAAGACCACGATAAACTGATCTAAATACGATTGAAAAACCCGATTCTTAAGGTCCATGGATGTAGTCAGAGCATTCGTCAAATCGAAGGGCATGACTAAAAACTTGTAGTGCCCACAACGAGTCTTTAAAGTAGTTTTATAAACATCAGTCCCCTTAACCTTAAGCTGATGGTACCCAAAGCGGAGATTGATCTTAGAAAATATAAAGGCCCTACAAAACTGATCGAACAAGTCATCGATCCTCAAAAGTGAATTCTTATTTTTTATCGTCAACTTATTCAGTTGACGATAATCCATACACATCATTGTATCATCATTCTTCTTTACAATCAGAACTGGTGCTTGCCATGGGGCACACTAGGCCAAATGAACCCTCGATTGAAAAGTTTCTAAAGCTGAGCCTTTAAGTCCATAAGCTCCTTCGATATGATGCAGTAGAGAACGATGGATACCTGAGCTGTACTAGTAGAATCTCGATACCAAATTTGGCGTCCCTATCTGGAGGCAACCTTAGTAATTCCTTGGGAAAGACATCTAAAAATTCCTTTACAGTCCGAATATCCCCAACATATAAACCTATAGAAGCTACACAAAGGCCAGAAATGCCTCACATCCTTTTCGAACCAAATTTTCAACCACAAGAGTGGGGATCATATTAGAGAGATAATCTTGATGCACACTGATCATAACAACCTCCACACCATCCTCAGATCTGAAGATTACCCCTAGGTGGTTGTTGTATTGCCCTCTAAAGCTAAACTAAACCTAGAGTTGGAGCTTTTGCCTGATCAGAGTACTGTGAATAATTCTTGAGGCCGTGCTCCATCGACTCGCATCATAGAAAAACTCCTAACATCCTCCAACATTCTCCCGTATAGTGTCTACCATAATCTCTACATGTTTAAACAATAATAGGAGCAACAGAAACCTCAAACTTCGGAGGCCCATCAAATCTGGCCCGTTTCTTAGGCTTCTGAACAGAACTAAAAGGCTCTGAATCCCTCTTAGTCCTACCTCTCTTCCGATCCTTATTTTCGCACTCAATGCGCTTAACTTTCTCAGTAATCTTTACCTTGCCCACCAAGACAAAAAAACCCACTCCCTCTGCGTAACTATTAGAACCTTAAGCTCATATTTCAACCTTTCCTCGAAAAGGATACACTTGTCATAATTAGTTGATACAAGCCCACGAACATTTCTACTCATTCTCCTTAATTCGGCCTCATACTCGGCTATGATCCCATCTCTCTGAGTAAGGCCCACAAACTCGTGTCTATGAGCTTTCACATAACTCACCCCCCATATACTTGCTTTAAAAGGCATTCTTAAAAGACTTCCCAAAAATCTGATCAGGCTGAGTACCCTCCTAAACGTCAACCACTATTGTATGTCTTGTCGAAAAGCAAAGACACCTTGCCCTTCAATTTTTGCTCGAAAGATGCAGTCAATATCATTCATAATTTATTCTGTGACCTCTAACCAATATTCGACCACAGTCGGGGCAACTTCAATGACACCCCTGAACAATTCAGCACCATTGGACCCAAGTCATTTAATTACTGACCCACGGCTCCCAAATCTAAAATGGGCCCTAGCAACACTTTCCAAAACCCTCAGCATGGCTTGGGACAATGCGTCGTCCCCAAGCGTTTGAGTCTGAGAGCCAGTCTTAATAGTAGGTGTATCCAGCATTTCACTTGTATCTAAATTGGGCATATTTTCCATTAAGGATGGCTCAGCTCAAGCTCCTCTTCAGTCCCCACTGCGCCTATGGGTACCACACCCACGAGTTCTATGGGCACTCATTGTATGTTTATCTATATTACATAGTTTTATGTATCAGTTCTGATATTTATTAACATATATTTTATGCTCAGAAAGTTATCAGAAGAATTTACAAAGTTTCCTACATTCTAACTATCGTGGAGTAGTTATAATGGTTTCAGAATTTTCTAAACTATAAGTTTAACTAAGTTAGAACTACTTACAAGATCGACATCGGAGACTTGGTTTTCCATAAACTTATTTTTTTAGATTGAAACAGAAATAAGTCTTGTTCGGAAAACAATTTTCATAACATTTTAAACCCAAAATTTCACAGCTCAAGTTTTGCAACCTGACTTTGATACCACAAAATGTAACACCCCAAACTCAGCTTAAACGTTATGACCATATCTGGAGATGTTATTGCAAATTCATTCAAAAACCCAAAATTCATTGGTTTTGAAAAGGCGTCATTAGTTCTTGTTATGTGAAAATCTGATTTATTCGAGAACGTATCTTTCTTCATTGATTTGTGAAATGGTTGTTTGCTTACATTTTCTAAAATGTATAAGTTTGCAGCGAAAATTTTTAGTGCGTTAAATTTTGGAAAACATCATGTTATGCAGTAAACTCCATTGTTTTGTAGGAAAATCGAACGCCGTTAACAAAAACAATTAATCAATTTTGAGCGAAAAAATGATATTAAAGTCCAAAACCAAAACAGTCTCAAGTGTCCAAACAGTCTAAAATTTACAAAACACATTAATTTTAATTTTAAATAAATCAAATGTACCAAAAAATTATAACTCAGCTCCCGACGCACCGGTCCGTCTAAGTTTGAGGGTTACCTGAAAGTGACAGACAAATAGAGAGTAAGTTTTCAAAACTCAATGTGTAACTTATTAAATTAGTATCATAGATTAAATTTCAGACATAACTCATAACAGAATAGATACAGAACATATATCATATACAAAAATAGAATCAGATGCAAAATTACAATCCAACCCTCATCCCTACACACTATATAGGTATTAAATACTCATCCAACCCTATACACCGCTTAGTGTCAGTATGAAACTTTTTAAATTATTTGCAGCTTAGCTAGCAGATCATTCGACAATTTATCTCTGTTTATAGAATTATGTGTGGCTGAGCCACCAAATACGACAAATTATTAGATTGCCCACACTTCCTCCAAATACACAAATCTCATCCCAAATGCACATACAGAAATATTAGATGCCAGATATGCATATGTCATACATGCTCAATATCAAACTTAAGTCATGCTTATCAGATATCAGGACATACATAACATTTTTTAGTTCATACATAGCATATTACATATTTTATTTATCTTATATCATTTCAATGTGCATATTTATATGTAATTTTATGCTAACAGATGGGTTAATTTTACGCTAACGAAAGGCCTACTATCAATCCAAATGGTGTTTAAGGCCTCTGGGAAAAATTAACAATTTTAAGCCTATATGCTCTTGTGACCCACACGGCCTAAATGGCCAGCCCGTGTGATCCACGCGGCCAAAATGACCTAAACTGTATGTCTCACATAGTCCAGCACACGACCCATCACACGACCATGTGACACACACGGCCTACCACAGACTTTCAAAACCTAAAAATGTCATTTAACATGCTTAATCATAACAACTATACGAAAACTAAATCAAATGATCCAACAAAAGCACCTACAATTGGCTTCCAAGAACTGCTAGAAACTTTACGAAACAACGAACACCTAACGTTTAAGTGGCTAGAGCAAAACCAACAGCCTTACGATCCTTTACTGACAACACGCAAAAGAAAACAATTATAATCGTTAGTAACACTTGATTCCCCATCAAGATTCAATAATACTCCCGAACCCGAACTACTAAAATAAAATCACGATGTTACTTGACGAAACAACTATGACAAACCACAACACCGAAAATCAAGCGAACAACAAGAGAACGAGAAGCAAAGTTCTGAATAGAGAATCAATTTAAGAGCAGAATGGCAGCCAAAATAAAATAAAATAAAAAGATCAAGAATCAAAAGAAGAATAGAAAGGAACAAAATAGAACCGGCTGCAAAGCATGGTGGCGTGGAAATGGGAAATGGGGGAACAAATGCGGGGAAAGAAAGAAAAGGGGAGCAAATTTATTTGAAAAATTAAAAATAAAATGAAAATAAAAAAAACAATAGAAGTGAAAACGTGACAGGAGGCTGAAAAGAGATAAAAATAAATTAATAAATTTAATTTTATAAAAGAATTCAAATCTTATCCCACTTTTAACTAAACAAATTTGTAGGAGTTTAATAAAATCCAGCTCGTCCACAAAGACAACAATGAAACTGGCATGAAAAATATAATTTCACTTTGGTTCCGCAAGGATTCAAACACAAGATATAAAAAAAAAAAAAACTAATACCTTACTATCGAACTAGCAGACTCATTCTAATATAAATTGAACAAAAATAATATTTAAGTTACAAAGACCACGACAGGATTAGGGGTAAAAAATAACAAAAATTCTAAAAGTGAGATTTGAACGAAAGACCTCAAACACACACTCAAAGCACTTAACCACTGAAGCAAATACTTAGTTATGATGAATTTTATCAAATCAAAGATTAGATTTTTGGAGCATTACAACATTTCCCAAAGTTGCACCCAATTATCACTTTGATACTTAAAGTGTAACACCCCAAACCCGGCCTAGACGTTATGGCCAAATCTGGAGATGTCACAAAGTAGGGTTTTAAAAATAACGTCATCTCATCAAATCATTCGAGTTTCATATTTCATATTCGTTTGAATCTATTTTTGAAAAGGATATTTAAATCATTTATTTTCCAAGTCATAATTTTCAGCAGAAGTCTTAGAATCGTTATAATTTAGAAAACCCAGTTTGCATTAAAAACCATGTTTTCCATCATGCATCGTGATAAAAGAGTCAAAAACGCATTCAAAACCCAAAATAAACACCAACAGTCCGGAGAGTCCCAAAAATTACAAACTCTCAAATAAAACCGAAACTATAAAATAAAAACTATATTTTACTAAGTAAAATAGCTCTCGATCAAGTGGTCACTGCTGAGCCTCCGCCGCATCGACCCGTCTAAGTCTATGAATTACCTAACCAGCACAAATATACAGATGTGAGTTTTCATAAACTCAGTGTGCGACCCACAGAAATAGACATGCATTACATACAGATAACACATACATAGTCAGATTCAGATTTCAGAATCAGAGTTTAAGTCCTCTATAGATACAGATACAGATACATATACAGATACAAACACAGATACAGATAGAGATATACAGAATCCTACCCCCATCCTCTACACACCAACTTCGACCATCCCAGCACACCATGTGGGGTTAAAAACACCCACCCATCCCTACACACCACATTGTGTCGTTAAGACAATTATCAGATAGTATGTAGCCAAGTTGCCAGAATATAGGCGAAGGTCACCAATAAAACACTTCATCTACAAAATAAAAAACCCACCCCAATCACAGATATAGAAATAACGGATACAATAATATCATGCATAACATGCTCATATACAAACATCATATGTATATACTTATCAGAATAAACAAACATACATACTGTGTCCTACTCAGAGCAGAATATCATATTATTAGATCACATAGATTTTAGGGTTTAATTAGCCCTTACTGACCCTATGGTAGACTCACAGTTGATTGAAACTACTCGTGCAACCTTAGGAAAAATTTCAAAAATATGGGCCCACATGCCCGTGTGGGCCCACACGGCTTAGCCTAAAGCCCACACTCACATGTGGCATGCCTATGTGGGCCTACACGCCCAACTTGGCCTAGCCCGTGTGGCCCACACGGCCACACCTACACCACCACACGGCTGTGTCCTGTGCACGGCCATGCCTTCATCATCCGTATGGCCATGTCTCGCATACGACCAGGCATACACCCGTATGGCATCAACAGAATGCAATTTCAGCTTTCGTCGAAGCTCGATTTTTCATGTATAAGGTACACAATTGGTATGATTTCGATGGGAAAACACTCTGGAGCCACACAGTACTTAAAATCGACAAACTAAACTTCTGAAATGAGTCATAACTCACAACGAAACCAAAACCACGAAACTGACAACATTTCAATTCAAATGTTCATCACTTACCCTAATACCCCGAATGCTTTTTAGCTACAGTTTTGCAAGAGAAGAGCCTCGATCTTTAGGATTCACTGCTTCCAAAACTAAGAGTCAACTAACGAAAAAAGAATGAAATTGATTTGAGCATCAAAGGAAACAACTTCCCAAATCCCCACGAAAACACCCCTTACACTTACCAAATCGAATGAAAACACCAAGAGACTGAAAACCAAAGTTGAATTGTAGGTTGCGACAAAGATCAAAAGAAGAAAACTAGGGAAAACTTTTGACAGGAGAGATTTCAGAAATATCAAAAGGGAAAAGAGAGAGAAAGAATAAAAATAGAAATAAAATAAAATAATCACTAGCTTACTTAAACTCCCCTATTATCCCACTAACTACACAATCTCAACTACCCACTCATTCAGACTTCCAATCCTATGCTTACACAAAGATTCAAACACAGGACCTCCTACACTCTCACTCCTTACCACTCGAACCAGCAAGCTCATTCTAATATGGAGTAACAAGCAATTTAATCTAAGCCCAATTAATAAGGGTAATGCTTGAATCTTAAAATAACAAAATTTGGCAATAAGGAGACTTGAACCCAATACCTCATACACACACCCAGAACACTTAACCACTAAAGCATATACACATTTGTGTTAAATATTTATAAAAACAGAGATAAATGAAGTAAGGCGTTACAACTCTATCCCCTAAAAGAAACTTCGACCTCGAAATTTGTCTGATTAGAATAGATGAGGATACTGTTGACGCATCGTGTCCTCGGGTTCCCACATGGCATCCTTAGTGCTATGATTTTGTCATAGAACCTTCACTAACAGAATGGACTTCCTCCTCAAAACCTTAATATCATGATCCAGAATCTGAGTCGGGTCCTCCTTAAAGGTTAAATCCAGTCTAACATTAATCTCTTCAACAGAGACAACATGAGATGGATCAGACCGACACCGCATCAACATCAAAACGTGAAAAACATATTGAATACGGTCTAGCTCTAGAGGTAACTGCCACTAATAAATGACCAGTCCCACACACTTTAGAACCCAATACGGCCCAATGAACCTAAGGCTCAACTTGCCCTTACGACCAAATCTCAGAACTTTCTTTCACGGAGAAACTTTAAGAAAAACAAAATCACCCATAGAGTACTCAATATCTCTCTTTTTCAGATCTGCATAAGACTTCTGTTTATCAGAAGCCGCTTTCAGATGATCCCAAATTAGTCTAACCTTATCTTTAGTCTCAGAAACCAACTTAAGACCCAATATTCATCGTTCACCCAACTCAGTCCAACATAACGGGGTACGACACTTACGACCATACAAAGTCTCGTAAGTTGCCATATGGATGCTAGACTGGAAATTATTATTGTAGGCGAACTCAGCTAACGGCAGAAAATCCTCTCAACTACCTCAAAAATCTATCACACAGCTACAAAGCATATCTGTAACAACCCGATTTTAGGCCTAGTCGTAATAGTGGTTTCGAGACCACAAATTTAAGGTTGAAGAAATTATTTTTTTATTATTTTATGTGTTAAGGAATAATTATATGGATGTTTTAAATTTTTGGTGAATTAATTTTAGTAATTGCATGTTTTTTTTAAATGACTCAATCGCATAAAGTATAAAAGTTTTGTTCTACTAGCTAAAAGTGTTAAAATGCTATAGAACATTAAAGTAGAGGTCCCCATTGAGTAAATAGACCAATTAAAAAGTAGTGGTTGGACATGAAACCTTAATTTATGGAATTGGTCAAAGGTTAGGTTGATATTAGGTGATTAAATTGACTAAAGAATAAAAAAATGAAAAAGGCTAGTTATCATCTTTTCATCCTCTTTCTTTTCCACTGATTTTTACCCAAAGAAATAGCCATGGAAGCTTGAACATTTCAGCCACTTAGTTCCCTAGCAAGTAAGGATGATTTTTGTGTTTTTGAAACGCTTGTAGTTTAATCTAGCTAATGGAGGGACTATTTTGCAAAATGGTTGAAGTCTAGGGTTTTTCATGAAATCATTAATGTTGTTTGTTAAGTTTTTATGGAAGAAAATAAATCTTGGTTGTTAAATAACAACTTTTGTGAAGTGGTTTTCATGAAAAACACCTAAAAAGGGATCATTTTATAAAGGTTGTAAAATGGGTGGTAAATGTGTGAAATAATTGAAATTGTGAGCTGCTACAAGTATAAAATAGATTCAGCTTGGCTTGGTTAATGAAGGAATTTGATGAAAATTGTTTTAAGGGCCTAGAGGCAAAATTCTAAATATGTGAAAGTTTAAGGGTAAAACAATAATTTTTGCCAAAGCATGAATTATGGATTGTTTTGATTAATGTAGTGATTAAATAAGTGAAACCTGTCATTATAGATCAAGAAAAAAGGAGTCCGGACATAGACCGGGGAAAAACTAAGCTCTTGGACTAAATCAAAGTAATTGCCCATATTTTGCATATTGAGGTAAGTTTTTACGTAAATAATGCAACTCTATTATTATTCATTAAATAATTAATAGTTTATGAATTGATTAATTATTTTTATTAGTATGTATGATGAGATTCGATATGGTGGAATTTCCCAGTTAAACATTAGGAATAGATCGGATATTCATGCCATGACATTAGGGTTATATGTGATCTCGTGTAAGACCATGTTTGGGACATGGCATCGACATTGATATGTGATCTCGTGTAAGACCATGTCTGGGACATGGCATCGACATGATATGTGATCTCGTGTAAGACCATGTCTAGGACATGGTATCGATATTGGTATGATATATCGTGTAAGACCATAACTAGGCTATCAACATCGATGTATGATCCCATGTAAGACCCTTTCTAGGATATGGCTCATCTCACCCTTTTGTATGAGGCTTACCGGGTATCCTTTATTATTCCCAGTGGTTTAACGGGTAATGTAAGGTTATGTCTAAGATGTGATAGACTATGATTATGTTATGAGTGGTACAGGTACGTACACAATACTTATGAGAAATGAGCTCAGTTTATGATGCTTTATTTGTGAGGATGTAATTAAGTAAGTCATATCTATGAGAATGATTTTGGGATGACTTTGTAATCATAGGCCTATACTTATGCTATGTAAATTTGTGGTAAAACTGACTAATGAGCAATTGATAATCATATGCCAAATTGTGTTACGTTATGTTTTTTTATTATACATGAATAATGTTATTAATTATTTACATGCAAACTTACTAAGCTTTATGTTTACCCCCTTTCTCTTTCTTTTTCTTATAGTATCGCCAAACTAGATCGGGGATCAAAGAATTTCGGAGGCTCGATCACACTATCAGTCAGAATACTGGGTATAGTTAGACTTAACATTTTAAGTATGGCATGTATAGAGACTTGGTCTTTTTGTGATAGGTGTCAAGTTTGTTTGAGCCAAATGTGTTGGCTTATAATGATGTGATATTCATTTTGTATAAAGCCTTTGATGTTGGCTAATATTGGTTAAGTGTATATATATATATATATATATTCATTTGATGATGTTTTTTCATGGTTGTGTCTATTGCATGATTGGAAAGCATATGATGAATATTGCATGTGAATACCTTGATAGTGGCTGAATTAATCATTTGTATATAAATGGAATGGTGTTACTTAATGATGTGTAAGTTGGTGCAATTAAGGGTGGCAAAAGGACTTGGTAAATAGCCTTGTTTTTGTCTACATGGGTAGACACACGAGTGTGTGTCTAGGCCGTGTGTGACATATGGTCTACCTTATGGGCATGTAGTCCAGCCGTGTGTCCCTTGCACCCTAATTTGGCAAAACAAAATGCCTAGTAGTTACCACACGGGATGAGACATAGCCGTGTGCCTCAATCGTGTGGAAGGCACTGTAACATCCTAATTTTTTGGGCTTAATGATTTTATGTGATGTTGGTAAAATTTTAAATGTTGAGATGTGGTTGTGAAATTCATGTTTAGAGTATGTAAATGGGCTTATGGAAGGCACATGAGTTGGCCAAAACTCGGTAGAATTTTCGAATTTTGGACTTAAAGAATTAGGGGCTCTGGTTAGGAGGCCTTATCAAAATATGTGGGTAAAATGTATCTCAAAAGGAGCCTTGGTAGAGTGGCTAAGTGACGCCACTAGTCTCCTAAAAAGGTGGCGTGTAAATGAGGAGAGAGGGCCAAGGATCGATTCACTGAGGGAACAAATGTATGTTTATTTTTATGTCTTGTACTTGTAAGAGTTTGAAGTCGATTAGAACTCTGTGTGAGGAGAGTTTGAATTCGGCTAAGGCTTGATTTTAGGAGTGATAAGGGGAGAGATATGGGGGATTTAGAAAAGAAGGAGGAAGTGGCCGAATGTGGAAGTCTGAGTGGAGAAATCGGCCTAGGGGGTTTTAGGTGGTATTTCGACATTAGGGACTTGAGTTGTGCCGTTTTCCTCTGTAAAAACACCATAGGAGTACCTCCTTTCTTCTTTATTTTTCTTTTAGCCGAACCACCACTTCTATCATTCATCTCTTTCTTTCCCTTTTGCCAAAACCAAAACTACTATCCATTTTCTTCCATCACCATTGTCGAATACCTACACAAGCCGAGACCCTTGAAGATTATTTTTGTCGATTCTATCTAAACCTACACCTTTCAGCTCTCTTTGATTGTGGTGATCAAACCCCTCATCTACTAAACTCTAAAGGTCTCCAGCGACAACACCATTACAAAGCCGCCACACCATTCCCTTTCTTGATCCTAAAAGCTGAAATACCTTAGTCTTGGGAGGCATAGTCGAATTTATAGACCTCTGGGAGTGGAGGGCTGCTAGGTGGTTGAGGACTAAGTCTACATCAGATATGAATGGTGCAGAGGAGAAAATTGTGGTAAGTACTCGTTTTCCCAAATCGATTCAGTAGTATTAATGTTAAGAAAAGCCGAAACCCTCCCTAAGGTTTAGGGAGATTGCCGATTGTGGTCTAGGCTTTATTAGGACTTTTTCATTTGTTTTATGGTCTCTTGTAGTGGAGCAAACAACCTCGAAGGAGCAGTAGGTTTGGAGAAGCGGTGTTGGATAAGTTTGGATCAAATAATCGACCCTGCTAAGGTAAGCGATTTACGGTAATAGGCATAGTGGCCGAATGTTATTGGTAAGACTATAGTGATTATTCTATAGATTTTAAAGAGCTAATACATTAAGTATATGAATATAGGACGAGTGCGTGGAGGATTTTGAGAAATCGATCGTCATTAAGCAGGTGTGTAACATACCCCATAATAGCTTAGATCCATATTGTTTAAAAGCTGAAATATCAAATTCTGTTGTTGTTGTAACTTGGAAACACGAGATGGTATGTGGATGAGTACATTCATGATGGACGCAGTAAACAAAGTTGATGGAATAGGTAAGAGCACGATTTAGAGCAAATTTGGTAAGTTGGGCCTCGTTGGGCTAAAATAGGGCCCAATGGACTTTCGGGCCCATTTGGGTAAAGTTGGTAAGAAAAATGGAATCTGGTTAGATTGCATGTTAAAACTATTACAACCGTTGCGTAACTTAGGTTAAAAGAGCCTAAATGACTGAATCGGTTATGTAGGGCCCATTAGGGGTTTTGGGCCCAATAACTTGGTTGCGCTATAATAGGCTAAAAATTGATGTTTAAACACTTGGAATTGATGAATAAACATGGGAAACCCTAATAATTGATAAAATTATGAAATTACCCCTAAACATGGAAAATGACTATTTTGCCCCTAGGTGAAAATGACTATTGTACCCCTAGGGTTTCTATCTGAATATGATGATTGTGATATTGATATTTTACATGCTATGACATGATATGCACATGATTTACACATGATATGCTATGACATGTATACGATATGCCATGGATTGCTCATTAAATGCATGGGTTGGGTTATTATATGATGGAGGAAGTGTTAAAGGGCTTTGGCCCCAGTTTACCGTAAAGGGCTTTTGCCCCAGTTATTAAAAGAGGCTTGGCCTCCAGTTATATGATTAAGCAGCTATGCTGCCAGTGGAGAGTAGCGGCTGGGTGGGTTGAGTAGCATCCCCACATGGTGTGTTGGTTGGTACGGGTGGAGAGTAGCGGCTGGTGGGTTGAGTAGTCTCCCCAAACGGGTTTTCTGCATACATGAATGATTTGACCTATATGATATTGAAATGGGCCTAAGGGTCATACCATTTACAGAAAAGGCTTCGGCCCAGTGATATGATTTATGAAAGGCTTCGGCCCAGTATATGTTGAAACTGAGTTTGTGCATGTATGGACTTGGGCTCTGAAAGGGCTTGTTATACACTGAGTTTCCAAACTCACCCCCCCTTTTCCTAAAACCTTGCAGGTGAGCCTTGATGTGGAGACTTGGAGTTGGTGGGAATTCAGAGTGGCCATGATGTTCAGTTGGAATTTCTTTTAAATGAGTTTTATTTAAATATTATTATCTGATTTTGGGTTGTAATAAGGCCATTTTAACTATTTTCTTTCTGGGTTTGGTTGGTTTTAAACTTTATATTCTGCGTTATTATTAATATTTTAAGATGGGCTAGACCTAGGTTACGTTTTTAAATAACTCTTGGTTTCCAAATCATACAAAGATAAAATAAACCATTTTAACTAAAACATCACTTTGAACAACTCCATCTCGTGACATTTTCAAAACTAGCAACAACCTAAAGTGTGGCAATGGTTGTGGGCATATCGAGGATTGGATCCAATCAAGAGCTTGGTACTTAAGCAGCCTTCATGGCTCACCTCCTCTGTTTCGGATACCTACCTGGTGCACAGCTTCCATTCACTTTAGTGGCAAAGGAATTCTTTTAAAATTATCGTTAATTTCTTTAAGAAGGGTTTTTGAGATCAAAACATGTGTTTTTTTGAAAACGTTCCAATATGACACGTCGGATCTGGCCATAACGTCTGGGCCGGGTTTGGGGTGTTACATTTAGTGGTATCAGAGCCAGGTTGCAACAACTCGGCTGTGGGTTTTTAATGGGCTTTTTCAAAATTTCAAAATAATGACTTTTTAATCAAATTTAAGGATTTCTAAAATACTAGTAAAATAAATAAATAAAATCCTTTTTAACTCATTTTTGTGGCTAAATATATGCTTTAAATGATTTGAAGGAAGAGGTGGCACACTGAATTCCCGGCCCCAAGTCTGTAAGTATACTTTCTTTACCGTTTGATATTAAAATGATATTTGAGAATGATATGATACTATTGTTGGTATTAATATGATGCTATAGATAGAATCAAGACCCTACTATGTTACTTTAGATAGGGTAGAGCTAAAAACATTTAGGATCGAGACTGTAGTTAGGATACAACGTTGCGGAAACAACTTCTGAACTACTATACTTTCATAAGATATCTCGTAAAAACAACTGAAATATTAAGCTAATGTCATAAAAATTCGTAATCAGATAATTCGATATGAGTACCAGAGGAACTCGTGGACGGGGCCGCAGACGTGGTCGCGGAAGAGCGCGAGCTGAATCTTCATCCTCAGGGCATAGGCCAGCTGAGGAGGCGTCTGTGCCATAAGCAGCTGAGACTGGGTCACATGATCGGGCTGTAGGGGACGATGCCTTATCCCAAGCAATGTTGAGGGTCTTAGAAAGGGTTGCTAGAGCTAGTACTGGGACAGTGAATAGAGGATCTATCTCTGAGAGACTGCGGGCCAACGGAGCAGAGGTTTTTAGAGGCGTATCTGGAGTAGCCCCGAATGTGGCTGAATATTGGCTAGAGGCAACAGAACGAATTATGGACGACTTAGATTGCTCTGTGGAGCAAAAGCTGAAAGGGGCTGTATCGTTGCTGCGAGACGAGGCTTACCAGTGGTGGATCACAGTAAGGGAGAGTACCCCGGCTGAGCGGGTAACTTGGGATTTATTTAAGATTGCTTTTAAGGGCAGGTATGTTGGAGCTAGTTATGTGGATGCTCGTCGTAAGGAATTCCTGAATTTAACCCAGGGTAGTAAGACTGTTGCCGAATATGAGGCGGAGTTTTTGAGATTGAGCCGATATGCTAGTGGGATAGTCGCGACTGAATACGAGCGTAGTGTTCAGTTTGAGGATGGCCTTCGAGATGAGCTTAGAGTGCTGATAGTTCCGCAGAGGGAGCGTGATTTTGCTGCATTGGTGGAGAAGGCCAAGATAGCTGAGGAGGTTAAACGGGTTGAGCAATAGAACCGTCAAAAGGATCGATCTAGATTTAGGAGGGATTCTAGACCCTCGGGTGCTGCATACAGGAATGTTAAACGAGCTAGAGTGGAAGAACCAGTGCGAGCAGTTCCAGTGAACACCGTTAGACCGCAGGCTTGCAGGGACTGTGGTAGGGTACATTTGGGAAAGTGTTGGAGAAGAACTGGGGGATGTTTCCGATGTGGGTCCAAGGAACACAAGTTCAGAGAGTGTCCTAGGAGAGCAGCTCAGGATCAAGCTGCTGAGCCAAGGGCTGTCCAACCAGTGCGAGGAGGACCACCACCACAGAGAGGCCGTGGGCAAGGCAGAGGTGGTAATGGTAATGGACGAGGACGTGGGGCACCTGGCAGGGGTACTGGTCATGCTGAAGCTCGTCAGCCAGCGTTGGTTTATGCCGCACGACGTCGCGAAGAGGGTAATGCTCCTGATGTTATAACCGGTACGTTCTTCATTCATAGCACGCCTTATACTGCTTTGATAAATGTTGGTTCCACTTATTCGTATGTTGCCTGTAATGTATCTGGGGCGTTGGGTGTGCTTCCTGAGGAAACTATGAGTGGGGTATGTGTCTTTACTGTGTGAGGGACACGTCCCTAGACACGGGCCTATGCTAGGCCAATTTAAGAACCCCTGTAGGTTCGAAATGAAAATAAATTCACCCGGGCTAAGGACATGGGCGTGTGTGACCGCACGGCCTGCCTACACGGGCATGTCCCTTGCCACACGGGTGTATGCCCCTATTTTTAGTGAAATTTTCCAAGGTTTTCTAAAGTGCCTGGTTTAGTACCGAACCATTTCTAAAGTATGTTTTGGGCCTCGTAGGCCCATATAAGGGACTTTAAGATGAAGTTTGAAGAGTTTTAAATTTGAATGAAATTTCATGACTCGAAAATGTTTGTAAGCCTGTGTTTATGTCCGGTAACGCCTCGTACCATGTTCTGGTGACGGATATGGGTAAGGGGTGTTCCAATATCCTACAGTATCTGAATCACCTTCTCAGATTGACCATCGGTCTAAGGATGGAATGCAGTGCTGAAGTCCAATCTTAAACCCAGAGCTTCATGCAATTTCTTTAAGAAATGAGAAGTGAAACAAAGATCTTTATCAGAAATAATTGAAACAAGAACCCCATGCAATCTTACAATCTTAAAGATATAGAGCTTCGCTAACTTTTGCAAAGAGTAGCCCGTCTGAACCAGAATAAATATGAGTGAACTTGGTCAATCGATACACGATAACCCAAACAGAGTCCTTCTTAGTAGGTGTCAAGGGCAACCCACTAACAAACTCCATCATTACTCATTCCCACTTCCATAAAGGAATCTTAACGGTTTGTAACAAACTCGAAAGCAACTGGTGCTTAGCCTTAACTTGCTGGCATGTCAAACATCAAGCAACAAAATTTGTAACCTCACGCTTTAAACCCGGCCACCAATACAACTCATAAAGATCGCGATACGTCTTATTACCACCGGGATGCATAGCATAATGGCTACTATGCGCCTCCTTCTAAATCGACTGCCTCAAATCAGAATCATTCGACACACAGATCCTACCTCGAAAACACAAAACTCCATTATTATTCAGCCCAAAGTCTGAGGTACTATCACTCTCAATTTGATGGAACTACAAACCCATGGACTCATCCCCTAATTGTTTCTATCGAATATACCTAATCCAAGTAAGCTTAACTTGCAACTTGACTAATAGACTCCCATCATCAAACAGACTAAGACGAGCGAACATCATTCTTAAATCAATTATCGCTCTACGACTGAGAGCATTGGCCACGACATTGGCCTTACCAAGGTGATAATCTATTGTGCAGTATAATCCTTGCGCAGCTCAATCCAGCAATGTTGCCTAAGATTCAACACCTTCTGGGTAAGAAGGTACTTGAGGCTCTTGTGATTAGTGTAGCTGATACACTTCTCACCGTACAGATAGTACCTCCAGATTTTCAATGCAAAAACCATAACAGCCAACTTGAGATCATGTGTCGAATAATTCCCCTCATGTGACTTAAGCTGACGGGACGCATAAGCCACAATTTATCCATCTTGAATCAATAAACATCCCAAACTAACGTGTGACGTATCACTGTAGACCATAAACTCTTTACCAGATTTAGGTTGTATCAGCACAGGAGCCTGAGTCAGAATAGACTTAACCTTCTTGAAGCTCAATTGTTGCACATTTGTCCAAACAAAAGGAACACCTTTGTGCAAAAGCTTAGTTAGATGAGCTACAATTAGAGAGAACCCCTCAACAAAACACCGATAATATGCTACAAGACCCAGAATACTGCAAATCTCAGATATATTCTTAGGTTGCTTCCAACCAAGCACAGCCTCAATCTTCCTCAGATCCACTCGAATCCCCTCAGCAGAAACCATATGACCCAAAAAAGTTACCTCACGCAACCAGAACTCACACTTGCTCAACTTAGCATAGAGCTGCTTCTCTCGAAGTATCTTAAGCACTACTCTAAGATGTTCATAATGCCCATCCCTGATCTTAAAGTAAACCAAAATATCATCGATGAACACCACGATAAACTAATCCAGGTATAACTGAAAGACTCGATTCATCAAATCCATGAATGCAGCTAGAGCATTTGTCAGACCAAAAGGCATAACTAGGAACTTGTAATGTCCATAACGAGTCTTAAATGTAGCCTTATGAACATCCATCTCCTTAACTCTAAGTTGATGATACCCAGAATAGAGATCAATTTTTGAAAACACTGAAGCCCCTTGGAACTAATCAAATAGATCGTCGATCCTCAGAAGTGGATACTTATTCTTCATAGTCAATTTATTCAGTTGCCAATAATCAAAACAAATCCTCATGGTCCCATCTTTTTTCTTAACAAACAAAACTGGTGCCTCCACAGAGACACACTAGGACAGATGAAACCACGATCTAAAAGCTCTTGAAGTTGAGCCTTAAGCTCTGTAAGCTCCTTCTGTGCCAAACGATATGGAGCGATAGACACCAGAGCTGTACCTGGGAGAAGCTCAATGTAGAATTCAACTTCTCGATTCGAAGGTAAGCCCAGTAAATCCTCAGAAAAAAAATCCAAAAAATCACTCACTGCTATGATATCCCCAATAAAAATGCCTTAAAAACAGAAACGCTGACGTAAGCCAAATATGCCTCACACCCTTTCCAAACCAGTTTCTCTGCCACAATAGTGGAGATCACATTGGACAGATAATCTCGACTCTCACCAATCATAACCACCTCCTTCTCAACCTCAATCCTCAAAACGACACTTTTAGACGTGCAATCCAAACTGATTCAGTGCCCAACCAACCAATACTCAGCCACAGTATGGGTGACTCTAGTGACACCCCTAAAAAGTTCAGCATCATTGGACCGGAGTTGTTTAGTTACCAACCCACGACCCCTAGATCTAGACTAGGGTCCAGCGACCCTCTCCAATATCCTTAACAGGGCTTGGGACAATACGTCTTCCCCAACCAAATAGCTTTAAGACCCAGTCTTAGCAGCAGGCAAAACTAGTGTCTCACTCATAGCTAAGTTTGGCATACTGCCCAGAGAGGAAGACTCAGCTCGAGCCCTCATATGGCCTCTACCACGGCCACGAATATTACGTCCACGAGTTTCATGAGCGCTCATTGTATATTTCAACTTGTCTACATTATAAAATTTTATGCATTAGTTCTAGTGTTTATTAGCAGATATTTTATGAGCAGATTATCAGAAGTACAAAAGTGTTTTAGATATTCTAATCTCTAACTAGCTCAGTATAGTTTGCAGAAAAGTGCTAACTACAGTGTTTAAAAAACTTCTATAAAAACCTTAGAAACATTTACTGGATCGACGCCAAAGACTTGATGTACCACATCCATCCTCAAATTACCCAAATTATTTAAAAATCTATTCTCTTTTGAAACAAAATTTTGAAACCCAAAATTTTACAGCTCGAGTTTTACAACCTGACTCTGATACTACTAAATGTAACACCCCAAATTTGGCCTAGACGTTATGGTCAAATCTGGATATGTCACAAGGTAGGATTTTGAAAATAGTGTCATCTAGTCAAATCATTCGAGTTTAATATTTCATATTCGTTTGAATCTATTTTCAAAAGTGATATTTAAATAATTGATTTGCCAAGTCATAAGTGTTAGCGAAAGTCTTAAAACCGTTATAATTTAGAAAACCCAAATCATGTTTTTAAAAAAACCCTTTATTTTTGTAAAATTGTGTTTTTCGTCATGCATCGTAATAAAAGAGTCAAAAATGCATTCAAAACCCAAAATAAAAGGCAACAGTCCGAAGAGTCCGAAAAATTACAAACTCTCAAATAAAATCAAAATTATAAAATAAAAACTATATTTTACTAAGTAAAATGGCTCTTGATCAAGTGGTCACTACTGAGCCTCCGCCGCACCAACCCCGTCTAAGTCTGTGGATTACCTGAACAGAACAAACATACAGATGTGAGTTTTCGTAAACTCAGTGTGTGACCTATAGAAATAGACATGTATTACATATGGATAACACAGACACAGTCAAATTCAGATTTCAAACTCAGACTTTAAGTCTTCTACAGATACAGATACAAATACAGATATAGATATAGATACAGATACAGATATGCAGAATCCTACCCCCATCCTTTACACACTAACTCTGACCATCCCATCACACCATGTGTGGTTAAAAACACACACTCATCCCTACACACCATATTGTGTCGTTATGAAACTTATCAGATAGTATGTAGCCAAGCTGCCAGAATATAGGCGAAGGTCGCCAATAGAGCACTTCCTCCACATAATCAAAAACTCACCCCAATCATAGATATAGAAATAACGGATATAGTAATATTGTACATAACATACTTGTATACAGAGATCATATCTATATACTTATCGGAATAAATAGACATGCATACCGTGTCCTACTCAGAGCAGAATATCAAATTATCAGATCACATAGATTTTAAGCTTTAATTATCCCTTAGTAACCCTACGGTAGACTCACAGTCGATTGGAACCACCCGTGCAACCCTTGGGAAAATTTTAGAAATATGGACCCACATGCCCGTGTGGGCACACACGGCCTGGTCCAAAGCCCACACACCTATGTGGTATGCTTGTGTGGGCCCACACACCTAACTTAGCCTAGCTGATGCGGCCCATACGACCACACCCACACTACCACACCATTGTGTCCTGTTTACGGCCTACCTTCATCAATCACATGGCCGTGTCTCGTATATGGCCAACCACACAGCCAGGCACACGCCCGTGTGGCATTGATAAAATATAATTTTGACTTTCGTCAAAGCTTGAGTTTTCGTATATAGGGTACACACCTAGTACGATTTCAATGTGAAAACACTTCCGAGCCACACAACACCTAAACTCGACAAACAAAACTTCCAAAATCAGTCATAACTCACAATAAAACCAAATCCACGAAATCGACAGTAGTCCAATTCAAACGTTCATCACTTACCCCAATACCCCGAATGCTTTTCAGCTACAATTTCGCAAGAAAAGAGCCCCGATCTTTAGGATTCACTGCTGCCAAAACTAAGAGTCAACTAACGGAAAAAGAATGAAATTGATTCGAGCATTAAGGGAAATGACTTACCAAATCGTATGAAAACACCAAGGGACTGAAATCTGGAGTTGAATGGCAGGTTTGCGATATAGATCAAAAGTAGAAAAAGAGGGAAAACTTTTGACAGGAAAGATTTCAGAAACGTCAAAAGGGGAGAGAGAGAAAGAATAAAAATAAAAAGAAAATAAAATAATCACAAGATTAGTCAAACTCCCTCATTATCCCACTAACTACACAATCTTAACTACCCACTCATTTAGACTTCCAGTCCCACCCAAACTCTCTCAACCAACCGAAACAAAAATTCATACCCACACTCACGCAAAGATTCAAACACATGACCTCCTACATTCTCACTCCTTACCACTCAAACAAGTAAGCTCATTCTTATACGAATTAACAAAAAATTTAACCTAAGCCCATTTAACAAGGGTAATACTTGAATCTTAAAATAACAAAATTTGGCAATAAGGAGACTTGAACCCAAGACCTCATACACACAACCAGTACACTTAACCACAGAAACAGATACACATTTGAGTTAAATATTTATAGAAACAGAGATAAATTAAGTGAGGCATTACATAAAGAACTTTTGATATCAGTTTAGTACTTGAAGTTTTAAACTGTGATGCAGTTCATCCAACCGTTAACGACATTATTGAAATAAATTCAAAAAAATCATAAAAAGAAAAATTTTAAACAAATAGCAAAAAATCTAAAAAAAATTCAAAAAATTTGGCAAGGACTAAGGAACTCATAAAAAGTAATTTGATGAACTTACACTACATACAAACACAATCCAAAAGCAAGTATCCTGAATAATCACCAAAAGAAGAATGGACTACAATAAGTAACAATTAATAGCAAAAGAAAAAGAAAGAAATTCAAAGAAGAGAAAGAAAAGGAGAAAAGAAAAAAGAAAGAAACGTGAAAAGAATGGGGATTGGACGGTTGAAAGTAGGAACAAACTTAGGGATTTTTATTTGATAATTCAAAAATAAAATAAAATATTTTGTTAAAATCCTATCAGATTTATTTAGAATTTGGATGTAACTTAACTTCTAACACATGGCAAGAATCAAAAAGAATTCCCACTTTACATACAGAAGGATTCAAACACAAAATCCACGAAAATAAGATTTAAGTCAAATATCAAAGATAGGGATAGAGCCAAAAGTTAACAAAATTTTCAAAAAAAGATTTCAAACCCAGAACCTTACACACACAATTACAACCCTCAACCATTGAACCAAATTAAATTACTTAACATACTTTAACATTCATAACTTAAGAAAATTGGGTCATTATAAGTAATTTGATACAAACATTAATTTTAAATGGACACTAACATATATGTTTATAAGTAAAGTGTAACGCCTCAAAATTCATATTTTTGCTTTTGTGAAAATATGATACAAATATCTATCTGCTTTAGTGGTTATGTGTTCTGGGTATGTGTGGGAAGTCTCATGTTCAAGCCTTAGCTTGGGTAAATTTTGGTATTTTTTTGAGTAATGCCTTAACCTTGCTCAGTAAGCTTAGGTTTAATTGTTTGTGAGAACATATCAGAATGGGCTTGTTGGTCTGGTGGATAAGTGGAGTGTCGGTATGAAGGATGTCCTGTGTTTGAATCTTTGTGTAAGCGTGAAGGCTATTATTTTTACTACTTGGTCAGGTAAGAGAGTTTGAGTTATACTAAAAAGCTGAGTAGTGGGGTTAGTGGAGTGAATTAAGGGATTGTGATAGTGGTTTAATCATCTTATTTTTTTCAATTTCAGGTTCTCCCTTTTACTAAAAAACTTTTTGACGTTGTTTTCTCATATGCCTTCAGTCGAAATTCAATCATCTCTTCACCCACTTTTCTTTCCGATTTCATTTTATTCGTTCCTTTAATGCAAAGTTGGTCAGTGCGCGCTTGGTAAGTCTTTCCTTTTGGGTAAGCTTTAACTTTTTTTGACCAAGTGATTGAGGTTGGATTTTGTTAGGTATGCAGGAGTTAATCGAGTGTCTGATGATCGCTTTTGATGTTTTAGGAGGGGAATTCCTGTTCTCGATTGAAGGTAAGGTTTTTGAAGTTTTTGGGACTTAGTATCTCGATTTAGTTTCATTTAAGTTTCATTTTAACACTGAAGTTGGGCGATAGAATGTCAATTTTTAGGTTCTGGAGAGCTCGGTGATCGGTTTAGCATCAATCGAAACCAGGTGTTTATCCGAATCATAAAAACCAAGGTTCAGTGAAAAGCTAACAAAATAATCTGTTGACGCTACACGGGTGTGTGGTCGCCCGCGTAGTGGGCCGTGTGATTGATGAGGCCAGGCCGTACGTGAAGCACATGACTATGTGATTGCTGGATAGGCCATGTGTGACAAACGGGCTAGACTGAAATGGGTCGTGTGGGCCAACACGGGCTGGCCACATAGGCGTGTCAGCCCATTTTCACTGAATAGTTCTCTAAGGTTGAATGGGTCACCCAAGTCGACTGTGGACCTACTGTAGGGTCGGTAAGCATTACTTAGACCCCTATATGTCTGAACTATTTTTCTAATTTTTGTATTAAACATGATTAGTGATCTGTATGTATGGACTGTTAACTGCATAATAGCATGACATTTATTGTATGTTACATTGCATCGGGGTTGGTTGATGAAGTTCGAAGGAAGTATCTGACAGGCTTTTAATAATGGTTATTTGGCAGCTCAGCTGCATATTTCTAATTACGTGCTGCATTTCGGTACAGCATGGTATGTAAGGATGGATGGGTGTTCTAAACCTCACATGGTGTGTAAGGATGAGTGGGTGTTTTAAACCCCACATGGTGTGTAAGGATGGTCAGAGATGGTGTGGAGGCTAGTGGGTTGAATTATAATTTTTGTTGCAACATGTATATCTGAGACTGTATCGAAATGGGCCAAGGCCTAAACTGATTTTGTGACAGGCTCAGGCCCTAGAATATATATGATTGATTTCTGTTGTTAAACTGTGTGCATGTTTTCTATGGGAATTACACATTGAGTTTCTGAAAACTCACCCATTTCTGTTTAATATGTACAGGTAATCCCCGGACTTGATGGGTCAGTGCAACAGAGGACTCGACGGTGGCCACACGTAAACTTTAGACTGTTTCCATAATTTGCAAATTTTATTGCTTATTTGGGTATTTTATGTAAATTGGAATTTATATACTGTTGTTTTTTATTTGGGATTTTAAATGTTTTCATGGGTTTACAACTTCAAACACAACAAAATACGGTTTTCAAAATAAAACTAAGGTTTCACTAAATAAAAACGATTTTCTTAAAATAAACGATTAATAAAGCTTTCGCTAAAAAAGAAACGATTTTGACATAATGAAGAACATGTGTTTTACTCCAAATTAAGATAAAAGCTAATTAGCTAAAACAGTTTTAAACTTGACATCTCGCTTTCAAATTCCATTCCATGTGACATTGCCAGATTCAACCATAACGCCTAGGCTGAGTTTAGGGTGTTACATTTAGTGGTGTCAGAGTTAAGTTGCAAAACTCCACTGTGGATTTTGGGTTTACAAAAAATTGATTTCATAAGAGTTTATTTAAAATGATTTTAAACAATTTGATTGAATATGTGGTACACCGAGTCTCCGGTGCTAATCTTGTAAGTATTTTGTACTCTGATAAACTGTTATGATTCTGTAGATTGTACTAAAACTACTATAGGTAGTATACTGTGAAAACACTTTAGTTATTTTACTTTGAGACTGTAGGAAAACTGGTAAGAGACTACGATTCGCGATAACAAACTCTGAACTCCTGATACTATTTTGTATAAAATATCTATTAATAAAAATCGAAGCTGTAACTGATCCATAAAATTGTTAATATAGATAAACTACAAATCTACGATGAGTCTAATCTATAAAATTGTTAATATAGATAAACTACAAATCTACGATGAGTGCACAAGGTATCCACGGATGGGGTACAAGAGGCCGATGTAGAGGCCGTAGGAGGGCTCAAACTGGGTCCTCGTTATCTGGCAATATGCCTAATCTAGATACTAGTGAGACGTCGGTTTCACCTGCGACTGAAACTAAATCTCAAGATCGCGTGGCTGGGGACAACGTATTGTCTCAGGCTATGCTGAGGATTTTGGAGAGGTTTGTTGGGCCCAATACTGGATTTGAGGGACAAGGGTCGGTTACAGAACAACTCCAGTCCAATGGAGCTGAATTATTTAAGGGTGTTACTAGAGTCGCCCCTAATGTGGCGGAGTTCTGGATAGAGGGTACAGAAAGGATAATGGATGATTTGAACTATACCCCTAGGTAGAAACTAAAGCGTGTAGTCTCTTTATTACGTGATGAGGCCTATCAGTGGTGGCTGACAGTTAAGGAGGGCACTCAGCCCAAACGGTTGACTTTGGAGTATTTTAAGACAACATTTCAAAGTAAGTATGTAGGAGCCAGCTATATCGATGCTAGGAGGCGTGAGTTCCCGAACCTCACGTAGGGTGACCGATCAGTGACCGAGTATGAGGCTGAGTTTCTGAGGTTGAGCCGCTATGTGCGAGGCATGGTAGCGACTAAATATGAGAGATGTATCCACTTCGACGATGGCCTTAGGGATAATCTGAGGGTCTTGATTGCTCCACAGAGGGAGCGAGAGTTCTCTGTACTACTTGAGAAGGCAAAGATCACCGAAGAAGTTAAGTGTGTTGAGCATGAAAATCGAGACCAAAAGTGAGGAAAGAATAAGAGGGATTCGGAGCCTTCAAGTTCTGCACTGAGGCTTAAGAAAAAGGCCAGATTTGATGGCCCAGTTAGAGTTGGGCCCCCTGTTGCACCTATCGGGATTTCACCATGTGAGCATTATGGTAGACGTCATTCGAGTGATTGTTGGAGGACGACTGGGGCATGTCTAAGATGTGGGTCTATTGAGCATCGCATTCGAGAGTGTCTACTGAGGGTTGCTTAGGTGCAAGCTTCGGGTTCTGGTACTACGCAGTTACCTAGGGGTTGTGGTTAGGTTAGGGGTGGTAACAGCATGGGCCAAGGACAGAGAGCACCGGGTAGAGGTGCTGGATATACTAAGGCGAGGTAGCCTGCTATTGTTTATGTTGCTTATCGGCGTGAGGACAGAGATGCTCTGGACATCATCAGGGGTACGTTTTTAATTTACGATGTATTATATTTTGCATTGATAGACATAGGTTCTACGCATTCATATGTAGCTAGTACTGTGTCTGAGACTTTGGGGATTCTGGTTCAGAATACTTCTAGTGAAGTGACGTTGTGAGTCCTTTGGGGCAACCTATCTGACTTAACAAATTATATAGAGACGTTCCGTTAGAGGTTCAAGGGATAGTTTTTCTGGCTAATCTATGGAGATTCTGTTTGGAGAGTTCAACCTGATCCAGGGAATAGACTAGTTGGTTAAGCACCGAGCAAGTCTGTACTGTGCGACTAAGAGGGTCGTTTTGAAAACTGAGGAAGATTGCAAGGTAGTTGTGATTGGAGAACGTCGAGACTATCTAACTAATGTGATCTCTACTTTAGTGGCAAAAAAGTTGGTTCGGAAGGGATGTGAAGCGTTCTTGGCCTACGTAAGCATTTCTGATTCTAGGGACTCTTCTGTATAGGACACCAGAATTGTAAGGGATTTTTCAAACTTTTTTCTTCAGGAACTACTGGGTTTGCCTTCGAGCCGAGAAATAGAATTTGGGATTGAGCTTATACCGGGTATAGCTTTGGTGTTTATCACCCCCTATCGAATGGCACCGAAGGAGCTTACAGAGCTTAAGGCTCAGATTCAAGAGCTGTTAAACCGTGGGTTCATTCATCCCAGTGGGTCTTTATGGGGAGCACCTGTGTAGTTTGTAAAAAAGAAAGATGGGACAATGAGGATGTATATCGATTACCGACAGTTGAACAAGCTAACGATTAATAATAAGTACCCACTTCAGAGGATTGATGATTTATTCGACTAGTTCAGAGCGGCTTCTGCGTTTTCCAACATTGATCTACGTTTAGGTTATCACCAGTTGAGGTTAAGGAGACTGATGTGCATAAGACGACATTTAGGACTCGATATGGACATTATGAGTTCCTAGTGATGCACTTTGGATTGGCTAATGCACCAGTGGCGTTTATGGACTTGATAAACCGGGTGTCCAGCCCTATCTGGATCAATTTGTTGTGGTGTTCATCAATGATATTTTGGTGTATTCTAAGACTGAAGACGAGCACGATGAGCATCTTAGAGTGGTACTATAGACTCTTCGTGAGAAACAGTTTTGGCTCCGAGAATTAACCTTTTTTGGACACGTAGTTTCTGCTGAGAGGATTCGTATTGATCCTCGTAAGATTGAGGCTGTGTTGGATTGAAAATAGCTGAGGAATGTCTTTAGGATCAGTAACTTTTTAGGGTTGGCAGGTTACTATCGATGCATTGTAGAAGGGTTCTCCTTGATCGCAACTTCGTTAACTAAGCTTCTGCGTAAAGGGGTTCCTTTTGTCTAGACTGATGCGCAACAATCGAGCTTTGAGAAGCTCAAGACTGTTCTGACCCAGGCTCCTGTTTTGATACAAAGACTTCATGGTTTACAGCGATGCATCACATGTCGGTTTGGGTGTTACATTTAGTGGTATCACATGTCGGTTTGGGTTATGTGTTGATGTAGGAGGGTAAGGTGGTAACGTATGCATCTCGTCAGCTCAAAACTCATGAAGTGAACTATCCAACACACGATTTGGAATTGGCTGTCGTACTATTCACTTTGAAAATCTGAAGGCACTATCTGTACAGTGAGAAGTGTATTATCTACATTGATCACAAAAGCCTCAAGTATCTTCTCACTCAGAAGGAATTGAATCTTAGGTAACGTAGATAGGTTGAACTGCTTAAGGATTATGATTGTACCATTGAGTATCATCCTGGCAAGGCTAATATGGTGGCTGATGTGTTGAGCCATAGGGCTATGACTGATCTGAGAGCGATGTTCGCTCGACTTAGCTTTTTTGACAATGAAAGTCTATTGGCAGGACTTCAAGTTAAACCATTATAGACGAAACAGATTTGAGGTAAACAATTAGGTTGATAAGTCTCTTAAGTTGTGATTTCGTCAAGTTGAATGGGGTGGCACTGCAGATTTTGCGATAAACAGTGATGGGGTACTTTGTTTCTGCAGTAGGATTTGTGTTCTGGATAATGAGGATTTAACACAGTCGATTTTGAGGAAGGCGTATAGTTGTCCCTATACTATGCATCCTGGTGAAAATAAGATGTACCGAGATCCTCGAGAGTTATACTGGTGGCCAGGGTTGAAGCTTGAGGTTACTGACTTTGTTGCTCACTATTTGACTTGTCAGCAAGTTAAAGCTGGGCATCAGTTACCTTCGGGTTTACTGCAGCCGATTAAGATCTCGTTATGGAAATGGGAGTAAGTAACGATGGACTTCGTTAGTGGATTACCTCTTACACCCACTAAGAAGGATTCTGTCTGGGTCATTGTAGATCGATTAACCAAATCCGCTCACTTCATCTTGGTAAGGATACACTTTTCTCTTCAAAAATTCGCTAAGCTCTATATATCAAAAATAGTGAGATTGCAAGGAGTACCTATCTCAATCATTTCTGATAAGGATCCTCACCTCACGTCTCGATTCTATAAGAAACTACATGAAGCTCTAGGTACAAGGTTGGACATCAGTACTGCTTTCCATCCTCAGACAGATGGTCAGTCAGAGAGGGTGATCTAAGTACTGGAGGATATGTTGATGAGCTGTGTTATTGATTTTCGAGGCAGTTGGGAGGAGTATTTGTCGTTAGTGAAGTTTGCGTATAATAATAGTTTCCAGTCTAGCATCCAGATGGAACCTTACAAGGCTCTGTATGGTTGTGAGTGTCGCACTCCTCTATGCTGGACTGAGTTAGGTGAACGATGTGTTCTGGGTACTGAGTTGGTTTCTGAGACAGAGGATAAGGTTAGTGATAAATGATAAATTATACATATTTTTACCCCATGTTTAGCTTAATTTCTGGGTGGATTATCATTAATTTTGTGAGAATTGGTGCTCTTAATCTTTCTTTTTCATATCTCATACTCAGGAAAGCATAAGGAAGAGAAAAGAACGAAAAACGGGCCAAAAACTATGAAAATGGGCCAAAATATGAAATCGACACGGCCCAATGAGTCACCACACGGCCGTGGCATACGGCTGTGCCACATGAAGATCACACGGTCCAGCCCCCGACAAGCACGGCTAGGCCACACGACCGTGCCTCCACCGACAGACTCTCACACGGCCTCTTGTCGTGGCACACGGGCGTGGCACATGGGCGTGTCCCTGTCATGAGGAAGAGGAATTTCACTCGGATTTGGATACTTAGGGGCTAAGAAAGCCATTCTAAACTCTATATAAAGACCTCAAGAGGCAACTCTAAATATATACTCTTTCCTCCCAAGAAAGAGCGCCATATTTCTGCCAACACAAGGAGTGAAAGCAAGGGATTACTCCAAGGGAAGCCGATTGATTCATCCCAGAAGCCAGAGTTCTACATCAAGACAGAGGATCTCCCTAAATTCCTTCAAGGGTTTTTTGCGTTCTTATGTTTTGTTATCTTAATTCTTCTGAGATGTTTTCTTTCTTTATTATGAACTAAACCCCTCAAATACTTGAGGGGGATGAAACCTAAAACAGATCTTGCTATTATTTATTCTTGAATTATATGATAAATACTTGAATTATTCTTAATTATGTGTTCTTCATTCTTGATTTAATAATCCTAGGTATTACTTCAAGAACTTGATGTGCTTAGGCAGAGGAGCAAAAGTCCTTGTTTTAAGAGTAGATCTACCATAATTAAGCGGAGTTGCATGCAACCCTAGACATAGGGCGACATATATCTGCCGGATTAGGGTCAAACCTAATAGGGGGATCCATAGATCGAATTAATGCAACCTAGGGTGTTAATTAATAAAGAAACTTCAGTTAACAGCCTAGGCCTAGTTGTTCTTATCCTCGAAAGAGGTATTAACATAAGTTAGGGATCTCTACGGATCAGGTCAAGTAAAGAAATCATCTAGTTCAAGAAATTAATAACAAGTGAAGTCTAGGTGGATTCTCCTTCAAGTATTGCTCATATCAATCAAAATTTCCCTAAAGTTTTCCCCAATTTACTTTTTGTGCACTTTTAGTTAGTTTTAGAATTAGTTTCAATCAATCCCCTTTTATTTTTAGGCTAGATAATAGAAAGGAAGTAAGTATTAGTACTTTTGGTTCCCTTGGGTACGATAACTCGTCTTGCCACTAAACTATACTACTGTTCGATAGGTGCGCTTGCCTTTAAGATCGTGATATTAGTTAGTTTTTGGTGTGATCAGTTTTTATAAATTTTATTACTTAATATCGCGAGCATATCAAGTTTTTGGCACCGTTGCCGGGGAACTGAAATATTAAGAAAACTCGATTTCTATTACTTTAGCCATTACTATATTTATCTATTTTCAGTTTTTATTTATTTTTATTATTTTTCTTTTATTTTATTTTATTCTATTTTTCTTTGTTTTTTTTCTTTTTAGGTATTTCTAGTTTATGACTAGAAGCAACCCAACAAGACCATTACTTTTTTACAGAGATTTAGAAGCAACAGCTCGCAGAAATCGTAGAGAGATCAGACGAAGCCTACAGTACCCAGAACAAGATCAAGAACAAAGGCCAGAAACTACAGCAGAGATGGAAGCAAATCAAAACATTCCACCACCTCCCGCAAAAGTCGCGCCACCTACAAATCAAGAAGCAGCTCCTCGCACTATGTATGATTATGCTAAACCTAGTTTGGCTGGTACCCAAACTAGCATTCTTAGACCTACTATTGCTGCTAATAATTTTGAATTAAAGCCTAACACTATTCAGATGATACAGCAATTGGTGCAGTTTGATGGTTTACAGGATGAAGATCCAAATTCACACATAGCCAATTTTTTGGAACTCTGTGATACCTTTAAAATTAATGGCGTTTCTGATGATGCCATTCGTCTATGGCTATTTCCATTCTCTTTGAGAAACAAAGCCAAACAGTGGTTAAATTCTTTACCACGAGGCTCAATCACCACATGGGAACAGATGACCGAAAAATTTTTACTTAAATATTTTCCTCCAGCTAAAATAGCTAAATTACGAAACGATATCTCTACTTTTGTGCAGATGGATTTAAAAACATTTTACGATGCCTGGGAGAGATGCAAAGATCTTTTGAGAAGATGCCCTTATCATGGCCTACCTTTATGGTTACAGGTTCAAACCTTTCACAACGGTTTGGATCCATCAACAAGGCAAATGATCGACACAGCCGCAGGAGGAATAATCAACAATAAAACACCTAAAGCAGCTTATGAATTTATTGAAGAGATGTCACTGAATAATTATCAGTGGCAAGTCATGAGGACAAAGCCGACAAAAGCTGCAGGAGTTTATAATATTGATGCTGTCACCATGCTTACTAACCAGGTAGAACTTTTAAATAAAAAGTTTGATAATTTTGTTGGTTCTACGCAGGCACATCCAGTGATGCAGTGTGACGCAATCCAGGGAAATATGTTCAATCCAGATTACTCCTCTTATGGACATGGCATGGAAACTGAGCAAACCAACTATATGGGTAACAATTCTAGACCTCAAAATAACCCTTATAGTAATACTTATAATGCAGGTTGGTGGAATCACCCCAATTTTACATGGGGAGAGCAAGGAAATCAAAGACAACCACCTCCTCCGGGATTTCAGCAGCCACCACCACAACAGTAGAAAAAGCTGCACCTGGAAGAGATGTTCACCAAATTTATGGCCATGTTAGAAACCCATTTCCAAAATACCGAAACGGTATTAAGGAATCAGCAAGCATCTATTCAAGGACTTGAAACTCAAATAGGCCAGCTTGCTAAGCTAATCTCTGAAAGACCGCAAGGTGGGTTGTCAAGCAATACTGAGACTAACCCCAAAGAGCAACTTAATACCGCAGATACGATAGATAATGAGGGGTTAACCAAAACCAACCCAGAGCCATGCAAGGAGCCTGTGGTAAGTACAGGAAAGAATGAGGTAAGTTACAAAGATGAAATTACCAAAGAATATAAACCTCGTATCCCATACCCAAGCGCGCTAAAGAAAGATCGCACAGATGAGCAATTCGGTAAGTTTCTTAAACTCTTAAAGAAATTACATATCAACTTACCATTTGTTGAAGCAATTTTGCAGATGCCGAAGTATGCAAAATTTTTAGAGGAATTTCTCACAAATAAAAGGAAGTTGGAAGCACTGTCCACAGTGGAACTCAACGAGGAATGCTCAGCTATTCTCCAAAATAAACTGCCAACCAAACTAAAAGATCCAGGAAGTTTTACTATTCCTTGTTTACTTGGTAGCCTAGACGCCAAAAATGCTTTAGCTGATTTAGGGGCTAGTATAAATGTCATGCCTTATAAACTGTTTAAACAACTAGGTCTTGAAAAACCTAAGCAAACCAAGATGAGCATTCAACTTGCTATTAAAACTATTAGGTTTCCTAAGAGAATAATTGAAGATGTGCTTGTCAAAATTGATAAATTTATATTCCCAGTTGACTTTGTTGTTTTAGACATTAATTAGGATAGCAATGTACCCTTAATTCTAGGACGTCCCTTTTTAGCAACTGCTAGAACCATAATTGATATAGAAACCGGTGAACTCACACTACGTATAGGTGATGACAAAGTTACTTTACAAGCTCGAAACTCACTTAAAATTGCTGTTGATAATAATATAGTCACGAGTCCTTATAAAAACACTGAACTCACCACACAACCTTTTGTGCAGGATACACTCCACATAAAGGCGACCCAATCACAGACAAGTCCATCTAAGGGCAATGCACCTGAAAAGCGAATGCTTCAGATTGAGGAACTAGATGAGTGGCTGAATTATCACGAAAAGCCCAAAATATGCCACACCAACCCAGAGCATTACCAAAACGACCCTCAGGTACAAACAAATCAACTTAAGGTAAGGGATAAGGTAATCTTAGGGGAAGACGATCCCCAAATCCTGAATTCAAAAGAACATACAAGTGACATACCCTACTTTACGGTAATGAAAATCTTCCCCTATGGTACAGTAGAGATAAAACATAAGTCACTCGGTACTTTCAAGGTAAACCACACTCGACTCAAATCTTACGTTAATAATAAAATTCTAAACAGGATAAAAGAGTATCAACTCTTCAAGCCGCCGTGACCGAACAAAGCTTGAGAAAAGTTGAGCTTAGACTATAAACAAGCGCTTCTTGGGAGGCAACCCGAGCACTAACTTAGTAAATTCTTTTAAAATTAGGCTTTCTAATACATCAACTACCCCTTGAATGCAGGTTTTTCGAGCCACACGGCCATGCCCACGGGCGTGCCTCAGGCCTTGTGTACACTTTGAGCAGAGACACGGTCGTGCAACTTGGCCGTGTACAAGTAGAGTAAAAATTTTCCCTAAGGCACGGGCTACGATAAATAGCCACGACCGTGCGATATGGCTGTGGCCAACACTGTCAATTCCAACATGGGCGTGCGACCCATATACAGCCGTGGGAGAAGCGAACATCGCAGGACACGGCCATGCGACACGGCCGTGTGCCTCAACACGCCCTCACAACACGGGTGTGTGTCTCGAGCCAGGCGCGCCAAAATCCCTGGGATTTTTGTTTTTCCATTTTATTTTATTTTATTTTTTTTTGAATTTTAGTGTTCTCAGAACTAGTTTATGTGATTTTAGTTATTTTATATCGGTTATGTCCTAACGAGTAATTGTTCTAATCCTGAAATACCTAAAATCCCTTAAGTGCTATCACAGTTTCAAAACCATGAACTTCAAGTATTCCTTCCTCCAACATAGCTTTCACAATTCAAAGGTTCCATCCAGTATTCAGGGAGTTTTACTTCTCTCCCTAACTTATGATCTTGTGCTTCTACTGCTATTAATGTTATCTTTGTACATTGAGGGCAATGTACATCTTAAGTGTGGGGGGGAAACTCACCTTCATTCTTTATATTATCTTTGAAATCCCTGAAATTTTCTCTCAAATTTCGAATTCTCTGCATTATCTTCAAATCTCTTGTTAGGAATTAATTCTGATTGATTTATGATTTTTATTGATGTGTTGAAAATTAAGACATAGGTGCTTACGCTTTGATTATTCAAACTTTAAAACATTAGGGAATCAAGCATGATAAGTTGAAATTTTTGAGAACCCCATTTTTTTGCATAAGCTATTTTTTTTAATTCTAAGTATTATCTTGAGATTTGAAATTCACAGGATTGACATCAAAAGCCATAATTCTGGTGAGATTTTGAGCCTTTTAAGCATACATTCTTTCGTGCTCACTTTTATTATTGCTTTGAGTAAGTCAACACTGATTTATTATTCTAGAACTTGCTTGGATTATACACGTCAAGACCACATCATTGACTTGATATACCGAGATGATAAAGGCACTTAGGATTTAACCCACTCACTCCATAAAGACCTACCTCCATAAATTTACCCCTAGTGAACCCCGTTGAGCCTAACAACCCGTTTTTTGACTTACCTTCTATTTATTAAACCAATAACCCATTTTTTGTTGAATTTCATTCAATTACTTTAACCCCTATTTTTGTTGAGATTTGAGTTGAAATTATTATCTAACTTAATTCTCTTTTCTAGCATGTAAAGTTGGAAACATTCAAGTTATTGTATTCAATGAGAATTGTTCTAAACATAAAAAACCATGTATATACAGTTAAATTCAGTTGTAATAGTTCAAAAGTTTTTGCATATTTCTATTTTAAGGCTACCTAGGCATAAATGATATTATCATAAGAATTAGCCTTGGAAATATGTTCCAAGTGATAGAGATTTTTCTAGCTAAATAATTGTTTAGTTCAATCTCGATTCTAACCCTCTTTTGCAGCATGTGACAACACCCCTAACCAAGCCCCGTTACAACCCTTACAAGACCTTTTAATCAATATGTCATGTCAATCTATAGTGGTGGAGATGTGATTTTCTTGCAAGCCTATGGTAATAACTTCTCAGGTTGACTAGAGAGTGTTTAATTCTTGAACCCTAAACACTTCGAGTGGATAGAGTGAACCTTTAGTGAGGATGTCAACTTCTGTTAATTAAGATAGAGAGATAATTACTTAGGAGGAGGGAGAAAACTTATGTTTCAATGATAAAATTCTCAGCTTAGAGTGATTGAGTCTTTAATGTTCTTTTGATTGAATTTTTATTGTATGATTACCTGTGGATTAGTTCGAAACATTATTAATAAAGATTGCAAATTGAGAGGAATGATTCTTGATTAGGGATTGAGATTTTGCTTGAGGACAAGCAAAGGCTTAAGTGTGGGGGTATTTGATAAACGATAAATTATACATATTTTTATCCCATGTTTAGCTTAATTTCTGGGTGGATTATCATTAATTTTGTGAGAATTGGTGCTCTTAATCTTTCTTTTTCATATCTTATACTCAGGAGAGCATAGGGAAGAGAAAAGAATAGAAAATAGGCTAAAAAATATGAAAATGGGCCAAAATATGAAATCGACACGGCCCAAGGAGTCACCACACGGCCGTGGCACACGGCCGTGCCATATGAAGATCACACGGTCCAGCCCCCGACAAGCACGGCCAGGCCACAAGACCATGCCTCCACCGACAGACTCTCACACGGCCTCTTGTCGTGGCACACGGGCGTGGCACACGGGCATGTCCCTGTCGTGAGGAAGAGGAATTTCACTCTGATTTGGATATTTAGGGGGCTAAGAAAGCCATTCTAAACTCTATATAAAGACCCCAAGAGGCAACTCTAAAGATATACTCTTTCCTCCCAAGAAAGATCGCCATATTTCTGCCAACACAAGGAGTGAAAGTAAGGGATTACTCCAAGGGAAGCCAATTGATTCATCCCAGAAGCCAAAGTTCTACATCAAGACAGAGGATCTCCCTAGATTCCTTCAAGGGATTTTTGCGTTCTTATGTTTTGTTATCTTAATTCTTCTGAGATGTTTTCTTTCTTTATTATGAACTAAACCCCTCAAATACTTAGGGGGATGAAACCTAAGACAGATCTTGCTATTATTTATTCTTGAATTATATGATAAATACTTGAATTGTTCTTAATTATGTGTTCTTCATTCTTGATTTAATAATCCTAGGTATTACTTCAAGAACTTGATGTGCTTAGGCAGAGGAGCAAAAGTCCCTGTTTTAAGAGTAGATCTACCATAATTAAGCGGAGTTGCATGCAACCCTAGACATAGGGCGACATAAATCTGCCGGATTAGGGTCAAACCTAATAGAGGGATCCATAGATCGAATTAATGCAACCTAGGGTGTTAATTAATAAAGAAACTTTAGTTAAAAGCCTAGGCCTAGTTGTTCTTATCCTCGAAAGAGGTATTAACATAAGTTAGGGATCTCTACGGATCAGGTCAAGTAAAGAAATCATCTAGTTCAAGAAATTAATAACAAGTGAAGTCTAGGTGGATTCTCCTTCAAGTATTGCTCATATCAATCAAAATTTCCCTAAAGTTTTCCCCAATTTACTTTTTGTGCACTTTTAGTTAGTTTTAGAATTAGTTTCAATCAATCCCCTTTTATTTTTAGGCTAGATAATAGAAAGGAAGTAAGTATTAGTATTTTTAGTTCCCTTGGGTACGATAACTGTAACACCCTATACCCGAGACTGTCGCCGGAATCAAGTACAGAGCATTACCGGACTTAACAGAACTTTACAGAACTTGATCGGAAATGAATCTAAAATATTGTGTAATTTATTGTATAAACGTTCATATTAACTGTTTTCGGACTATTTACATACATCTCGGATGGTTAGGATTCGAATCCTAACAAGTCGTGACTTAGAAAATTTTTCATGAAAAGCAGCGTCACACACGCCCGTGTGACTTTTAGCACGGCCGTGTTGTTAAACCGTGTGGCTTTCACACGCCCATGCTAGGAACCGTGGAACATTCTGACTTACCCGACACGGCCACAAGCTATTTCACACGCCCGTGGAGTCAGGCCGTGTGCTTCCCACGGCTAAGGCACGCCCGTGTGCTCAGCCTGTGGAAGAATCTGTCAAATTCTACACGGTCTGGTCACACGCCCGTGTAACCAACCACTCAGGCCGTGTGAGGCTATCTGCCAAGCCTTGGCCCTCCTGCACTCAAATACACAATTCATATCCCACTCATTTTCATATAACACTAACCTAATTGACATTCATTTCATTACAAACATTATACAAGACATAAGAACTATATTTGTATTCAAACATAAAAATTACAAGTGACTCATACTAAACCTAGTACGTGCCACAATATCAAAAGATAGATACATCACCACGAATTGGAGCTGAGATCGGGATTAACTTGGATGCTTGACTGAACCTCAATTTTACCTAACCTGCGCACGGAAACAACCGTACGCTGAGTATGGGAATACTCAGTAGTATTACCATAATTCAAATTATACAATAACTTAGATACATTAATTTATATTTCAATTACTTAATAATTATTTCATACTTTTAATCAAATTACTTAATAATTATAAGCCTTATTTCAAACTTGTATTTCATGAAACTTATACATTAGATCACTACCCAAATTTCATCGAATTTTTCACATCTCAATTCATTAGCTCATTTCATATCATATATAATTCACTAAGTTTTTATCACTTTATTCAATATTAGTTTTATTGCAATTTAGGTTTACCAAAGCCTTTTCTCCATTATAACAATTTCACTAATTGTTGTCATAAATCATCACTTTGCTTTAATCAATTCTTACCCATTTAGTTCATAATCCAAAATATCATATTACAATTTCATTTTCACATACCAGATTCACACTCAATTATATAATCCAATTATACGATTCTTTTCAATTAAATTCTCTTATTATTTATTTATATAATTTTCACACAAATTATGGACTTTAATTTCATTTCTCAATCTCATATAATATTTCAATTCATAGTCCAACTTTGAACACTTCATGAATCTTTAATTTAAGCATTCAATCTCATAGCACAAATCTCATTTTATATTTCATATCTTAAATTCACTTTCTTATTTCTTTTAATAGCTCAATCACATTCATTCAGAATTTATCATTTCACTTATTTACCCCTATTAACTCGACTCGGACCCTGGCGGATACACGGATCTAATTAAACATATCAGAATGGCGACCAACGCCTCATCGGATAGTTCGAAGTAAAGTGGCTACCAAAGCCTCATCGGATAGTCGAAGTAATTCTATGGCACACCTAGTACCTCATCGGCATAGCCGAAGCAAAGTGGCTACCAAAGCCTCATCGAAACTATCCGAAGCAAATCTATGGCACACCAAGTACCTCATCGGCATAGCCGAAGCAAAGTGGCTACCAAAGCCTCATCGAAACTATCCGAAGCAAATCTATGGCACACCAAGTGCCTCATCGACTCGAGGTCGAAGAATCTCTGAACTGTTCCGATCCTATGGCATGCCAACTATATCCACTAAGCCCGACTAGTTAATAGGGTATCGGAATCACTTATTCATTTCACTTCCACTTTCAACTGAATCACAATCATTCGGATTCAAGTTCAAATTCACATATTCACATTATTTACTTCCAAGTCACATTTCAACTCAATCACATTCAATTCAATTTGATTCAATTCAAAGGCATTCCAATCACAATTCCTCATGTATTCAATTCAATACATTTCCACTTTCCAATCAATGTTTTATCAAATGCTTATATATGTTCATACTTCATTTCAATATTATTCAATTTATAATTTCTAATGTTCACATTCATATCAATTTCTCAATCCAACATATATAATTCAATACCACATTAATTCTTCTCATTCAAACCATATTATCAGAAATTTCCATTTAATTCACACACAATTTATTCTTTTACTTACCTCAATTTGCTTATTATATACATATCAATTTAAAAGTTAACAAATAATCAAATTTGAATTATAGTAATACTAACCTGGATTTCTCGTTTTTACTCCCCATCTGTTTCTCTCTTTTCCTTCCTTGCTCGATGTCTCGAATTCTTTATTTACTACGGAAATAATAATAATTTGCATTATTAATTACAGCATTAAAATTTGAAATAATTAAACTTTTATTCAATTCCTATTCTTCCTCTTCATTCTACTTTCTTTTACACAATCCTATTATTTACTCATATATTCTTTTAAAGCTGTCTACCCACGCAACAGTCACTAAATTGTTTATATTTGGAGCTACGAAACTCCAAATCAAGTTCCGTTAATTTTTCCTGAAACTAGACTCATGTACCTTTCTACCATAAAATTTCCAAAATTTTTAGTTTTACCAATTAATACAGTTTATTCCTCAAATTTACCCCTAATTCACTGTCTGATAGTTCCGACCCTCCTGTACTAAAGTTCAATTATCTCATAGCTCAGGACTCGGATAATGTTCTCGTCTATTTCTCTTGAAACTAGACTCACTGAGGATTCTAAACATTAAATTATAACTCATAACTATTTTTGTACTATTTTTAATGATTTTATCAAAACAGAACAGGGGATTTCGGAATCATCCTGAACCAGTCTTACAAAAATACAAATATCTCAATCTACAGACTTTCTTTGCTTGTTCTGTTTCTTTTATCTAAAAATAGACTCAGCAAGCTTTAATTTCATATCTTATTCACCCTTTAATTTGGTTCCTACAATTTTTAGTGATTTTTCAAAGTTAAGCTTATGTTGCTGTCCAAAACTGTTTTCTTATAACTTACTAAATCATTTATCTAATTCTAACTTAAAATTCTTTCAATTAAACCCCTAATTCATTCTCTAATTTAACATAAACCATATTCAAAACCTTAAAACTTCAAAGACCTCAACTTAAACTCATCAAAACTTTATTCTAAAGCTTATAAAACATCAAAATTAAAAGGAAAGGGCCTAATTGACTTACCAATTAAACTTTAAAGCTTCAAACCTTGAATTTTCCCTTTTCTTTCTTTCCTTTCTTTTTCTCCTTCTTTCTCCCCTGTTTCACGTTTGCTCTCTGTTTCTTTCTTCATGTTTTGTTTCTTTTCTTTTTCTTTTACACACACACATATATATATATATATATATATTAATTTATAATAATAATTGTTGTTATAAAAATCTATTTAATAATCAATATTTTAATTACACTTGTACACACACATTTTATTACACATGTACTTCATCAATACCATCCATTTGTTTTATTTTAATTTATTTATTATACAAAAATCTCTTTAAAAAAATATTTAATTAATAAATATCTTTTACTTAAATTTCAAGTAAATATATAATTATTTTACAAGTGTCTATATACACATTTTACACATGTACTAATCTTATACCATACACTTGTCATCATCTTATTATTAAACAAATTATAATATTTACAAAATTATTAATAATAATAACAACAAATAAATAAATATCTTTTACTTAATAATTAAGTAAATATATATCTAATATACACTTGTACCAATAATATAAGCACACATGTATTTATTTTCTAACATACACATGTCACCCATTTGGTTTAATCACTAATTTAGTCCTTTAATATTTTTCTATTCCATAATTAAACTTTTATCCCTTATTTAATTTAGTCCTTTTTCCTAATTGCTCTCAATTAAGCTAAATTTACTTAATCAAAATCTAATTAAACACAAGACTAAATTCTTAAATAATTTTTAATAAATATTTACGAGTCCGTTTACCAAAAGCGGATATCCGATTACTTATTCTCCGATATCTGTACTTTTGAGGTTGTTACAATTCTTCCCCCTTTAAAGAAATTTCGTCCTCGAAATTTTTCCTCCTGATACAAGTTATTTGATCAAATCTTTCTTTCACTCTTTCAATCGAAGTCCTTAAAATCTAATGATAACTCATATCAGAACTCTTTTCAGAACTTGATACTATGCTTCATACCCAAATTTACTGAAATTTTCTCCAAGTCACTATATAATTTCAGATCATCATCCAAACCAATGAAGACTGGCACTTTGTATAAACTAATAACATCAGAAATATATTTATCATAAGTCTATCAAGAGAGAAAGTTGTACGTATTGAGATAAAATGCCCGGACTTCTTCAAATAGTCAATAATAATTCAGATAACATCTATCTTTCATTCAACTCTATCCAACACTCAGATGCCCAACATCTTCGACCATATAGTGCTTCATATAGAGCCATTTGAATACTTAATCAGAAACTATTATTATACACAACTCAGCCAATAATAAATAACATCCCAACCTGATCCGAAACCAATTACACAAACTTATAGCATGTCTTCTAAAATCTGACTAATTCATTCCTAGATTATCCATCTGTCTATAGATGAAAAGCTGTATTGAAATTGAATTAAATACTCAATAATTCTCCCAACTATCTTTAGAACCTCGAAGTGAACCACAATTTTGATCAATAATTACCAATACTAGATTATCATATACTCTCACAATTTCTCGAATATACACCTCAATGAGTCTCTGAAGCAACTAATCAGTTCTGACCACTATAGAATGAGCTAGCTTTATAAACTAATCAACTATCACTCATATACCGTTCAATTCATCCCAAAATCAAGAAGTGAACCATAGATTATAGATCTTTATCAGAGATATCAAAAACTGATACTCCATATAGCTTGTCAATTTCATAAACTTATATCTCATTTCCGTCCCAGTATCTTTACTAGATTTGATAATTCTGTAAGTACCAATACCGGATATTCAGTTGAAATTAATCCTTTATCAGACAATAGCAATCTAATTCACTTAATAATATGCCACTGTAATAATAAATTTCTTACCCAAACTCAGACTAAACCAAATCGGATACTTCAATCATTACGGCTTCCATCCAGTCAAAACTTTACTAACATTGATTAGTCCATTCAAACCTTACATATTTCTATAATATTCATATTATTGATGCAGCTATCATAGAAAACACTTCCATAAAAATTAAAGAGAAATACCGAAGTTTTGAATTATCCCAAGTCTACCATCATCAGTTCGGATAAAACCATAATACTATAATAGATCTAACATTTCAACAATATAAATAGATCAATATTCCAACTTCAACAGTGCACTTTAAAATAGAAGAAGAATTCCAAGAGTAGTCTCAATAATAACCGGTGTAGTAATACAACTTCTATCATTTAAGATCCATGTCACTGAGCTTCTATAACCGAACCAGGATTTATAGCAGTAATATTTATTTACCTTCAATCAAAGAATACCCCTTCATAGATGAATCATATTTAATAGATAAGTTCAAACCATAAAATAATAAGAAAACCAAAATAATGAAATCCCAGATGTGAAGTTATATTGAATTCCCGAGAATAGAAAACCACAGTTAATGATAAAGAAACCCATATTATTTAGAGAAAGACCAGAAGAAGAATATCATTCATACCCACTAGAAACAACTGTGATAGAGATGATGTAAATTGCATAAGGTGATTCAGAATACCCACTAATAAAAGTAGAAAATAGTTTCATATGAGTTTAACCATCAAATCTTCTGTCTAACAGAGCAAATCAGAAATCCAAGAAAGTAGAGGAATACCGATCATGAATCAACCCAATTAATAGTACCTCTATCTAATGTTATAATTAACCAAACTTCTTATATAATAAGAACCATATCTGAAAATGAACAGTTGCATATACCTCTGAAGATAAAAGAACATTTAGAATATCCATATAGAATACCCAAAAGAGATCGCTGTAAGATACCCGACTATAGCGGTTGCATCTAGATATGTTTGCAATTTCATCTAATATACACAATCATCAACAATCCCGTATCATTCAGTTCACACACGAAGCTTATTCGAAAGAGATTTTCAATTAACTCAATCTGTAGATACCATATCTGAACAAATCAGTTTCTCATAAATAATTTCTTCTTTAATAGTAGCATTGTATATCCCCACATATTTTTCAGAACAGAAATCTGATATCTCCGTTCAGAACCCATCTCTATCTACTAACCCATTCTCAGTTTTAACTACTTTATTTATCATTCCATCACTGAACTCTTCAGTTCCACACTTCTGAACTAAGTCAATATTAATCTTATAGATTTCCATCATATAAAACTATGCTAATAGGGGGTAAAGATTGTAAAACCTCGTAATTTAACTTTCTGTTTAAACTCATATAACACAAAATTTATCTTTATCTTTTCGAATTCTGTCTCATCATCATAAGTAACATTTTACTTAGACACTGAAGTATCACTTTTGAAATTTATCAGAATCAACTAAATTAAAAAGCATCTTTTTCTCTAACATTTCCCTTTTCTACAATAGGGGTAACCAACTCGGTTTCGTTAGATTCATGAAATTCATTATTCCTAGTGTACATCACAAATCAATATCATTTATTCTTTCTTCAGACATCTTTGATCTTATGAAACAGAAACAAACAAATAGGTCAGCATCCAAATCCCGACTTAATTTCAACTTGACTGTGGCATGTACTTTGTACATCTAGACTCAATTTTCGAGCTCGATTTAGTCCGAGAATCGGCTAAACCTATAGCTCTGATACCACTAAATGTAACACCCTATACCCGAGACCGTCGCCGGAATCAAGTACAGAGCATTACCGGACTTAACAGAACTTTACAGAACTTGATCAGAAATGAATCTAAAATATTGTGTAATTTATTGTATAAACGTTCATATTAACTGTTTTCGGACTATTTACATACATCTCGGATGGTTAGGATTCGAATCCTAACAAGTCGTGACTTAGAAAATTTTTCATGAAAAGCATCGTCACACACGCCCGTGTGACTTTTAGCACGGCCGTGTTGTTAAACCGTGTGGCTTTCACACGCCCATGCTAGGAACCGTGGAACATTCTGACTTACCCGACACGGCCACAAGCTATTTCACACGCCCGTGGAGTCAGGCCGTGTGCTTCCCACGGCTAAGGCACGCTTGTGTGCTCAGCCTGTGGAAGAATCTGTCAAATTCTACACGGTCTGGTCACACGCCCGTGTAACCAACCACTCAGGCCGTGTGAGGCTATCTGCCAAGCCTTGGCCCTCCTGCACTCAAATACACAATTCATATCCCACTCATTTTCATATAACACTAACCTAATTGACATTCATTTCATTACAAACATTATACAAGACATAAGAACTATAATTGTATTCAAACATAAAAATTACAAGTGACTCATACTAAACCTAGTACGTGCCACAATATCAAAAGATAGATACATCACCACGAATTGGAGCTGAGATCGGGATTAACTTGGATGCTTGACTGAACCTCAATTTTACCTAACCTGCGCACGGAAACAACCGTACGCTGAGTATGGGAATACTCAGTAGTATTACCATAATTCAAATTATACAATAACTTAGATACATTAATTTATATTTCAATTACTTAATAATTATTTCATACTTTTAATCAAATTACTTAATAATTATAAGCCTTATTTCAAACTTGTATTTCATGAAACTTATACATTAGATCACTACCCAAATTTCATCGAATTTTTCACATCTCAATTCATTAGCTCATTTCATATCATATATAATTCACTAAGTTTTTATCACTTTATTCAATATTAGTTTTATTGCAATTTAGGTTTACCAAAGCCTTTTCTCCATTATAACAATTTCACTAATTGTTTTCATAAATCATCACTTTGCTTTAATCAATTCTTACCCATTTAGTTCATAATCCAAAATATCATATTACAATTTCATTTTCACATACCAGATTCACACCCAATTATATAATCCAATTATACGATTCTTTTCAATTAAATTCTCTTATTATTTATTTATATAATTTTCACACAAATTATGGACTTTAATTTCATTTCTCAATCTCATATAATATTTCAATTCATAGTCCAACTTTGAACACTTCATGAATCTTTAATTTAAGCATTCAATCTCATAGCACAAATCTCATTTTATATTTCATATCTTAAATTCACTTTCTTATTTCTTTTAATAGCTCAATCACATTCATTCAGAATTTATCATTTCACTTATTTACCCCTATTAACTCGACTCGGACCCTGGCGGATACACGGATCTAATTAAACATATCAGAATGGCGACCAACGCCTCATCGGATAGTTCGAAGTAAAGTGGCTACCAAAGCCTCATCGGATAGCTCGAAGTAATTCTATGGCACACCTAGTACCTCATCGGCATAGCCGAAGCAAAGTGGCTACCAAAGCCTCATCGAAACTATCCGAAGCAAATCTATGGCACACCAAGTACCTCATCGGCATAGCCGAAGCAAAGTGGCTACCAAAGCCTCATCGAAACTATCCGAAGCAAATCTATGGCACACCAAGTGCCTCATCGACTCGAGGTCGAAGAATCTCTGAACTGTTCCGATCCTATGGCATGCCAACTATATCCACTAAGCCCGACTAGTTAATAGGGTATCGGAATCACTTATTCATTTCACTTTCACTTTCAACTGAATCACAATCATTCGGATTCAAGTTCAAATTCACATATTCACATTATTTACTTCCAAGTCACATTTCAACTCAATCACATTCAATTCAATTTGATTCAATTCAAAGGCATTCCAATCACAATTCCTCATGTATTCAATTCAATACATTTCCACTTTCCAATCAATGTTTTATCAAATGCTTATATATGTTCATACTTCATTTCAATATTATTCAATTTATAATTTCTAATGTTCACATTCATATCAATTTCTCAATCCAACATATATAATTCAATACCACATTAATTCTTCTCATTCAAACCATATTATCAGGAATTTCCATTTAATTCACACACAATTTATTCTTTTACTTACCTCAATTTGCTTATTATATACATATCAATTTAAAAGTTAACAAATAATCAAATTTGAATTATAGTAATACTAACCTGGATTTCTCGTTTTTACTCCCCATCTGTTTCTCTCTTTTCCTTCCTTGCTCGATGTCTCGAATTCTTTATTTACTACGGAAATAATAATAATTTGCATTATTAATTACAGCATTAAAATTTGAAATAATTAAACTTTTATTCAATTCTTATTCTTCCTCTTCATTCTACTTTCTTTTACACAATCCTATTATTTACTCATATATTCTTTTAAAGCTGTCTACCCGCGCAACAGTCACTAAATTGTTTATATTTGGAGCTACGAAACTCCAAATCAAGTTCCATTAATTTTTCCTGAAACTAGACTCATGTACCTTTCTACCATAAAATTTCCAAAATTTTTAGTTTTACCAATTAATACAGTTTATTCCTCAAATTTACCCCTAATTCACTGTCTGATAGTTCCGACCCTCCTGTACTAAAGTTCAATTATCTCATAGCTCAGGACTCGGATAATGTTCTCGTCTATTTCTCTTGAAACTAGACTCACTGAGGATTCTAAACATTAAATTATAACTCATAACTATTTTTGTACTATTTTTAATGATTTTATCAAAACAGAACAGGGGATTTCGGAATCATCCTGAACCAGTCTTACAAAAATACAAATATCTCAATCTACAGACTTTCTTTGCTTGTTCTGTTTCTTTTATCTAAAAATAGACTCAGCAAGCTTTAATTTCATATCTTATTCACCCTTTAATTTGGTTCCTACAATTTTTAGTGATTTTTCAAAGTTAAGCTTATGTTGCTGTCCAAAACTGTTTTCTTATAACTTACTAAATCATTTATCTAATTCTAACTTAAAATTCTTTCAATTAAACCCCTAATTCATTCTCTAATTTAACATAAACCATATTCAAAACCTTAAAACTTCAAAGACCTCAACTTAAACTCATCAAAACTTTATTCTAAAGCTTATAAAACATCAAAATTAAAAGGAAAGGGCCTAATTGACTTACCAATTAAACTTTAAAGCTTCAAACCTTGAATTTTCCCTTTTCTTTTTTTCCTTTCTTTTTCTCCTTCTTTCTCCCCTGTTTCACGTTTGCTCTCTGTTTCTTTCTTCATGTTTTGTTTCTTTTCTTTTTCTTTTACACACATATATATATATATTAATTTATAATAATAATTGTTGTTATAAAAATCTATTTAATAATCAATATTTTAATTACACTTGTACACACACATTTTATTACACATGTATTTCATCAATACCATCCATTTGTTTTATTTTAATTTATTTATTATACAAAAATCTCTTTAAAAAAATATTTAATTAATAAATATCTTTTACTTAAATTTCAAGTAAATATATAATTATTTTGCAAGTGTCTATATACACATTTTACACATGTACTAATCTTATACCATACACTTGTCATCATCTTATTATTAAACAAATTATAATATTTACAAAATTATTAATAATAATAACAACAAATAAATAAATATCTTTTACTTAATAATTAAGTAAATATATATCTAATATGCACTTGTACCAATAATATAAGCACACATGTATTTATTTTCTAACATACACATGTCACCCATTTGGTTTAATCACTAATTTAGTCCTTTAATATTTTTCTATTCCATAATTAAACTTTTATCCCTTATTTAATTTAGTCCTTTTTCCTAATTGCTCTCAATTAAGCTAAATTTACTTAATCAAAATCTAATTAAACACATGACTAAATTCATAAATAATTTTTAATAAATATTTACGAGTCCGTTTACCAAAAGCGGATATCCGATTACTTATTCTCCGATATCTGTACTTTTGAGGTTGTTACAATAACTCGGTCTTGCCACTAAACTATACTACTGTTCGATAGGTGCGCTTGCCTTTAAGATCGTGATATTAGTTAGTTTTTGGTGTGATCAGTTTTTATAAATTTTATTACTTAATATCGCGAGCATATCAGTTAGGCTGATTCGGAATCGTTTGAAAGCGGCTTCTGATAGATAGAAATCCTATGCAGATTTGAAGAGAAAGGGTATTGAGTATTCTATTGGGGACTTAGTATTTCTCAAGGTCTCACCATAGAAAAAAATTATGAGGTTCGATCGCAAGGGTAAGCTGAGCCCTAGGTTTATCGAGTCGTACCGAATTTTTAAGCGTGTAGGACCTGTCACTTATAAGTTGGAGCTACTTTTGGAGTTAGATCGCATTCATAATGTATTTCACGTCTCAATGCTAAGGCGCTACCGCTCTGATCCCACACACATTGTTCCTATTAAGGAGATTGAGGTGAGGCCATATTTGACATTTGAGGAGGAGTTGGTTCAGATTCTGGATCGCGACATTAAAATCCTTCAGAAAAAATCTTTCAAAAAAAGTCTATCTCCTTAGTGAAAGTGTTGTGGCAGAATCATAACACTGAGGAGGCCACGTGAGAGCTTAAGGATGTGATAACAGTATCCTCATCTGTTCTGATCCGGTAAATTTCGAGGCTGAAATTTTCTTTTAGGGGGAAGAGCTGTAATGCCCCCAAAATTCATATTTTTGTTTTTGTGAAAATATAACACAAATATCTGTCTGCTTCAGTGGTTATGTGTTCTGGGTGTGTGTGGGAGGTCCCAAGTTCAAGCTTTAACTTGGGTAAATTTTGGTATTTTTCTGAGTAATGCCTTAACCTTATTCAGTAGGATTAGGTTTAATTGTTTGTGAGAACATATCAGAATGGGCCTGCTGGTCTGATAGATAAGTGGAATGTTGATGTGAAGTAGGTCTTATGTTCGAACCTTTGCATAAGCGTAAAGGTTATTATTTTTACTACTTGGTTAGGTAAGAGAGTTTGAGTTGTACTGAAAAGCTGAGTAGTGGGGTCAGTGGAGTGAATTAAAGGATTATGATAGTGGTTTAATCATCTTCTTTTTTTCAATTTCGAGTTCTCCCTTTTGCTAAAAAACTTTTTGATGTTCCTTTTCTCATATCCCTTCTGCTGAAAGTCAATCATCTCTTCACCCTCTTTTCTTTTCGATTTCTTTTTATTCGTTCCTTTTGTGCAAAGTTGGTCAGTGCGCGCTTGGTAAGTCTTTCCTTTTGGGTAAGCTTTAACATTTTTTAACCAAGTGATTGAGGTTGGGTTTTGTTCGGTGTTCAGGAGTTAATCGAGTGTCTGGTGATCGCTTTTGACGTTTTAAGAGGGGAAATTCATGTTCCTGATCGAAGGTAAGGTTGTTGAAGGTTTTGGGACACTGTATCTCAGTTTAATTTTGTTTAAGTTTCGTTTTAACGTTGAATTGCGCATTGGAATGTCAATTTTTAGGTTCTGGAGTGCTTGGTGATCAGTTTAGCATCAGTCAAAACCAGGTGTGTATCCGAATCGTAAAAAATGGGGTTCGGTGAAAAGCCGAAAAAGTAATCTTTCGACACCACACGGGTGTGTGGTCGCCCGTGTGGTAGGCCGTGAGGGGACACAGCCGTGTGATCGACGAGGCCAGCCCAAGCCATACGCAAAGGACACGGTCGTGTGATGGCCAGATAGGCCATATACGACACACGGGCTAGACTGAAATGGGCTGTGTGGGCTACACGGGTGTGTGGGTCCAAATGGGTAGTCTACACGGACGTGTAGGATTTATGGGCTAGGCCATGTGATCCATACAGTCAAGGCTAAGTTGGGCCGTGTGGGCCACACGGGTTGGCCACATGGGCGTGTGAGCCCATTTTCACTAAAAAGTTCTCTAATGTTGCACGGGTCGCCCAAGTCGACTGTGGACCTACTGTAGGATCGGTAAGCACTACTTAGACCCCTATATGTCTGAACTATCTGTCTAATTTCTGTATTAAGCATGATTTGTGATCTATATGTATGGACTATTAACTACATAATAGCATGACATTTATTGTATGTTGCATTGCATCGGGGTGGGTTGATGAAGTTCGAATGAAGTATCTGAAAGGCTTTTAAAGCCGGTTATCTGACAGCTCAACTGCATATTTCTAATTACGTGCCGCATTTCGATACAGCATAGTGTGTAGGGATGGATGGGTGTTCTAAACCTGACATGGTGTGTAGGGATTGGTGGGTGTTTTAGACCCCACATGGTGTGTAAGGATGGTCGGAGATGGTGTGGTGGCTGGTGGGTTGAATTCTGATTTTTGTTACTACATGTATATCTGAGACTATATCTGAATAGGCCAAGGCCCAAACTGATTCTGTGATGGGCTCAGGCCCCAGACTGTATATGATTGATTTCTGTTATTAAACTATGTGCATGTTTTCCATGGGGACTACACACTGAGTTTGCAAAAACTCACCCTTTTTTGCTTAATCTGTATAGGTAGTCCTCAGACTTGACAGGTCGGTGCAGCGGAGGACTCGATGGTGGCCACATGTAAACTTTAGACTGTTTTCGTAATTTACAAATTTTATTGCTTATTTGGGTATTTTATGTAAATTGGACTTTATGGACTATTGTTTTTTATTTGGGATTTTTAAATTCATGGGTTTACAACTTTAAACACAACAAAATACGATTTTCAAAATAAAACTAAGGTTTCACTACATAGAAACGGTTTTCTTGAAATAAACAGTTAATAAAGCTTCCGCTAAAAAAGAAATGATTTTGACATAACAAAGAACATGTGTTTTACTCCAAATTAAGATAAAAGCTAATTAGCTGGAACGGTTTTAAACTTGACATCTCGCTTTTAAATTCCATTCCATGTGACATCACCAGATTCGGTTATAGCGTCTAGGCCGGGTTTAGGGTGTTACATAAAAGATTTAGAGAAATAATCTATTAAATTGATGAATTATTGAATTGAGTGTAGGTTCGGAAGTACGAGCATCATCGAGGAGAATACTAGCATACCAAAATGTATGGAGTTGGCAACAATTAAAAAAGTACATTGAAATTTCAAGAGTTGTCATTAATTGAAAAAAAAATGAGGGGTAATAACTTTTCTTAAGACTTTTGAGTTAAGTGAGATTAAACCATGATTGGGGAAAAAATTGATTATATAGAGTTGAATTATGAAAAGAAAGTTAGTAAACCAATTCATTTATGAAATTGAAAGAAATATTAAGGAACAAATTCAATTAAAATAAGAGTCATCATATATTTAACAATTCACTAATAACAATTCACTAATTATTAATGCTTTAAATGATGTTAGATATAATGGACTCAAAAGAAGAAATTAGTTTCAAGATTGAATTATTACATGGGATCATGGAAAATATCTAGATTAAAAGAAAGTGTTACAATTGGCAAAATTTGTGTACAAAAATAGTCTTAGAACAAGTCTACTGATGGTATTGTACAAAGCATGATAGGAAGTAGAAGTTAGAAACCAATGTATTAAATTGAGATGTGAAATAAGAATTGGTCGGTTAACTGATAGCACCAATTATGTCGAAAGAAAAACTTGATGTTCATCCATTGTCGATCATGTTGCAAAGTAATTAACAAGCTTTTTCTTTAAATTTCTTATAAATTTGTCAAGTAGAAAACATGATGAAGCTAACCCATTAGTTAGATTTTATTATTGATAACTTTAGTACAAATTACCATTAAAGGAATCATAAGGTAGCTGAGCTAGAAATCATGAAATACTTGATAATTTAAGCTTAACTATGTAGAGATCTTGACAAAAAAATAAAGTGGCTTAGCTTGGATATAGTTAGATTAAGCTTAAAGCTTTAAAATCAATTTTGAGTTGTTAAAGAATAAATATGAAGTAAAGTTTTGATTCAATCGGGTAAATAATGAGTTACGCGCAGTTCAAATATTAAGGCTAAAAACGGATTTAATTGTGAAAAAGTGCAATTATGCTTGGTTGTTGACTATGCTTTGTTGAATGTAAACTAATACTATTTTTTTTAAATGAATTATCAAATGTAGTTGAGACAAGGTTGGGATGTTGAGGGACAAAAGGCGAAATGGACAATGGATAATGGTTTTAGCTTGTGCTTTCATAACTTGACTTTAATTTGCGCTTTGTTAGATAGTCTAATATAATCAAATAACATTGATATCACACATGATTCGAGGTACGTATAAACCAGATCATTTGAGTCTATTGGACAACGTTGGAAATTTGTATGTGTATGTTTTAGATATTGCGGTGTTACATGTCTAAGGATTCGATATTGATTACTATAAGATGAGTGTTACTTAGGTGAACATGAATGGTAAGTTACCAAGTATGTGTACACAAATTAGATAAATTTATGATCGTGTTAGTGATCTTGAGAAATATGCTTAAGTATAATTAATATGACAATATGCACGAGATATTAAAACAATAATGGTGTGATTTGATTGAGTGTATATGATAAAAATTATAAATGATATGTGCTATAATTTTATTCAACTTTGAATGTTACTAGACATTATTAATTTTAGTACAATTTATATGTCCTAACTAAATGAAACGATTATAGGTAAATATTATAATATTATATGACCGAGATGGTAATTTTCTTTGTAAATGCAATTTAATTGTATTTGATAAAGGAATCATGTAAACTTAAGGTACATATATACTTGACTAGATGATTTCGATTGAAATATGTCAGAACGTGTATACATTGGTGACTGGAAAACCTTATTATGATAATGTTATGTTTCTTGTTATAATATGTTTCAATGATCATTGGTAATAATTAATGCTTTATTATCATTATCAGATAGAGTTACAAGTATAGTTGGCATGCCATAGGGTTCGTTTGATAGGTGAGATTCAACGTTTTATGTGTGATACATTTAATCTAGTGCTTAACGCATGTTATATTACAATAGTTCTCTAATTCCTTTAGGGTCAATAATGTATCACCAGCTCAATTCCCCGAAGGTATGAGCATATTCGGGTGTGATTAGTGGGATAATTGCATTTATGCCCGATTAACACTTTGGTGTGTATACTAATGTGTTGGTGGGTTGATCTACGTTTCCATCCTCAAATTCGAGTAAGTTAATAAGGTTTGTAATGATAAAACCGAATGTGATCTATAAATGGTAAATGGTTATATTATAAACATGAATGGTGTTCTAAGAAATGAGACACTAATTCCTTAAGGTGAACTGATATTATTGATAATTAGAAGTGTATAACAAATACCTCAAAGGTGTTTTAAGAGTTGCATAACTTGTAATATTATGTGGCTTGTATTATTAAAATGAGGCTTGTTAATATGTGATCTAATGGTTTCTATTTATATTGTTAATGGAGTTTTAGTTTATTTATATATATTGATTTCAAATTATGTTAGCACCATTAAGTATACAATGCTCAGTGTACGATTATGTTTGTTTTCCTTGCGCAGGTCTCAGATAGGTTTTTAGTAGATCAGAATCATAAAGCATCTAAGGGTAGTAGCTTAGCTTAGCTCGGGTCAAGTTTGTGTGCCTTTGTATGTATATTTATAGGTAGTGGCATGTTTCCAGGTTGAGTCTTGCGACTTAATGCCTATTTTATGATGGTTATGGTATATTTTGGTAGTTTGACTTGTAATGCCTATTTGATAAATTTCATTGCTTGGTAAGTGAAGAAGATTGCATATTTATACGTATTAGTTTATTTATTTAACTTGATTAGTTGGTGATGCATTGAACCCTAAAATTATAGGAATGTATGGTCATGATTATTATATTAAATTGATGCATATGAATTTGTGTATAAGTTGATATAAGTTAGGTATGAGATTGGTTGCAAATTGCATGCATTAAAATGTATGTTTTAAGCATTTCTACACTAGCGTCTTGAGATGGCATGAACGCATCTTGAGACATCAAGAAAAAAATTGACCAAATTGTACATTTCTAGGTATAGGTCTCCAGGCTTACCAAGGAAGTCTTGAGACATCATGATTCAAGTCTCGAGACATAGTGACCTATGTCTTAAGACAACATAACATCAAAGCTAAAGGTTTGCAACAGGGGACTTGTGTCTTGAGACCTGTTTAGAGACATTATGGTCCAAGTCTTGAGACATGTATCCTTATGTCTCAAGACCTTCAAACATCAATTTAAAAATAAAATTCACCACGTTTCAAGACATGAAAGCCATGTCTCGAAATCCCTATTTGAATTTGGATAAGCTAGTTTGGATTTGAATCCTAATTTCATTTTGAACCCCGTATAATCCTTAATTGTTTTAAATGAGTTCAATTAACATTCATTGAATGTATTTTTGTGATTAACTAAAATGAAATGTCATTTGTTTGATTGAAAGTCACGTTACTTGTTAAATGAGATTGAGCTAGTATGAGTTGCTCTAGATTCGACGATTAAGTCGAGTTTAGGGTGTCACATGTAGTTTCTACATGCGTATTTGTGTGATAGAATTTCTTATTGATTGAGTTAATGTCACAAGTCAATTAAATGCCAACTCAAGAAAACTAACAATACTATAATAAACAATTAGAGTGCACTTAGTATTTTTAATATAATGTATTTACCTTTTTAAATATTATTTTACTCACAATTTAAACTGAATATTTTTAAAATTTCGTACATATTGCATATGTGTTATTATTATTTTTAAATTTACATTTCATTATTTATTGTATGTATTTTTTTTACTCACACATGTATTCTAAATACGTGATTTCTACACATACACATATGACATAATTTCTATTGTATTCTAAATATGTAGTTGTCACATGCATATGCATGTGACAATTTATGGTATTAATAATATTGTTGATTGAGTTAATGTCACAACTTAACTTGACTCCAACTTTAGATAGATGACAACAATATGATAAACAATTGTAAACTTTATTATTTATTGTATGGCATTTTTAAGCTCACCATGTGTTCTAAATACATAGTTTCTACACCAGTACGTGTGTGATAAAATTTCCTCTTGATAATGTTGTTGATTGAGTTGGTATCATGAGTCAACTCAATGCTAACTCAAGAAAACTAATAATACTATGATAAAAAAAATTTGGGATGCATTTAATATTTCTAAAATGATAAAATTTTAAATTATATTTTATTCACAATTTAAAATAATTTTTTTATTTTAATTTTGTACAAATTGCATGTATTTTTTTTTAATTTTACATTTTATTATTTATTATATGTTATTTCCAAAAATATAAATATGTTATAAATACATAATGTTTAGTGAAAAAAATTTTAGTATTGATAACTATCCTAATATGATATGAATCCTAATTTGATTTTAATAAATGTGTAAAAACTGCTTCCAACCCTTGATAAAAGAAAACTATGAAAACCTAACTTCTCAATGATCGGGCCTAAAATTGGTTCGATTGGGCTTTGAAATGGCCCAAAATTGCTTTTGTTGGACTATACTGATATGCGATATATCATACTATCCTTGGACCTGTATTTGGACTTGCACAGGCTAAATTTGGACTGTAGTGACTGTAGATGGGCTTCCTAATTGGGCCAAAATAAATAACAATTAAAAATAAATTTATAACAAAACCAAATTTAAATCTAAAAAATACAAATTTATTTTAAAAATAAATTTCTAATTATGTTCTTTCTTTTTTGGGCTGAAGACCTATTCCCTAAAAGTATGTAGTTAAATTTAGAATTGTTTTAAAAATCAAATCTAAAATTAACTGAGATCCGAGCAAAAATAAACTTTGATTTAAACCAGACTATTTAACCCCAGTGTGAAAATTTGATTAAAATTCAATTTGGTCCTTCAAATTAAGCATGAAATTTTCATTTAAACCCCAAAACAAAGTCAAAATTTAACATAGTCATAGGATTAAGTCAGTTTTAGCGAACCAAAGCTCAATCATTCTTATTTGAATCAAGTGTCTACACTAAACTTGTTTCTTTCGACTATTCTAAATTGGTGTTGCTTTGGTGTGTTGGTTTCAATGATGTAATGAGTTTTATTGAATTGTGGTTTATTTGGACTTGTGGTTGTTGGTTGTATTATCTAGTTTCCTTTATAATCATTTCTTATAGAGACTTTGTCAAAAATGCCAAAGGACGAATTTGTACAACACTGCAAGTGGCATGGTAAATGTGATAAATTACAAGTGACATCATGTGTGACTTTTTTAGTTGGTAATTTTTGGTAGTTTATCTGTAAGAGAAGTATATGAATTATCTTAAGCTCTTTTGGAAACTAGATTATATAAACTGCTAAAAGATAATCTTTCCTTATTAGGCTAAAGATTCGATATATAATTCATAGCAACTTCTATTATTGATGCGTTTTGAAGATTAATTGGCACTTTAAGAGCTTTAGGAGGAAAGTATGTGGTAGGTAAATGATCTTGTTCGAAGGTGTACACATCGAGAGTGCAAAAATCATTGAACATTCTTGTAGATGGTTGTATTGTTGATTTGATTAGTGGATTTTATCGCTAGGCATGACTTTGTCTCCCTTAGTCCTTCATTTTAATCTTTTTTCATAAAGAAAAAAAAATATCGGTTAAAGTGTTTTAACATTTTCTATCCTTTCAATAGATATTTCTCCATGAAAAATGATATTTTAATGTAGTACAAGATGATCACATTTGAACAAATAAAATTTTGATAACCTACTTAACCCATCTCATCCATTATAAGTCGATAATAGAGCTGGAGAAAGATATTTTTTTCTATTCCCAAATCATCCAAAATAGTGGGCTTTAGCAATCATTCAACAATATCCTCAATATTTTTAATTAAATTAATTTCTAGAATATTATGGTAAAAAGAAAAGTTTCTAGAATGCAGGCACTCATTTGTTAAATTGTTTTCCATATTTATCACAATCATTTATTATTAGAATTCCATCTAAGTTTCCTTTAGATGTGTGGTAGCAGTTTGTGCTTCATATTTATCGTATATTAAGAGTTTTCTTATAAATTATTAAATGGGTTTTTTTTCTTTCCATAAATCAATAAGTGAAGATTGTTGAATAAGAAAAAGGAAAAAAGAAATTAATAATTTAAAAGAATTATTTTTTCCATGAATACAGGTATTAATTAATAAGTTAAAAGAATAAAAGAAAAAAAAATCAAATTGCTTTTAGGTCAATCATTTTCCCATATTATATATTCCCCATGTACCAAAAGGAAAAGTAGAATACATTACAAGGAATAAAAAGTCACACTGTAGTCTTCTCCTTTTTCGTTTTCTTTTTTTAATTCAACTATATGGGAGAAACTGTAGTCAAAAACCTGGTGACGCCACGAAAATGACAAAAATATATGATGACAAAATGATGTCATTCAATAAATTGATTTACTTATTTCGTTTTTTTATATAAATATATAAAATATATTACTAATTAAATACGAATTTAATATCTATTTGTGTTATATATATATTTGTTATAAAATAATCAAATAAAAGAACACTAAAAAGTAAACAATAGATCAAATCAACAAAGAATTTTATAATATTTTATTTTCCCTCATGTAAGAATTCTATTTGTAAGTAATTGACATTCAATGCAATATAATAAATAAAGCTTACTTAAGTGCTTCATTAACACATACATTAAACAACTTGCATAATGAATGCGATGTTTTACCTCATAAATGAGGGGGTTAGAATATGAACATTCATATTTATATATTTGTAATACTCCTCCTTTGATGTCCATTAGAAAATACTATGCCTAGTTAAAACCTTTATTAGGAAAAACCTTATGGGATAAAAACCTAATGAAGGAAAAAATGTACACAGTCTCTTGTTACAAGTTGCCTTGTTACAAACCTTTACTAGAAAAATTTAGTGGGACAAAACCTTAGTTAAAGGAAAAGAGTGCAACGTGTTTTGACTCCTCCTAATGGTAATATCACATTACATCTTTTAGTTGACGCATTTCAATCTTCTGTAGTAGTCTTTCAGTCGTTGAAGTTGGCAATGCCTTGGTAAAAAGATATGTTAAATTATCACTAGAACAAATTTGTTGAACTTCTACATCACCTTTTTTCTCAAGATCATGAGTGAAGAATAATTTTGGTGAAATATGTTTCATTCTGTCACTTTTGATGTAACCACCATTCAATTAAGCTATACATGTTGCATTATATTTGTATAAGATAGTTGACATCTTTTCTTATAAAGATAAATTACGTATCTTCTGGATATGTTGGGTTAATAACCTTAGCCAAACACACTCTCGACTTGCCTCATGCATTGCAATTTATTTCAGCATGATTTGAAGAGGTAGCAACTAATGTCTGCTTTATTGAATCACATGTAAATAAAAACCTCATTTGAGATTAACCTTTATGTGGATCCGATAAATATTCAGCATCAGCATAACCAACTAATAGATATTTTGAATCATTTGAATAAAAAAAACCCTCTATCAATGGTCCCTCTGAGATATCTTAATACATGTTTAAATCCATTCCAATGTTTATGTGTTGGAGAAGAACTAAATCTTACTAATAAGTTTACTACAAAAGCTATATCAAGTCTTGTGTTGTTTGCAAAATACATCAATGCCCTTATGACACTTAGATATGGTACTTCAGGACCAAGAAACTCTTCATCATTCTCGCATCATTCTCTCAAGGACGAAGTTGATCTTTATTCACATCTAACGATCATACAACCATCTGGGTATTCAATGGATGTGCTTTATCAATGTAAATTTTCTTTAAGATCTTTTCCGTATAAGATAACTGATGGACATGAGTTCCATCTTTTAAATGCTCAATCTGTAGGTCAAGACAAAACTTTGTTTTTCTAAGATCTTTCATCTCAAATTCTTTCTTTAAATAATTTATTGCATTTTGAAGCTCTTTAGAAGTTCCAATAATATTTAGATCATCAACATAAATAGCAAATTATCACAAAGTCTAATCTAGACCTTTTTATAAAAACAGATGGACAGATTGGATTGTTTTATAACCTTCTTTTAACAAATATTTACTAAGATGATTGTACCACATACATCTAGATTGTTTTAATCCATATAAACTTTTATTTAATCTGATTGAGTAATTTTCCCGAGAAACTCTATATCCTTCAGGGATTTTAAATCATTTAGGGATTTTCATATAAATTTCACTATCAAGTGTACCATACAAATAGGCTGTAACAACATCCATCAGACACATGTCAAGTTTTTCACGTATTGCCAGACTAATAAGATATCTAAATGTGATTGCATCCACTGGAGAATATGTCTCTTCGTAATTAATGTCGGGCTTTTGTGAAAATTCCTGTGTTACAAGTCGTGCTTTATATGTTACGACTTCATTTTTCTTATTTCGATTTTGCACAAATATCCATTTATATCCTACCAGCTTTACATATTTAGGTGTTTGGACTATAGGTCCAAAAACCTCATGTTTAGAAAGTGAATTTAATTTTGCTTGAATTGTGTCTTTCTATTTTGGCCAATCTTTTCTATTTCTACATTCCTCAATAGATTTAAGCTCAGGATCCTCATTTTCTTTTTGTTATTTCAATAGCAACATTATAAGCAAAATTGTTGTCGACAACTATATTTTTCCAATTCCATCTTTTTCTTGAAATAACATGATTTATTGAGATCTCTTCGTTATCACCATTTTTAGATGCCTGAACATTTTCTTGGGTTTTTTTTATTACTTATATCTTTGGTCTCTTCTTGGGTACTTGCCTCCACAATATTACCATCTTGAATATTTGTTCCTTTCATTTTACGAGGATTTTTATTTTTGGAACTGACTGGTCTTCCACGCTCTAGGTGTGGATTACTTTCTTTTGCACTAACAGTTTGCCCTATTTGGACATCAATTGTATTGGAGCATTTTTAACCGGTATGTGAGATTTTGTAATTCTCTTTAAGTTAGTAAATGAATCTGGCAGTTGATTGGCAATGTTTTGCAAATGTATGATCTTTTGAACTTCTTGTTCACAGTGACTTGTACGAGGATCTAATTGAGATAATGATGATCCATTCCATGTAATTTCTTTTACCAATTGTATTTTCTCTCCCTCTAATTCTGGGAATGTTGTTTCATCAAAATGACAATCAATAAATCCTGCAGTAAATAAATCTCTAGTTAATGGTTCAACATACTTAATTATAGAAGGAGATTCATAAGCAACATATATTCCCAACCTCCTTTGAGGACCCATCTTTATGCGTTGTAGTGGAGCAATTAGAACATATACTGCACATCCAAAAATTCTAAGATGGGAAATATTTGGCTCTTAACAAAAAAGTTAATTGCAATGGGGAGTATTTATTATAACTTGTTGGTTTGAAGCGCACAAGTGCTACTGTATGCAAAATAGCATATCCCCAAGCTATAACAGGGAGTTTTGTTCTCATAAGCAATGGTCTAGCTATTAGTTGGAGGAGTTTGATAAATGATTCAACTATTTTGTGTGTGAACATGAGCTACAAGATGTTCAACTTTTATCCCAATTGATATACAATAATCATTAAAAGCTTGGGACGTAAACTCACCAACATTATCAAGACGAATAGTTTTGATTGCATAATCTGAAAATTGTGCTTTTAATCGAATTATTTGAGCAAGTGGTCTCGCAAATGCCAAGTAACGAGTCGATAATAAACACACATGTTGTACCCGCCTGATTTTTAGTAGTGACAAAATAGTAGTATCAAGACTACAAATTTTCATCGTGTCAACTCGTAAATATTATTTATAGAATATTTGTAGTCATTAGTGTTTTATTAAAATTTGGTCAAGAAATTTTAACATTTTGATAGTTAATTAAAGAAAAAAGACTAAATTGAAAAAAGGTGCAAAACTTAGCAATTATTGCATTTAGATGATTTAATAGCCTAATTAATAAATGAGGAAGGATTTAAATAGCAACTATACCCTAGTCATTGCGGTGGAATGTCAACTTGGTTGAAATTGATTAAACAATAATAATATCAATGGCAATTTTTGTAATTTAAACAAAATTAAATCAAAATTAAAAAATAAATAAAATAATTTTTACTTTCATTTCTTCTTCAAGTGACCGAAAGCCATAGCTAGAGAGAAGAAGAGTTTCAATTTTCTTAATTTCTTTGCATGTAAGTGATTTTTATGCCTGTTTCTTATAATTTTTATGTTTTTGAGATCGTTGCAACTAGGTCCAGCTAGCCCGTGCCTTTGTTTTTGAATTTGTTAAAAATTTAGAAGTTTCTATTGATGAATCTTGAATGTTATTTATGATAACTATGTTTTTGAAGCTTTGATTGTGTTGTTTGGTGATTTTGTAAGTAATTTTTGTTAGATTTTTATTTAAGGATTAAATTGTGAAAATATCAAAATTCCAAGGTTTGATAGTGAATTTGATGTTTAGCAGGGATTGTTTAAGGGCCTAGTATATTCAGCTGAAATGTTGACTTGAGAAAAATGGTTAATTTGATGATTTTCAGGTTAAGGGACTAAATTGCAAAAGTTGTAAAAGTTAGGGGTAATTGTGTAAATTTAAAAAATAAAAGAGTATCAAATGTAAAATGAATTGGAACATGAAATGTAATCTAATAATTGAGAAATTTTACATTTTAGATCAAGACTCAATTGATATTCATGGCAAAGGAAAAATTACGAAATAGTCCTTGAACTTCTACAACTACTACAATTGATTATAGATAATGTATGGTTATTTGAGAAATGTTATTGAGTTTCAATATTTGGATTGGATTGAATGCGGGATAGAGTACAATCGAGATATGGTCTGTTATGTGGGATTAGAGTGCAGATTATTGTGGAGTGATATGTATATATGTTTCCTGAGAGGCTGACGTTCAGCATTTGTTTCGAATTCTCATGTTATACTCCCTAATCTAGTGTGTTTTGGATGGATTAACTTTTATGAGCATCTGGTGTGTTTCGAGTGGATTGGCTCTTATGAGCATCTGGTGTGTTTTGGTTAGAATATCGATGTACTCATATATGTAAGTCGTTTATCAAATTGTAAATTTGAGTAAGGTAACTTGTTTAGTGATTTTGATGGCTTTGTCATATATTTGAGTTTTGAATTGAATATTACAATTCACCAATTGAGATTGTGGATGACAGGGAACACATATGGTCGTATTGATATTATTTCATTTGTTGTACTTACTTCGGTAAGATTTATCATTTTAGTGCGTCAAACTTACTAAGTTTCAATGTGCTTGTGTTATTTTTTGTTTTTGTAGATACTTTGAAGGTTGGACGGTTGGATCGGCACTCAAGTCACACTATCCACTATTTTTCGGTAATTTTTGGAACGTTCATTTCGAATTATATGGCATTTAATAGGCTTGTATGTCATTATTATTGTTTTGATATGTTAAAATGTTAAAGTATGATTGTATGTACAAGTAATTAACCTAATATGATATGTGAACTAAGAAAGATGTTTTAGTGCAAATATATGGTATGTGTTAATGGAATGTTGTGATTGAGGTGCCTAGGTTTGGCATGTTGGTTGAATGTTAGATGGTGCAATTTAACATACTTTAAATGATAGTTTTTTTTTTTTTTTTGCTGTAAAATTGTATATATTTTTGGTATCAATGAGGATACATTGGTTAGGTTTATAGAATTGTTGATTTAGCATGTTTTTAACTAGTTGAATGTCACTTTGAATAGGTCTTTTGGATGGTAAATGAATTACTTAGAGTTCAAGTAAGCTTGAAACGGTAAACTTGTTGTTTAAGGTATATTTTGGGTTCATACGACCTGCGACATGGGCATGTGACTCAGCCCTGTGAGGCACACGGTCGTATGTCATCTGATGAGTTCTTTAGGGTGCAAGTCAATGAGTTGATGGCCTAACACATAGCCTGGCACATAAGCGTGTAGGGCAACTCAGAGAGTTACATGGCCTGGCACACTGGTGTATGACACGGCCATGTAATTGTTTCTAGGTTATTTTTAGAGCCTCGAATACTCGATTTAGGGACGTTGTGCATGAGTATAAATGATTTGTGATATGATTATTATATTGATTGATTAAATGTTCAAATGTTTCTTATTGTTTTGTAATACTCCGTGACCCTAATTCAGTGACAAAGATGGCTTAGAGGTGTTACACATGTGAACACCTATTAGATGCATCTATCAATACCATAAAATATCTGAATAGTCCACATGGTGGATGAATGAGACCCTATATATCACCTTAAATACGTTCCAAAAATGCAAGAGATTCAATCCCAACTTTAGCTGGTGATGGTCTAATAATTAATTTTCCTTAGGAATAAGTAACATAAGATAAATCCCTTGAATTCAATAATCTTTTGGTTCTTTAATGGGTGTCCAACTGAATTCTTAAATTTTTTTGCATCATAATAGATCCTGGATGGCCTAATTGGTCATGCCAAATAGTAAAAGTATATGGTTCTACAAACTTCAGGTTTGTAATAACATGTGTCTCAATTACACTAATATTTATATAATATAAGCCTGATGAAAAAGCAAGTACCCTTTCCAAAATATATTTCTTTCCACATTCAACATTTGTAATATATAGATATTCACTATTTTTCTTATTCATAGTCTCAATATGATATCCATTAAGACGAATATCTTTAAAACTTAATAAATTTCTTTTTGACTTAATGAAATACAAAGCATCATCAATGACAAATTTTGTACCTTTAGGTAATAATAAGAGCCTTCAATTAGTTTTTAACTACCTTGTATTGTTTTACATGGGTATCACTTATTGTCAAATGAGAAAAAAAAATTATTTTTGAGTAATATATGTACTGTAGCACTATCTGCAAGACACATGTCTCCAATGATTTTGGGTCCAACGAAATCTTATTGAATATTCATATTCTTCATAAAAACAAACAAAATATAATATTAGAAACGTTGCAAATATTTATTACATGTGTAAATTATTCTTTACGCAAGAAAATAAGTCATACTTAAAATAATATAAAAATGTCAAAATAACATCAACTTTTCTAATGATTTTCAAAGAAATCTGCCACATCTAGGTGAATGGTATTATTAAGGTTATGAAATTTATCATCGTAACAGGCATTGTCAATTTTAGTATCATAGTGAATAACTTCATCTTTTGCCTCCATTTCATCGTTTTGGGTTGTAATATTTGTCTCCATATTCTTTCCCTTCTTTTTAATAGATGTTTGATAAAGTTTCACTAAATGCTCAAATGTACGATAGGTACGTGACTAATGCCCCTTCATACCACATTGATAGTATATATTCTCAACAATATTTGAAGAATTATTTTGACCACCTCTTTCTTGTCTTTCATTTTTATTCATTTTTTGGTGGTTAGAAGTATCATTGTTATGACCACCATGATAACGATTACTAGTACGTCCTCGACTATTTCCCCCACTATGTCCATGACCACAGCTGTGACCGCGACCTCTATATTTTCCATTTTCATAGTTATTTTGTACTACTACATTCACTTTAGGGAACAATGCAAAACTAATGGGACGAATTTCATGATTTTTCATCAACAACTCATTATTTTATTCAACCACAAAAAGACATGAAATCAATTCAGAATACCTTTGAAAACCATTTTCACAGTCAAAAGCACATTAGTAACAAAAAAAAAAAAATACTTAAAGAACTTATAATTTAATACATCCACAATTTTCATCACTATAAAAAGATACTACATGAAAAATACACTTTATATTAATTAATCTTGTAAAACTTAATAAATAATAAAACACAATGTGTCCCGTTAATTTGAATCATAATCATATAACATATAAACATTATGAAAACAAAATCGAGCAATTCATATAAAAAGTAATCACTAAATCCCAAAAACTTAGTGCAAAACAATTGAAACAAAATTATGAGATTTTTTTTAAATCATCGACTTCATTAATAATCCAATATCAATCTAATGTTCAAAATTTTAAAACAAAACATTTATCTAATAATCAAATTTCATTAAACAATTTTTGGTGGAAATAAATAAAATAACAAACAATCAATTATCATAATAGATCATATGAAAATTATATATTCTTTATCTTGATTCTAATACCACATGCTTAAATATTACGCAAATGAAAATCTAAATTTACATAAACAACAATTCCACAAGCTTTAGAATAATATGATTTTTATAAATATATAAAATTATCTAAGTGATTTCTCCCTCTTGATCTTTTCCTTTTTGTTACATAAATGATCTAAGTGATGGATGTTATAATTTTCTATTAATTTTTATATGTGTAATCTTAATAGATAGAATAATCAATTTATAATGATAAATTCTTAATCTGATAAGTCTCTTAAATACTCAAATAATGAATATAATTTAATTTAAGTTAAAATAAACAATTTAATCTAAATTAACCACATAATTTTAGAGTCGATTGGGTTGATGATATATAGGCTAACATTTTACAAAAATTCCTCGTAAGCCTCAAAAATTTCCCTTGAACATCATCGTTGTCTTCTTGAAACTATGTTGGTAAATGTAAATTTTGAGTTTAAATTTCAATATTATTGGTATTTTTTTTAATAGAAAAACATAAAATGTATCTAAGAGAAATAGGATTCGATCCAAACTCTCAAATTGTTATGATTCTATTGATCAGATATATTTAGTCCAATAATTGGGACACCTCAACCTCGAATATTGAATGTAGGATCTTCTTCGACTCAACTTTTTGTCTCTAAAGCTTTAAATTTGGCAGCTCTCTTTCTCTGAGTTCGTACGTACTCCAATCAACTGTGAAGGAACCTTGAAGAAAAACAAAAAAGAAGAAAATCTTCATTGTATTTGCTACAATTAGATTATTTTCCATCATTTTCAAAAACAAAAGGGAAAATTAAGAAAAAAAGAAGAGAAAAAAATTCCTCCATTAAAAAGCTTTGTATATAAGCAGGCAACTTTGTCGGCATGTTGGCCTTAACCATACCCCACAATCATAGAAAAAAAGAAAAGCAAAAAAGAAAACGTAGGTGAAAAAATGGCCTTAAAAAAGGAACCCAATGAAGCTTTGTGATAAACATTAGCACTAACAACACTTCCACCAACTTGTCATTATCAAAAACCCATCTACAAAAGGTGGTTGGCCCCTTCATTCCATTTCAAGCTCTCACGCTCAACACAAATTCCTCTTATTAAACAAATCTCTCATTACTTACCTCTTTACCCATTGCCGGAAACACCAAGAAAAAAATGTGGCGTATGCTGGTGGTTTTGCGACGGAATATTCAAAACATCAAGAAAACTCACCGGGTAGCCGATGAGAACATGGTGAATAACAATAATAACGGAGGCGAGATGCCGATGTTCATTAACAGAAGGAGATCTCATGGATCGTGGAATGGTTTTTCTGTGATTTGCAGCGTTGTTAGAGCTCCTCTTTCCTTAGTTTCTTGCTTGTCTCAACCCCATGTTAACGGAACTGACGGTGTGTGGGTGTCGAGTCATGAGTTTGCTCAAATTTCAGAGATGAATCATTTGATGGTAAGTGACAGCATGCGTTATGCAATCTTGATGTAAAAGAGAACAAGATTTGGATTACTAAATTATAGAATTGTTTTCTTTCTTTCTTTTTAGATCTCTTGGGATTTTTATTTATTATTATTTTTTTTTTGACATCAGTGTCGTATATGGTATTTGTATGAATGCTAAATACATATATATATGAAGAAATACATATTACAATAGCTGCTGTAAATTTCAGGTTTTAATCATAGGGAACAAAATCATGAGTTTGCCTTTGTATTGGGTGTTTGCTTGATATATTTATTTACTCTGATTTTCAAGATTTCTTAATCTCTTCCTTCAAACTATAAATCAAATCAATCTAAATTATAATTTTATTATGCTGAAATACAAAAATCTCCCAAAAACCCTAATCTGATGCTTTTACCACTGCCGGGTATCAATGCTACATGTATTTAATTAATAAAAGGGTAAATTGCACCAACAGTCACTCAACTTTAGGGTAGCTAACAAAATAGTCACTTAGGTTTCATTTTAGTCACTCAGGTTTCATTTCAGTCACCCAACTTTTGAAAAATAACAAAACAGTCACTAACGTTATAAAAAAGTGACAAAACAGTCATTGACTAACAGTTATTTTCCAAAAGTTGGGTGATTGAAATGAAACCCAGATGACTATTTTGTTATTTTCCAAAAGTTGGGTGACTGAAATGAAACCCAAGTGACTATTTTGTTAGCTACCCTAAAGTTGAGTGACTGTTGTTGTAATTTACCCTTAATAAAAAAAAGGGAGAGAAAGATAAGTTGGAAGCATTTTTTCCCATAAATGAGAACATTGTTTATTTACTTTAATTTAATTATATATTTTTAATATTCTTTTTAATAAGGTATGAAACAAGTATCATTTGTTTTTATCAAATCATTTTGCATCTTAAAATATTTAATAATTAATTATGAAATTTAACTTTTTTGAGGGTGAAAAAAAAATGTAACCTTTTACAAATAAGAGAGTTGGGAGATTAATTTAATTGGGGTGCTTATATTTTTTTATTTATACATTATCGTCACTTCTTAATAAAATAAGAAATCAAATCCATAAAAATAAGAAATATACTAATTCCAAGTGAATTTTCAATGAGAATGGCATCTCTTTTAATTAATTTTAAAAAGTCTATAAATTAGCTACGATCACTAGCCTTAGCTCCCCGCTCACGCAGAAGATTTATAATATTTTCAATAATTTATTTGATTAAATAGTAATTAAATTTAAGTTGCAAAATTCATTAATTAACTATTTACTTAATTATTTTAATGATAATGATATTATTAATAAATTTTAATTTTTTGTTAAAATTAAATTTAATTGCAATAAGAGTTTAGAATTTATTAAGTATATTAAATTTTAATACTTGATATAAAAATTTTTATTTAATTATTTTATCATTTATCAATCTTAAATCAATTTATGAGTTAATATCCAAACTAATAATTTTAAATACATTATTTAACAATAAAATAATGACTTTCTCTTCATATAAATCTATAACAATAAATAAATAATATTTTAAACAAATAACCATCAACACAAATATACTAAATTTCAAAATTAAAAAAAAAAAGAAAGTACGGGGATTGATGTAGGGAGAAAAAAAACCATTTTTGGACGGAAAATAACCTTGCAAAAGTACAGGGATTGATGTAGACAATTTTCTCTCTTTTCCCCACTCAAACGGAAAATAACCTTGCAAATGTAGGGAGAAAAAAACCATAAGAAACGTAAATTTTTGGAAGCGAATCTTCTTCAGTGTTCTATGTATGTTGTTTTAATATATAGTTATAGATGTTAATTTTATACATTATTACAAAACATAAATTGATTATAGGATTATATATAAAAAAAAGCTCTTAAAAATGTAAAAAAATAATAATCAATTTTAATAATTTTAATATCTATTTAAATTTATAATTTTTTTCTTATTTTTTAATCATTTTGTGGAAAAAAAAATATTAGATTAAACTAGAAGCTACCATGTGTCACCATTTAATTAGTCCGTCAATTTATTTTAATAGTCAACATGGGGAATGAGGGAAATTTATTTTAATTAACAATAGAGACTTAATTGGATATGAAATTAATATTGATATAAACTTATTAAAATTATAAAAAATTAAAAAATTATTTAAAATATTTAAAATTAAAAAATATTAGAATTTTTAAGAAATAATAAAACATTGTAAAAATTATAAAAAAATATTAAAAATATTAAAATTGATATAAACTTATAAAAATTTTACAAAAAAAGAGTCATAAAAATTTGAACTGGACCAGTTAACCCGAAATCAATAAGGGAATTGGTCCGGGGAAAGCTATTAGACCGGTTGATCCGAGAACTAGATGGTTGAACTGATTTTTTATTTTTTAATATTTTTATCATACCAAAATTTTATTATCCAACTATTAGCATAAGTCAAAATGAAATATTCTAACCAATATTTTCAAAACTGGATCGGTGGTTGAACCGATCAGGCCACCGGTTTGCCAGTTTAATTGATCCATCCAGTTCAAGTAAATAAAACATTAAAAAAAATCAATCCAACCATCCCAAGTACTGATCTAATGCCTTTCTTCAAATCGATACCCTTGTCGATTTCGATCTAATCAGTCCAACTGACTAATCCAATCCAGTTCAAGTTTTTATGATTTTTTAAATAATTTTTATAACTTTATATCAATTTTGCTACTTCTAATAATTTTTATATAAATTTATAAAATTTTAAATATGTTTCATTAATTATATTGATTCATTTATAAATTATTAGAATTTATTAAATTTTTTTATATTTTTCTAATATTTTTATTATTTTTATATTTTTTACAAGTTCTTATCAATTTTTTTATTCTTTTAATATTTAATATTTTTATTTTTTATAATTTTTCTGATTTTTTATTTTTTATTTTTATAAAATTTTCTAATTTTTCTCTAATTTTTGTTATTTTTAATCATTTTTATGGGAAAAATATTAGATTAAATCAGAAGATATCACACGTTACTGTTTAATTGATCTTTCAATTTATTTTAATGGTCAACATGCCTTCAATGATGAAAATCATTAATGAATGGGCTTAATTGATTATTTTAGTTAACAACAGGGCTTAATTGGGTGTCAATTTAATACAATGACTTAATTGATTTTCTACATTTTCTAAAGGGCATTTTTGACATATAAGCCTACATTAAAATATACTAGCAATCATATCAAATACATGTGCATGTGGAAACCACATATTAGTACACATGTGAGTTTAAAAATAACATACAATAATTAATGAAATGTATAGTTTGAAACTAATTAATCATAATAACACATGAAAGATGTACGATCTTAAAATTAAAAAAAAAGATTAAATTGTGAGTAAAATAAAATTTAAGCATATAAATACATCAAATAAATAATACTAAATGCACTACAATTATTTATCATGATTTTTCAACAATTGTGAGCTAATGTCGAGTTGACTTATAACACCAATTCAATTAACAATATTATTAATATTCTAAATCTTATCACAAGCGTACGCATGTAGAAACCTTGTATTTAGAACATATGTGTGTTTTAAAATGACATAAAATAAATAATGAAACGTATGGTTTAAAATTAATTAAACATAATAACACATTAAATATGTACGATATTAAAATAAAACATAGATTAAATTGTGAGTAAAACAAAATTTAAACACATAAATACATAAGATAAAAAATACTAAATGCATTACAATTATTTATCATGATTTTGTCAACAATTGTGAGTTAGTATTGAGTTGACTTGTGACATCAACTCTGTAACACCCCAAACCCGGCCTAGACATTATGGCCGAATCTGGCGATGTCACATGAGAGTGTTTTGAAAACCGATTCAACTATAAAAACTTGTTCAGATTATTATCTTTTATTTAGTCGGAAAATATGTATTGGTTGATTTGTTTGAAAACATCTCTTTTACGCGGAAGCTTTGAAAACCATTCATGTATACGAAAACCTTTAGTTTAGGAAAAATACATTTGTTGTGTCGCAGTTTTTAAACTAATAATAATAACAACTTAAAATTTCCAAATTAAAACCAAGAGTCCAAGTCCATAATACATAAATAATCCCGTAAGTAAATGAAGTGGTAAAAGTATAGCCCATAAATAAATAGTTCGAAAGTGGTGGTCACCATCGAGCCCTCCGCTGCACCAATCAATCTACTATCGGGGGTTACCTGAATAGTTTAAACAAATAAGGGGTGAGTTTTCACAAACTCAATGTGTAATCCCCACAGACAGCATGCATACAAACATACATTAATAACAAATAACAGATAATTCGGGTCGAAGCCCTTTATAGAAATAGTGTGGACCTTAGCCCACTCAAAAATAGAATCAGATACAGTTGGGCCTTAGCCCGTATAGGTATAGCATGCATAACATATCAGAATATCAGAAACATGCCCACCAATCCTACACACCATCTCCGTCCAACCCTACACACCATGTGGGGATAAAATTGACCCACCCAGCCCTACACACCGAATATGGGGATAAAATCAACCCATCCAACCCTACATGCCAAATGATACTGTAATGCGGCACAAGTCAGAAATATGCAGCATAGTTGCCAAATAACATGCTTAGGAGCCTTTCAGATACTTCCTTCACTTCATCAATCCCGCTCCAATGCAATGCAACATACATAAATGGCATGCTATAATGCAGATAAACAAATCATACATACATATTCAGAATAGAGTAGATACGCATACTAAATATAACATGCTAAACACATATATCTCATAGTCAGATCACATAATTAGGGGTTAAAGTAACTCTTACCGACCCTACAGGAGGTCCTAGTTGACTTGGGCGACCCGAGCAACCTTATAGTTAACTATAGAGAAATGGGCTCACATGCCCATGTCGGCCCACACGCCCGTGTGGAAATTGGCTGTGGTCGTGTAGATCACACGGCCTGACCTAGAATTTTACATGCCCGTGTGGTTCACCGGTGTGGGCCTACACGCCCGTGTGGCCCACATGACCCAATTGGCCAAGCCTGTGTCTCACACACGGCTTCACCGACCTTCACACGGCCATGTCCGTTGCACCCGTACAGCGTGCACATGGCCTGCCTCGTCGTCCACACGCCCATGTATCGCAACACAGCCTACCACACAGGCGACCACACGCCCGTGTGGCATCGACAAAATCATTTTTGGCTTTCGCCAATTTACGTTTTCTGGGTTTTCGGGTACACACCTGATTCGTTTTTGACGTTAACGCAATCCCAAGCACTTTAAGCCCTTTGACTGAAACGTGAAATTTTCACGTCTGCTCGCTGACTGTGAACGCTAATCAACCCCTTGATTGATTCCGAGCCAATAGAAACGATTATAGTGCACACGAATGAATTGAAAAAGAAGTTGAAGCAAGAAAGAAAGAAAATATCGAATGAAAACCAACTAATATTCCAGCAGTAAGGGAAATAAAAAGAAACGGCAACAGGAAAAAGAGGAAGAGAGGAAAAATGTCAAAAACTTGGGAGATTGAGAGAGTGTGTGCTGAAATTTCCACACCCAACAACCAACAGATATCTCGATAACTCCCACATCCCTTAATTTTCTCTATCCACTATCCACTACTCAGAATTTTGGTCAAATTCAAACTCTAGCCGAATCTTGCAACAAAAACACTAACCCTTGCCAACACAAAGATTTGAACTCATGACCTCCTTCACACCATCACACACCTTAGCCATCAGACTAGCAGGCCCATTCTAATATAATTTTACAAGGAATTAAATATAAGCCTACTGAACAAGAATAAGGCTTTACTTAATTAAAAACAAAAATTTTGCGCAGGTTAAGTCTTGAACCCAAGACTTCTCAAACACTCCCAGAACACATAACCAGTGAAGCAGACAGATATTTGTGTCATGGACACACGAAATCAAATACATATATTTTGGGGTGTTACAAACTCATTTAACAACATTATTAATATATACAATTAATGGAGACAATAACTTGTGCATGTTAAAATAAAAAAGTATAAAATGCATTAAAATAAAGCTTTAGTTCAGTGACAAATTTAAGGTTTTACTAATCCAATTGGTATGGGTTCAAATCCCATTTATATGCATATTTTAATTGGTTTTTGTTAAAATGAAAATGCTAAAATACCCTCAAACAGTATAAAGGCATTTCCATAACTTTCTAACATAGTTGGTGACCCGATTGAGGAAGACTTTTAGTAAAACACTTAATAAGTAGTAGTACGTATAAATATACAATAATGGAGATAATAACTTATGCATATTAAAATAAAAATGTATTAAATATATCAATATGAAGCTTTGATTCAGTGGTAAATTTAAGATTTTACTAATTCAATTAGCACAAGCTCAAATCTTATTATATGCATTTTTAATTTGTTTTTGTTAAAATGAAAAGATTAAAATACCATCAAATAATATAACTTATTTTACTTACGAAGGAACATTTTCGTAATTTCCTAATCGAATTAGTGACCCAATCGAGGGTGAACAAGCTCAGTAAAACACTAAATAAATATTATAGATAAACAATTAATAGAGATAATAACTTGTGCATATTAAAATAAAAATGTATAAAATTCACCAAATGAGTCTTTAGTTGAGTGGTAAATTTAAGTTATTATTAATCCAATTGGTATGTGTTCAAATTTTATCATATGCATATTTTAATTGATTTTTGTTAAAATAAAAAGACTAAAATACCATCAAATAATATAACTTATTTTAATCATGAAAGGATATTTTCGTAATTTCCTAATCGAATTGGTGACCCAATTAAGGGTGACACCAACTCAGTAAAATACTTAATAAATAGTATAGATATAACATAATTTCTTTTTTGGTATTCAAACAAAGTTGAATTAGCATAATGATTTATTAAGCCCACCAACTTCACATAAAAAGTTATTTTAGCCCTATATTAAAATTTTTACCTCCCTTGAACTAGCAAGAGAGACGGAAGGTGGGGAGGGAGACAGGGAGAGGGATGGAGGATTCTTATTTTATTTAATATTAATATAAAATTTAAATTTATTATTATATTTTTAAAAATATTTCTGTATTTTTATATATTTCTTTAATTTTTTTTAGAATTAAGATTAAATTGAGAATATTTATAATTTTGAGGGATAATTTTTTTAAAATTATAACTAAATCAATATAATATATAAAAGTTGATAGCTAAATTTGTTATTATATCGCTCTTTTTAACTGTTGAGTTAGCTTGCTGTTTATAATTTTAACGGAAGTGACCAAAATGATTGAGTTATGCATCATAGGTGCTTAAAGTACACATTTTTATTTTGGGTGCCTAAAATAAATTATTATTATTATTAGGTGAATATTTATATAATTTACTCTAATTTTTATCCTCTATTATTTTCGAGCTTATTTGTTTTTCTGTATTAGGATAGCATGCATTGAGTCCATGTTTCTTTTATATTTGTAGTCAAAAACTTTTAAAATAAAAATTGAAATTGAAAAAAAATTCAGTAAGTCAATTTCAAAATCGACTAGGTAATCAATCAAGATTTGCTTAAATTAGGATTATATTTGGTCTCTTTTAATTATAGAAAAATAGATACATACACATTCTTATAATTTGTACATCAAGGATTGTTGTCTCGTTAGCTTATGCACCTTTGTAATATAATATATATTATTATTTAAAAAGTTATAAATAATTTTAAATTATAACCTTCTCTCATAAATTTATTTTTTAAAGAAATTTTATAGAGTCTATGTAGATAGTGAAGAAATTGACATTTATCTATAGCGTAAGTGTGAGCTATATGAATGTTCTCTAGAGATTTATAGTATAAGTGTATAAAATTGAAACAAACACATGTCAAAAAATTGTAACGTGAGCATAATATTTATTTCCTTATTTAATCAAAACCTTGTAATATATATGATATATTAATCAAATATAAATAACTTTAAACTAAAAGTCATCTCTAATGAATTTCTTTAAATGGGGAAGCTTTAAATAACTTATACAAATAGTGAAGAAATTGATACTTATTTATAGTGTAAGTATGAGCTCTAAAAGCATTTTCTAGTAAAAGTAAAATTTATAATATATCTGTTTGAAATAAAGGTTAAAATGTGAAAAAATTAGAATGTGAGCATTGTAACACTCCAAAAATTAGGGGGTTAGAATTTATAAAATTATTATGAATTGAGCCTTAGTATTAGTGGTTAAGAGCTTAGTAAAACCCCCAGAGAACCAAGATTTAAGCTCCACACTTTGCATTTTTTTCGTCTTTGTTTTTCAGCAACTAAGGATGAAAGCTAAGTTGGTAAAATAAATAAATGTGGTAGAAAATAAACAAGAAATAATTAGTAGCCCAGTGATTAAGCATCACTCCATTCTCCTTGGTGTCCTAAGTTTTATTCACATCAATTTCCTTCCATTTAACTCTAAAGTTTGCCTAATTTGCCATTTGGTCCTTTTCCTATTTATAATAGAATTTTGACTATCTTTTTCAACCCTATTTAGAATTTCTTTTCTCTATTCTTTAAATACATGTTTTTCTTTTATTTTCCATTTTTCTTTTAAATAAATTTTCATATTCTTTTGTTGGAAATCTATTGTTGAAATCTCGAACCCGAATTCAACCCCGTTCAATCCGTTCTTCTTATCAATTTAGCAAAACAACGCCAATTTCCATTCTAAAGAGGCAAGATCGTGTTATGGAAGAAAAATCTAGCAGTAATCGAGCACCAGCTAAGCATTACAAGTGTCTTTTAATTCTGTTATTTTTAGTTACTTTAATTGTTGTAAAAACATTGTGTTTTGGGTCTTTTCATTATAAGAATACGATGCGTGTTTGTTTAGAATGGGTCGATATAAAACAATTCGTTTTGATGGACAATAACCATTTAAGTGAAATGGTGCAGTTTGGAGGACACCTGGACTCATAAGTGCCAAGTTGTTTTGAAGCTGTTATTGTAACACCCCAAACCCGGACTAGATGTTATGGTCGAATCTAGAGGAGTTACACCGACTCGTTTAAAAAGCTAATTAGAAATCCAGCTTAGAAATTGTGTGATCTGAAATCTTAATTTTTCTAAGCTCATACAAGTTTTAGGAAATCTCAAATTTGAAAATACCTATTTCATAGCATGATCTCTTAAGCATTTATTCATAAAAACGATGAAAACTTTTAGAAATCGCAATCTAACTTTAGTAATCACGTGATTTGAAACTAGTAATTTTTGGCAAAACTCTTACATTGTTATTTAGAAAAACTCATGCCCAGAACTTATTCATTTTACGGAAAACATTTAGTTTGATACTTAATTTTTTAGCAAATATTTTCAAAGTTTTTAAGTTTTGAAAACTAAATTCTGATTAGTCAAATTTGTATGATTTTGTAGTTTTACGTTTAAAAACACCCAAAAATCAACGAACAGAACAAAAACCCAAAACAAAACCAAATCCGAAAACTTAACCCAAAAATAAGAAGTCCAAAAATCTTAATTAAAAATAAATCAAACCATCTTATGTGGGAAACCAATTTGAGCTCCTACACACTATCCAATCCTAAACTTGCTGGTTACCTAAAAGGAAAACAAATGAAGAGTGAGGTTTACAAGCTCAGTGTGTAACACACCCTAAGCAACAAATCAGATACACATAAATAAACAAATATGTTTTTAGATACATATTCAAACATATTCTCATATACAAAATTAGATGTATTTTCATAATCAGATACAGATGCATATCCAGATTTAGATACAAACGCAGACACACATGCAGTCACAGATTCTACCCCCATCCACTACACACCAACTCCGTCCAACCAATCACACCAATTAGGACTACAAGAGTCTATCCATCCAATCACATCGGTCGTGGTGGTATGCCACTCTTAAAGGTGCAGCTAAGCTGCCAGACAGATATTGCAGTTTAACCGCCGTAATTATAGTAATACTACTAGAATACACTTCCTCCATCACATATCAAACCCACCCCGATGCACATGCCTAAATAAAGTAACACATATATTCCATAAACAGATGTCACACATGCTTTTCATACGTAATCTGTAACACCCTAGACCCGGCCCAGACGTTATGGCCAAATCCGGCGATATCACATTGAAGGGATTATTCCAAAACGACTTTGTTTAGTTAAATTTATGTTCAATAGGAAATTTGCATAGTTAAAAACTTAAGTTAAAGATTTAGATCCTTGTAACTTGTTAAGTTATGATGAAAGCCCATGTTTTAAGAAAACGTCCATTTGTTATAATTATTTCGAAAACCATGTTTAACTTTAGAAATTTATTTAAGTTTAATAATTAAACAGTTGTAACAATAATAAAACCCAAATGTAAAGTCAAATCAGAGATACAAGGCCTTATTACGTCCCAATGAAAAATAAAGTAATTAAAATAAAGTAGTTTGAAACTATTCAAAAACTTCTAAGTAGCTTGTAGTGTGGCCACCTCCGAGTCCTCTCCCACGTCGAGCCGTCTACTGAGGGTCACTTGAAACATTAAATAAAAGGGTGTAAGTTTCAAAACTCAGTGTGTACGACCCTTGGCAATCAAATCAACATGCAATTATCACATTGGGCCTAAGCCCTATCAATATCGGTAGTTATGGGCCTTAGCCCACAATGACCTCATATCACATCAGTATCACATGAATGCAATGCTCCCATCCTAAATCTAACCCTGCACTCCATTCCCTTCCAACCCTACACTCCTGTGGGGATATAAATATCAACCCACCCATCCTTACACTCCAAAGGTAGCACCAACAGCGGCACTACTCAAACATTGCAGCAAGGCTACTAATCATATAATAGGCTTAAAGCCACCAGTGGATCCACGGTCGTCAAGCGATTATGCGGTCCTCACATATCTTCCTTCGTACCATCAAACCCACCCAAGTGCAACATACATCTCATGAATGCAACATACACATTTCCACATATTAAGCACCTAGGGGTATTTTAGTCATTTCACTACCCAGGGGTATTTTCATAAATCTACCCTACAGGGGCATTTTCGTATTTCTACCCTATAGGGGTATTTTCGTAATTCTACCCTACAAGGGCATTTTCGTAATTCTTAACATTTTGGGTTTTAGTTATGAACTTTGGCCCATCAACAAGTCCTCGCCGCTAAAGTGAACAGACACTATGCACCAGGTAGGATTCCAGAGAAGAGGAGGTTGATCACTAGGATCGCTTAAGTACCAAGCTCCCCCTAGATCTAATTCTAGACATGCATATGCCCATTGCCACACTCTAACCTTGCGACTTATCCACAGACATGTTTGATTAATTAATTAAGTTTTATGTTGTTTAAGAATTCATCAGAACTAGGCCTAGAGTCCATTAAAACCCTAGCAAGTCTACATGCTTCCCTAAAATCACATATGGCCCATTAAACCCAATCATGTCTATATGGCCCATTAGGCCCAATCACAAATATATGGCCCATCAGGCCCGATCATATTCAAATCATACAACCATCCATATCAATCCATCATTCAATTTCACATATCAACTTTTACCGATTTGGGCCCACGAGCTCGGCAGGCCCATTTAGCCCCGTCTGGCCTAGTTGGCCAAACAGTGGCCCGAGACCATGAGATCGCTCTCTTAGTCCCGGTAATCGTATCGGTATCTCCACATGTATGTTTATATGCTCGTGTTATTGCCGGAGCCAACCTTTCGGCTTTTCGGCTTTTCAGCATTTCGGCTTTTCGGGATTTTGGCTTTTGCCGATTTGTTGTGTGTGCAATGTATGTACACACCTAGTAAAAGAGACGTGCTACACTATCCTCAACCTTGAACCTACAACCAATACCAATCTCCAATCAATCACACAGTTAACCACAATATTTACCCAAAAACCGAAGCCTTACCATAACCTTACCGTGTGCCACCAGCTCTAATAGCCCCTCCTTAGCTACTATTCACGAATATCCTTAGATCTGCATTAATCTTAATCATTAAAGATGAAATAATAGGTGACTTGTATCCACTTAAGTCACCCTTTTCTCTTACTATAGCCTATTCGGGCAACATATCCCAAAATCATGAACACTTACCCAAAAGCCGAAACGAATGGATAGCTTTTCGACAGAGCTTGTAGATCCCTATCACGTTTGCGATCTTTGAACCCTACCCTTGTTAATATAGGGTTAACGACAAGAAAAAGTTAGATAGCCATCCAACTTTTACTAAAACGCACTAAAGGATGGTTGATTAAGTACTTACCCAAACTAGCCTCTGATCTTGTGGCCTAGATATCTATTGAGTGAGATCCGGCTTTTAAATCTTGATTATGGGTAGTAGATAACAGAGACCGATTCGTGATGGAGAAAAAAAGAAATCGACAATTAGATATGGCTATTTCAGCTCCAAGAGGTTAAGAATGGTATTCGGCTTTTTAGAGAAAGAAGAACACAACACTAATGGAAATTTTGGCAAAAAGATGGTGGGCTATCCGGCAATAGAATGAGAGGGAGAAGAGAATTCGATAATGGAAGAATTCGACAAAGAAAAAGAACCCCTTAAGAGAATTCGGCACCCCCTATTTATACACAAAACTGAAACTCTACCTACCCCCAAAGTCCCAATCGGCTCCAACTTTTCCCATCTCATCTCCTCGTTTTTCTCCATGATAACTCCCCAATCTTTTTTTCTTAATTTTCTCTTCTGATCACTCTCCTTAGAGTCCATCATCACACCACTTCCAACCTTCTAGAAGGCCAAAATTAAACTCCTAAAAAAATACCCAGCTAGGATTCGAACCTAGGATCTCCTTGCTAGCCCATAACGCCACCTTCCTATACCCTAGGTGGCGTTACTTAGCCACTCCACAGCAAGGCTCTTTGATGCCATTTTCCCCTATTTTTATTTAAAAGCCCAACTATTCACCGCCCTAGTTCCTTTAATAATTAATTAAAAATTCCTTCACCTCAAGGTTGGAACCCAGAACTTCTCCAACACCCCTAAACACTCCAAATTTATTAAACCCTTAAAGCCAACATGTCATTTGTCAATTTCCTTACTTACTAAAAAAAATTTATGAGACCCAAAGCCCAAAGCCCAATTCATCTAGGCCCAAAATTCGAGGTGTTACATAATCATACTTTTAGAATTAACAAAACACAAATTGTACATGTATTTTTCTCATACCTTATTTTACGTATAAACACATATAAATAGATGTCACATTTCAAGCTTATTTAAGCACAGCGAACCCTATGGAAGATCTAATTATGAATTTTAGAGTCAAACGGGCCTAGATGGAAGTTTTCAAAAAATGGGCCCACATGCTCGTATGGCTCACAGGCACCATCCCATGTGGCCCACACGCCCTACCACATGCTCGTGTGACCCATACGGCCAACCGTACAGTCGTGTAACCCACATGGTCTGCCACAAGGCCGTATGACTTACACGGTTTGCCACATGACAATGTGACGTTGACAGAATACTTTTCGGCTTTAGACCATGAGCTATTTTTTAGGTTTTTGTTACACACTTTGCCAGTTTTCGAAGCTAACACCACAATAAAGATTCGAGCACCTAAAATGTCATCATTCAAACTGAGTTTAATTAACAATGAGTCACTAAAATCCCAATCACAAATTTTGCCACAACAATTAAATTTTAGGCCTTAATCCAAAACATACCAGCCATTAATTAAAGGTTTAAAAACTCACCTAACAGAACAATAATCCTAAAATTCACTAGCACGGCAGAGAATTACATTTCTCTTGCATCACATTTTTCTCCCAAATGGATTCAAAAATGGTTGTAACGCCCCAAAATTTTTATTTATGTTCTATTTAATTATAATTCAAATGTGTATATGCTTTAGTGGTTAACTATTCTGAGTATGTGTGGGAGGTCCTAAGTTCAAGCCTTGTCTTGGGAAAATTTTAATATTTTATTGAATAAATCCTTAACTTGGTTCAATAGACTTATATTTTATAGTTTGTAACTAATGAACAGAATAGGCCTACTGGTCTGGTGGTTAAGTGGAGTGTAAGTTTGCTGGAGGTCCTGTGTTCGAGTCTCTACATGAGTAAAGGGAATGTTTTTACTGCGGGCATCGGATAGGAGTTTGAAATGAATGGGATTCTGAGTAGTTGTGTGTAGTGGGGATATGGGAAGAAAAACTAGGGATTGGGGAGTTATCGAGATATCTCATTGTTGTGGTTGTGGCAAAATTTGACACTTCCTCTCACTCTCTCAATTTTTTTGACAATTTTCCCCTTATTCCTCCTTTTCTCTCTGCCGTTTTTCCCCACTTATTGATGAAAATTTCTTTTGTTTCTTTTGTTCTTCCCCTATTGCAACGTTAATCGCTCGTGTGGTAAGTGGTAAGTTGTTGGGCATCGTTTTAGATGTTTAAATTTTGGTAGACTAATTTTAGGGATTTTGTTAGCAGCTTACCGTGAGGATTGAGGCTCTCAATGTACTGTTTCAGAAACGAATTGATTCGAAGTGTTGTGGTAAGTTCTTGTCGCTCAAAGGGAAAAATTTTACGTTTTGAGTTCGGTTTTAGTTTGATCATTAAGTGATTAATCGAGTGTATACTGATTAATTATAGGTTTGAGATTGCTTAGAGTTGCTTCTACGTCAAAAATGATACAGGTGTGTACCCGAAAACACAGAAAAATGGATTCAGCAAAAGCTGAAAAAAGTATTCTGTCGACGCCACACCGGCGTGTGGTCGCCTGTATGGTAGGCCGTGTGAAGGGACACAGTCGTGTGATTGACGAGGCCAGGCTGTGCGTGCAAGACACGACCATGCGATGGTCGAATAGGCCATGTGCGACATATGGCCTAGACTGAATTGGGCCATGTAACTCACTGACTTGGTTTTTATTGCACCATCAGGGGATACACGGCCGTGTACCAAGGCCATGTGTCACACACGGTCGAGCCACACGCCCGTGTGCTTTACCCGTATGGACAAAAATAGGCTAGCTACAAGCCACATTTCTCACCCAAAACACCAACACCTACACAAGCTCAAATTTCATCAAATCCGTACTCAATTGGGGAAACAAACATTACCATTTCATGCACAACTCATATCATATCAAACCCAACCATATCAACACTCATACATAACCTTTTTGCCTAACCAAAAACATACCATATCAATATGTTTCATTAGCCATGATATGCATACATTACATACTTCAAATTCAAGCTAAATAGCCAACCAAATCATCAACTTAGAACCAAGCCACAACATGGCATTTCTCAAGCAAGTTTTCACTACATAATTAACTAATTGAACAACTACATTTCTGTCACATTAACTATACCAAATTCATAAGGTAAACCAACCAAAATGGCCAAATACATACCAACATTTACAAGCAAAACTCATGACAAATTTAAGCTATTAGCCATGATCAAGTTTACCAAAATATGCTATATCATAAGAACATATACACAACTAAAACTTGTCCTAAGTTAAGCCAAATCACCTGGCTGGAGCATATCAAACACATAGGCATCAATTACCAAAATTACTTATACACTTCATATCATCAACTAGCCTATACATGCCATATAACCAAAAACTACAAAACTTAGTTACCAACTCTGCAGTTGGATAGTGTGATGAGACCTTTGACGACTTCCAACTCGAGCGAGCCTTTGAAACACTATAAAACATAGAAAAGAAAATAAAGTAAGCTATAAAGCTTAATAAGCTCGTATGGTAATAAACTCATATTACTAAATAACTATATTATAAACAGTTACTCAAATCATAATATAACTCATATGATTTCACCATTCTATCTCGTATTCATGGACATAGTTAACCAAGACTTTCACAAGTTTATTCATTTCAAAGCTCGTATGATTCGAATACTTCTTATCAATTCATTCACATTTACATATGCATAAGCTAATATATATAAACTTTATTCGATCCATTATCCATCACATTTCTTTAGCCAAATGAATCGTGTAAAATATCATCAAATAACGATATTTCGCACACAATGTGCCATATATATATAATTAAAACAATTATAATTCATATCACATATATCATTCAATTCATACCTCAATATAGCTAAATAAACACATTTTGGCATAAATTATACCTGTACACAAATCTTTCTCATTCCATATTCATGATACACTATGAACTCACCAAGTTACCTTCATTAGATTTTCACATAGGTTCTGTACGTACCTGTTTTACTTAATTCAATCGTACTTTCATTCTTGTAATGGGCCAAATTTTCCCGGGGCCTAACAACCAAAAAATAAAAAAGAAATAAAAATTAATAAAAAGTCAATTTATAATAATGTCCAATTATAATGGCCCAAATAGGCTCGAATACAAAAGTCCCAAAAACCAAAATAAACCTAACCCATTACCCAAAATTACACGGCCCAAATAGCCTAAAACTTAAACGTTCTTAGCCAAAAACCCTAGGGCAGAACTTAGTTGCCGTTGCTGCCTCCACCTCCATAACCTCCGTACCGCCACGTCAGCGTCGGGTATGGCCTCCATACCTGCAAAGAAGACAAACAAGCACAACAACAACAGAAAATAATAGAAAAAACAAACAAATATTGTAAAAACATTTTAGGCTAGAGAGGAATCGGCTATAAAGCCACTCGACATTGTAATTTTTTCTCTTCTACACATGATACCAAATTAATATGAAAACAAAGACTTTTAGTCTAATAAAGAACGAATTTTTAAAAGGTGATTTCTGTTTTTTTATTTCATCTAGCTCTTTATTTATTTATTTATTTTTATTTTATATATGAAAACCAAAAAATGAAGGAGGGAGAAGAGGCTTACTAGGATCCCTATGGTCACGGCGTCGGAACCCTTTTCTGTTGTCGGAATCAAACCCAAAACGCGGTCGAAGGCCATCTCCTTCTGACTCTTTGGGTTTTGAAGTTTAGGCCTTCAAATGTGCCTTGAAATGGAGTTGAGGGCCTATTTTTGTGCGTCGCCGGCCACCTGATATAGTGGTGGTGCTGCTGGCGGTGAGAGAACCCACGACTGGCCATGGAGAGGCCGAGAGAGTTGAAAGGAAAAGGGGGAAGCATTTTTTTTCCTGAAAAACAATGGCAGAATGAAATTTCTCTAAAATTTTACTTTTAAAGAACACCTAAACGGCATCGTTTAGGGTCTATTTTAATGGCTTCAAAACGACACCGTTTTACATTAACCCGAAAGCCGACCCGACCCGACCTATACTCTCGGATCTGCGTGTTTTCTATTAATGGGCAATTTGCGCCTTCGGCCCTTCCGCATTTTTAATTTGTTTTGATTTAATCATTTTGTTACTTTTTCTCATTTTTATAAATTTGGCCCCAACATTTTAGACACTTTTCAAATGAGTCCCTAGCTCGCTGATCCTTTGGGAAAGGACGCGTGTCCAGGGATTGGGTTTTTTTTACCCATTCGGTCCTCTATCTTTTTGCTCCATTACATTTTAGTCCTTATTTAGTCATTTCTTCATAATTTTTACTATTGATTTCATTTTTGTTCTGATTGAGTCCCTAATCTGTCTGATTTTCAATATTTTTCTTGCAAATTTGTTACTTACGCATCTATATTAAAATTTCCTCTCACATATTATTTATTTTAAACTTTTTATATAAATTATTCACTTTAAATAATTTTATATAGTATCTACTTCAAACTGTTTTATTATATATTATTTTAAATTATTTTATATATTATTTATTTTAAATTGCTTTATGTATTTATTTTAAAACCGTTTTATATATTATTTATTTTAGATTCTTTATATATATTACTTCTTTTGTACCATTTTACATATCATTTATTTTAAATTTTTATATATTGTTTATTTTAGACTTTCTTCTATACATTACTTGCTTTAAATTGTTTTATTTCATTTTTTCTTGACCATTAATGTTGGAATTAAGATGACATATGTTGAGTGATTATTGCCATTGTGTACGATAATTCATTTATTCGTATCTTCACATTATTGTCATTCATTTGTGTCATTATTATTATGTGCTTGTGCATGTTAACATTACAGTTCGTTAATATCAATGCCATATATGTATTTGATGTACTCTTATATTTGACACTTTTTGCTTGCTAATTCCTTTGTCTTGTGAACTTTTCACTACTTAATTGGTTGTATTTGATTTATTTCTTGTGTAGTGAACCCAATACTGTAAATGGCAACAAAAAGACGTAATCTGCAGTTTTTTCTTTCTTTTTATTTTGCCGTTGCTGGAGACGTGGGCACGACGCTGGGCATGACGTGGATCTGACGTGGCAGATTAGAAGTCAACACGGGGAATATTATGGAAACAACTCAGCTTGATCTGTTGACGTGATTTAGGGGATTTTGGATTTCATTTTCATAATTTTAAGATATTATCTTTTTAATTTGATTAGTTTCCTTGTTGTTTTGGGAATTTGAAGCCTATAAATACCCACCTTTGGGTATGGCTAAGGATCATCTCTTGTCTTTAGTTCTTGTTGCTACTTTGTTTTCATTTTCAATAAAGTTTTCTTTTTTTGTTTTATTTCTGCTTTCTTTTATTTTATTTTATGCTTTTACATTATCAAAACATGTTAAGCGTGATAATCAATATCATGCTTGGTTAAGTTTTCTCAAGCTAAGAGCTAGTACGAATCAATTCCACGCGTGAGAATTAAATATTTGCTTAAATCCCTTCGGGATACATTTTCGTCTTTCTGCTCAGATAGTTTGGCAATCGACCTTACTAAAACTTTTAAACGTTTTTCAAATCAAAAGGGATCCATTGGTCTGGAATCGTTTAATTATACAGTTGGGAGGAAAGATCGGCCTATGGTATTTCGACTTCCTATGAACACTCTTAGCGACGGTCCGCTAAGGAAAGACGAAATCGGAAACGATCCTCTGTGAGACAACTTTCGAGTCGGGCTTTTCCTGTTTTAAAAACTAAGTATTTTAACGGCGATAGACGTGGCTGATTTACTTAAGAATCGACTTTCGAAGATAGACTTGGGAAGATCGGTTACATGGGAGAAAAACAAGTTACGATGGGTTGGGTCTCGTAGACTGTAACCGACATGAATCCTGAAGAAAAAATCTATTTTCGATGATCGTGGGAATTAATAAAACTAGGTCGAGGCAATTTTTATACTCGTGATTATTCAATTTAATCTTTCACCTTCTTTATTTTACTGCTTCTATTTTAATACATCTTTCTTCACAATCTTACTTGTTTTTTTATTATTTCCTTGTTACTTCTTAAATCACGTCAACCCTTTTTTTTTACTCTCTATTTCAGCTCCTGGGTCGGGATCAAGTCTCCAAGTACCCAAAAGCTGAAAAACCCTTATTCTTTCTCTTTAAGTTTATGCCGATTTCTTCCATTCCTTTGTCATTAAACTCTTCTCTTTCTTGCTCCTACTTCACCTTCTCTAAGCCGAATACCTTGTTGGCCGAACCTTCTCTGTGCCACACTACTCCTCTTTTGGGCCGATTGCTTCTTAGGTAAGTGTTCTTGATCTTAGTTGGTCGAATGGTCATAGTTAAAGGAAGGGGGACTTGTGTTGGATACAATTCACCTGTTATTCTGGTTTTAATAGTTAAGATTGGTGCAGATCTAGGAGTTGATCGTGGTTAGTGATTAAGGAATGGGCTGTTATAACTTGTTGCACAAGGTAAGGTGAAATGTGAGGTTTCGGTTTTGGTAAAGATATGTATTAAGCATATGATTAATTGAAGGGTGATATAGATTGTAGGTTCGGGGCTAAGGAAATCGTAGCATGCTTTATTTCCAGGTGTGTACATACACTTTACATACAATAGATCGGCAAATCCCAAAATGCCGAAATGCCAAAATACTGAAAAGCTGAAAGTTTGGCTACGACAGTCTCGTGAGTGAGCGAACACTCGTATAAGGGTAACCGATATGATAACAGAGGCTCCTTGAGCAATCTCATGGACTTGGGTCACGTTATGGCTAACCGGGACAGAATATGCCCAATAGGCCGACAGGCTTGTGGGCCCAAGCTAGCAAAAATTGATATGTTGATAATAAGGGATAAGTTGATAAAGTGGTTGAATGGTTTGGAAATGTGATTGGGCCTAATGGACCATACAAATGTGATTGGGCCTAATAGGCCATACGAATGTGATTGGGCCTAATGGGCCATATAAAAGCGATTGGGCCGATGGGCTATATGAATGCATAAAAGCATGTAGACTTCTAGGGTTTTGTAATGGACTTTTAGGCCTAGTTTCTAATGAATCCTCAAGTGCATAAAACTTAATTAATTTATCAAGCACGTCTGTGGACAAGTCGTAAAGTTAGAGTGTGGCAATAGACATATGCATGTCTAGGATTGGATCTAGGGAGAGCTTGGTACTTAAGTGGTCTTAATGACCCACCTCCTCTTCTTTGGAATCCTACCTGGTGCATAGTGTCTGTTCACTCTAGCCAAGGAGGACTTGTTGACGGGCCAAAGTTCTTAATTAAGACCCATACATTAGTAAATTACTGGAATACCTCTGTAGGGTAGAATTACTGAATTACCCTTGTGTGTTATAAGTATGACTATATGCTATATCTTGCACTCATGTGTTATGATGTTGCATGTGGGTGGGAATTATGTTGGAGGAAGTCTTATATGAGGATCGCATAGTCGCTTGATGACCGTGGATCCAACGAAGGCTTTTAAGCCCATTATATGATCAGCAGCTTTGTTGCAACGTTAGGTAGTACCGCAACCAGCGCTACTATTGATATGTATCGGATGGGTGGGTCGATATAGTTATCCCCACAGGATGTGTTTCTGTAACACCCCAAAGCCAGCCTGGACATTATGGCCAGATCTGGTGTGTCACATGGTTGATTTATTCATTTACAATCAGATACTTTGACAAATCATTATGTTATTTGTTGGAAAACCATGACCAGTAGCTTGTAGTTGTTGAGCAACATCAGATTTAAAAACCATTTTATTTATCAAGTAGTGTTTATACCAAAATACCATTGATGTTGTTTTTATTATCAAGTTATCCAATCATTACGTAAGGCATGTTTGAAAATGATTGCAATTAAGTTTGAAAACCCACATATTCTAGTCTATCGGTTTAAAACAAATAATAAAGTATCCCAAAACCAAACACCCAAGTGGCCTTATTACAAAATAAATTCGAAATTAAAATGGAATAGAAATATAAATAAATTAAAACCAAATGAAAATCAGAAGCATGATCCACGTGGCCACCTTGAGTCCCTCGCAGCTCCAAATCCACTATGGTTAGGGGTTACCTGCATAGGTGAAAATAATAGGGTGAGTTTGTGAAGACTCATGTGTAATTTAACCCAACCAATATCAGAGATCAGATATGTAGTTCGGTCTGGGCTGAAGCCCTCTCAGATACAGCTCAATCTGGGCCTTGGCCTTATTTAGAAACAGAGTGGGCCTTGGGCCCATTACAAATATAGAACAGAATATAAATATATATGCAAAAGCCCAATCCCAGTCCAGCCCAACACACCACCCGTACCAGCCCATCACACCATGTAGGGAATAACTCGACCCACCTAGCCTTACACACCACAGATGCAGCAGAGCTGCTAATACAGAGATCATGGTAGAGCCACTAGAAGAGAATTATGAGGCAGAGCCTCTAAGCAGAATACGTGGCAGTGCCACTATACAGAACTTCCTCCAAATCCAAAACCCAACCCCATGCAACCTAGAGTACTACATATCATAAGCATACAGATTGTCAGATACAATATAGTCAAGCAAATCAATCAACTATTTCTAGGGGTAAAATAATCTTTTGGCAACTAGGGGTAAAATGGTAATTTTACCCTTCAGAGGTTTTTTGGTCATTTTGCTAAGTCTCGATGTTTCAACACGTAATACGACCTTTTAGTAAGTCTAACGTCACTCTGAGTGACTCAGGAAGTTCATACAGTCACATAGTGTATTCGGGCCCAAAACCCCTAATGGGCCCGAGGGAGCCCACATGCTCATGTGGCCCGCTCAGTCTAAGCTTATGCATATTATCACAGATTTAGCATTTAACGTACCAGAAAACACTTACCGCATAATTTTACCCATATGGGCCTGCAGGCCAATTGGTCCCATTTCGGCCCATCGAGGCCTGGAATAGCCCAAGTGCACGAAAACACGCATAGCGGCCCTTACAGTCCAATACCTACGATTCATGGTTTCGATTCGGTCCACGAGTGTTTGCACGCTCATAAGACCTTGAAATACTAGCATTTCGACATTTTAGCTTTTTTTCGATCTACGCTACTGGAGAGTGTCATCACACACCTGTTTACGATTAGCGTCGAACAAACACCGCGAACAATCAGCCTACAAATGCCCAAACAAACCATTTAACGACCCATTCAACTTACTAACCATATCCACCAAAATCCTTTAACAAATGACCCATACTAGAGAAAGTTACCCTTTTCTTACCTTGCTGAGATCTAATCAATAGATCTAAGTTATTACGATGCCCTTAACCACCAACCGCTCTTCGCGAGATAGTCCTTTATCACACTAATACACATAAGAACCAAAGGAAAGAGGCTATAATGGATACTCAACAAAGGGGTCAAAATCGATAGCAACCAGGGAGATAGGGATTTTCGGCTTTTCTTTACTCACAAGAAACATAAAAGAAAAAGAATAGGGTACTTACCACAGAGGTTTGCTAGACTGATTTGATACCACCAGAAGTTGTTTCCACTATTCTAAGCCCAGATCTACACTTGATCTAATCGAAGCACAAGGGGAGAAGAAGAATAGATGAAAGGGGTTGGAAGAACAACAGAGAAAAGATGATGGGGTTCGGTTTTGAGAGGAGAAAACTAGAGAGGGTTCGCCCAAGGAGTGTTTAAGGGAAAAGAGTGGTACGGTTCGGCTTTAGCAAAGGACTTAAGCAAAGGAGAAGAGGAGAAGCTCACTGAGGTTCGGCTCCCTTGAACAAATCGGCAAGAGGGAGGCTAAGTGTTTCAGGATTTCAGTTTTTAGAGAAATCGGTCAAGAGAAGTAGAGAAAGAGAGAAGATAGTAAAGGAGAGAAGAAAGTTTTGAAGGTTTCGGCTTTTAGATTAAAGATGCTATGTGAAAGAAAAGAGAAGAATGGCATTAGCATTCGGCAATTGACAACCGAGAGTGTTGGGTAAACTATGAAGCTTCGGTTCTAGAGATCACTAATGCCTAAAAGGTCACAAACCACACCAAAAAGAAAATCCCGAAAGACCTAAAGTAGAAATCGGCACCTACCTACCCCAAATGCCAAAACTCAAGAAGCTAAAATCCCCAAAAAGAACCAAAAAGAATTCGGCACACTCCCCTACCCTTTTTGTCTAAAATCCCCTCCCCTCCCCTTATCACTTCTCAATCCACTCCCATGAGCACTCAAACTTCTTTTCTCAGAATTTCACTTCGAGTCCACCTCTTTCCATGCTTATGTAGTAAAATTAAAAGATTTTACCATCAGAGGGATTCGAACTTTGGACTCCCTTACAAGCCACAACACGCCTTCCCTCTTGCATCATAAGTGACGTCCCTCTGCCACTTTACCACAAGCTTTCTTATGTCACAAATTCCTAACATAAATTTAAAAGCCCTCTATGCTAACACTCAGAGTTCCCTAAAGCAAAATTAAGATTTTACCAAGGCTTAGGCTTTAGCCCAGGCCTTCCAAAAGTCCACTAAACACACTCAAATCATTACTTCAGCACATCAAGCCATGCAAAAAAAAAAAAAAATAAATTTAGGCAAAAATTCAAAAACCCTAGAATTTGGGGTGTTAGAGTTTCGGTTGGATGGAGATGATGTGTATCGGTTGGATGGGTTGGGCATTACATTATTGCATACATGGTTGTTACAGATTTTGTGCTACTATGTATTGGGCTCAGGCCCAAGATGATTTGTGTTGCATGATTTATATATTGTTGCTGAGGGTTGTACACACTGAGTTTCGAAACTCACTCCCTCTTTTATTTTTCTCAGGTGAACCTTAGTAGGCGGTTCGACAGATGGAGGGACTCGGAGGTGGCCAACTAGCAAGACAACTTAGACTTGATTCTTTTTCTTTATTAAAAGTTCTAGTATTTTAATTGTTTAAGTCTGAATTGTAATAAGGCCTTTTCTCTGGTTATTACTGTTCATTATGATGCTTTAAGACTGGAACATAGATTTATTCATTTTAAACACATTTTAAGTTTTTCTTTTCTTTTCTAAAACCACTTGTTGTTGTTTTTTAAAAATAAATAAGCTTCTGCAATTAAAGTGAATTTTTCCAAAGTAACTTTGAACATGAAGTAAAAAGTTAAAAATGACTTCTGAATATACCTTGTTATAAAAGAACGTACAAACTGGGTTTTTACTTAAAATTTCTTTAGAAGGGTTTTTTAAATGAAAACAAGGTTTTTGATAAAACACTTCAATGTGACACGCTGGATTCGGGCCTAACTTTTAGGCCGGATTTGGGGTGTTACATGCCAAATTTATGGAGACAAGATTCATGTGCCTCCTTCATCTCTTCATGACTTCTTCATAGATTTTCTCTATGTGGGGCATGGATGTTATTGGGTCAATCTCGTCAAAAGCTTCTAGCAGGCATCGATTCATCTTTGTGGTCGTCAATTACTTCACTAAGTGGGTGAAAAATGCTTCATATGCCAATCTCACAAAGTCGATAGTCATCAAAAAAAAAGAAAGAAAAAAGAAAGAAGAAGAAAATAGATCATGTGCTGATACGGAACGCCAGAAAGAATCATATCTAACAATGCACTAAAATTGAACAGTAACACGATATCAGAAATTTGTAGTCTATTCAAGATCAAATGCCATATCACCCCAAACCAAGCGATGCAGTAGAGGCAGCAAAAAAAAGAATACAAAAAAACAACAAAAAAAGATCGTGGGAAAAATGACCGAGACTTGCAAAGATTGGCATAAGAAGTTACCATTTACCCTTTATACTTATCGAACGTCAGCCAGAACCTTCACCGGGGCAACACCTTTCTCATTGATTTATGAAACGGAAGCGGTTTGGCCCATCGAACTCGAAATTCCTTCTCTTCGAGTGTTGGTTGGGATAAAAATGGATGAAGCAAAATAGATCAAATCTTGATATGATCGATTGAATCTAGTGGAAGAGAAGAGGTTAAAGGCTATCTATAATGGCCAAATGCAACAAAAATGAATGATGCAAGCTTACAACAAAAAGTTTGTCCAAGAGAAATCCACGAACGGGACCTAGTATTAAAGAGGACCCTTCCTATACATAAGGACTTCTGAGGAAAATGGATGCCAAATTAGAAAGGACCTTACGTAGTAAAGATGGCCTGTTCTAGAGAAGCATTAATATTGACCGAGATGGATGGCAAGAACCTACCCAATCCAGTGAATTCCGATTCAATCAAGAAATACTTCACAAAAAAATAAGCAAAAAAAAACAAAAAAAGAAAAGAAAAGAAAAGAAAAAGGAGAGGCCAAGGCAAAAACCCGCAAAGGGTGCTTTGAGACTAAAGGGGTTTTAAGTTGAAAACCTAAAAAGGGCAGCTCAAATTTTGATCGAAGGTGAGGCATGTGATAGTCTTGCTTTGCCTGAATTAAAAAGGAGGAGGTATGCTACATCTTGGGGTATCGACAAAGTACTCTAGATCTCCTAAACGCATGCTGAGCTCAAAATGGTCCTCAAGAAGTTCGTACAGAGAAGTTCAAGCTACGATATCTGGGGCACCTAGTTTTCATCTTACCCAGATTGCATTTGCTATCGTTGATTAATTTTTTCGTTTCAAGCTACACTCCTAATTAATTTCTTTCTTATTATATTAATTTATTCATGTTGAGCTATGCTCCTAACCAATTTCCTTCTTATTGTATTAATTCATTCGTGTCAAGCTATGCTCCTAGTTAATTTCCCTCTTATTGCATTTGCTATCTTTGGTTAATTTATTCAATCAATTTCCTTCTTATTGCATTTGCTATCTTTGATTAATTTATTCGTTTCAAGCTATGCTCCCAATCAACTTCCTTCTTGTCCATCATTATAATCTTTTTCAAGTATTTTGCATTGAAATAACGATTAATGGACTAATAATACTTTCACAAAAGGAGTTCTGCATAATATTCTAGAAGCTTCAAAATAGTATAAGAACCTGAAACAAGACTATTGTCTAGAACTCACCAAATTTAAGGGTTGGAAATGTTTAAGAAAAAAGAACCCAAACTGTGATTATTTCTTTGGGTTTCCTGTCAAAGATACATAGCTGAGCAAGAAGGCAGCATAATCCGTTAGTGATAAAACCCCGATGAACAACGAACAATGTCAACCCATGCATTAAAAGGGGATCATTCTAGAGAAAAATGATATTCTACATTCATGCAAATATCATGCATACACATCTGGTCATGATACCCAGAGAATGGTGTGACAGATTAAACTGATTGAAGAAGCCACAAATCCTATACCCCTGAGCTGCAGTGGGATGGGTCGAAGATGGTGCAAGTCCTATACCCTTGAGTTGCAGTGGGATGGATGGAAGAAACCACAAATTTTATCTCCTTGAAGTTGCAGTGGAGCAAACCAGCTGAGCAAATGGTAATTATTTCTTCAGATTTTTTGTCAAAGATACTAGCTGAGCAAAGAAGGCAGGGTAACACATCAGTGATAGAACCTTGATGAACAACGAGTAATGATAACCTAAGCATTAAAAAAGGATCATTCTCATGACATTCTACATTCATACAAATATCATTTATAACACATCTAGTTAGGATCATTGGATTCATTCTGATCATAGCATCCTAAGAATTTGGTATAAGCATAGGCCCATAAAATCGATTCTACAGGTTATGTCCCCAGAAGATGCTGTAGCAAGATCGATTAATCAGCGGATCTTATCTCCCTAAAGTAGCAGTGGAGTAGATTGAAGTCGTAGATCTTATCTCCTTGAAGTTGCAATAGAGTAAATCGAAGATGGCGAATCTTATCCTCCTGAAGTTGCAGTGGAGCAGATTGAGCCACCAACCCTATCTCCCTAAAGTTGTAGCAGAGCAGACTGAAGAAAACAAATCTTATTTCCCTAGAGTCGTAGTGGAACAGATTGAAGCTACAAATTATGGCGGATCTTATCTTCTTGAAGTTGTAGTGGAGTAGATTGAAGCCACCAGCCTTATCTCCCTGAAGTTGCAGCGGAGTAGACTGAAGAAGGCGAATCTTATTTCCCTAGATTTGCAGTGGAACAGATTGAAGCTACAAATTATGGCAGATCTTATCTTCCTAAAGTTACAGTGGAGCAGATTGAAGCTACCAGCCTTATCTCCCTGAAGTTGTAGTGGAGCAGACTGAAGACAGTGATTCTTCTCTCCTTGAAGTTCCAGCGGAGTAGATCGAAGCTACAAATCTCTTCTCCCAGAAATTACATTGGAGCTGATTGAAGCACTAATTCTTATACCCTTGAAGTTGCAGCAAATTAGAGTAAGGCTACTCGAAGAAGATGAGCACCAAGAAGTCAAGATTCGGCAAGATCAGGCAAAATTGGCTGTTTTTAAAGTCTTTATTTCATTCTCGTTATATGAAAATGAGCAAAGAGGGGCAGCTGTAATGGGTCAAATTTGCCCAGAGCCTAACAACCAAAAAACAAAGAAGAAATAAAAATTAATAAATAGTCCATTTACAATAATGTCTAATTACAATGGCCCAAACAGGCCCGAATACAAATGTCCCAAAACCCAACATAAACCTAACCCACTACCCAAAATTACACGGCCCAAGTAGCCCAAAACTTAAACGTTCTCAGCCAAAAACCCTAGGGCAGAACCTGGTTGCCGCCACTGCCTCCATCTCCACGACCTCCGTACCGCCACATCAGCGCCGTGTACGGCCTTCGTACCTGCAGAGAAGACAAACAAGCACAACAATAGCAGAAAATAATAGAAAAAATAAACAAATATTGTAAAAACGTTTTAGGCTAAAGAGGAATTGGCTATAAAGCCACTCAACAGTTGTAATTTTTTCTCTTCTACATATGATACCAAATCAATACGAAAACAGAGACTTTTAGTCTAATAAAGAACAAATTTTTAGAAGGTGATTTCTGTTTTTTTTTTATTTCATGTAGCGCCTTTTTTATTTGATTTCTTTTATTTTTATTTTATATACGAAAACCAAAAAAGGAAGGAGGGAGAAGAGGCTTACCAGGATCCCCGTGGTCACGGCGTTGGAACCCTTCTCAATCGTCGGAATCAAACCCAAAACGCAGTCGAGGGTCATCTCCCTCTGACTTTTCGAGTTTTGAAGGTTAGGTCTTCAAATGTGCCTTGAAATGGGGTTGAGGGCCCATTTTTACGTTTCCCCGGCCACCGAATATAGTGGTGGTGTGGTTGGCAGTGAGAGAACCCACAACCGGCCATGGAGAGGCCGAGAGAGTTGAGAGGAAAAGGGGGAAGCATTCTTTTTTTTTTTTTGAAAAACAATGGTAGAATGAAAATTTTCCAAAAATTTTACTTTTGAAGAACACCTAAACGGTGTCGTTTAGGGTCTGTTTCAGTGGCCTCAAAACGGCTCCGTTTTACATTAAAAGGAAAGCTGACCCAACTCGTACACTGGGATCCGCTTGTTTTCTATTAATGGGCAATTTTCGCCCTCGGCCCTTCCGCATTTTTAATTTGTTTTTATTTAATCCTTTTGTTACTTTTTTCTCATTTTTATAAATTTGGCCCTAGCATTTTAGGCGCTTTTCAAATGAGTCCCTGGCTTGCTGATCCTCTGGGAAAGGATGCGTGTCCAGGGATTGGGTTTTTTACCCATTCGGTCCTCTGTCTTTTTGCTCCATTACATTTTAGTCCTTATTTACTCATTGCTTCATAATTTTTACTCTTGATTTCATTTTTGTTCTGATTGAGTCCCTAATCTGTTTGATTTTCAATATTTTTCTTGCAAATTTGTTACTTACTCATCTGTATTAAATTTTTACTCTCATATATTATTTATTTTAAACTTTTTATATATATATTATTCACTTTAAATTATTTTATATAGTGTCTACTTCAAACTATTTTATTATATATTATTTTAAATTATTTTATATATTATTTATTTTAAATTGCTTTATGTATTTATTTTAAAACTATTTTATATATTATTTATTTTAGATTCTTTTTACATATTACTTCTTTTGTACCATTTTACATATCATTTATTTTAAATTTTTATATATTGTTTATTTTAGACTTTCTTCTACACATTACTTACTTTAAATTGTTTTATTTCATTTTTTCTTGATCATTAATGTTGGTATTAAGATGATATATGTTGAGTGATTATTGCCATTGTGTACGATAATTCATTTACTCATATCTTCACGTTATTGTCATTTATTTGTGTCATTATTATTATGTGCTTGTGCATGTTAACATTACGATTCGTTAATATCAATGCCATATATGTGTTTTTCATGCAATATTATGTAATCGTTTCTTTAAATGTATGTTGTACTATTATTTTTAGCTACGTACGACCCATTTTACGTTTTTTAACGATTTCTTTTTTTAACACAATTAAATAAACTACATATATGTATCATTTTTAGCATTGCACTAATTTCCACCTAAATTCATAAAAAGGACTCTTTAATAAAGAAAATATTCCGTGTTTGGAAATTCGAGAGATCGTGCCCTAACGTACTGGGTTTCAATTTTTCTCGTTTGACCCAAATGACAGAATACCCTTTTAAAATTAAAATGCATGAGTTTTGAAAATTAAAAGACAAGCTTATTCTCAAGGGTTTGAAATGTCGTGTCCTAACGTACTGGATGTGACATTTTATTACTTCAGAACAAGGTCTTTAGCATCCGCTTCGATTTATCCAAGTATTTTTTGTAAAATTAACATTAAAAAAAAAGGAGGATCATATTTTTAAATTCTTTACGAATTTTCAACTTTCGACATTAAGACATTAATTAATCAATTAGGTACCAATTTTGGGTGTTACGATGGTGCTAATCCTTCCTCGTACGTAATTGGCTCCTGAACCCATTTTCTCGAATTTCGTAGACCAAAATCGATGTTTTAGTAAAACAAAATATTTTATTAAAACAATCAAATTGCGAGGTGATGCGATCACACCTAAACAAAAAAGATTGGTGGCGACTCTAATTTTCATTTTTAATAAAAGTCGATCCTGTTTTTCAAAAAAATAGTTTAGACAATTCTCATCTTGACCTTGTCCATTGAACCATTCGGAATTACTAAAGGATACTCAAGAATCACGTATGCATAGTACAATGCCATATCCTAGATATAGTCTTACATATAATCACATATTGATGTTATAGCCCAGTTATGGTCTTACACGAAGTCTCATATCGATGCCATATCCCAGATATGGTCTCACACGAAATCTCGTACTGACGCCATGTTCCAGACATGGTCTTTCATGTAATCTCATCTCGGTAAGCCTAATGTCATGACAATTGTATCCTATGCTATTCCTAAAGTTCGTACGGGACTTTCACTTGTCGGTTCTTTATCAATCATATCTTGTAGACTTATATATGATCCCTTTCCAATTCAATTCAATAATAATAATTCATATAATACACAATTTAATAACAATTATTAACATACGAACTTACCTCACTTGCTGTAACAACGAATTAGGTCGACTAATCACTTTGTTTTCCCCCGTTCTAGATCCAAATCTCATTTTTCTCAATCTATATAATATCAAAATTTACTTATTTAATCAACAATTCATTCAATTTAACACAATTTACACATTTTGGAAAAATTACACTTTTGCCCTTATTATTTCACATTTTAACAATTTAGTCCTTAATTCATAAAATCACAAATTCAATAAAATTTCACAATACCCGAGCTAGCCGAATTATTACTATATCTATATAAGCCCAAAATTTTCATTATTTTTACAATTCTACCACACAATTTACACATTTCTCAATTTACTCCCTATTTTGCATTTTTCATCAAAAATCACTTTATAAAATATGAAAATCTAACATCAAATATTCATATTTCACCATCAAACATCAAAGACCACATAAGCTTATCAATGGCAAATCTCACATACTTAAACGGGTTCGAAATCGGAGATACGAGCTAGCTAGATTGAGCTACAACGATATCAAAAATGTAGAAATCATTAAAAACGGAACAAATTTTGTACCTAATTGAGCAAAAATACCTTGGCCGATTGCTTTTCCCTCACATGGTGTTCTTCCTTAGCAAAAATCAGTGGAAAAGATGATAATGGAAGAAATGTATCATTTTGTTTTATTTAAATTAACATATAATTACCTTTTTACTTATTTAACCTTTAATAACCTTAATAATTACACCAAATGCCACTCCACTATCATCCACTATCTCATAAATGGGCTATTTACCACATAAGGACCTTCACTTTTAAGTTCTATAGCTATTTGACACCTTTAGCTTATAGATACCAACTTTTGCACTTTACGCAATTTAGTCCCTTTTATCGAATTGAACACTGAAATGATAAAATTTCTTTATGAAAATTTCCCAGAATTCTAATATTATACTAGAGACATTAAAATAATAATAAAATAATTTCACATATGTAGCATCGACAGAATGGTTTTTGGCTTTTGCCGAAACCTCATTTTCTACGTTTTTAGGTACACACCTAGTTTGATTTCGTTGATATTCCAATCCCGAGCCACTCAGCACCTAACATTGACCAACATTACACCATATTAATTGCTTGGAAATGATATTAAACCAAACCACACCATAACGAGCAACCCAAATTCGACTAAAACCCTTACCTTAGTATGCTCAACAATGATTCCGCATAATCAAAACTACGATTGAGACCCTCCAGCCCCTTGATCTCTTCCTAAACATAAAACAAATCCATTAAACGATGATTCGCTAGCCAAAACAAAAATCACTCTTATTAAACTTACCAATAACGCGCAAAAATTGAAAAATGAGTCATGAAACTTGATAAATGATAGGGAAATCAAAACAAATTTGGCAGAAAGCAGGAACAGAGGAAATCGATAGAGAGTGAAGGGAAAGATGAAAAGAATAGAGAGAGAAAAAAATGGTAAGGGAGAAGGAAGAGAACGTCTGTTGTTTTCTAAAGAGAGAATTTTAGGGAAGATATGAGTTCCACCAAATCCCCACTACATCCAAACCCTTATTTTTCTCCCTCAACTCCTACTAACAACCCACAACTCAAAGTCCATCATCAGTAAAACTATAGTCAAAATTTAGATAAAAAATTCTACCCCTTGCAATCGTAGAGATTCGAACACCAGACTCTCAGCAAACCAACACTCAACTTAACCACTAGACTAACATGCCCATTTTGATGTATACTTACAAACAACTGAATAAAAGCCTACTGACTAGAGGTAGGGCTTGATTTAGAAAAATACCAAAATTTATCCAAAGGCATGTCTTGAACTTGGGACCTCACACACACACACCCAGAACATTTAACCATTGAAGAAGATACACATTTATGTCAAATTTACAAAAACCGAAATTTAAAATTTTGGGGCGTTACAACTCCACCCCCAAAAGAAATTTCGACCTCAAAATTTACCTGATCAAAACAGATGAGGATACTACTTGACGCATCAAATCCTCAGGTTCCCACATAGCCTCCTCGGTGCTATGATTCTACCACAGCACCTTCAGTAAAGTAATAGACTTCTTTCACAAAACCTTTACATCGCTATCTAGAATATGAACCGGCTCCTCTTCAAAAGTCAAGTCTGGCCTAACCTCAATCTTTTCAATAGGGAAAATGTGAAAAGGATTAGAGTGGTAGCGCCTTAACGTCAAAATGTAGACTACATCGTAAATACGATCCAACTTTTAAAGTAGTTCCAACTAATAAGCAACTGGTCCCACTCATTTCAAAATCCAGTACAGCCCAAGAGACCTAGGCTAAGCTTGCCCTTACGATCGAACCTCAGAATCTTCATCCATGGCGAAACCTTAGGAAACACAAATTCTTCCACAGAATACTCAATCTTACGTCTCTTCAGATCTACATAGGATTTTTGTCTATCAGAAGCCATTTTCAGATGATCCCGAATTAGTCTAACTTTATCTTCAGTCTCAAACACCAACTTAGGACCCGAAATCCGACGCTCACCCAACTCAGTCCAACATAGGGGAGTGCCACACTTACGTCCATACAGAGCTTCGTAAGGTGCCATCTGAATGCTAGGCTAGAAACTATTATTATAGGCAAACTCCGCTAGTGGCAGATAATCCTCCCAATTGCCTTGAAAATCTATCACACATCTCTGTAACATATCTTCTAGCATCTGAATCATCCTCTCAGATTGACCATCGATCTGAGGATGGAACACAGTACTGAAGTCCAATCTCAAACTCAGAGCCTCGTGTAGTTTCTTCCAGAACCAAGACGTTAAGCAACGATCCTATCAGAAATCGAGACAAGTACCCCATGCAGTCTTACTATATCAGAAACGTATAACTTTGCCAACTTCTAAAGAGAATAGTCTGTTTTAACCGGTATGAAGTGCGTAGATTTGGTCAATCGATCCACGATGACCCAAACAGAATCCTTCTTAGTGGGTGTTAGATGTAACCCACTAACGAAGTCCATCATTACTTGCTCTTATTTTCATAGCGGAATCTTAACCGGCTACAGCAAACCCGAAGGTAACTGATGCTCAGCCTTAACCTGCTGACATGTCAGATAACAAGCAACGAAATCAGTAACCTTACACTTCAACCCTGGCCACTAGTACAACTCATAGAGATCTTGGTGCATCTTATTCCCACCGAGATGCATAGCATAAGGGCTACTATGTGCTTCCCTCAAAATCGACTGCCTTAAATTAGTGTCATTTGGAACACAAATCCGTCTATAGAAACAGAGTACCCCATCACTATTCAGTCTAAAATCAGAAGTGTTGCCACTCTCAACCTGACGAAATCGTAGCCCAAGTGACTCATCCTCCAACTGTTTATCTCGAATATGCCCAATCCAAGTCGGTTTAACTTGAAGCTCAGCTAACAAACTACCATCATCAAATAGACTAAATCGAGCAAACATTTCTCTCAGATCAGTCATCACCCTATGGCTCAACGTATCAGCCACCACATTGGCCTTGCTAAAATGGTACTCAATGGTACAGTCATAGTCCTTAAGCAGCTCAATCCATCTATGCTGCCTAAGATTCAACTCCTTTTGAGTAAGGAGGTACTTGAGGCTCTTATGATTAGTGTAGATGAGACACCTCTCACTATACAAATAGTGCCTCTGAATTTTCAATGCAAAAACCACAACAGCCACCTCTAGGTCATGCATCAGATAGTTTGCCTCATGCATCTTAAACTGACGAGACGCATATGCCACAACCTTACCATTCTGCATCGGAACACAACCCAATCCAACATGCGACGCGTCACTGTAAACCACAAACTTCTTATAGGGTTCAGGCTGTATTAGAACGGAAGCTTGAGTCAAAATAGTCTTGAGCCTCTTAAAGCTCGTTTGCCACACATCAGTCTAGACAAATAGAACACCCTTACGTAGTAGCTTAGTTAAGGAGCTGCAATCACGGAGAATTCTTCTACAAATCGCCGATAATAACCTACTAGACCCAAAAAACTACAGATTTCAGACATATTCTTGGGCTATTTCCATTCCAATACAGCATCAATCTTTCAAAGACCAACTTGGATCCCCTCAGTAGAAACTACGTGTCCCAAAAAATTCACTTCACGTAGCCAGAACTCACACTTTCTTAGCTTAGCATATAGTCGCTTTTCCTAAAGTGTCTGAAGAAACACTCTAAGGTGCTCGTCATGCTCATCCTCAGTCTTAAAGTATACCAGTATATCATCGATAAAGACTACGATGAACTAATCTAGATATGGTTGGAACATACGGTTCATCAAGTCCATAAACGCCGCCAGAGCATTTGTCAGACCAAAGGGCATAACCAGAAACTTGTAATGTCTATAACGAGTCCTAAATCAATCTTTTGTACATCAACTTCCTTAACCCTCAACTGATGATACCCAGATCAGATATCAATCTTAAAAAATACCGAAGCACCTCAAAACAGATCAAACAGGTTGTCAATCCTCGGAAGCGAATACTTATTCTTCACTGTTAGCTTATTCAGCTGTCGGTAGTCAATGCACATCCTCATGGTCCCATCCTTCTTCTTAACAAATAGTACATATGCTTCCCACGAAGATACACTAGGACAGATAAAACCACGATCCAACAATTCCTGAATTTGAGCCTTAAGCTCTGTAAGCTACTTCGGTGGCATACGGTAAGGAGCGATTGTAACAGCCCAATTTAGCCCTAGTCGGAACGGTGGTTTTGGGACCACGAATCCAAGTTAGAAAATAATTTAAAATTATTTTCTATGTTTATTATGTGTGAATTAATATTTTTCATGATTTAATTTTGTCGTTTGAGTGTCCGATTAAATAAAAGGACTTAATCGTGTAAAATGAAAATTTGATGGTTAATTGTAAAAGGGCTAAATTGTTGTTGTTCTTTTAATATGGAGGTTTTATGTTGCAATTATGCCATTGACCAATTGAATGGACGGCATTAGGCATATATTATATAGTTTCCATATTATTTTATTAAGGTTAAAAATGTAAATTAAACATAAGTAATATATGTTATATTATAGCGTAAATAAATTAAAAGCCATTTAGTGTTTATATCATGTTCTTGCCAAAATAAAAGAAAAGAAATGGGTTTTGAAGCTTTCAAATATTTGGCCACCTTCCAAGCTTGATTCAAGGTTCGTTTTTACTCAATTTTTGATAATTTTTACGTTTTTGAGATTGTTGCTTCGAGTACTAGTAAACCCATGCTTGAATTTTTTATTTTGGTGAATATTTTGAGTTATTCCCTTGCTGAAAGCTTGTGATTTTCGTTGTTTGATAATGAAATATGAAAGATATGTTTTGGATTAACATGTTTTGTATTGGAGTTTTTGATGATTTTGAGTAATTAAGACTATATTACAAAAAATAATAATTTGAGGGACTAAAATGTGAAATAAATGAAATATATAGACTTGTATGAATACTAGCAACATTCGGCCTAACATGGGTATGTTGAGATTTTGCATATTTTGTGTTTTGTGCAATAGGGACTAAATTGCAAAAAGTGTAAAATGTCAGGGGTAAAATGGTAATTTGCCTATTTATTTGTTTTTGGACTAAATTGAATGAAAATATGTTTGAATGAGTTTAATTTAAATAGGTTTAGATCAAGAACTAAAGGAATCGAATTTGGATCGGGGGAAAAACGAAAGTTGTCAACTGGTCGTCCCGTTCCGTTTTATATCGTCCGAGATAAGTTTATAAGCAAATAGATGTGGTTAAATTTTAAGATATATGTTATCAATAAATATTTATAATAATAAAAATAATTTACGTTTGATGATAAAGTAATGAATGAGTTCTAGTATTGAAAGTGGTGACATAAGCTATACATGTTAAAATATTGATTATTTGTATATAAATTGCAAGTTTATATTCGGCCAAATAAGTATGTGATGTTAAAGTATGAATCATGGATATATATATATATATATGTATATTCAATTATATGATGATATTGTGATCTTGGCAGTAAATGATAATTTTGTTAATGAACATATGTATGCTTTGACCAATTTAAAGTTGATACAAGGATGTATATGAGGCATCGACATGTGAATTCTGATCTGCGATGTGCGAGTAAGACCATGGCATCGATGTGTGATTCTTATATATGTGTACTAGTAAGTCCACGTTTTATACGCTGGCATCGATATGTGACTTCAATATATGTGTGCGAGTAAGACCATGTTTTATACGTTAGCATCGATATGTGACTTCGATATATGTGTGCGAGTAAGACCACGTTTTATATGTTGGCATCAATATGTGACTTAAATATATGTGTGCGAGTAAGACTACGTTTTATACGTTGGTATCGATATGTGAGTCCGATATATGTGTGCGAGTACGATCTTGTCTTGGACAATGACATCGATATGTGATTACATGCAGGACCACGTCTGGGATGTAGGCATTGTACGATATTTTTTATTATCCAAGTTTCTTATCCAATTCCAAATGGTTCACCGGGCATTGATAAGTTGTGACCGAATGTGCAAAATGAGCTAAAGTGATCAGGTATGAATTGGTTTATCACCTACTTAAACAAGGTAAGTAAGTTACTTAATATTTGTTGTAATTCATATTTGAAGTAAAAGAAGAATGTAAGTGAATATGAAAAATGTATTCGGCCTTGTGAATAAATAATATGAGTATTATTGAAATGATTTTTTTGAAAATGTACAATTAATGGTATGTTTGGCCGTTGATATAAATACATATATGTTTGATTGTTATACTTTGACTTACTAGTATATGCATATAAATGTATGTGCATTTGCTATGATAAAGATGTTTTGGCTTAGCCATTGAATGATAGTTTGTTAATGTATCCACATATATATAAGTGTTCATTCAGTTATTGCTATGTTTATGCATAAGAAACTATATTTTAATTCATGAGTATATGTTTATATGTATACATGTACGTGGTCATTTAATGATTGAGCTTTGATAATATATATATGTATACGACCATAAATAAGTTATATGTGAAAGTGTAAGATAAATGTTAAATCATAAGATTGAAGTTTAATTTGAATATGATAGTATAATTTGATATAGTTTAAATGTATGGATTATGTCCTTGAATGGTTTATTTGCTTATGACTTACTACGTTGTAAAAGCTTACTTTGTGTGTGTATGTTTTTTTTTGTATTTTATAGATTTTGGATTCAAGTTACGAGCTTGGGAATTGCCAGAGAAGCTTATCACACTATCGACTATTTTCAATATTTATATGCTGAATATTCAGATCTATGGCATGTATAGGCTGGATTACGTTTTGAAATGTTAGATTTTTGGTTGTGTGTAATCTAAGCCATGCGAAAATGGCTAATCTTTTATGTTTGAATTCGGTTATGCTAAGTATGATTTATGTTCATTTTAATCATGAGGTTATGTGCTATAAATGTATAATATTTGTGTTAGGTACTATATGCTTTAAAAATGGTTGATGACTTAAGATGTGCATGTGAATGATTTAGCTTTTGCATTTATATATCTAAGTATATGATATATCGGTCATGGTACAAATAAATATATCTATTCATAAGTATATTAGTTGATTCGGCTATGGTATATATATAAATATGTGTGAAGTTGGTTGATATGTTTTGTTAAAATGAGATAATGAATACGGTTGATTATAATGCTCATGGTTATGTATACATTTGACCTGGGTTTGGACTTATATACAAAGTATGTCCAATATATGTAATATTAAGGAGTTTGGTTTATATGCGTCAGCCACAAGGTAAATAATGGTTATTGAGCTAACTAAGGTATAATATGTATTAGACAGGTGATATTCAAGAGTATATGTGTTTTATGAAATGTTTAAATGTCAGAATTGGTGATAAAAAGACCAGTTGTGTATATGCATTTTGGCATGTAAAATGAGTGCATTTTAAGTCGCTACTTGTGTTATAAAATGGTTAACTATAAATAAATGATTAAGTATACTTTTAGCATGTGAACTAAGTTTGATTAGCATCATTATTGATGTTCAGCAATAGTCTCATTATGGTTAAAATGTGTATAAGTTCTATTTGTTTATTGAAATATATTTGACCATTTATGGATTATTAATGTCGTTTAAGTTAATGACTAAAATGCCATGTGTTAGATTTTATTTGATTTAATTTATACATGTATAGAAATATGACTTAAAATGATTGATGTTTACTAGTTATTTGAATATCATTACAATGTTCATTATATGATTTGTATTTTTTTATATTATGTATTAATAAATTCATGATTAACAATTAATTGGACATTCGTTTACATTTATGAATATGACTTGTGTGAATGTTCAGAGTTGTGCTTTTGTTTAGTAATACCTCAGGACCCTAATCTGGCGACGGATATGGGTTAGGGGTGTTACAGATGGACACTGGAGTTGTACCTGAAAGAAGCTCTATGCTAAACTCCAATTCTCGATTCGAAAGTAATCTTGGTAACTCCTCAAGAAAAACATTCGGAAAATCCCTTATAGTTTGGATATCCCCAATTGCAGAGCCCCCAGCAGTAAAAACACTGACGTAGGCTAGAAACACCTCACATCCTTTTTGAACCAATTTCTCGGCCACAAGTGCAGAGATTACATTAGCCAGATATTTTCGACGTTCTTCAATCATAACTACCTCATTATCCTCCTCGGTTCTCAAGACGACCCTCTTAGACGTACAGTCTAAACTGACACGGTGCTTAACCAACCAGTCCATACCCAATATTAAATAAAACTCCCCAAATGGAAGCTCCATTAAATCAGTTAGGAAAATCGCCCCTTGAACCTTTAATGTAACATGTCTGTATAACTTACTAAATCGAATAGGCTGCCCCAACGGATTCAGTACAGTAATCTCACTCGTAGTGCTCTTAACTGATATCCTCAGGTTTTTAGATATAGAACTAGCTATGTAAGAGTGAGTAGACCCTATGTCTATCAGAGCAGTAAATGGTACATCAAATATTAAGAACGTACGGGTGATGACGTCCAGATCATCCCTGTCCTCTCGGTGACGTGCAGCATAAACCAAAGCAGGCTGCCTTGGCTCTATCTGTCCAGCACCTTTGCCCGATGCTCTCTGTCCTCAATCCATACTGTTACCACCCCTAACCTGACCATGACCCCTAGGTGGCTACTGAAATACTCTCGATGGCTGTGCAGTACCTGATCTCAAAATTTGCAACTGATCGGCCCTCAGTGGATATTCTCGAATATGGTGCTCTAAGGACCCACATCTCAGATATGCTCCAGTCCTCCTCCAAGTGCTCAGATGGTGTCTATCACAGTCTCTATAAGGCTATAATCCAGTAGGGGCAACAGGGGGCCCAGCTCTAACCGGCCCATTAAATCTGGCCTTTTCTTAGGCCTCTGTATTGAACTTGAGGGCTCTGAATTCCTCTTATTCTTACCTCTCACGGTCCCTATTTTGGCACTCAGTGCACTTGACCTCTTTGGCGATCTTCACCTTCTCAACCAAGATGAAAAACTCATGCTCCCTCTACAGAGCAATTAGAATCTTAGACTATCCCTCAACCCATCCTCAAACCGAACACACCTCTCGTATTCAGATGCTACCATACCACAAGCATAGCGACTCAGTCTCAGAAACTTGGCCTTATACTCAGCCATAGATCAGTCACCTTGCGTGAGGTTCAAGAACTCACGCCTATGAGCATCCACATAGCTCGCTCCCACGTATTTCTCTTAGAAGGAAGACTTAAAGAACTCCCAAGTTAGACGTTTGGGCTGAGTGCCCTCCTTAACTATCAACCACTGGTAGGCCCCATTACGAAGAAAGGAGACTGTACCCTTCAATTTCTGTTGAGGGGTACAGTCCAAATCATCCATTGTTCTCTCAGTAGCCTCCATCCAATACTCAGTCACATTAGGGGCGACTCTAGTGACGCCCTTAAATAGTTTAGTTCCATTGGACCGGAGTCGTTTCGTAATCGACCCTCAGCCCCCAAATCCAGTGTTAGGCCCAGTGACCCTCTCTAATATCCTTAGCATGGCCTAGGACAATGCGTCATCCCCAGCCATGCGATCTTGAGACCCGGTCTCAATAGCAGGCAACACAGGTGTCTCACTGGTGTCTAAACTCGGCATGCTGCCCAAAGATAATGACTCAGCTCGAGCCCCTCTATGGCCTCTACCACTGCCTCAAGTACCACGTCCACAGATACCTGGTGCGCTCATCGTTATTTCAAAATTTTATCTACATTAACAATTTTATGCATCAATTATAGTTCCAATATTTATTAATAGATGTTTTATGTAAAGCACTATCAAAAGTTTAGAGTTTGTTTCCGGAGGTTTCAGTCTCTATCAGCTTTACTACAGTTTCAATTTCACTACAATTTCAGTGTACACTAACTAAAGTGTTTTCAAACTAGTCTATCAATAGTGTCTTTAGAATAAACTGTCTAAAGTGTCAAATCAGTTCATCAGAATATAGAAAACTAACAGGATCGACGCCGGAGACTCGATGTACCACATACTCAGTCAGAATATTTCAAATAATTTGAACACCATTTCTTTAAAGTTATATTTTGAGATGGAATTGTATTTAAAACTTCTGATTATTAAACAATGCTCTAATGAAATTATCATATTAAAATTTATATGTTAGTTGGCTTATATTTTATTTTAATATTTTATTAGAGGTTCAATTCAAACATTGAAAAATATACAAAGTTTTTGCCTGAAACAATTTTGAAGATGGATGGTTTCTAAGGAGTGTCACATTATACTTGGGTTGTAACATCCTAAAAATCGGGGGTTAGTAGAATTGGGTTTGTAAATCGAGAGAGAGTGGTCATGCCTTAATTTTTAAGGTTATCTATTCGTTTTTGGGAAAAAATGGGATATTGGTTTGTTGGTTAAGTGTTAGTGAAATGATCCTTGAAACCCAAGTTCAAATCCCTTCTCTCTCACCATTTTTATTATTTTACAAATTTTGCTAGTATGTGACATGCCTTGTTTTTAAAATAAAAATTGCTAAATCATTTCAAGAATGAGGAAAAATCCCAAAGGTTAAAAGAAATATAAGAAAGCATGGAAATTAAATGAGGTCTCAAGTTCGAATTCCTTGCATTGCGAAATAATTAAAATTTGCAAAATCCCTTTTTTTTTTAATATGTGTGCCATCCATACCCTTGAACCTTTAAATTTTTATTGTATTTTTCAGCCTTTAATTCAAATTTTACCTACCCTAACCATTCACCCTCTTCTTTTCCTCTTTCTCTTTATTTTTTTCCTTTCTTCCATTGTTGTCGTCGCCTACACCTAGTTTTACCATCTCTTTCTTTTCTTTTTATTTTTTTCTTTTTACCACAAGATCTGTAAACATATTCTCCACCATATTTATGTCATTTTTCCTCATTAAAATCAGCCCTAAATCTTAAATATTGAAATCCAAGATCGATCCCGAACATTGCCAAGAAAATGCCATTGTCGTTTCTCTCGACTAGCTTGGGTAAGGTCTCTTCTCTCTTTAATTTCTTAATTAATCTTGTCCATTAAAAACATAAATTTCAAGATCGAGAATTTGGGGGATTTTAAATGATTTCAAAGGTATTTTTCTAGAATTTAATGAGATCTCAAACCATTTTAAAATTTAGCCCTAATTTTGGCCACCATAGGTGGTGGTGCGTGCACCTATGTGTAAGAAAGGGGGTTGTTTTGTTTCTTGGTTCTTGCATATATTTTTCCAAAATTAATTTGAGTTCTTGAACCCTCCTAATCAGCTTTTAAACCCATTTCAATTAGGGAAAATTTTTCTTGATCGATTGGCCATTGAAACCCACAAATTTTGAAGCGTAAGTGCAATTAAGGGTAACTAGTTTGTTATTTCGACATATTTGTTGGGTAAAGGTTATGAATTGATTAAATGAAAAAAATTTAATCATTAATTAACTACTGATTTTTCAGTATATTATTAAATTAGTATTGACTCAAACAACCCAAATCATCTGTAAAGGCGAAGAATGATTGTACGTACAGTTTGCATCAATACAGTGTAAGAAATCTAACTAGTTTGGATTCATAAAATAGTTATAATTTCAACGATTGGTTTGAAATCATAAGTAGGTGTTTGGGGGCTGGTTTAATGGTAAATTTATTGAATTTATACTGAATTTTGGTACAGGTTCGTTTAAGGAATTATTAAGGAAAATTGGAAGATTCGCTAGTGTGCTGCGAGGAAGCGAAAAATAAAGTGTGGGTCCTAAACTCATAAAATTGTTTGAAAATGTTAAATATCATGTTATATATGATAAATTATCTTGCTGATTGGATTGTCTTAATATCTAAATTATTGATTTTATGAGTGGCCGAACCAGGTATGTTTCAAGCCTTAAAAAATTAACATGGTAGCAAAATTGCTAATTTGATAGTATGGATGTTTGATTGAGTTTGTAATTGCATATTTGAGTTATGAGATATGAGAATGTTTGACTGAATGATATAATGTGCTAAGATATTAAGCTTATGTATGATTTAAACACATAAGATATTTGTTATATTGTATACTAATAAGGGTGTTATTTATGCACAATGAAAATTCGTAAAGTATGTGAAATTGAACGATATTGATTGATACCAACACAATGGTAATTTGAAAGATTGGAACACTGTTTCCATTTACTGAAAGTATGTGATTATTGAGGACATGTTGAGCATGTCAAATGAATATGAAAATTATTGAGATATGATTATGTATGAGATTGTGCGACATATTGCATATGCATTGGGTTGGGATTTTGTGGTTGACGAAGGAGTTCCATGGAGTACCGGTGGCATATTAAGTCCGCATTATTCGTACTCAATGCACTACACCTGGAGTTCCGAGGGGATTGGTGATTTTATCGCATATTATATGTTATTGGCGATCATATCACACTACTTGATATCCGACAGATATTCTACATTATTGATTATTCAGTGGTTTTACCACATCGAGCTATGCTCATAATGTGTTGGAGTTTGGCAGACAGCTTCTAGGGAACTCGTTATGTGTAGCGGATGGTATGGGTAGGAACCTTTTTGCATTGCATCATGTGCACAACATATTCGAATGTTAATGATTTATGCTACGCATTGTATTTTGTCATATTGAATGGTATTGAAATTAATGATTGTTACTCAAATGGATGATGACATATGCTCATACACAGTTTGACATCAATTTGATAATGGCTATGTAATGACGTGAAATTCCTATGATGGTTTTGTTTTCTTCTATTAATGCTAATATGTTTCATTGTATTTGATGTTTTTACCCGTTTAAATAATTATTCGACTCAGACTTAGCTTTTCATAAGCTCACCCCCAATAGTGTTTAACTTTTCAGGTAAACCTCAAAATTAGGACCGGATTCAGCATTAGGAGAATCAACTTGGACCTCGAATTATTATTATTTAATTAAGTATTATTAAGTGTTTATTGGTTTTGGCTTGTAAGTTTTCATTATTTCTGGTCTGTGGCTTAGTATTTTTTTTGGGAGGATTTTTGCATGCATGGATTACTTAAGCATAATAACTAGATAATGCATGATATTGGACTCAAGTAAAATTTGATATTGTTCTCTAGTTTCCTCTACGTTGTAAAGGAACCGTTTTTGAAAAACAAATCGATAAGGCAACTTAGTTTCCAAAATAACTTGAAAAATGGTTTTTACTACTATTTTATTTTCAATAAATTTTATTTTTAATTATTTTATTTTCTTGTTCTTTATTTTATGATTAGTTAGATTCGATTCTAGTTTTAGGTTGATTTTTAATCTGATGTTTGAACTATGAGAGTTTGAAATCGTACTTATATTTTTCACATCGATACTTGCTAACTCTCTAGTTTAGGAGATAAATTCAGTCGTCTTACAACATTGTTTTAGAATCAAATTGAGAAAGAGTACCCCTAGTCCAATTTTAAACGATAAACCGTTGGTGATACGATAGATCCATAATTATTGTAATCGGTTTAGCGAAGAATAAATTGACGTGACCAATTGAGTGGTTGGATTCGTCAAAGGAGTTAAAAATGTCATTGGCCTTTTTTATGCATTTTTGGAAATTGAGTGAAAAAAAAGGCAGGGGCTTAACTACTATTTTTTTGAAAAATTTTAGGGTATTTTTGATACATTTTGACAATTCAAGTACCTAATTGAGTAAAAAAAAAGAGCAGGGACTTAATTACTTTTTTGAAAAAGTTTGAGGGCCTTTTTGATACATTTTAAAAGTTTAAGTATCCAATTGAGTTTGAAAAAACAAGGGTTTAATTGCTTTTCCTAAAAAAGTTTGAGGGATTTTTACACCCTTAAGCCTTATCTAACCATTACCCATTTATGAGTTAGTGGAAAGATGATGATTAAACCCACTTAACCTTTATTTTATAATTATAATATATAATAGTCTTAAATTAGGAAACTAAGCATGATTAGTTAACTTAATTAGATTATTAATCGTAGCATAAATAATAATGAACGGGGAGAGAGATGAAGTCTTCATCTTCTTTTTGGTATTGTCCAAGTGAGGAACAAAACTAAAGAAAAGTTTTTTTTTTTTTAAATTTAGTTCAAAATCGCTAAGGTAAATATGCTTTTCTTTTGAAGTTTTTATGTTTTCATGATCATCTAAGCTTAATTCATCACACCCATGCTTTACATTCTTCAATTATTGAGTGTATATCATGTTACCATTTGAGGGGTTTAGTGAGTTTAAACTTGATTAATAAAATTATGAATAAGGAACTTAGACCAAGTTAAGACTAAGTTAGAAAGTAGTCAAAAGTATTGGATTTAACTAGAAATTAAGCTAAGCTATATAGTAGATTTATGACATTAGGGACTAAATTGAATAATTAAAAGCTGTTAAGAAATTATACTATAGATTAAAACTATAAGGTCTCTAATGAAAGAATATGAAATTAGATTTTGATTCGATGTTAAATATCGAAAAATATGAACATTTTGGATATAAGGACTAAAATGAATAAAATGAAAATTATGTTGAATTGTTGTGTTTTTCATGTGATTGAGTGAAAATTGATATTATACCCATAATTGAATTATCGTATGTAGCTAAAAGTGATGTTGGACCATCTCATGATAAAGGATAGGTGAAGGTTGTAGACGAATAGCTATCTCGATTTGTGCTTTCATGATTGAGTTCAATTTATATGTACTTGCTTGTTACAATTAACTTGTTTAAGGTAATGATCTCACTTGTCTCGTGAATAGGTAATTATGAAATAGTTATTAACTTGTGAAAAATGAGATAGTATGTACATGATAATAAGCAAAGGTGTGAAATTGACTAAGTATATGTGAACTAGTTATGTATTAAACTATGACATATGAATCATGTCTATATGTTTGAAATCATTGAATACCTTATCAATGGTCTTAGGAAGACTCAGGTATAGTTGGCATGATATAGGATTAGTGTATACAAATGAGGCGTAAATTGCATATTATACTTCAAAGTACCAATAAGGTGCTAAGCACATTTATATACTCCAGTTTATACCGATGATGTGCGAAGCACATGTTACACTTTGGACGTATCAATGAAGCACTAGATGTTGGATGTATTGGTGTGATGGTTGGATGATCCGTGTATCCATCTTGAGTCTGTGTCCGGTTAATAGGGATAATGAAACATGTATCTTGTTCATTGACATTTAATATAGAATGTGAAGGTGAAATATGTATCATGCATACTAATGTTAAAGAAAAAAATATGTTATGTGAACGATCATGTGATTTGTTTTTGATTGTAAAACAAATCAGTGGATTCAAGATAGTAATGAGAAAATGAAATGAATTTTGTAATATGCTATGACTTATACAAAATTGAGATATGATGATAAAAGGGATTATCTGTTCATGTATGAAATGTTAAATGACATATAGTATGAATATATGCCCTTGAGACATGAAATGGAAACTTGACTTAGTTGACAGCTGGACATATTGATTGCATTTGATATCTTGCTTTTATTTTTATTATTGCTTTAAATCATTTTAGCACCACTAATGTAACGCCCCAAATTTTGGGCCTGGAAGTTTTGAGTTGTGAACGTAAGGTCAGTGAGTAGGAGCATTATTAAGTTTAGTTGTGTGTTTAAGTAACAGAAGGGCCCGCTGGTCTGATGGTTGAGTGAGAGTGAATTCTAAGGTTCTGGGTTTGAATCTTGATGTGTGCAATGTAGTGAGACTTTTTTGTATTTTGATAAATAGTAAGTAAATATTTTATAGTTAATTATGTTATTTTGGTTATTTATGGTTTTATTTATTATTTTTTATTGGCTTTTGTTTTTCACGTTTCCTTACTCTCCCTCTCGTTATTCTTTTTTTTTTCGGTTCTTTTACTTTTTATTTTTGAACGGGTTTGGCTTGTAAATTCGGGAAGTTTGCTCCTCTGTTGTCATCTCTGATCGCAAAACAGGTGTGGGATTTGAACCTTTTCTATACTATTTTTTTCTAATCAATTGTTTGCACACTTTTTGATTTGGTAGTTCTGGATTGTGTGTTAACTCGAAGGTTTTCGGTTTCTAGTCAATGGAAGTGAAGGTAATGCTCCAGGTTTTGGTATACTTTGATGTGACAAAGGTTAGAGACTGTTTTGGTGGCTTTAACGGTGGTTTTGGGGCTGTTTTAGGGTGGTTTCGTGACCTTTCCGGTGGCCACATGGGCGTGTGTCGAGTCACATGGCCGTATGATATTGTGAATTAAGGTTTTTGGGCCAAATTGGGTGCCACACAGCCGTGTGGTCGATTTAGGGATTTTATCGATTTTTACACAGTCGTATCCCCTAGGGACACGAGCGTGTGAATTTGGCAATTAGGGATTCAGGGATTTGGTGTCACACGGCCTGGCCACACAGCCGTGTGACTGATTTAGAGATTTAGGGATTCCACACGGGCGTGTGTTTCGAGACACATGACCGTCTTTGGTAGGCACATGGGCATGTGAGACCCTCACACGGCCGTGTCTATCCTACACTTGATTTAAGCGTAATTGGACAGTGAGTTACACGGCCTGGTAACACAGTAGTGTCCCTACATTATACGGGTGTGTGCCTCTCCCTCACGGCTATGTGCCATTGTCCACATGGGCGTTTGGACCCCCACATGGCCTAGACTGCTCCACACGGCCGGATTAGACGGGCATGAGGTCTTATTTCACCAGTTTTTGTTTTCAGTCAAATTAGAGCCTAATTGTGATTTTGTATGTTCCAACCCTTAGCTAGGCTTTAGTGAGGATGGCTAGACCTCTGTAACTATACCTATGTGATCGTGTGTGCATGAACTATGATTGGTTTGTGATTGATTGTGTGATGTAGGTAAATTATGACTAGGCGAGTAATTCTATAATTAACTAACTAGATGTGAATGCTTAACTTTGAATGACTATTTGTAATTTGTATCCTGATACTGTTTGTTGTCTGCACGCATACATATGCATAAAGTAATTTTTGGGTGGGATTTTAAAAAGAAGGAAGACTGTAACTGAACTAGCAATTTTACTGCAATTGGACTGTACAGTGGATTACCATACTGAACTGTACAGCATGTACGTTAGCTATGCTACGTACCATTGACTGATCTAACAGCTCAGCTGCAATTTACTGGAATAGTGGTTTACCGCATTGCACTGTACCGCATGTACGTTAGCTATGCTACGTACCCTTATCTATTCTGGCAGTTCAACTGCTCGTCTGTACCGCAGTTTACCGCATGGCACTGTACAGCTTATACGCTAGCTGTACTGCGTAGCATATAATTTGGCAGTTTATCTACTTACTATTAGCCCCAATACCCAGAGGGTCATGGACAGTCTTAATACCTTGAGAGTCGAGGACTTACTGATGGTCATCGTTGCCGGGCAACCTGGGATGATATCACAGAAAGTATAGGGCTGGGTGGGTGTTTTAAACCCCACAGAAAGTGTAGGGATGGACGAAAAGGTGTGTTGGCTGGATGGGTGGGTTTTATATTTCAACTGCATTCATACACATTTGTTGACTATTCTGAGTGATAGGCTCTGATTGTATCTATCTGATTGAGTAGAACTTGTGACTGATTGCGATTTGATATGTGTGGATCGTTACTATCTGCCAGGACTTCTATCTCGAGCTTACCATATGATTCTGTAAGTATGTTATGGTTATCCGTTCGACAGTTCTGCGTGTTAGACCGTCTGATTGTAACTATCTAACTGAATAGTTACCGTACTGTGTGACTGATTGAGAATTATTGTTACTGTGACTGAATGGTACTTGCGACTGTATGTCTGAGTGTGTTTTAATATACTCTAAATACTGATATCTGCAGATACGTCCGTTTCGAATGTACCAACTAGTACTGTACAACTTTGTAAGTATGTCCCATTTTCGAACTACTATCTGGCATACTGTTTTCTGATCTTGTAGTTAATTGGTTTTGATCTCGCACTGAGCTCGTATAGCTCACCCCCTCTTCTGTTTCCCCTTTCAGGTACCTTGCTAAATTCTGTCACTGGACTCGGTACGCGGAGGTCTAGACAATCTCGGTGAAAGTAAACTATTAGTTGTATTTTCAGTTTTGTTTACTGTACAGTATTTGAAACTTTAAGGCTTTCAAGAACTGTGGTACAATTCCCGTTTTAAAATTTTCATTCATACATTTATTCTGGATATTTGTCAAACTTAGCTGTAACTTTACTAAATGGGTTTAAAACAATTGAATGTTTTAGTTCATAAAGAAATAAATATTTTATGGTTTCGGAAAAGGAATTAAGGTTGACTTGTTTTGTAAAATTTTCTCATGATCACTTCGATGATCAATGTAACATCCTGAATTCGGTCTAAACTTCTAGGCTGAGTTTAGGGTGTTACAACTAAGTCATATCTACTTAGCATACAATTTTGTTTATTTTTGTACATAAGTATTGTTAGATCCCGCAGATTCGAGGAGTGTGTCAACATTCGGAATTCAACTCTCGACTCGACAAATTTTGTATATATTTTGTTTTGTTTATAGCAAGCGACCTGTACCTAAGATCTTGAATTGGTCTTTAGGTCCATTTTGGATGTTTTGGCCCACATGGTAGAAAATGATTATATTTTGTATATCACCATTTATGTTGGTGACATGTATATGTATTAATATAGTAATTTAATGGTTTGCTTGCCCATTTGGCCATGTCATGCTTATGATTGAGTTATTTCTTGCATGTCAAGTAAATGAATATATATATGTATACTTGTAATCATGTATTAGTAGATGTTTGCTATGCCAAGAATGTTAATTTGACATTTTTTGTAATACTTATAATATGTTGAGTTGAGCTTTTGGGTTATTTTGACCATTTGGTATTTGATGCTTGGCAGGTTCGAGGAAAAATGATGCAACATTAAGCCCTCTATCTTCAACGTCACGACCTTAATCTCGTGACATTCCCCTGTTGAACTTGTGATGTCAAATTCCTATCTTTATAGTCGCTACTCACCCCAAATGAAGTCACAACATCACGCTATTGCCTTCATGGTTGGAAGTGGGGTGTTACAGTGAATATAGATGGTTAATTAAATTTAAATATTGCACCACTAAATAATTTATTGTAACATTATTTTTAATTTTAAATATTTATTTCAATTTTAATAATGCATTTAGTTTGTAAAAATAATGATAAACTTAAAAAGACCTTTTTAAACGATTTTAAAATTTACAACGGCTTATTATGTAAAATTGAAAGTTAAATTATTAAATATTATCAAATTGAAAAGACTTACTATAATATACGAAAAACTTTGATGGAAAAGAGTGAAAAAAATGGGCTTAAAGGCATAAAAAGCTTTTAAACTTTAAAAAAATAAAACAAAAAAAATATTGAAAATATTAAATGATATTCATTTAAAAGTTTTTGTTTTCCATTTACAGGCATGTTCTTGACATGGTCCTAGGCAAAATAATAAAATGTGATTTTAGGTTCTTTAAAAGTTAGAGAAAAAAAATTTTAAGTCCCTTAAAAGTTGTTAATTTTTTTTTTTACCTTTAAAAGTAAAAAAAAAAAAAAAAATTTTTTTTAGGCCACTTAAAACTAGAAAATAATAGTTTAGACCATTTTTAGTCTTAGATCTTGAGCGGCCGCACCTCCAAATGAACGAGTCCGGGACTGCCCATTTACAATCTATTTTGTGTATTTTAAACATATCAAATTATCAACCTTTTAAAATTTTGCTTTCAGAACTTCGCTGTTTCATCGGGTTTTAATACTGACGAACCAGCAAAATCCAACCTTTTTCCATTATTTCCATTAATTTCAAAAAAAGATTACAGATAGAACTTGAAAGCATGAGTTCTTTTTTGAAATTTTTTCTAAGAAATCTGATGGAGAAGTTGGGAAGGAAGCTTAGAAAATTTTGGATATTTACCTTCTATATTAAATCAAATCAACTGTTTTGGGTTATTCACACATTTAATATATATTTTTCTTTTCTTTTTCAATTTAGTATTTCTTTTGAGCTAAAATTGCTAATATTAAGAATTTGTTTATTGTTAATATCCATTTTAGTCCATCAATATTGTTTAGTATTTATTTTCATATATTAATTTATTTTTAATTACTAATATGTTTTATTTAATAAAAAATTTTATTATATTATAATTACTATTATTTAATAAAATATTTGCTACAACCAGTTTTAAAATTTTCTATAGTGGTAGAAAAATATAGTTTATATACAAATTTATTACAGCTTAATATTTGATGCATGTCGTTGCATAAGTCTCATGCACCATCAATTAATAATAAAATGTTACATAATCACTGAAATAAAATAAAATTATTGAAGGACTTAAAAATAAATATTTTTAAATTTATTTAAATATACTTCAATATTAATTATAATTATTTTATTTCTCATTTGATTTTGGAGTTTTAGGTTTTGAATTTTTATTTTAGATTTTGGGTTTAGTTCTAAGTCCCAGATTTAATGTTTTTATATTTATTTATGTTTAATAGTTTTAATTAATATTTATCTTTTATAATAAAATTATTTATATTTATTTTTAAACTTTTCAATTTTTTTGTTTTATAATAAAATTAATAGAATAAATATAATAAGGGATTAATCCAAGAGTATAGGGGAGGGTTGGCACCTTGATTCAAAGGAGTTAAATGCAACGTTAATTTTTTTAATATTTTATACTTCAATTTAAAGGTCTTTAATGTAAAATTCATGTTTTGGTCCATTCAAAAAAAAAATTATTTTATTTCGACCCTTAACAAACAATTCTGGCTTCCCTTTGTATATAATGAAAACTATTTAACCTTGTTTTGGCATTAGCAAAAAAGTTAAAGCTGGGATGCTCAATCCAGCTTATATCGAATCAATTCTACAGCCTCTACTTTCCCAGACACCAATTAACTCTTACCACGTCATTGATTCCTGAAGAAATATTTGAACTTAAAAGTTGAATTTAAATGGAATTAAATTAATTACTTTGATGTTTTCAATTAGTGATGCTCCGGTATGCTAATTAATTAATTTTATTTATTTATTTATTTTCGTACAAAAGAGTGTGCAAAATTTGTATTCAAATTTTAAATATGATGTCGATGGGACTGATTTAAAAATAGGAAAATTAGGAACACAAATAATCTTTTTAGAAAATTGTTTTTTTTTTTCTTTTTGGTACTTTCATTAGGACCATTAATTTTTAATTAGCTTTAGTTTTAGAGCACTGAAATGTTATTCTTAAGGGATATGCAAAGATTTATAACTTGAAAGATTCGAAATGAAAGATATGATATGAAATGGATGTGATATTTTATGGAATTGGGGGGACTTAAATCTTTAACTTATTTGATATATCTGAATAATGAATATATAGCACAAATCAATGAATCACATTTTTCCTTTAAAGAATAAAAATATTAATTAATATTGAGGTAATCATGAGAAGGGTGTAATTGATATGCATAAGTGTGCAAATGAGGAAAGAGTATTCTCTAGAAAAACAGAAAACTCCAACAACAATAGATGTGGTTGCCAGTTGGGTATATATGCATAAAAAGTGGGACATGAAAGAACGAAAATGTCAACTGCTCCAACACCATGTTTGACACATATAGATGAATGAATGATGAAAGATGATAATAGGATTGTAGTGAGTGGTGTTGAGTGCTGTCCTTAATTAGCTACGACTAATTATATTAGAAATATTGGTTGGTTTCAGATTATTCCTTCAATTCTCAGTGGATCACATCCAGTTTTGTTGGCAAACCAATCATAGCTTCATTCATTTATAGATAGATTGATTTTGCTGATATCTTTTCTTAAAGCATGGACTGTATTCGTTTCAAAGTCACCTCAACTAATACTTTAAACCCTTGGAGGGAACAATTCTTTAACTAGTTTAAACCTAGACCACATGAAAGAGTTGTATATATATGGGTTAATAATTTTTAGTTTCTCAACTTAGTAATTAGGTTCACTTTGGCATATATATCTATCTATTTTGGTATTTGAACTTAGTAACTAAATTTATTTTGATCCATGAACTTGAATTCCATTGAAATTTGATGATACAATATTTTGAGATTTATTTATATCATCGCTTGAAAATTAACAATTTTCCCATTTAAAGTTAGGAAATGTTTTTCATTAGGTGCACTTGGTTTGTTTTTGTTTGAACTCACACTCAAAGCAGTTCAGAGTTTGAGGATAGCAGAGAAGGCTGCTTGGTAGAAAGTCGAGAAATGACTTGGACAGCCTCGTACAAAGCATAAGTATAATTTTGTTTAAAGGTTTATTGTTATAAACATCACAACACTCAATTGAAAAAGAAAATTAAACTTCCACATTGTTTAAAATCATTGTTTTCTAAACCGATTTTTTTAATAGCCTTAGGGCGAAGCACTTATGTGCTTTCTAGTGTGATCTAGATTATTCCCGTGTATCTGAGTTATTTTACTACAGTTTGCAAAGGGAAAAATGAATTAAATTTTTTATTATGAAATTTGCTTATGAATATAAATCTTTATATGTGAACTAATGTTGTATGTGTTAAGGTCTAAAAGCTTTATAAATAAAAGGAATTTGAGTAAACGTGTATGCTAATACATAATATGCCATGTAATAGTTGAGGCTATGATATTATGTCACATAAATGGATATACTATGTAAGTAGATAAGCTTAATGGTTATGTTCGGAACTATGGATGAATTCTTGAGATTAAAACTTCTGATTTTGTATGCCTTAAGAAGGAACTTAAAATGAAACATATAGCTTGCATAAGGATTAAATGACAATAAGGTGAACATGTTAAAAAAACTATGGCTAAATGGAGTAAACATTGGATTAATTGGCAAATGAACTCTCAATAATAGTCTCAAATATGAATTTCTTAATATGATTGGCCAATAAACCATTAATGGCAGTTGAGCCCTTATTATTCAGTAATAAGAAAAGGATTTGATTGAAGCACTAAATAGTGACATGAGTGAACTTTGTGGCATCAATTCTAAGGGGTCAATTCAAATAAGAATTAGGACAAATAGATTTATCCTTAAGTACTTACTGAGCTCATCGATCTCACGTGTTAGTTGTTTAAAATGCATAGATTAAAGACTTGTCGAGAAGCTTGGACTTTGAATTGGGAGCATCGTATCATCATTTAAGGTTTTAAGGTTGTATTGCATTGATGTTAATTTTTATTTTTATAAGAAAATTGGCATGTATATCAAGACTTAAATTGGATATGTAAAAATGTAAATTTGAGTTGTATTTTTTATCCCCCTTTTCTGGTATCAATTAAATTTTGATTTCACCATTTAGTTTAAACATTTATATGTTTTGTATTTGAAGTTTAAAAAGGAGCGCAAATTCTTTTTATAATTTCTTGGAACTTTTGGAAATGATATAGATGTTTTTAAACATGTTTTTAAGTGTTTTTGGGTGAGTTTTTTAACTTTAGGACCTAAGGTTCGGTACTCAAACTATAAGTGTTGGAACATGGCATGTTAGTAGTTAAAAAGCTATAGTTTTTTTGCCCTACAAACGATCAGTAGCATAGGGAGCTTCATACTAGTGAGAGGGTCTCTCATTGGCCCAAGTTTTTCCAATCTGGTAGTAGTGTTCTTAACATTGAGTCTACTAAAGAGGAATATGATGACCCACTCACATTTGACGAAGCCATGCAGAATATTGATTCTAGGCTTTGAGAAATAGCTATGAAAGTAGAGATGAATTCTATGAAGTGCAACTCAATTTGAGAACTTGCAGATTTGCTGGAAGGGATAAAACCCATAGGGTGTAAGTGGATCTATAAGAAGAAAAGAAACATGAAAGAAAAAGTTGAAACTTATAAGGCCAGACGTGTGGAAAAAGGGTATCAATTATGAGGAAACCTTCTCTCCGATTTCCATGCTCAAGTTGATCCGCATACTATTATCTATTGCACCGACTCTCAGTTAAGAGATCTAGCATATGGATGTCAAGATAGTGTTCTTAAACGACTATATTGAAGAGAGAATTTATATGATTTAATCTACCAAATATATAACCAAAGGAAATGAGCATAAAGTTTGCGAACTTCTTAGATCCATATATGGACTTAAGCAAGTATCCTACTCATGGACCCAAAGATTTGATCAAGCGATCATAACTTTTGGATTTAAGAAAAATGTTGATCAACCATGTGTTTATAAACATATTAAGGATGGACAAGTGGTTTTACTCATTCTATATATTCATGACACTCTACTAATTGGAAATGATGTAGGAAGATTGTCATTAGTTAAACTATGGTTAGACTTGGAAGAAACTAACTATGTTTAGGTATTCGAATATTAAGGGATTGAAAGAACAAAGTGATACCTCTTTCACAAGCTTCATACATAGACAAAATATTGAAATGTTTTGCAATGACTAATTCAAAGAAAGGAACTCAAAACTACATATCAGACTTTCATCTTTCTTTTGAGGATTGTCCTAAGACATCGAAAGAAAGAGAATACATAAGAAAGATTTCTTATGTTTTGGTAGTAGGAAGTCTTATGAATGCTATGTTAAGCACACGTCCAAATATTTGTTTTGTAGTAAGATTGGTGACTAGATATCAGGCAAATCCCAATCCAAGACACTGTCAAGCAATTGAGCATATAATCAAGTATTTACAAAGAACGGGGGATTATATGCTTGTATATTTTGGAAGAGATATTATTCCTATTAGTTACATAGATATTGACTTCTAAGCATGTCAGGATCCAAGGAAATCAACACTGGGTTGTGTCTTTATCTTAGGTAGTAGGTCCATAGTGTGGAGAAGTGTTAAGTAAGGTTGTGCTGCTGACTCAACTATAGAGGTTGAATATATGGTTGCTTCTAAGGCAACAAAAGAAGTAATATGACTTTGGAAGCTTCTTATAGATCTCGAAGTTGTTCTTGGTATGGAAAAAACTATTATAATATATTGTGATAACAGTATGGCAATAGCTAACACTAAGGAAACCATAAGCCACAAAAGGAAAAAAAACATATTGATAGAAAGTATCACATCATAAGGGATGTAGTGGGAGATAGAATAGTGGATGCAATCAAAGTCGTATTAGAGGACAATCTTACAAATCCATTTACCAAGACTTTAGTCGTTGGGAGTTTTGAGAAACATGTAGAGGATATGGTAATGCAAAATATGAGTCCATCTACTTTACTAGGACTATTGGGATCTAGTTCCCTTGGTGTAGTATTTTTATCTATATGTACTTGTATTTTGGGAACAAATTGGTTTAATAAAATATACATCAGTTACATTAATATCCTTTGTATATTGTGCTCAATGGTTTTTGCATGAAAAGCAAAATGAAAACAAATATTGGCTCAATGATGATCTAACATTTAACTAATACTAAGTTATATTATGTGGTCGAATTATAATACAAAAAGACAACTTGTATTAATAGATGATCTAAACATGTCCTTAGTCTAATCAAAATTGAGCAAACCAATTGAAAGACTAATATGTCGTCTATCAAGTCCAATTAGAGAGATCTTTTGTCCTGTGTATCGAAGTAGATGACTCCCAAAAGATAGAGACATAGATGTGACTAACTAGACTAACAGTACATCAAATATGAGTTAAATAGATCTTAGATCCGTTTATGGATTTATTCACTTGTGATATTCATAGTGTGGCATACAATAATCTTGAATGGATGATAGACTATGTATTCATGAATCGTATACTATGATGTAAATGAAAGCCTGAGTTCAAATAAAATAAGGAACAAAAAGTTAGTACGTTGAGTATATGACTTCTACAGTAGCATCATTCCACATCAGTGGAATTCATAGCCCAACTAAATGGTTAATGATATGCATTCATTGGCATTACATGATAAATAAAAAGTAAAACATGGTCATGAGTCATTTGTGTTTGTGATAAATGAGTTAATTACCATTTGGTAGTAATTGACTTCTCTTGAAGTAAGATGTAATAGTTAGCATGAGATAAAATAGAATCATATTCGGATAACAAATTTGTCCCAAAGAAATTAAAGATATCCTATGAGGGTAACAAATTTATGATAAGGTCATTGGATGAGCACTTATTGAGTAGCTTTTGTAATGGTATATGATAAGAGAGAGCTCAGTCACGATACTTTAGTTGAACGACTTTGTGATTCAATAATGTTGTAATTAATAGGCGTAAAGCTAGAACTTAATTAAAAATTATTTGAGCCCTAATCATATGTGCCCAATCAGTCCCTCCACCAACTCGAAATAACTAGAAACGAACTGCATGTAAGAACCAACAAATATAAAATGAATGAAAATGATGAAGTAAGAGAAATAGATTGCACGCATCACAATTTACGTGAATGTATTTTCTCACTAAGTACAAAAATTACTTAAGAATTAATTTATCGTTTTCAAATTTTTATTTAATTATTTATAATTAAATAATCGAAGTTCAAAGATGAAATTAAATTAATTAGTCATTATGGATTTGTTGAATAAGAAAATTAAATATATTTCATCATTGATGTTATCACGATAAAGTTGCTATGACTTTAACATAATTAGAATTGGGTTGAGAAAATTATTTAATTGATAAATTAATTTAGTTAATTTAATTAATTAAATTAATTGATTAAATAATATTGATTTGGTAATATGAAATAAATATTGGTTTGTATAAATTATAAGCGTTGGAGAAAAAAGTTCAAGAAACACATATAATTGGACCCAATACATGAGAGATCCAAACTAGGCCCTATGTAACACGTGAGGGGCGACAACCCTAGTAATATACAAGGGGATGCCACTAATTTGCCACAATTTAACATGTTATTTGTTATTCCTTTGCACATATTTTAGCATGTTTTCAAGTATAATCGAGTCATTTTGGTATTAATTTGTGTTTTTGAGTGTGTACATAATAAAATTATGATTTTTAGTAAAGTACATGCTATTTTATATTATTTTATATCTAAACAAGATTGTGTGGTTATATAGGACTAATTGGGAGCTAAAAATACATTTCAGGGATGAAACTGCAACTGAGATCGCGACCACATGTCAATGATGTCGCGACATTGAAGACAAATGCAAGGGGGGACCAAAACAGATAGCTCACCACATTGAATCCTACAAGAGTTAACTCATATTTTAAGGAAATTTCAAGGTCACTTTCTAATGTTAAGCCCTAAGCATTTTAGTAACAACAGAGGCACTTTAGTCTTTGAGTTCTTTTCTTTATAAACAATATTTTATTTTAGAGTCAAGGAGTTAGAGATGGATAGTTAGTAGAGATTAGATTAGAGTTTTCTCTTATGCAATTTTCTTAAATTAGGTTTTTATTTTTATTTTTATTTTTATTTAATTTCATCTGTGGAAATATTATTTCAACAATTAATTTGTGATTGGAGACTACTCAAGAGTCGTGCAATTACCCGGATTTATCATTGAGAATTTCTCCACTTTTTCCTTATTTTATATTTTGTTCATCATATATTTGATAGAATATTTGTATGACAATGAGAATTTAAATTATCTGCTTTTATGAATATATTGTACAGGTTAATTGATTAAGTGATTATATAATTGAGTGTTAATTTCTATTCGATTGGGCATTTTATTTAATTTTACCAAACTATTAAGAATATTAGAATTGACACCTCTAGTAAACTATCTAGACAAAGGAGACTGATAGGAGAATTTGTCGTGTATTGTTTTGGTAAATGTGTGTCGAGCGATGAGACCGAGAGGAAAGCCGTATTCCTAAATGAGACCGAAAGGATAGCTTAGGTGGTAATTCTTAAGTAGGAAGAGACTGAAATGGTATTACTAAGTATTAGTAGTAAATAACTCAATCAGGATAAGGCATTAGCTTAAATATTAGTCAATTAATTAATTGATTTGGGATCAATGAAATTGCATTGTTTAAATAAGAAATAGGAAATTCATTAATTCCTAGTATATATTTAATTTAGGATGAGTTTTCTCTCAATTCATTTTTTGCTTGCACTATTAATTTTTTACTCAATTAGATTAATATTTTCTTTCAAATAATTGATTTAATAACAACATTTACCAATTTTTAGCAATCCCTTGTATTAGATCCTTAGAATAGTCTTGTATTTCGTTGTAAATTTCTATATTACAATTTGACACTATACACTTGTAGTTAAAAATTGTTTTTTAAATTGTTTGTTTTTGTACATGTGCATGAGGTCAAGTTGTTGGCAGCATTGCCAGTGATTGTAACAGTGTAAATGTGTTATTAAGTTAGTTGTTCTTAGCAAAGAAATATTAATCAAAAGATAAATGAGTTAGATAGTGCTTTAATTTCCTTGTATATTTATTTTAATTTTAATTTTAATTTTCTATTTTTATTATTGTGTTTATTTACCTTCTTGAAGATTTAACTTCATTATGTACAACAATGGATATAAATGGTAAGGTGATCAATATGGATATGATGAAAGGTTGAGTTGGAATAATGAAAGTTTAATGAACCAGTGGATTTATGTTGGCGAGTTTTGAGGGTACAAGTATTCATACGAACATTCTTATGATTCGTAAGGATATGCAATCGATATGAATAGCTGCAATCAAGGATGGTCCACTAATTATCTGACTTATGATCCATTTCCTCAGTGTTACTATCTAGATTGGGGTGAGGATCATAACGAATATGAGGAGGACCCATCACTTGTTGCTCATGTTAGTGCGTTGGAGGGTAGTGTATCTTTGTGCAAATCTACCTTGTCTTCCATGTCTAACACAATGGTCCAGTTGTTGGAAGTCGTTCGACGATGATTCAAAGTGCACACTCCATTAGAAGATATAGAGCATGATGCTCCTAACTCTAAAGATGAGGGCCATTCTACTAGTGTTGATCATGATGAGTTAAATAAGGACGTTGAACAATAGTTTGGAATTAGAGATTGATCTAACACAATTGATGAGTCAAATTGGACCCTGTTTTTCACTTAACGAGCTTGTTTTCAAATGTTTTTAGTGTCTTTTTAGTAGTTTTATGCAATTTTAGATTTTACAAATAGATTTGTGAAATCGACTGTTTTTCCTCATTTTTCAATCCAAAATGGCCAATTGTGCCATTAGGGACCTTAATGGTTGATTGAGTGTTGTAAGGAGCCATCAAAGGCCTGAACATAAGCAAAAACATCGCCTAGAAGGGAGGTATCGCAACATCAAAGCATGGAATTAATAACACCTCCGACAGGCCCGAATTGAATAAGAAAATAGACCATCTACAGTGATATCGCGATACCCAACCATGGGCATCGCAACATCTGTAACATCCTGGAATCTGGGTTAGAAGTTTTGAGGTTTGTGGTTAAGGTCAATGAGTGGGTTGAACATTTGGGTTCAATTTTTACGTTCTAATGTCAGAATGGGACTGGTGGTTAGTTGTGTGTTAGTGTATCTATAGGTCTCGTGTTTGAATCCATATGAGTGTTTTCATATTTATGTTATTTTATTTTATTTTAAAGGGGAAGTTACCTTTAGAATAGAAAAATAAAATCACATTCTTCTTCATTTTTTTCTTTTTCTTCCCCATTGTTTCTCTTTTATTTCTACTCTTACCAAATTTTAGTTTTTTTTTTTATTTATTGCTTTTTTCTGTTTTACACACATTTGGTGTTGTCTATTAAGACTGATCATCATTGTATGTTTCTCTTTATCGGAGGCGAAGCAGGTAAGTTTTGTTCTTGAGAGTTGTGATAGAATTGTTTGTTTCTATCATTTGTTAATTAAAGTTATTATAGTTTAAGTTTTTTGTGTGAAATTGAGGTTCCCGAACAGTTGATGAGAGCGAATCGATTGGTCCTTGCTGCTTGATATCGCATTCTAAGGTGTGTATTCTAAAACAGTTTAACTTCGATACTGAATTATGATGGAATTTGATAATGTCTTGTGCATTTATGAAAATGATTATTTTAAGTATCATATTGTTACTGAACTGCATGGGATTCTATATATTTTGACATAGTTTTGGGTTACCAAGTGTTAGGAATCATCTCGACATCAAAAATACAAATTTTGGGTTGTTTCGGTGTGGTTTTGTGACCACAAGGGTGGCCACACGGGTGTGTGCCCCGCATGGGTGGCTCACATGGCCTTGTAAAATTGGGAATTAAGGTTTTCGGGCGAATTTTGGTGCCACAAGGCCTAGCCACATGGGCATGTGTACCCACACAGGCGTGTGAGATCTCCACACGGTCGTGTCTCCTCTGTTTTTTATTTTTGGCATTTTTGGACGATGAGTTACACGAGCAGCTCACACAGGCATGTGTGTCCTTCAAACAGGCATGTGTGACCTTTACATGGGCCTGTAAACCCTTACAAGACCTAGGCACTTCCACACGGTCGGGGCACACGGCCATGTGGCCCTATTTAGAAGAATTTTTTTTAGTCATAAATTGTCTGTTTTATGTTTCTGTGTAATTTGACCTTCGTTCAAGTCTCAGTAAGTGTGTTTGGGACTCAATTTATGTTGATTTATGTATACATATGCGTTTATGGTCTTTAATTTTATTGCCCGTTTATGTGATGAATAAGTATAAGTTTATTATTGTTATCGTAACTGAATATTTGAATACAAGTGTAATCAAATCCAAATCTATTCAAATAGAAATGTTAATGTTTGTTTCTATGTATTGTCGCCGTAATGTGTGCATTGTTGCATAGCATGAAAATTTTGGGATCTGGTTCTGAAGAGAAGGAAGACAGACTTAGCAGTTTTAACTAACATTCTTTTATACAGCAGTTTACCGCACTATCCTATACGTATATCAGCTCAGCTGTATATAATTACTCAAGTCACATAGTTCCACATTATGATGTGTTGGGTGGATGAACCTATTATGGTTCTATATGGTGTGCATGGTGGATGGGCCTACCATAGCCCTTATGTGGTGTGCTGGATGGATGAAGTGGTGCTTGGTTGGTGGGGTTGGGTCTTGAATTGTGCATCTGTTCGCATCTAAATATACGTCTGCTTGTTAGAACATCCTGTCTATTTATATGACCTTTTGGTTATGTATAATATAGTTAAAGTCATCTGATATGTTCTGATTATTGCGTATGACTGGATCATCATTTCAATGGTTCGATAATGTATTTGACATGCTGATTGAGGTTTTCGTAAGTGATTTTTTATGCACATGCTTGTCTGAAGTATTTATTGTGTCGCTTTGTCTGTTGCCATCTGTTCATGTTTTGAACTCACACTGAGCTCACGTATCTCATCTCTGTAGTGTCTTTCCTTTCAGGTACTTTCCGTGGTTTGGAGCTAGACTTGGTATCAAGAGGTCTTAGAAAGATATGGTTTGATTGGTTTAGTAAAATCTCGTAAGTCTTATACGGTTAATTTTAAGTCAGTTGTAAGACGATTATATCAACTGTGGTACAAGTTTTTATGCTGGACTTTCATAAGGTGTTATTTGGACTAAACTTTAGAAATTGTGGATTTTATTTTAGAATATCTAACGCCAGTTTAATATTATTTCAAACACAATGAACAAAAAGGTTTTCTTGATTTGAATTAAAGTTTTTGTTTCCGGTCACTTCGGTGATCAATGTAACCTCCAGGATTCAGTCTAAACTTCTAGGCTGGGTTTTGATCCGCTTAACGCACCCTATTTTTGATATTGTCAATGATATCGCGATATCTTACCTTGGGTGTCACGATATCACTGTCGTGTGGAGACAAAAAATGACATCAAGGGATAGGGTTTGTCCACCTAAAGCCTCAATCAAATGCTAGTGTTCAAGGGAACTTTAGGCAACATTTTTAGGTTAGAAATTAGCTATTAAAAGCCACTCTTGGCTAAGGAAAAGAGGAGGCTTTTAGTTTTAGGTTAAAAAAGCTTATTAGTTTTAGGGTTTCTTCATCTTTTAGCTTAGGAGTAGGGTAGTTTTCTTCTTTATAGTTTTAGGGTTTAGTTTATGTTTCTTTCTTGTTTTACTTAGTTTCATAGTTGTTAGTTAAGTTAGTTTTTACTATAGCTTATTTTGATTTACATGTTAAAAACTTTAAACTTTGTTGTAATCACTCTTTAATCTTTGAGTTAATGCTATTTGATTTTTCTTTCTTTTCATCTATTAAAGCTCTCATCTTTAGTGTTCTTGTTTCTTTATCTTTGTGTTAGTTGCTTTTCATTTAAGTTTATTAAGTTAAAAAATCAAAGCTTTCTTCATTTTGTTCAAGTTTATGTTAATAGCTTTTATAGTTTTTTCTTTCATGTTTGTTAACTTTAATATGGTAATAGGTAACTAAACTTTAGTTGCTTGGTTGATGAAGATCTAAAAACTTAGGAAGTGACGCCCCTAACAGAATATCTAGACAAGTGAGACCCGAAGGTAATCTTGTTACGCACCCTTTCATTAGTCACGGATTAACCAATGAGATCGGAAGATAAATCGAATTAATTTGTCTAAGAGAACAAAATTGAGATCAAAAAATAAAATAGAGTCACTTAGTAATTTTAGTGATTTAAGTTCCTTGTTCGAGGATTGGTGAACCACATCGAAATCAACCAACCACCATTAGTTGTTTATTGGATAATTTCATAGTTTTATACTCTTTGCAATTTAGTCCTTTGGATAGTTAATTTAGAAATTATTGTTAAAAATCTCTGTTATGCTTTGCCGTACTATAGCAATTAGCGAGTAGCTAGCTAGACTCCTTTCTTGCATGTATTTTTTAACAGAAATCATTAAATCACAGACTCCTTTAGGTTCAATCCTGTAAATATTCCGATGCTCCATTGTAACACTACAAATATTACAACTGACCTATACATTTGTAGTAAAACCGTGCTTTAAAAAGTATCTACTAAAATCATTGTTTTATGCGCACACGCGCGATGCCGGTTAGACACTATAATGAAGACTTAATGTGGAAGAAAGTGTCTTTAGCCCATTTGAATTAAAAGTAAGAGTGGGAGTGGGAGTGGGAGTGGGAGTAGGAGTAGGAGTAGGAGTAGGAGTGAGAGTAGATGTGGAGTTAGATATTAAAATAAAGTTTAAATTGATATTGAGTGAAGGTATCTTTGAGGCTGACGTTGCAACGTGGAAAATGTAAAGTTCAGGGAGTCCAAGTCAGTGAGTGACTGACCTATCACAAATCGTAGTGGCAATGTAAGTACTTTTCGGCACTTAACGAGCTTGATTTCTAGGCATTTTATCTTCTTTAATTGCATTTTAAGTTTTATTCGCTTAGAGTTAAATTATTGCAAAATAAGCATTTTTATGAACTTTTTAGTGTTTTAATGACCCGTAAGGCCAACTCGTGTAACACCTCAAACCTAGCCTAGACATTATGGTCGAATCTGGCGACGTCACATGAGAGTGTTTTTGAAAATGCCTCGACAAGTTATAAATCATTCCAGTTATTATCTTTACTTAGGTCTTAAAATCGCGAACTAACTTTTTTGCTTAAACCTTTCTCTTTTACGCGAAAGCGCTTAATTAATTTTGGAAAACTAGGTTTCGTAGTGTCGCAGTTATAAATCATAAAACAGTTCAAAATCCCAAGTTAAACAAAAACAGTCCCAAAGTCCACATTACATAAAAATTCTCAGAAATAAATCAAAAATAAATAAATCAGAATGTAAATTATAGAACCGTGAAATCAAAATGTATCTAGTAGTGGTCACCGTCGAGCCCTCCGCTGCACCAATCCATCTACTGCTGGGGATTACCTGACGAATAAACAATAAAGGGGTGAGCTTTCGCAAACTCAGTGTGTACATCCCCATAGTACATCATGCATACAATCAGATATCAGATCAGATAACAGACATAATCCGGGCCTGAGCCCTTAACAGAATCGTTGTGAGCCTTAGCCCACTCAGAACAGAATCAGATATAATTGAGCCTTAGCCCATACAGATAACATATGCATATCAAATCAGAAACAAAAACATGTCCACCAACCCTGCACACCATCTCCGTCCAACCCTACATACCATGTAAGGATAAAATCAACCCACAAGTATGGGGATAAAATCAACCTATCCAACCCTACACACCATAAAGTACCGTAAACGGCACATAACAGATATATGCAGCATAGCTGTCAGATAACAGGCTAGAAGCCTTTTAGATCTTTCCTTCACTTCATCTACAATCGTACCCAAATCAATGCAACAAGATATCATGACATGTTAAAATGCAGATAACATATAACAGATCATATAATCAGACAAATACACATGCTTATAGTAACATCCTTACACATATATCACTATATCAGAACATAGAACAGGGTCCAAGATATCCTTACCGACCCTATAACAGGTCACAGTCGATTAGGGCGACCCGTGCAACCTTACAGAACATTCCAGAAAAATGGGCACACATGCCCATGTGGCCTGCCCGTGTGGACCCACACGGCCCAAATTAGCCTTGACCGTGTGGATCACATGGCTTGGTGATAAGTGATAAATTATACATATTTTTACCGCATGTTTAGCCTAATTTCTAGATGAATTACCCCTTGATTTGTGCAAATTGATGCTCTTAAACCTTTAATTTCATGTTTTATACTTAGGTGAGCTTAGGGAAGTGAAAGAACGAGAAACGAGCCGAAAACGGAGAAAATGGGCCAAAGAATAAAAACAACACGGCCTGGAGATTCGCCATATGGTCGTGTCACACGGCCGTGCCACCTTGGGCTCGAACATGGCCTAACCCCGACCCACACGGGCTTGTCACATGGCCGTGCCACCTTAACAGGCCCGAGCACGGCCCGGGCCTTGATCCACACAGGCGTGGCACACGGGCATGTCCCTGTCGTGAGGAAATTCAATTTAACTCGAAAAAGGTTGCTTCGGGGCTAAGAAAGCCAATCTAAACTCTATATAAAGACCCTAGGAGGCAACTTCAAATGACACATTATTTTCCCGCCAAGACGGGGAGTTAAAGGCAGGGAAATACTCAAAGGGAAGCTAATTTATCCATCTCAGAAGTCGAATTTTACCTCAAGACAAAAGATCTCCCTTCAGTTACCTCAAGGGGTTTTTGTGTTCTTTATGTTTTGTTATTTTATTTCTTCTGAGATGTTTTCTTTTATAAGTATGAACTAAATCCCCCAAATACTTGAGGGGGATGAAACCTAAGACAGATCTTGTTATTATTTTCTCTTGAATCATATGATAAATATTTGATTTGTTCTCAATTGTGTTTTTAACTCTTAAATTGATATTTCCGGGATATTGATTTAAGTCGAATGTGCTTATGTAGAGAAGCAAAAGTCCCTGCATACGAGTAGATCCAATACAATTAAGCAGAGTTGATCACATCCTAGAGATAGGACGACGAAAATCTACTGGATTAGGGTCAAACCTAATAAGAGAATCCGTAGATCAAGTTAATGCGACATTAGGGGTTTTAATTAGAAAGAGATTTCAATTAATCAACCTAGGGTTAGTTGTTTTTAGTCTCGAGAGAGATATTAACATAAGTTAGGGATTTCTACGGATCAAGTCAAGTGAATAAATCGTTTAGTTCAAGAGTTGATAACAAGTGAAGTCTAGGTGGATTCTCTCTTGAGTATTGTCCAATTCAATTAGTTCTCCTAAGAGTTTTTCCCGAATTTAGTCTTTGTGCATTCTTCGCTTAGTTTAATTAGTTTAGTTTAATAAAAATCCCCTTTATTCTCTGGTTAAATAATAGAAAGAAAGTTAGTACTAGTACTTTTACTTCCTTTGGGTTCGACATTCCGGTCTTGCCACTAAGCTATACTACTGTTCGATAGGTGCGCTTGCCTTAAATCGTGATAATAGTTAGTTTTGGGTACGATCATAGTTTATAAATTTTATTACTTCATATCACGCATATCAAGTTTTTGGCTCAGTTGTCGGGGAACTAAGATATTACGAACACTCGATTTCTATTACTTTAGCCATTACTATTTTTTATTTATTTTCAAACTTTACTTTTATTTATTTTACTTATTTTAATTTTCTTTGCCATTTTCCCTTCTAGGTATCTCTAGTTTATGACTAGAAGAAACTCGGGAGGACCACTACTTTTCGATGATGATTTAGAAGCTATAGTTCGTCGAACTCACCAAGAGATAAGAAGAAACTTGCAATATCCAGAACAAGGACAAGAAGAAGAACCAGAACCTACTGAAGAGATGGAAGTAAATCAAGATAATCAGCTACCTCCTATAGTAGCCGTAAATCCTGTTGAGCAAAATCCTGCTCCGCGTACTATGTATGATTACGCTAGACCTAATTTAGCAGGCATTGAATCTAGCATTGTTAGGCCTATTATTACTGTAAATAATTTTGAACTGAAGCCTAACACTATTCAAATGATACAACAATTTGTTCAGTTTGATGGATTGTAGGTTGAGGATCCTAACTCGCATCTAGCCAACTTTTTGGAATTTTGCGATACATTCAAAATAAATGGCATTTCTGATGATGCTGTTTGTCTTAGGCTATTCCCGTTCTCCTTGAGAAACAAAGCTAAACAGTGGTTAAATTCTTTACCACGAGGGTCTATCACTACATAGGAACAAATGACCGAAAAATTTTTACTTAAGTATTTTCCTCCAGCTAAAACAGCTAAATTGCGGAATGATATTTTTTCTTTTGTGCAGATGGATTTAGAGACGCTTTACAATGCTTGGGAGAGATACAAAGATCTCTTGAGAAGGTGCCCTCACCACAGGTTTCCTCTATGGCTACAGGTTCAAACCTTTCACAATGGTTTGAATCCTTCAACGAGATAAATGATCGATGCCGCCGCCGGTGGAACAATCAATAACAAAACACCAGAAGCAGCCTACGAATTTATAGAAGAGATGTCATTGGATAACTATAAGTGGCAAGTCATGCAAACAAAGCCACAAAAAGCCGCATGAATTTTTAATATTGATGCAGTCACGATGCTTTCGAATCAGATAAAACTTTTAAATAAAAAGATTGATAATTTTGTCGGTTCTACATAGGCACACCCAGTAATGCAATGCGACGCAATTTAAGGGAATAGTTACAATCCCAATTACTCCTCTTATGGACATAGCATAGAAACCGAGCAAATCAACTATATGAGTAATAACTCTAGACCTCAAAATAACCCTTATAGTAACACTTATAATGCAGGTTGGCGGAACCACCCCAATTTTTCATCGAGGGGACAAGGAAATCAAAGACAACCACCCCCTCCGGGATTTCAACAACCACCATTTCAACAAGAGAAAAAGCCAAACCTTAAGGAAATGCTTACAAAATTTATCGTCGTATCAGAAACTCGTTTCCAAAATACCAAAACAGCACTGAGGAACCAGTAAGCATCTATTCAATGTCTCGAAACTCAAATAGGCCAGCTCGCTAAGCTAATTTCTGAAAGACCGCAAGGTGGATTACCAAGCAACACTGGGACTAACCCTAAGGAGCAACTCAATGCCATGGATACAATAGATGAAAAAGGGTTAGCCAAAACTAACCCAGAGCCATATAAAGAGACTGTGGTAAGTAAAGGTAGGGATGAGGTAAGTTCCAAAGAAACAATTGTCAAAGAGTATAAACCTCATATCCCATACCCAAATGCGTTAAAGAAAGACCGCACAGATGAGCAATTTGGTAAGTTTCTTAAACTCTTAAAGAAATTACATATCAACTTACCGTTTATCGAAGCTCTTTCACAGATGCCAAATGCTGTTAAGTTTTTAAAAGAGCTCTTGACAAACAAGCGGAAGGTAGATGAGAAATCTCATGTGGAGTTGAATGCAGTATACTCAGCCATCTTATAGAATAAGCTACCCAACAAATTAAAAGATCTAGGGAGTTTTACTATTCCTTGTTTACTTGGTAGCTTAGACGCCAAAAATGCTTTAGCTGATTTAGGGGCTAGTATTAATGTCATGCCTTATAAACTGTTTAAACAACTAGGTCTTGGAAAACCTAAACAAACTAAGATAAACATCTAATTAGCTGATAAGACCATTAGATTTCCAAAGGGAATAATTGAATATGTGCTTGTCAAAATTGATAAATTCATATTCTCAGTTGACTTTGTTGTTTTAGACATCGATGAGGATAGCAATGTACCCTTAATTTTAGGGCGTCTCTTTTTAGCAACGGCTAGAACAATAATTGATGTAGGAACAGGTGAGCTTACACTACGTGTAGGTGATGACAAAGTTACTTTTCAAGCTCGAAACTCTATTAAGACTGTTGCTGACAAAAATATAGTGACGAGTCCTTGTAAAAACACTAATCTCACCACCCAACCTTCTGTGCAGGATACATTCCACATAAAGGCAACCCAATCACAGACAAGTCCATCCAAGGGAGACGTACTTGAAAAACAAATGCTTCAGATTAAAGAACTAGATGAGTGGCTGAACTATCACGAAAAGCCCAAAATATACCACACCAACCCAGAGCATCACCAAGACGACCCTCAGGTAACAACGAATCAAATCAAGATAGGGGATAAGGTAATCTTAGGGGAAGACGATCATCGAATCTTGAACTCAAAAGAGCATACAAGTGATACACCTTACTTCACGGTAATTAAAATCTTTCCCTATGGTACAGTCGAGATAAAATATGAGTCACTCGGCACTTTCAAGGTAAATCACACTCGACTCAAATCTTACATTTATAATGACATTGTAAGCAGGATAGAAGAGTATCAACTCTTCAAGCCACCGTGACCGAACAAGCTTGAGAAAATTCGAGCTTAGACTATAAACAAGCGCTTCTCGGGAGGTAACCCGAGCACTAACAAGTTTGATTTTCTTAAATTTTTAACTAACTCCTTAAAACACAGCTTTCCCAGGACCACACGACCAGACACACGGGTGTGCTAAGGCCATGGACACCCCACGGATAGAAACACAACCGTGCGATACTGCCGTGGCCAAACCTGTCCATTCATACACGGGCGTGTGATTTCAAACATGGCCGTGGGCAAAGCGAACACCAAAAGACACGACCGTGCTATAAGGCCGTATGACTCAACACGCCCGTGCCCAACGGCCGTGTGCCTAATTCCCTATTAATTTTTATTTTTATTCTCTTCACTTTATATTTTTCCTTTTATTTTACACTTCACTTCTTATCGAGTAAGACTTAAATTCCCCACGCAATTATACTTCAAGTCACCCAGGATCATGAACTTCAAGTGGTCATCTCTCCAATCCAGCTTTCACAACTTTCAAGGAATTCATCCAATTCGGGGAGTTTCACTTCTCTCCCTATCTTATGATTTTATATTACTATTGCTATTAGTGTTATCTTTGTACATTGAGGGCAATGTACATCTTAAGTGTGGGGGGGAACTTATTTTCAGTCATTGCATTCTCTTCGAACCCCTGAAAAATTTTTACAACTAACTTTTTGCATTGTTCTCAAAATTTTGAATTCTCACTTTCACTCTTTGCATGAGTCTCAATCTCCTATTAGGAATTAATTCTGATTGAGTTATGATTTTTATTGATATGTTGAGAATTAAGACATAGGTACTTATGCTTTGATTATTCAAACTTTAAGACATTAGGGAATCAAGCATAATAAGTTGAAATTTTTGAGAATTTAAATTTTTCTAGGTTATTTTCCCTAATTTTAAGTATTATCTTGAGATTTGAAATTTGCAAGATTGATATCAAAAGCCATAATTCTGGTGAGATTTTTGAGCCTTTTGAGCATACATCCTTTCGTGCTCACTTTTATTGTTGCTTTGAGTGAGTCAATACTGATTTGTTATTCTAGAACTTGCTCTGATTATACATATCGAGACCACATCATTGATTTCATACACCGAAATGATAAAGGCATCTAGGTTTAACCCACTTACTCCATAAAAGCCTACCTCCATAAATTAACCCCTAGTGAACCCCATTGAGCCTAACAACCCATTCTTTGACTTACCTCTAATATTAACCTATAACCTATAACCTATTTTTTGTTTAATTCCATTCAATTATTTTGCTCCCTATTTTTGTCGAGATTTGAGCTGAAATTATTATCTAGCTTTGTTCTCTTTTTTAGTTTATAAACATTCAAAGTATTGTATTTAATTTGTTCTTAAAAAAACAAAACAAAAAAAAAAACAAACAAAAAGATGTTTATACAATTAATTCAATTGTAATTCATATTTCAATTATAGTTTAATAATTTTTTGCATATTTCTACTATAAGCTATCGAATCCAGAACGATGTCATCATAAGACTTAGCTTGAGAAATATGTTCCAGTGATAGAGATTTTTCTAGCTAGATGATTTTTCAATTTAGTCTCGATTCTAACCCTCTTTTTCAGCTTGTGACAACACCTCTAACCAAAGCCCCATTACAACCAGTGAAAGACTTTTGATCGATGTGTCATATCAATCTATAGTGGTGGAGATTTGATTTTCTTGCAAGCCTATGGTAATAACTTTTCAGGTTGACTAAGGAGTGCTTAATTCTTGAACCCTAAACACTTTGAGTGGATAGAGTGAATCTTTAGCGAGGATGTCAAATCTTGTTGATTTTGATTGAGAGGTGACTACTTAAGAGAAGGGAGGAAACCTATGTTTCTATGATAAAGTTCTCAAGTTAGAGTGTTTGAAACTTTAATGTTCTTCTGGTTGAATTTTCATTATATGATTACTTGTGGATTAGTTTGAAACAATATTGATAATGATTATAAGTTGAGAAGAATGATTCTTAATTGTGAGTTGAGATTTTGCTTGAGGACAAGCAAAGGCTTAATTGTGGGGGTATTTGATAAGCGATAAATTATACATATTTTTACCCCATGTTTAGCCTAATTTCTAGATGAATTACCCCTTGATTTGTGTAAATTGATGCTCTTAAACCTTAAATTTCATGTTTTATACTCAAGTGAGCTTAGGGAAGTGAAAAGAACGAGAAACGGGCCGAAAATGGAGAAAATTGGCCAAAGAATAAAAACAACACGGCCTGGAGATTCACCACACGGCCATGTCACACGGTCATGCCACCTTGGGCTCGAACACGGCCTAACCCCGACCCACATAGGCGTGTCACACGGTCGTGCCACCTTAACAGGCCCGAGCACGGCCCGGGCCTTGATCCACACGGGCGTGTCCCTGTCGTGAGGAAATTCAATTTCACTCGGAAAAGGTTGCTTAGAGGCTAAAAAAGCCATTCTAAACTCTATATAAAGACCCTATGAGGCAACTTCAAATGACACATTATTTTCTTGCCAAGACAGGGAGTTAAAGGCAAGGAATTACTCGAAGGGAAGCCGATTGACCCATCTCAGAAGCCGAATTCTGCCTCAAGACTAAAGATCTCCCTTCAATTACCTCCAGGGGTTTTTGGGTTCTTTGTGTTTTGTTATTTTATTTCTTCTGAGATACTTTCTTTTATAATTATGAACTAAATCCCCCAAATACTTGAGGAGGATGAAACCTAAGACAGATCTTGTTATTATTTTCTCTTGAATTATATGATAAATATTTGATTTGTTCTCAATTGTGTTTTTAACTCTTAAATTGATATTTCTGGGATATTGATTTAAGTCGAATGTGCTTATTTAGAGGAGCAAAAGTCCCTGCATACGAGTAGATCCAACACAATTAAGCGGAGTTGATCGCAATCCTAGAGATAGGACAACGAAAATTTGCCGGATTAGGGTCAAACCTAATAAGGGAATCCATAGATCAATTTAATGCGACATTAGGGGTTTTAATTAGAAAGAGATTTCAATTAATCAACTTAGGGTTAGTTGTTTTTAGTCTCGAGAGAGATATTAACATAAGTTAGGGATTTCTACGGATTAAGTCAAGTAAATAAATCGTCTAGTTCAAGAGTTGATAACAAGTGAAGTCTAGGTGGATTCTCCCTTGAGTATTGTCCAATTCAATCAGTTCTCCTAAGAGTTTTTCCCCAATTTACTCTTTGTGCATTCTTCGCTTAGTTTAATTAGTTTAGTTTAATAAAAATCCCCTTTTATTCTTAGGTTAAAAATAGAAAGAAAGTTAGTACTAGTACTTTTAGTTCATTTGGGTTCGACATTCCGATCTTGCCACTAAGCTATACTACTGTTCGATAGGTGCACTTGCCTTAAATTGTGATAATAGTTAGTTTTGGGTACGATCATAGTTTATAAATTTTATTACTTCATATCACGCATATCACCTAGCCCAAAATCCCACACGGCCCAATTGACCGAGCCCGTGTCTCGCACATGGCCTCGCCAGCCTCACATGGTCGTGTCTGTCGCGCTCGTGTCGCATACGCATGGCCTGGCTTGTCAATCACACGGTCGTGTCTCGCCACACGGTCTCCACACGGGTAGTTCACACCCCCGTGTGGCATCAATAGTTTCATTTTTTACTTTCACCGAATCCCGTTTTCTATGCAATTGAAGTACACACCTGGTTTGTTTTTGCTGTTTACACAAACTCGAGATCACCAACACTTAAAATCAACATATCCAACCTTTTAGAAACCCCAAAAACGAGCCTTAACACTTAATCCTGAAACAAAAAAGTCACTTACCGCTACTAGAACGCTTTCTACCTTGAATCAACTGGGCGAAACGTTGATTTCAGTCTCCCGATCGTCTCCTAAACAGTAACCAAACTTCTATTAATATCCTATACAACTACGATAGCATCATGAGAGAAAAATATCACTTACCAAAGGTACACTAATCGCAAACATGAGCAAATATGATAGGAAAAGACCCAAAAATCAATGATGGTAAGGAGGGAAAATGCAAAAAGAAGAACAACAGTAAGAGAAATTTTAGTTGAACAAAAAAGAAGAAAAGAAAAGTGGAGATGGGGGAATTTTTGCAGAGAATTTCGGTAGAGAGAATGGAATGTGATTTGGGTAACTCCCCATTCCCTTGATTCACTCCACTAAACACTCCACCTTCAGTATTCCAGTCCAACTCAAACACCCATACGATAAGAGCGGCAAAAATAATGCCTCCGTTCAAACTTGAACCCAAGACCTCCACCACTTTAACACATCACTTATCCACCAGACTAGAAAGCCCATTCTAATATGCTTTTACAAATAAATATTTTTAAGCTTATTAACCAAGGTAAGGCTTTATTTAAATAAAAACTAAAATTTAGCCCAAGTCTAAACTTGAACTTGGGACCTCCCCCAACACACCCAAAGCACATATCCACTAACGCAGACAATTATTTGTGTAAAATTTATGCAAAAACATATTCAGACAATTCCCATGCTATAAATTCACAAAAACTAAAAATAAGGAAATTTGGTGCGTTACAACTCAGGTCTCGAAAATGACTAATAGGCTATTTAAGTGTGTAAGGTGTCAACTCAGACCAAAGAATACAAGGGACGACAGCCATGTCGCAACACAGGAAGGCCCGTGTCACGACATAGAACTTCAAAGTTGCCAGGGTTGAAAATCACTCCACATCATGACGAGAGATTTTTCCACGTCACGATGATGCGACAAAAATATGGAAAGAGTGACTATTTCTTGGATGGAAAATTAGGGTTTGTTTTCTTAATTAAACCCATATCATTTAATAGTATCTTAAATTAATTATAATTTAAAGTGTATCTAGGGTAGTGTGGGCACCAAGCAACATAAATTTAGCCTATATAAGTCACCTTAGAGTCACTAGAGAAGGAGGCTAGACCTAGACAAACAGTTCTATTTACTTTGTTTTCATTCAATTTTATTTTTATGTTTTGTAGTTGGAATATTTTATATTTCGATGTGAATACGATGCTAGGTAGTCACATCCTCTTCGGTTTAGCTTTGAAAAATTTTGTGCCATCCAAAATATGAGGTTCCTACACATAAAAAAATTATTTATCAAACTAAAAGAGAAAGAATAATAATCCTTCTTTTTTTTATTTTTTTTTATTTTTTAAAAAGAAATTAAGCGGGTAAAGGAAAAACTCCCTTATAAGTCACCAAAAATGTTGTCATCGAATTCGACCGTGCTACCACCATTCTCATCTTAGACAACCTTCGTCTCATTACCTTTTGATGTAGATGGACCTGCTTGTGTGGGTTGGGTGGTGTCCGGTGGGTCACAGATGGAGATCCCTCCTTCGGGCCTAGATCGTACACCACCACTTTATGGTGGAATCGAATGATCATCAACTACGGCGATCGTGACCCACCCTAAATCGTACACCCTTATAATGTTCCTAATTACCAAAATATGGATGTACTTTATCTGCATTAAATTATTCCTTACTCAACAAGTCACGAAAGTTTCACGTGATCGTTCTTTGCTTTTGTATGCCATTTTGCAACAGGAAAGGATAAATCTAGTTAACCAGATTTAGTACAACATGAGGCAGTGCACAATGGTCATACAAGTGAAAATTCGTAATCACACTTGATTACGAGAATGTGCAGACGAGCAGGTGTGGAGATAGACCTAGATAAGTTGACTTGCCCTCCAAAAGGCATCATCAATGATGCAATCTACGAACAGTTTTGCAATAAACATCCAAGTTAAGTTAAGGAGCAAAATCAGAATGTGGTTACACATAAGGTGTACACTCGGGATCATGGACTCTCAAAATCCATGGAGGAGCCGAGATCTGTGTCACCAAGGGTGCAGCAGAAGAAAGTATCTCTGGCAGCTCTATTGAGTGGGGACCCCAACATACAAGCACACATTGAGTATCTGACGCAATGCATGGTAACTCTTGAGTCGGTAGTGACTCACTACGCTGAGAGATATGGTTTAGAGATGCCCTTGAGGCCTCAACCACGTCCATCATGGCATGCTCCTATTGGTGTTGATCCTACAATTCCACCATAGCAGTTCACTTCAACATCGAGTGGTGGTGCACGTACAACGCCAAAATAGAAAGGGATCACTATTCGTGACCCATCCAACACTCCACGAACCACAAAACAAGTACATTCCTTATCGAGCAAAGGGAATGAGAAAATGATCATCTCAAATGAAGAGAACGATGGCAACACGGATGAGTTCAATGATGATTATTTTAATGACATTTGATGAATTTTTCTTTATTTTATTATTTTTGAACTTGAATAATGTTTGTTTTTATTTTGTTTTTTTATTTTTACTTTTTCATTATCTTTGTTTTATGTTATTTTGTTGTACTCTTTTGTTTTTCTTTGGTACTTTTCTGTTCGTTTGGAGCACACGTTGACTTCGTCGCCAGTGTGATAGCAAGTATTTGGCCTTTTCAAGGGAGCTTCTTGTTTTCGCCTATGCTTTATTTCTTTTACATTGAGGAGAATATATATTCTAAGTGTGTGTGGGGGGGGTACCTAGATTTATAGTTTTCTTGTTTTCTTTGTTTTGCTTGTGTATCTTTTATATTAAATATACTTTAAAAAAGTTTGTCTTTAAACTACATGGTGCTTGGATTATGATGGCACTAAGATTATTGGTTGTGAATAATAAATGATGTATTCTTCACTTTCAAGCATGTAAATTCTAATTGATGTTAGATAATTTGGTTCTTTTTAAGGTAAATTAGTTAGTTCACTTTGTTAAATTGCATAATAAACTAGAGGTAATTACTTTTGTAAATATGTTTGATTTTGTGCCTTATGATAGATAAGTTATATAGATGTTCGTAGACAAATAGTGGTTGAATTAATTATCAATCATTTGTGTAATTATAAGCATGACAGAAATGGTGTTTTGCAAAATGTTTAGGGATGATCTAAAACATTATTTGAATAGTCAATTCTTAAATGAACTTACCATTATGCTATGTATCCCTAGTTTCCCATGTTTGAGCCTTTTTACTCTTTCTTGAAGAACCTCTACTTATTGAAACCTTGAGGTTGAATTGAGTTGAAACTCAAACCCTTCTCTATCGTTGTTCTTTAATTCACTACAGCAAAACAGGTTTTTAGTGGTATTTTTAGCGGCGTTTGAACAAAAAACGCCACTATAGGTTGACCATTAGCGGAGCTTTTTAAAAAACGCCGCTAAAAAGCTTTAGCGGCAGTGCTTTTTGAAAATAGATCGAGCATTAGCGGCGCTTCTCGAAAAACGACGCTATAGATCAAGCATTAGAGCCGCTTTTTGAAAAACACCACTATAGATTGAGCATTAGCGGCGCTTTTTGAAAAATGCCGCAAAAAAATTAAACACAACGCTGTTGTTTTATGTTGAGCTTTAGTGGCAATAGTGGCGCTTTTTGAAAAACACCACTATAGGTTGAGCATCAGCGGCGCTTTTTGAAAAGCGTTGCTATAGATCAAGCATTAGCGGCGCTTTTTGAAAAACGCCGCTATAGATCGAGCATTAGCAGTGCTTTTTGGAAAACACTGCAAAAAAAAAAATCAAGGCTGCAAAAAAATCAGCAAGACACCGTCGTTTTATGTTGAGCTTTAGTGGTATTAGCGGCGCTTTTTGAAAAACGCCGCTATAGATCGAGCTTTAGCGGCGCTTTATCAAAAACACCACAAAAAACATTTTATCTGTCTATTTATTATTTAACTAGTTTATTTATATTAATTAAAATACACTTTATTTTTAATTGAATATTTAAATTCTTCAGAAAAAATAATAACACGTAGAAAAAATTTGAAAGTTAAAACATAGAAAAATATATGTTAAAATGAAAAAAAATTAAAATAATATTACTTAAAATAATTTTAAATTTTTTGGGTATATGACTGATTATTTTTTAATTTATATATTAAATAATTTCTTATATAATCATACAAGAGATAATTTTAATTTTAAAATTTTGAATTAATTATCAGTATAGTTTAAGGTTTATGGTTTATGGTTTGGGGTTTAAGGTTTAGGAGTTACTATTTTGAGGTTTATGGATTATGGGTTTAGGGATTATGGTTGGTGCATGGTTTATGGTTTAAGGGTTAGGGGTTATGGTTTAAGGGTTAGTACTTAGGGGTTTAGGGGTTAAGGGTTAGGAGCTTAAGGTTTATGGTTTATGTTTTATGGTTTAGGGGATAGGGCTTTAGGATTTAGATGAATTAGTGTGAGCATTGTTATCAATATAAGAGAATATGAGTTTGAGTGTGCTGAAATGCATTATTTTCCTCTTTATTAATATTTACTCATTTTATAACTTTTGTCTTAATTTTAGATCATTTCCCCCGTATCAGCTTCTTTTTTCCCCTAAATCCCTAAAACAAAGAACAACTATTTTGGAAATCCTTAAACCTAAATAATTCAAAATACTATTATTTAAAATAATTTTAAAGTTTTTTTTTTTTGTTATATGACTGATTGTTTTTTAATTTATATATTAAATAATTTCTTATATAATTGTAAAAGAGATAATATATAGTTTAAATTATTTAAGAGATAATACATAAACTTTATATATATTAATATTTAAAAAAATTGCTAAATTTAATTACTAAATTGAAACAAAATTAATTACTAAATTGAAAATTTTAATCTAATTTCCTAAAATATTGAAATAATATATAATTACAAAAGAGAATTTTTTTTAAAGCCTTTTCATTTTTTTTTCCATATTTTGAAATTTTTTGTTTTTGTTTTCTTACATAAAAAATTATATAAAAATTTATAATTTTATCTTATTGTTTTAAATATTACTTAAAATTAAAAAAAATATTTATTTAAAATTTATATGAAAGATACAATAATTCAATTAAAAATTGTAAAAAATCAAGCAGTAGCGTCATTTATGATAAAAACGCCGCAAAAGTAAGCAATTGCAGCATTTTTACATTAAAACTTGCCAAGGGCTTCCGGAAAAGAACTTGCCTCCGCGAAGAGCTTCCTTGTTACTTCCAAGGGATCGCTCAGATTCATCTGCAGGTTCTTTATTTCTTTATTTTGTTATTAATTTTGTTTCAAATTTCATTTCTTATCGTATAATTTGGGCGATGATGAGAAAATTAGAGAAAGTCATGCACCTCGCTGATTTCAATTTGTGCTGATAAGTCTCTCTACCCATAGTTTTTTTTTTTTTTTTTTTTGAGCTCTTTTTCATTCTATTTTTTTATAAAGGAATTTTTTACCAGAGTTTGATTATCTTCATTTTTCAGTTCAAAAGGTTAAAAGGAAAATTGAAATAAAGGAACCAAATGATGCGATCTTCTTTGAAGAGAAGATTGAACCATGATGCGGACCGTATAGCTATTTTGCTACTGGGGATAATTTTTGGTTTCTGATGGTTCCTCTCTTTGTCATTCTTTAACTTTTAAAGAAAATCCTGTACTTGTACAAGTAATGAATATAAAAACAAATGGAAGACATTGTAAAACTGTAAAACCAAAAGTATAATTACTTTTGTTTCCCAAAAAGTTTTGACTGCTTTTCACATTGAGGTATATGGATTTCTGCTGGGGTTTCAATTATATATGCATAGATTCCTAGGTAATTTGTACCCAACATGGATGGATAGCAATTAATATCACATACCATATTGCTTGCTTCTGATATTTTGATATTCAGATTCCGTTTGTTCAGATTGCATGTTCAGCTAGCAGACAGGTTTATATATACGAGTGCTTTTTATCTTGGATGTTAGCAATTCTAATTTGCAAGTTTGCATAATAGAATGAGTTCTCAGTACGAAATCTTTCCTTCAACTTGGGATTTTGTCTGGGTTTTACAGTGAGCAATTTACTTTTCTTTCACTTTGTGTTTACATGAAGTCTAAATATCTGTTAGAAGTCAATCTTATTTTTACCTTATGGCAAGCACTCATGATTGTGACTAAACCCTTACGTAAACTGTGACCCAATTTTCCTTTTCTCAGATTCGAAAAGAGAACTCCTTCAACAGTGAAGGACAGCAGAAGAGTTCTGAGACATGAAGGTCATGGCACAGCAGCAAGAAATTCGACCAATAACTGGACCATGTTCCATATTCATACTGGTAACTCACATACAATTCCTTTGGCCAAACTAGAATATTTTGTACAGTCTATGATGCCTGAAGCAAATCATGTTATTTTAGATTTTAATGAATGTTTCTGTTGTGATGAATTAACCCTATCCAGCATAGAATCAAATTTGAAAGCTACTGTTATCTAGTTGCCGCCTTTTGCCAAATGACATCCAATCATATCCTTTCAACCGGGAAAGAAACTGATACATGGTGACATTTCAGATCTTGGAAAAGATTGTTTTTAAAGCTATATTTATATTATTCAGTCTAACCTAGCTAAGTTGAGTTGAGTTGAGTAAAGCTTCCATGGTCTCATTCGCAACCAACTTGTTTAAATGAACATGGAATTCTTAACTACACATTTAGTGGTTTCACATTGTCAAACTGGCAGGGCAGAGGGTGAGAGACTTTGTGCATGCAAATAACAATGATGATGATGATGGATATCATCTCAATTAAGTTTAGTTATAATTATTAATACAATATAAGTAGGTTATCTCTCATGTTATTCGTATGTATGCAAAATGCGTGGAAGAAGATTAATGATATTTAGTTATAGAAGAGGGGGAGCATTGAGCAAGCTGTATGGGTAGTGTTACAATTTCAAATCCCTTGTTATATGTTTTCGTAATGGGTTTTTGATGTATTTTTCATATTTTTATGCTTTTGCTTAATTTATCTATTAATTGAAATGTAATAAATATTTATCTAGTAAATAAAAGTGGAGAAACTTTTGAATCGATATTAATTGAAATGTACTAAATATTTATCTAGTAAAGTTGATTGTTGGAAAAGGGCTGAAAGTATTGGTTCTTTACTTTCCCTTTTGCCATGGTACTCAAACTAGATTATGCCGGCCCTGTTGCCTTTAGTTGCTTAGATCTTCAACTTCAGCATCTCTTAATGTAAAATGCTGACTTTTTCACTTATTTTGCATTTAATTATTGCTAATTCTGCTGCTTTTTCATCTCATAGCATGTGAATTTATTGTTTTGGAGTTTGATTAAGAGTTGAATAAATTAGAGTCAGAAAGGAAAGACCGGATTGCTTCAGAGCTGGGACTTGACCCTCATCAGGTTGCTGTTTGGTTCCAAAATCGTAGAGCTCGTTGGAAGAACAAGAAGCTGGAGGAAGGGTATAGCAAGCTCAAGTCTCTTCACGAAATTGTTGTTCTCGACAAATGTCGACTTGAATTCGAAGTATGTAATTATACATATATCATTTATTTCCCAAATGAAATCCATTTTAACGTGCAAAAAAAATTATAATCTGGTTTTAATCACACTTGTAAGTTTATTTGGATGTTTAAATGCAAACCCTTTGTTTTTCTTATATTTGAGACATATTTCCTTGTGGTTTCTTAGTAACCAAACAGGAAAAAATATGTATGTTTTCAGAGATTAACTAATTAAAAAAATAATTCAAACTTGAATAGGCGTTTGTTGGAAGGAAATGAAACTAAGGCTTCCTTTGGATGCCCGTTTGATCCCATTTCAGTGTATTTGGAGTACCTTTTAGCTGAATCGCATCGTACTAATTCGTTTGGATTGTAAAGAACAAAACTATTGAAACAACACTCACCACACTGAACACCAGTTTCTCCACTGGAGCTTTATGCTCCAGTCAAATGTTCCAACATCCCATTGGTGGTTATTTTTCCTTTTACACCCTTATTTTTATTTTTTCTCCATTTTACTTTTTTTTTTTTGTCTCTTTCTTCATTTTACCTTCTACTTCTACTTCAGTAATTTTGTATTTTCAGTTGTGAGATAATTTTATTAATTTAAAATAATAAACATTTTCTCTATTATTTTATAACAAACTAATATATGTTATTATCAAAAGAAATTTTAATTTATCATTTCTTGAATTAACTACTTTTAAATTATTTATTTTAAGTTTTAAATTTTAATTATTTTGATTTAAAAATGTTAATTTTTTTATTTTATATAATAAAATATCGAAAGATACATTCTAATATTTTATTAAATGAATTTATAAATTTACATATTTTAATAATTTTATATAAGTAAAATAATTTAAAAACTTCTATTATATATCAATTCTAATCTGATCACCTTAATAGTCATTTTTTATTTTCACCTCACCGCTACAGCTGCGTTTGAATCCAAACACACACTCTACAATTGTTTTTAATCTCACTGCTACAGTGTTCAATCTCACTGCTACACTAACTAATCTTACCGCTACTGCTGTTTTTAACCTTATCGGAAGTAAACACATCGCCCATCCAAATTAAGCCTAATTAAGGAAGTATCAGTGTCTTTGATCTTTATCCTTTTGATAAAAAAAGATATGGTGACCCACCAATATCAGAACATGCACGAGCTCTAGGCTCGAAGAAAGCCCTGCACAAATTGAAAGTTAAACAAGTTGAAAGTTATTTATTATTATTTAATTTGGACTGCACAAATTGTGCGCATCAAGTTGAAGTTGAAAGCCCTGCACTCTGTTTCTCCTTGGTTTTATGCTGTATGTTTATTCATTCATATTGTGTTTTCTTGTGCAGATTGAACTGGTGGTTTATACATTTACTTTGGATAACAATTTTTTTATTTCTTTCAAGATTTGACTGGGTAAGATGGTGAGAAACTTGCTCAATTCATGCCTTCTGCCAGCCAGAAGTATGTATTTATGGTTTTTTTTTTTTTTTATATTAATCTCATTACTTTAATGATTTTGGAGTAATCATATATATAATCATGATATACCTAAACACAGTAGCAATATTAAAATTTATAGATTTTTATATGTACATTCATGATTCTTGTTCATAATCTAATTTCAGATTGGAAGATATGAAAGATCAATTGAGCTGAATATTTATGCTTTAATTTGTCCTACAGTTTCAAGTAGACAACTTTCCATGTTCTAATTGAATCTTGAAAGTCAGCTGCCATACTATTTAACTCAATTCAACCCGAAAAAATATTTTTTCGAATGTTGAGTTAATCGAATCAATTTATTCAAGTTATTTAATTTTTTTAGTCAATTCAAATAAGTAATTCCAGTCGAATTAAATTTTACAATTCGATTATTCTAAATAATTCAAATAACTCAAATAACATATTAATGTAAATACTTGAGTAATAATTCATCTTTTTTTTTTCGAATAATAATTCATATAATTTATATGTCATGTTTGCATTATTTGTATATTCTACTTTTTTTATATGTATTTTTATCTCATGTAAACACAGATGTTAAATAAAAAATTTTAAAATTTTATATATTTTTTTATCTCAAGTTTTTTTCAACTTCGTTTTATTTACATTACCTCACAGTTCCCTCTTTCGCTCGTTTGCTTCCCATTTCTAATATATATATATATTTATTTATATATATGTTAAACACATATGATGTTGTTTGTTCCTTGGGATAGGGATCTAGAAAAGATTGGTGTTAGAAGGGGATGGATTCGTGTTGATGTCAACCGCAGATTTGGTCAAGGACATGAACATGGACGAGATGGACTAATTGGTAAGAAATTATCTGCAGAAGATCTTGATGTTGATTTGGACAAGTAACATTTAGAAGCTACAAGAATTAAATGATGATATTTTGCTTGTTCCATTAGTCTTAGTTTTTGAGGGGAAAAAGAAGAGGTATATGGTTGGAAAATGGTCACTGGCATTAAGAAGGTTGAAAGTGCAGATTCTTTCATGGTCTTTTTTTCCTTGACTTCACTAGGATAAGTTCTTGTTTGTATAAAAAAATAATAATCAAATTTACTTTTCATAAATTTAGAATTTTATCTTTATATTTTTATTTCAAGAATGGATTTGTATATAAACTGTTATTGAATTAATGCTTGTTGTGTGTGCCATGATAATAGTCCTAATTTTATTGCATGCTTCCCTTTGATATCTGCTATTTTTATAAAATTTTAATTTTTTTTATTTTTCATGACCTTTAGCGGCGTTTACGGAAAAAGCGCCACTAAAGATCCTGACTTTTAGCGGTGCTTTCTTCATAAACGCTGCTAAAAGTCACAATCTTTAGCGGCGTTTGTGAGAAAATTGCCGCTAAAAGTCATGATCTTTAGCGGCACTATTGTTGCAAACGTCGCTAAAAATCACAATCTTTAGCGGCGTTTGTGGGAAAAGCGTTGCTAAAAGTCATGATCTTTAGCAGCTTTTTGGCGACGCTTGTGAAAACGCCGCAAATACTTTTAGCGGTGCTTAAAAACGCCACTAAAAGTCTGTTTTCCTGTAGTGATTGCACTAAGGAGTGGATTCTAGGCCATGGATATTAAAGGTTAGGTAGACATATTGGTGGTTCCAAAATGAACTTGTGTGAAAATTGAAGAGATGGTGCAATATGGTGCGTATAAAACTCTTGCTAAAATGTGCTTAATGAAAAATCTTTGAGGGAATAAAAGCATGGTGTGAGTTAAAAGCAAAGTGGGTGGATAAAAACATGGATAGTGTCAAAAGCATTGTAAGAGAAAAGAGTGAAATTTTTAGAATGTGCTTCAACGAAAAACCATTTGTCAAGTTTAAAAGAAAAAAAATTTCACTTCTATAATGCAGTAATACTTGTTGAGCTTTGTATGCTCACCAATATTGAACCATATTTTCCATGTCTTTGGAGAGATAAGGAAGAAGAAATAAGGAGGTGAGCTTAATGGATAAAATTATGGGTGAATAGGAAAAAAATTCATGTGCCTTATTATTTCTAGTGCTTGAACCATTTTGAGCTATATTTTCTTCGAATTCAAATCATCCTATGCCTCAGAACGTTACAAGCTTAGAAGACTTATGTGACCTAAGCATTTCCTTTATATGATCTTCTTAACTTGCTTATTATTAGCTTATTGAATGTTTTTTATTCGCATTTTTGTGTATACTATGTATCTATATTGTTTATGTTGATGGATAACATAATTGAATATTTGTTCATTCGAGTTGTCTTTCGGTTTGTTAGTTCTTTAACTTAGTGAACTAAATAGATTTGCTTTTAAGAGTATTTAAATTATCAAAATATCAGTCTTAAGTTGTGTGTGAGATAAGTTTGACACAAATTCAATATTCAATTTCCATGTTGCTTAGTGTTTAACATAGTCCAAGGGTTGCCTTTTGCATGTTTGGTGTGTTTAAACTCAATTTTGCTTGAGGACAAGTAAAAATGTAAGTGTAGGGGGATATGATCTATCACAATTTAATGTGTATATTTGTTATTCCATTGCACATATTTCAACATGTTTTTAAGTAAAATCGAGTCATTCTAGTGTTAATTTGTGTTTTTGGGTTTGTAAGTAATAAAAGTGTGATTTTTAGTAAATTTTATGCTATTTTATGTTACTTTATAGCTAAATAAGATTGTGTGGTTATATAAGACTAATTGGGAGTTGAAGATGCACTTCAGGGATGAAACTGCAGCCGAGGTCACGACCACAACTCAATAGAGTCACGACATCAAAGACAGACACAATGAGGGACCAAAATAAATAACTCATCACGATGTGGAGATGACTGACATCGTGACAATTCCTACGATAGTCTATTTGCTTTTTAAAGGCATTTCAAGGTCATTTATTAATGTTAAGCCCTAAGTATGGTAGTAACACAATGGGCACTTTAGCCTTTGAGTTCTTTCCTTTATAAACAATATTTTATTTTAGAGTTAAAGAGTTAAAAGATGGATAGTCAATAGAGATTAGATTGGAGTTTTCTCTTAGGAAATTTTCTTAGATTAAGTTTTCAATTTTATTTTTATTTTTATCTTTATTTTTATTTAATGTGTTGTATTCTTATTTCAACAATTAAACTTTGTGACTGAAAATTACTCAAGAGTCGTGCAATTACCCGAATTTATCAATGAAAGTTTCTCCACTTTTTTCTTTTCTTTTTCTTTTTTTTAAGATAGAATGGATGTACCACAATGAGAATTTGAATTATGTGCTTTTATGAATATATTGAATATATTAATTGATTAATCAATTTTTTTAATTGAGTGTTAATTTCTATTCGATTAGATATTTAATTTAATTTTGCCAAACAACTAAGAATGATAAAATTGATGTCTCTAGTAAAATATTTAGACAAAGGAAAAAGATAGGAGAATTTATCGTATAGTTTTTTGGTAAATGTGTCGAGCAGTGAGATCGAGAGGAAAATTGTATTCCTAAGTGAGATACCTGGCTTTTTCATCTTCTAGCAACGAAGGAAGTTCCATGCTTATCAGTACATCAGTCCTCATCAGAGAATCTTTGATTAGTTCCAAGGAGGCACTGGTAGGTCTTGAAAGCTCTCTCTGCAACACTTTTGGTTGCTATCGAGCTTCTTCCTCAGCCCTTTCTCTAGCAGTCCTATTCGACAACTCTTTCACTCTCCTCATCTTGTTCTTCACTCTCTTCTGGGAGTGGTTATTATATGGTACTTGTTCTTCGGCTGTGGAAGACTACCAATCCAATCCGTACGGGTGTCCTTCCTTGCTGAGATGTCTCCGAATAATATGCAAGAGGAGCCAGTTCCTCATTTCATGCACGAAGTAGGTTTTGGTAAAATTAGTTTCGATTTCTTCCTTGCCGTTTCTTCAACTATTCTTTTTCCCTTCCATTCTTCGAAGGAGGCTTGATCCTAACATCATAAAAACCGAGAGTAGGCCTTTTCTTCAAGGCCCATTGCCTTTTATTTATTCCTGTGGGCTTCATTTTGTAGATTTTTTGCAAAGAAAACAACCTCCTAGAGTCTTCAATCTTTTCTGCCTGGCTAGTCTCTTGCCCCTCCTTTTAGCTAATATAGCCTTTTGCTTCAGCAATAATTTCTCCTCACTCGGATCCATATCAACGGTGTGTGAAGGCTCTGATTCTTCGGGACAAATATCGTAATCAGGCTCACAGGTTAAACTCAATTTTTCTGTCTCAAGGAATTGTGAAGGAGTATAACTAACAATACTAGAAATAGTTGTCCAATGTGTCGGTAAAACTTGTGTATTGTGTTGGAAAAATCCAGTTAAGAAAATGATTTATTGTAATAACAGAAGTTTAAAAATTTTCTTAATCGTCAGTTGTTCTTAACCTTCAATCAGACAACCTTCTTCATTATCTTTGTACCCCGAACAACATTATGTGAGTTTAAAAAATATGAATCAAATACAAAATAAGAAACAAATTTATTGTTTAGGAAAGTAATTTTTTCAATAGAAACCGACAAAAATCGTAATTCCCAAAAAATAAATTTCACCTACTTTCTAACAGAATAACAATATATGAAACTTGTATTAATAGTTCTACCAATATCATCCATTTATAAAGAGAATCTTGATTGAAAAGACTTACAAAAATAATATTTATTTAATAGAAAACACACTTTTACTCCAACTAAAGTAGGGGTGGGTGGCACACCCTAGTAAAAACTACTAGGGTTGCCGCGCCTCTCATCTTGTACAAAGGGATTGGGGTCTTTTTTGCATTGGGTTTAATTATATGTATTTTTTAAACTTTTAACTCAACAATTTATAATTTAATCCTACTCAATACTTATTTAATAGAAAACACACTCCTAGTCCAATTAAAGTAGGGGTGAAAGACACACCCTAGTAAAAACTACTAAGGTTGTCGTCCCTCTCACCTTATATTAGGGGATTTGAGTCTCTTCTACATTGGGTCTAATTGTATATAATTTTTAAACTTTTAACCCAACACTTTATAATTTAATTTAACTCAACATTTTTTTCTATTTCTTAAAATAAATATTATTTATACTATTAATTTAGTCAACTAAATTAGTTTAAAATTAAATTAAGGATCAAGCCTTATGGATAGCTTTTTAATTTTTACTTTTTCCAGCTACATTTCCAAAAGACCCAACCCATGCTAGTCATATTACATTAATGCATTTCTTTACAAATGGGCTAATTGCCATTTGACCTTAAACTTTTCTACTCAACCCAATTCTCTTAAAGTCTTTTCCTCATTCAATTAAAATTCCTATTTGTTATTTTAGCAATTAAAAACCCTACTTCTACTCTCATCTTCATACAATATCAAGAAAACACTTTGTTACAATCTTATTTTCAAAACCTTGCTACTGGAAATTCCTTTAAATTCTTGAATCTTTACAGTCAAGCCCTAATCCATTGTCTTCATCAAAATCCTTGGATCTTGTGCCACTAACTCATCAAAATTCCTGTCAAAATCAGTAAGTATTTCATCCACTGCCAATTAGGATGTTTCAATTTTAGGTAACAATGAGCTATAACAAATTAATCAACCCATTATTGAATCTTTATTGCTTTTGTCGAACCCTATCAAATCTTGAAAATCCATAAATAATCGTTATGTTTGGTCAATTGAAATACCTTTGTAGGTGTTTGGATCGAGCTTAAACGTGGGGTGGTCACTTGAGGTCCTAGGAAAGTAATATGGGTGACTTTACGCAAAATCGAGTCAAAGTTCAAAACTGCCCAGGTACACACAGTCGTGTCCCCTATTTTTCCCCTTGCATTCGTGCTTCGCACACAGTCATGTGGCTCCTACACCCTTCCCCCTTCACATGTACACGAGCTAGAGCCCCCACACACGGTTGAACACATAGCCGTGTGGATCCATCATACATGGCTTGAAAGCTCGCACATGGCCTGGACACATGGCTACGTGGCTCCTACACCCACACCTTTTCCCTTCGCACACAGTCTGAGGCTACGCACACGGGCTAGACACACAGCTGTATGGCCCTTGAAACCTAAAATTTATAGTTTTGCCTAACCTTTACTTATTTTATGCAATTTAGTCACTGGTTAGGTTTTTAATGGTATTTAGAGAACTAGATTATGCAATTAGTTATCGGACTAGGATAGAATGGATAAATATATGGATGATGATTTTATGATTTATATGTTTATGATTAAAGACATAAATTTGTGAATGATATCATTATTATCAATGGAATATGATTGCTTAAGAATAACTATTTAATTCTATGAATGACTTTATATGTATATACTAAATGATATATATGCCAAGTAAATGTTTCATTTATCAATATGTTTCTACTATAAGATGAAACATTGAACGATCACTGAATGATTGAACTATAAGACTTGATTATTTTGCATATGCATGGGGGAATTATGAAAGATAGAAGAATGTTAGTTTGTACTGCATATATGTTTGTCTGCTGTTTATTCACAAATTAGCAAATTCCAACTATAACTTTTTGTATAGAGTAACCACGACTTCCTCTAATAACTTTTATCTGCGAGGGGTTGGGGAACCTTAACCATATGTCAGCTTGTCTACACCTATATGTACAAGTGGTGTGAAAAGGTAGAAGGGGTTCTGGGGAACTCCTTAATTGGTGTTCTAGTGGTCGAGCGTAGGACTTACGAATGCCATGCGATATGTTATACAATTATTGCATGAACATACTATGCATTCTCCTTGGAAAAATACATGACGAACTGTCCGAACTGATAAGTGTGCAACGTGAATGATATTATGACTCAATAATTGTATTACTCCATTGAATTTGTTTGAATATTGATTGTTTTGCTGATCTAGAGTAATGTACACCGAATTAATGTATTGTTAGGATATTTATGTAAATATAATTATTATGATTGACATGCATGTTCAAATATTGATTTGATTTATTGTAAAGGGTTTCCCACTGAGCCTGTTAAGCTCATACCTTTATTTTCTATCTTTTCAGATAATCCAACAGACTAGGACGCGGACTCGATGCATGGAGGGTCTCAGCTTTTCGTGGACTTAACTAAAGAATGCTGTTATTATTATTTCCATCCTTATAATTATTATCATTATTATTTATGGATTCTATGATTTGGGATATAGGTTTTACAAAGTTGTTCATTTAGGATGCATAATATGGGTTATTAGGAAATTGTAATGACCTAAAAGTACAAGCATCAGAAAATGAGTTATCGGGTCTCCGTTTTAGTAAAACAGACTCGTAAATATTTGTTTAAAATATTTAAGTTAGTTATGTGGTCAATTAGATTTTAATTAAGTGAATTTAGTTGAATTAAGGTTAATTAAGTATTAGGACTAAATTGAATTAAGTGTGAAAGTTTAATTATAGAATAGAGAAAAGAGAAATGACTAAATTAGAAAATAAACTAAATTGAGACAAGTGTATGGTAATAAAACTATACATGTGTAATTATACATATACACACACTTGTAGTATATTTATACATTTTCTTATCATTTAAGTAATAGATATTTTATAATTATATTATTATATTATTATTATATTATTATTAAACTAATTAATTAGTAAATAAAGTAAATAAATAAAACATAAAAGAAACAAAAAGAAAAAAAGAAGAACAAAGGAGCAAACGAAATAGAAAGGAAAGAGAGAGAAAGAAAAAGAAAGGGAAAATCTAAGGTTTCAAGGTTTAAAGTTTAATTGGTAAGTTAATTTAGTTCATTTTCTTGTGATATTTGAGTTTTTGGAGTCTTAGAACAAAATATTATTGAATATATGTTGAAACTTTGAAAGATAGTAGATTTTTAGACTTGGTTCATGAAGGATAAATTGATGAATTAGGGATTGAATTGTTAGAAATTCAAGTTAGAAGTTAGTAAAGGATTGAATTGTAAAATAAAGTGTAAGTTTTGAATAGTAGGGACTAAATTGAAAGAATTTCAAAATTTGGGATTTATAGTGAAATTGAAGAGTTAAAATGAATTTATAGTAGAAATTAAATGAGAATAGGGAGTTAAATTGGGAAAATAAAATTAGTATTGATTTAAGGATTAAACTAGAAACTTAAGTAAAATTTATGTATAATTAGTAATAATTAGAGAGAAATTGTGTATTAATGATTTTTAATTGTTTAATTACGTAGCTAATATCGTACCAGAGTCATCAGTGAAGAAGGGGAAAGAAAAAGTGGACGAAGAATAGACCGAGGAATTACGATTCGTATTACCATAATTCGAATTTAATTATTAATTATTGAATTTTAAATTAATATGCATGATAAGAAAATTGAGGTAAGTTTTAGTATTGAATTGAATGAATTAGATTGAATTGTGATTATATGTGAGTAATTGAGATGTATATTGAATTGAGAAAGTGAAATTGAAATCTGATTATTGAATGGAAATTGAAATGGTTTGAATTGAATTATTGAACTATTTTGGTATTGAATTGAAATATGGAAATTGGTGATTGATATGGATTTTATTGAAATTGAATTGAAAGATATGAATTGAATACCCTATTAACTAGTCGGGCTAAGTCGGATATAGTTGGCATGCCATAGGATTGGAAGTGTACAGGGATATTCGACCTTGAGTCGATTAGGCACTATATGTGTCGTATTAGGCACCATGGGCGTCGTGTTTCTGTTTCTAATAAATTTTATTAGGTACTGAGTACCGTTTTCTTCGGCAATACTGATTAGGCATAATGTTCCGTACTGGTGTGTTTGGTTGGATCTGTGTATCTGCCAAGGTCCTAGTTATGTTAATAGGGGTAAAAGAACAAGTTGGCAATAGAATTGATATCGAATGAAATTTTAAATTGTATGAATTGAATATGAGATGGATTAAATTGTTAAAATGAAATGGGGATAGTGAAATAATGTATGATTTCAATTAATTGTAAATTTTAAAATAATGGTTATTATTATAATCGAACAAGTTAATTTAAAGTATGAAATAATTATTGAAAAATTGTAGGCATGAATTGAATATACATAATTTATTGTATAATGTTACAAATTTGAATTATGGTAATACCACTGAGTAAACATACTTAGTGTACGGCTTGTTTCCGTGTGCAGGTTAGGTAAAGATAAAAGTTCTAGTCCAACATCCAAGACAATCCGAACTCAAACAAAGTGGTGATGTATAATTCTTTTTGACAAATGGCATGTACCTAGGATATGCATATGGTCATTTTGGTAGTTGAATGTAAATGGTGTATATTATGAATATGAATGGTTGTAAATGTGGAAGTTAAGTTTATAGAATGTATGTTTTGGTATAAGATTTAAAATGATTTGAATGTGGTAAATTGAATTGAGTTAGATGTTATATTTGAAATAGGTATGAATAAACATTGTATAGGCCATTAGGTTAATGTTTATGTTATGGTTTAGGTGTATTTAAATGTATTTTGGATTGGTTGAAAGATTGAAATTTGAATTGGTTGTGGTTTAAGAATTGGAGGTTGGTAAACGTGAGTTTTAAGGCTCATTTTGAGTCCACACGGGCTGGCACACGGGCATGTGACCAGGCCGTGTGAGACGCACGACTAGCACATGGGTGTGTGAATTGGTCGTGTGTCCCTTGCACCTTAAATTTGAGAAATAGAATGCCTAGGTTTTAGCACACGAGCAGAGACACGGGCATGTGTCTCAACCGTGTGAAGTACATGGCCTAGCACACGAGCGTATGGCTTGGCCGTGTGTTTTCAATTTCTTTTTAGTTAGCAAGTTAGATAGTTACACGGGTTAAGGACACGAGCGTGTGATACCACATGGCCTGCCCACATAGGTGTGCCCTGATACACATGGGCATGTGAGCCCTGCACTGAGGAAAAATTTTAAAATTTCACGAAAAATTTACTGAGCACTCGAATTTGGTCCCGATTCACTTCTAACATGTGTTTTGGGCCTCGAGGGTCCATAAAAGGGATATTATTATTTATTTACAACTTATTTGATAATTTTTTGTACCGTATTTGTATTTGATCGGAATTGACCGGTAATGCTCCGTAACCCTATTCCGGAGACGGTTTAGGGTTAAGGGGTGTTACAGAAATCTTATAATTAGATGAACTATTGTTTATAAATATTTTTAGGGTTTTATAGATAAACTTCAGCATAGTTATTATTTATACATATGCCTAAGATGAAGCATGTTTATTTATTTTAAGGGTATGTTAATAAATTGTTGCTGCTACATTCTTGATAATCTTGTTAAAAGACTAACTTGAATAAAATAGGTTTAAAATAAAAAATTTGATTTGAAAATGATTAAGCCACTTAGGTGGTTAATGTGATCTCTTTGGCTTGAGTCTACCGTCTAGGCCAGGTTGGGGAGGTTATAGTTAAAGTCATAACAATTTTGCTGTAAAATAATCTATTAAGAAATATATTTAATTTTCTTATTCAATGGATTCATAATGATTAATTAATTTAATTTTATTTTCAAACTTCAATTATCTAATTATAATGAATTAAATAATAATTTGAAATCCTTAAATTTTTTTTCAAGCTATTTCTATACTTAGTGAGAAAATGCATTCATTTATGAATGCGACTCATTTCTCCAACTGCATCATTTTTATTCATTTCTATTCATTTGGTTATACATGCAATTCATTTTTGATTTCAACAAGCTAGCAAAAAGATTGATTTGACATATATAATTATGACTCAAATAATTTATAATTAAGTTCTAGTTTTTTACCTATTATTTAACTATAGTATCGTTACTGAACTCTCCCTAATTATATACAATTACGAAAGCCACCAAATAAGTGCTCGTCCAATGACCTTGTCATAAATTGCTTTGAGTATGGGTTCAAATAATCATGAACCAAACACAGAACATGAAACAATTATTCCTTTCAGTAGGAAAGTAATTCCCTCTTAATAGAAATTGACAAAATAGTTCTTCCAAAAAAATAGAATTTATACTTAAAAAGTAAACTATCATTATTTTCTAACAGAATAACAATTTTGAAAACTTGTACGAACTATTGTAAGTAGCTCTACCAGTGCCCCATATATTTATAGGGAGATATAGGAGAATCCTAGTTGAATTATTATAACACAAATAATATTTATTCAATAAAAAAACTAGTATTCTAGTTTAACTAGAAGAGGGGGATAGCACTCCTTAGTTAAATACAATAGGGATGTTGCCCCTCATATGTAATATGAGGGGAGTTTGAGTCTGTCCTGTATTGGGTTTAATTATATATGCTTTTTGAACTTTTAACCCAACACTTTATAATTTAATCCAACTCAATACATGTTTTTTGAATTTCCAAAATAATTATTATTTATAAATTAATTTAATCATATAAGTTAAATTTCCAATTAAATAATTTTATCAACCCAATTCTAATACCGCTAAAGTCATAACAACTTTGCCATAAAAGAATCTATTAAAAAAATATATTTAGTGTAACACCCCTTACCCGTACCTAACGCCAGGACAAGGTACGAGACGTTACTTAGCTAAAGCACATACAAACATACATTTCCAGTTCGTAAAACTTCGTTCTAAATCAAAACTTTTCAAACAATGTCTTATAGTCCTTAATGTGAACCTATGAGTCCCAAAACATGTTTTAGAAACGATCCGGGACTATTCCGAGTACTTAGAAAACTTTCAAGAAAAAACCACTAAAAATAAGGCACACGCCCGTGTAGATGGGCGACACGCTCATGTGTCCTCAGAACATGGCCGTGCTAAAGGCCCGTGTAGTTCACACGGCCTAAGCATATAGGGACACGCCCATGCCCCTTGTCTATGTGAATTTATTTTCTAACATCAAACTTACAGGGGTTTTTACACGGCCTAACACACGCTCGTGTCCCTCACACAGTCCTGACATGTCCGTGTCTTAGCTTGTGTGTGGAAACCTTGACATTCTATTTCTGACATCAGCAACCATTTAAGGTCACACGGCTGTGGCACACTCCGTGTGCTAGGCCATGTCTTTCACACGGTTGAGACACATAGCCGTGTCTCTGCCCATGTGGTTACTACTAGACATTTAATTTTGCCAACCTAAGGTGCAGGGGACACACAACCTAATCACACGCCCATGGGGCGGACCGTGTGTCACACACGGCCTAGACACACGCCCGTGTGTCTACCCGCGTGGACAAATATAAGGCTATCTATCAAGCCTTTTGCCACCTTGAGACGAGATCAAACACATACCAAGTTCAAACAACACATCTTATGACATAAATACACCTCTATATTACCACAACCAAGTCATTCTCATCTCAAACACTTTTCATTACTCATGCATTTTCCTCACATACTTAAGTGACTCACTCATGTACTTAATCATCTATACCATTTTCCAATTCTTGAAAATATCATCATTTTATAAATATATCAACAACAATATTAGCCAATATCCATGACCTTATGCAAAATAGAGTATTCCAAAATCAAGCCAACACACTTGGCCCAAAATAAATTGACACTTAACAAAAGACTAAGTCCCTATACATGCCATTACTTAAAATGATAAAACTAACTATATAAAGTGCTTCGATTGATAATGTGACGGGTGCCTCCAACGTCCCTTGATCCACGAGCTAACTAAGCGGCACTATAAGGAAATGGAAAGGAAAGGGAGTAAGCATAAAGCTTAGTAAGTCGCATGTAAATAAATGACAACAGTTTAACATGCATTCACATACTTATAGCATATCACAATATGCACATGATACATAAATGGCCATAAACACAACTTACTCATTCTTATCCCTTACTAAACATGCAACATAAGTTTGAGCTCACATCTCATACATTTCACATAAGTACTTGTATCACTCATAGCATGGTTATATCTTCTTCCAATATAACATAAACTGTACATTTCTCATTAAACCTTTTGGAATACTAAAGGATATTCGATAAGCCGCAAACATAGGGCAGGATACCGATGCCATGTCCTAAATATGGTCATACACTGGCTCTCCTCTATCTGTGCCGATGCTATGTCCCAAACATGGTCTTACACTGACACACACATCAAAGCTGATGCCATGTCCCAGACATGGTCTTACACTAGCACTTGTATCAACGCCGATGCCATGTCCCAGACATGGTCTTACACTGGCTCGCACATATCGGTGTCAATGCCATGTCCCAGACATGCTCTTACACTGACACATAACGAGGCCGATGCCATGTCCCAGACATGGTCTTACACTAGCTCTCGCATGACCCTAGTATCATGGCATGAATATCTAATCTATTCCTACGGTTCAAACGAGAGTTTACCATATCATTTTCATTATGCAATTTCATAATCACAATTGAACATTTCATGCTATATAAATTAATCAATACATAAACGCAATAGAGTTGTAATATTTACACGTAACTTACCTCGGTATACCAAATGTAAGTAACTAATCGGCTTAATCCACTTGCTTGGCCTTCCCCCAGTCTAGGTCTGGATTTTGTATTTCTTGATATATAATAATAAAATTCACTAATTCAATCACCATTTTAAATTAGGCATTCTAGAATTCACATTTTGGTAAAATGACCATTTTGCCCCTAAACTTTCACAAAATGACAATTTTACCCTTAGGCTCGAAAATCGATTTTTATCAAATTTCCTTATTCACCAAGCCTAGCCGAACCTTTATGCCTCTTATAGAAGATCCAAATTCTAAGTATTTCACACAATTATTATTTATTTTATAACCTTTACAAAATAGTCCATTTTAGGTGTTTTTCATGAGCACCACTTCACAAAAGTTGTTTATTTAACAACCAAGATTCATTTTCTTCCATAAAAATCCAGCAAACAACATAAACACTCTCATGGTAAAACCTTAGAATTTCAACCATTTTGCAAAATAGTCCCCTCAATAGCTAGCTTATGCTACAAGGGTTCCATAAATGTAAAAATAATCAAGAAATACCATCAAATTGACTTACTTGCAAGGGTTGTAAGTTGCTGAAATTTTTCAAGCTTCCATGGGGGTTTTTCCTTTCAAAATTTCGGTGAAGAAAAGATGGAGAAGAAGATGGCCATTTATTTTTTATTTTTTTTATCAAATAAGTCATCAAATTTTTACCTAACCTTTGACTTTTTCATTTTTCTTACCACTACGGCCGACCATCACTTCTTGGAGGGCTTATTTGCCTATTAAAGACCTCTACCTTATGTTCCATATTTTTAGTAAAATAAAACTTTTACCCTTTATGCGATTTAGTCCTTTTTCGCAATTAAGCTCACAATCGCTAGAATTAATTCACCAAAATTTTCATGCACTCATAAAATCATGCTATAACACATAAAATAATATTGGAAAACAATTTCTCTGACCTCGGATTTGTGGTCCCGAAACCACTGTTCCAACTAAGCCCAAAATCGGGCTGTTACATTTAGTTTACATATTGAGCGAGTTCCCAATGATTTATTAATTTAATTCTATTTCCAAACTTCAATTATCTAATTAAATAATAATTCAAAAAACTTAAATTAATTCTCAAGTCATTTCTATACTTAGTGGGCAAACATATTCATTTTTTAATGTAACCCACTTATCTAATTTTATATTTCCATTCATTTCTGTTCATTTGATTCTTTATACAATTCTTTTTTTTTGTTTCAACGAGCTAATAGAGGGATCGATTTGACGTATATAATTAAGGTTCAAATGACTTATAATTAAGTTTCAGCTTTTCGCCTATTAATTATAAACTCATCTAGTCATAAAGTTATTCCACTATAGTATCATGACTGTAACACCCCAAACCCAGCCTAGATGTTACGACCGAATCTAGTGATGTCACATGGAATGGGATTCGAAAACGAGTTTGTCAAGTTTAAACCGTTTAGTTAATTAGCCTTTATCTTAATTCGGAGTAAAACGCATGTTCTTCGTTATGTCAAAAACCGTTTCTTTTTAGCGGAAGCTTTGGAAATCACATATTTTGGGAAAACCATTCAATCTTAGTTAAAACCGAGTTTTATCATGTCTAGCAATAATAAAATCGTAAAACAATTTAAAAGCTAAAATTTAAAACCAAACAGTCTAGCGTCCAAAAATTACATCAAAACCCCAAATAAGTAATAAAATTTAAAAATTTAAGAGAAACAGTCTAAAATTTATGTGTGGCCACCGTTGAGTCCTTCGCTGCACCAATCTGTCAAGTTTGGGGGTTACCTATACAGATTAAACAAAGAGGGTGAGTTTTCACAAACTCAATATGTAATCCCACAGAAAACATTCACACAGTCTAACATCAAAAATCAGTCATATACAGTTTGGGGCCTGAGCCCATTACATATTCAATTTGGGCCTTAGCCTATTTAGATATAGTCTCAGATATAAATTAAGGCCTTGGCCCATCTCAGATACAATATGCAATAATAGAAAATTAGAATCGTACCCTCCAGCCTCTACACACCATCTCCGTCCATCCCTACACACCATGTGGGGTTAAAAACACCCACCCATCCCTACACACCATGCTGTACCAAAATACAGCATATAATCAGAATATTGCCGCTGAGCTACTAGATAATAGGCTTAAGAGCCTTTCAGAACACTTCCTCCAAATATCATCAACCCACCCTAATGCAATGCAACATGCAACAAATGTCATGATATTATGCAATTAACAGTCCATACATTCGAATCAATACTCATGCTCAATACATAAATCAGACAGATAGATTACACTCATAGAGGTCTAAGTAGTACTTACCGACCCTACAGTAGGTCCATAGTCAACTTGGGAGACCCGTGCAACCTTAGAGAACTTTTCAGAGAAATGGGCTTACACACCCATGTGGCCTACCCGTGTGGCCCACACGCCCCAAATTGGCTAGCCCATGTAGGCCCATACGCCTGTGTGGACTACTCGTATGGACTCACACGTACATATAGCCTATACAGCCTAATTCAGTCTAGCACGTGTGTCACACACGACCTATCTGACCATCACATGGACGTGTCCTATGCGCACGACCTAGCCTCGTCGATCACATGCCCATGCAGTTGCCACACAGTTTGCTTTTTTAGCTTTCACTGAATTCCATTTTCTGTGTTTTTGGTTACATACCTGGTACATTTCGTAGCAAAAGCAATCTCAAGCACTCCAAAGCCTATATATCGATATTTCAGAGCCCAATTTTAGAGATATACGAAACTTAAATGAGATTATAACACCATGAAAACTCACGAACCAACCAACACCAACGCACACTTACCGACAACGATCGAGATTCCTAATGCTCTAATCGTTGTGAAGCACCAACAGGTTCCTGACCTTCACCTAACTAAACTACAAAATAATCCTTCATCAATACTTAGTAAAAAAGAACAATGCTTAAGTAAAACCCAAAATTTACCGTACGATCGCAATCCAAAAAGTGATATAGAAAAGAGGCAGAAATCGAATTGAAAAAGAAAATAGGTGAGAGTGAAACAGAGGTTCAGCAAGAAGAAGAAAAAGAATTGAATATCAGAATTTTAGAAGAATAGAGGGAGGGTGCCGAATTTTGCTAAAAATAAATCAAAATGAACTGATTCTGATAAGTCATTTAACCCACTCTCCTTAATTTCCTCTATCAAACTCCTCACTATCAAAATTTCACCATCCCTCAAACACCTCCACATGCCAACAACAAAATAATTCCTTTGCCTAAGTAAAGACTCGAACACAAGACCTCTAACAAACTAACACTCTACTTACCCACTAGATTAGCAGGCCTATTCTGTTATAAACTTACCAACAATTACTTAAAAGCCTGCCAACTAGAGATAGAGCTTTATTCAGAAAAGACAAAAATTTTCCCAAGACAAGGCTTGAACTTGGGACCTTCCAAACACACCCAGAATACATAACCACTAAAGTAGACAGATATTTGTGTGTCACATTTTCACAAAACAAAAGTATGAAATTCGGGGAATTATAGTGACTGACTTCTCTATAATTACATACCATTACAAAAGCTACTTGATAAGTACTTATGTAATGACTATTGGAAATCGTGTTTGGAAAAACAAAGGAAAATAAGTTTAAGGGAAAAAATCAGATTTTTAAATTTTTTTCAAAAAGTAAAAATTTGGTTTTATTATCTAAAGTAATAAACATTTAATCAAAATTGTACCTTTTCAATTTGTCTAGCATGAACGTTTCGACTGAATAGTCTTCTCCATTATCCTTAAGCTCACGTCTTCCGAGTGAGGGCTCACTTCGAATTAACTTCTTGTATGATACATACTCAAGGTTCATTTTTTTATTGTCTTTGTTTGTGATTTTGTATGCGCATGTTTTGCTTGCTTAAGGACAAGCAACGAGTTAAGTGTGGGAGAGTTTCATCTATGACAATTTGTTGTGGCAAGGTAGGTTCTTTTTAACACTAAATGAGCTTGTTTCTATGCACTTTAGCATAGTTTTAGTTCATTTTTCGTTTTAGTATGGTTTTAGTTAAAGTTAATAAAATGAGCAATTTTGAGTGTTTTATGACCTTTTAGGCCAATTTGAACCTAAGAGAAGACTAACATGCTGATTAAGTGTGCAGAACATCAATTCAGGCTGAAGAGTCAGTTGACTGCCTTTGATGTTGCAACATGAAGCCTGGATGTCGCAACACCTACTCCACTTGACTCAAAAGACCATTCTACCTTCGATACCGTGACACTAACCACACAATGTTGTGACACCCAACCTAAACACGCAAAAAGAGTATACTGCCTTCAATGTTGCAACATTGACTTGAAAATGTCGAGACACCACTGCGACGAGGCAACTTAAATTATCAACGTTGTTTTTACCTGTACAACTTCAATCAATTATGATCAATCACTTGTATTAGGTTTAAATGGGTCTTCTAACATGACTGCTATAAATATTATTGCTCAGGACCTGATGAGGGACCTTTTTCCTTAATTTTTATTTAGTTTTTAGATCAAGGTTTAATTTTTAGGGTTATTACTTTTCAAACGTAAATTATTTTCAATTTTATTTTTAGTTTTAGTTTATTATTCAATTTTTCGTGTTTCTTGTCAATCACCCAACATCTATCACGGGATTTTATGTTTTTGCGTATAATCAACATCTTCATATCCAAAATTATCTCTTCCCTCTTTTGTGCTTTGATGTTTATGTGAATGTTTGAAGTCAAATTAGGGATTTTTGCATTTATATCCATGGGCAACTAAAACCCTAAGAATATTAACTAGTGGATGTGGGATTGATTAATGAACATTTTAGGGTTTCTCTTAGAATTAGTTGCATTAGGTTAAGTGAAATTAAACCCTAGGATTGAAGACCTTACGAAGTCAATTAGGTAGATAAGCCAGAAGGATAAGTCTACCGTGCATCTCTCAGCTTGTCTCAGCTTGAACTGTGAGGTCAAAAGATAACTAGCTCCTGCCAACTGGTTAATTTAGTTAGAGGCCGAAAGGTAATAACTTAGTTAATTACTAGCTAATTAATTAAAATCCTAATTCGATAGTTAATCATGAACACTAAAACGACTTAGTCTTCAGGTTGCATAATTGAGTGATTTCTAATTGTTTCTTCTGTTTTATTTGTTCACATGTTATTTTCCCATACATTTCTAGCTTTGGTGCTTCGTACTATGATTTCACTTTAGTGCTATTTAGACTTGTTAGTGTAGAAGCTAATTACTAGTTTAATCAAGCCTCTCTTAGGTACAATCCTCGAAACACTTTTGTCTTATGTTGTAACAATTTATATTACAACCTGACCTGTATATTTGTGGACACCACCTAATTCATATATTTAGTTGCAGTATTTACACTCTCGATGTTGTCAGGAGGCGGTTAATGATCTTTTCTGCTATTCTCAAACCTCAACTTACTTAGGGTATAGGCTCTAAATTCACGAATTAATGAACACAATGAAAGCTTTCTATTAATTTTTCGGTAGGGAATATCAATATCTCTCTATGGGCTAGAAATAGAAAAGCAAACTATCTTAAAGTAAGAATGTATATAACAATAACAAGAGTCTTACTTGAACAAGGAGAAGCAAAATAATAACATTTTAATAGAAAATACACCTATCCCTTATGGGATAGGATATGGCTGGTGACACCCCCTACTTTGGAGCTAGGGTTGCCACCCATGCTATGTCAGATAAGCCACTGTGTCTGTCTTATGTATTGGGTACAATTATATGTTATCTAACTTTGTTAAGGTCATGACAAATTTAATTTACTAGAATCTATGAGTAAATAAATTTCATTATCTTGTTCAATAATAGTTTGATGACTAACTAATTTAATTTCAACTTTGAATTTCAATTATTTAATTACAAATAATTAAATGATAATTTTAAAAAATTAATTTAATATCTAAGTCATCACTTGTTTATTGCGAGAAAACGCATCCACTGCAGATATTGATACGTGCTATCTATTTCTCTAATTCATTTTTTCATATTTTTAATCTCATTGATTCAATTGCAAATTGTTAATGTTGTACCAAGCTAACGGAGAGACTAATTGGACATATATAATTAGGGCTCAAATAATTTTTAATCAAGTTTGAACTTTTCATTTATTAGTTACAACATTATTTAGTCATGGAGTAATTCCACTAAAGTACCATGATTGAGTTCTCCCTATTATATACCATTATGAAAACTATTTATCAAGTGCTCGTCTAATGACCTTGTCATATGTGTGTTACACTCATAAGATATCTTGAATCTTAAACATGATCCTATTCTATCTCATGGTAACCATTACATTTTTCTTCATGAAACAGTCAATTACTAACACATAATAATTAAATCATCCATCTTAAACAAATGACTTGTGGCCATGTTACTTTTTCATCTATCATGTAATGCCAATAAAGGTATTATTTACCCTTTTGTTGGGCTATGAATTTCACTTTTGTAAGTGAAGCTATGTTATGTAGAAGTTTTATACCCAACGTACTAGTTTTCAGGTCTATTACCAATTGAACTCAGGCTTTCAATGCATCAAAGTCTACGAGGTACGCACAAATAGTATGTCACTTACTAAAAAATGAGGTAAACCACACTATGAACGCCACAAGTGAATAAATCGACAAAAAAAATATAAGATTTATTCTACTTGGAACCTATTCAATGTATTGTCAGTCCAAATAATCACGTATATGTCTCTATTCTTTGAGAGTCATCCTTTCCAATATTTAAGATAAGGTATCTCCCATTTGGACTCAGTAGACAACATCTTAGTCTTTCAATCGATTTTCCTAATTTTGGTTAGACTATGGGCCATTTAGATTACCTACTAATATAAGTTGTTTTATCGTATTATGATTGGACCACATAATGCAACTTATTATTAGTTAAATATTAAGTAATAGGGAACCAATATTTTGTTCATTTTTCTTTGCAAGCAAAAATCGTTGATAACAAATACAAATGATATTAATGTTGGCAAAACACGTTAGCGGATAAAATAAATTAATTATAAAAAAATACATATGAAATAAAATATAAATAAAATGATTTATAAATAATTTATCAAATACGAAAATAAAATAAAACCATAATAAGCAATTGAAATAAAGGAGAATCGAGATTTTACGAAACGGTGAGGCCTGTGAAACACAGTTTCCTTAAGACAGATTTTGTAAGAGAAATTATCATGGAGTCTTTTTTTGTGTAAAACTCTTCAGAAATCATGGTTTTTATAGGCATGGAAAATGTTGGAATTTTGGAAAAATATCCACAAAATTTACCATTAAATTAATTAAAAAATTTATCTGCAGGTCCACACATTTTGCGTTGCCCACGTCGTGTGAGTGCACCCCAACCCCATCAAGTTTGGACTTACACTCCCCCTGCGTGCGAGGCAAAATTACAAGCTTAGCCATTCAATTATCTTTCAAGAGAGTTCAAATATATAAACATATCTCATAATTGGTATCTAGCCAATGGGATCTAAGTTTTCACTTTTCCTCAATAACATTTCCAAGTAGCTTACTTTAAGCATTAATTTCTCATTCATCACTCAACCATTTTGAGCATATAATATACCGTTGTAAAGGTCTTATAGAGTAGAATATGAAACCATAATTCTATTATTCAACTCTCCATCTTTACCTTTTGAGAATGCCTCAAAGTTCCCATACAAGTAATTTTTCTAACAATTAATGTGAATAATGAAATTTTATTAGACTAATTTTTAAAAAAATTACATGTACATTATGACGAAAATCCACACTAAGGAAAGTAGATCCCATGGATAACACAACAGAGGTTCAAAGGTTTACAAAAAATTTTGAAATTCCATTATGCTTAAAATCATTTTTCGTAATTTCCAACAGATTGTAGGGTGACTAAAAGTTTGGCCTTGGTTACATTGCAGTATGAAAGGGGATGGAGTGTACTTCAAGATCAATTGACACAAATTAGGTTTCACATCGGTAAAATTTCTCATAGGATGTCATCGCCACACCATAAAACATTGCGACAAGTATTTGGAGGTTGTACAGGAGATTTTGATATCGAGCAAGGGTGAAATTGGTACTTTCATGCTTTGGAAAATCGTGTTTTACATGGCTTTCCGTTGTAGGATTTTGACAGACAGCGCCAATTGTTTCAGTCGTACTAGGATGGTGTTGCGCTGACGGAAAAATGGGCTAGATGGCGTAACTTGCAAAATGAAAAGTGAAATGTAGGGTGGTAGATTTTGTGCTCCGATGCTTAAGTTAGTGGATGGTTCGATAAACTTTTCTTGAAGGTAAGGAAGACGAAGAGAACAGAGAAATATGAGTCTTAATTTAGCCTGGGGTTCCTTTTTCACCCTTTACATTGGAGTTGTGTTTTAAGTCTTAGTGAGAACCAGTTGTTGCACATGAGCGTATCTTAATCTTTACTATTACCACAAATGCATATTTCTTGTCCTATGTCCAAGCCACATTGCTTTAATTGTCTTGTACATTTGTATTTGTGTATTTGTTAAGGTTTTAGACTTGAGATTAGATTATATGAAATAGAAATATTATTTATTTTTAATAGTTTAATATTACATTAATAATTTAATTTTAAATTTTAAGATTTTTATTTAGATTTTATTTTTTTAGAATAGAAATGTTTAAATTTAGAATAAAATGTTGATGTGACATTGAATTATTAAACATGAGATATAAATGATGTGTTGTTACTATTTCATGGAATCCTTTTCTTATTATCAATTGACTATCTTAAATTTGAGAAATGATTGTATGAAATTGTGATTTCGCGTCATTTTTATTATTTTCTTATAAAAAATGACAAATCAAATTTTTTCTCTATTAGTTGAATTTATTTTTTTTAAAGGGATACAGTCCCTTCTCCTTGGAATTTTGCCTACTTAGGTGGTATAACAATAATAAACATTTATTTATTTAATAGATAATAAAAATTTACATAAATGTTTATTTTCCTTGAATTTATATTTGGGTGTTAAAAATATGGGTAAATTACACCAACAGTCACCCAACTTTGGGGTAACTGACAAAACAGTCACCTAGGTTTCATTTCAGTCACTCAACTTTCGAAAAGTTACAAAACAGTCACTAACGTTACAAAAAAGTGACAAATCAGTCACTCATTAACTGTTTCCGTTATGGTGCTAACAGGATCGCTGACGTGGCAAGTCAACCAGCTGATGTGGCAAGTTAACTTGCCACGTAGGATGAGTAGTCAAAGGGTCAAAGGGTTTGACTAATTTTTTTTCTTTTTCTTCTCATCTTTCTCTTCATCTTCTTCTCCCTCAACCTCTCTTTATGCTTCTATATTTTTTTTTTGTTCTTCTCTCATTTCTCTTCATCTTCTTTCCCCCATGGCCTTTGCCTAACGCCCTTGTATCTTCTTCTTCACTCGCAGATTTCTTTATAGGCGGGGTGGTGAGAGAAAAGTTTTAATAATCTTGAAACCAATAGATATCATACATGCCATACCTTATATCTCCAAGGCATACTACAAGAAATCTGCCACTTATAGATTTACCAAGTGCAGTAGCTTCTGCGTGCAAACCAAGCCGAGAATCAACTTCTCCGTTATGGTCACGTTGCTCGAGGGCACCTGCTACTTCATAGGATTTGCGCACAACAGCAACCATTTGATCTTCACCCAAGTACTCAACTAAAATCCTACAATGGAGAAAAACAAGGTAATCCATGGAGTTGGAGTTACAGAAGGATTTTATGATATTTCATTTTGTTTCACAAGAGATTTATTTAAAAATAAAACAAAGACAACCTGCTTAGCTAAACGAAGCCAACTGTTCCGAGTAGGGCTACAACACCTACTACATCTTGCATAACATCCATCCAATGTCCTTGAGCAATACTGCAGAGAAGAGTAGAAGGTATAGAATGACCTGGAGCATGAACAAGAGAAATCTGCAGAAAGAAATTAGCAATTTTGCTTATGAAATGGTAATCACAATATAGACACAAGATTTTTTTCCAACCTCGACATCGCAATATAGCTTAGTGTATCGAGAATGAAAAGCTTTGAAGCAAAAAGGCCCTTCAATTTGAGGAAAGGGTAAAGAAGCTATGTTGCAGCGGCCATGCTTGAATGCATAGCGAATGGAATCATCTATTTCATGTGATTCCGACTTAACTACGAGTGTATGGAACCGGCCACACTTTTCATCATCATGAAAAGTTCCATCAACATCCCTCTTCGAGTCTATAACTTCAAAACTTATATTTTCCAGTGTAGAACCAGCAAGGCAGTGCTCAGGTATCTGAGAAAACATTATAGTAAACAGAAAAGTTTATAGAAATATTAGCATCTGCTGCTGAAGAGATTGTTGAGTAGCATAACTCTAGGTACAACGTGGAGCACATGAAGATTTGATGATGGAGTGAGCTGCTGCAGTATTACTGGATTTCTTTTTGGAAACGAAGACGGTGGTGGCAATGGTGACGATGGCAGTTACCAAAAGGACTGACACAAAGAGAGCCAAGAAAAGCTTTTTCTTGCGCTCACCGGAGATAGCCATTTCAATGGCAGCCAAGCCAATTAGTAGAAGAGAAGGAGTTTGGTTCTTCGGAAAATGAAAGAAAATTAAACTTTTTTCTTCTGTTTCCTCTGCTGACGCGTGAAAGAGAAGGAAAGTTAACGGCCAGCTGGACTTTGTTAGACGCCGTCACCTGCCACGTCACTTTGCTGTGACGTCTGTGACGGAAAGGACTGTTTTGTAACTTTTCGAAAGTTGAATGACTGAAATGAAACTTAGGTGACTGTTTTGTCAGTTACCTCAAAGTTGGGTGATTGCTGGTATAATTTACCCTAAAAATATTTAAGATTTTTATTATGAGATTGGACCCGACACAATTGAGGAAAGGAAATATTACTTGGAAGGGGCAACGAAAATAGAAGAGAACCAAGAGGATTAAATTAACCTCCTCTATTCTTATTGTGCCTACTCTGAGATCTTAGTTTTTTTCGAGATTGGGCGCTTGGGTTTCCTTTGATTTATGTGTTTTTTGTTGTATATGGATTTGGGTATTCCATATTTTCTTAAATTTCCAATTAACCTCACCTTTGTATATCTAAGTGATATAAGTTTTGTTATTTCTTTTACTTTTTCATTCTAAATTCTTGCTGAAGTTAAACTCGGTGTTAATCAGTTGATTGATCGTTCAAGGATCTGTTTGTTTCTATTTTTGAATTAGAGAAAATTTTTATTTTGTACTAGTTACAATTTTGTTGTTGAAATAAAAGGTATCGAATTGTATCTACATTACTGTGATTAGATTGATGTATCTATAAAAGATACAACTTTTTATCTTCTATTGTTAATTTGGTTCATCAAGAATGAATATTTTGGTATTGGTTTTTTTATTGTTCTGTTTATGTTGCTATTGCAATGAAATGTTTATCTTGCATTGGATCCATTAATTAATTTGACCATTTTATGGATTTGTACTTTGTAGTGATGGAATTGGCTTTTTTGAAATGTAGAAAAAGATGTCTGAGAATGGTAAGCTATTTATTGGTGGGATATCTTGGGAAACCAATGAAGAGCGTCTTAAGGAGTATTTCAGTAGTTTTGGTGAAGTGGTAGAGGCGATGATCATGAAGGATTGGACCACAGGACGTGCTCGAGGTTTCGGTTTCATTGTTTTCTCTGACCTAGCAGTTGCTGAGAAAGTCATCAAGGAGAAACATAATATTGACGGTAGACTGGTAAGTTGTTGACGTTTCAGCAAACCCTTTTAGAGTGACGTTATCTAATGTACTATTTGTTCCTTGATGCAAGTAGCTTGTGGAAGAAAGAGATGGAATTTTGATTGTTTATCAGAGTAACAGATCGATATTGTAATCGCATGAATTTGTATAATTCTCGTTTGTCTAACTAAATTTCAAAATTAGGCTAGGAGTAATCATTTCATGCTTCCTCTTGCTCAGGTTGAGGCAAAAAAGGCAGTTCCTAGGGATGACCAGAACATTATGAGTAGAAGCACTAGTAGCATCCAAGGTTCACCCAGTCATTGCCGCATAAGAAAGATTTTTGTTGGAGGTTTAGCATCAACAGTCACAGAGAGTGACTTTAAGAAGTATTTTGATCAGTTTGGGAATATCACAGATGTTGTAGTGATGTATGATCACAACACTCAAAGGCCTAGGGGTTTCGGATTCATTACTTATGATTCAGAAGAGGCAGTGGACAAAGTGTTGCTAAAAAGTTTCCATGAACTTAATGGTAAAATGGTCGAGGTTAAACGAGCAGTACCTAAAGAATTATCGCCTGGCCCTTGTTGTAGTCCCCTTGGTGGATATAACTATGGTCTGAATAGGGACAACAACTTTCTTAGTGGCTGCACTCAGGGATATACTCCAAGCAATATTGGAGGCTTTGGACTTAGGATGGATGGTAGATTTAGTACAGTTCCTGGCGGTCAAAGTGGTTTTCCTCCTTTTGGTTCTGGTTATGGAATGGGCATGAACTTTGAGCCTGGGTTAAACCCATGTTTTGGAAATACTGCAAATTTTAGTAGTAATATGAACTATGGGCGGGGATTGAATCCTTACTATATTGGTAATGCAAATAGATTTTGTAGCCCTCTTGGGTATGATGGAAGTACTGGAGGTAATACTTCCTTTTTTAGCTCAGTGACTCGAAACCTTTGGGGAAATGGGGGACTCAATTATAACACAAATGCTTCTAGTTCCAATGCATATATAGGAGCTGGAAGTATTAGTATAGGAGGAAGCGCCTTTGGAAATAGTGGAATTAATTGGAGTTCTGCAATTTCCAATCAAGACGAGGGGAGTAATGTTTCTAACAATAGTGTGCATTTCGCTTATGGAAGTGCTGATGACAGCTTTAGGTTAGGGATAGTAGGGTATGGGAGAAATAATGGGACCAATGTGGCGCCAACATCATCATATGCAACATCAAATTTTGGTTATGATGTAGCCTTTACAGACCTTTATGGTGGTGCTTCAGCTTATGGGGATATAACTTGGCGATCATCAACATTTAAGCGAGATGGTTCTGGTTCCTTTGGCTATGGACTTGGTAGTGCCACTTCTGATGTTTCAGGCAAAAGTTCTCCCGGCTATGTTAGTAGTTATAAAGTTAATAAGAGACAAGCAAGTAGAGGTAATACTTCTTAGCATCCTGAATTCTCTATGTAAACGATTTTCAACTAGAGAAATTTTATGTTGAATGTTTTCAAGAAATTTCTTCACTAGACGTGCTAAGATTGAATTACTTGACTTACTTTTTAAATATTTTCCAAGTGGAAGTTCCATGCTAGATAAACTTTTTTATTTGATTTATATACATATGTGATTCTTCTATATATAGACATATTGTTTAGATACTACTCCTAAAATCTTTGACGTGGCACACAGTGATTGTGCATTTAGAATTGGATTCCCCTTGAAGAGCAAAGTGTTTTTTTAAGAATGCTAAAAGGATCCCATGGCCTAAGGCAAGCATGGTAACAGAGCATGTGATTGCATTAATTTCGCAATGATCTGCTAGTTCACTGAGAAAAAATTCATGGACTCGGTATATATAGGCTTATTGTTATGTGCATACTTTCAAGTTTTTATTTTCTTTTGTTCAGGAATCGCTACCTAGGATATTATTTTGATTTATCATAAAAAAGTATAGCTGAAGGTAACTTGTGAAGCAAGTGATCTGTGAATTCTGCACATTTCCCTCATTAATACGTTTCTGCTAAAATAAGGTTATTTAAAGCTAACTGGAGTGCTTTTATTTTTCTTTTGGAGATCAAGATATTTAGAGTTAAGAGATCACAAGGGATTTTGTGTTAAGGCTTGAGCTTTTAGTTACTTTTTTTAGGGTTCATTTTTTGGTATCTGTGTGACATGTAAAATCAGATTTTGGGATATAGTCAAAACAATGTATCATGCATTACATGTAAGGCGGTGATGCATAAAGATGTAGACTATTTTCCCCTTAGATTTTATGTTTTGTAGTGGCTCTGGCATAGTTGTGGGTTCTTGTCAGGCATGCTTTGTTTTGTTCTTTTATCATATAGAATGTGCTCGGGAGATTCTTGTCAAGAATTCTTGATTCAGCTTCTTAATATGAACTTTGGGTGAGCTTTGATAAAAGACCACTTTTAACTAGTTACTCCCATAAACTTTTAGAATTTCTAGCAAATATTAAATTTCTATTAGAAGATGCTAAATATGTTGGTATATATTAAAGATTTTCTATATAAATAAATATGTTGTTATGTATTATAGATTTTGATATATAAATAGATTTTGAAGCTGATGATGTGGCTCCTTGATCCTGGGTGTTGACAAGTCAATGCCGTTAATATAGCAACAATGCTAACAAAATATCTAAATATATAACAACGTATCTATTTGTGTAACATTTTTTTTTTTTTTATAATAACTGCGGAAATATGTAACTATTACTAAAATTCTTAATGGAAATTCAATTTTGTATATATACATATACACACTATCTCAATCTCAGCTACATCTTAAGTGTATCAGTATATGTATTTACAACAATGCTATCAAGGTCAACTAAACTTAGCATGGCACCACTTACTCCATTTTACTAGATTATTGTGATTCAAATCATATTATTATGATGAAGTTCGTTTTTACGGTGTTATTAGTTTTTTTTTTTTTTCATTTTTATATTTCAACAATATTACTAATTTAATAATTTCATTAAGGTTTATTACATAAAAATAGCACACAGATCATTACTAAAACTATCGTCTTTTTAACTATTACAACCCAATTCTTTCATGTTCTCAAAACATATCTATCAACTTCATGCTATCATTTATCACTAATATTACTATAAAATTAGCTACTTAGTAGATATATATCAAGAAGACAAATTATGCTAGCACAAATCGTTTGTGCTACTCGTAGTCCGCTATCACTTTACTCTCTCAATGTTTCAATTTTGTCTTTAGTTACATTTGTCAATTTTAATATAACAATAATATCAATTTCACATCAATAAACATATAACTTACAATTAAAACATATATTATACTCTTTTCATTTTAGTCTCTTATAATTCTAATATTTGACATCACTATATCTTTCAATTCTCGTGATCAAATCAAAATCTGACTTTATATTTATTCTCTAGGAACTTCAAACTATCATTTTAAAACCTTAAACCCAAAAGTTCTTATACTGTACACATAAGTCCCTGACAACATATTAATGGCCACAAGGTTTAAGCTTAAATTCAATACCGTCCACTACATTTCTCACATTTAACTAACATATATCAAACTTTAGCAAATAACCATCACTATTTCAACCTCAAACCCTATATATTCTTTACCATGGCATCTTGAATTAAATTACACAATAGATAAAATTAATCAATGGGTTGGTTAGAGTAGGTTCCTACATGAAAAATCTATAAAAATTTCAAAGAAAGAGCTTATTTACCACGTTGTAACCTGGTCGGACATGGAAGGAAGTTTTAAGCTTTTTTTCTTTATCACATTTGGTTTCGGAGGAGAAGAAATGAATGAAGAAGACAACTCTTTGTTAGGCATTTATGATTAGCGACCCAAAAAACAGGTAAGGTCCAAGTCACCTACCCACGACCTAGATATGACCCACCAGATAGATACTCAAGCCTTATGGCATGAAGCTCGCAAAGGGTGTTCACAAAGGAAGCTCGTGGACCTAGCTCGCACAGGTCAGAAAGAGTTCGCAAGAGGAGCCAACGGGTCTTGGCTCGCAGGTAGCCCAGAGCAATATACGTGTCCAACATGCATAGAGTTTATTAAGAACGCCAATTATATGAACAGTAGCTATGTATATAAATATTCGATTGTCTCCTCTAATGAGACACAATAAAAAATCACTCAACAATTAGTGACAAACTTTGTTAGGAGAAAAAAATACCAGTAGTAAAAATGGCTCACCCAAATAAGAATTTCCCCTTCAATCTTTGTTAGGACAAGTTGAAGCCTTAGGTTCTAGCAATCAAAATAATGAAGCAAATTTTTTTGCCAGTTGGTTTGCCGATCAACCGGATAATTTTGGCAATGTGGCCTTTCAGGGAGTTTTCGATCCATTGGACTTGAACATATGCACTAGTCGTGGGTTGCCACTCCCTCTCAATTAGGAAGCATTGTCACAGCAGTTCCTTGCTCTCCAAGAGTAGATGAGGTTGATGAAAGATCAAATGGCTACGCAAGAGACACGGTTTGAGAAATAGTAAACTTTTTAGCAAAAGTTGAAGTAGAATAAGGAGTTAAGAAGGAAGGTAAACTCTAACACTTCTGATTTTCATGAAATGTGAATGCATAAGACGAAGCTCTGAGCATACATGCAAGAGAATGGAAAAACGAGATAGACGAGTTGCGACGAGACGTGAGAGCATTGCACTCTGAGCCTTAGGACATGTATTGGCTTTTTTGTTCTAATAAACCATTGGCCCTTGAGATTGCAGCGGCGAACTTGCCGTGTGATTTTAAAGTTCCAAGAGACATGTTTGAAGGGAGAAAACACATATATTCATCAATGGTCAAAAACTTAAACAGTTTTGCAATAGGCTAGCTAGACCTAGTTGCAACAATTATAAAAACATAGAAATCATCAAAAACCAAGCAAAAACATACTTACTATTGAATCATGCAATGGCCGAATGCTTCAAGGTGTTTTAATGGCTTCTTCTTTTCCAATATTCGGTCAACCAAGATGATAAAAATGAAGACAATTTGTTTTGTTTTAATTTTATTAACTTAATTGCATGATTACTTAATTACCCTTAATGAAATAACTTAAATTATTCATACTGCATGTCCATTATAGTGCACTCGAGCTATTAATGTCTTTTTATAGCATAAGGACCTCCACATTTTAATTTCATAGCTAATAGACACCTTTAACATTTAGAATGAAACTTTTACATTTTACGTGATTTAGTCCTTTTATCAAATTAAGCACACAAATGATAAAATTATTTCATGAAATTTTCACACATTTATAATCACATGCTGTAAACACCACAAATAATATTAAAATAATTTTCTGACATCAGATTTGTGGTTCCAAAACCACTGTTCTGATTTAGCTAAAAACCGAGCTGCTACACATTTGTATAATTAACTAGTGAACAATAATATAATTATAAAAAAATACGCATATACATATCAATACACTATGAACATACCTACAATATGCAACTAGTTAAGTCACAGGGACTACTCTGCTATTTTCCCTTTTTCACGATTAATATCTTTTTGCCCCAATTCTTGATCTATATAGTAATTAAATTCAATTTATCAAATTCACATACCTTTTAAACTTAATTCAATGTATGAGAGCCTTAATTTTCATTATTTATATATTTGCCCTAAACTTTTACGTTTCTCTTAATTTAATCCCTAAACTCGAAATTTCAAATTTATCAAAATTTCATAAATTTTCTGTAACCCCCTAAATCCGGCCTAGACATTATGGCCGAACCTAGCGATGTTGCATGGAATGGAATTTGAAAGCGAGATGTCGACTTTAAAACCGTTCTAGTTAACTAGCTTTTATATTCTTCTTTTTTTGAAGTAAAACGCATATTTTTTTTATTAAGTCAAAATCATTTCTTTGTAGTGGAAGCTTTAACAACCATTTATTTGAAGAAAATCGTTTCCATTTGATGAAACCTTAGTTTTACTTATTTAGAAAACTATATTTTTGTGGTGATCAAAATTGTAAAACCATAAAAGCAATTAAAATCCTAAAATTTAAAAACAAACAGTACATAAGTCCAAATTACATAAAAATACCCAAATAAGTAATAAATCTGAAAATTTTTAGAAAACAGTCTAAAATTTACTTATGGCCACTGCAGAGTCCTCCACTGCACCGACCCTCAAGTCTGGGGATTACCTGTACAGATTAAACAGAAAAAGAGTGAGTTTTTGCAAACTCAGTGTGTAATCCCCATAGGAAGCATGCACAAAATCTAATATCAGACATCAATAGTATACAGCCTGGGGCCTGAGCCTATCACAGATTCAGTTTGGGCCTTAGTCCATACAAAACAGTCTCAGATATATATATTAGGGCCTTGGTCCATCTCAGATATAACATGCAGTAACAGAATTAGAGTTCTACCCACCAGCTCTTACACCATATCCTACCATCCCTACACACCATGTGGGGTTTAAAACACCTACCCATCCCTACACACCATATGGGATTTAGAAAACCCATCCATCCGTACACACCATACTGTACCAAAATGCGGTTAAAAATCAGAATATATGCAGCGGAGCTACCAGATAATAGGCTTTAAAAGCCTTCAGATACTTCCTTCAAACTTTATTAACCCACCCAATGCAAGGCAGCATATCGTAAATGTCATGTTATTATGCAGTCAACAGTCTATACATGCAAATCACTAATCATGCTTAGTCTAGAAATCAGACAAACAGTTTAGACATATATAGATCTAAGTAGTGCTTACCGACCCTACAGTAGGTCCACAGTCGACTTGGGCGTCCCGTGCAACCTTAGCAAACAATTCAATGAAAATGGGCTCACACACCCATGTGACGAACCCGTGTGGGCCCACACGCCCGTGTGGCCCACACGGCCCAAATTGGCCCAGAATCCCACATGCCGGTGTGGACTACCTGTGTGGATCCACACGCCCGTGTGGCCCACAAGGCCCAATTGGTCTAGCCCATGTGTCTCACATGGCCTCGCTCGGCCATCACACGACCATGTCCTTCACGCATAGCTGGGCCTCGTCAATCACACGCCTGTGTTTTGTCACACGGCCTACCACTCGGGAGACCACACGCCCGTGTGGCATCGACAGAATGCTTTCTTAGCTTTTTGCTGAATCCCTATTTTCTGCGTTTCGGTACACACACCTAGTATCGATTCAATGCGAAACCACTCCTGAGCCTCTGGAAACCTAAAATCAAAATATTTCATTTCTTAGAAACCAAAAATGAGTCAAACTCGATTAATCCCAACAACGTAAAGTCCACTTACTGCTACCAAATCAATCACTACTCCGAATCAAATCGACGCAACATTGATTCCCGCCTCTCGATTAACTCATAAGCAACAACAACACCTTTTTTTAAAAACTTAAACATTCAAAAGAAATAGTTAAGATTAATCCCAACCTCAACTTATCGAACGCGCATCCCAAATATGAATATCAGAAACAATTGAAAGAAAGAAAAACCAGAATAAGAGGGATAGTCGTGGAATTTTGGCAGTAAAAAGGATAATGAAAGGGAAAATCGGCAGCAAGTAAAGAGGAAAAGGAAAAGGGATAGCTGAATTTTGCAAAAAGAAAAAGCAGTACTCAACAGAAACTGTTAACCCCTAATCTTTTCCCCTTAATTCTCTCCACCAACCCCCCACTACTTAGATTTTCGGTAAAACATAAACTCTAGCCGAAATTTTGTAGCAAAAAGGTTCCTTTGCATACACAGAGACTCGAACACATAACTCCCAACACACTAACACTCCCCTTATCCACCTGACTAGCAGGCCCATTCTGATATACTTTTACAAATAATTAAACTTAAGCCTACTGACTAGAGACATGGCTTTATCCATAAAAATACCAAAATTTGCCAAATATTTGGCTTAAACTTGGAACCTCACACACACACACCTAGAATACTTAACCACTGAAGCAAACAGATATTTATGTCATATTTTAGCAGAACATAAATAAAACTTTGGGGCGTTACAATTCTACCCTTTAAAAGAAAATTTTCTCCTCAAAATTTACCTGATCAGAACAGATGAGGATACTACTATCACGTCGCATCCTCACGCTCCCACGTAGCCTCCTCAGTGTTATGATTCCGTCATAACACTTTCACTAAAGGTATATTCTTTTTTTGAAGGACCTTTACGTTACGCTCCAGAATCCGCACCGGTTCTTTCTTAAATGTCAAATCTAGCCTAACCTCAATATCCTTAACAGGAACAATATACGTGGGATCAGAGCGGTAGCACCTCAACATTGAGACATGAAAAATATCATGAATGCGATCTAACTCTAGAGGTAGCTCCAACTGGTAAGCGACAAGTCCCACACGCCTCAGTATCCAGTATGACCCAATAAACCTAGGGCTTAACTTACCCTTGCGATCGAACCTCAGAACCTTCTTCCATGGCGAGACTTTAAGAAATATGAAGTCTCTTACAAAATATTCAATATCCTTCCTCTTCAGATCTACATAGGATTTTTGCCTATCAGAAGTCGCTTTCAGATGATCCCAAATCAGCCTAACCTTATCATTTATCTCGGAAACTAACCCAGGACCCAAAACATGTCGTTCACCCAACTTAGTCCAACATAAGGGAGTGCGACACTTACAACCGTACAAGGCCTCGTAAGGTGCCATCTGGATGCTAGACTGATAACTATTATTATAAGCAAACTTCACTAATGGCAAATACTCCTCCCAACTGCCTCAAAAATCAATCACACAGCTCCTCAACATATCCTCCAGTACCTAAATCACCCTTTTTGACTGCCCGTCTGTCTGAGGATGGAAAGTAGTACTGAAGTCCAACCTTGAACCCAGAGCCTCATAAAGCTTCTTCTATAACCGAGATGTCTAGTGAGAATCCCTATTAGATATGATCGAGATAGGTACCCCCATGCAGTCTCACTATCTCTGATATGTAGAGTTTAGCCAATTTTTGGAAAGAAAAGTGTATCCTGATAGGGATGAAGTGAGCAGACTTGGTCAATTGATCCACGATGACCCAGACAGAATCCTTTTTAGTGGGTGTTAGAGGTAACCCACTAACAAAGTCCATCATTACTCGTTCCCATTTCCATAACAGGATCTTAACCGGCTGCAATAAACTTGAAGGTAACTGATGCTCCTCCTTAACCTGCTGACAAGTTAAATAGTGAGCAACAAAGTCAGTAACCTCTCGCTTCAACCCTAGCCACTAGTATAACTCTTGGATATCTCGGTACATTTTATTCCTGCTAGGATGTATAGCATAAGGGCTACTATGCGCCTCAGAATCGACTGTCTTAAATCCTCATTATTCAGTACACAAATATAACCGCGGAAACAAAGTACCCCATCACTGTTTATCCCAAAATCATTAGTGTCACCTCTTTCAACCTGACAGAAACATAATTTAAAAGACTTATCCCCCAACTGTTTTCCACGAATCTATTCAATCCACGTCGATTTAACCTAAAGTTTCGCCAACAGACTCCTATCATCGAATAAGCTAAGTGGAGCGAACATCGCTCTTAGGTCAGTCATGGCCATACGACTCAATGCATCAGCCACCATATTAGCCTTGCCGGGATGGTACTCAATGGTACAATCATAATCCTTAAGTAGCTCAACCCATCTACGCTGCCTAAGATTAAACTCCTTCTGAATAGGGAGATACTTGAGGCTTTTGTGATCGGTGTAGATAATACACTTCTCACCGTACAGATAGTGTCTCTAGATTTTCAGAGCGAAGACTATAGTAGCTAGTTCTAAATCATGAGTCGGATAGTTTGCCTCATGTGTCTTAAGTTGACGTGACGCATAAGCTACAACTTTACCATCCTGCATTAGAACGCAACCCAGACCCACATGCGACGTATCACTGTATACTACGAAATTTTTCACAGATTCAGGCTGTATCAAAATAGGAGCCTGAGTCAAAACAGTCTTGAACTTTTCAAAGCTCTCTTGCTGCACATCACCCAGGATGAAATGAACTTCTTTACGCAAAAGCTTAGTCAATGGAGCTACAATCAAGGAGAGCCATTCTACAAAGCGCTGATAGTAACCTGCCAGCCCCAGAAAGCTACGAATTTTAGACACATTCTTTGGTTGTTTCCAATCCAACACAGCCTCAACCTTACGAGGACCGACTCAGATCCCCTCAACAGAAACTACGTGTCCTAAAAAGGTCACCTCATGTAGCCAAAATCACGCTTACTGAACTTCGCATACAGCTATTTCTCACGAAGAGTCTATAGTATCACTCTAAGATGCTCATCGTACTCGTCTTCGGTCTTAGAGTACACCAAGATATCATCGATGAATACCACCACAAATTGGTCCAGGTAAGGTTGGAAAACCCGGTTTATTAAGTCCATAAATGCCGCTGGTGCGTTAGTCAACCTAAAAGGCATAACTAGGAACTCGTAATGTCCATACCAAGTCCTAAATGTTGTCTTATACACAGCATCCTCCTTAACTCTCAACTGATGATATCACGAACGTAGATTGATTTTAGAAAACACAAATGCTCCTCTGAACTGGTAATAAATCATCAATCCTCGGAAGTGGGTACTTATTTTTAATCGTTAGCTTGTTCAGCTGTCGGTAGTCGATACACATCCTCATTGTCCCATCTTTCTTCTTAACAAAAAAATAGGTGTTCCCTATGGAGACATATTAGGACGAATAAACCCACGATCTAATAGCTCTTGAATCTAAACCTTAACTCCTTTGGTGCCATTCGATAGGGGGCGATAGACACAGGAGCTGTACCTAGAATAAGTTTGATCCTAAATTCCACTTCTCAGCTTGGAGGCAAACTCAATAATTCATCAGGAAAGACATTCGAAAAATCCTTTACAGTTTGATGTCCTTTACAGAAGAGTTCCTAGAATCAGAAACGCTTATGTAGGCCAAGAATGCCTTACAACCCTTCCGAACCAATTTTTTGCCACTAACGCAAAAATCACATTAGTCAGATAATCCCGACGTTCACCAAACACAACTACCTCATAGCCCTCATCGATTCTCAAAACGACCCTCTTAGTCGCACATTCTAGACTCACTCGGTGCTTGACCAACCAGTCTATTCCCAAAATGAAGTCGAACTCCCCAAACAGAAGCTTCATCAGATCAACTAAAAATACTATCCCTTGGACCTCTAATGGAACATCTCTATACAATTTATTAACTCGGATAGATTGCCCAAAGTACTCATAATAGTTACTTTACTAGAAGTACTCTCCACCGAAATACCCAAAGTTTCAGACACAGCACTAGCTACGTATGAATGCGTAGAACTTATGTTTGTCAATGCAAGATATGGTACATCATAAATTAAAAACATCCTGTTATGATGTTTGGAGCATATCTGCCCTCACGGTGACGAACAGTATAAACAATAGCAGGCTACCTCGCCTCCATATGACCAGCACCTCTACCCGATACTCTCTATCCTCGGCCCATGTTGTTACCACCTCTAACCTGACCACGACCCCTAAGTGGCTGCTGAACTCCCCTAGGCGACTGTGCAATACAAGAACCAGGAGCTTGCACCTGAGTGACCCTCAGCAGGCACTCTTTAACACGGTACTCAGTAGACCCACATCTCAGACATGCCCTAGTCGTCCTCTAACATTCGCCCGGATAACGTCTACCATAATGCTCATAAAACAAAATCCCAATAGGTGCAATAGGGGGCCAAACTCTAACTGGCCCATCAAATCTAGCTTTTTTCTTAGGTCTCAGTGTAGAACTCGAAAGCTCTGAATCCCTCTTATTCTTTCCTCTCTCGTGGTCTCGATTTTGGCGCTCAGTACATGATATGCTCGCGATATTAAGTAATAAAATTTTTAAAAACTAATCACACCAAAACTAACAAATATCACGATTTTAAAGGCAAGCGTACCTATCAAATAGTAGTATAGTTTAGCGCCAAGACCGAGTTATCGTACCCAAAGGAACCAAAAGTACTAATACTTACTTCCTTTCTATTATCTAGCCTAAAAATAAAAGAGAATTGGTTGAAACTAATTCTAAAACTAACTAAAAGTGCACAAAAAGTAAATTGGGGAAAACTTTAGGGAAAAGCTAATTGATATGAGCAATACTTAAAGGAGAATCCACCTAGACTTCACTTGTTATTAACTTCTTGAACTAGATGATTTCTTTATTTGACTTGATCCATAGAGATCCCTAACTTATGTTAATACCTCTTTCGAGGATAAGAACAACTAATCCTAGGTGGTTAATTAAAGTTTTCTTATTAATTAACACCCCTAGGTTACATTAATTCGATCTATGGATCCCCCTACTAGGTTTGACCCTAATCCGGCAGATTTATGTTGCCCTATGTCTAGGGTTGCATGCAACTCTGCTTAATTATGGTAGATCTACTCTTAAAACAGGGACTTTTGCTCCTCTGCCTAAGCATATCAAGTTCTTGAAGTAATACCTAAGATTATTAAATCAAGAATGAAGAACACATAATTAAGAACAATTCAAGTATTTATCATATAATTCAAGAATAAATAATAACAAGATCTGTCTTAGGTTTCATCCCCCTCAAGTATTTGAGGGGTTTAGTTCATAATTAATAAAGAAAACATCTCAGAAGAAATAAGATAACAAAACATAAAGAACCCAAAAACCCCTGAAAGAATTTAGGGAGATCATCTGTCTTGATGTAGAATTCTGGCTTCTGGGATGAATCAATTGGCTTTCTTTGGAGTAATTCCTTACTTTCACTCCTTGTGTTGGCAGAATTATGGCGCTCTTTCTTGAGAGAAAAGAGTATTCCCTTAGCGGGAAATAAGCACACCCTTGAAGTTGCCTCCTAGGGTCTTTATATAGAGTCTAGAATGGCTTTCTTAGCCCCTAAGTATCCTTTTTCGAGTAGAATTGAACTTCCTCACGATAGGGACACGCCCGTGTGCCACGCCCGTGTGGATCGATAAGAGGCCGTGTGCGGGCCTGTTGATGGTGACACGGCCGTGTGGTTTGGCCGTACTTGTCGGGATTGGGTCGTGTTGGACCTTGTGTGGCACGGTCGTGTGCCACGGCCGTGTGGTGACTCCTTGGGCTATGTCGCTTTCATATTTTGGCCTATTTTCCTCGTTTTTGGTCTATTTTTCGTTCTTTTCTCTTCTCTATGCTCTCCTGAGTATAAGATATGAAAAAGAAGATTAAGAGCCCCAATTCTCACAAAATTGATAATAATTCATCCAAAATATAGGCTAAACATGAGGTAAAAATGTGTATAATTTATTGTTTATCAAATACCCCCACACTTAAGCCTTTGCTTGTCCTCAAGCAAAATCTCAATCCCTAATAAAGAATCATTCTTCTCAACTTACAATCTTTATCAATAATGTTTCAAACTAATCCCCAGGTAATCATACAATAAAATTTCAGTCAAAAGAACATTAAAGACTCAATCACTCTAAGTTGAGAATTTCATCATTGAAACATAAGTTTTCTCCCTTCTCCTAAGTAATTATCTATTCATCTTAATTAACAGGAATTGACATCCTCACTAAAGATTCACTCTATCCACTCGAAGTGTTTAGGGTTCAAGAATTAAGCACTCTCTAGTCAACCTGAAAAGCTATTACCATAGGCTTGTAAGAAAATCACATCTCCACCACTATAGATTGACATGACACATCAATCAAAAGGTCTTGTAATAGTTGTAACGGGGCTTGGTTAGGGGTGTTGTCACAGGCTGCAAAAGAGGGTTAGAATCAAGATTGAACTGAAAAATTATCTAGCTAGAAAAATCTCTATCACCTGGAACATATTTCTAGGACTAATTCTTATGATGACACTGTTCTGGATTTGGGAGCTTGTAGAACTATACAAAAACTATTGAACTATTATAGATTACAACTGAATTAACTGTATATACACAATTTTTTTTTGTTGTTGTTCTTTTTTTTTAAGAACAATTCAACTCAAATACAATAACTTGAATATTTACAACTTTACATTCTAGAAAAGAGAATAAAGCTAGATAATAATTTAACTCAAATCTCGACAAAAATAGAGGTCAAAGTAATTGAATGAGATTAAAAAAAATGGGTTTTTGGTTAATAATTAAAAGGTAAGTCAAAGAATGGGTTGTTAGGCTCAACAGGGTTTACTAGGGGTTAATTTATGGAGGTAGGCCTTTATGGAGTAAGTGGGTTAAATCCTAAGTGCCTTTGTCATCTCGGTATATCAAATCAATGATGTGGTCTTGACATGTATAATCAAAGCAAGTTCTAGAATAACAAATCAGTGTTGACTCACTCAAAGCAATAATCAAAGTGAGCACGAAAGAATGTATGCTCAAAAAGGCTCAAAATCTCACCAGAATTATGGCTTTTGATGTCAATCCTGTGAATTTCAAATCTCAAGATAATACTTAAAATCAAGGAAAATTACTTATGCAAAAAATGGGATTCTCAAAAATTTCAACTTATCATGGTTGATTCCCTAATGTTTTAAAGTTTGAATAATCAAAGTACAAGCACCTATGTCTTAATTCTCAACTTATCAATAGAAATTATAGATCAATCAGAATTAATTCCTATTAGGAGACTAAAGATAATGCAGATTTGAGAACAATGCATAAAGTTAAAGAAAATTTCAGGGATTTCACAGATAATATAAAGATTTAAAGTAAGTTTCCCCCCACACTTAATATGTACATTACCCTCAATGTACAAAGATACACAAATAGCAAGAGAAGCATAATATCATAAGATAGGGAGAGAATTGAAACTCCCTGAATTTAGGATGAATTTGTGAGATAGAAATTGAAAGAGTCGGCAGTTGTGGCAGGGTGTTCCCATTTCCATTTGAATAATAGCTGTAGAGCTCCTTTTTGAAACTGCGAAAATACTAATTAGTCATGGGAATTTTGGATTAATAGAGATTACTCGTTAGGGGTTGGCCGATATGAAAAGGAAATAAAGTTCTAAAAATACTAATATTCAAATAATGAAAAACAAAAAGATAAAATGAACTAAAAATAAAAAGAAATGTAAAAAGGAAAATAAAGGAGAAGAAGTTAGAAGGTGAAAATAGAGATAGGAAGTCACACGGTCGTGTGCGATGAGGTTTCGCTATATACACGGTCGTGTAGAAAGTCACACGGCCGTGTCTAAATTGACAGTGTTGGCCACAATTTGGGGACACGGGCGTGTGGCATTGTACAAGCCCGTGTCTAAACTGATGGGTTGCCACAGCTATGTCACACGACCGTGGGGATTTGCCGGTGGCCCATGCTTTGAAAAAATTATCTTCTGTTTGTACACGGCCTAGATGCACGACCGTGTCTCTGCTTTAAAGGTTCACACAGCCTTGGACCTGCCCGTGGGCATGGCCGCGTGGTCCTAAATTTCTGCAAAAAAAAGGGTTAGTTGATGTATTAAAAAAAACTAAAATAAAAAATGAAAGAAAAGTTACTAAGTTAGTGCTCGAGTTGCCTCCCGAGAAACGCTTATTTAGAGTCTAAGCTCGACTATGCTCAAGCTTGGTCGGTCACGGTGGTTTAAAGAGTTGATACTCCTCTATCCTGTTTAAAACTTTATTTTTAATGTAAGATTTGAGTCGACTGTGGTTTACCTTGAAAGTGCCGAGTGACTCATGTTTTATCTCTACTGTACCATAGGGGAAGATTTTCATTACCGTGAAGTAAGGTGTATCAGTTTTATGCTCTTTTGAATTCAAGATTCAAGGATCGTCTTCCCCTAAGATTACCTTATCCCCTACCTTGAGTTGATTTGTTTGTACCTGAGGGTCGTTTTGGTGATGCTCTGGGTTGATGTGGCATATTTTGGGTTTTTTGTAATAGTTCAGCCACTCATCTAGTTCCTCAATCTGAAGCATTCGATTTCCAGGTGCGTCTCCCTTGGATGGACTTGTCTGTGATTGAGTTGCCTTTATGTGGAGTGTATCTGGATCTTTTAATTTAGTTGGCAGTTTATTTTAGAGAATAGCTGAGCATTCCTCATTGAGTTCCACTGTGGATAGTTTTTCCAACTTCCTTTTATTTGTGAGAAGTTCTTTTAAAAGTTTTTCATACTTTGGCATCTGGGAAATTGCTTCAACAAACGGTAAGTTGATATGTAATTTCTTTAAGAGTTTAAGAAACTTACCGAATTGCTCATCTGTGCGGTCTCTCTTTAGCGCGGTTGGGTATGGAATATGAGGTTTATATTCTTTGACAATTTTATCTGTGGAACTTACCTCATCCTTTTCTTTACTTACCATAGGCTCCTTGCATGGCTTTGGGTTGGTTTTGGTTAACCCCCTATCATCTATCGTATCCACGGTATTGAGTTGCTCCTTAGGGTTAGTTTCAGTATTACTTGGTAACCCACCTTGCGATCTTTCAGAAATTAGCTTGGCGAGCTGGCCTATTTGAGTTTTAAGTCCTTGAATGGATGCTTGCTGGTTCTTCAGTGCCGTTTTGGTGTTTGGGAAACGTGTTTCTGATACGGCAATAAATTTTGTGAGCATCTCTTCAAGGTTCGGCTTTTTCTCTTGTTGGAATGGTGGCTGTTGAAATCCTAGACGAGGCGGTTGTCTTTGATTTCCTTGTCCTTCCCATGAAAAATTGGGGTGACTCCGCCAACCTGTATTATAAGTATTACTATAAGGGTTATTTTGAAGTCTAGAATTGTTACCCATATAGTTGGCTTGCTCAGTTTCCATGCCATGTCCATAAGAGGAGTAATCTGGATTGAACATATTTCCCTAGTTTGCGTCACACTGCATCACTAGATGTGCCTACGTAGAACCAACAAAATTATCAAACTTCTTATTTAAAAGTTCTACCTGATTAGTAAGCATAGTGATAGCATCAATATTATAAACTCCTTCGGCTTTTGTCGGCTTTGTCCTCATGACTTGCCACTGATAGTTATTCAGTGACATCTCTTCTATAAACTCATAAGTTACTTCGGGTGTTTTATTGTTGATTGTTCCTCCTGTGGCTGCATCGATCATTTGCCTTGTTGATGGATTCAAACCATTGTGAAAGGTCTGAACTTGTAGCCATAAAGGTAGGCTATGATGAGGACATCTTCTCAAAAGATATTTGTATCTCTCCCAGGCATCGTAGAGTGTTTCTAAATCTATCTGCACAAAAGAAGAGATATCGTTTCGTAATTTAGCTGTTTTAGCTGGAGGAAAAAATTTAAGTAAAAATTTTTCGGTCATCCGTTCCCATGTGGTGATTGAGCCTTGTGGTAAAGAGTTTAACCACTGTTTGGCTTTGTTTCTCAAGAGAATGGAAATAGCCTTAGACAAATGGCATCATCAGAAATGCCATTAATTTTAAAAGTATCACAAAGTTCCAAAAAATTGGCTATGTGGGAGTTTGGATCTTCATCCTGTAAACCATCAAACTGCACCAATTGCTGTATCATCTGAATAGTGTTAGGCTTTAATTCAAAATTATTAGCAGCAATAGTAGGTCTAAGAATGCTAGTTTGGGTACCAACCAAACTAGGCTTAACATAATCATACATAGTGCAAGGAGCTTGTTCTTGATTTGCAGGTGGCGCGACTATTGCGGGAGGTGGTGGAATGTTATGATTTGCTTCCATCTCTTCTGTAGGTTCTAGCCTTTGTTCTTGATCTTGTTTTGGATATTGTAGGCTTCGTCTGATCTCTCTGCGATTTCTACGAACTGTCGCTTCTAAATCTTCGTCAAAAAGCAATAGTCCTGCTGGGTTGTTTCTAGTCATAAACTAGAAATACCTAGAAGGAAAAAGAAAAGAAAAATAAAAAATAAAAAAATAAAAGAAAAAGAAAAATAAAAATAAATAAAAACTGAAAATAAATAAATATAGTAATGGCTAAAGTAATAGAAATCGAGTTTTCTTAATATTTTAGTTCCCCGGCAACGGCGCTAAAAACTTGATATGCTCGCGATATTAAGTAATAAAATTTATAAAAACTGATCATACTAAAACTAACTAATATCACGATTTTAAAGGCAAGTGCACCTATAGAACAGTAGTATAGTTTAGCGGCAAGACCGAGTTATCGTACCCAAGGGAACCAACAGTACTAATACTTACTTCCTTTCTATTATCTAGCCTAAAAATAAAAGAGGATTGGTTGAAACTAATTCTAAAACTAACTAAAAATGCACAGAAAGTAAATTGGGGAAAACTTTAAGGAAAAGCTGATTGATATGAGCAATACTTAAGGGAGAATCCACCTAGACTTCACTTGTTATTAACTTCTTGAACTAGATGATTTCTTTACTTGACTTGATCCGTAGAGATCCCTAACTTATGTTAATACCTCTTTCGAGGATAAGAACAACTAATCCTAGGTGGTTAATTAAAGTTTTCTTATTAATTAACACCCCTAGGTTGCATTAATTCGATCTATGGATCCCCTATTAGGTTTGACCCTAATCTGGTAGATTTATGTCGCCTTATGTCTAGGGTTGCATGCAACTCTGCTTAATTATGGCAGATCTATTCTTAAAACAGAGACTTTTGCTCCTCTGCCTAAGCACATCAAGTTCTTGAAGTAATACCTAGGATTATTAAATCAAGAATGAAGAACACATAATTAAGAACAATTCAAGTATTTATCATATAATTCAAGAATAAATAATAACAAGATCTGTCTTAGGTTTCATCCCCTTCAAGTATTTGAGGGGTTTAGTTCATAATTAATAAAGAAAACATCTCAGAAGATATAAGATATCTAAACATAAAGAACCCAAAAACCCCTGAAGGAATTTAGGGAGATCATTTGTCTTGATGTAGAATTCTGGCTTCTGGGATGAATCAATCGGCTTTCCTTGGAGTAATTCCTTGCTTTCACTCCTTGTGTTGGCAGAATTATAGCGTTCTTTCTTGAGAGAAAAGAGTATTCCCTTAGCGGGAAATAAGCACACCCTTGAAGTTGCCTCCTAGGGTCTTTATATAGAGTCTAGAATGGCTTTCTTAGCCCCTAAGTATCCTTTTTCGAGTAGAACTGAACTTCCTCACGATAGGGACACGCCCGTGTGCTATGCCCGTGTGGATCGATAAGAGGCCGTGTGCAGGCCTGTTGATGGTGACACGACCGTGTGGTCTAGCTATGCTTGTCGGGGTTGGGCCGTGTTGGACCTTATGTGGCACGACCGTGTGCCATGGCCGTATGGTGACTCCTTGGGCCATGTTGGTTTCACATTTTGGCCCATTTTCCTCGTTTTTGGTCCATTTTCTATTCTTTTCTCTTCCCTATGCTCTCCTGAGTATAAGATATGAAAAAGAAAGATTAAGAGCGCCAATTCTCACATAATTGGTAATAATTCATCCAAAATATAGGCTAAACATGAGGTAAAAATATGTATAATTTATCGTTTATCATTACGCTTTACCTCATTAGTGATCTTCGCCTTTTCAACCAATGCTGAAAAATCACGCTCCCTCTGCGGAGCTACAGAACCCTTAAACTATCCCTGAGGCCATCCTCGAAGAGGACACATCTCTCATATTCAGTCGCCACTATACCTCACGCACAGCGGCTTAACCTTAGGAACTCGGCCTCATATTCGACCACTGATCGATCACCATGCGTGAGATTTAAGAATTTACACCTCCTAGCATCAATGTAGCTGGCTTCGATATACTTACTTGAAAATGCAGACTTATAGAAATCCCAAGTCAATTGATCTGGCTGAGTTCCTTCTTAAACTGTCAGCCACGACTGATATGCTTCATCACGAAGCAAAGAAACAGCCCCCTTCAGTTTCTGCTCGGGAATAAAATCCAAATCATCCATGATTTTCTCTGTGGCCTCCATCCAGTACTTAGCCACGTTAGGGGCGACCCCCGTGACACCCCTAAATAACTCTGCCTTATTAGATCAGAGTCATTCTGTAATCGACCCTCAGCCCCCAAATCTAGTATTGGGCCCAGCGACCCTCTCCAAAATCCTCAGCATGGCCTGAGACAATGCGTCGTCCCTAGCTACGCAATCTTGAGATCTAGTCTCAATTGCAAGTGAAATCGACATCTCACTAGTATCCAAATTAGGCATATTACCAAATGACGAAAACCCATCTCAAGCCCCTCTTCGGCCCTTGCCTCGGCCTGTAGTACCCCGTCCGCAGATACCTCATGCACTTATTGTAATTTGAAGTTTATCTGTATTAACAGTTTTATGGATTAGTTACAGTTTTGATATTTATTAGCAAATATTTTATGCAATCAATATCAGAAGTTCAGAGTTTGTTTTCGCATGTCGTAGTCTCTAGTAGCTTACTATAGTTTTAGTATATACTAACTAAAGATTTTTTTCTCAATTTACTACCTATAGCAGTTTTCAAAACATACTAATTATAGTATTTTTCAGTCTAAACAAATCACAATTCAGAGTACTTACAGGATCGGCGCCGGAGATTCGGTGTACCACATACTCAATCAAATTGTTTAAAATTATTTGTAGATCAACTCTTTTAAAACTTAACTTTTAAAACCTAAAATTACAGTCGAGTTTTGCAATCTGGCTCTGATACCACTAAATGCAACACCCCAAACCCGGCCTAGATGTTATGGTCGGATCTAGCAATGTCGTATGGAATAGAATTTGAAACTGAGATGTCGAGTTTAAAACTGTTCTAGTTAACTAGCTTTTATCTTCTTCTTTTTTCAAGTAAAATGCATATTTTTTTATTAAGTCAAAATCATTTCTTTTTAGCGAAGCTTTAACAAACATTTATTTGAAGAAAATAGTTTTTATTTGATGAAACCTTAGTTTTTCTTATTTAGAAAACTGTATTTTTGTGGTGATCAATGTTGTAAAACCATAAAGGCAATTAAAACCCCAAAATTTAAAAACAAACAGTTCATAAGTCCAAATTACATAAAAATACCCAAAATAAGTAATAAATCTAAAAATTTTCAAAAAACAGTCTAAAATTTACGTGTGGCCACCGTCGAGTCCTCCGCTGCACTAACCCATCAAGTCTGAGGAGTACCTGCACAGATTAAACAGAAAAAGGTGAGTTTTTGCAAACTCAGTGTATAATCCCCACAAAAAGCATGCACAGAATCTAATATCAGACATCAATCGTATACAGTCTGGAGCCTGAGCCCATCACAGATTCAGTTTGAGCCTTAGCCCATACAGAATAGTCTCCGATATATATATATTAGGGCCTTGGCCCATCTTAGATATAACATGCAATAACAGAATCAGAGTTCTACCCACCAACCTTCACACCATATCCGACCATCCCTACACACCATGTGGGGTTTAAAACACCCACCCATCTCTGCACACCATATGGGAACACCCATCCATCCCTACACACCGTATCGTACCAAAATACAGCATAAAATCAGAATATATGCAATGGAGCTACCAAATAACAGGCTTTAAATTCAAATACTTCTTTTGAACTTCATTAATCCACCCTAATGCAATGCAGCATACCATAAATGTCATGTTATTATGCAGTTAGTAGTCTATACATACAGATCACTAATCATGCTTAGTCCAGAAATCAGATAGACAATTCAGACATATATGGGTCTAAGTAGTGCTTACCGACCCTATAGTAGGTCCACATTTCGACTTGGGCGACCCGTGCAACCTTAGCAAACAATTCAGTGAAAATGGGCTCACACGCCCATGTGATCATCCCGTGTGGGCCCACATAATCGTGTGGCCCACATGGACCAAATTGGCATTGGCTGTGTGGATCACACGACCTGGCCTAGAATCCCACACGGCCCAATCAATCGAGCCCACGTGTCGCACACGGCCTCACCCAACCATCACATGGCTATGTCCTTCGTGCATGACCTAGTCTCGTTGATCACATGCCCGTGTTCTGTGTCACTCGTGTGGCATTGACAGAATGCTTTCTCAGCTTTTCATTGAATCTCGCTTTCTGCGTTCCGGTACACACACCTGTCATCGATTTGATGCGAAACCACTCCTAAGCCTCTCGAAACCTAAAATTAAAATATTCCATTTCTTAGAAACCAAAAATGAGTCTAACTCGATTAATCCCAACAACGTAAAGTCCACTTACTACTACTAAATCAATCACTACTCTAAATCAAATCGACGCAATGTTGATTCCCGCCTCTCGACTAACTCCTAAGCAACAACAACACCCTTTTTAGAAACTTAAACATTCAAAAGGAACAGCTAAGATTAATGCAAACCACAACTTACTGAACGCAGTCCCAAATATGAATATCAGAAACGATTTAAAGAAAGAAAAACCAAAATAAGAGGGATTGTTATGGAATTTCAACAGTAAAAGGGATAATGGAAGGGAAAACCGGCAACAGGTAGAGAGGAAAAGGAAAAATGGGTAGCCAAATTTTGCAAAAAGAGAAAGCAGTAGTCAATAGAAACTGTTAACCCCCAATCCTTTCCCCTTAATTCTCTCTACCAACCTCCCTACTACGTAGATTTTCGGTAAAACACAAACTCTAGCCGAAATTTTGTAACAAAAAGGTTCCCTTGCATACACAAAGACTTGAACACATGATCCCCAACACACCAACACTCCCTTTATCCACCAGACCAGCAAGCCCATTTTGACATATTTTTCATATAATTAAACTGAAGCCTACTGACTAGAGACAGGGCTTTATCAATAAAGATACAAAAAATTTTCAAAGACTTGGCTTGAACTTGAGACCTCTCACACACACCCAGAACACTTAACCATTGAAGCAAACATATATTTATGTCATATTTTAGCAGAACATAAATAAAACTTTGGGGCATTACAATTTCCATGCTAGTTGAATTTATTTATATTCTAGTGCAGTCCATATGTATTCAAAATTCACGAAATTCCCATGTCAATTTTTACATTTTATCAAATTCATCCTTTAACTAAAATCTAACAAAAATCACTTCACAAAATATTTATAATTTACAACCAAGACTACAAATTTATAATTTAACATAGAAAATAACTAAAGTTTATTAAGGAGAAAATCCAAAATCTTTAACAGTTCTGAAAATAGAGATATGAGTTAGTTGGACCTAGACAATGGGCTGTTACACCCATTATCTACTTATAAAATAGACAACGAGGAAAAAATTTCTGGAAATATGATTAATCCACTATCACTCTTGAATCCTAAGGACAACTTGTTTAATATTTTAAATTCTAATCATCTACAGTACCCAGTTCAAATCCAACTAGGCCTCAATAAATTTCTAACGAGGCTTACCGAACTCTCGTTTTCACGTTAAATCATGGAAAACAAATCTATCAAACTGCAAACTAACAAGTTCGCCCAAAACATTTGGGTTGGTTTTTTGTTACACACAGAGTCTGCTAAACAGTGAAATCTAAAAAAAATCACTGAAATAGGCGTACAATACGCCCCCAAACACTTAACAAACAATTCACCAGTCTAAACTTTTCTATCCTTAGATTACAAAAGTACGCCAAACAATATATCAATATGATCTACGCTGGGGGGTTGTAACAGGTATCTTTGATACACCAATTGCTCGTCCGAACTAAATATATATTCATGTCAAGTTACTAGTTCAAGCTAAACATTTATAATGACACATTTGATTTATTGTCCAAGCTGAATATACATACACGTTAGGTTACATGTCCAGGCTAAACCTTTAAAACGACATCAGGTTACCAGTCCAGGCAAACTTGTGTCACACGTATCTTTCATTCATCAATTGCTCATTCGAGCTTAATATATATTCGTGTCAGGTTACCAGTCCAAGCTAAACCTTTACAACGACACATTTGATTGCTTGATCAAGCTAAAACTATACATGTCAGGTTACCCGTCTGGGTTAAACCTTTAAAACGATATTAAGTTACCAGTCCAGGCTAAACCATTTTCACATGTATCTTCAAATCCGCAACAAATGCTAGATCTCAGTAACCTCTGTTATCAATCTATACAAGTGTGCAAAACACCCTTAAAATGTCAATCATATCCTAACATTTATTAAATTCACCTGAACATCTTTAACTCGTATATTTATTTCTTTACAATTTAGTCCAACTTTCACCTTTATACTAATTACCTCAATCAACTCACAATCAAGCATAAAAGCAGAAATAAAATAAATAAAATTTTAAGCACATTTATACCATATGAACTTACTTGGCTGAAACAACCAACAAGTTGAACCTTCAGGGACTAATAGATAATTTTGGCTTTTCCTTGATTATCTCCGATTTGATTCAATTCATGATCTAAACAATTATTTTAGAATATTTATCAATAGAAAACATTTGTATATCATTCTAAGATATGCATGAACCTATTAATCCCACTTTTGAATGCCCCTTAAATTTTGCATTTAATTTGATTTAATCTTTGAAATTGAAATCATAATAACTTTCAATTTTGAGCATCGATTTCAAAATTGATCTCATTTACATCTTTTAGGGACCCTCTACAATCTATTATTAAAGAAACTTCATATAAATTTCAATTTTATAAAATTTAGTCCTTTTGTACAAAACTAACAATTAAAATTTACAAGCTAGTCTTTTTTCACATTTAAACTTAAAATCAATCAATTTATGATAAGTGCTAAAAGTAAAATGTTTTAACCTCATTCTTAATATGTTTTTTAGGTGATTATTCATTGTTAATTGTGAATTTTATGCTCCTAAACCTTTAAGTTCATGTTTTGATGTTTAATAAAGCACTTAGGAGCAAAACGAGCAAAAACGAATGAAAACATGAGCATCAAAGCAAGCTACAGGAGCCACACCAGCTAGACTATTCCACGCGGTCGTGTGACCCATACGGGTATGTGTTAGACCGTGTAAATTCCATGATATTTCACATTAAACTTCAAAAAATCAGAATTTTTAAGTTTTTCGGGCATTCTAAGACATATATGACCGAAAAAAAGAAAATAAGAGGGGGTTGTCACAGAATACTCGAGAAAACAACTTGGAAAACACCATTAAAGTTGATTCTGAAGTAGATTTCTGTCAATATTAAATATTCCCAGCTGATTTCTTATGAGATTATCATGACTTTCTTTGTTTATTTCAGTTATACTATATCTTGAATGTTTTTATTTTCAAACATGTACTAATTTTTTAAATACCTAAGGAGATGAACCCTATGATAGTTTCTGTCGTTTAATTTTATTTTACGTAATAAATTCTTTGTTTCTTATTCTCAATTATGTGTGTTTAATTCTTGGTTTAATATTTCTAGATTATTTATTCATATTTGATATGCTTATATCGAAGGTTGAATAAACTGTTTAAAAGTAGATCTTGCGTAATTGAGTGGAGTTGCATGCAATCCTAGAAATAGGACGACATAAATCTACCGTATTAGAGTCAAATCTAAAAAGGGAATCCATATCATGAGTCAATCTGATAATAGGAGTTTTAATTAGAAAGAAATTTCAATTAATCAACCTGGAGTTAGTTGCTCTTATGCTTAAAAGAGATATTAGCATAATTTAGTGATTTCTACGGATCAAGGTGGTAAGTAAAGAAATTGCACAATTTAGAGTGATAATGACAAATAAAATCTAGGTGAATTCTATCCTGGGTACTGTTTCGCTTCTTGGTTTTTAGTCGGTTATTTTTGTGATTTGTTCTTTGTTGTGTTTGTTAGTTAATTTTAGTTTTTAATCAATCACTCGAATTATTCGGTTAAATAATAGAAATATGATAATTACTAGTAATTTTAGTCTTCATGGGAATGATATCTTTGATCACCTTACCTATACTATTAATTGATAAGTGCCTTCACCTTAGTCAAATTTTTAGTTAGTCCCGTAGAAATCAAGTTTTTGGCGTTGTTGCCGGGAACTAAAATATTAGGAAAACTTTATTTCTATTAATTTAGTCATTTTATTTTAATTTTAATTTTTTTAATGTTTAATTGTTACATTTTACTTTTTTGTTTGTTTTATTCTTACAGGTTCTTTTTGTAACACCCCTTACCCGTATCCGACGCCAGGACAGGGTTTGAAGTGTTATCGGACTTAAACACACGTAAACATACCACACCAAGTCATAAAATTTGTTTCCAATTTAAAACTATTCAAGCATATGCATTTCGTCCCTTATAAGGGACTACGAGGCCGTAAACATACTTTGGAAGTGGTTAGGGACTAAACTAAGAACTTTCAAAACTTTTACAACACTTAGAAAATTTTCAAGTTATGGAGAGTCACACGCCCGTATGGGTAGGCCGTGTGGTCACACACACCCGTGTGGCTTGGAACACGCTCGTGCCCTTAACCCGTGTAACTCTCTTTTTATGACGTCATCAACAATTCTATTTGGTATGTTGTTATTACACAAATGCATGTTTGCTTCAATGGTTAAGTGTTCTGGGAAGTGTCAGAGAGGTCTCAAGTTCAAGTCTTGGCTTGGGAAATTTTTGTTTTTAATGAATAAACCCTTAGCGTTAGTCAGTAGACTTATTAATAAATCTTTGTAAAATCTGTCAGAATGGGCCTGCTGGTCTAGTGGTTAAAGGGAGTGCAAATGGTCAAGAGGTCTGGGGTTTGAGTACTTGTGCAAGCATGGGATTATTTTTATTACTCGTGCCATGTGGCTGTTAGAGTTTGACCGAAATACTAAGAGTTTGAGGAGTGTGGAGATGTGTGGCTGATTCTTTAGGAAGATATTGGGGGGATTTTCGGCTGTTAAGGGATTTGGATGAGTGGGGTTCAGTTGAGGTATTTTAGGAGTGATTTAGGAAGAGTGGATGGTAGAGTACGGTAGAACCGAATCTAGTAGGGGAATTTCGGCTACCCTCTATCATTTTTGAATTTTTTGATAGTTTTGGCATTTTCTGATCTTAGTTTCCCTCTCTGCTTTCATCTTTTGGTTTTTCTGCTTCTCTATTCTGTCATTTGTGGTTGTTCTCTTTTTCTTTTGTTTTTCTCTTTGCTTACTTCTTATTACTAAAATTTCTAATCAACCTCTCATTTATTTTCCCTAGTCGAAACATAGTCGTTTCTACCCAATACTTTTGACTTGGCCATTGGGTTCTTTCAATTATTCTGGCAACTATTCTTTTTCTCCTACCTTCCATTTGCTGAATTTTTGGTAAGGTTTGTGCTTTAGTTTTACTCTTGGGTTCTTTTCGGTTTTGGCCATTTCTCATAATGTTTTTCTTTCCTTGTTTTTCGGTTATTCAGTTGTGTTTCTTCCACTCTCGCAGTGTAGTGAACAAAAGTTCTCACTTTGTTCTTCCTTGGCCGAATTTTCTGGTTCTCTTCTAGTGAGGTTGGTAGGTATAAGTATAAGTATAATACTATTGTGTTGCTTCAAAGCTTATCTATGTTTGGTTGGTGTCTATGATCTATTCGAGGGGTGGAAGGTTGTGATTGGCGTTAAGAGGGCGAAATCTTCCGCTTTAAAGAATTGAAGGTAAAGTTGTTATTTGATGATTAGACAACATATGTGTGTTTTCGATTGAGTAGTTGTTTAAATGAGTAATTGGTGTTATTTGGTCGTGTAACACCTGTTACCCGTAACCGGTGCCAGGATAGGGTATGAGGCATTACCATACTAAAGCTCATGTAAACTTATGACTTAAACTCATGAAAATGTGCCCTAATTAAAAACTTTCCCAAACATAGTTCTACGAGCCTTCATATGGATCTGTGAGGCTTAAATCATGATTCGGAATTAACCTGAGACCATTTCGTGCACTTAAGAAAATTTCCTTAAAAACTAGCTAACACAGGGCACATGCCCGTGTGAGAGGGCAACACGCCCATGTGACCTCTACACATGGCCGTGCTAAAAGCCCATGTACCTCACATGGCCTAAGTACGCTAGGGACATGCCCGTGTCTAAAACCAGTGTGGATTTAATTTTTAATATCAACCTACAATGGTTTTCACACGGCCTGGGGCACGCCCATGTCGTGGCCCGTGTACAAAAACTTAAGCATTCTATTTCTGACGTCAGTAGACACACGGTCGTGGCACACGTCTGTGTTCTCACACTCGTGCCTTAACCTGTGTAAAAGAACTTGGGTATTCTGTTTCTGACGTCAGCAACCACATGGCCATGACACACGCTCGTGTGATTGGCTGTGCCCTTCTCACAATTGAGACACACGGCCGTGTCTCAACCTGTCTGTTTACTACTGAGTATTTAATTGTTGCTCATGCAAGGTGTAAGGGACACACGACCTAACTGCACGCCAGTGGGCTGGCCGTGTGTCACACACGGCCTAGACACACGCCCGTGTGCCTACCATTGTGGACAAAAATAGGCTATTTTCCAGGCCTCTTTGCCACCCTGAAACAAGGCCAAAAACATAGCCAAATATACAAAGACTTTGATACTCAACTTATAACCATAATTTGGTATTTCAACACATATATAATTACCAATTCAACCACGCATACACATTTCTACTACTAGCTAATACAACTTATTCACATCTTATTCATAAGGACTATAACCATTTTGGCCAATTCCAAAGGCCATTTACAAAATGAACTTCATAAGACAAATGGCCAATACAATTGGCTAACTAGAGTATCTTACACAAAATGACCATACAACATATACATGCCATTACTAAGAATACAAAACATAAACATACTGAGTGTTTCAGTTGATAGTGTGCACGATGCTTCCGACGTCCTTGGATCCTCGGGTTACTTGAGCGGCACTATAAAGGGAAATAATAAAGAAAAGGGGTAAGCATAAAGCTTAGTAAGTAGTAAGTAAATAAATATCAATAATTTACCAAGTCATGATAATTTTCATCCTACTTCGAATTATGCATATATCAAGAATAGCTACAACATAACTTATTCGATTTCATCCCTTACTAAACATACCATACGCTAGTAAGCTCAAATTTCAGTCATTACACTAAGTACCTACATCACTTACAAAGATTATCACAGTATCTCACAAGTGAACATTTACTTTAGGTTTTCCCGTTGAACTATTTAGAAAAAGAAAGGATATTCGTCAAGCCTTCAACATAGGGTATTGATCTGATGCCATGTCCCAGACATGGTCTTACACTAGCTCTCATCTACCAGTGTCTATGCCATGTCCTAGACAGGTCTTACATTGACACATGACAAGCTGATGCCATGTCCTAGACAGGTCTTACACTGACACACGACAAGCTGATGCCATGTCCTAGACAGGTCTTACATTAGCTTGTAAATCCCGAGGCTGATGCATGTCCCAGACATGTCTTACACTAGCTCCCGTCTCAAAGCCGATGCATGTCCCAAACATGTCTTACACTGGCTCTCGTAATGCGGCCAATGCCTATCCCAAACATGTCTTACAATAGCACACATATCACCCAATTATCATGGCATGAATATCCAATCTATTCTAACTATGCAATTGAGTTCTATTACACAAGCTTATCAGTTCATGAATAATCATCTTCATTCAACTTTCCATACTCAAATAATACTCTCATAAACATCTTATAGGTACAATTTATCAATTTATGCCAATATCATAATTTCATGCATAAAAGTTAGAAATGTTTTATTATTTACCTACAACTTACATTGATATACAAAATGAATGTGGCTATTCGGTTTACTAGATTTGCTTGGCTTTCCCCCGGTCTAGGATTGGATTTGGCAATTGTTAATCTATAACAATAAAAAATTACTAATTTAATTATCAATTAAAACTAAGCAATCCAAAATTCACAATTTGGTAAAATGACCATTTTGCCCCTAGACTTTGGCAAAATGACCATTTTTCCCTCACGCTCGGAAATTGATTTTTATCGAATTTCCTCAACTCTCAAGCCTATCTAAGCCCTTTCATTCATATGACAACTTCAAATATCCATTATCCAAGCATTCACCAAAACAACTTATTCACTTTACCAATAGGCCCTTTTTAGCTGTTTTCTATGAGCACCCATTTCCAAAAGTTGTTTATCAAGCATCCTACATTCATTTTCTTTCATAAAACTCCAACAAAAGAAATTTACTCAACCATGGAAAAACTTTGAACTTCAAACAAAAATTCAAGATACACCCCTCAATAGGTAGCCCATGCTACAAGTGTTCCAAATATGTAAAAATATTCAAGAAAGGACCTTAAAATCACTTACTTGAAGAAGAACTAAATGGCTACAAATTTCAAGCTTTCAAAACCCCCTCTAATGGCTAATATTTCGGTAGGAATGAAGAAGAAAAGTTGAAACCCCAATTATTTGTTTATTCTATTATCCATTAGTCAAAATCAAGCTACCAACCTCACCTAATTTTGACTAAATTGTTTCCCTTGTCTCAAATCTCTTCTCTTGGATGGCCATACTAGTTAAATCTGGCCCATTTTCCTTTTAAAGGCCTCTACAACTAGCTACAAGGTTATTTGACACCTTTCTCTAGAAATTTCCAACTTTTACCTTTTATGCGATTTAGTCTTTTTTCGCGATTGAACCTTCAATCGTGTAAATTAATTCACCAAAATTTTCATACATAATTATAAAATTATTAAAATACATAGTTTAACATTAAAATAATTTTCTTACACCTCAGGAAGTGATTTTGAAATCAATATTCAGACTAAGCTCGGTTTTGGGCTGTTACAATTCTCCCCCCTTAGGGATTGTCGTCCCCAAAAATTTCTTACCGTTAAAGAGGTTTGGGTACTACTTTTTCATCGTCACCTCAGTTTCCCATGTGGCTTTCTCGACTCCATGCCTATGCCATAAAACTTTCACAAGTGCTATGCTTTTGTCCCTTAATTTCTGGACCTCCCGGGCCAATATCTTAATGGGCTCTTCACTATATGTCATATTTGGGCTTATCTCTACTTCTGTTGGTGAAATCACGTGTGAATGGTCTGAGTGATAGCGGCACAACATGGATACATGGAAAACATCATGAATCTTTTCTAGCTCAGGTAGCAAGGCTAATCAGTAAGCTACTGACCCAATTCTCTCTGTCACCTCGTAAGGTCCAATACACCATGGACTCAACTTACCTTTCCTACCAAATCGAAGAACTTTCTTCCACAGGGAAACTTTTAGAAACACTCTATCCCCAACTTGAAACTCCATCTCCTTTCTTTTCAAGTCTGCGTGGGACTTCTGTTTTGTCCAAGGTGGCTCTTAAGCAATCTCGAATTACCTTAACTTTCTCTTTAGTCTCCTTGACCAAATCAACCTCGTGTATCTGATTCTCTTTAAGCTTTGAATAGTATAAAGGTGTTCTGCATTTGCACCTATACAAAGCCTCCTAAGGCACCATCTGAAGACTTGACTGATAACTATTATTGTAGGAAAATTCAACTAGTGACAAGTACTTCTCCCAACTTCCTTGGAACTCGAGGACTCAACATCTCAACATGTCCTCAAGGATCTGAATAACTCTCTTTGGCTGACCATCAGTCTGCGGATGGAAAGCCGTGTTGAAATTCAACTTCGTCCCTAATGCCTCTTGTAACTTTTTCCAAAACCGAGATGTAAATCTCAGATCTTTGTCTGAAATTATTGACAAGGGCACTCCATGCAACCTCACTATCTCAGAGACGTATAACCAGCTTGCTTCTCAAGTGAATAATTTGTACGAATTGGGATAAAATGAGCTGACTTTGTCAGTCTATCCACGACAACCCATACTGCATCTCTCTTCTTTGGTTACAAAGGTAACCCTGACACATAATCCCTGGTGACTCAATCCCATTTCCATTCAGGAACCATTATCGACTGAAGTAAACCCGAAGGTACTTGGTGTTCAGCTTTTATTTGCTGACAAACCAGACACTTAGAGACGAACTTTGATATGTCTCTTTTCATTCTTGTCCACCAATACATCTTCTTCAAGTCATTATACATCTTCACGCTACCCAGGTGAATGGATAAACGACTACTATGCTCCTCTCAAAAGATCCTTTGAATAAGTTCAGCATTTTTAGGTACACAGATTCTACCTCGGTACATCAAGCAACTTCTAACACTAAATCTGAAATCTGATTCATTACTCGCCTCACACTAAGTCAATCTAACTTGTAATTCCTTGTCACTTTTCTGTGCTTCAACAATTTCTTATAAAAACAGCGGTCTGGCCTTCAACTCAGCTAAAATCAAACCATTGCTACTTATCGATAACCGAGCATCCATAGCCCTCAAGACGAACAATTACTTTCTGCTCAGTGTATCGGCGACTACATTCACCTTTCTAGGGTGGTAGTCAATTACCAACTCATAGTCTTTGAGTAGCTCTAGCCATCTTCATTACCGTAGATTCAGCTCTTTTTGTATCATTAGGTACTTTAAACTTTTGTGACCCATGAAAACTCGGCATCTCTCGCCATATAGATAGTGTCTCCAAATCTTTAATGCAGAAACGACGACAGCCAACTCTAAATCATGGGTCGGGTAATTTTTCTCGTGTGGTTTCAACTGTCTCGAAGCGTATGCAATTACTTTACCCTATTGCATTAGCACGCATCCAATACATTTAATGAAGCATCACTATACACCATGAACTCCTTGCCTGATTCGGGTTGCACTAAAATCGGGCCTTCAATCAACAAAGCCTTTAATCTTTCAAAACTTTGCTGGCACCTGTCAGTCCACTTGAATTTAACATCCTTTCAAAGCAGCTTCATCAGTGGAGTAGCAATTATTAAGAATCCTTTAACAAATCGCCAATAATAACCCGCTAGGCCCAAAAAACTCCTAATTTCTGTCACATTTCTTGGTAGTTTCCACTCCACAATTGCAGAAATCTTACTAGGGTCGACTCTGATCCCATCGCTTGACACAATGTGTCCCAAAAACTCGACTTCTCGCTGCCAAAATTCACTCTTGCTGAATTTGGCATACAATTGTTTATCCCTCACAGTCTGCAATACGATCTTCAAATGTTCCGCATGCTCACCCTTGTCGTAAGAATATACAAGTATGTCATCAATGAAAACGACCACAAACTTGTCTAAGTAGGGTTAAAAAATACGGTTCATTAAGTCCATGAATACCTAGGGGCATTTGTCAAACCAAAGGGCGTGACTAATAACCCATAATGGCCGTACCTTGGCTGAAAGCCAGTTTTCAGCACATCTTGTTCCTTAACCCTTAATTGGTAATACCCCAACCTTAGATCGATTTTGGAAAATACATTCGCTCCTCTCAATTGATCAAACAAGTCATCGATCCTCGGTAATAAGTACTTATTCTTCACTGTAACCTTATTAAGTTAACGGTAGTCTATACATAATCTTATTAAGCCATCCTTCTTCTTGACGAATAAGACTGGCACTCCCCACAGAGAAAAGCTCGATCTAGCGAATCCCTTATCCGTCAAATCTTGCAGCTAGGTCTTCAATTCCTTAAGTTTCATCGAAGTCATTCTATAAAGAGCGATCGAGATTGGTGTTGTACTTAGAACCAATTCGATACCAAACTTTACTTCTTTCTCCGGAGGTAATTCGAGTATCTCCTCCAGAAACACATCCGGGTACTCATATACCACTGGCACTAAATCGATCTTTGCCTCCGACACTTGAGTGTTCAATACAAACGTAAGGTACGACTTGCATCCTTTACTTAAATATCTCTGAGCCGCCATAGAGATACCACTGTAGGTGGACCACCTATTTCACCTGATTCAACCCGGAGAATATCCCTGTTTCCACATTTCAACTTGATAAACTTCTTTCCACAATTTACTACAACATCATGGGCAGTCAGCCAGTCCATACCCAAGATTACATTAAATTCGTCAAATGGTAATAACATTAAATTAGCTGGGAAGTAATGACCTCTACTTGTCAGAGGGTAATCCCGACACACTTGGTCAACTAGCATATGCTTGCCTAGTGGATTTGACACTTTCACTACAAACTCAGTCGACTCAACTAACAATTTCATTCTAGACGCTAATTTCATGCAGATATAAGAATGGGTAGAACCCAGATCCATCAAAGCTATTATAGAGATGTCATGAATAGAGAAGGTACCCGTAATCACGTTTGGGGACGAAGCCTCCTCACGGGCACAATAGCATAGGTCTTTGTAGGTGCTCTGCCGTCGGACCTCACAGCAGCGTCTCTAGGGGCTTCTCGACTACTAGTCCCACTGTCGGGTTCTTCTGTGGTCAACCTCTCAAAGAGGCACTACTTGCTCTCACCTCTTACTTTTTAAAACCCTCATCTGATTTAAGACAGTCTCGAATAAAGTGATCAAGTGAGCCACATCTAAAATAACCCTTTCGTTCCCACGGCACTCGCCAATGTGTCGCCTACCATATTGTGAGTACCTCGGTCTATCCTGTTTGGCGCTACTTACACTTGCCACTGAGGCAGTCTAGACCTTGGACGTAATATGTTGCTTGCTCTTGTTCTTACCCGAGCATCCCACTGAAACATTGGATTGGGTAGTAAACTCTTTTGATCTCTTGGACGAAGATTGATGCGATTTCCTCATCTGTCTTTTCCTCGAGTTTCGGGACTCCATGTCCGTTTTTCTCTTTTCTTTGGCCAACTCTTCGGCCTTACACGTCCTCTCAACGAGCATAACAAATTCTCAAATTTCTAAAATTCCCACCAATAGCCTAATTTCCTTATTCAAACCGTCCTCAAACTTTTTACACATAATGGTTTTGGAAGACACACACTCTCGTGCATGCTTACTACACCTCACGAACTCCCGTTCGTACTCAGTAACCGTCATGCGACCTTACTTCAGTTCAAGAAACTCTTTTCTCCTTTGGTTGATGAACCTCTGGCTAATGTACTTTTTATACGGAATTCTTCCAAAAAGAAATCCCAAGTCACCCTTTCTCTCGGTACTGCTCACACGAGACTGTTCCACCAGTGGTAGGCCGCATCTCGCAAAAGCAATACTATGCACTTTATGCACTCCTAAATGCCGTAACCGGTACCAAGATAGGGTATGAGGCATTACCGTACTTAAGGGTGAGCAAAATTCGATTCGACTCGAAAAAATAAAAAAAATTCGAATTTCGAGTTAAACGAATCGAGTTGTTCGAGTTAATCGAGTTATTCGAGTCAACTCGAATTTTTTTCGAATTTTGAGTTCGAGTCGAGTTGAGTTTTCGAATTCGAATAATTCGAATAATTCGAATAATTCGAATATCAAACTATAATATTTTACATTTTTACCCCAAACTCCCAAACCTTTTTACTTTTCCCCTCAAAACTTTTACTCATTCCCACTTTTCCCCCAAAACTTTTACTCCCCTCCCATTCAAACCCCCCAATCTACTCAAAATCCATTTCCCACCAAAATTTTACTCTCTTATTTACTTTTTCTCAAAATTTTACTCCCCAAAACCCTTAAAACTTTTTATTTTACCCCAAAATTTTTATTCCCTCCCATTTTCCTCCTAAAACATTTACTCCCTTCCCATCCCACCTCCCATCTACCCCAAGTCCACCCCCCAATTTTTTTTTAATATTTTCCCTCCAAAATTTTACTCTCTCTATTTACTTTCCCTCAAACTTTTATTTCCCAAAGCTTTTTATTTTCCCCCTAAATTTTTACTTCTCACCCTTTACTCTCAAATAAAAAATCAAAATTATCCAAAAAAAATCACTAAACATAAATAGTAATGATTTTATTTATATCTACTACTTATATTATTAAATTAAATTTTAGATTTATATTATTTATATTATTGTTTAGTCACATTGAATATTTATATTAAAATTGAATTATTAATTATGCCATAAAATATTCGTGTTAAAATTTTATATTGGTATCATTTCCACATTTTATCTTTAAAATAAATTTTATTAAAAAATCTCATTTTTACATTTAGTATATTTTTTAATGTCAAAATATGCAGTGACAAAAATCTGAATATAATTGAAATAACCAAGCAAGCAAAGAAGATAACTCGTATATAAAAGATTAATAAATAAATTATAAGGTGATGAAAGTTAATAAAAAATTTGATTAAGGTGGACAAATTTTATTACGATGGGTGACAATGGTTATAAGGACCCAAAATTATTTTTTAAAATTTAACTCGAACAAATATATTCGATTCGACTCTATTCGAATTCCATCTCACTCGACTCGATTCGAGAAAATTTCAAATCAAATTAGGATGATAAAGTATGATTCGTCAACTCAATTAACTCGAAATTTTTTCATTCGATTCAATTCAATTCGATCGAATGCTCACCCCTAACCGTACTAAAACTGCTATAAACTTATGACTCAAACTCATGAAAATGTGTCCTAATTAAAAACTTTTCCAAACATAGTTCTACGAGCCTTCATATGGGTCTGCGAGGCTTAAATCATGGTTCAAAATTAACCCGAGACCATTTCGTGCACTTAAGAAAATTTCCTCAAAAATTAGCTAACACAGGGCACACGCCCATGTGAGAGGGAAACAAGCCCATGTAACCTCTACACATGGCCGTACTAATGGCCCGTGTACATCACATGGCCTAAGCACGCTAGGGACACGCCCGTGTCCAAAACCCATGTAGATTTAATTTCTCACATCAACCTACAGGGGTTTTCACACGGCTTGGTACACACCCGTGTGCCCAGCCCGTGTTCCTCACACGGCCTTGACACGCCTGTGTCATGGCCCGTGTGCAAAAACTTGAGCATTCTGTTTCTGATGTCAACAAACACATGGCCTGGCACATGCCCGTGTTCTCAGCCCGTGTTAGTCACATGGCTAGGACACGCCCATGCCTTAGCCTGTGTGAAAGAACCTGGGTATTCTGTTTCTGACGTCAGCAACCACACGGTCATGGCACACGCTCGTGTTCTTGGTCGTGCCCTTCTCACGATTGAGACACACGGCCATGTCTTAACCCGTGTGTTTACTGCTGAGCATTTAATTTTTGTTAATGCAAGGTACAGGGGACACACGGTCTAACCGCACGCCCGTCGGCTGACCATGTGTCACATATGGCATAGACACACGCTTTGTGCCTACCCGTGTAGACAAAAATAGGCTACTTGCCAAGCCTCTTTGCCACCCTGAAACAAGGCTAAAAACATAGCCAAACATACAAAAACTTTGATGCTCAACTTATAACCACAATTTGGTATTTCAACACATACGTAATTACTAATTCAACCAAGCATACACATTTCTACTACTAGCTCATACAATCATAAATAACTTCAACTTTCCCAAGAATTCATTCACATCTCATTAATAAAGACTATAACCATTTTGGCCAATTCCAAAGGCCATTTACAAAATGAACTTCATAAGACAAATGGCCAATACAATTGGCTAACTAGAGTATCATACGCAAAATGACCACACAACCTATACATGCCATTACTAAGAATACAAAACATAATTATACCGAGTGTTTCGGTTGATAGTGTGCACGATGCTTCCGATGTCCTTAGATCCTCGGGTTACTTGGGCGGCACTATAAAGGGAAAGAGGAAAGAAAATGGGTAAGGATAAAGCTTAGTAAGTAGTAAGTAAATAAATATCAATAATTTACCAAGTCATGATAACTTTCATCCCACTTCAAATTATGCATATATCAAGGATAGCTACAACATAACTTACTCGATGCCATCCCTTACTAAACATTTACTTTAGGTTTTCCCGTTGAGCTATTTAGAAAAAGAAAGGATATTCGTCAAGCCTTCAACATAGAGTATTGAGCCGATGCCATGTCCCAGACATGGTCTTACACTAGGTCTCATCTATCGGTGTTGATGTCATGTCCCAAATAGGTCTTACACTAGCTTGTAAATCCCAAGGCTGATGCATGTCCCGAACATGTCTTACACTAGCTCCCGTCTAAAAGCCGATGCATGTCTCAGACATGTCTTACACTGGCTCTTGTAATGCGGCCGATGCCTATCCCGGACATGTCTTACACTAGCATACACATCACCCAATTGTCATGGCATGAATATCCAATCTATTCTAACTATGCATTAGGTTCTATTACATAAGCTTTCATCACTTCATGAATAATCATCTTCATTCAACTTTCTATGCTCAAATAATACTCTCATAAACATCTCATAGGTACAATTTATCAATTTATGCCAATACCATAATTTCATGCATAAAAGTTAGAAATGTTTTATTATTTACCTATAACTTACCTTGATATATAAAATGAAGGTGGCTATTCGATTTACTTGATTTGTTTGGCTTTCCCCCGGTTTAGGATTGGATTTGGCAATTCTTAATCTATAACAATAAAAAATTACTAATTTAATTATCAATTAAAACTAAACAATCCAAAATTCACAATTTGGAAAAATGACCATTTTGCCCCTAATCTTTGGCAAAATGACCATTTGCCCTTATGTTCGAAAATTGATTTTTATCAAATTTCCTCAACTCTCAAGCCTATCTAAGCTCTTTCATTCATATGAAAACTTCAAATATCCATTATCCAAGCATTCACCAAAATAACTTATTCACTTTACCAATAGGCCTTTTTAGGTGTTTTCTATGAGCACCCATTTCCAAAAGTTGTTTATCAAGCATCCTACATTCATTTTCTTTCATAAAACTCCAACAAAAGACATTTACTCAACCATGGCAAAACTTTGAACTTCAAACAAAAATGCAAGATACACCCCTCAAAGGTTCCAAATATGTAAAAATATCCAAGAAAGGACCTTAAAATCATTTACTTGAAGAAAAACTAAATGGTGTAAATTTCAAGCTTTCAAAACCCCCTCTAATGGCTGATATTTGGTAGGAATGAAGAAGAAAAGTTAAAACCCCAATTATTTGTTTATTCTATTATCCCTTAGTCAAAATCAAGCTACCAACCTCACCTAATTTTAACTAAATTGTTTCCCTTGTCTCAAATCTCTTCTCTTGTCCGGCCATACTAATTAAATTTGGCCTATTTGCCTTTTAAAGGCCTCTACATTTAGCTACAAGGTTATTTGACACCTTTCTCTAGAAATTTGCAACTTTTACCTTTTATGCAATTTAGTCCTTTTTTCGCGATTGAACCTTGAATCGCGTAAATTAATTCACCAAAATTTTTATACATACTTATAAAATTACTAAAATACATAATTTAACACTAAAATAATTTTCTTACACCTCAGAAAGTGATTTCAAAATCACTATTCTGACTAAGCCCGGTTTTAGGCTGTTACAGGTTAAGTGTAGGTTTCAAAGGTTCAAGGAAGCTTTCTCAGCAATTAGAATCAAGGTGTGTGTATACACAACTCTACAAATTGAAATTAGTGGAAACTCAAAAAGTGTGAATCGTTGACTCCGCACGGGCGTATAGTTGCCTGTGTGGTTGTCCATGTGATGAATATGGGCGTATGATCGATGAGGCTGGCCATGTATGATTCATGGGCCAGGCTAAATTGGGCCGTGTGGGCCCTACAGGTGTGTGGAAATATTGGGCTAGGCCGTGTGGGTCATACCGGTGTGTGGGCCCACATGGGCCTACAACAATGGCCTATGGGCCCATTTCTACTGTTTGACTGTTAAGGTTGCATGGGTCGCCCGAGTCAACTGTAGACCTACTATAGGGTCAGTAAGCTTTGCCTAGATCCCACACTGACAGTATGACATTAAATTATGTAAGACTGTATACGGAAAATGATATTTATACTGTTCTGATTATATGCATGTTTCCATGAGATGGCATGTCATGATTGTATGATGCATTGCATGGGGGTTGGGATAATATGATTGGAGGAAGTGTACTATACTAGTAGCTCTGCTGCAAATCACTGATGGCTCTAAGCCTATTATACTGGCAACTCTGCTGCAAATACTGTTTAGTGCCACAACCGGTGCTAATTCGTAAGTGTAGGAATGTGTGGCCAATTTATTCCCCACAGGAGTGCAGGGTTGGACAGGAGATGGTGTATAGCGGTTGGTTAGGTAGGACGTACATTCTGATATTGTCACTGTTATTGATATTATAATGGGCTAAAGCCCTTCTGATTACCGATAATGTGATGGGCTAAGGCCCAAGTTGATACTGTTACTGTAAAGGGCTATGACCCAGTCTGTTGCTGCTTGCATTTTGACTGTATAATTACAAGGGGATTACACACTGAGTTTTTGAAAACTTACCCCTTTTTGTTCTACTGTACAGGTAATCCCTAATCATAAGTGGATCAGTGCAGTGAAAGACTCAGAGGTGGCCACGAGGCCGTATATATATTTTTGTACTTGATTATGTTTTTTAAGTATTTTTATTTGGGGTATTTTTATAGTAATATGGCCTTTTTGGATTTTCCTAGTTAATTTGGGATTTTTAATGTTTTTACAACTGCTAGTAGTAAAGTTAATTGAGTTTTCAAAATGAATCAAATGCTTTAACAAAACACACTCGAACACACAAACTAGTTTAAAGAGCTTCCGCAATAAGAGACAATTTTGAAAGTTAACAACGTTTTGATAAAGAATAATTTTATGATAATGAACAACGTTTTAAAAATAAACGACACATCCTAGAATTAACACAAGTTTTTGAGAAGAGAATTAATAAGAAAAGAGGATTTCACGACAACTCATGTATTTCAAAAAACACTACCATGTGACATCGCCAGATTCTGCCATAACGTCTAGGCCAAGTTTAGGGCATTACATTTAGTGATATTAGAGCTAGGTTGCAAAACTCAGCTGTGGATTTGGGTTTTAAAGTTGAAATTTCTAAAGAACTACTTTCGAAGGATTTGAAATATTTTGAAATATTTTATCGAATGTGTGGTACACCAAGTCTCTGGTGCCAATCCTGTAAGTACTTTGTAACTATTATATGTTTTAACTGAAATGCTATAGATAGTAAATACTGACATTATTGTGACAGCATACTGTACTGAAAACACTCAAGATAATGTATACTAATACTTTAGTAAAATTGATAGACATTGCGTTGTGCGAAAACAAAACTTTACACTTCTGATACTACCTGTCATAAGACATCTATTAATAAATACTAAAATTGTAAACTGATGCATAAAACTGTTAATACAGATTAACATGAATAGACAATGAGTACAAGAGGTACTCGCCGACAAGGTACAAGAGGTCGTGGTAGAGGCCGTAAAGGTGCTTGAGTTGGGTCCTCGTCGTCTTGCCATATACCTAATTTGGAAACTGGTGAGACACCAACTTCATCTGTGACTGAAACTAGGTCTCATGATCGAGCGACAGGGGATGACGCACTGTCCCAAGCCATGTTAAGAATTCTGAAGAGGGTCACTAGGACCAATACTGGAATTGGAGGCCGAGGGTCGATTACGAAACGACTCCAGTCCAATAGAGCCAAGATTTTTAGGGGTATTATTAGAGTTGCCCCTAACGTGGCTGAGTACTGGATAGAGGCCACAGAGAGAATTGTGGACGACTTGGACTGCACCCCCGAGCAAAAATTAAAGGGTGCTATGTCGTTGCTACGAGATGAGGCATATCAGTGGTGGCTCACTGTTAAGGAGGGCACTCAACCCGATCGATTGACCTAGGAGTTCTTCAAAACTGCCTTTCAAGGAAAGCATGTGGGTGCCAGTTATGTGGACGCCCGTAGGAGGGAGTTCCTAAATCTGACTCAAGAGGATAGATTAGTGGCCGAGTATGAGGCTGAATTTCTACGACTAAGTCACTATGTGCATGGTATGGTGACAACTGAGTATGAGAGGTGCGTTCACCTCGAGGATGGCTTCAAGGATAATCTGAGGGTATTGATAGCTCCAAGAGGGAGCGAGACTTTGTTGCACTGGTTGATAAGGTGAAGATCACCGAAGAAGTGAAGCATACTAAGAGCCAGAACAAAGAGAGAGGTAGGAATAAGAGGGATTTAGAGCCCTAGAGTTCTGCACAAACGCCTAAGAAAAAGGCCAAAGTTGATAGGCTGGTCAGAGTTGAGACCCCTATTGTTGCTCCTAGACAGTAGCCCTGTACTGATTGTGGGAGAGGCCATCTGGGCGAGTGTTGGAAAAGAACTAGGGCATGTTTAAGGTGCGGTTCATTAGAGCACCATATCAGAGAGTGTCCACGGAGGCCCGATTAGATGCAAGCTCCAGGCTTGGGTACTGCACAGCTGTCGAAAGGCATTTAATAGCCACTAAGAGGCCGCGGTCAGGTTCGAGGTGGTAACGGGTTAGGCCGTGGGTAGAAAGCACCAGGCAGATGTGCTAATCAGATTGAGGTGAGGCAGTCAGCTCTCATTTATACTGCACATTGTCGAGAGGATGGTGATGCTTCGGATGTTATTATGGGTATGTTCTTTCTTTATAATGTACCTTATACTGCATTGATAAATATAGGATCCACTCGTTCCTATGTTTCCTGCTCTATTACTAAAAACTTGGAGATTCTGGTTGAGAGTACTTCAAGTGGATTTACTGTATTAAGTCCACTGGAGTAGTTTGTCTGAGTTAATAAGTTATTTAGAGACGTCCCTTTAGAGGTACAATGAGTTATCTTTCTGGCTGATCTTATGGAACTTCCTTTTGGAGAATTTGATCTGATACTGGGTATAAATTGGTTAGTTAAACACCAAGTGAGCTTGGATTATGCCACTAAACGAGTAGTACTAAGAACTAAGGAGGGCAACAAGGTAGTTTTAATTGGGGAACGTTGGAACTACTTGTCAAATGTGATTTTTGCATTGAGAGCCGAAAAGTTAGTTTGTAAGGGATGTGAGGCGTATCTGGCCTACATCAGTGTTTCAGATATTGGGGATTCTTCAGTTAAGGATATCAAGACGGTTAAGGATTTTTCAGATGTGTTTTCTGAAGAGTTACCTAGGTTACCTCTAAATTGTGAAGTAGAGTTTGGGATTGAGCTCCTTTTTAGTATAGCTCCGGTGTCCATCGCCCCTTATAGAATGGCACCGAAAGAGTTTGTGGAGCTTAAGGCTTAGATTCAAGAATTACTGGATCGTGGGTTCATTTGCCCTAGTGTGTCTCCGTAGGAAGCACCAGTTCTGTTCATGAAAAAGAAGGATGGATCCATGCATATGTGTATTGATTATCGGTAACTGAACAAGTTGACCATTAAGAATAAGTACCCATTGCCGAGGATAGACGATCCATTTGATCAGTTTCGAGGAGCTTTGGTTTTCTCTAAAATTGACCTTCGATCTGGGTACCATCAGTTGAGAGTTAAGGAGGCTGATGTACACAAGATAGCGTTTAGGACTTGTTATGGTCTTTACGAGTTCCTAGTGATACCGTTTGGACTGACAAATGCACCAGTAACTTTTATGGATCTGATGAACCGAGTGTTCCAGCCCTATCTGGATCAGTTCGTAGTGGTTTTTATTGATGACATTCTAGTGTATTCGAGGACTGAGGATGAACATGATGAACATCTACGAGTGGTTTTGCAGATTTTGAGAGACAAAAAAATGTATGCCAAATTTAGTAAATGTGAGTTCTGGTTACGAGAAGTAACATTTCTAGGCCATGTGGTATCTGCTGAGGGGATTAGGGTCAATCCACGTAAGATTGAGGCTATCTTGGATTAGAAGCAACCTAAGACTATATCAAAGATTCATAGCTTTTTAGGACTAGCTGGGTACTATTGACGATTTGTAGAGGGCTTTTCTGTAATTGTAGCACCCTTGACTAAGCTGCTACGTAAGGGTGTACTGTTTAACTGGACTGATGTACAGCAAGAGAGCTTTGAGAAGCTCAAGACCGTATTGAATAAGGCCACTGTTTTGATACAGCCAGAGCCTGAAAAGGAATTTACTGTTTATAGCAATGCATAACATGTTAGCTTGGGATGCATACTGATGCAAGAGGGTAAGGTAGTAGCGTACACGTCTCGACAGCTTAAGACTCATTAGGTGCATTATCTGACGCATGACTTAGAGTTAGCCGTAGTGGTTTTCGCACTGAAAATTTGGAAGCATTACCTATATAGTGAGAAGTGTATCATTTACACCGATCACAAGAGTCTCAAGTACCTCATTACTCAGAAAGAGCTAAACCTTAGGCAGCATAGATGGATTGAGTTGCTTAAGGATTGCGGCTGTACCATTGAATACCATCCTGGTAAAACCAATGTGGTGGCCGATGCACTGAGCTGTAGGGCTTTGTTTGATTTGAAGGCGATGTTTGCTCACCTCAATTTGTTTGATGATAGTAGTCTGTTGGTTGAACTTCAGGTTAAATCGACGTGGATAGATCTGATTAAGGGTAAACAAATGGGGGACAAGTCTTTGGGTCTTCGCTTTCGACAGGTCGAGGGTAGGAATACTAAGGATTTTAGACTAAATAACGAAGGGGTACTTTGTTTCCGTGGGAGAATCTGTGTACTAAAAGATATTGATTTAAGGTAGTTGATATTGAGAGAGGTGCATAGTAGCCCTTATGCTATGCATCCCAGCGGAAACAAGATGTACCAAGACCTTCGTGAGCAATACTGGTGGCTAGGTCTTAAGTGTGAAGTTACCGACTTTGTGAATAAATGCCTGACGTGCCAACAGGTTAAGGCTGAGCATCAGCTACCCTCGGGCTTACTGCAGCCAGTTAAGATACTGCTTTAGAAGTGGGAGAAAGTGATTATGGACTTTGTTAGTAGGTTGCCCCTAACGCCTACTAAGAAGGACTCGGTGTGGGTCATCGTGGATCGATTAACCAAGTCTGCCCATTTCATATCGGTTCATACTGATTACTCTCTACAGAAGCTAGCTAAGCTGTATGTGTCTAAGATAGTGAGACTGCATGGCATACCAATTTCGATAATATCTTATAGGGATCCTCATTTTACATCTCGATTCTGAAAGAAGCTTCATGAAGCTCTGGGTACAAGGTTGGACTTCAGTACTACGTTCCACCCTTAGACCGATGGTCAATCTGAGAGGGTGATTTAGATACTGGAGGATATGTTGAAAAGTTGTGTAATTGACTTTCGAGACAGTTGGGAGGACTATTTGCCATTGGCGGAGTTCGCTTACAACAACAGCTGCCAGTCTAGCATTCAGATGGCACATTACGAGGCATTATATGTCGTAGGTGTCGCACACCTTCATGTTGGACTGAGTTGGGTGAGCGATGTGTTTTTGGCCCTGAACTAGTCTCTGATACCGAGGTTAAAGTTAAATTGATTCGAGATCGATTGAAAGAGGCATCTGATAGACAAAAGTCGTATGCAAATTTGAAGCGTCGAGAGATAGAGTATTCTATGGGGGACTTCATGTTTCTTAAGGTCTCCTGGTGAAGAAGATACTGAGATTTGGTCATAAGGGCAAGCTGAGCCCTAGGTTTATTAGACCTTACCGTATTCTGAGACGTGTAGGACTGATAGCCTACCAGTTAGAGCTACCTCTAAAGTTGGATCAGATTCACTATGTTTTTCACATCTCGATTTTTAAGCGCTACTGCTCTGATCCCACACATATTGTTCTAGTTGAGGAGATTGAGGTTGGGCTTGATCTGACATTTGAGGAGGAGCTGGTACAGATATTGGATCGTGATGTAAAGCTTGTAAGAAGAAAATACATCCCATTGGTTAAGGTTCTTTGACGTAATCATAGTTCTGAGGAGGCCACGCGGGAGCCTGAGGATGCGATGCAACAGTAGTATCCTCATCTATTCTGATCAGGTAAAATTTCAAGGCCAAAATTTTCTTTAAGGGGGTAGAGTTGTAATGCCCCAAAATCCTTTATAATTATTTTCGTATGTTGTTGTTACATAAATGCATGTCTGCTTCAGTGGTTAAGTGTTCTAGAAAGTGTCTGAGAGGTTTCAATTTCAAGCCTTGGGTTGGGCAACTTTTGTTTTTAATGAATAAACCCTTAGCGATAGTCAATACACTTATTAATAAATCTTTGTAAAATTTGTCAGAATGGGCCTACTGGTCTAGTGGTTAAGGGGAGTGCAAATGGTCAGGAGGTCTGGGGTTTGAGTACTTGAGCAAGTATGGGATTATTTTTATTACTCGTGCCATGTGGATGTTGGAGTTTGACCGAAATAATAAGAGTTTGAGGAGTGTGGGGATGTGTGGTCAATTCTTTAGGAGGATATTGGGGGATTTTCGGCTGTTAAGGGATTTGGATGAGTGGGGTTTAGTTGAGGGATTTTAGGAGTGATTTAGGGAGAGTGGATGGTAGAGTAGGGTAGAACCGAATCTAGTAGGGGGAATTTCGGCTACCCTTTGTCATTTTTGAATTTTTCTGATAGCTTTGGCATTTTCTGATCTTAGTTTCCCTCTCTACTTTCATTTTTTGGTTTTTCTGCTTCTCTGTTTTGTTATTTGTGATTGTTTTCTTTTTCTTTTGTTTTTCTCTTTGCTTACTTCTTCTTACTGAAAGTTTTGATCGACCTCTCATTTATTTTCCCTAGCCAAAACATAGTCGTTTCTACCCAAAAATTTTGACTTGGCCATTAGGTTCTTCCAATTGTTCTGGCGACTGTTCTTCTTCTCTTACCTTTCGTTTGCAGAATTTTTGGTGAGGTTTGTGCTTCAGTTTTACTCTTTGGTTCTTTTAGATTTTGGCTATTTCTCACAATGTTTTTCTTTCCTTGTTTGCCGGTTATTCGGTTGTGTTTCTTCCACTCTCGCAGTGTAGTGAACAAAAGTTCTCACTTTGTTCTTCCTTGGTCGAATCTTCTGGTTCTCTTCTGGCGAGGTTGGTAGGTATAAGTATAAATATAATACTATTGTGTTGTTTCAAAGCTTATCTATTTTCGATTGGTGTCTACGACTATTCGAGGGGTGGAAGGCTGTGATTGGCGTTAAGAGGGCAAAATCTTCTGCTTTAAACGATTGAAGGTGACGTTGTTATTTGATGATTGGACAACTAGTGTGTGTTTTCGATTGAGTAGTTGTTTAAATGAGTAATTGGTATTATTCGGTCAAATGTAGGTTTCAAAGGTTTGGGGAAGTTTTCTCAGCATTTAGAATCGAGGTGTGTGTATACATAACTCTATAAACTGAAATCGACGAAAAGCCAAAAAGTGTGAATCGTTGACACCACATGGGCGTGCAGCTGCCTGTGTGGTAGTCCATATGACGAATATGGGCGTATGATCGACGAGGCTGGCCATGTACGATTCATGAGCTGTGCCGAATTGGGCCATATGGGCCCTACAAGTGTGTGGGCCCCAGGCAGTTGAACCACACGGGCTTGTGGAAATATTAGGTCAGGCCGTGTGATTCACACAGCCAAGGCCATTTTGGGTCGTGTAGGCCACACCGGTGTGTGGACCCACATAGGCCTGCAATATGGGTCTGTGGGTCTATTTCTACTATTTGACTGTTAAGGTTGCACGGGTCGCCCGAGTTAACTGTGGACCTACTGTAGGGTCAGTAAGTTTAACCTAGATCCCAAACTAACTGTATGGCATTAGATTATGTAAGACTATATATTAAGAATGATTTTATACTATTTTGATTATATGCATGTTTTCATGAGATGGCATGTCATGATTGTATGATGCATTGCATGAGGTTCGGATAATATGATTGGAGGAAGTGTACTGTACTGGCAGCTCTGCTGCAAATACTATTTAGTGTCACAACTGGTGCTAATTCGTAAATGTAGGAATGGATGGGCGATTTATTCCCTAGAGGAGTGCAGGGTTGGACAGGAGATGGTGTATAGCGGTTGGTTGGGTAGGACATACATTCTGATACTGTCACTGTTACTGATATTGTAATGGGCTAAGGCCATTTTGATTATTGATAATGTGATGGGCTAAGGCCCAAGTTAATACTGTAACTGTAAAGGGCTATGGCCCAGTTTGTTACTACTTGCATTTTGATTGTATAATTACATGGGGATTACACACTGAATTTTCATAAACTCAACCCTTATTGTTCTACTATACAAGTAATCCCTAGTCATAAGTGGATCGGTGCAGTGTGAGACTCAGAGGTGGCCACGCGACCGTATATATATTTTCATACTTGATTATGTTTTTTAAGTATTTTTATTTGGGGTATTTTTACTGTAATATGGCCTTTTTGGATTTTCCTGGTTAATTTGAGATTTTTATTGTTTTTACAACTGCTAGTAGTAGGGTTAATCGAGTTTTCAAACCGAATCAAATGCTTTAACAAAACAAACTCAAACACGCAAACTGGTTTAAAGAGCTTCCACAATAATAGACAATTTTGAAAATTAACAACATTTTGGAAAAGAATAATTTTGTGATAATGAACAGCGTTTTAAAAATGAACGATACATCTTAGAATTAACAAAAGTTTTTGTAAAGAGAATGAATAAGAAAAGAGGATTTTACAACATCTTATGTATTTCAAAAAACGCTACTGTGTGACATCGTCGGATTCGGCCATAATGTCTAGGCCAGGTTTGGGGTATTACATTTTTTGTGTTTAAGTAATCTTCTTAAACCTAACATTGAAGTTATTTTTTTTAAGTTTGGAGATTTTATTGATTTTGTTTGGGATTAATTTCTAATTTTTTATGCATTATGTGATTTATACTTTAAGACACGAGAAAGTAAAGCATGATAAGCCGTTTGTTTTAGAAATTATTATTTTAGGTGTCTCCCTGAATTGAAGCATTATCTTGGAATTTTAATTTTACAAGTTTGACATCAAAACCATAATTTTTTTAGCTTTTGATTCTATAGAGCATATATTTTTCATACTCATTTAAATTTTGGTTGTAAACTTTATTTGTTATTCTAGAAATTGCTTTAGTTATACATGTTAAGAACACAGTATTGATTTGATATGCTGAGAAGATAAATGCACTTAGGATTTAACCTGCTTAACATTTAAATAGCTTATCTGTTGCATCAACCCCTAGTAAAACTCATTGATCCTAACACATTTTTTTTACCAAACACTCGTCCCTATTAACCTATAAACCACATTAATGTTGTAAATCACCTTTTTTATTGACTCCTTTTTTGTCGAGATTTGATTTGATTTGTTGTCTGATTATGTTTCATTATTTGCATTGTTGGATTTTAATTTATTCTAAAAAAATAAATAAATAAACAAAGAAAAAATATAAAAAAATTTTTGATTGAGCTTGAATTGTTAGTTTCATATTCTATTGAAAAACTCATTTTCATACTTTATTTCTTGTTGATGTAAATTCCTTCAATTCAAAAATTGATTTTTTTGTTTGGTAACTTATCAATTCGAATCTCGATTGTAAGAAACTTTTCTGACCTTTCCATACCTTTAACTTAAGCCCCGTTACAACCTTGTAAAGGCCTCTTGATTGGTGTGTTATCTCTATCTATGGTGGTGGAGATCTGATTTTCAAGCAAGCCTATGGTAATAACATTTCTTATTTGACTATTAAGTGCACATTACTTGAGCCTTTAACACTTTGAGTACTTTGAGTGCTTTGAGTAAATCCTTAGTAAGGATGTTAATTCCTGTTGAGTTTGAATTTTAGGTAACTATTGAGATAAAAGATATGCCTAATGTTTTTAAGCCTTAAAAATCTATGTTTGAATTGCTTCTACTGTTTAGTGTCATTTTAATGTGAATTTTCAATGCATGATTATTGGTAGATTATCTTAATACATTGTTGGTGAAAATGATAAACTGAGGGAAATTAGCTTGAATGTAGGTTGAGAATTTTACTTGAGAATAAACAAATGCCTAAGTGTGGGGATATTTGATAAGTGCTAAAAGTAACATGTTTTAACCTTATTCTTAATACGTTTTTAGATGATTATTCGATGTTAATTGTGAATTTTATGCTCATAATCCTTTAAATTCATGTTTTGATGCTTAATAAAGCATCTGGGAGCAAAAAGAGCGAAAATCAGAGCACCAGAGCAAGCTACAGAAGCCACATGGGTGGGACCATTCCACACGGCCTAACCACACAGTTGTGTGACCTATACGGGCATGTGGTAGGCCGTGTCGATTTCACAAGATTTCATACCAAACTTAGAAAAATCAGAATTTTTAGGTTTTTCGGGCATTCTAAAATGTATATATGACAAAAATAAGAAGATAGGAGGGGGCCATCATAGAATACTCAAGAAAAAAATTCAAAAAAAACCATTAAAGCGATTATGAAGTAGATTTCTGTCAATATTGAAGATTCCCAGTTGATTTATTAAGAGATTATCATGAGTTTATTTGTTTCTTTCGGTTATACAGTACCTTGAGTATTTTTATTTTCAAGCAAGAACTAATATTCTAAACACCTAGGGAGATTAACCTTATGATGGATTTTGTCGTTTGATTTTTATTTTTATGCAATAAATTCTTGGTTTCTTGTTCTCAATTATGTGCGCTTAATTCTTGGTATAATATTTCTAGATTATTTATCTATATTTGATGTGCTTAAATCGAAGGTTGAATAAACTGTTTAATAATAGATCTTGTGTAATTGAGTGAAGTTGCATGCAATCCTAGAAATAGGATGACCTAAATCTACTAGATTAGATTCAAATATAATAGTGGAATCCATAGCATGAGTTAAGGCGATAATAGGGGTTTTAATTAGAAAGAAATTTCAATTAATCAACCTAAAATCGGTTACTCTTATGCTCGAAAAAGATATTAGCATAATTTAGAGATTTTTACGGATTAAGGTGCTAAGTAAAGAAATTGCATAATTTAGATTGACAATAAAAGATAAAATCTAGGTGAATTCTTTCCTGGGTATTTTTTCGTTTATTAGTTTTTAATCGGTTATTTTTGTGATTTGTTCTTTGTCCTGTTTTTTAGTTAATTAATTAGTTAATTCTAGTTTTTAATCAATCACTCGAATTATTCAGTTAAATAATAGAAAGATGACAATTACTAGTACTTTTAGTCTTCATGGGAATAATATTTTTGCTCATCGTAGCTATACTATTAATTGATAAGTGCATTTGCCTTAGTCAAAATTTTAGTTAGTTTTGTGGATATCAATTTAACACCAATTTCTTCAAGAAATCAACAATGACAACTTTTAAAAACTTTAACAATTTTACAAATTTGTACATAGGCTAGCTAAATCAAACTCTCATGACTTCAAAAAAAAATAAAAATTACAAGAAAATTATTTGAATAGCTTACCAATTTGAGGTACCAAATGTTTTGAACCTTAGGAAGCTTTTCCTTATTTGTTTTTTTTTTTTTTTTTTGAAGTTTCAGCGATGAAGAAGAGAAAATAAAGATGACAAGCATAAAATCAACTTTATATAGTTAGATTAACTTAATTAAACCGAATTTAATTAATTAAACTTTAATCTAATTAAATCTTAATCACATTTAACCAAAGTTAGTGGAGTATAACATCATTTTCCACTATCTGATAGTGAGAATGGTTTAATTACCAATTTGCTCCTTTTATTATTTAAAAATCTATAGTAATAAGATTTTTACAATTAAGTTTATGTACCTTAATTAAGCAATTAATAAGCGGAATTGAAGTACCAAACTTTAATAAACTTTTATACTAACTCCATAAGTAATTATATTTAATATTGACGGACCAAGTTTACGGAAATGAAGTTCCGAAACTGCCTTTTTTGATACCATTGAAAATCGAACTGTTACTGTAATGACCCAAAATTCACGGGCACCAGAAAAATTAGTCATAGGGCCTCCGTCTTAGTAAATCGGGTTAGAAAATAATTATTAGGAATATTTTTGAGTCTAGTAGTGTACTAAATTAAGTTTTAATTAGGATAATTTAACTTAATTAAGAGAATTTAAGAAGAGAGGATAAAAGTTGAATTATAGATTAATAGAAAATAAAAGGGCTAAAATGACAAATATGCCATTTAGCATAAGCTGAGGCGGCAAACATGTAGAAATCTAAGATTTTTACTTAGATTTTTTTATATATTATGATTATTATTAACTAATTAATTATTCTTAAAGTCTTTATTAAATTATAAAATTTGGATATTTATTATTATTAAATAAATTAGGATGATGACAAATGGGTGATGATTAAAATGTGCACGTGTAAAATATGTATTTACACAATTGTAAAATAAATATGTATTTACTTAAAATTTAAGTAAAAGATAATTATTAATAAAATATTTATATTATAAGATTTTTATATAATAAATAATTAAAATATTGAATGGTAATGATATTAGACAAATGAAAGGATAAAAATGTATACAAGTGTAATAATAATATTTGTTATTAAATAGATATTTAATAAAATTATTATTATATGAAATTATTAAAATAATATAGTAATATAAAGTAAATAAAGGTAAAAAAAATAAAAAGAACAAAAAGGAGACATAAAAGAAAAGTTACGGAGAACAAACGAAATAGGGGAAAGAAAAGAAGAATGAAAGAAGAAAAGGAGAAATTAGAGAATTGAAGCTTAAAATTTATTTTGGTAAGTCAATCAAGTCATTTTCTTTTGATTTTAATGTTTTAAAAGCTTTAGAACTAAGTTTTGATGAAACCAAGTTGAAGTTTTAGAAGTTTTTAAGTTTTTGAGTAAAGTTCATGTTGAACAAAAAGCTTAATTGATAGAATTATTGATTAGAATTGATTAAGGGATTAAATTTTAAAAGGATTTATAAGTTTTGTGTTTGAAGGATTAAATTGAAAGAAAGCTTGAATTAGGGTTCTAATATGAACATTTGATAGTTAAGTGGAAGATGGAAGGAAATTGAGTAGAAATAAAGTAGGAATTAAACTAGAAAAGTAAATGTGTTTAATTAGGTAAAATTAAAAATTTAGGTAGAAATTGAATAAAAATTTTATTATTCTTGGTACAATAATGCTGAAATTAATAGTATAAATTATTACTATTTCTGTAGCTAACAAAGGAACCGAAGCATCAACATTGAAAGGAAAGGAGAAAATAGACGAGGAGTGAATACGAAAAATTCGGGTTAGTATTACCATAATTCAAGTTATCTTTTATTAATTATTTAATTTCAATATTTGTGTATGAAAAATGAAATTGAGGTAAGTATTGATATTTGAATTAAATAAGAATTGGGTTTATTGATGAATATTTATTTATGTGTGAGAAACTGAATTGTATGATTGAATTGAAATTGAGTTGAGTAAAGTTAGTATAAACATGAATTTGAAATTGAGATTGAATTGTTATTATGATTGAATTGAATTTGAATGATTGTGATTAATTGAAAGTGAAAGTGAAATGAATAAGTGAATCCGATACCTTATTAACTAATCGGGCTTAGTCGAATATAGTTGGCATGCCATAGGATTGGAAGAGTTCAGGGATACTTCGACCTCAAGTCGATGAGACACTTGGTGTGTCATTTTATTGCCTCGGATAGGTTTGATGAGGCGTTGGTCGCCATTTTACTTCGACTTAGCCGATGAGACGTTGGTCGTCACTTATTGCTTCGAACTATCCGATGAGCCATTGGTCGCCATCTTGGTGTGTTTGGTTGGATCCGTGTATCCGCTAAGGTCCTAGTCTTGTTAATAGGGGTAAATGAATGAAATGAGAAAATTATACAAAATTTGATAAATCGGTCTATTGACTTATATGAATAAGTGAGATTGTAAAATGAAATGTGAAATGAGAATTATGATATAAGATTGAATACATGAACCAAAGGTTCATGAAGTGTTCAAAGTTGAAATGTGAATTGAAATATTATACATGATTGAAAAATGAACCAAAGATTTGTGAAGTGTTTGAAATCTTTATTGAGTATATATGAAGTTATTTGATGAGATTATTATAATTGATTTATGGTATTAGAGTACAAAGATATATGTATGATTTGTTATTTAACTATGAATGATTATGATATTTTATCTCTATTATAATTTGAATTATGGTAATACCACTGAGTATTTCCAATACTCAGCGTGTGGTTGTTTTCCGTATGCAGGCTAGGTAAAGTTAGATTACGGCCTAGCATCTAAGTCACCCCTGATCTCAGCTACAAATTTTGGTAATGTAATCCAACTTAAAGTATTGTGGCATGTATTAGGTTTATTTTAGTCATATGTATAGGACTTGTATTTTGGATTGTAAATTTGGTGTTAAATACTAACTTAAAATTTATTAACTAGTATAAGCTATCAATGAAATGTTTAGTTTGAAAAGTGTTGATCTTTGAAACAAATGAATGAATTATAAGTTGAATAATGATTAGCCTTATTGACGTTCATTGAGTAGAATATTTATAAGTTAATGTTTTAGACATAATGTAGGTGTATTAAGGGTGATTGTATTGACTGACATATTGGTATTGGAATGGGTTCGGTTTGAAATGTGCAAGGAGGTCAGGTTAGTGCTTAAGGTTCATATAGAGCCCACACGGCCTGGCACACGAGCATGTAGCCAGACCGTGTAAGACACACGGTTAGCACCTGGGCATGTAATTTGGCCGTGTGTCCCTTGCATCTTAAACATGTAAAATCAGAATTATACACGGGCTAAGCACATGGGCGTGTTGCTTGGCAGTGTGAGAAAACTTTGTTAAGGGATTTAAGTCAGAGAGTTACACGGGTAAGGGACACGGGCGTGTCCCAAGTTACCCAGTCTGTGTTGAGCCTCACGGTTCAACAACCTGGGCATGTCCCTTATTCATACGGGTGTGTGAGCCCTGCACTTGAGAAAATTTTAAAAATGTTCGAAAAAAATCCCCTAAGTATCTGAATTAGTCCCGAATCATGCTAAACTCGTATTTTGGGCCTCGAGGGTCCATACAAGGGACTATATGACTATTTTACATTATATTTAATATTTATTTGTATATTATTTGTAAATTGTCCGATAGTTCCGGTAATGCTCCGTAACCTTGTTCCGGCAACGGTTTGAGGTTAGGGGGTGTTACAGTTACAATGGATGTGTAAAGTTTTTACCTTCCATGGTTGTTGCTTTTGTTATCTTTCTTACAAGGCTTATAGTTAGTGTTATCCTTGGAGCTTTGATTTGCAACGATACTCAGGTTACAAAGCATCTAATTTAAAAGAGTGTGTTTTTATCTTACATGACTTGTTTTTTAAGTAGAAGATGAGGTTCACTTCATGTAGTTAAAGAAAAATACAAGCAACATAAGTTCAAATGTGTGGCAGTTTCCTAGAAATTTCTTTGAATTATTATCTATAATCATTTTCTTTATAAACTTTGTTATTAACCTTCTATCAGTAACAGTGGTATCTATAATAGCCCGTTTTTAGCCAAATCAGAACAATAGTTTTGGGACCACAAATTTGACATCAAAAAATTTATTATTATTATTTTAATATTTATAGCAATGATATTATGATTGTGTAAAAATTTCGTGGAGAAATTTTATCAATTGGGTGCTTAATTTGATAAAAAGGACTAAATCGCGTAAAGTGCGAAAGTTGGGTTCTTTAAGCAAAAGGTATTAAATAGCTATAGAACTTAAAAGTAAAGGTCCTTATGTGGTAAATAGACCATTAAAGAGTTAGTGGATGATGATGGTTTGACATTTTTGTAAATTTAATTAATTTTAAAGGTTAATTTAGTAAAAAGTAAATAAATGATAAATAAATGAAATAAAACCAAATTTCATCTTTCTATTCATCATCTTCAGCTGAATGTTCAAGGAAAGGAAACCATTTTTGTGCATTTAGGGTTCGGTCACTTGAAGGTTTAATTGGTAAGTGATTTTTACTCGATTTTTAATAATTTCTACGTTTTTGAGATCGTTGCTTTGTAATCTAGCTAGCCCATACCTCCAATTTTGAAACTGTTAAAGATTTATCATGTTGCCATTGTTAAATTCTTGAGTATTTTGATGATTCATGATAGATTATTAATGTTAAATTCTTGAGTATTTTGATGATTCATGATAGATTATTAATGTTTGATGCTAAATTAACAAGTTTGATTAAGTGATTTTTGACAAAATTATCAATTAGGGGTTAAATTGTGAAATGTGAAAATTTAGTGGTTAAAATATGAAATAAATGGAAATTTTGGGCTGCTATAAGCATGATAAATATTCAGATAGGCTTGGGTTGCGATGAATTTGAATGAATTTTGTTTTATGAGTCAGGGACTAAATTGCAAAAATGTGAAATAATAAGGGCAAAAGTGTAATTTTGAAAAATTGTGTATTTTGGGCTGAATTAACTAGAATGTGTAACAAATGGATTGAATTTGATTATTTAGATCAAGTTAAGCCTCGTACGGGTCTAGATCGAAGAAAAAGCAAAGTTTCGGACTAGTCGATCCATTTTGTCATTTTGACCATCAAGGTAAGTTTGTATGTATTAAACATTGTTATAATGATGTTTTAAATGCTTTGATATTGTCTAAATGTGAATACGAGATTATAGACATGTTTGACAACGGTTCAGTTATGTGTTGGCACTAGATGTGCTAAATTAAAATTGCTTCGGCTATATATATATATATATATATAACTATATTGGCACTCAGTGTGCGAGATTGAAATAGCTTTGACTAAATATATTGGCACTAAGTGTGCGAGACTGAGATAGCTTCGGCTAAATATATTGGCACTAAGTGTGCGATACCAAGATAGTTTCAACTATATTTATATATTAGCACTTAGTGTGCGTGATTGAGATAACTTCGACTATATATATATATATTATATTTACATATATTGGCACTTAGTGTGCGAGGTCGATATATCTTTGACTGGTTATTTGGTACTTATCATGCGAGTTTTCCGAGTATCCAGAAATATTTCAAATGATTAACGGATATACCAAAAATGTGAATAAGCAAGAATTAAATACGAGAAAGTACAGGTATGTACTTGAGTTATACGAGCATTAAATTAAAGAAACTTGTGAAATTTATATTTAAGTTTATGAATGGAATGTGAAAGGTTTATGAATTCATTATATTTATTAATACTGAATTGAGATAATGTGTTTTTATCAATGTTTAAGTGAATCAACATGTAGAGATAATGTTACGAAGAGATATAAGTAATGATGTGAATCAGTTCAGGTACTTATACAGAAATCGACAAGTGATAGTTATGAAATTCATGTGAAGAATAAGTGGAAATTTATGAGATTTCCTATGTTTCATTTGGCTATATAAAGATGATAGCTAATGAAATCATATGAGCTATATTATGCTTTGAGTAACTGCTTAAATTGCGGTTATTTGATATTATGAGTTTATTAGTCAAACGAGCTTACTAAGCTTTATAGCTTACTTTATGTTATTTTTCCTATGTTTATAGGGTTTCAGAGGCTCGCTCAGGTTAGAAGTCGTTGGAGATCTCATCACACTATCCAGCTATTGATTCGGTATTTTTACACTTTGTGACTTTAGTTATATGGCATGTATAGGCTATGGTTATTTTGGTATGTTTTTGAGTAATGAACTTATAGCCATGTGATTTGGCTAGTGAATGATGTAAATGTTGGTGTGTATTTGGCCATATAGTTTGGTTTATTTTGTGAATTTGGTATGTGATTTGTGATGTATATAATGCTTTTTGACATGGTATATCTTGATGAGTTTGTGGTTGGATTCATGATGTTTATGAATATAATGAATGTGAATGTCAAATGGATGATCATAGGGAAGCTATGTGCTTGTGAACTTGGTGCTTAATGAAGCATGTTTGGTAAGATTTAAGTAGTTGATTTGAATATGATGTATTGGTGTGGAATTGAGGATTTGTTTGGTTGTTGAATTGGTGAATTATAGGCTGACCTATATTTGTATGAATTAAGGCTATGATCTTGATGTTTTGGTATTTGTTTGAGTAAATGAAATGGTTGGTTTTGTATGGTATAAAAAGGTTGAGAATTGAGGATGTTTATAGTTGCTTATTGTGTTGTGAATTAGTACCATTTGATCTTGTTGTAGATGTGCAAATTTGGGTGAGAAATGTGGCTTGTAACTAGCCTGTTTTCATCCGTACGGTTGAGCACATAAGCGTATGGCTTGACCGTGTGTGACACATTGCCTTAGTACACGGTCGCTTGTCTCCTCATGATGCAATTTTAACTAGGTCAGTATGTACCACACGGCCTCACACACGGGTGTATGCATGGCTGTGTGGCATAAGTCTATATATCCTACAGGTTTGGCAAGGCCTAGCATACAGTCTCGACATGGGCGTGTGAGGCTATTTCGAATAGGCACACGGGCTAGACACACGAACGTGTGACTGGCCGTGTGACCCAAGTTAGTATGTATGCCCTGTTTCCACATGACCTGTGACACGGGCGTGTCCATAGCCGTGTGAGGCACACGGCCTGTTCACATGGGCATGTGGCCCCTGAATTCATGAAAAATTTTCAAAGTTTTAAAAATTTGTTCTGAGTTATCGATCTAGTCCTGAACCTTCTCTGAAGCATGTTTAAGGCCTCGTAGGCCATTATAAGGGACAATGTGATTGTGTTTGAATAACACGTGTGTATGAATGATAATTGTAAATGATATGTATGTTTAATGATGTGATTGATCGGTAATATCTCGTAACCCTATTCCGGTAACAGATACAGACTAAGGATGTTATAGTATCAGAGCTTCATATTTTTCATGCAAACAAAAAACCCAAATTTTCTACTAAAATTATTAGTGAGCAATATAAAATATCGTTTACCTCCATTTGACATCAAAGTGATCAGACCATACAAGTCTAAATGCACAAGCTCCAACACCTTTCTCGCTCTCCATGATTTTCCTTTTTGAAATGGTTACTCATGTTGTTTGCCAATGACACATTCTTCACATACATGAGAAGGAATCTGAATTTGTGGAAGGCCTATCACCATCTTCTTTTGTTGCAACAGTTTTAGACCCCCAAAACTTATATGCCCATAGCGATAATACCACAACTAAGTTTCATCTTTCACTCTAGTAAAGAAGCACTTTTATTGGTGTTGTTAAGTTGCAATGGAAACATCCGATTTGTTGTCATGTCAACACGAGCAATCAACCCCAATTTCTCATTTTGAATACGACACACTCCATTTTTTGTGGAAATCTCACACCCCTTCTCTTGGAGTTGACCAATATTGAGCAAATTAGCCTTTAATTTTGGAACATAAAAAACATTAGAGATCGCCTGATTGGAGTTCTCTTTTGTGTGAATCTTGATACTTCCTTTCTCCATGACTAACACTTTAGATTATCACCAAAAATTACAATATTGTGGAATGATTCATCCAAATCTAAAATTTTTGTCTTGTCTCCACACATGTGATTGTTTCACCCAATGTCCAAATACCAAAGATTTGGCTCAACTTTGTTACCTTCATGACAAGTCATCAAAAGAGAAATCTCCTTTATTTCACCTTCTTCTGCATAATTTTTTATAAAAAAATACATTAAAGATAAAACATCAAGATTTTGAATAAAAATAAAAGAAGATAATAATGAAAATATGGGTTTTGTATTTTATTTTTATTTTGACCCTAAGGTTTTGTTAAATAAGTTAAAAAAAAGAAATTAATGAAGTTAAAAAGGTGATTTTTTTAGTTAAATAATTTTAGTTTTGATAAAAGAAACATTTTGAATAATTGTTTAAAGGTCCTTAAACTCCTAGTTAAACAATAAAAAAATTGCCACGTGTTCACCCTATTAGCTCACATGCCACATTAGCAAAAAAATTAACACCATTAGTGTCAGGTACAATATTGATCAACAGAATAAAACTTCAAATACTAAATTGGACATTTTAAAAATAGAAGTTCCACTTTAGAACAAACCTTGAAGTATAAGGGGATCTTTAGCATTATCCCTTTTGATTTTTTTCATTAGAATCAGCTTTCAAAAAAAAAAGTTCTCAACAATTTATAAAAAAGAATAACTTTATTATTCAAACCTAAAAGATCAATCTTTAAAAATAAAAAATCAATCTAGTTTTTAAAATTTATTTTTAATGCAATAAGCAGAATAAGAGTATAAATAAATCCCTCCCTTTAATAAATTATATACTTATTTAATATATTGCAAACTTTATATTAAGCAACATGTTGTTTTTAATTTATGTAAATTGTTAATAACTAATAACTTTTAATAAATTCTTTTGACATAAAATTCTTTAAAATTAGTTGATTTAGTGTTAATTCGATTGATATGTATATTATTATCAATGTAAAAGAATGTATGGTCGAGTGCACTAAAACACATTATACTCTTTTTTATAAGTTGAGAGGAGCTATAAATAATTTTAAGTATGATGTAAAAAAGTACAGATATAATTAGAACTATAATAAAATTGTTAAAAAATATTAAAATCAAATTCCTACAATAATTTTAAAAAGGAAAGAATAAGAGTATGTCTTCAATTTTTTTTTCTAAGACAGTTTCTATATATAGCTATATAATATATAATCTTCAAAATCAAAATTTCTCAGTTCAGGCAGTTCTTTTTACCTCTTTCTCTTTCCATTTTTTTTTTTTTTATTTCTTATGCTTTCATTGTTGCATTTATATAATAAAATTTATATAAATATTTTTTTTAACTGAATTTGCATTTTTTTAAGGAGAACTGAATTAGCATTTTGGATGTTAAAAAAAAACATGAGATTTTTCCCATAAGAAAGGACACAATAAAATTGAAAGAAGGAAATATTATTTGAAGGGGGCAAGGCAAATAGAAGAGAACAAAGAGGATGAAATTAACCTCCTCTATTCTTATTCTTATTGTGCCTCCTTTCAGATCTTAGTTTTTTTCTTCTTTGCAAGATTTGGCACTTGGGTTTGCTTGGATTGGTGGGTTTCTTTTCTTTTTTTCTGAATCTAGATGTGTGTTTTAATTCCTTTGCTTAAATTTCCAATAAACTTTTACTGCTATATCAGGTTTCTGATTGATCATCTGTCTGGGTTATTTTTTTGTCTCTTTCATTTCTGAATTCCAGGTGAAGTTAAAAATTCTGGGTTGGTCGGTTTATTGAACGTCGAAGGATCTGTTTGGTTTTAGTTTTGAATCAGAGAGAAAATTTGCGTTGTGGATCGGATTGCGATTTTGTTGTTAAATAAAAGGTATTGAATTGTATCTGCATTATTGTGATTAGATTGCTAAAGACAATAAAGGACATAATTTTGATCTGATATTGTTAATTTGATTAATAAAAAAGGAATAATTTGGTATTGGTTTTTTATTGGTTTATTGTTGTTGTTGTTGTTGCAATGTAATTTTTACGTGTTCTATTGGATCCAGTAATGAATTTGGCTGTTAAAGTCAGTATTTGATTTAGACTTGCGGGACAGTTTGGACGTTGTATTGATCAAACTAGTTTTCCTGTAATGTAGAGAAAGATGTCTGAGAATGGTAAGCTATTTATTGGTGGAATATCTTGGGACACCAATGAAGAGCGTCTCAAGGAGTATTTCAGTAGTTTTGGTGAAGTTGTAGAAGCGGTGATCATGAAGGATCGAACCACAGGGCGTGCTCGAGGTTTCGGTTTCATTGTTTTCTCTGACCCAGCTGTTGCTGAGAAAGTCATCAAGGAGAAACACAAAATTGATGGCAGGATGGTAAGTTGCTGATCTTTAAGCAAACATCCTTAGATTAGTGTTCTCCATGAACTATTCATTGAAGCTATTAGCTTACTGCAGTAAGAGGTGAAATTTCAATTCCTTATGGAGTTTGTGAACCTGATATTGTAATTGCAGGAGTTCATATATTTCTGGTTCCGTGTCCAACTAAATTTCTAAATTAAGCCAAGAGTAATTGTTTCGTGCATCCTCTTATTTATCTTTTCCTTTACAAAGATATTGGATATGTTTGCAATTCTCTCATAATTTAGTATAATTATTTATATTGAGATTAAACATTTTGGGCTCTAAAAGATTCATTTTCATCATTGAGTTATTTGTTTGCTCAGGTTGAGGCAAAAAAGGCTGTTCCTAGGGATGACCAGAACATTATGAGTAGAAGCACTAGTAGCATCCACAGTTCACCTGGTTCTGGACGCACAAGAAAGATTTTTGTTGGAGGTTTAGCATCTACAGTCACAGAGAGTGACTTTAAGAAGTATTTTGATCAGTTTGGGAATATCACAGATGTTGTAGTGATGTATGATCACAACACTCAAAGGCCTAGGGGTTTTGGATTCATCACTTACGATTCAGAAGAGGCAGTTGACAAAGTGTTGCTAAAAAATTTCCATGAACTGAATGGTAAAATGGTCGAGGTTAAACGAGCAGTTCCCAAAGAGTTGTCGCCTGGCCCTACTCGTAGCCCTCTTGGTGTATATAACTATGGTCTGAATAGGAGCAACAGCTTTCTTAATGGCTACACTCAGGGATATACTCCTAGCAACCTTGGAGGATATGGACTTAGGATGGATGGTAGATTCAATCCAGTTGTTGCAGGTCGAACTGGGTTTCCTCCTTTTGGTTCTGGTTATGGAATGGGAATGAACTTTGAGCCAGGATTGAACCCAGGTTTTGGAAACAGTACAAATTTTAATAACTATGGACGGGGATTGAGCCCTTACTATATTGGAAATACAAATAGGTTTGGTAATCCGATTGGGTATGATGGAAGTAATGGTGGTGGAGGTAATACTTCCTTTTTCAGCTCGGTGACCCGGAATCTTTGGGGAAATGGAGGGCTTAATTATAATGCAAATGCTGCTAGTTCCAGTGCCTATGCGGGATCTGGAAGTGGGACTATACGAACAAGTGCTTTTGGAACTAGTGGAATTAACTGGAGTTCTTCTCAGATTTCCAATCAAGGTGGAAGTAATAATGTTTCTGGAAATAATGTTAATTTCAGTTATGGAAGTGGTGATAACAGCTTTGGGTTGGGGACAGCAGGGCATGAGAGAAACACTGGGACCAATGTAGTGCCGACATCATCATATGCAGCATCAAATGGCAGTTATGATGGAGCCTTTGCAGACTTTTATGGTGGTTCTTCATTTTACGGGGATACCACTTGGCCATCATCAACATCTGAGCGTGATGGTTCTGGTTCCTTTGGCTATGGACTTAGTAGTGCCACTTCTGATGTTCCTGGTAAAAGTTCTCCTGGTTATGTCGGCAGTTATAGTGTTAATAAGGGACAATCAAATAGAGGTAAGAATTCGTACTTGGCATTGTCATAGTGTTATTTATGTTAATGGGAGTTTAGTAGCAGAAATTCTGATAGGTTATTTCTTTGGACTAAGTCTTATGTAGCATTCCTCTTAGTAATATAATCTTTCTTTTGTTAATAGCTCATCACATGCTTGCTTGTTTGAGCAAGAATTTAGGTAAAGATTGGACATCTTTTGAACATAGTGATCGTATGGTTCATTTATTAATAGAATGTGATTGTTTATATGTAATGTGTATAACTTTGCATTTGACTGTTTATAACATCTCCGAATTATATAAAAAAAAAATCCCTGAAATCAATAATTTAATTCGGTAGCTTTTATTGTAAGCTTTGAATCACCTAAGAAGGGACAACAGAAAAAGAGATGGTGAATCATGTTTGGTGGTATTATGCCTACTCTACAATGTTCCTTTTTTTGGGCTAGGCCAGTAAAGCAACTATTTTTGCACTCTCTTATTTGGTTTTTCCCTTAAGCTTAACTAGGTTTGGTGGTATTTTGCCTACTCGACAATGTTCCACTTCATTGTGGAGTGTCATGTTTCAAAGCACGATACAGATAAAGATCTCAGAGAATAAAAATGCCTGAAATTGCATGGCAAATACAAAAGAGTTGAATTTGGCTTTGCATGTTTAGATATAGCATGATTTGATTTAGCATTGGGTTTATAATATGACATTTGAATTTTAACTGTGTTTATCTTGGTATTGACAGGGGTAGCATTGTGTTTTCTCGACTTGTCACCATCTTCTAGAGTTCTCTCATACCAAAATACCCATTATACTTGTTTGTATGCAAGTGTTTCTTTGGAGAGGTAGAAGGTTAATATGAGAGAAGAAGGCCTTTTTCTATAACTATTTACTATAAAAGAAAAAGTGTAACTTTGTCGATTAGCTTTGTTAGAAATAGGGGTCTCCTGTCAAGTTTAGGATAGGGGCTGCTTCCAAAGATTGCGGAAGTATTCATTGCATCTATTTCTTTAAAAAGTTTTAACCTTGGGCTAGACTGTTGTTTACAAGCAATTAGTTTTAAATTTTACTTACTAATAGAATGGATATCTTAATCAGTCTTGGTCGGCAATTTTGATCTTGTTATTTTCGTCATTGATTATGAATGAATCTGTGATGCCACTTGTAATCACTCTAATACTGTCTTGTTACTTTGAATCCAATTGCTCGGTTTAATTGTTTCCAGGACATACTTTTAAGTGTAATCTCAAAAACACGGTTATAAATACTTGGTTTGTTTATACTAACAGATATTGATTTTCTCTTGGTTCAGGAATTGCTACCTAGAAGACTATTTTGGTTATCACTATACTGTAGGTGGAGATAACTTGTGAAGCAAGTGATCTGTCAGTTCTGCACATTTCCCTCGTTAATCAATATGCTTCAGTTATATGAAAGTTGGTTATCTATAGAGCTAACTGGAGTGGCTGTTTTTGGAGAAATACATTCTAGAGTTAGGATGTTAAGGCTTGAGTTTTGTTTTAGGGTTCATTTTTTGGTATTTGAGTGAGATGTAAAATCAGGTTCCGGGATATAGTCAGAAAATGTATCATGCATCTCATGTGAGGCAGTGATGCATAACAATATAGACGTTTTTCCTTTTGTTTTTTTTTTGGTAGATTTTATGTTCAGTAATGGCTCTGGCAAAGTTGTGGGTTCTTTCTTGTCAGGCATGCTTTGTTTTTTTTTTTTTTTTTTTTTACTTTATCTTCCATTATTTGGGTTTATCTTTCAGTCAGAATGTATCTGAGAGATTCTTGTTCATTTATTAGAGTGAAACATTGAAAGGGATACACCCATATAGGGTCCCTCTAAATAAGTTACTGATATATGCTGATTCTTTTCCCTACAAAATTTTGAGCCAATAGTGTAGAAATTTTCTTCCTGAAATGCTGAAATGAATTATTGGCATTGATTTTCGACATTAAATATGGAAGCCATATTTGTAATTAATGTGGGTTTCATAATGTTTTTGTACATCACGTTGCATTGCTTGAGCTTTTAATATGGGGGCATATGTGTACATATCCTTATATGTTAGCTCTGTGTTTATTATTTGAATCCAGCAAGGATCTTACTGAAAGTTGGTCCATCATTTTCTTCCAACACTTGGAATTTTTTCTCTTTTCCGATAACTCAGAAGCATTGCTCGCAACAACCCAACACCATAACCACATGGACAATCATATGGGAGGTAGTCGCTGCTCTTGCTGTCTGACCATTTCACAACTTGATGCTTAGAGTAATCAAAAACCAACCACTTCATCTGAGAGTCCTTTTGTCTCTCTCAGTCTCTGTCCAATGCATGCCTTGGAGATGTAGCATGATTCAAGTTGTTCCCTTACGGCATATTCAACCATCAATTATGTTTATATTTTGATAGTGACACCTTAAAGGGAGACCATTTGGCTTGCTGCTTTCATTGACTATATTTTATTCTTTGTTGTTTCTCATTGAAATTTAAAGGAGCAAACAATCTAAAATACAACATTCTCATACATATTTTCATTATTTCAAGACATTATAATAAGAGATTGTAAGGTTGGAATCAATCAATTTATTTATTTTCTTTATTTTGCAACCTGCAAATTTTTAAAAAATTCCAACCCTACAAAGCTACACAAGGGCAGGGATAAAGCCACATTTAGTCTCTAAACTTATCATTTCTTCTCAACTTAGTCTTTGAACTTTTTTTGTCCACATTAGTCCTTAAACTTTATAACTTTTCCCAATTTTGGTCTATGATGTGACACTCTAATATAAAACTATAATTTCTTAATAATGATGATGTGGTAGAATCTCAAAGTATCACATTATCACATGTACCAAAATTAGAAAAAGTTGTCAAGAAATTAATGTAGACCAAAACAGTTTAGAGATCAAATTAAAAAAAAATTATCTAAGTTTAGAAATTAAAAATTGCCTCACCCCAAATGATTATATATAGGTGGGGAAAAGGAAAGTAATGGGGGAAGGGCAATAGGCCGAAAATCAACCCCTTTGAAAGAGTTAGGCCAATCGACTCCGAAAAGAAAAGGCATGAAGCAATTATTAAAATAAATTTGGTGATAGTGGTGGTGCTGATTAGAAGATGACTGGTCTGGTTGGTAGCATCCACCATTGATGCCTCACCTTTCATGTCGTTGTCCATGCGCGGGGATTTGCTCCTAATCTTAATGATTTGGTCGAAGTAGCCACTGCACTGTTGTCCCTCCAAAGTCTCAAAAAATTTTGCCAGTTTTTAACTTGTAACATATGTCTTTATAAATGTTTGTGCATGAAATGAAGATCTTTTGTACTTCTACTTATCAACCCAATGTGTCGTAACAGACAGAGAACTACAGATTGCAGAAGAAATATAATCATGTTCCAATCCAACATCGTATTTGAATCTTCTCATTGAAATGCAAAATTTGCTTCAGCTTTACATAAAGGATGAAACAAAAACTTGTTGCTCTCAACAGTTCCAAGCAACATTTTTTTATCATGTATATTTGGGCTATAAATACAACTGAAAACCTGTTGCTCAAAGCAGCATCCCAGTAATCCTTAAAAAGATTAAAACCCAAATGTGATGTTTAGCGAACCATTTAATCTCTCATTTTCTTCTCCTCCTTTTATATTTATTTAGCCATGGATTCCACTATGGGTTCCACTGTCGATTCCACTACCTTTATCTGATCCTGAAATCAGTCCTTCTCTCCTCATCTTTTCTTCTTTAGATTTCCTACAAAATATCACCCAAGAGTTCACTTCCAAAGCTATGCATATACCTACCAGTGTTGACAAGCACAAACAATAACCCAGCTTAGCATAGGACCTGCCTTCCCCCATAACTTCAAAGCCCTGGAAAACATTCACAACTCCGAGCACCACACAAGAGTACCCAACAAAATGGTGGTAGGATTTCCAGTACTTCCTGAATTTATGTGTAGTCTTAGGCCTAAACAGCAGAGCAAGTGTTTGAAGAGCCCCCAAGCAAAACGCTGCGAATCCAAGCTTCCTATGGAGTCCATACGTCACTCCTGGTGACATGGCTCCCATCCTGATCCCAATTGCAAACCCCACTGTTCCCAGGAAAAATGCTGACAATTGGATACCTGAATGGACGTAAAACCACGTAGGTCCTAGTGCTTGTACGTGGCGTAAGTACCGTGCCGTGACAGCGCCCATCGGTAGTAATAAGCCCCAGGAGATGGCGTTAAGGATTCCGTGAACAAGTTTGAGCATGTCAACGTTGTTGTGCTGTGTAGCAGCTGAGCCAGACAAGACATCAAATGTAGTGATCGAGGAAAGGTCGTTAGATGTTGTGGGATGGATGGTTGGGGAGTAGCCTTGGACATACAGTCCTCTGTTCCAAACATGGTGAATTTTGGTCTTGTTTGGTACAAGTTTCACCGTGGCATAAATTTGAACCGTAGCACCATTGTGTATAGTAGCCATCTTGCCACCATACAACGTAGCCGATGAAGATATCAAGTGGATATCAAGTGGGCGAGAGAGGAGTGGTGATTTTTGGAGCTTGACAGATGGGTCAAGAATGTAAGGTAGTAGTACCAACTGGCCAGAATTAGGGTCCGGAAATGCAACAAGGGCGCGCGTGCCGGTCATTTCCGCTGACGTCGGATTGATTCCCCACCCGACCCAACCAGAAGGCGAAATGAAAGTGCCGAAGAAGCAAAGGTCTAATGTGGCATTATGGGGATGGAATGTCCAAGCAATAGAGGCTTGTTGTGTGGGGAGTGTCATACATTTTTGGAAAGTCTTGGTGGCGGTGGTGGTGCTGCAATGACCTGAAAATGCAGTGTTTAGATGGGAAATGAAAAGGAAAATAAAGAAGAGAAAGCCCATGGTTGTGGACACAAGAACAGGGTGAGGCTTGAATGTGGAAAGGGGAGCTTTTGCTTTAACATTTATGAGAATGGTAGAAAGGTTTTGTTGGGGGCAATGAAAGTGGTGTGTCATGATTGTTATTGAACCAATTATGAAAATGTTGCCAAAGTGCTTAACTTTGAAGTTAAGACTCTATCAAATTTAGGGTTTGGTAGGTCTTGTGGTTAAGATGTGATTTTTATATTATATAAAGTCAAGGCTCTCCTTGTATTGCTAATTAATACTTAATGTTGTATTTTAAAACTCAAGTTTTGTTATATTTGGCATGTTACTTATGTTGGTAATTTGTAAGGTAATAAATTTTCAAACTTTTTTTTTTTCTATTTAACGATTGAATTATTTATAATTGAATCCACAAAACTTTATAATAATTTATATTCACTCCAAACATTCCATTGTTAATCTTCCATAGTAGGATGTTTGGTTGAAAATTGAATGTGTAGTGATGTTCTTGGCGTTGAAGCAAAGTTGAAATGAGAGAGAAGATATGGTTACTGGGCTTGCTTTCCTCTCCACTTAATAAAAAATTTGGAAGCATCTTTTTCATCATTATGGATAGCGATTTCTTAAATATTAGTGTAAGAAGGTAGGGCTGCAACTCCACTCTGATTCATTTGTAAGGAACAATCATCCTTTGCAAGTGGGAACCTCCTTTTAATCACAAAACTCCTATTCAATCACTTTCTCTTTTATTTTCTCCACTTACATATACATATATATATATATATATATATATCAAAGAATTGAATTAAATCAACTCTGTACAATTATATTTTTTTAAAAAATTAAAAGGACACCCTTCTACTAAATGGTAAAAGTATTCAACCGATTAAAATCACTAAAATAACTTCACAAATTTCAATTTTATCTAATTTCTTTTTTTATAAATGATATATGATTTTAATATTTAATTTTTTTAACTTTATATTAAAAATTAAATACATATTTTTATTAATTATTAATTAATTATATTTAGAAATAAATATAATATATTGATACATCAATTCATGAAAGATGTCACTAATTTGGGTTCTAATGCTTACAATTTTCCTTTACGCATCTTGCATTCGTCACCCTCCACTTTTGTTTGTGCTTCTTTAACACTCACGCCAATAAAGATGACCCGCTTGCCTTGCCTTGGCTTTGGTCCCTTCGTTGTTTACCTCCATTTTACGCAAAGGAAAATAAAAATGTACTGAAATATAAATACTTTTAGTTCGAGATTTATTATGAGCAATCAAAATATGTCTTTAAAATCCCACTAGAAATTGTTGTTATATATTTATTTTAATTCATTTAGTTAGTTCGTAATTTTGATTCTTTAATTCAATTTTTGTAATTATTCATGATTTGTATTGTAATAGTTTAATTTTTTTATTTCAATTTTGTATTTTATAATAGTTAATTTAATTCTATATTAAATGGTTATTTGGACATGTAATTATACTGCACTTGAAAACTTTCAAAAAAAATTTATATATATCGTCTATGAACATTTAAAAAAAAAAACATTCATACAAACCCTTTCATATTAATATGTGATTTTTAATATACAAATGGAAGTTACAATTTTACTTTCTTAATTATTGCACATATATCATCCAAATATTTGACCAACCTTGGTTGTTCTTTTTGTCATAAATTTGCTACAATTTTCTTGGTTCATTTCATGTTTGTCAATTTACTATGTAAGTATTGATAACGTTATCATTTAGTAGAAAACAACAAACTGAATAGCAGAGAATTTCAAGTAAAACTCACTCACCAAAATAGTGCGATGATATGCTTAGTAACTTGAGAGTTGATGTTCAACTTGAATATTTGAACCATGGAAAATATTGGGACCTGACAGGGCCTTACAAATTTGTCCCTAAGTTGACAGGAAATTGATCAGTCCCAGTTACTCAACATTCGGACCTGACAATGGATGAATCTGAGGAATGTTATTTGAAACTGAACTCCCAGCTTACCACACATGATTGAAACTCGTTTGATTACCCAATGGCCCCAGTACACCAAATATAATCATTTGCTCGTTAACATATTCTGCCGAGATGTCAGAAACTGGAATGCTCAGCTCCCCAGGCCGCATTGAAGGGTTGTAACTTGTTATCGACGTGGAATAAGCAATCATGCTGTCATTATAATGGCGGAAAGCCACTAGAGCTTGAGATCAATCATGCCTCTTCCTATTGGGTTTATTGCCCATGCAATCCATCCCCTTGGAATCTGGGTAGCTCGATATGCAATCTGAACTTTCCCACTCAGTTGACTGTAGTAATTCCAGTGTAATGATGCTTGAAGAACTGGGAGATCAGTGCATGAACCAAACAGTTGGTTACCTGGAAATACGTAGTTCAGTAGTTGGAGCAAGATTGGCCGACGAATTGAAAACCAGACATGTGAAAGTGCAGAGCAGCAAGATTATATCAGTGTTTTTAGCCATGAAATATGGTGAATATTAGGGTTTGGTGATGGGAGTGATGAAGAGTTGGGAATGTTAGTGTTGGTTCATATACGTTCTCAGGTCTCAACTCTCAACATCTTCATTTCCAACCTAATAGATAAAAGGTATGGATATGTTACTCTTGGTTCATACATATTCTCAGGTAATCTCAATATCTTCATTTTTCAACCTAATAAATTAAAGGGTAAACTACACCCAATGTCACTAAATTATTAGTAAATTTGTGTTTGGATCACTCAACTTCAAAAAATTATAAAATGGTTACTAAATTATTTGAAAGATTTCATTTAAGTCACTAAACTATTTGAAAACTTTTATTTAAGTAGCTAGACTTTTAAATTTTTTTAAAAAAAGATGTCCGGCTAATGAGCTCTAAGCTTTCAACGATCGGTATAGTGGACCAATGCACATCAATGAGTAGAAGAACATACATTATATCTAAGTCAATCCGATGGCCAATGTCGAAGATTGAAAAAGAAAGTTATTTGGATTTTGGTTCACAGATTCATGATGCTCAAAGTTATTTAATGAAAAAAAATTGAACTGTAGAAAAGAAGGGGGAGGAGAGCTTTTGATTGGTCTAACCGGTACGAAAAAAGAAGGCTATCCAATAATGATTTTAACAGCCCAATAACTTAAATGAAAACTTTTGAACGACTTAGTAACCATTTTGTAACTTTCTGAAGTTGAGTGACCAAAATGTAAACTTATTAAAAGTTTAGTGACCTTAGGTGTAATTTATTTTAAATTAAGTTACAATTGAAAATTTGAAACATGGTACAATTATAAAATATAATTAAAAGATCATATAAACCTTAATAAGATCATGAAATGAAAATATGAATGTTTTGATTTAAATAAAGCGGTGATTAAAGCTCTTATTAAATATCCATTTGGCAGAGGTTCAAACCGTGTTACCTCATCCCTACCCCTAATATTGTATGAGAAGAAGAAGAAAACATGAATACTTCAAAATTTATATAAAAAACTAATTATAAATATTTCAAATTAGGATAAACTGCCTCATTTGTTACCTTGGGTTTATTCCTATTGTGATCATCCTAAATTTTTTTTATTAATTGATCACTTTAAAAATAAAATTGATTAAATTAATCACTTCATCGTTAAAATGGTAACAAAAAAACCACTATGAATTTTCACTTTATATAGAAACAACCCTATAAATCAAATAAAAAATACACAATCAACAATCCCTTATTTAGAATTACTGACCAAACAATTCACCCTTCAAAAGATATAAAATATGAATACCATAGAATAAATGAAGATTATATCCTATCACAAAAGTCTAATCTAGAAAGCCGCATTTTTTTTGGATGAAACAACTAGAAATAAACAGAAAATATAGTTGAAAATGGCTTAAACTATATTATCTCAAAATTAATGAAGGAAACATAAAAGTTTAATATATATCGATAATTTTTTTATTAATTTATAAAATATAAAAGGATAAAAGCATTCATAATAATAAAACTTAATTGAGAAGAAGAATAACTTTTTTTATTAACTTCTTTATTAAATTGAAATATCAATTCAGTTAAAGAGTTTATTATAGTAGATATATCTATATATATTATATTTATGTCATCCAGAATTGTCAATCTAATTAACAGTAATAAATTTTTTTAAAATTTTATGCCATGTATCATCATTTTTTTTTTTTTTTGTCATAGATGTATTCAAAGTATTATATACTTGTATAAAATTTGGCACATTACTAATTATTTTTATGTGATTTTAACTCATTCGTGTAGTTTATTATGTTTATGTTACTTTTATATGCAATGTAATGTTTTAATTATTTTTTGTCATATTATGTTTGTATCATATAATTAAATTATGCTCCAAATTATTTGGAAGTCATGGCAATGCGGTATTTTTTAAAACTTTTCTGAAATTAATAATTTTCACTATTTTTAAATATAAAAATAATTTTTCAAATAAATAAAAATAATCAATAAATCATATATGATTTTTTTTAAAATTATATAAAAATTTTTAAGCTACGTTGACTATTTTTAATATAAAATATTTATACCTTATACTATAAAAAATTAAAATTAATTATAAATTAAATAAAAATAAAACTCGCTTCAATTTGAATAATCACAATTTTTTAACTTATATAATATACTGTCCAAATACCTGGATTTGGGTGGGACTTCGATAAAATGATTGTAGTTAACTATTTGTTTAAATTATCTTTGATTTTTTAAATCTACAAATTTATTATAAAATATAATTTTAAATTTCATGACATTTCCGCAATAAAGCGCGGGCATGTATCTTACCTAGAGGTGTGCATGGGCCGGGCCGGGCCGGGTTCGGGCCGGGCCCAATTAAAAAATTAAGCCTGTTTTCGGGCTCGGGTCGGGCCGGGCCCAAAAAATGGGTCTAAAATTTTGCCCAAGCCCGACCCAAATAAAAATGTTAAAACCCGGGCCCGGCCCGGCCCGCCCATATTAATTTTTATATTATTTTTATATAATTTTAAAATATATATATAAACCATCAAAAATACTAAAAACATCAAAATAAATATTTCTCAACAAATTAAAAATAAATTTTAAAAAATATGTAAACTTAAATAACAATAAAATAGATGTAACTTAACAAGCAAATGCCTCTAAAATAATAACAAAATTAACAAATGTCTTTAAAATAATAACAAAATTAACAAAAAAATAAGTTTTATACAATATCTAAACAATAACAACAAAATAGTAGCAACATAATAGTAAAATAGTAACAAAATAGGGAGAAAATAATAAGAATATAATATTAAAAAAATATATTTTTTTGTCTTTAGTGAATTCGGGCCGGGCCGGGCCGGGCTCGGGCTAAAAATTCCTTACCCTAGCCCGGCCCATTTTTTAAACGGGCCTTATTTTTTTGTCCAAGGCCATTTTTCGAGCCTATATTTTTGCCCAAATCCTCCCACATTTCGGGCGGGCCTTAGGGCCGGGCCGGGCCGCCCGGCCCATGCTCACCTCTAATCTTACCCATAGAGACAAAAGAAGCTGGCTTGAGATCTTTGCTTTTAGAAATTAAGCGGCATAATTAGTCCATTAATTGTTATTAATTTAGAATAATAATAATAATAAAATCCATTTCTAAGCTGTAGAAAATTGCATCTCTCTTGTTCATCTCAGCTTAATTTTTTTATAGAGCTAGCAAAACATACTTGAGTTTGAAAGTTTGTTTCTTCCGATCTAAGTTCATAACGATCCAAAACTCGTAACATATGAAAACTTAAAAAATTTAAACTTGAAAAAGTTTGAGCCCAAAAAAATCTAAGCCCATAACAGACCCAAGCCCAAGACCAATCTAGCATGAGCCCAAGATAAATCCGACTCAAAGCCCAAAAAGTCCAACTTTATAAACAACTATAATAGACATTAATAATTAATATAATTTTATGATTTTACTTCAAATATAAATAAATGATAATTCTTTATTTTTTGAAAATGTATTTGCATATTTGTATTAAAATTTTATTAATGGGAAAAGTAATTCATAATAATTTTTTATTTTAAATTATAAAGTGAAATAATTTTTTTAAAATAATTTATATAAAATATTTTTAATGCTATAATTATATATGTATAATAGTTATATAAAATTAATAATTATTAAAATCTATAAAATTAAACTTTAACGATAATATAATAACATATTATATAACTATTACTGAAATCAATTACTTAACTTGATCTTAAATCAATATACTAAATTAGTATATTACTAATGCAAAAAATACTATTATAATATATAACTATTACTAAAAATATGATATGATATAGTATTATAAAATATAGTAGGATTGCTAACTTTTAAATGTATGAAAAGTATTGGAACTTTGAGTATATTTCAACTAGTATAATAATAAACAATAACAATATAATAATAAGTAATATATAATTTACTACTACTATATATAACTATTATTATATTATATATTATAATAAAAGATATAGTATTACATGATATTATAATGTTTAATCATTTATGCATATATATATATATATATATAAACTAGTAATATATGATATGATATAGCATCATCTAATATAGTAGGAAGGCTAACTTTCAAATGTATGAAAAGTATAGGGATCCTTATAGCATATTTCAACTAGTATAATAATAAACAATAATATAAAATATAAAATAATATGTAATGTACTACTATTATATAACTATTATTATATTTTAGATTATAATAAAAGATATAATATTACATAATATTATAAAGTTTAATTATTGATGCATATATATAAACTACTAATATATTATATATGATATGATATGATATAGTATTATATAATATAGTAGGAGAGTTAACTTTCAAATGTACGAAAAATATGATGACTTAGAGCAAATTTCAACCAGCATAATAATAAATAATAATATATAGTATCAATTAATATGTAATTTACTACTATTATATATTACTATTATTATATTATATATTATAATAAAAGATACAATGTTACATGATATAATAATATTTAATCATTAATGCATATATAAACTATTAATATATTAGATATTACTTGATATGATATAACATTATATAATATAGTAGGAGGGCTAACTTTCAAATATATGAAAAGTATAGGGACTTAGAACATATTTCAACCAGTATAATAATAAACAATAATAATTAATAATTAATATAAAATGTACTACTATTATATTATAGATTATAATAAAAGCTATAGTATTGCATGATATTATAATGTTTAATCATAGATGTATATATATAAACTATTAATATATTATATGCTATATGATATGATATGACATTATAGTAGGAGGATTAACTTTCAAATGTATGAAAAGTCTAGGGACTTAGAGCATATTTCAACCAGTATAATAATAAACAGTAATATATGATAATAATTAATAGATAATGTACTACTATTATATTATAGAATATAATAAAAGATATCGTATTACATGATATTATAATGTTTAATCATTATGCGTATGTATAAACTAGTAATATATTATATGATATGATATAATATTACATAATATAGTAGGAGGGCTTGCTTTTAAATGTAGGAAAAGTACGGGGAGTTAAGGCATATTTCAACCAATATAATAAACAATAATTTATGATAATAATTAATATATTGTGTATTTGTAAAACTCCAAACTCAGCCTAGATGTTACAGTCAAATCTAGAGAGTTACAATAACCATCTTCGAAAAGTCCAACTTAAATGATTTGAAATTCAACAGTTGGAAATTATTTATACAGTTAAACCAACATGGAATTCCAAAATTATAAGCAATAATCCGAAATAAAATATGCGATAGTATAAATTCATATAAAAAGGTAAAATAACTAGAATAGAAAAGACTGAGCTCTTGCCACGCTGACTCGCTTAAGTCTGTGGGTTACCTGTAATTCAAACAAACAGACTAGATGAGTTTACAACTCAGTGTGTAACTTATATATTCAAATAAACAGTAATATAACAGATATGGTTTCGATTTCTCATTACCCAAACACTTCTCTAGGTTGGAAAACAAGATATATCAAATACAGATGCAAATTTCCTACCTTCATTGACTGCACACAATCTCTATCCACCCCTATACACCAAATAGGGTATCTAGTACCCATCCACCCCTACACACTGTATAGTGACTATATATTAAGTTCAGAATGTTATAGGCTAGTTATCAGATCAAAGTGCGATAAATCGCCAAAATCAGATATTTATATGTGGCTTAGCCACCACAATTGGTAAATAATTAAACTACCACACTTCCTCTGTTATCACAAATCTTGTCCCAATGTAGATACAAAATTAATAGATATCAGATATGTGTACACAATGGTATAAATTCAGTCAGTACAGATCATACTTGCTTATCAAATAACACGTCAGATGAATGTTTATATAATAAATTTTCCAGTAATAGATCATCAATTAATAAGTTTTATAGCCTAATTCAAATCATACAAACCCTACATATAATGACACGAATTTTGGGTCTAGAAGTATTAGGTCTTGAGCATAGGGATAGTGAGAAGTTTGCACATATGTAGTGAGTTGTGCAAGTTAGTGACAAGAATGGGTATACTGGTCTAGTGGTTAAGTGGAGTGTTTGTTATGTTGGAGGTCTTGTGTTCGAATCCCTACGTGAGCTAAGGAGATATTTTGTGGACTTTTTATTCCGGTCATTTAGTTATTATTTTATTATAATAATTATTTTATATTCTTGTTATGGTAAAATTATTAGGGAGATATTTTGTGGACTTTTTATTTAGGTCATTTAGTTATTATTTTATTATAATAATTATTTGATATTCTTGTTATGATAAAATTATTATTTTTATTTTATTTATTTTTATTTGTTAATTTGTTATTCTTTTGGATGTTTCTTCTCCTCTTTGATCTTCATGCTTTTATTTTTTTCCTATTTCTCGAATGTCTTTAACTGTGATTTCAGGATTGTCGCTCCTCCGCTGTTCTCTTCATCGTCAAATCAGGTGTGGGATCGAACATTATAACTACGTTGTTTTATCTGTTTATTTATGTTGCAAACACTCTATTCGACTTTTCTTGACTCGATGCTAACCCTCTTGTTTTGGGTTTTTAGTCGTTGAAAGTAAAGGGAAAACTCCTTTTTCTGATGTACTTTGATAGGGTGATAGTTAGGGACTATTATCGTGGATTAAATAGTGTTTTCAGGGTTGTTTCAGAGAGGTTTTGTGGCTAACTCAACGGTCACACGGGTGTGTGCTGGAGGCACACGACCGTATGGATTTGGGAGCTAGGATTTTTGGTCGATTTTAGGTGCCACACGGCCTAGCCACATGGCCGTGGGGTCGATTCAGGGATTTTAGTCGAAACCCACACGACCGTGTACCTTGGGCACACGGGCATTTGAGTTTGAAAAATAGGGATTTGGAGTTACATGGCTTGGCTACACGGCCGTATGATAGATTTGAGAAATTACGGTTCTCAAACGGGAGTGTGCTTCGGGACACATGACCGCATGATTGATTTGAGGCCTAAGGATTCCACACGGGCTTGTGTCATGGGGCACACGATCGTGACTGATGGACACAATGGTATGTGACACCTTCACATGACCGTGTCAACCCTGCACTAGAATTTAGAGAAACTGAATAGTAAGTTACACAACTGTGCCCCTGCACCACACGGGCGTGTGCCTTTGTCACATGGCCATGTGCTACCTTTTATACGGGTGTTTGGGTCCCCACACGGCCTGGATTGCTCCATACAGCCAGAGCACACAGGCGTGTGGCCCTAATTCGCCAAAATCTGATTTTTGGGCAAATCGAATGCCTTTGTGAGTCTATGTGTTCCAACCCTCGACTAGGTTACTAAGGGTGAACATGACTCTGTACTGACTTTGATTTATGCATTACTGGCAATTGGTTGTGTGAAATGATAGGTACTGAAACTGAGTGTACAAGTGTGCATGTTTTTGAAACTGAATGACTGCTTCTAAATGACTGCTCCTGATTGACTGCTTCTAAAAGTTTGCTTCTGAATGACTACTTCTGAATAACTATTTCTAGATGACTGTTTTTGAATGACTGTCTGTAATTGTGTTCTGAGTTGGTGCATTTGCATTCATAACATTTGCATGCATTTATTTACATAAAATATTTTGGGTTGGGATGTTAAAGAGAAGGAAGATTGATTCGATCTGGCAATTCAACTGCATTGATGATCATCATTGCCGGGCAACCTGGGATAACATTGTCTAGACGATATAGCGGATTACCACATTACACCGTACCGCACGTACATTAGCTACGCTACGTACTAATATCTGATTTGGCAGTTCATACTGCATGTCTGTACTACGATATTTCGTATTGCACCTTACAACTTATATGCTAGCATTGTTGCGTAAGACACGAGACTGACAGTTCATCTGCACATTGATAGTCCCAATACCCTGAAGGTCGTGGACAATATCGATAATCATTGTTGTCGGGCAACCGAGGGTGATATATTTGATAATCTGTACTGAAAGGCTCTTAAGCCTAATATTCTGGCAGCTCAGCTGCAAATTTCTGTTTAGTGCCGCAACCGGTGCTAATTGTAAGTGTAGGGATGGATGGGTTGATTAAATCCCCACAGTAAGTGCAGGGTTGGACGGAAAGATGTGATGGCTGGATGGGTTGGTGCATTTTGTAACTCATCTACACTCATATACATTTAATTGAATCTGATTGACTGGATGTGTTACTATGACTGAATTGATTGTATTATTGTCTAATAGGTCTGATTGACTGTTTGCAAATGACTGATTGACTAAAAGGCATTTGTGCCTAAGAGATTCTGTTGTTATGATTGCTACCGTCTAACTAGATAGTTACTGAGAGGGGTTAAGGCCTCAATTGAAACTAATACTGATTCTGAGAAATGGCTTAGGCCCAGTTTGTGACTACTGAGGATTACAGTTATTGTGTCTGACAGAGCCATATGACTATAAAGTTACATATGGTTTGTAATTGTTTTATTCGGTCTGTGAGTATGTTCTATCTCTGAACTGCTTCTAGTTTCCAGGTTTCCCTTCTATAGAATATCTGTTTTGATCTCACACTGAGCTCGTGCAGCTCACTCCCTCTTCTGTTTCCTCTTTCAGGTATAGTTCTGGTTTCTAGATGCTGGACTCAGTACGCGAACGTCTCGGACAGGCTTGGAGGAACTGAACTATAAGTTTTATATCAGTTTTTATTTGTATATGATTGAAGTTAAACTGTAAAGGGTTTATAATAATATGGTACCATTTCTGAGTTATGTCTTTACTCTTATATTTTAAACGGGTTTTACATTAAGTTTTATTTTAAATTTTTACTGGTTTGTTAATAAATAGTGTTAAAGGATTTTGTTTCGTTGAAATAAATTTATTTGTAAAATTTGCTCATGATCACTTCAGTGATCAATGAAGCATTTCGAATTCAGTCTAAACTCCTAGGCCGGGTTGGGGGTGTTACATTTAGTGGTATCAGAGCTAGATTTGTAAAAACTCGGCCTGTGTTTTCTACTTGAACCTGTGCGTAAATAAATGATTTTGAAAAAAACCCTTGAAAAACTATACCATAGAAAATTGAAATGATTTAAATTTTGTAAGTGATTTACGGAAATGACTTGTCTGAGACTCCATTGCTGGTCTAGGTAGAAATTAAAAACTGTGATACTTGAAAATATGAATTTGTACTGATTCTGTGTTTATTTTTTGAAAGTGTAGATTTTTACTGAAATGGATCTAAGGGTAAACATGACCGTAAGAAGTCTTCTGTTACTCCGGAACGTGAGACTGTACAGGAACCCGACAGTTCATACAGCATGTTTGTACTGCAGTATTCTGCATTGCACCGTACAACTTATACACTAGCATTGCTGCGTAAGACACGAAACTGGCAGTTTTTCTACACAATGATGTCCCAACACTCTAAGGGTCATGGACAATACTAATAATCATCGTTGTCGGGCAATCCGGGGTGATATATCTAAAAATCTGTACTAAAAAGCTTTTCAGCCTAATATTCTGGCAGCTCAGTTGCAAATTTCTCTTTAGTGCCACAACCGGTGCTAATTGTAAGTGTAGGGATAGGTGGGTTGATTAAATCCCTACAGTAAGTACAAGGTTGGACGGAGATGTGTGTTGGCTAGATTAGTAGGTGCATTTTGTAATTCATCTGCACTCATATGCATTTGATTGAATTTGATTGACTAGATGTGTTACTGTGACCGAATTGATTGTATTATTGTCTGATATGTCTGATTAATTATTTGTAAACAACTGATGGACTAACAAGCACTTGTGCCAAAGAGGTTCTATTCTTATGACTGCTACCGTCTAACTAGATAGTTACTGAGAGGGGCTAAGGCCCCAACTGAAACTGATACTGATTTTGAGAAAGGGCTTAGGCCCAGTTCGTGACTACTGAGGATTACTGTTACTGTGTCTGACAAAGCCATATGACTGTAAAGTTACATATGGTCTGTATTTGTTTTAGTTAGTTTGTAAGTATGTTTTATCTTAGAACTACTTCTAGTTTTCGGGTTTCCCTTCTGTAGAATATCTTTTTTGATCTCACACTGAGCACGAGTAGCTCACCCCCTTTTCTGTTTCCCCTTTAAGGTATAGTTCTGGTTTTTGGATGCTGGACTCAGTACGCGGATGTCTCGGACTGGCTCGGAGGAACTGAACTATAAGTTTTATATCAATTTTTTTTATTTTTATTCGATTTAAGTTGAATTGTAAAGGGTTTATAATGCTTTAGTACCGTTTCTGATTTATATCTTTGCTCGTATATTTTAAATGGGTTTTACATTGAGTTTTATTGTAAATTTTTACTAGTTTATTTATAAATGATGTTAAATGATTTTGGTTCTCTGGAATAAATTGATTTGTAAAATTTGCTCACGATCACTTTGGTGATCAATGTAGTATTCCGAATTCGGTCTGGACTCTTAGGTCGGGTTGAGGGTGTTACATTTAGTGGTATCAGAGTCAAGTTTACAAAAACTCAGCCTATGTTTTCTATTTGGACGTGTGCATAAATAAATTATTTTGAAAGAAAACCTTTTTTAAAACTGTACCACAGAAAATTGAAATGATTTGAATTTTGTAAGTGATTTACGGAAATGACTTGTCTAAGACTCCATTGCTGGTCCAGGTAGAAATTCAAAATTGTGATACTTGAAAATTTGAATTTGAACTGATTCTGTGTTTGTCTTTTGAAAATGTAGATTTTTACTGATATGGATTCTAAGGGTAAATAGGACCGTAAGTAGTCTTTTGTTACTCCGGAACATGAGACTGTACAAGAACCAGAAGTCAATGTGATTCTGCCAACTGCGGGTAACGATAACCTAGAAGTTGGAACTGAGGCACTGACTCGGATAGTGAGGGAAATACTAGAGGGAGTGTTTGAGGCTAGAATGGAAGAGATTAGTGAGACACTCCAGGCAAGGTGTGTGGATTGTGGGAAGAAGAGAGATCACAGTTCTCCGAGGTTAGAACTTCAATTTGTGAAGCATGTTAGGACGGATCAGACTGATAGTAAAAGTAGTACCAGTAGTGGCACGAGCGTACCGACTTGTGAGCATTGTAAGAGGCACCATGCAGGCGATTGTTGTAGGAAGTTAGAAGCGTGTCTCCGATGCAAGACCAAGGAGCATCGAGTTCGAGACTATCCTTGGCGATTCTGAGTCATGTATGAATTGGAATATGATGATGTGTGATTTGAGTATAGTGATTGTTTGTGACAAATAGCTGTCTGCTTCGGCGATTAAGTGTTTTGGGTGTGTGTGTGAGGTCTCTAGTTCTGCTTTTATATTTAAGGTTTGTGGTTCAAATTGCATTAACCAATTTTAGTGTTTGGAAATTAGAGTGTGCAGTGGGAGTGTAATGGCAAAGTTTGTTATATGACCGTACTGTTAGTTTAAAATTTTGAGGACGAAATTTCTTTAAGTAGTGGTAAATTGTAACATCCCGAATTTTGGGCCTAGAAGTATTGGGTCTTGAGCATAGGGACAGTGAGAAGTTTGCACATATATAGTGAGTTATGCAAGTTAGTGACAATAATGGGCATGCTGGTCTAGTAGTTATGTGGAGTGTTTGTTATGTTGGAGGTCTTGTGTTCGAATCCTTGCGTGAGCTAGGGAGATATTTTGTGGACTTTTTATTTAGGTCATTTAGTTATTATTTTATTATAATAATTATTACACGGGCGTTTGGATCTCTACACGGCTTAGATTGCTCCACACGGGCGTGTTGCCCTAACTCACCAAAATCTAATTTTGGGGTAAATTAAATACCTTTGTGAGTCTATGTGTTCCAACCCCTCAACTACGTTACTGAGGGTTAACACGACTCTGTACTTACCTTGATTTGTGCATTGCTGGCAATTGGTTTTGTGAAATGATAGGTACCGAAACTGAGTGCACAAGTGTGCACGTGTTTGAAACTAAATGACTACTTCTGAATGACTACTCCAAATTAATTGCTTCTAAAAGTCTGCTTCTGAATGACTACTTCTGAATGACTGTTACTGAAATGACTGCTCTAGATGAATGTTTCTGAATGAATGTCTGTAATTGTGTTCTGAGTTGGTACATCTACATTCATAACATTTGCATACATTCATTTTCATAAACGATTTTTCGTTAGGATGTTGAAGAGAAGGAAGATTGATTCGATATGGCAGTCCAACTACATAGATGATCATCATTGCTAGGCAACCCGGGATGACATCGTATAGATGGTATTGTGGATTATCGCATTGCACCGTACCACACGTACGCTAGCTGCGCTACGTACTAATATCTGATTTGGCAGTTCATACTGCATGTCTATACTGTAGTATTCTACATTGCACTGTACAGCTTATATACTAAGACATGAGACTAGCAATTTATCTACACACTGATAGTCTCAATACTCTGAGGGTCGTGGACAATACTAATAATCATCGTTGTCGGGCAACCTGGGGTGATATATCTAATGATCTATACTAAAAGGCTCTTAAGCCTAATATTCTAGCAGCTCAGCTACAAATTTCTATTTAGTGCATTAACTGGTGCAAATTGTAAGTGTAGGAATGGGTGGGTTGATTAAATCCCTACAGTAAGTGCAGTGTTGGACGGAGAGGTGTATTGGCTGGATGGGTAGGTGCATTTTGTAACTCATCTACACTTATATGCATTTGATTGAATCTAATTGATTGGATGTGTTACTATGACTGAATTGATTGTATTATTGTCTGATATGTCTTATTAATGGTTTGCAAATGACTGATTGACTGAAAGGCACTTGTGCCTAAGAGATTCTGTTATTATGACTGCTACCATCTAACTCTATAGTTACAACTGATATTGATTCTGAGAAAGAGCTTAGGCCCAGTTTGTGACTACTGAGGATTACCATTACTGTGTCTGACAGAGTCATATGACTGTAAAGTTACATATGGTTTGTATTTGTTTTAGTTGGCCTGTTAGTATGTTTTATCTCTGAACTATTTCTAGTTTCCAGGTTTCCCTTCTATAGAATATCTATTTTGATCTCACACTGAGCATGAGTAGCTCACCCCCTTTTCTGTTGCCCCTTTGAGGTACATTTCTGGTTTCTGGATGCTGGACTCAGTACGCGGACGTCTCGGACTGGCTTGGAGGAACTGAACTATAAGTTTTATATAAGTTTTTATCTGTATTTGATTTAAGTTGAACTGTAAAAGGTTTATAATGCTGTGGTACTGTTTCTAATTTATGTCTTCACTCGTATATTTTAAACGAGTTTTACTGTAACATCTTTATTTTTGGGGCTTAGTGATTTTGTGCGATGTTTGGTAAAATTTTAAATGTTGGCATGTAGTGGTGAAATTCAGGTTTAGAGTGTGTAAATGGGCCTATGGAAGGCTCATGAGTTGGCCAAAACCCAGTCAAATTTTTGAATTTTGGACTTAAAGAATTAGGGGCTCTGGTTAGGAGGCCTTATCAAAAGATATGGGTAAAATGCAACACAAGAGAACCCCTGGTGGAGTGGCTAAGTAACGCCACTAGGGAGCTAAAAATATGGCGTGTGGAACATGGAGGAAGGCCTGGGTTCAAGTCCTAAGATGAGCAAGTGTGGTGTTTTATTTTTAATGCTTGGGTAGGCAGGAGTTTGTGGTCAAGTGGAACTCTGATGGGTGGTGTTTGATTTGGTCATGAGAGGGATTTGTGGAGTGATAAGGGGAGCATTTTAAGGAGGGATAAGGGGAGAAATTGTAGGAATCCCGTATGGGAGCAAGAGTTGGCCGAAAAAGGGGCTCTATGAGTGCAAATTCGGCCAAAGACTTTAGTTTTTGGCATTTTCGGCAGTAGGGGTTAGAGTATGCCGTTTTTACTCTATTAAATCATCATAGGTTCATATTTTTCCTCTCTTTTTCTCAAGATCGAAACTACCACCTCTCCCATTCATTTTTCCTCTTCTTTTGCCGAAAACTCAATTACTACCTCCTTTCTCTTCATCACCCTTGCCGATTGGTCACAGAAGCCAAAATCCCTGAAATTACTCTTGCCGTTTTCATCTAAACTAAATCTCCTCCCATCTTCTTCTTTTGTGGCGGCCGAATCCTTCATCCTCTTCTCACAAAGTTCTGTCTTTCTACTTTGTTAGTTAAAAGCCGAAAATCATCTTTAATAAATTGTTGATAGCCGAATATCATTAGACTTCTGGGTTCATTCGTAGTTCGTGTTAGAGGGCAGTTCTAAGCAAGGAGATTCCTGAGAACGTTCGCAACAATAGATCATTCGGTAAGTATTCGTAGTTTTCATTCATATCTTATGAAATATAGAAGCCGGAAACCTCTAGTTTCTTGGAGAGGTTGTCGTTTTGGGCTTAGAGCCTTAATGGTCTCTTTTCATTCGGTTTTATAATCTCTTATAGCAAAGTGGATTACTTTGGAGGAGCAACAAGGTTTGGAGAATCGGTATTGAATAAGCTTAGTTCAAATCGTCGAATCTTGCAGAGGTAAGCAATCTACGGCATTAGGGGTAGTGGCCGAATGGTATTGATAAGACTGGGTTATTACTCGCTTGGATTTCAAACCTGATATGTCAAATAAACAAATGTAGGACAAGCGCGTGGTAGACTTTGAGAAATCGATTGTCATTAAATAGGTGTGTAACATACCCCCGTAACAGCTTAGATTCATATTTGTTAAAAAGTTAAAATATCGAATTTCGGTATTTTTTGTAATTTGTAAATACGTGATGGTACGTGGATTAGTTTGATTACGATGGACACAGTAAACAAAACCGATGGAACAGGTAAGGGCCCGATTTGGTGCAACATGGTAAGTTGGGTCTCGATGGGCTAAAATTAAGCCCAATGGGCTTACGGGCCCATTTGGGAAAAATCGATAGAAAAATGACATTTGGATAAGATGCATGTTAAAACGGTTAACTGTATAAAAAAATTAGGTTAAACGGGCATAGATGACTAAATCGGCTACGTAGGGCCCATTAGGGGTTTTGGGCCCAATAACTCAGAATTTCTAAAATGGGCTGGAAATATTGTCTAAACACTTAGAAATTGTTGATAATTGTTAACGAGCATGAAAAACCCTAACAACCAGTGAAATTATAAAATTACCCCTAAAACGTGGAAAATGACTATTTTGCCCCTGAGTGTAAATTACCATTATACCCCTAGGGTTTAATTATGATTGTGATGCATGTTATATTATTATTAAACATGAAATGCCATGACATGCACATGATATGCGATGATTTGCACATGATATACATGGTATACTCGTTATATGCATGGGTTGGGTTATTATGATGGAGGAAGTGTTAAAGGGCTTTAGCCCCAGTTTACCGAAAAGGGCTTTGCCCCAGTTATTAAAGAGGCTAGGCCTCCAGTTATATGAATAAGCAGCTATGTTGCCAGTGGAGAGTTTGGCTGGGTGGGTTGAGTTATTCCCCACATGGAGAGTTTGGTTGGTACGAGTGAAGAGTAGAGGATGGTGGGTTGAGTAGTCTCCCCAAATGGGTTTTTGCATACATGCATGATTTGACATATGTGATATTGAAATGGGCCTATGGGCCATACCGTTTACAGAAAGGCTTTGGCCTAGTGACATGAATTATTAAAAGGCTTTGGCCCAGTAACCGTTAACTGAAAGGCTTCGGCCCAGTATACGTTAAAACTAAATTAAGGGCTTAGACCGAGAATACATGTATGGATTTAGGCTCTGGAAGGGCTAGTTGCACACTGAGTTTCCAAACTCACCCCCCTTTCCTTAACCTTGCAGGTGAGCCTTGATGTGGAGACTTGGAGCCGAAGGGAATTCAGAGTGGCCATGGTGATCGTTTCAGACTTTTCCAATAAAGTAACTGGTTTTTATAAATCTTATTTTAATTATTATTATTTGGTTTTTGGGTTGTAGTAAGGCCATTTTAATTCTTTTTGGGGATTATTTTATTTTGTACGTTATATTTTATTTTATGGTTAACAATCTAAAACGGACTAAACTTAGGTCACGTCTTCAAAATAGCACTTGTTTTCAAAATAACACAATGATACAATAAAACGTTTTACCAAAAATATCAACTTGAATAAACTCCAACTTGGCTTGTTTTCGAAACTTATCACCAACCTAAAGTGTGGCAATGGTTGCGGGCATGTCTAGGATTGGATCCAATCAAGAGCCTGGTACTTAAGCAGCCTTCATGGCTCACTTCTTCTGTTTCGGATACCTACCTGGTGCACAGCTTCCATTCACTTTCGTGGCAAAGACAATCTCTTAAAAATTCTCTTTAAAATTCTTCAAGAAGGGTTTTGGGAACAAAACATGGTTTTCTAAAAATGTTCCAATGTGACACGTCGGATCTGGCCATAACGTCTGGGCCAGGTTTGGGGTGTTACATTTAGTGGTATCAGAGCCAAGTTGCAACAACTCAGCTGTAGGTTTTTAACGGGCTTTTTCAAAGATTTCAAAATAATGGCATTTTAATCAAATTTAAGGATTTCTAAAAGACTAGTAACATAAATAAATTCTTTTAACTTATTTTTGTAACTAAATATATGTTTTTTTTTTATGATTTGAAGAAAGAAGTGGCACACTGAATTCTCGGCATCAAGTCTGTAAGTGTACTTTCTTATCGTTTGATACTAAGATGATGTTTGAGATTGATATGATGCTATAGATAGAATCAAGACCCTACTATGTTACTTTAGATAGGGTAGAGCTAAAAACATTAAGATCGAGACTGTAGCTAGGATACGACGTTGCGGGAACAATCTCTGAACTACTATATTTTTATAAGACATCTCGCAATAAATAACTGAAATATTAAGCTAATGTCATAAAATTCGTAATCAGATAATTCGATATGAGTACCAAAGGAACTCGTGGACGGGGCCGCGGACGTGGTCGCGGAAGAGCGCGAGCTGAATCTTCATCCTCAGGGCATAGGCCAGGCGAGGAGGCATCTATGCCACAAGCGACTGAGACTGGGTCACATGATAGGGCTGTGGGGGACGATGCTTTGTCCTAAGCAATGTTAAGGGTTTTGGAAAGGGTTGCTGGGGCTAGTACTGGGACAGTAAACAGGGGGTCCATCTCTGAGCGACTCCGGGCCAACGGAGTAGAGGTTTTTAGAGGCATATCTGGAGTAGCCCCGAATGTGGTTGAATATTGGCTGGAGGCAATAGAGCGGATTATGGATGACTTGGATTGCTCTGTGGAGCAAAAGTTGAAAGGGGCTGTATCGTTGCTGCGAGACGAGGCTTACCAGTGGTGGATCACAGTAAGGGAGAGTACCCCGGCTGAGCGAGTAACTTGGGACCTGTTTAAGGTCGCTTTTAAGGGGAGGTATAGTGGAGCTAGTTATGTGGATGCTCGTCGTAAGGAATTTCTGAATTTAACCCAGGGTAATAAGACTGTTGCTGAGTATGAGGCAAAATTTTTGAGGTTAAGCCGATATGCTAGTGGGATAGTTACGACTGAATACGAGCGTAGCATTCGATTTGAGGATGGCCTTCGAGATGAGCTTAGGGTGTTGATAGCTCTGCAGAGGGAGCGTGATTTTGTTGCGTTGGTAGAGAAGGCCAAGATAGCTAAGGAGGTTAAACGGGTTGAGCAACAGAATCGTCAGAAGGATCTACCTAGATTTAGGAGGGATTTTGGACCCTCGGGTGCTGCATACCGAAATGTTAAACAAGCCAGAGTGGAGGAGCCGGTTCGAGCAGTTCCAGTGAATACCATTAGACTGCAAGCTTATAGGGATTGTGGTAGAGCTCACTTGAGAGAGTGTTGGAAAAGAACTGTGGGATGTTTCCGATGTGGGTCCAAGGAACACAAGTTTAGAGAGTGTCCTAGAAGAGCAGTTCAAGATCAAGTTGCTGAGCCAAGGGTTATTCAACCAGTGCGAGGAGGACCACCACTATAGAGAGGCCGTGGGCAAGGCAGAGGTGGTAATGGACGAGGACGTGGGGCACCTGGTAGGGGTGCTGGGCATGCTGAAGCTCGTCAGCCAGCATTGGTTTATGATGTACGACGTCGAGAGGAGGGTGATGCTCTTGATGTTATAACAGGTACATTTTTCATTCATAGCACGCCTTATACTGCTTTGATAGATGTTGGTTCCACTCATTCGTATGTTGCCTGTAATGTATCTGGGGCGTTGGGTGTGCTTCCTGAGGAGACTGTGAGTGGAGTATCAGCGATAAATCCTTTGGGTCACTCGGTTAAGGTAGTTAAACTTTTTAGGGAGGTGCCTCTAGAGACTCAAGATAAGATATTTGTAGGAGACTGAATGGAACTGCCATTTGGAGAATTTGATCTTATCTTAGGAATGGACTGGCTAACTAAGCATAGGGCAATATTGGATTGTGCTGCTAAGAGGATGGTACTAAGAACTGTCGAGGATGAGGAGGTATTAGTCATAGGGGAGCGAATGAACTATTTGTCTAATGTTGTTTCAGCCTTAAAAGCTGAGAAGTTGATTCGGAAGGGTGGTGAGGCGTATTTGGCCTTTGTAAGTCAAGCTGAGCCTGAAAATGTGATCGTAGAGTCAGTCAGGACTATCAAAGAGTTTCAAGATGTCTTTCTTGAGGAGCTTCCTGGATTACCCCCAAATCATGAAGTTGAGTTTGGAATTGACCTGTTACCTGGAACGGCTCCGGTGTCCATTGCACCTTATAGGATGGCACCAAAAAAGTTGGTGGAACTGAAAGCTCAGATACAAGAATTATTGGATAGAGGGTTTATAAGACCAAGTGTTTCTCCGTGGGGCGCACCAGTGTTGTTCGTAAAGAAAAAGGATGGAACCATGTGAATGTGTATCGATTATCGGCAGCTGAACAAATTGACGATCAAGAGCAAGTATCCTTTGCTAAGAATCGATGATCTGTTCGATTAGTTGAGAGGAGCATCAGTATTTTCAAAAATCAACCTTCGGTCAGGATATCATCAGTTGAGAGTCAAAGAGGTGGATATTCCTAAGACGGCATTCAGAACTCGATATGGTCATTACGAGTTCCTGGTTATGCCCTTTGGACTGACTAACGCACCGGCAGCATTCATGGACTTGATGAATCGAGTATTCCAGCCATATTTGGATCAGTTTGTAGTTGTGTTCATCGACGATATTTTGGTATACTCGGAAACGGAAGAGAAACATGATGAGTATCTTCGTACTGTTCTGCAAGTATTGAGGGAAAAGTAGCTATATGCGAAGTTCAGTAAGTCTGAATTTTGGTTGAGTGAGGTGACCTTCTTAGGACATGTCGTTTCTGCTGAGGGTATTAAGGTGGATCCTCGAAAAATTAAGGTGATTCTGGAATGGAAGCCATCGAGGTCAGTGTCGGAAATCTGAAGTTTTCTGGGGTTGGCAGGTTATTATCGAAGATTTGTGGAAGGATTCTCTGTGTTGGCAGCACCGTTGATGAAACTCATAAGAAAAGGAGTACCGTTTGTTTGGACTGAGAAGCAGCAGAAAGCTTTTGAGAAATTAAAGAAAGTTTTAACCGAGGCACCAGTGTTGATTCAGCCAGAGTCAGGTAAGGATTTCATCGTGTACAGTGATGCGTCACTGTAGGCTTGGGCTGTGTGTTAATGCAAGGTGGTAGGGTGGTTGCTTACGCTTCGCGACAACTTAAGCCTCATGAGGTAAACTATCCTACTCATGACTTAGAGTTGGCGGTGGTGATCTTTGCGCTTAAAATATGGAGACACTACTTGTATGGGGAGAGATGCATTATCTATACGGATCATAAGAGTCTTAAGTATCTGTTGACTCAAAAGGAACTGAATCTTAGACAGCGGAGGTGGATAGAGTTGTTGAAAAACTACGATTATTCAATTGAGTACCACCCAGGCAAGGCAAACGTTGTGGCTGATGCGTTGAGTAGAAGGACTATAACAGAATTAAAGGCAATGTTTGCACGTTTAAGCTTGTATGACGATGGAAGCCTGTTGGCAGAGTTACAAGTGAAATCGACTTGGGTAGAATAGATTAAAAGGCAGCAGTTGTTGGATGAGTCGTTGGATCATCGATTTCAGCAAGTCGAGAAGGAGGAGAATTCGGACTTTAGATTAAGTAGTGATGGGGTTCTTTGTTTTCGAGGAAGAATTTGTATGCCGAGGGACTCTAATTTAAGATTGATGATTTTGAAGGAGGCTCATGGTGGACCTTGTGCCATGCATCCAAGAGGGAATAAGTTATATCGAGACCTACGAGAGCTATATTGGTGGCCTGGGCTTAAGCGTGAAGTGACTGAGTTTGTGGGAAAATGTTTAACGTGTCAACAAGTAAAGGCCGAGCATCAACTGCCTTCAGGATTGTTGCAGCCAGTGAAAATACCACTTTGGAAGTGGGAAAGAGTAACCATGGATTTCGTAAGTGGGCTGCCTTTGACACCTTCCAAGAAAGATTTAGTTTGGGTGATTATGGATAGGCTGACGAAATCTGCCCATTTCATACCTGTTCGAACAGATTACTCACTTCAGAGGTTGGCCAAGTTATACGTGGCAGAGATAGTGCGATTGCATGGAGTGCCAGTATTGATAATTTCTGATCAAGATCCAAGATTCACATCTCGGTTTTGGAAGAAATTGCATGAGGCGTTAGGAACGTGATTGGATTTTAGCACAGCTTTCCACCCTCAGTCAGATGGACAGTTAGAAAGAGTTATTCAGATTTTAGAAGACATGTTGAGGGGTTGTGTGATCGACTTTAGGGGCAGCTGGGAGGATTACTTGCCATTGGCGGAATTTGCTTACAACAACAGTTATCAAGCAAGTATTCAGATGGCTCCGTACGAGGCACTGTATGGGAGAAGATGTCGTTCGCCTACTTGTTGGACTGAGTTGGGAGAGAGACGAGAACTTGGACTAGAGTTAGTGGCTGATACTGAAGACAAAGTTAGGTGATATCCACGTGATATGAAGTAATAAAATTTATAAAGAACTTGATCAAACCTAAACTGACTGATATCAGGATGTTTTTAAGGCAAGCGCACCTGTCGATAGTAGTATAGTCTAGTGATAAGATCGAGTATCGTACCCAAGGGAACCGAAAGTACTATTACTCACTTTCTCTCTATTATTTAACCTAAAAATTAAGTGAGGGTTTATTTAAAACTAACTCTAAAACTAACTAAGAAAAGCAGGAAAAATAAATTGGGAAGAACGTTTAGGGAAAAGCTAATTGATATGATTAATACTTAAGGGAGAATCTACCTAGACTTCTCTTGTTATTATTTTCTTGAATTATATGAGTTATTTACTTGACTTGATCCGTAGAGATCCCTAATCTATGCTAAACCCTCCGTCGAGGTGAAGAGCAACTAGGCCTAAGTTGTTAATTAAAGTTCCTTTATTAATTAACTCTCTAGGTTGCATTAATTTGATCTATGGTTCCCCATATTAGGTTTGACCCTAATCCGGCAGATTTATGTCGCCCTATGTCTAGGGTTGCATGCAACTCCACTTAATTATGGTAGATCTACTCTTATCACAGGGACTTTTGCTCCTCTGCTCTAAGCACATCCAATTCTTGAATCAATACCTAGGACTATTAAATCAAGGATTAAAAACACATAATTAAGAACAATTCAAGTAATTCTCATAATAATCAGGAATAAATAACAAGATCTGTCTTAGGTTTCATCCCCCTCAAGTATTTGAGGGGTTTAGTTCATAATAATAAAAGAAAACATCTCAGAAGTTATAAAATAACAAATCATAAAAGAAACCAAAAACCCCTGAAGGAATTTAGGAGAATCCTCTATGTTGATGCAGAACTTCGGCTTCTGAGATGAATCGATTGGCTTCTCCCTTCGAGTAATCCCTTGCTTCTACCTGTGGTGTGGCAGAAAGACGAGAGGAAAAGAATATAGAGGGTGTGTAAAAGATGGAAGAAGGTCCTTTCTATGTTGCCTCATAGGGTCTTTATATAGAGAAGTTTTGGGGACTCTTTCTTAGCCCCTAGGCATCCCAATTTGAGTGAAATTCATCTTTCCTGCAACTAGAACACGTCCGTGTGCCACGCCCGTGTGGGTTTCGACAGAGGCCGTGTAATTCAGCACGCCTGTGTGCAGTGGCCGTGCTTGTTGGGGCTTTGTCCATGTGATCTTTGTGAGGCACGCCCGTGTGGCATGGCTTAGCCCGTGTGATTCGTGCATTTTGGCCCATTTTTCACCGTTTTGGGCTCGTTTTCTGTTCTTTCATCTTCCCTAGGCTCTTCTGAGTATAAGATATGAAAAAGAACGATTAAGAGCACCAATTCTGACTAAATTGATAATAATTCATCCATAATATAGGCTAAACATGAGGTAAAAATATGTATAAATTAGTGCTTATCATTAGGATAATCAGAGACCGTTTGAAAGAGGCAGCAGATCAACAGAAGTCTTATGCGAATCTGAAGCGTAAGGATATTGAGTATGCGGTAGGAGACATGGTCTTTCTTAAAGTTTCGCCTTGGAAGAAGGTATTGAGATTTGGTAAGAAGGGCAAGTTGAGTCCGCGATTCAGTGGGCCTTATCAAATTGTAAAGCGAATAGGACCGGTCGCTTATCAGCTAGAGTTACCTCCGGAGTTGGATCGCATTCACAATGTCTTTCATGTGTCAATGCTAAGGCGATATCGTTCTGACCCTACTCATATTGTGCTAGTTGTAGACATTGAGGTACAAGCGGATTTAACCTTCGAAGAAGAACCTGTGCAGATACTTGATCGCGACGTTAAAGTGTTGAGAAGAAAATCAGTCCCATTGGTGAAGGTACTTTGGAGAAACCACGGCAGAGAGGAAGCTACTTGGGAGCTCGAAGAAGCGATGCGTCAGCAATACCCTCAACTTTTTGGGCCAGGTAAATTTCGAGGCCAAAATTTCTTTAAGGAGGGTAGAGTTGTAACATCCTGATTTTTGGGGATTAATGATTTTGTGTGATGTTTGGTAAAATTTTAAATGTTGGCATGTGGTGGTGAAATTCAGGTTTAGAGTGTGTAAATGGGCCTATAGAAGGCCCATGAGTTGGCCAAAACCCGGTCGAATTTTTGAATTTTGGACTTAAAGAATTAGGGGCTCTGGTTATGAGGCCTTATCAAAAGATATGGGTAAAATGCAACACAAGAGAACCCCTGGTGGAGTGGCTAAGTAACGCCACTAGGGAGCTAAAAATATGGCGTGTGGAACATGGAAGAAGGCCTGGGTCAAGTCCTAAGATGAGCAAGTGTGGTGTTTTATTTTTAATACTTGGGTAGGCAGGAGTTTGTGGTCAAGTGGAACTCTAATGGGTGGTGTTTGATTTGGTCATGAGAGAGATTTGTGGAGTGATAAGGGGAGCATTTTAAGGAGGGATAATGAGAGAAATTGTAGGAATCCCGTATGGGAGCAAGAGTTGGCCGAAAAAGGGGCTCTATAAGTGCAAATTCGGCCAAAGACTTTAGTTTTTGGCATTTTCGGCAGTAGGGGTTAGAGTGTGCCATTTTTCCTCTGTTAAATCATCATAGGATCATATTTTTCCTCTCTTTTTCTCAAGATCGAAACTACCACCTCTCCCATTCATTTTTCCTCTTCTTTTGCTGAAAACTCAATTACTACCTCCTTTCTCTTCATCACCCTTACCGATTGGTCACAGAAGCCAAAATCCCTGAAATTACTCTTGCCGTTTTCATCTAAACTAAATCTCCTCCCATCTTCTTCTTTTGTGGTGGCCGAATCCTTCATCCTCTTCTCACAAAGTTCTATCTTTCTACTTTGTTAGTTAAAAGCCGAAAATCATCTTTAATAAATAGTTGATAGCCGAATATCATTAGACTTCTGGGTTCATTCGTAGTTCGTGTTAGGGGACGATTCTAAGCAAGGAGATTCCTGAGAATGTTCGCAACAATAGATCATTCGGTAAGTATTCGTAGTTTTCATTCATATCTTATGAAATATGGAAGCCAGAAACCTCTAGTTTCTTGGAGAGGTTGTCGTTTTGGGCTTAGAGCCTTAATGGTCTCTTTTCATTCGGTTTTATAATCTCTTATAGCAAAGTGGATTACTTTGGAGGAGCAACAAGGTTTGGAGAATCGGTATTGAATAAGCTTAGTTCAAATCGTCGAATCTTGTAGAGGTAAGCAATCTAAGGCATTAGGGGTAGTAGCCGAATGGTATTGATAAGACTGGGTTATTACTCGCTTGGATTTCAAACCTGATATGTCAAATAAACAAATGTAGGACAAGTGCGTGGTAGACTTTGAGAAATCGATCGTCATTAAATAGGTGTGTAACATACCCCCGTAACAGCTTAGATTCATATTTGTTAAAAAGTCGAAATACCGAATTTCGGTATTTTTTGTAATTTGTAAATACGTGATGGTACGTGGATTAGTTTGATTACGATGGACACACTAAACGAAACCGATGGAACAGGTAAGGGCCCGATTTGGTGCAACATGGTAAGTTGGGTCTCGATGGGCTAAAATTAAGCCCAATGGGCTTACGGGCCCATTTGGGAAAAATCGATAGAAAAATGACATTTGGATAAGATGCATGTTAAAACGGTTAACTCTATAAAAAAATTAGGTTAAACGGGCATAGATGACTAAATCGGCTACGTAGGGCCCATTAGGGGTTTTGGGCCCAATAACTCAGAATTTCTAAAATGGGCTGGAAATATTGTCTAAACACTTAGAAATTGTTGATAATTGTTAAAAAGCATGAAAAACCCTAATAACCAGTAAAATTATGAAATTACCCCTAAAACATGGAAAATGACTATTTTACCCCTGAGTGTAAATTACCATTATACCTCTAGGGTTTAATTATGATTGTGATGCATGTTATATTATTATTAAACATGAAATGCCATGACATGTACATGATATGCCATGATTTGCACTATGATATACATGATATACTCGTTATATGCATGGGTTGGGTTATTATGATGGAGGAAGTGTTAAAGGGCTTTGGCCCCAGTTTACCAAAAAGGGCTTTACCCCAGTTATTAAAGAGGCTAGGCCTCCAGTTATATGAATAAGCAGCTATGCTGCCAGTGGAGAGTTTGGCTGGGTGGGTTGAGTTATTCCCCACATGGAGAGTTTGGTTGGTACGGGTAGAGAGTAGAGGATGGTGGGTTGAGTAGTCTCCCCAAATGGGTTTTTGCATACATACATGATTTGACATATGTGATATTGAAATGGGCCTATAGGCCATACCATTTACAGAAAGGCTTTGGCCTAGTGACATGAATTATTAAAAGGCTTCGACCCAGTAACCGTTAACCGAAAGGCTTCGGCCCAGTATACGTTGAAACTAAATTAAGGGCTTAGGCCCAGAATACATGTATGGATTTAGGCTCTGGAAGGGCTAGTTGCACACTGAGTTTCCAAACTCACCCCCTTTCCTTAACCTTGCAGGTGAGCCTTGATGTGGAGACTTGGAGCCGAAGGGAATTCAGAGTGGCCATGGTGATCGTTTCAGACTTTTCCAATAAAGTAACTGGTTTTTATAAATCTTATTTTAATTATTATTATTTCGTTTTTGGGTTGTAGTAAGGCCATTTTAATTCTTTTTGGGGATTATTTTATTTTGTACATTATATTTTATTTTATGGTTAACAATTTAAAACGGACTAGACTTAGGTCACGTCTTCAAAATAGCACTTGTTTTCAAAATAACACAATGATACAATAAAACATTTTACCAAAAATATCAACTTGAATAAACTCCAACTTGGCTTGTTTTCGAAACTTATCATCAACCTAAAGTGTGGCAATGGTTGTGGGCATGTTTAGGATTGGATCCAATCAAGAGCCTGGTACTTAAGCAGCCTTCATGGCTCACCTCCTCTGTTTCGAATACCTACCTGGTGCACAGCTTCCATTCACTTTCGTGGCAAAGACAATCTCTTAAAAATTCTCTTTAAAATTCTTCAAGAAGGGTTTTGGGAACAAAACATGGTTTTCTGAAAATGTTCCAATATGACACGTCGGATCTGGCCATAACGTCTGGGCCGGGTTTGGGGTGTTACATTTATATTGAGTTTTATTTTAAATTTGTATTGGTTTGCTAATAAGCGATGTTAAATGATTTTGGTTCGTTGGAATAAATTGATTTGTAAAATTTGCTCACGATCACTTCAGTGATCAATGTAGTATTCTGAATTCGGTCTAGACTCTTAGACTGGGTTATGGTGTTACATTTAGTGTTATCAGAGTTAGGTTTGCAAAAACTTGGCCCTTGTTTTCTACTTGGACGTGTGCGTAAATAAATAATTTAAAAAAACCCCTTGACAAATTGTACCACGGAAAATTGAAATGATTTGAATTGTTAAGTGATTTACGGAAATGACTTGTTTGAGACTCCATTGCAAGTCTAGGTAGAAATTCAAAACTGTGATACTTGAAAATTTGAATTTGTACTGATTCTATGTTGGTCGTCTAAAAGAGTAGATTTTTATTGATATGGATTCTAAGGGTAAACAGGACTGTAAGGAGTATTTTGTTACTCTGGAACGTAAGACTATCTAGGAACCAGTAGTCAATGCGATTCCGCCAACTGGGGGTAACGATAACCCGGAAGTTCAAACTGAGGCATTGACTCGAATAGTAAGTGAAGTGCTAGAGAGAGTGTTTGAGGCTAGAATAGAAGGAGATTAGTGAGACACTTCAGGCTAGGTGCGTGGATTATGGGAAGAAGAGAGATCGCAGTTCTCTAAGGTTAGAGCCTCGATCTGCGAAGCGTGTTATGATGCATCCAACTGATTTAAAAGTAGTACCGGTAGTGGCATGAGCATACCTACTTGTGAGCACTGTAAGAGTGCCATGCGGGTGATTGTTGGAGGAAATCAAGAGCGAGTCTCTGATGCTAGTCCAAGAAGTATTGGGTTTGAGACTGTCCTCGACGATTTTGAGTCTGGTATGAATTGGAATATTATGATGTGTGATTTGAGAATAGTGATTGTTTGTGACAAATATCTGTCTGCTTCAGCGATTAAGTGTTCTACGTGTGTGTGTGAAGTCCCTAGTTCTGCTGTAGTCTTTAAGGTTTGTGGTTCGAATAGTATTACCCAAGCTAACTGTTTGGAAATTAGAGTGCACAGTAGGAGTGTAGTGGTATAGTTGGTTATATGATCGTACTATTAGTTAGGGATTTCGAGGACGAAATTTCTTTAACGGGCGAATTGTAAGGCCCCAAATTTTAGGCCTAGAAGTATTGGGTCTTGAGCATAGGGACAATGAGAAGTTTGTACATATGTAGTGAGTTGTGCAAGTTAGTGACAATAATGGGCCTGTTAGTCTGGTGGTTAAGTGGAGTGTTTGTTATGTTAGAGGTCTTGTGTTCGAATCCTTGCATGAGCTAGGGAGATATTTTGTAGACTTTTTATTTAGGTCATTTAGTTATTATTTTATTATAATAATTATTACACGGGCATTTGGATCCTTACACGGCCTGGATTGCTCTACACAGCTGGAGCACACGGGCGTGTTGCCTTAATTCGCCAAAATCTAATTTTGAAGCAAATTGAATGCCTTTGTGAGTTTATTTGTTCCAGCCACTTGACTAGGTTACTGAGGGTGAACACGACTCTGTACTGACTTTGATATGTACATTACTGGCAATTGGTTGTGTGAAATGATAGGTCTTAAAACTGAATGTACAAATGTGAACATTTCTAAAACTAAATGATTGCTTCTAAATGAATGCTCCCTATTGGCTGCTTCTGAAAGTCTGCTTTTGAATGATTGCTTCTGAATGACTGTTACCGAATGATTATTTCTAGATGACTTTTTGTGAATAAATGTTTGTAACTGTGTTCTGAGTTGGTGCCTTTGTACTCAGAACTTTGTAAGTGATTTACGGAAATGACTTGTCTAAGACTCCATTACTGGTCCAGGTAGAAATTCGAAACTGTGATACTTGAAAATTTGAATTTGTACTAATTCTGTGTTTGTCTTTTGAAAGTGTAAATTGTTATTGATATGGATTTTAAGGGTAAATAGGACCGTTTGGTAAAAATAATAGCTTAAGATACTAGACATCATCTTTTTCATTTCTTCATCCCTTCCACCGAAATTTTCAGCCATTGTTGGGGTTTGGAAGCTCAAAATTTGCAGCCACTTATTTTTCTCTTTAGTAAGTGATTCTCATGGTCTTTCTTGAATATTTTTACATTTTTGAGAGCCTTGGAGCATGGGCTTTCTAATAAGGGGACCATTTTGCAAAATGTTCGAAAGTCTAGGGTTCTACCATGAGAGTGTCTATAGTGTTTGTTGGATTTTTGTGGAAGAAATTGAATCTTAATTGGCTAATAAACAACTTTTGTGAAAGAGTTTGCATGGAAACACTTAGATAGGACTTAGTTGTAGAAGTTGTAAAATAAAAAGTAAGTGTGTGAAATAATGGGAATCTTGGGCTGCCTTAAGAGTGAAAAGAATTCGGTTAGGCTTGGTTAATAAGGAAATTCAATAAAAATTAATTTTCGAGCCTGGGGGTAAAATGGTCATTTTGCCAAAGTCTAGGGGTAAAATGGCCATTTTGCCAAATTATGATTCTTGATTTTTTTAGATTAAATTGGTGATTAAATTAGTGAATTTTTATTGATATAGATCATGAATTACGAAATCTAAACCTAGATCGGGAGAAGGCCAAACAAATTGACTAAACCGAGTAGTCATTTTCCATTTTGTATACCGAGGTAAGTTGTAGGTAAAAAATACGAATTTAATATAATTATTCATGAAATCATTGATTGGTTTAAATTGATTAATTGTGTCTATGAGATGCATATGAGAGCATTATTTGAGCATGAATTGTTGAATGATGATTTTTAGTTATGAAATGAAGAGAAAATATGAAATAAAGCCCGGTTGAACTTTAAGAATAGATTGGATATTCATGTTATTATATACTAGAGTTGACACGAGAGCTAGTGTAAGACCATGGCTGGAACATGGCATCAGCCTCGTCACGTGTTAGTGTAAGACCATGTCTGGAACATGGCATCGGCCTCAACAGACAAGCTAGTGTAAGAACATGTCTGGAAGATGGCATCGGCTTAGAGATGTGTCAGTGTAAGGCCATGTCTAGGACATTGCATCGGCACGGATAGAGGAGAGCCAGTGTAAGACAATGTCTGGGACATGGCATCAGCCTCGATACATTGAGAGTTAGTGTAAGACCATGTCTGGGACATGGCGTCGACTTGACATGTGAGCTAGTGTAAGTCCATGTCTGGGACATGGCATCGACTCGATACCCTATGTTGGAGACTCAATGAATATCCTTTCGTATTCTAATTGGTTCAACGGTAAATTTAAAAGTTGTATTAAGATTGAGAGATAGTATGATGATTTTGTGAGTGGTGCAGGTACCATTATGAAAAGTATAAAATATGAGCTCGAACTTATGTTGTATAATTAGAAATGGATGAAAACGAGTAAGTTATGTTATGGTCATTATTTGTATCTTGCACAAATTATGATGTATTGAAAGCATGTCTTAACATGGTAATTCGTTGTCTTTTATTTACTTGCAACTTACTAAGCTTTGCGCTTACCTCTCTCTTTTCCATTTTCTTATAGTGCCGCCTAAATAGCTCAAGGATTAAAGAATGTCGAAGTCATCACTCATACTATCCATTGAAGCACTTGGTATAGTTAGCTTAAATCTTTTGAATATGGCATGTATAAGATGTTATTCTTTTGTTTAGTGTCATATTATTTTGGAGCCAAATGTGTTGGCTTGAATTTGAAATACTTCATTTTGTATAAGGCCAAAGATATTGGCTAATATTCGCAAATGGTTCTTAAATGCAAATGTTGTTGTTCTTTCAATGAGAGTACAAGTTGTTTGGATTGATTTTGTTAAGTTGTGTGAATGCCTAATTATGACCACTGGCTGAGTATTGAAGTCTTGTTAGCCTTTGGTATGTGTTTGATTTTGTTTCAGGGTGGCAAAGAGGCTTGGTAGATAGCCTATTTTTGTCCACACGGGTAGACACATGGGCGTGTGTCTAGGTTGTGTGTGACATACGGTCTACCCCATGGGCGTGTGGTTAGGCCGTATGTCCCTGCACCTTGAATTGGTAGAATTAAATGCCCAGTAGTAAATATACGGGTTGAGACACAGCCGTGTATCTCAATCGCGCTAAAGACACGGCCTAGCACACGGGCGTGTGCCACGGCCGTGTGATTGCTGACGTCAAAAATAGAATACCCAAGTTTTTGCACACGAGTTGCAACACGGGCGTGTCATGGCCGTGTTAGAGACACAGACTGAGCATACAGGCATGTGCTAGGCCGTGTGAAAACCCCTGTAGGTTCGATGTTAGAACATAAATCTACACGAACGAAGGGCACAGGCGTGTCCCTAGGTGCTTAGGCCGTGTGAACTATACGGGCCATCAGCATGGCCATGTCTAGAGGCCACACGGGCGTGTTGCCCTTCCACACGGGTGTGTGCCCTATTTTTAGACTTTTTTGGTTAAATTTTAAGTGCTCGAAATGGTCCCGGATTGTTTCTAAACTACGTTTTAAGCCTCCTAGGCCCATATGAAGAACTATAGCAAGTGTCTGAAAAAGTTATTGGGAACCATTTCATTGAGTTGAAGTTGAATGTTTGCATGAGATTTAGTAAGGTAATACCTCAGACCTTGTCCTGGCATCGGATACGGGTGAGAGGTGTTACAATTACTACATAAGACACGAGACTGGTAGTTTATCTGCACACTGATAGTCCCAATACCCTGAGGATCATGGACAATACTGATAATCATCGTTGCCGGGCAACCCGGGGTGATATATCTAACATCTATACTGAAAGGCCTTTAAGCCTAATATTCTGGCAGCTCAGATGCAAATTTCTATTTAGTGCCGCAATCGGTGCTAATTGTAAGTGTAGGGATGGGTGGGTTGATTAAATCCCCACAGTAAGTGCAGGGTTGGACGGAGAGGTGTGTTGGCTGGATGGGTAGGTGCATTTTGTAACTCATCTGCACTCATATGCATTTGATTGAATCTTATTAACTGGATGTGTTACTGTGACCTAATTGATTGTGTTGTTGTCTGATATGTCTGATTCACTGTTTGCATATATAGGTAGTTTTGTGAAATTTTCGTTACTTTCGAGTTTGAATTTTAAAGGTAGTTTTTCAATAGTTTTTTTTAATTGGTTTGTTTGAATCAAGAGAGGATCTACGGTATTTAGCGTTCCTTCATCGAATTGATAATAGTGTAAATTACTATTCATTTACCTGGGAGTTTTGAATGGGTTTTTTGGTGTCAAACTAGAATAGTTATGAGCAGTTATTATTATTTTTATTCGTAAATCGTGTCTAAATTACTCGTCTGATTCTTGTTTTTAGGGTCCAGAATTCATCTTTGTTGCTTCTTTATCGAAACTGCTTTAGGTGTGTAAAGAAAACCCCAATTTCTACATCCAGCAAAAGTTGAATAACATGGTTGTCAACGCCACATGGCCGTGTGGTATGTCATGTGAATCACATGGGTGTGTGTCTAGGCCGTATGAGACTATTTATGGATCTTGAGTCACACGAGCATGTGATTGGCTGTATGCTAGACCACATGGGCCAATCATGTAGGCTGTGTGAATCCACACTGGTGTGTGGGCCAAAAATCATAAATTTTCCCTAGGGGTAGAAATATCGTTTGGATTGAATGTAGGCTTTCTATAAGGACCGTATGATTTGGATACAGCTATATGTAACATCCTGAAGTAGGACCTAAACAAATGGTGGTTGCGAAACCATGAATCCGAGATAGAAAAGTTTAATTCCGATAAATTTTTAGGATTTACCGAGTGATTAGATGCATGTGTTAAAGTATTGATAAAAAATTTTATGAATTGTATGTCTGATTTGCCTATTAGGGCTTAATTGCAAAAGTTGATAAATATGAGTTCTAGATGTTAAAGGATTTAATTGAAGAGCATAATTGAAGTGGAGGTCCTTAAATGGTAATTATACCATTAGGTTTTCATGGACAAAAATGGACATACATAGGTAGAAATAACCAAAGTTTTTAATGAAGGGCATTTTAGTCATTTGGTAATTAAAATGAATGAAAAGGGAAAAAGATGGAAAAATTGCTATCATCTTCTTAAAGGGCCGAAACTCATATTGTCTCCATATCTAGGGTTTGTTTCAAGCTTCCAAGCTCTATAGTTAGTGATTCCAAGCAATGTTCTTTACGTTTTTGGAGTCCCGGTAACTTGATTTAGCTTACTCTAGCAATAATTTAACCTAGGGTTTATATTTGGAAAAATACCCATAGGTAAAATGTGTTTACTTTGATGTTTTATGATAGGATATGAGGTTTTAAATTATGTTGAACAACTTGTACTACTCAGTTTTAAGTCAAAACGAGTAAAACAGCATAATCAATAAAAATACCTAATGTTCATAAGTACATGTTAGAGTGAGAATTTGATGTTGCCATTATTGGAAAATGATCAACGTGTCCTAAAACATAAGAATTAGGGAAAAATTTTAATTTCTGAGCTTTTGGGCAAAAGTGTAAATATGCAAAAATTTAGGGGCAAAATCATAATTTTGCCAAAGTTAGAGTTAAGGACTGTTTTGATAAATGTGGGTATTAAATAAGCTAAATTTTCTAATTATAGATCAAGAAGAATGAAATTTGGGGATAGACCGGGAAAAAAAAAAGGTAGAAGACTAAGTTGTCAAGTTGATCGCATTTGCACCGAGGTAAGTTTACAGTAAATAAATGCAATATTTCGATATTTTATATTAATGTTGTTAATTTTCGGTATATATACGTTTACTTTATGAGAATATTCCAAGCTAAATCAAAGATAAGTTAACGGAGAAAAAATATCAGAAATCCCGTTTGAACCTTAAGAATGTATGGGATACGGAATGTCATGACATTTTGAGTGTAGATAGTTGAGGAACATCCCATGTAAGTCCATATTGAAACAGTTTTGGAACAACCAATGTAAGTCCATATTAGATATATGGCTTTGGGAGGACAGGGAACATCCCATGTAAGACCATGCCTAGAGCATAGCATTGGCAGGCTATTATCGGGCTAGAAAACCCAAGTATCCTGAGTATTCCAAATGGTTCATTGGGCTAATATACAAGCTATGTTACAAGAAAGTTCAGGTAAAGGAATGATAAACATGAAAGTTAAAGAGTAAGTGGAGAAGTAAAATAAAGATTTTGTTGATGATGGTTTAATATGAGTATATTTATATTTGGTGAATGTTGTCATTTATTTATTTGTAAATTTACTAAGAATTGTAGCTTACTTCTTTTCTTTTCTCTCTTTTATAGTGTAGCCAAGCCAATTCGGGATCAAAAAGACGTCAGAGTTCGTTTCATACTATCAAAGGCTATCTCTATATTTTGTAATTTGAAATGTTTTAAGTTATGGCATGTATAGGGACTTGGCCATTTGGTGTGTATGTATTTATGATATGATTTAAGTATGGTATGTGAATGCTCGATGATGATTTGCTATTGAAATGGCTAATTAAGAACATATTTTGATGTTATGTATGCCTAAATGATAGTTTGTGCAAAGAAATTATGAAAGAGTAAAAGTTGGCCATGAAACAGTTTTGGAACAACAATAGTGACGTGAATTTGAAAAATCATTAAAAATTGTATAAATGGAATTAAATGGTGAATGAGATATAGAATTAAATTTTATTGAGTCTATTTTCATAGGAAAGTAACAGAGTAAGCAAAGGAAATCTATATTTTGAGATATTTTAATTCTTGTGATACTGGCTTAGAGGGATTTCGTGATCCCCTGTTCTGATTTTAGAAATTCACTAAAAATTTTACAAAAAGAATTATGAGTCATAATTTATATGTTTAGATTCCTTAGTGAGTTTATTTTCATTAAAAATAAGTGGAAACACTAAACGAAAACTGTACTAAGAGATAATTGATTTTTAGTAAGAAGAGGTCAGTACAGTGGGACTATGAAACTGGAGAACCTTTAACTAATAAACTGTACTAATTAACCACACCAAAAATTCTAAAAAAATTATGATAAGAAGATATATGAGTCTAGTTTTAGGAAAATGTACGGATTTAAATTATAAGTTTCGTAACTCGAGTTATAACTAATTTAGTGACTATTATGCAGGTGGATAATTTTATTATGAATAGTGCAAATGAATTACTTTGATTTGCGTAAGTAATCGAAAAATTTTTAATGTTTTCGGTTTGGTCCCGAACCATATCAATTGCATGATTTAGGGCATCGAGGGCCCTTTTTAGGGATATTGGATGAATGTGAATGAATTAATTTTTAAAAGCAAATTTTTATGCCCCGAACTAGTAAGATAAGTCCAGTAACACCTTGTGCTCGACTCCGGCGACAGTCTCGGGTAAGGGGTGTTACATTTATTGGTATCAGAGCAAGAGTTTAGTCGATTCTTAGAATATTCAGTATGAGTAAGAGTCTAACTATAATGCCATGCTTATATTTTGATAGTGTGACGACTATTAAAGATTTTAAAATGTTTTTTTCTATAGTTATGGATCCCGAACGAATTGGTGCAGATGATGTAGAAAGTAACGCGCCCGCAAAAGGGACGGTGCCACCAGATAGTAGTGAAAGGCCTGTTACAGTTAGTCAGGGAGGAGGGGTTTGAGAAGCCTTCTTCCAAGCTAAAAATGAATGGTTTGTCGAGTTCGTTCATACGAATCTGGCCGTTAGACCTCTACCCCCTCATGATCCTCAGACTACCCATGTAGCTTCCCCAGTTATAGATACAATCAGAAGAGAAAAGCCACCAGTAGACAAGATTAGAAAACAAAGGGGCCGAACAGTTTCGGGCTACTAAAGATGATGATACAGAGAAAGCTGAATTTTGGCTTGAGAATACTATTAGAGTTTTTGATGAGTTATCTTGCATACCAGAAGAGTGTATTAAGTGTGTGGTGTCACTTCTTAGAGATTCAGCTTACCATTGGTGGAAGACACTTGTGTTAGTAGTACCGAAAGAAAGAGTTACCTAGGACTTCTTTTAGGAGGAGTTCTGTAAGAAATACATTAGTCAGAGGTTCATCGACCAGAAAAGAAAAGAATTCCTTGAACTAAAGCAGGGTAAGATGACAGTAACTAAGTATGAGCATGAATTTGTCAGACTCAGAAATTATGCTAGAGAGTGTGTGTCAACTAAAGCTATTATGTGTAAGAGATTTGAAGATGGGCTCAATGATGATATTCGACTGCCCATTGGTGTACTAGAGATAAAGGAGTTTGTTGTTTTAGTTGACAGAGCTTGTAAGGTAGAGGAGTTGCTGAAAGAAAAAGAAAAAAGCAAAGCTAGAATTGAGACACAGGATACAAAGAAAAGACAGATGAGCCGATCGTTTCAGTCTACATCTAAGAGGCCTAGAGAGTTCTCTACTAGATCAAACTTTTCAGTTGGGTATTCGAGCAGAAACAGAGATAACAAAAATATGGGTTCGAAAGCTTAGACTACCTTGATTGTGAGGGTAGGTAATGCTCGATTGGGCAGACCAGAGTGTCCACAGTGTGGTAGACCTCATTTTGGCTAGTGTCGAGCAGATGAGAGTGGTTGTTACAAGTGTGGTGCTCCAGATCATTTTATGCGAGAGTGTCTATAAATGGTTAAAAAGGAAGAATTATAGAGTGCTAGGTCTGGGAATGTTCTAGTCTGAGGTAGACCATAGAGAAACCCAGGAACAAGGGCAGGTAGAGGTGCATTTAGAGAATCAACAGCGAGACCAAATGTTAGAACACCTGCAAGGACCTATGCTCTCCGTGCTCGTGAAGAGGCATCCTCCCCCGACATAATTACGGGTACATTTTCTCTTTATGATGTTAATGCTATTGCTTTGATTGATCTGCGTTCGACCCATTCCTATGTTTGCATAAAATTGATGCCTCGTATGAACATGCCCATAGAGTCTACGGGATCTGTGATTAAAGTATCGAATCCATTAGGTCAGTATGTATTAGTAGACAAAGTATGTAAAAATTGCCCTTTGATGATTAGAGGTTACTGTTTTCCAGCCGATATCATGCTATTGCCATTTGATGAGTTTGATGTAATTCTTGGTATGGATTGGTTGACTGCGCATGACATGATAGTGAATTGTGGAAAGAAATTCATTGAGTTAAAATGTGAAAATGGTGAAATTCTTTGGGTTAATTCAGATGAGTTAGATAGTTCATTTGCCATGATTTCTGTTATGTTTGCTCAGAAATGTTTGAGGAAAGGATATGAAGCTTATCTTGCTTTTGTGTTGAATACTAAAGATCCAGAGTTGAAAATTGAATCAGTGCCTGTGGTATGTGAGTTTCTTGATGTGTTTCCGGAAGAACTACTAGGTTTGCCTCCTATCAGGGAAGTTGAGTTTGGTATTGAGTTGGTTCTGGGTATAACCCCCATTTCTATTGCTCCTTATAAAATGACTCCAATAGAATTGAAAGAATTGAAAGTTCAGTTGCAGGAATTAACAGACAAAGGCTTTACAAGACCTAGTTGTTCACCATGGGGTGCACTAGTACTCTTTGTGAAAAAGAAAGATGGTTCGATGAGATTGTGCATAGATTATTGGTAGCTTAACAAGGTAACTATTAAGAACAAGTATCCAGAATACTATTTTCTGGACTAGGTATGGCCATTATGAGCTCCTTGTGATGCCATTTGGCTTAACTAATGCTCCTGCCATTTTCATGGACTTAATGAATCGAAGTTTTAGACCTTATTTGGATAAATTTGTAGTTGTGTTTATTGATGATATCTTGATTTATTCTCATGATGAGAATGAACATTCAGAGCATTTGAGAACAATTTTACAGACTTTGAGAGATAATCAGCTTTATGCCAAGTTTAGCAAAAGTGAGTTCTGGTTACGGAAAGTCAGTTTTCTTTGACATATAGTCTCAGGTGAAGGTGTTAGAGTTGATCTGAGCAAGATTTCAGCCATTGTTGATTATAAGCCTCCCAGGAATCTATTAGAGGTCAGAAGTTTTCTTGGTTTTACCGGTTATTATAGAAGATTTGTAGAGGGATTTTCTATGATAGCTACCCCATTGACGAGATTGCTATAGAAAGATGTCAAGTTTGAATGGACTGAAAAGTGTCAGCAGAGTTTTGACAATTTAAAGGCATTGTTGACTGAAGCTCTTGTCTTAGTACAACCAGAACCGGGTAAAGAGTGTGTGATTTACAGTGATACGTCCTTGAATGGACTAGGCTATGTGCTTATGTGGGAAGGAAAGGTAATTTCTTATGCCTCTAGACAGCTAAAGCCATATGAGAAGAATTATCCGACACATGATTTAGAACTAGTTGCCATTGTATTTGCATTGAAAATCTAGAGACATCACTTGTATGGTGAGAAATGCTGAATATTTACTGATTATAAAAGTTTGAAATACCTGATGACTCAAAAAGATTTGAACTAGAGGCAAAGAAGATGGCTAGAGTTGATTAAAGACTATGAACTAGTGATCGATTACCATCCGGGTAAGGCTAATGTTGTAGCTAATGCATTGAGTCATAAATCTTTATTTGCTTTGCAAGCTATGAATACTCGGTTATCATTGTCTGATGATGGTTCTATCTTAGCCGAATGAAGAGCTAAACCAATGTTTCTTGAAGAAATTTGTGAAGTTTAGAAAGATAATAGTGAGTTGCAAGCCAAAAGAGCTCAGTGTGAGTCAGGTATAGAGTCAAATTTTCAGATTAGTTTTGACGGTTGTTTGATGTTCAGAAATTGGGTATGTGTACCAAAGAATGATAAGCTTATTCGAATGATTTTAGAGGAAGCACATAGCAGTTCCTTGTCTATTCATCCAGGTTGTATAAAGATGTATAATGATTTGAAGAAAATGTATTGGTTGGTAGGAATGAAGAGAGATATCTCATAGTTTGTTTCTAGATGCTTGATCTGTCAACAGGTAAAAGCTAAACATCAGGTACCTTCAGGTTTATTGCAGCCTGTGTTAGTTCCTGAATGGAAATAGGACCGAGTTGCTATGGATTTTGTGATAGGATTGCCGTTGACACCGAGAAAGAAAGATGCAGTATGGGTTGTGATTGATAAGCTAACGAAGTTAGATCATTTTATTCTAGTTCGTATGGATTATTCACTTGACAAGTTGGTCAAGTTGTATATTTCAGAGATAGTCAGACTACATGGAGTATCGTTATCGATTATCTCAGATAGAGACCCGAGATTCATTTCACGATTTTGGAAGAAGTTACAGAAAGCTTTGGGTACAAAGTTGAGTTTTAGTACAGCTTTCCATCTTCAGACTGATGGTCAGTCAGAGAGAGTTATTCAGGTACTTGAGGATATACTCAGATGTTGTGTCTTAGAATTTCAAGGTAGTTGGGAAAAATATTTTCCATTGGTAGAGTTTGCCTATAATAATATTTATCAGTCGAGTTTGAAGATGGCACCTCATGAAGCTTTGTATGGACATAAATGTCGCACACCTTTGTATTGGACAGAGCTTAATGAAAATCAGATTTACGGGGTTGATTTAGTTAAAGAAACTGAAGAGAAATTGAAAGTTATCAGAGATTACTTGAAAGTAGCTTCAAATAGACAAAAGTCTTATGCAGACTTGAAAAGAAAAGAGATTGAGTATCAAGTTGGTGACAAAGTGTTCTTTAAAGTATCTCCGTGGAAGAAAGTCTTTAGATTTGGCAAGAAAGGCAAACTAAGTCGATGTTTTATTAGACCGTTTGAGGTAACTGAAAGAGTTGGGCTATTAGCATAACGGTTGGCGTTGCCAACAGAGTTAGAGAAGATTCATAATGTGTTCCATGTGTCCATATTACACCGTTACTGTTCTGATCCGTCACATGTGATTTCACAAACAGAGGTTGAGATTCAGCTAGATATGACTTTTGGTGAATAACTGGTAAATATTTTAGCTCAAGAGGTCAAGCAACTAAGGAACAAAAATATTGCACTTGTGAAAGTATTATGGAATAGGCATGAGGTAGATGAGGCTCCATGGGAGCCCGAAGAGGCTCTGCAAAAATAGTATCCAAACCTATGCACATGTATGATTTTCGGGGACGAAAATCCTTAAAGGGGGAGAAATGTAACATCCCGAAATAGGGCCCAAATGGAATGGTGGTTGTGAAACCATGAATCCGAGATAAAAAAGTTTAATTCCGATAAATTTTTAGGATTTACCGAGTGATTAAATGCATGTGTTAAAGTATTAATAGAAAATTTTATGAATTGCACGTCTACTTTGCCTATTAGGGCTTAATTGTAAAAGTTGATAAATATGAGTTCTAGATGGTAAAGAATTTAATTCAAGGGCACAATTGAAGCAGAGGTCCTTAAATGGTAATTATACCATAGGTTTTCATGGACAAAAATGGACATACATAGGTAGAAATAACCAAAGTTTTTAATGAAGGGCATTTCAGTCATTTGGTAATTAAAATGAATTAAAAGGGAAAAAGATGGAAAAATTGCTATCATCTTCTTCAAGGGCTGAAACTCATATTGTCTCCATAGCTAGGGTTTGTTTCAAGCTTCCAAGCTCCATAGTAAGTGATTCCAAGCAATGTTCTTTACGTTTTTGGAGTCCCGGTAACTTGATTTAGCTTATTCTAGCAATAATTTAACCTAGGGTTCATATTTGGAAAAATACCCATAGGTGAAATGTGTTTATTTTGATGTTTTATGATAGGATATGAGGTTTTAAATTATGTTGAACAACTTGTACTACTCAGTTTTAAGTGAAAACGAGTAAAACCACATAATCGGTAAAAATACCTAATGTTCATAAGTACATGTTAGAGTGAGAATTTGATGTTGCCATTAAGGAAAAATGATCAGCATGTCCTAAAACATAAGAATTTGGGAAAAAATTTAATTTCTGAGCTTTGGGGCAAAAGTATAAATATGCAAAAGTTTAGGGGCAAAATCATAATTTTGCCAAAGTTAGAGTTAGGACTGTTTTGATAAATGTGGGTATTAAATAAGTTAAATTTGCTAATTATAGATCAAGAAGAATGAAATTTGGGGATGGACCTGGAAAAGAAAAAGGTAGAAGATTAAGTTGTCAAGTTGATTGCATTTTGCACCGAGGTAAGTTTACGGTAAATAAATGCAATATTTTGATATTTTATATTAATGTTGTTAATTTCCAATATATATACATTTACTTTATGAAAATATTCCAAGCTGAATCAAAGATGAGTTAACGGAGAAAAAGTATCAGAAAGCCCGTTTGAACCTTAGGAATGTATGAGATACGGAATGTCATGACATTTTGGGTTGAGATAGTTGAGGAACATCCCATGTAAGTCCATATTAGACATATGGCATTGGCAGGTTAAGACAATTCAAGAACATCCCATGTAAGTCCATATCAGATATATGGCTTTGGGAGGACAGGGAACATCCCATGTAAAACCATGCCTAGAGCATGGCATTGACAGGCTATTATCGGGCAGGAAAACTCAAGTATCCTGTGTATTCCAAACAATTCATTGGGCTAATATACAGGCTATGTTACAAGAAAGTTCAGGTAAAGGAATGATAAATAGGAAAGTTAAAGAGTAAGTGGAGAAGTAAAATAAAGATTTTGTTGTTGATGGTGTAATATGAATATATTTATATTTGGTGAATGTTGTCATTTATTTATTTGTAAACTTATTAAGCATTGTAGCTTACTTCTTTTCTTTTCTCTCTTTTATAGTGTAGCCAAGCCAATTCGGGGATCAAAAAGACGTTGGAGTTCGTTTCACACTATCAAAGGCTATCTCGATATTTTGTAGTTTAAAATGTTTTGAGTTATGGCATGTATAGGGACTTGGCCATTTGGTGTGTATGTCTTTATGATATGATTTAAGTATGGTATGTGAATGCTTGATGATGATTTTATATTGAAATGGCTAATGAAGAACATGTTTTGATGTTATGTATGCCTAAACGATAGTTTATGCAAAGAAATTATGAAAGAGTAAAAGTTGGCCATGAAACAGTTTTGGAACAGCAGCAGTGAAGTGAATTTGTAAAATCACTAAAAATTGTATAAATAGAATTAATAGTGAATGAGATATAGAATTAAATTTTATTGAGTCTATTTTCATAGAAAAGAAATAGAGCAAGCAAAGGAAGTTTATATTTTGAGATATTTAAATTCTTGTGAGACTGGCTCAGAGGGATTTCATGATCCCCTGTTCTGAATTTAGAAATTCACTAAAAATTTTACAAAAAGAATTATGACTCATAATTTATATGTATAGATTCCTTAGTGATTCTATTTTCATTAGAAAGCAGTGGAAACACTAAATGAAAACTGTACTAAGAGATAATTGATTTTTAGTAAGGAGAGGTCAGGACAGTGGGATTGTGAAATAGGGTAACTTTTAACTAATAAATTGTACTAATTGGCCACACCAAAAATTCTGGAAAATTATGATAAAAAAATATATGAGTCTAGTTTCAGGAAAAATTTACAGATTTAAATTTTGATTTTCGTAACTTGAGTTATAATTAATTTAGTGACTATTACGCAGGTGGATGGTTTTATTATGAATAGTGCAAATGAATTGTTTTGATTTGCGTAAGAAATCAGAAAATTTTTAATGTTCTCGGTTTGGTCCCAAACCGTTTCAATTGCATGATTTAGGGCCTCGAGGGCCCTTTTTAGGGATATTGGATGAATGTGAATGAATTAGTTTTAAAAGCAAATTTTTATGCTCCGAACTAGTAAGATAAGTCCAGTAACGCCTCGTGCTCGACCCCGGCAATGGTCACAGGTAAGGGGTGTTACACTATAAATCTCGATATTCGATGATCTACTATGTATAAACGTATGTCTAATATGATATAAGCTACGCAAGTATGATCTGTTAGCGTATAATGTGCTTATGTTTGGAATATGCTTAAGGTATCTGATTTACTCAGGGATGATCCATGTTTTGTTTATTTTAATAGTAACTATATGTGTTACTTTGTTGGATGACAACATGTGATTTTCGAATATGTTGATTTGTTTATAATGATTTTGATATAGAACCATGCATGTGATTTCATGGCATCTCTGATATGTTTCATTCAGGTTTGAAAATATGGTTTGTAAAAGATGGACTTCCATGCCTTCTATTTCTATTATTAAACAACAACATGCCCTATATGCTAATCATTTTGACTCTGTATATGCGTGCCATGACACATTACATGGGGTTTGAGAGGATGTGAAAGGAGGAAGTTTCTAGAAGTTTAATGATCTACATTATCTAGTGGTTTATCCACAATTCTATTTGGCAACTTGTCTGCAATTTTGATGGCTTGACCACATATTTGATCTGGCAGTTTTAACTGCAATTCTGGTGGTAACATCCATAATTATCTGTTGGTGTGATTGGGTTGGATGAGTTTAGGGAACTCTATGTTGGTGTGTAGCGGAGTTGGGTAGGATGTCTCTAAAAACATGTATTCTGATTTTCTAAAAAAAGAAAAAAAATATCACATTGGCATAATAATACATTCTTCGTTTTGTTTATATGATTGTTATGAAAATCTCTATGATACTCTGATTTGCTCCATTTGTTTATATGAACATTACAAAATTCTCTATGATAGGCTAAGTGGTATATGGTATTTTGTATAATTTTTGTTCAGTTAGTTATACACTAAGCTTTATAGTTCACCTCTTTGTTTTATTTTTTTTTTTACCGTTCAAGTAACCCACTTACTTAGGACCGGATGACGTATGGGAGCTCAGATTGTTTCCGCCCTTAATATAAATATGGTGATTCTTGTAAATATTTGTTTTGAACTTTTGGGTCTATAATCTGTAATAGGTTTTTAAATTCATTTTGGGTTTTCATTGATTCGTCAATAACTGATATTTCAAACGTGAAACTGCAAAATCACTCAAGTCTACAAAATGGATTTTTGGTTTTCAAAATTAAAACTCTAAAAAAGTTTTTTTACTGGATTAAGTAATTTCTTAAGTGTTTTCTATAAATGAACAAATAGTTTTTAATGGTTGTTTGCTATATTCATATTTGCTAAATACTTACTGAAACAGTTTACCAAGCGAGTCAACATAATTTATCCAAATTCTGTCATAACTTCTAGGTTAGGCCCAAACTCGAAAACCAACACTTACCTTCGTATGACACAACAATTTCACAAACTTAATGCATTTGGGAATTGTTATCCTCACGATCTTCACCTAAAACAAAACCTACCAAACACTTAAACATAGACTTCGAGCAAATTAAATAGAAACCCCACTTTGACAAGATGAACAGAAATGAATGTTAACAGGAATTCATAACAACTTACGCAATTACCCCTTCAATTGAAGACATCGAAATACAAAGTTTTCCAGACGTAACAGCAAAAAGAATTGATAAAAAGAAATAAACAGAAACAAGATAACAGAGGAAAGGAAGAATACAGCAAGAAGAAAAGGAAATAAAATAAAATAAAAAGGAAAGAATGAATAAGAAAAGAGGGAAAGGAAATTAATTTAATTAATTAAAAAAACTTCACTAACGGAATAGTAATAAAAATATATTTCCTCTTCACTTACGCAGAGACTCGAATACATGACTAGAAGGAATACAAAAGTTTAACCATTGAACCAAGCTCATTCTTGACACAAGTTAAAGTGGAAATAAACTTAGTTCAAAAGTTTATGGATAAGGGTTAAGTTAAAACAAATAACAAAACATTCAAAAAGGAAGAATTGTACCCCCATCTCAAACACATAATCAAGGCCCTAAACCAATTAAGTGAATACATATCTTATTGATAGAATTAACAAACAAACATTTAAACTTTGGGGTGTTACAATATTACTCTACTTTTATAGTATGTGGTATAGTATTGTATAATAGAATAATATATTTTATAAGTATTAATATAATAATTATTATATTATAGATTATAATCAAATATATAGCATCAATGGTTATGTGTAATTTAGTACATTAAAATTCATGTTTATAATTATAACTAACAATACATAAAATGTTATTAAAATTTAATATCTTAATAAGATTTTTTTAAAATTAGATTTTGAATTGCACTTTAACTTTTACAAATTGTAATTGGGAATTGGGTTTATTTTATTTTTATTTTGGATTTGAGATTTGGGATATAATTAGTTTATTTTGACCTTGGGTAATGATGAGTATATTATTTAGGTTAGGGCTTAGTATAATATATGTAACACCCCAATACCCGACCCGATCGTTGGATTTGAGATACAAGGTGTCACATTCATTGCTGGAGCAATTATAATCATGTGCATTCAATTTATACTATTAAAAGATCAATTTCAACCCAATCATGCATACAATACAATATACAACCGTTTTTGGGTCTTATACAAGCTTACGAAAGCTCTAAAACTAACCAATGTCGAATTAGGACCAAATTGTAAAAATTCCAAAACATTGAGTTAACATTGTGAGGTCAAGAGATTCCTCATTATGACTCAACATACTGAGTAGGCCTTGTCATAACATTCAAAAATCAGCACCGCATCGTGGCATGGCAACATGATCTCATCACGACGACCATCGATCGATATCGTGACATGACATACTGTTTTCAAATGGTTAAGTTTTAGTACTTGTTTACAAACACTTAAACTTTTCAAATTCAATTGCAATTATAATTTCAACCAAATCTATTTACCAAATGAGCTCCATTATGTCTAAAGTACCATTTATACACACATACATTCAACCATTTTAACAATTTTCATTCAAGTCCTTCATTGAACTAAATGGCATTTATATACATATGTATGTGAACACATTACCTTATAGACTATTAATATACCACAAAACATTCCTAACCAAAAGTTGTGACATTCATAGTTTCATATATATATAACATATGACCAAACCAAAATACTAATTCCGACTCAACCTAGATACATGTTGTATAGCCAACAAAAGAAATGATACAACATTATTGAGTCTAGGATCTTTGTCTAGATGCTGAAGTTGGTGCTCAGAACCTTGATATGAACCTAACTTGTGCACAGAAAACAAACCATAGATTGAGCAATAAAGCTCAATGGTATTTCTATTATTTGAATCAATATAATACAAAATTCAAATCAATTGTATACAAACAATTTTAATTTCAAATTCAAATATTAGCCAATTCATATACAACTCATGCTAATCTTCAATTCATATGACAATATGTATATGCCACAAGATACATTAATTATATCAAATGAATCAACTAAACATATTACTTCAATTAACAAACTAATTGAACATATCATACCAAAATCATTAATGTTCACATTTCTATTCAATTAACACATTCAATTAAGTTTGCATATCATTTCCGAATAGAAACAATTCAACCATTATATTTCCATATCGACCCTTATACTCGTTTAACAGCTTTGCATGATCTTTCACATGCTATCGATAATTATATATCACAACTATGTACCTGTAATACAATTTCATAATATTGAATTCATTTTTAAAATATTAATAAACTAATTTGCAATTTATATTCCCTATTAACATGACTCGGACTCAAATGGATACTCAGATCCCAACCAACACACCGATTTAACACCCGGTGCCTCATAAAAATTTTTGAAGTAAATAGATTGTGTAACACTCCAAACCTTGTAATACCCCAAAATTTGTATTTTTTCTTCTGTGAATCGTTGACACAACTGTGTATCTGCTTCAATGGTTACGTGTTCTGGGAGTGTGAGAGAGGTCCTAAGTTCAAGCCTTGGCTTGAGCAAAATTTTTGTTTTTATTTGAATAAAGCCTTACTCATGTTCAGTAGGCTTAATTTTAAATGAGGGTAAAATTATATTAGAATGGGCCTACTGGTCTAGTGGTTAAGTGGAGTGTTAATGTTGCAATGGGTTAGGAGTTCGAATCTCCGCGTGATCAAAGGGGATTTATTTTTTTTGCTTGTGCTGGGTAGGAGGTTGAGAGTTAGTAGAGTTCTGATGCTAGGGGTCAGTTAGGAGAGTGATTTTAGAAGAAAAATAGGGGTGGATGTAACACCCTAAACCCCGCCTAGAGGTTAGGCCCGAATCTGGCATGTCACATTGAAGTGTTTTTGCGAAAAACCTTGTTTTTCATTGAAAATCCTTCTTAAGAAATTTGAGTAAAATTCTAGTTTAAAGTTGTTTTTCAAATGGCTTGTGTTTAAAAATCAATCTGTCTTTCTATAAGTTAAAAATTATTTTTAGAAAGATCTTTTTATGCGCAGAAGCTTAATTTTGAATAAAACCCCCAAAAAAATTGAGATAAACTTAAGAGAAACAAAATAAAGCGTTCAATGTAACAAATAGCAGAGGTAAAGCCTTATTACATTTCAAAATCAAACTATTTCAAAAATATAAAGAAAAACGAATAAAATAAAGCGTCTTGCTAGCTGGCCACCTCCTAGTCCTTCCGTTCGTCGAACTGTCTACTAGGGATTCCTGAGAAAATAAAGAGGGGGTGAGTTTCGAAACTCAATGTGTACAACCCTCAACAATCATTAACATGCAAGCAATCAATTGGGCCTAAGCCCTAATCACAGTATCATCGTAAATATATCACATATGCAATGTAGTAAAAACCCTCCCCAATAATCCATCCGCTACACAACATTTCCTGACAAACATTATACACTTGTGAGGATTTCTAAATTGACCCAACCATCCGTTACACAGCAATAGTAGCCCGGTTGCGTTACTACCTAACGTTGCAGCAAAGCTGCTAATCACATATTGGGCTTTAAAAGCCAACAGTGGATCCACGGTCATCAAGCAACCATGCGATCCTTAAATTCTTCCTCCGTACCATAATTCTCACCCATATGCAACCTAAACAGAATATCATATGAATGCTGCAATCATACATGTAACATAAATCCTTCATTTAACACATAGGGGTATTTTAGTCATTTTTACTCTTAGGGCATTTCGATCATTTTTAAGTTTTATGGATTCGGTACCTACCTGGCCGGTTAACAAGTCCCCGTTGGCCAAAGTGAACAAGCACTATGCACCAGGTAGGATTCCAAAAAAGAGGAGGTGGGTCATTGAGACCGCTTAAGTACTAAGCTCTTCCTAGATCCAATCCTAGACATGCATATACCCATTACCACACTTCAACCTTATGACTTGTCAACGGTTGCATTTGTGTTTTTAAGTTTTATGAATGTTTGGCAGTTAACAGATACTAAGCCCAAACCCATATACAAAGCCCATTCTCAACCATATGGGCCATTAGGCCCGAATCACAATCGTATGGCCCATTAGGCCCAAATCCAATTCAAATTATGTAATATGCATGACTAACTCAATTCATATAATCAAATCAATAAATTTCATAAAACTTAGCCTCAGGGCCCACCGGGTCCATTTAGCCACTTTCGGTATTTCGGCTTTTCGGTATTGCCGATATCGTGTGTGTAGTGTTTGTACACACCTGATTGACGACCCGCACTACACTATCCTCAGCCTTGACCTACAATCAAAACCACTTTTGAATCAATTCCAAACCCTACTATAACTTTATCAAATCCCGAAGCTTTACCGTAGCCTTACCGTGTACCTTCAGCTTTTCTAGCCTTTCCCTTAGCAATTAATCCCGAATATTCTTAGATCTACATCAACACACATATTCTATCAACATCAGATGACTCGTCTTCCATATAGTCACCCTTGTAGGCTACACATATATTCAACCACCCCTTTAAGAAACCAAAATTGAGAATGAGACACTTACCGAAACTCACCTTGAATCTTACGGCCTAAATATCCACTAAATATGCAATTGGCTCCTAACCCCCTTGATTGAAGGTAGCAAAATAGATTGTAATGGAGAACAAGAGAAATCAGTAAAGGGTATGGTTCTTCAGCTTTTAAGAGAGAAAAGAATAATGGGACCACTAGGGGTTTTAGTAAAACAATGGATGGCTTAATTGGCAAGGAAAAGATTCGACTATGGATGAAACAAAAGGGAGAGGAAGAATTCGGCAAGAAAAAGAAGAAAGAAGAGAAGAAAAAAAATACAAATTAGCACTTGAAGAAAATATGAGAAATTTGGGATTAGCCTAGGATCCAAATTCGGCACATATTTATAGCCTATAGCCTCAATTCCCAATTCAGCTCCATCACTTCCCCCTTCTCATCTCCTCGTTTTTCTCCTTGATAACTCCCCAATTTTTTTCCTAAATTTTCTCTCCTGATCACCTCTCTGAGAGTCCAGCCTCACGCCACTACCAATCTTCTAGAAGCTTAAAATTAAACTCCAAAATAAATTTAATATTCTCCTTTTTAAGATTGGATCCAAACTCTACTATGGGCCTTCTAACACCTAAATAATATTTTCCTAAGACTACTAAGCACATATTCACATAAAGATCACACAAAAAGAAATTCGGGATTTTTTTGGGGCGTTACAGTGGATGGGAGTGATATCTAAAACTCTTATCTCATTTTTATTTTTGTTTCAAAATTCCCAAATTTTTCCTCCTCCTTTCTAACGTTACTACCTACTCTTTTTGCCGAAAATCCTTCTTCTCAAAGCTGCTGATTTTGCACTAAGTTCTTCTTTTCTTCCTTTTTGTTTTGCTTTCTCATCATTCTTCTTCCCTTTGATCTTGCAACGTGGTTAGTGCTTGTGATATTTAGTGAGTGATAGTGGGTTCTCTTCATTGTGTTCAATGAATATTTGTTTGAAGAGAACCATATTTTGTGTAGGCACAAATTAAGGGGCTGGTGGATTCCAGTTGATGCTGTGATTGTGAGAAATCGGATTGCTAAAGCGAGGTAAGGTTATCGATGAGTTTTGGGAAATACTTGTTCATAACAATTCTGATTAAGTGACTGAAAAATGGATTTACTGTTGTCAAATATAGGTTTTGGTGTGCTCGGGAGTGGTTACGCGTCAAAATTGAACAAGGTATGTACTCAAATTACTGAAAACGCGACTCGGCAAAAATTTAAAAAAGTGAACTGTCGATGCCACACGGGTGTATGGTCACCCATGTGGTAGGCCGTGTGGCTGTACACAGCCATGTGATCGACGAACCAGGCCATGCGCGCGAGGCACAGGCACGACAGATATGATTGTGTGAGGCCGGTGAGGCATTGTGCGAGACACGGGCTTAGCCAATTGGGCCGTATAAGCCACACGGGCGTGTGGTATTTGGTCCAGGCCATGTGATCCACATGGCCAAGGCCAATTTGGACATGGGTGAACCACACGGGCGTATAGGCCTACACGGGTAGCCCAACATGGGCGTGTGAGCCTATTTTTTTGATTTGTTTGAAAAGGTTGAACGGCTCGCCCGAGATGACTGTGGACGTACTTTAAGGTCGGTAAGCCACACTTAGGCCTTAATTGTATGAAATGCTTGACGGATAGATGATATTGAGCATGATTTAATTGCACAAAATTGCATCTGTATGTACTGAAATCATGACATGGCATGTATAATTGTATGATGCATTGCAAGGGGTTAAGGTAATATGATTGAAGGAAGTGTACTGTACTGGCAGCTTTGCTGCAAACCACTGATGGCTTTAAGCCTACTGTTATATTGGCAGCTCTACTGTAAATACTGTTTAGTGCTGCAACCAATGCTAATTATGTAAGTGTAGGGATGGGTGGGTGATTTATTCCCCACAGGAGTGCAGGGTTGGACAGGAGATGGTGTATGGTAGATGGTTGGGTAGGATTTGCATATTGTACACTGCATTACTGATTTCTAATACTATTATGGGCTAAGGCCCTACTGATACTATTATTGTTACTGTCATTGTTACTGAATTGTAATGGGCTAAGGCCTTACTGCCTACTATACTGAGACGGGCTAAGGCCCAAACTTATATTATTATTGAGAAGGGCTTACGCCCAGTCTGTTACTGTTTGCATTCTGATTGCATGACTGCATGGAGACTACACACTGAGTTTTCGTAAACTCACCTTTTTGTTTTTATTGTACAAGTAATCCCCAGTCTTAGGCGGATCAGTGCAGCGAGGGACTCTGTGGTGGCCACACGACCGCATTAATTATTGTACTAAACTTCATTTTCTTTTTGTTATTTGGGGCATTTTTATTGTAATATGGACATTATGGATTTTTATTTTGGTATCGGTTTTACTTTACGTTGCTTATGATTTATAACTGCTAGTGATAGGAAATACTAGTTTTCAAAAGAAATAACCATTTTATCAAAACAATGCGATCGTTTTAAAGCTTTTGCAAAGTGATAATGTCTTATAAATAGATGGACAATGTTTTAAAATGGTTAACGTTTTGAAAATAAGTAAATTGAGATTGGGTCTTTTTAAGATAACGAGATATACTTAATCAGGGAAAATGGTTTTCAACGAGTTAGTTTTTGAAAGCACTTTCATGTGACATCACCAGATTTGGCCATAACGTCTAGGTCGAGTTTAGGGTGTTACAAACCCGATCCTTAAGGAGGATCCAAGAATGTCGTGTCACTAATTTAAAACCACTATCTTTAAAGCCATTTTTGGCACAAACTAATTAAACTATAGTATAAGTTGTTATGAAATATAAACCAATTGTCATACAGAACTACATAAAATAATATATTTTTAAAAGGAAATGTAAATACTTCACAGTAATTTCATTAAAATCATACTTCCATATGCATAAGTTCAAATAAAAGATTCATTTTTCAAAATTAAACATCTTGACATCACCCTCATGTCATGCATAATTCAAAACATTAGAAATCTCACAACAGCAATTGTCTTTTGGCGTAGTCCAACATATTTCTTTTACTTTGATAGCATGCCTAAGAAGGAGAGGTAACTAAGTAAGTTCAAAGAACTTAGTGAGTTCCCATAGAAAACATATTAATTACTTACTAGTACACTCAAACGGATCATTTCAAAAAGTCAAACAATCACATAATACGCCATATAGCGAGTATTGTACACAGATAGTTTATACACCCGTTACCTCTCCTTTGGTGTATACAGTACACCCATAACACCATACAGACAAACTTTCTTCATGTTAACCACGTACCCATATCCTTTAGTCAAAGCCATATCATTCATTTCCTTTGTTGTGATTTTCCAATCTTGTTTGCAACGTATAATTACCCTACCAAAGGCTACACAACCATTTTCATGTATTATGATCTACTAGTGCAATGTACATTCCATTGAAGGCAACGCCATGAGTGCATTTTCCTTAATCATTGTTTCCATGATTCAATTAATATCGTTCTTGCTAGAGCAGAAGGTTGTAGTTTAAACATGAAGAATAATTATTACACCTTAATACAGACAACCAAAACCAGACTAACGACTCTGAACAATCGCCTTTCATGTACAAATACTAAACATGCTTGCAAGAAGCATTATCATAAAACCTAGAATCAAGAAGTTTCCCTCCTTACATACAAATATGACACTAAAGCATGCAACACTAAGATCATGTAAATAACCATGAAAATAACATAAGGTTCATCGATATTTAACAATTGCTAAAACAACAAATGAGTTGGCTGAGTATATCGAACCCAACTTCAAGCAAGTTCCTGGTCTTAAGTTTCAGAGGGAGTGAGAGCGAAGAAAGATCTAAAAGGAAAATGGATGCAAAGAAGACGTAAAACTTGTCCAAAAATTTACTACTAACTTTATACAACTAAACACAGAAGAAAGGTTTAGTGAAAAAATCAAATTATCCCACTAACCCTCCATCGATAATCGTGACTAAGTACTTTCTCCATAACTTTAGTCTTATCAACTATAGTAACTTAGTTCCATTCTAAACAATTCTCATTTGACTAACTAAATTGTCCCACCAAAATAATAAATAATTCTATCAATTAAGAACTTAACTTAAACTCCTAAACAACTAAGGCGGCGTATACTCCACGGGAGAGTCTGCCAAACTACCGAGCTCACTTAACACAAGATTCGCCAATCGGCGTATTTACAGAATCTTATGCTTAGTCAAAACTAATGCCTTATCCATTCAGAATTTACTCTAAATACCAAATTTCAATAAACAATAACCAGATATTAGGATTTCGCTGAGCGGGCTGTTACAGATTGTGCCCAGCGCTTATTAGTATAACCGAAATAAAAGTTGTACCCTACAATAATCAAAACGTTCTAAGGAAAATGTGCTCATCGTTCGTCAACATATAGTCGAAGTAACCTGTACTCAATCTATCCAATAACATGCCAACTATATTTGACTCTATCCGAACAGATAATTAGGTAATCAAACATCCAATTTATCATATAGCTCAATTTAAATTTCATCATTTTTGCTTCACCATTTCATTACATAACATAACATGTTTCAATCCAATTCAAAGCCAATTTCATATTTTCATCAAGTTACGCTATTTTCTATTCTATTATATTCAATTTAGTCCTCTATTATAACCAATCTCAATCATAACAATTCAATTAAAATAACAATTGATAACTGACCTCAACATTATATAATGCAAAACAGTATAAATATTCAACAATTAAAGTGATTTGAATCATAAAAATACAAACTGAAGACTTGACTTACTCATCGTCAACTCTCATTTTTCCTTTCCCTCTTGATGACCCTGCGTCATCTTTAGCTACGAATAATAATGTAACACCCCAAAATATGAATTTTTTATTTGTTGATTTATGTCATAATTAAGTATTTGTTCTAGTGGTTGGGAGCTTCAGTGTGTGGTTAAGGTTGGGTGTTCGAATCTTAGAGTGAGCAGTTGAATTTAATTTTTGTTTTGTAGTTACTTCTTAGTGGGTTGTTTAGTGACTGATGTTGGATTGGATTTAGAACTCTAAAAAAAAAAGTAGTAAGTAGATAAAAGTGGGTTGTTTAAGAGTTAGTTTTGTTTTGGGTTAGTGGTGGCTTAATAATATTAGTTTTGTTTTGGGTTAGTGGTGGCTTAATAATAGTAAATAAATTAACATCTTTTTCAATTTATTTTCTTTTTCCCAAATACCTGCCTTTTTTCACATTGGTTCTTTCTTTTTCCACTACTGCGCCGCCTCCCTCCTTTCCTTGTTTTTTTCTTTTTTTCTTCAGGTTTCTTTGTTGTCCATCAATCGTTGAGCATTGTTCGGGGTCGCTAGTTTGAGCATAAGTATTTTTTTAAGCTAGCTTTGTAATTTTCTATTATAAGAACATTAGTTCTTAATATTCGGTTTTTGTTGGAAGCGTTTCATACTACGTGGGGTGGTGATTCTAGTGTATTTTTTTTGTTAGGAGAGGAGCGTGGATTGTTCGACAAATCACCTGTAAGTTAATTCATGAGGGTTACAGTTTTCTTGAAGGTAAGGTTTTAATTGAAGGCGCGGATTGAATTTCTTCGTTAAAGCACAGTTGTTGTTAATGTGAATTTGTGTTCGAGTGCAAGGAATTATTAATTGATGTTTTAATTGATGTGTTAGGTCTTGGGTTACTCGTGTTTTGAATCGATATTATAAAATACCTAGGTGTGTAATAAGAAAACTGAAAATCGACGAACACTAAAACCCGAAAAATAGCACTATCGACTCCACACGGCCGTGTGCCAGGCCGTGTGGTAGGCCATGTGCGACACACGATCGTGTGTTGGGCCATGTATGTTGGGCCATGTATGACAAACCGTGTGTTGGGCCGTGTATGACACACAGTTTGGGCTATTTGGGACGTATGGGCCATACGGATGTGTAGGCCCAAAATTTAAAATTTTTCCCTAGGGCCATACATGTCGTTTCGATCAATCATGGGCCATCTGTAGGGTCGATATATGATTAAATTTACTATAAAACATGAAATCTGGACATTTGTCAATACAGTTTCTACTATCCGTAAGAGTAATTAAGATGTCAAATGATTAATAAACCTGAATATTTATGATTTGTATCTGTTATGTTGACATGTATAATTTCCACTTTGAATATGTATGATATTTATTGTATTCTGTATCTGCATTTGGGTTACGTTGTAAATAACTTATGGAGGAAGTGATCCTATAAAAAGGCAATAGATCGCCTATTGATCCGGCAGCTCAGCTGCATCTACTCTATTATAAATATGTTTCTGATAGATCTGTTTGATATGCATTTAACTATACTAAGTTAATTGTTATACACTGAGTTTCAAAACTCACTCTCAATTTAACTGATATTTTCAGGTAATCCTCAAACTTAGGCAGGTCGGTGCTACGGGAGCTCGATTATATTAGTATTTCGTTCTTTTTAACTATTTTAAATTAGGTTAAGTATTGTGTAAAATTTGGACTGTTTTGGACATTTTGGGACTATCTTCGTTTTGGATTTTATTTTCGATTTACGCATGATACCAACTAAACAATTTATCGAAAATGACTATTTTCCTGCAAACAATCAATTTCGAGAAATAAACTTGCTTTTCCAAAATATAATGATCTAACATTTCCACTACAAAGTATTCGTTTTATTCAATAAATGTAAATAAACAAATTTTTCAATTAAAAAGTTATCTCAAATATGTTTTTTTAATAAAATGGGTTTTTAGGTAACAAAAGTTTACGATGTTTTCAAAATATACGGGAACTGAATTTACAACTGTTTTACGTAGCATCCCCAAATCTAGCCATAATGTCCAAGCTGGGTTTGGGGTGTTACAAATAATCTAACAATACAAAATATCAAATTACAGATCAAATCACATTCAATTACAAAGTCACACATATTTTGCAATTTATTTAATTTAGTTCCTACACCCAAGACAAGCATAATTTTTAATATAGACCTTCAGACTAAAATTTGATTTCACATATATTCATTAGGGACTTTCTATTTTCTATTCCTACCAAAATTTCATACCAGTTTTACCCTTTATTCAATTTGGTCACTAATGTACGAAACTAACAATTAGACTTTACAATTAAGTCTTTTTCATAAATGAAGCTCAATTTCCATCAACTTAACACCTAAATCATTCAATCCTCAACAATGGTATCTTATCAAAACTTCACCAACTGATCAAATTGATCCTTGGGTTAGCTTATTCAAGCTTCCAATATAAAAAATCTATAAAATAAAATAAAAAAATTCTAGAGCTTACTTGAATTAAGGACCAAAAGCTTAAAAAGAACCTAAAATGGCATCAAACTTCTTCTTTTCTAATAGCCAGTTGGAGAAGATGAAATTTATGTTTCCATCCACCAATTCTCATTTTTATACTTAGACTATGGCTCAATTAACTTTAGTTAATTATGTTTTAGTTATAATTTATCTTAATTTTACTTATTTAATCAAATATCATCATATCGTCCAATAGAGAATGTTTAAAAATGGCTTATTAACAATTTTGGTCCTTTGGATAATTATATTTAAGTCCCTAAGTCATTTTCTAATTAAAAATCTATAGTAATTGGGCTTTTACAATTTAGTCCCTAGGCCTCAATTAAACACAATTTCGGCTAAATTAACTATCCAAATTGCAATTCATCTAAATATTAACTCCGTAAATATAGATATTTAATATTTTACGGACTTGGTTTACGAAAACGGGGTCTCGAAACTGCATTTTCTGATACCACTGGGAATCGAGTCATTACAACATATTCTAGTTTTGGATTAAATATTTTAGAATATGAATATTAGGATTATAAATTTAATAAGAAAGATAAAAAAAATTATTTAATTGTCAATATAATATAATAATGAACAATAAAAGATATTTTTTTCAATTCATATAATATCATAAAATAATAAACTTTACCTACAATAAACACTTTAATTATTTTATATAAAATAACTTTATTAAATATATATAATTTATATTTTTTTATAAAGCAAATTTAAATTGTGTTGTCATCGTATAAAAGTAAAATGAATTATTACATTCAAAATTAAAATATTTATAACTTATAAAATTCAAAATTATCTGAATCCGTTAGAGCTCGCCCAGTTCGATCCAAGCCCAAATCTGAAAAAAATCTAAGTTCGAAAGGGTCCAAACCCGAAAAAATCTAAGTCGTAACAGATACAAACCCGAAAAAGCTCGAGCGAGCCCAAAGTAAACTCGACCCAAGCATTCCCGTTTGCCAGCTCTAATTCTTTATTAAAGCAATTCTGCGAGAGTAATGTATTCTTAATGGCTGGGATTAAGAGGAAATTGAACATATCATACCCAAAAGTTGGAGCCACTAAACTTATAATAAATATATTTAAAAGTACCTCTTTTTTAAACATTTAAATTTCTTTTTTTTTTAAATTAAAGTATTTTTATATTAGGAGTTTGAGATTACTCTTCTCAATAATATTACTTGACAATGCAATATATCTTACCATTGCATTCAACTTTAAATATATTAATTAATGACTAAACTGATAAAAAAATGACTTCTAAATGTATTTCTTTGTGAATTAAAAAATGGCTTTTAAACAAGAACTCAATATTGAATATATCAAACTGATCAATTTAAAGAGAAAAATTAAGAAATAATATAAATGGAAGAGATAACCATGCATCCCAAAAAATTAATCATTATAGACTATAATACCGAGATGAATGACACTTTGTTCATACAAAAAAATTCCCTAATTTGTGAAACACTAGTTAAACTGTACAATTTTTTAAAATTATAATTATAAAAAAAAAAAAAAAACACATCCAAATAATTAAAAAAAAAGAGAATAATATCACATAAAGCTCGCCTACAATAGGACTTAGACCAAAGTTAAATATAAATTGAGAACGCACGAATAAACTATAATTCTTTTAAAGTTAAAAGTAGAATAGAATGGTTAAAAACTGAATAAAAACAAAAAGGTACACTTTATTTTATTTTTTAAAAATTGTAAACTAGAATAAATTTTAAATCTAACTCTTTCGAAACAAGAGGCTGAAATGTTTAAAAATATTACATTTAAAATTATAAAAATTTTGAAATATGAGAATCATGATCTTTTCTTATTTTAAAGTTAAATCACAAAAGGTTTTTTCTTTTCTCGCTTTAATTATTTTATTTAAATTGATTTAATTGCAAAAATAACATAATTTACAGATACTTTTCAATGTAGTTAATATCGTATCGGTGGATGTATGATTGTTCTATTAATATTTGCATATATCAGCATTGACCTATTTTAATATATCAATTCGTACTAATTGTTATCCTTTAAAATATTTAACATATCTATATAAATATATTTACAAATTTCAAATGAATGGAAACAAATAAATTTTAAATATAAAATATTAATTAATTATATAAACATACTATAAATGTATATATATTAAATAAATTTAATATATGCATATATATTGAAAGTAAAAGATAAAGAATGGGTCAGTTTATATTAGTGTAAATCTTAAGTGGTTTTACATTCTTCCATTACTTTTTGTATGATTAATATTTTAGCAATATAATTGTCATATTTCATACTCCATTCATATAGATTATAGATATCAAGTATGGTATAAATTAAAATTTTCTAACTATTCGTTTTATGCAAAACACTTTCAATCATTAAATATATATTAATATAGACAACATTTTTTATAATACTCTAGAACGACATATTTTTATGTGTTAATTGCATATTCATTTTGAGTACGATCCTACTAATTTGAGCTATTTATGATCTTTTATCTTGTAGGGACTAAATTGGAGGCAAAAAGAAATTTTAAGGGCAAAAAACGTTAAATTGAAGATAAAATGGACCAACATGCGACATAGGGAAAAAAGTGGTGCCAAAAATGCAAGTATGAAAGACATGAGGGCAAAAATACAAAGAAGAGATATTTTATAAACAGAAGACTCCATTTAATTTTTAGTTATATTAGGATCATTGTTAGATATTATTATTTAGATTTTATTTTAGCTTTTATCTTTAATTTTCTTTAATTATCTATATTTATCTTTTAGAATTTAAGTAGGACTAGACTAGGTTTCTTAGTACTATAAATAGGGGATGGAGTGACTCAAATTTCAGATAATCTTTTTCTGTAAACACTCCCTCTCCCAAAAGCTTAGCCTTGTTCTTTTCATTCAATAAAATTTCTATTTTCACTACATTTATTTCTTTTCCCCAAAAAAACATGAGCCACAAAATTTATCTAGCTGAAGGTTGTCAAAATTTCCCAAAAAGGGTTCTTGAGGCTTAGAATCCGTACTTAGCCTTCTTGATGAGTATTCATCATTTCTTCACATTACGGGGCTGACGCTTCCATCCATGTCCTTTAAAAGGTGATCTTTTGAACGTGTGCAAAGGCGGCCGCTTTGTATGTTTTGGGAAGGTTGCACAGTTGGTTCGTTAGCTTACTGCGACAGAGGTTGGCGAGCCCAAGAGACAAAATAGCGTGGGATTCACCATTGAGAAGTGATGATCTAGCATAAGATGATCCCACAGAAGCGATTGTTGGCAAGAGTCAGGTTCCGCTAAATCGTAAGTCTAAATTCTTGAAATTGGTGGTCGTAGGTGTCCTCTTCCACTATAACTGGCTTATTCTGTTTGAGAAATATTATCTAAAAGCTGAAGATTGAAACCAAGGCAGATCGAGACAACTGGAGGCTGGAATCTCTCTATAAGAATTTCTTTTTCCTCAACTCTATTTATCTCTATTGTTTTAATTTCAATTTCTCAAATTTCAAATCAACTTTTAATTTTGTTTTTTATTTTATTTTCCCAGATCAAAACTTTTAGTTCTTTTTTTTTTTATCTTTTCAGGAACGCAGGTTTTCTTGGGCACGACTCTATCCGGGATTTTGAGGAACAAGCATTTTTGCAAATTCGGTCCATAAGGATTTGACCCTACTTCCCTTATACTATTATTTTTCATTATTTATTAGGAATATGATATTTTTGGTGCTCTCAACGACTGCATCAATTTTATATTAATATGATAGAAATATTATATCAATTAAAAAATTTACAGGCATGATAAATACAAATATATTAATAAATTCAACGGTAGCGCCTCAACATAGAGACGTGAAACACATCGTGAATACGATCCAGTTCAAGGGGTAACTCCAACTGATAATCAACTGGTCCTACACGTTTCAGAATTCGGTATGACTCAATGAACCTAGGCCTAAGCTTGCCCTAACGACTGAACCTCAGAACCTTTTTCCATGGCGAGACCTTAAGGAAAAATGAAGTCCCCCACAGAATACTCGATATCATTTCTCTTCAGATCTGCATAGGATTTTTACCTATCGGAAGCCGCTTTCAAACAATCCCAAATCGATCTGACCTTATCCTCAGTCTCAGAAACCATTTCAGGACCCAAAACCCGTCGTTCACCCAACTCAGTCCAACACAGGGGAGTGCGACACTTACGACCATACAGAGTTTCGTAAGGTGCCATCTGAATGCTAGACTGGAAACTGTTATTATAGGCGAACTCAACTAACGGCAGATAATCCTCCCAACTACCTCGGAAATCGATAACACAACTTTGTAACATATCCTCTAATATTTGAATCACCCTCTCTAATTGACCATCGCTCTGAGGATGAAACGCAGTACTGAAGTCCAATCTTGAACCTAGAGCCTCATGTAACTTCTTCCAGAACTGATACGTGAAGCGAGGATCCCTATCAGAAATGATCGAGATAGGTACCCCATGCAGTTTTACTATCTCAGATATGTAGAGCTTTGCTAACCTCTGAAAAGAAAAGTCTGGCCGAACTGGGATAAAGTGTGCAGACTTGGTCAATCGATCCATGATGACCCAAACAAAATCCTTCTTAGTGGGTGTCAAAGGCAACCCACTAACGAAGTCCATCGTCACTCGTTCCCATTTCTATAAGGGAATCTTAATTAGCTACAGCAAACTCGAAGGTAACTGATGCTCAACCTTAACTTGCTGACATGTCAGACAACGAGCAACGAAGTCTGTAACCTCACGCTTCAACCCTGGCCACTAGTACAACTCACAAACATCTCAGTACATCTTATTCTCGCCGAGATGCATAGCATAAGGGCTACTATGCACCTCCTACAAAATAGGCTACCTCAGATTAGTATCGTTCGATACAGAAATCCAACCACGGAAATAGAGTACCCCATTATTGTTCAGCCCAAAATCTGTAATGCTGCCGCTCTCAACATGATGGAACCGAAGACCCAAAGATTCATCCCCTAATTGTTTATTCCAAATCTGCTCAATCCAAGTTGGCTAAACTTGTAACTCAGCCAACAAACTCCTATCATCAAATAGGCTAAGGCGAGCAAACATCGTCATCAAATCAGTCATCGCCCTAAGGCTCAACGCGTCAACTACCATATTGGCCTTGCAAAGATGGTACTCAATAGTACAGTCATAATCCTTAAGTAGCTCAATCCATCTACGTTGCCTAAGATTCAACTCTTTCTGAATAAAGAGGTACTTGAGGCTCTTGTGATCAGTGTAGATGATGCACCTCTCACCATACAGATAGTGCCTCTAGATTTCCAGTACCAATACCTCCGTGGCCAGCTTGAGTCATGCATCAGATAGTTAGCCTCATGTGTCTTAAGTTGGTGAGGCGCAGAAGATACAATCTTACCATCTTGCATCAAAACACAACCCAATCTCACATGTGACGCATCGCTATAAACTATAAACTCCTTTCCAAGTTCAGGCTGTATCAGAACAGGAGCCTGAGTTAGAACAGTCTTGAGCTTTTTGAAACTCGCTTGTTGCACATCAGTGCAGAGAAATGGAACACCCTTATGTAGCAACTTAGTCAAGGGTGCTGCAATCAAGGAAAACCCGTAACAAAACGTCGGTAATATCCTATCAATCCTTGGAAACTGCAGATTTTGGACACATTACTGGGCTGTTTCCGATCCAATACAGTCTCAATCTTTCTCGGATCGACTCGGATTCCCTCAGTGGATACTACATGCCCTAGAAATGTCACTTCATATAGCCAGAATTTGCACCTACTGAATTTGGCATAGAGTTGTTTTTCCCTCAAAGTCTGAAGAACCACTCTAAGGTGCTCATCATACTTGTCCTCGGTCTTAGAATAAACCAGTATGTTGGCATTAAAGACCATGACAATTGATCCAGATATGGTTGAAACACACGGTTAATCAAATCCATAAATGCTTTCAGAGCATTCGTTAGACCAAAGGGCACAACTAAGAACTCGTAATATCCATAACGAGTCTTAAATTTCGTCTTATGTACATCAACATCCTTAACTCTCAACTAATGATACCTAGAATGGAGATCTACTTTTGAGAACACAGATGCCCCTCGAAACTAATCGAATAAGTCATCAATACTCGAAAGTGGGTACTTATTATTAACAGTTAACTTATTCAGTTGCAAGTAGTCAATACACATCCTCATTAACCCATCCTTCTTCTTAACAAAAAGTACAGGTGTTCCCCACGGAGACACAATGGGACGGATGAACCCACGATCCAACAAATCTTGAATTTGAGCTTTAAGCTCTGTAAGCTCCTTCAGTGTCATACGACAGAGAGTGATAGACACCGAAGTTGTACCACGAAGAAGCTCAATCCCAAACTCCACTTCCCAATTTGGAGGTAACCCTAGTAGTTCATCAGGAAAGACGTACGAAAAATCCCTTTCCGTTTTGATGTCCTTTACAGTAGAGTCCCCAGAAACTGAAACACTAACATAGGCCAAGTACGCCTTACATCCCTCACGACCTAATTTCTTACTACTAGTATGGAGATCATGTTAGCCAAATAATTCATACGCTACCCAATCATGACTACCTTATTATCCTCTTCACTTCTCAAGACGACCCTCTTAGTCACACATTTCAAACTTACTTAATATCTAACCAACTAGTCCATTTCCAAAATCAAATCGAACTCCTCAAACAGAAGCTCCATCAGATTAGCTAGAAAAATTTTCCCCTGAACCTTTAACGGAACATCCTTATACAGTTTGTTAACCCAAACCGGTTGTCCAAAAGGACTTAATACCGTGACTTCACTTGAAGTACTCTCAACCGATAACCCCAAATTCCCAAAAACAGAGCAGACTATATAGGAGTAGGTAGATCCTATATCTATCAATACAAAGTAAGGTACATCGTAAATAAAGAACGTACCCGTGATGACGTCAAAAGCGTTTCTGTGCTCACGGCGACGTACAGTATAAACCAAGGCAGGCTGTCCCGCCTCTATCTGCCGAGCACCTCTACCCGGTGCTCTCTAGCCTCAACCTAAACCATTTCCATCCTTAGCAAGACCATGGCCCTTAAGTGGCTGCTGAACTACTCTCTGTGGCTGCTGGACTACTCTTTGTGGCGGCGCAGTACAAGAACCCAGAGCTTGCACCTGATCAACCCTTAATGGACACTCTCGAATGCGGTGCTCTAAGGACCCACATCTTAAACATGCCCCAGTCCTCCTCCAACACTCGCCCTGATAGCGTCTACCACAATCTCCACAAAGTTGTAATCCAGTAGAAGCAACAGGGGGTCGAACTCTAACCAGCCCACCAGATCTGGCCTTTTTCTTAGGCCTCAACTGAACTCGAGGCTTCTGAATCTATCTTGTTCTTACCCCTCTCACGGTCTCTGTTTGATGCTCAATGTGCTTGACCTCTTTGGTGATCCTCGCCTTCTCCACTAGGACGGAGAACTCTCGCTCCCTCTACGGAGCTATCAATACCCTCAGATTATCCCTCAGTCCATCTTCAAATCGAATACACCTTTCGTATTCTGACACCACCATACCTCGTGCATAGAAGCTCAATCTAAAAAATTTAGCCTTATACTTAGCCAAAATCGGTCTCCCTGGGTGAGGTTTAAGAACTCACGTCTACGAGCACCGATGTAACTAACTCCCATGTATTTCCCTTGGAAGGCAGACTTAAAGAATTCTCATGTCAAACATTCAAACTGGGTGCCCTCCTTAACTGTCAACCACCACTAGTAGGCCTCATCGTGAAGCAAGGAGACTGCACCCTTCAATTTATGCTCCGGGTACAGTCCAAGTCATCCATAATCCACTCGGTGGCCTCCATCCAGTATTCAGCCACATGAGGGGTTACTCTAGTGGCACCCCTAAATAATTCAGCTCCATTCGACTGGAGTCATTCCGTAACCAACCCTCGGCCCCCAGATCCAGTGTTAGGCCAAACGACCCTCTCTAATATCCTTAGCATAGCCTGAGACGATGCGTCGTCCCTAGCCATGCGATCTTGAGACCTAGTCTTAGTAGCAGACGACACTGGTGTCTCACTAGTATCCAGATTTGGCATGCTACCCAGAGAAGAGAGCTCAACTCTAGCCCCTCTACGGCCTCTACCTCGGCCTCGTGTACCACGATCCCAGATACCTTGTACGCTAATCATTTATACGAATTTATCTGTATTAAGAATTTTATGAATCAGTTACAATTTTAGTATTTATTAATAGATGTTTTATGTAAACAATATCAGAAGTTCAGAATTTGTTTTCACTAATTTAGTCTCTATCAGTTTCACTACAGTCTTAACGTACAGTACCAGATTTGGGCCTAAGCCTATTACAGTAACAGATGCAGTCAAATAGTCATAAAAGTAATAGATCCTACCCCCAACCTCTACACACCATCTCCGACCATCCCTACACACCATGTGGGCTTTAAAACACCCACCCATCACTACACACCATGCTGTATCGAAATGCGGCACATATTAGAAAAATTACAGTTGAGCTGCTAGATAATAGGCATAAATGCCTTTTCAGTACACTTCCTCTAATAATCAATCAACCCACCCCAAATGTAGATGCTGATAAACATACTCAATGTAAACATACAGAATATAACATGCTTACATGCTATTAATCAATTACAGGCATACATACAGAACAATATTCAGACATGCGTATAGCTATCATGCTCAAATCATAATATCAGTCATTCATATTAAACAAATTAGGGTCTAGCTAGCCCTTACCGACCCTACAGTGGGCTCACAGTAAATTTGGATGACCCGTGCAAACCTAGGGAAAAATTTAGAATTTTGGGCCTACATACCCGTGTGGGCCCACACGCCCGTGTGCCCACCCAGCCCAATTTGGCTTTGGCCCGTATGGATCACACGGCCTGGCCCAGAACCCACACATTCATGTGGACTACCCGTGTGGACTCATACGCCCGTGTGGTCCATACGGCCAAAATTGGTCTAGCCTGTGTGTCGCACACGGCCAGCCTGACCACCACACGGTCGTGTCTAACACACGGCCTAGCTTTCGTCAGACATACAGCTGTGTCATTCGCACATGGCCTACCATCCACGCCTGTGTGGAGTTGACATAATAGTTTTTTGGCTTTTCACCGGATCTTATTTTCTGCATTTTGGGTACACACCTGGTACGTTTTCGCAGCAAATGCAATCCTAAGTAATCCATGATCTATAATTGATTGAGAATGTAACACCCCAAACCCAGTCTAGACATTATGGTTGAATCTAGCAATGTCACATGATAATGTTTTTGAAAATGAGTTGTTATTACCTACCTTAATCTCCTATTAGTTTCAAAATTTCGTTTTACCCATTATCTGATTGTTTAAAAATGTAACTCATCGCGGAAGCTTTAAAAACATTATAAGTAGTTGTGATATTAGGAAATAAAACTTTAACTTTTGAAAACCGAGTTTTTCCCTACGACTAACAAGTATAAATCCATAAAAAAATGACAAACCAAATTTAAGCAAAAAGTCTCAAATAGTCCAAAAATTACATCAAATTAAACTAATAATAAAACCATAATCAAAAGAAATAAATTTAAAACCATGAAGTCTAGAAACTGTAGTCACCGTCAAGTCTTCCGCCGCACCGATCCGTCTGGGTCTGGGGATTACCTGTGCACATTAAATAAAGAGGGGTGAGTTTACATAAACTTAGTGTGGAATCCCGCAGAAAACAAACAAATAGTATACACAGTGCACAGTCAACACAGTATGGGCCTAAGCCCTTTCCAGTACTAGTAGCAGTTTGGCGTTAGCCCAATTCAGTATCAGTATAAGTATGCATAATGGCCTTAGCCCATCACAGAATCAGTAATAGATATACAGTATTCAGTATCAAACTCCTACCCAACCAGTCTCTACACACCATCTCCATCCAACCCTACACTCTATGTAAGGATTAAATCAATCCACTCATCCCTACACTCTAGGTAGTACCGAATGCGGTACAAAATAGTACATATAATACATGACATGCTATCTCATGGTATCAGTACATATAATATAGTACATATAATACATGACATGCTATCTCATGGTATCAGTACATATAATCAGTTCAGTATACATACATACTATCATTATGCTCAATATATATATCAATCATTCAGTCAGTTCACACAATTAGGGGTCTAAGTAATACTTATCGACCCTGCAGTAAGTTCACAGTCGACTTGGGCGACCCGTGCAACCTTAGCAATCAATTCAGTGAAAATGGTCTCACACGCCCATATGGCTTACCCGTGTGGGCCTACATGCCTATATGGCCCACACAACCCAATTTGGCCTTGGTCGTATGGATCACACAGCTTGGCCCAAAATCCCATACGCCCATGTGGACTACTTGTGTGGGCCCACAATGCCCAAAACAATCTGGCCAGTGTCTCGTACACGGCCTGCCTGGCCATCACACAGTAGTGTCCTTCGCGCATAGCCTAGCCTCATTGATCACAAGATTGTGTTGGTGCATACGGCTTACCACATAGGTGACCACACACCCATGTGGCATCGATAAAAAGCTTGTTACCTTTTGCCGGAACCTCGTTTTCTGCGTTTCTGGCTACACACCTGGTTTGTTTTTGACACATAAGCACCTCTAAGCCTCCAGAACCTAAAAATCAATCAATGTAGCACTTAATTAAGCACTTATTTCGTCATTCAACCAAAGGCCTATGGAACGACGAAAATGTACAAGTGTATACAATCGCAACAAGTAATAAAGTGATAAGTAAATGTCGAGTTATCGTACCCACAGGGACTGTAAAAAGAATTATTTATGAAATTAATTGTAAAACACTTTGGTGATGAAAAATATTTTGGTTTTAGAAAGATGATTAAAAATTAAGGGTTAAAAACTAAGTAAAATAAAATAAAGAATTCTAATGCAGTAAAATAAAATAAAGAATTCTAATGCACGATTTCAAATAAGATTTAATCAAGATGACATAATTGTGTTGGTTTAATTACATTTCTTTACCTTGGAATTATTAGACTCATGTTTATACTGTTACGAATAAATTCATGACAACTGGGTAATTTTCTAACTTATGAATATATTTGCTTACCAAAAACCAGTTCATCTCCTTAACATATCCCTGTGTTAAGATGATTAAATAAATCTTAATAAAAAAATTAAAAACTAAGTGAGATAATAAAGTATCCCTACCTTGAAATAATTTAATCACAATAATCTAAGTTATGCAAGGCATATGTATCGCCAAATACAATGCTAATTTAATTTTTAGCTACTTAGAAGAATAAATATGCACTGATTAAGTATTGTGTCCATTAATTATAATTTCAATGAGTTTAAGTAATTAATTCATTAGTTATCTAACAATTATAATGCAAGAATAACTTAGGCATGATTTTACTTAATCAAGCAATTTACCGAGGCCTATAGCAGCAAAAACACAAATTTAATAATTTAAGAGGACGAAATGCAATCAACCCAACACGAATTAAATTCAAGCTAAGTTGATTAAATTAACCATTTCAACAACATAAATATTCATAGATATGTTCAACATAAAAACAAAAAAATTTAAAGAGATAGGGAACAAAAAGCAAATCTGGTGTTTCTCCGTGGCTTGACTAGGTTGCTCCGTTCTTCTTCCTTTGTTGTCTCTGCCGATCAAGGCCTCTACGAACACTCAATTTCTACTCCAAATGGCTGAAGAAAGACCTCTTTTCCAAGAGAAGAAATCGACACAAGAACTAGGGGGAAATGAATGGAAAATGGAAAGGAAAAGTGAGAGAGGAGAGGAGAGTTATAAGAGAATGAGAGAGTGTTGAGGGATGATTTGAATAGGCAACAAGGGGGCTTTTTATAGCTAAGGAAGGCTCCTAAAAATAGCAAATTTCAGCAGCCAAAGAGACCTTCCTTGGCTGGCCACACACATAGCAAGGTTGGTGGCTTTCAACTTTGCTAAAAATAGCCTGGGGTAAATCCGAAAAGCCATAATTAAGGGAGGGGTTTAAATGCAATTTGGAAGTCATTCAAGGGTCTTTTTGCTAGCTCATTTAATTAGCTAAAATGCTTATTTGGGTTAGCATATAGACGGTTCTGGGCTGCCCAAATTGTGGTTTACTTTGAACCATTATCAAAACATTCTTTTTAATTAATTTGCCTTAAAAGTGTTTTAGAGTGAAAGCCTACAAAAAACCAAGATACTTAAGCAAAATTTTTTTATGTTTAGGAAAATCTTCGCTTTAGTAAAAACCATGTTTTGTTAAGTTTTACAGTGGTAAAATCATGATTATAACTAAAATCCCAATTTAAACAAATAGTCCGTAAAGTCTGATTAATACAAAAAGACACAGAATAAATCTAAATTTAAAGAAAAGACCAAAACCAAAATTGGTTCATAATACGTGGTCATCATGAGACTTCGCCGCATCGATCCACCTAAGACTATGGATTACCTGTACAGAACAAACAGAAAGGGGGTAAGTTTACGTAAACTTAGTGTGTAACCCAGCAGAATTAAGCATGCAAACATTCAGATTTTCAAACATCAGACAGATGCAAATTAAGGCCTAAGCCCATTTCAGTTATAGATGCAGATTCAGACCTAAGCCCATCTAGATACAGATAAAAATATGAAGATTAGAAATCCTACCCCCATCCTCTACACACCATCTCCGTCCATCCCTACACACCATGTGGGGTTTAAAACACTCACCCAGCCCTACACACCATGTTGTACTGAATGCGGCACATATTAGATATATTGCAGCCATGCTGCCAAATAATAGACATAAATTGCCATTCAGACCACTTCTTCCAATATACATCATCCCAATCCCAATAGCAGATACAGTAAATGCAAAATCAGACATGCAGATAAAACATGATCACATGCGTAATTACAGATATACAATGCCAGTACAGATATATGTATCAGATTGGTCAGACATGCATGATAATAACATGCTTAAAACATAATATCAGTCATTCAGATCATACAAACTAGGGTCTAGTAAGCTCTTATCGACTCTACAGTAGGCCCATAATATTTTGGGGCAACTCGTGCAACCCTAGGAAAAAATTTAGATAAATGGGCCCACACACCCGTGTGGGCCCACACGCCCGTGTGACCCACAAGCCCAAATTGGCCTTGCTCGTATGGATCACACGGCCTAGCCCAAAAACCCACACGCCCGTGTGGCTCACACAGCCCAATTTGGCGTAACTTGTGTGGCTCACATGGCTACACCGACCATCACACAGTCATGTCTAGCGTACGGCCTAGCCTTCGTCAAACACACGGTTGTGTCATCACACACGACCTACCATACGGGTGACCACATGCCCGTGTGACATCGACATAATAGTTTTTGACTTTTGTCGAAACCTCGTTTTCTGTATTTTTGGGTACACAGTTGGTATCGATTCGTCGTGAAAACACACTCGAACCTTCCAAAACCTAAAAACTGACATATGAAACCCTAAAATCTATCTTAATTCACGATTGAACTGAAATCACGAAACTGACAGTAATGCTATTAAGGCATTCAACACTTACCCCAACACCATGAATCAATTGATAACAAAATAGCATGGGGAGAGCCTTAATCCTCACGATATGCTACTGCCAAAACATCAATATAACCCCAATCAAAATTTTAGCATCACAACTTACAAAACGTAAATGACAATAATGAGATAGGTGGTCCGACAGCAAACAAAAGGAAACCAAAAATTGAAGGAGAAAAGAGGAAAAGAACGACATGGGAACAGAAAATTAATGTCAGGTTCAAAGATTTGAGGACTTTGGAAGAGAGAGTTTGAAAACAAAAAGAAAATAAATAAAAGATGTTCATATTTTATCAGGAATTCCTAAATTTACTCTCCTAATATCCCACTAACCCCACAATCTCAATCACTTATAAAATCCATCTCCAGCACAACTCTAACCGAGAATCGAGCAAAAATAAACTCCCTTGCTCATACAAGGATTCGAACACAAGACCTTTCGCAAACCAACACTCTATTTAACCACCATACTAGTAGGCCCATTCTGATATGATTTTACAATTAATCAAATATAAACCCACTGAGTAAGGATGAAGCTTAAGTCAGAAAAATACCACAATTTACCAAAGGTAAGGCTTGAACTTGGGACGTCACACACAAACCTAGAACACTTAACCACTTAAGCAGGCAGATATTTGTACCAAATTTATACTAAAGCCAAAATAAAAAGTTGGGGCATTACAATATAGCTACAGATATAGAGTTTTAAACATACTCTTACTAAAGCCTAGCAAAGGGTTAGAGTACACAGACACATTTCTAGCTCAAAACATATACAAAACAAAGTTTGCTGTCCTAGAACCACATGCTCGTGTGGGAAAAACCCATGTCGTGTGGGGGTCAAAACCCTTGTAGAGGGAAGCACACAGCCGTGTGGAAGAGGTACACGTCTGTGTGAACCAAGGACACGGCCGTGTGAACAAGCTGTGTAACTCTCTGTCCATTTGTGCTAAAATAGAGTGCAGGGTAGACACGGCCATGTGAGGGTCTCATACGCCCGTGTGCCCACTAGACACGGCCGTCTGTCCAAAACACATGCCCATGTAGGATCTCTAAATCCCCAAATTAGCCACACGGTCGTGTGGTACCAAATCACCAAATTTCTAATTTCCAAACATACACGCCCGTGTGCCTAGGGGACATGACCGTGTAAAAATTAACAAAAATCCCTAAATTGACCACACAGTCGTGTGGCACCAAATTTCAGTCAGAAACCCTAATTCCTAATACTACACGACCGTGTGAACCAGCACACGCCTGTGTGGCCGCCTGCGTGGTCACGAAATCACCCTAAAACAAGCTAGAAAATCGTGCTTTCACCCTTGAAGCACTTCTCAGCCCTCAATAACTCAAAATTTACCAAAACTAACAGGTTCTAAGAATAAAATAGTAGTACAACATCGAAAATAACAGATTTGCGAACACTCACACACAAATTGTCGACTTTTCATAGAGTCGAATTAAAATTCACAATGAAAAAGAAAAGGTACGAAACCCACACCTGATTCGCATTCAATAACGTCCAACACCCGACTCAGTCTAGAAAATCAAAGCGCTTCGAAACCACAACCCACCATTTTCAAAAAGAAGGGCAAGAAAAATAATTACCCAGAAAAGAAAAGTGAAAGTCAAAAGAAAAAAAGAGAAATTTCGAAAAAATAAAATAATCCTATAAAATGAAAAATAACAAATTAAAACTAAATAATTATTTAAGCTTAAAGCTAATCTACTATTAAATAATGTATAAAAAATATATCACTCAAAACGCACACGCAAGGACTCGAACCCAGAACCTAGAGGTACACTAACACTCACTCAACCACCAAACTAGCAAGCCCATTCTTGTCACTTAAAAATGCAACTAAACACAATAGCACACCCTTCTCACTGACCCTATTCATAAAACTTAAAACTTCTATCCCCAAAATTCGAGGTGTTACACCATCTTGAAAAGAAATTATATTTTAGAATAGTATTGTTAGAATAGTATCATTAGAAAAAAAATGTCAATTAATTGCTATAACAAGTTAAATTTTATCACCCGTTCACTAGTGGAAATACATATGCTTGGTGTCTAACCAATGCCAAGAATGGCATCTAATAAAGAGCCCATGACTGTAGCAATATAAGGCATCCGCCTATGTCTACAGCATCAAGCTTGTCGTCCGACAAAGCTCACGATACAACATAGCCAGAATTGCGAAACCCCAACTATACGAGCGAACATTTTGCAAATCAGTTAATAGGGGTAAATACATCAAATGAACTCTATTATTGTTCGTATCAGGCATCAATACACCCCCTATAATATACATAATGTACACTTGAGCTGCGCACATTACCTCTTGCTCAGTGGCATTAATTGATAAATGTTCAAAATTGGCTTTCAACCATGAAAATCTCAAACCCGTAAATTTAGACCCAGCATTATTGGGCGAGACTCCTAGTAGACTATAACAAAGGGTAGCCGGCTCAGCTATTGTATTTCTGCCTGTTATGGTACTTTCGTCAATTGGGAGCCCAAGTTGCAATGCAACATCCTCTAAAGTGACAGTGCACTCCCCACACGACAAAAGAAAAGTGTGGGTCTTCAGGCGCCAACGCTCAACTAATGTGGATATTAAATCGTACCGCAAATCAATTGTCCAAATCAATGTTGTTGACCCGAATCTAGTTAACTCCAAGTATGGCATCAGTTGTTCATCCGGGGAATATCCTAAACCATTCACTCGACTTCTCAATGCGTGATACGGGCCCTAACACTATTAAATTATAGAAAATAGTTATAATAACATAATTTATTTCCGTAAATGACGTAGAACTTTTTTTAAGGGAACCCATGATTAACGAATAACAATATATTACCATATTATTAACTGTGTTTGATATGTGACCATTGTTCTTAATCAATGAACCCGTTGCGATACATACAATTTCAAAACAAATTTCGGTAATTAGTTTCAACGTTTGATGTATTTTAAATATTTACCAAATACCTAAATTTTATATATTTCTTTTAATTACAAAAAATACCAAAAGTTTTGTCCACATCATATTTTTTGCTATACTACATTAACAAAATAAATATATGTTATAAATTCCAACTCAAACTCAAACTTAATGGTCCCATTCACAAATTCCATCTCAATGGTTTAGTCTTTTACCTACATAAAAAAATTTATATTAAAATAATAAAAATAACATGCCAATAAAAAATATAACAAAACCATAACAAAAACTATCTCAACATAATAAATACGAATATTTTTATTATTATTTTAAAATGATAATAAGTAAAATGCATTGATTTCAAATATAATATATATATATATATATATATAATATGCCAACTTAATTATTGTCCAAAAATATAATTTTTTTGCATAGAATGATTCAAAAGAAATTTTATTTATAATATTTATAAAAAATAAAATAAAATTTAAAAACATAAACTCTTATTCTCAATTATAAAATCTTAAAAAATTAGAACATATAAACTATTATTCCTAATTTATCTCATAAATTCCAACTCAATGGTCTCATTCACAAATTTCATATCAATGATCTCATCTTTTACCTACATAAAAAATAAAAAATATATATATTAAAATAATCAAAATAACATGCCAAATAAATTACATAAAAAAATAAATATAATCAACCTAAAACACACATAACAAATAAATTACATAAAAAAATAAAACATTCTTTGTACATAACATAAATAGGTTTTTTTACTTCAATAAACATTAAAAATAAATTATGAATGAACGAAAATATAAAATAAATACAAACATACCTTAATAGCTCTTTTTAACCAAATAATACCTTACAAAATAAAATTAAAAATTAAATTCGAATTAAATCAACAATAACAACAACAAAAACAAATTGACATTAATTTATAACAAAAAAAAATTACTTTTTCTTAAACACCTAATCTTCCCTAAACAACAAACTCTCATTTTCTTTTCTATTTTTTTCCTTTTCTTTCTCCTTCCCTCTCTCTATTCTGCTTTTCTTCTTTTTTCTCTTTTTTCCGTTCCCGCCCTCTCTTTCTTTTTCTTCTTCTCTTCTTCAAAAACTTTATTCTCTCTTCCGGCCAAAAATGGGACATTGGGGACCTTATAATGGTCCCCAAACACACAACTCACAGGCTACAAAGATAATCTATCCCATTGCCTGACAACCACAGGCCGGTGCCGCCTATGGAGATGGCATGACCGAAGGTGCCGCCTCTGCATTAGGCGTGACCAAACAGTGCCGCCTATCCAGCAGGCATGACCCCTACCGCTCAGTTGTGCTGTCCCATCTATGACAGCGGGTCAGGTTTTTTGATATACGAGTCATATTTGACCTGTATTTTCTTTAGGTGCCGCCTATTAAGTTGCCTTCATAAGTTTTTTTATTTTTTATTTTTGTTTTCAGTCAAATTTTGTTAAAATTCTAAGGTGGTGCCGCCTATGCACCATCCTCCACCTATTTGAATATACTATTTTGATACATAATTTTTTAAACATACTATTTTAATAAAATTTTTTATTTTATAATATATAGTTAAAAAACTCACATAATCAGCTACCAATTGTGGAAAACCTAAAGTAGGAGGTCCACGTCGCAATTTCCATTATGAGGGACCCTATTTCCTAACAGGAGCGTTGCTCTAAAGTAAATAGTCCATCAGCAGGGGACCCACACATCATTTGGTTACCGCTAAAATGACTATGACTCTCATATTCTCTACCTTCTAGGAACTTTCATTGTTCTTCAACTTTTTCTGTTCCTTGCTAATTTGATATTTTTAATATTAGCCCATTTGTAAATGCTTGTAGACCACGTAGGGCCTGCCCTCATGCTTGCCTAACCCTACCCTGCGCCGCCTGCACTCAACTTCTCCTTTTACCTTATTTTTATTGGGTTAAAATATGTCATACATCCGTTTTTACTCTTTACAACTTTAAAATTTAGTCTATGTGTTTTTATTTTTATAAAATTACTTTTCTTATTCTTTAAATTTCAAAGCTCAAATCTAATTATTCATATTATTAAATTTTTTGGTGTGATATTTTAAAATAAAAATAAATATGCACTTAATAGCAATATAACTAAAAATTAGTATTGTAATGAACCTCAATTTAATAAAATAATTTTAATAGTATCAACAGTTAGACATAAATTTTGAAATTTAAAAAGTAGAGGAACTAAATTCTTAGAAATAAAAGTATAATGACTACATTTCAAATTTAATAAGAATACCGAGACTTATGACATATTTTCACTTATTATTATTATTATGTATTTTATTAATAAAAGTAAAAGATGTCATTTTATTAATAGATTTAAATAATTGAAATAAAAAGAAAATTCATAAACAAAATATACATACAAGTATTAATAAGGCCAAAATAGTGATTTAATTAACATAAAGAGAGTATCTAATTTTAAATCCATATTTCTTTCATTTTATAAAAAATTATACATGGTTAAAAAAAATATAATTTTTTTATATTTTCATTTCTTTTTTACGATAAGCTAATTAATCTCTAATTAGTTAGCTTCAGCTGCAAGCAAAGTATCGTATTTGATAATCCTATGTTCAAATAAGAGAATAATAATTTATTTTTTAAAGTAATAATTTGCTTCAATATAATAAAAATATAAAATGGAAATTTAACAAATTGGGAATTTAATTTATATATTTTTATTTCTAGGAATTTAGTTTTTCTAATTTTTAGATGTCGAAATTTTAAGTCCAACGGTTAATACTATTAAAATTATTTTGTTAAATTCAAGTTCATTACAAAGAAAGTGAGTATTTTTTTATATTTCAAAATGTCATACAAATCAATTTAACAAAAAAAATTAACCGTATTAATAATCAGACTTAAATTTAGAAATCTAAAAAGTAGAGAAATTAAATTTTAAAAAATAAAAATATAAAAAAATAAATTCTAAATTTATAAAGAATAGAGGGACGTATGACAAATTTTAACCTTTTTAGTATTTTAAGCTAAGACTTCACTATTTGCTAGTTGTCCACATGCATTTACTTTGTCTTTCCTCCTTTTCTAGAACGCAAAGACTTGAGCAGAAGCTTAATCGAAAAAAAAAAAAAGGAAAACATTTTTAATAATACCTAAATTATATTGTTCATTTACATTCCAATATTTGTTATTTAATGAGCTGGAGTTGAATCTCATTCCTTTCAAAAGATCATATATATTATTCCTAAATCATATAATGATGTTTTCCACGAAACATTCATTAACTTATTACAGGTAATATAATACTCATAATTTTAACTTTATAATTTATATTTATTTGATATTAAAGTTTTTTAAATTTAATTGATATTTGAATTTAAAACGTATAAGTCAACTTAATATTTTTATCGATATTTAACTAATATTGTCAACCAATAAAATAGTGACGTGTGTTAATTTTTTTTTCAAGAAACTTTAGAATTTTTTTTTATTTTTTATGCATTCTAAATATATAACCCTTTTAAAAAATAAACTCATATATTTTATAAAAATTTCAAGTTTTTTTCTCATTTATATATATTTACAAATTTTGGTTTTGATTTTTTATTTCACATGCACAATAAACCTTGATTCACGACAGTCATTTGTCTTGGTTCACTATAAACATGTATTTCTCTAGTAATTTTATATTTTTTATAATTTCAATTTTATAATATAAAAATATTTTTAAAATAAGTTCCAATTTTATCACTTAATTTATTTGTAATCATTTTAAAATCTGGAATTTATTTTAAATTTATTACTTACGTAATAAAAATTATTTTGAATGATTTATAATCATTGTTATTTTTTAAAATCTAGAATAAAAAATAAATTTATTTTAAAATGATTAATTAATTAATTAAATTTATTTTAAATTCGGAATTTTGTTTTTAAAAATATTTTTATATTATTTTTAAAAATTATCAATGAATATATAAAATTACTAGAGAAATACACATTCAAACAGGAAAAATTCTAAAAATTTTAAAAAAATTTAAAAAAAAACTAAAAAGTTTATAAAATAAAGAAGTTTATTTATTTTAAAAAATATATTGTTATTTTGAAATTATAAAAAATATAAAATTACTAAAAAAATTTAAAATGAACCCAGACAACCAATTGTCCACTTACAAATGAAATTTGACAACCTTGTGTCCATGTTCATTATGCGTGCAAAAGAAAAAATTAAAAAATAAATTTCCTAATTTTTTAATTTTTTTAAAAAATAGTTTTTTTTTTAACTTGTAACGTATTAACATTTTATTAGTTGTTAGCCCAAAATCTAACTGTGTAACGCTTTGAATAATTTAAGTATGTTTTTATGAAATCTAAAAAAAAAATTTGTATTTGTTTTAATGGTTAAATGTTTTAGGTGTGTGTATGAGGTCTTGGGTTCAAATTCCACATTTGGAAATTTGGTTTTTTTTTATCCAAGCCTTATCCCTGTTGGATGGGCTTATATAAAATTGTCTGTAAATTTATATTAGAATGAGCCTGCTGGTTTGAGTGGTAAAGAGTTAGCTTGCCAGAGGTCTTGTGTTTGAATCTTTGCATGAGCGAAGGTGATATTTTTTGTTTCGATTGTCTGTTAGAGGTTTGATGGAGTTGGGAGATTGAAGTGGTTGGATGTGGTTAGTGGGGAGGATATCATGGGATGTGGTTGTTAGTGAGAAGTTTGAATAATATCAATTTAATTATCTTTATTTTTTTTCAATTTTTCTCTCTCCTCTAAATTTCTAACGTCAGTTTCTACCTTTCCTCATTGGTTCTGTCATTTTCGTCTTTTTTGTCCTTCCTCTATTTCTTTGTTTTTTTTTCTTCCATTTCCCTTCAATTTTGTTCACTTTTCTGTTTTTGGCGCAGGTTTGGTAAGCTTTTCGATTCATTCTCGTCGTAGTGGTGTAATGATGTTTGTAGAGAATTTGATTTCTGCGAACTGTTGTGTAGGAGAAGATGGTGAAGCGATGATTTTTCGCTCCTACAATTTAATTTATTACTTGTGGTCATTCTTGCGATGGTAAGTTTTTGACCGTTGCTCAGTTTAGTTTTGTGAAATCGTAAATTGGTTGCTAATAGGTCATTGAAATGTTGTCTTTAGGTTTTGGTGGGCTCGGGATTCCAGTAGCCTCAAAATCGTACCAGGTGTGTACCCTAAACACGAAAAATTGAGGTTTGACGAAAGCCAAAAATGGGCACTGTCGACACCACATGGGCGTGTCCAGGCTGTGTGCGAGACACGACCGTGTGAATGTCGTAGGTGCGGCCATGCACGAGACATGGCTGTGTGAAGGTGAATGTGTGGCCATGTGGGCCACACGGGCTAGGCCAAGTTTGGCGTGTGGGACACACAGGCGTGTGGGCCTACACGGACATGGCACACGAGCGTGTGGGCCACATGGGCAAGGCCATTTTGAGCATGTGGGCCTACACGAGCATGTGGGCCCAAAATTCTAAAATTTTCCCTAGGGTCGCACGGGTCGTTCCGATTCACTGTAGACCTACTGTAGGGTTGATAAGGGCTAACCAAACCCTATTTCATGTGACCTAATACTTTGATAGTCTAAATTGAGTAGGCAACTAATATGTATGCCTGACTATACTATTAAGTATGTATTTATATGGATACGAGCATGTTAAGTATGTTTAATCTGTTATTTTTGCATCTGTATTCTGTATCTATGTTTGGGGTGGGATTTGTATATGTAGAGGAAGTGATCTGTACAGTGAGCTTTGGCCTATATTCTGGCAGCTTGGCTGCATATTATCTGTTATGTGTCGTATCGACACTATATGGTGTGTAGGTATGAGTGGGTGTTTTTAACCCCACATGGTGTGATGGGATGGATAGAGATGGTGTGTAGAGGATGGGGGTAAGATTGTGTACGCCTGATTTGTTATCTGATTTTGATATCTGTTACTGCTATGGACTTAGGTCTGAATTTGTACCTGGCTGTATATGAAATTCTGTGTATGTTGCATGAATATTTCTGTTGGGTTACACACTGAGTTTACCAAAACTCATATCTATTTATATGTTCTGTTTAGGTAATTCACAAACTTAGGCAGGTCAGTGCGACGGAGGATCAGTGATGACCATTCGACAGAAAACTGTTTTTATTCAATAATATTGGTTTTATTTTAAAATCTAGTTTTTCTTGAGAGTTTGTAATTTTTGGGACTCTCTGGACTGTATGGTTTTAACTTTTGGATTTGGATTATGTTTTGCTTTCTTTTGCGCAACGTTGACAAAAACACTTTACGCAAACAAATGGTTTTTGTAACATCCCAAATTTTGGGGTTAGAAGTTTTGAGATTTGTAAGTAGGGTCAGTGGTTAGATCGGACAATTAGGTTGATTTCTGCATTTTAATGTCAGAATGGGCCTGTTGGTCTGGTGATTTGTTGTGTGTTAATTTGACTCTGGGTTTTGGGTTCGAATCCTCATGTGTGTTTGAGGAATTAATTTTATTTGAGTTTTGCTTTTTTAATCTTTATATGTATATGTATATATATATATATATATGTATTTATTTATGTTATTTATTTGATGGTATTTTTATTTTTGGAAAAAAGAGAGAAGTAGTTTCTAAATCTGTTGCACGTTCCTTATTCATCTCTGTTTTCTTCATGTCAGTTTTCTTTTCTTATTTGTTCTTCTTTTGGGATTTCACAAAAAAAGATATTTTTTGCGTTCCTTTACCATCGATTTCTCCTAGCCATCATTTTTATTTGTTTTTTTTCTAATTTTGTTTAAAATCGTTGGGTTCCGTTGGACTTCACTTTTTGGTGTTCGGGTATTCAAGGAATCGAGTAGGGAGAAATTCTATTAAGGAGGCATTTCGATCTTCATTGGTGCTTGGATTCGCAAATTCTGGTGAGGGTTTTGTAACTTTTTAATTTAATAGTGAATTATTGAGTCAATTTTGTGAAATTTGGTAATTTCGGGTGTTCCAGTTATTGCGTAATTGTAATGTTGAATCGCCGATAAAAGGCGTAAAATTCATCTAATTAGGGTGTGCTTCTACGCTATTAGAGGTTAAGGATCTTTTGATGTCAAATTTCATGTTTTCTAGGCTGTTTCGGTATAGTTTTGTAACCACACAAGTGGCCACATGGGCGTGTGCTGCACGCGAGCGGTCTACACGGGAGCGTGTAATTAGGAATTTAGGGTTTTCGATGATTTTTAGTACCACACGGCCTGGCCATAGGGGCATGTGTCCCTACACTAGTGTGTGAGCTTTTCACATGGTCGTGTCTTCTCTACTCTTTATTTTTAGTAGTTTTGGACAGTGAGTTAAATGAGCTGCCCATACGGGCGTATGTAGTCTTCACACGAGCTTGTAGACCCCCACATGGCCTAGGCACTCGTGGCCTTATGTCGCCAATTTTTGTACTGAGTCTATTTTAATTCTGATTATGATTCTGTGTGTCCCGACCCTTGGCTAGGTCTTTGTAAAGATGGTCGGGACTTTGTTTTGGCCTAGACTTGTAAGTTATTCGCAATCATAGCTCTAATTAAGCGATTAGGTTGAGTGTTAATTGATGTTATGTTATATCTGATTCTGATTTTGGGCATTTTAATGTGTGCATTTTTTATTTTGTGCTCTGTTTGTGTAAGTCTATCTTTAATGGTGTGCATTTAGCATTTGCATTAATCTTTTTGGGTTTGGTTACGAAGAGAAGGGAGTCTGATTTGTTCTTGCAATTTCAACTGCAACATGTCCGTACAGTAGTTTACCGTAATGTACCAAATGACATATATGTCAGTCTACTGCATATTAACATTTGAGTGGCTTAGTCCACACACTTGGTGTGTAGGGTTGGATGGGCCTTTCGAGGTCCTACGTGGTGTGCATGTTTAGATGAGCTTAATTAGCTCTTTTTGGGGTGCGATTGGGAGATAGAGAGGTGTTTGGCTGATCGGGTGGGTTTTTATATTCATTCTGCATTCTATCTGACTGTTTGATTATGAGACTAACTATTTATAGATCGAGGTGTTTCAGTATTGATACGTTTGTTTTGTTGGTGAAGACTATTCGTATTTTGGATTGCCATTGGGTTTTATTATTATTATTTTATTTTTATTGTGACATTTTGAAATCATTTATCTATCATTTTCGAACTCACATTGAGCTTGTGTAGCTCACCCCCTTAGTTTATTCCTTTGCAGATACCCTCATTTTCTATTGCTGGACTTGGCATGCGAGGTCTCGGACAGCCACGTTTTAGAATCGACTTTAAAAGTATTTTCAAAAATTCCGCATTTATAAATAAACAGTTTGAATTGTAAGTTTTATTTTGAATACTGTGGTACGAAATGTTATGTTATACAAACGTAAGCGTCTTTTGGACTAAAATTTTTGTAATATTGGGATTTTACAACTGAGAGTTTTACATAACTTAAATACCGTTTGTTTTCTAGCTGATTAAACTAAAATTTTCCTACGATCACTTCGGTAATCAATATAACCTCTGAGATTTAGTCTAAACTTCTAGGCCGAGTTTTGGGGCGTTACAGTTTTAACAAATGGTTTTTGGAAACACAAGCTTGGTTTCAAATAAAACGATTTTCAAACTTCCACTGTAAATTTTTGATAATTTAAAATGGTTTCGAAAAAGATAATAAACTCAAGTTTTTTCGGATATTAAGACTCCGATTGATAAACTAATAAAACTATACGTTTTAACTTAAAAGATATACTTTAAAACCCTTCTTTGTAACATACCCAGATTCGGCCATAACGTCTAGGCTGAGTTAGGGGTGTTACAAACACAAACTGTGTTAGTAAGGTACCAACAAAAAGTACCAACTTAGCTTACATTTTCCAAGTTTAGGTAACAACTAGTCCAAAAAATAATTTAGGTATAATAAATAAGTTACCAAATTCAGGTACATTTGTATATATTAACCTTTTTTTTCCCTCTAACCCAATAGGTTTATTTGATAAGATGGAAATAAAATAAAAAATATAGAAAAATTGAAAATAAATAATAATTTCTTTACTTTGCCAATTTGATATTGAAAAATAAGATGAAAATTTTAAAATAAAAATGATTAATTTTGAACCCCTAACTTACATCTATTTCATTTTCTCTTTTCTTATCCTTCTAATTTGAAATCATTTGTTTTATTTCAACAAGTTTCTCTTTTCTTTTATTTATTAAGAAGTTATAAATATAATTACAGTAACAAATAATACATAACTATATAACCATAATTAGAATCAAATCATTGCAATGCACTAATGGAGTGCAAACTAAAATATGCTTGAACTTAGACTTGAATATATTTAGATTAGATTCATACTTGACGTGATTTAAAATAAAATCTAAGGAGAATCCCCACATAATTTACACAATATGAAACTTAAACACAAGATTTCAAGTTCATATGGCCTTAACTTACTATTAAGTCAATGCCTTATTGGCAAACTCTTGTTTTCTATTTGAATTGTTTTTTATATGTAAAATTTTTTACATAGATGGATAGCTTTAAAAGTATTCTATGAAAGTATATCGTTTAAGTTAAACCCTTTATGTTTAAGGCAATTACTTAGAAGAATTGTGTTCTCCTAATGGATACACTAACATTAGTCACTTTAAATATGTGTCGTTCTTATTTTGGTCAACGCAAAATAAAAATTGATTAAATTGATCACTTCAACGTTAAATGCTAATAGAAGATTAATAGTGCATTTCCACATTTGTCACTCTAAAATTAGGGTAAACTATTCGTCTGTCACTCTAATTAAGCATCATTTCTAATTTTTTTAGTACAAATGCACCGTTAGTCTTCCATTTTCATTTAGTGGTGGAGTGACCAATTTGATCAAATTTTGTTGGAGTGACCAAATTAACAAAAAAAAAAATGAGATGACCAAAATAGGAACTATCCTTTTTTAGAATGATTAACAATGTAGTTTACCATTTCCTAATCCCTCAAAAGCAAGACAAAATTGCTATGTTGGAAGCAAAAACCAAAAAGAAATTACTTTAAACTTAGTAATTTGTACTTAGTTGATACTTAAACTTTTTTTAAAATTTAATTGGTACCTAACTTTGAAAACCTTAATTAAATTGGTACCTTTGGAAATACTTGACTTACACCGATAACTCTTGTACTGGCTTATTTCCTTAAAAATATCTTTTAAAAGAACTTAGAACTTTTAAGATTTTTTTAATTTAATGGACAAACGAACGTCTAGATTTTGATGAATCATGATGTCATTTTTTTTGGAAAAACGAGTTTGGAAAACGTAGCGGAAAATAAATTTAGGGAAAATGTAACGCTCCAAAAATTTGAATGTTTGACTATTGGATTTCGTTGTAATTAAGTCTCTGTAACTGTGGTTATGTGCTTTGCTTAGGTGATCAAAGTCAGGAGTTTGAGTTGCATCTGTAGAAGTTTTGCTATTTTCTTCTAAGATAGCCTCTATCCTTGAATTTACATATTTAAGTTTAATTCTATGTAAACTTGTGTTAAGAATGGGCCTATTGGTTTGATGGTTAAGCTTTTATATTCTAGCTAGTCCTATGTTCTAGTCTAAATACATGCATTAAGAAATATTTTTACTAATTGTTGGATTTCTGATTGGTGGTTTAAGCATTTAATTTAACACCATTCTTCCTCTTTTTCTATTTCTGATTGGTGTTCGATTGATGTCTTTAGGAGGAGGTCTCGAGGATAATGGTCCCTCTAACATTCTAAATTTGTGAATTTTGAATTGGTGCAAAGGTAATTGTTATGTTGAGTTGGGGTTTTGTGTCAAAACGGTTCGACGATCTTGGTTGCGCGTTAAATTTGGTAATTTTTATGATCTATTTCTTAATTGGTTATTGACTGTCCATTCTAGGTCTCAAAAATCCTCTACGTTGTTCCTGCTTTGAAATCACTTCAGGTGCGTACTGAAAACCTAAGATTTTACAAATTTTGGACACTCGAAAACATGGTTTTCGATGTCATACGACCGTGTGGTAGGCCATGTGATCCATACGGCCATGTGACAGGCCGCGTATCTCACTGTCTACCAAGTACGAGCCAGACGAGCGTGTGTCCATGCCGTGTGTGGTCAGGTTAGTACAAAGTTCACACGGGTCAAGGAACCGGGCCTGTGTTTAGGCCGTGTTGTTAGGGATCGATCCGATTAAGCAATGAAAAAATAAAAATAGCAGAAGAAATTGAGAAATTGAACACAAAAATTTAACGTGGAAAAACCCCTCCAAAGAGGATAAAAACCACGGGCAAAGATAATTTTACTATAATGGGAAAAGAATGAAGAGTATAAAAGATGGAGATAAAAACTAAACCCCGAAAACTTGAAAACAAAGAACCCTCAAGACGTAAACACAAAATTCTCTAAAAGTGTTATGAGTTCTAATCTCTAATGGGTGTATTTTCTAAGGTTGTAAAAGAGCCTATTTGTAGACTAAATTCATAGGTCAAATAATAATAAAATATTCTACGCTAATCAGAGTTTGATTGAAACAAATAAACAAAGTTTAATTGGAAGATTATTTCTCAAATTTGACTGAAATATGAGTAGATTATTTCTCAAATTTGACTGAAATATGAGTCATACTTAACAAATCTCCACCTTGACTCATATTTCCACAACGCCATATTTGCCAAAACCCACTAGGGGCTTATTTTAACTATGCAGGGAATTAACTGAGCCGAATCTATGCTTAGAAACTAAAAGATTTCTAGCCTTCGACTTGTATACTGCTAAATCAAAACTAACCCGGGTCTAATTTTCATGAACATACTGCCTTAACTTTTCAAAACCTACATCCAAAAAAGAGCCTCTCTTCAACAAAACAATCATACCTTTTTCCCTCCTATGACCAAGTTGCCTCTGCTCCAAACAAGTTGATTTTGACTCCGTAACAGATGAAAGACATCCGATTTCACCAGTTACTTTAGAACCTTTTAACAAAACGAGAGCTCCACGAGATACCTTAATATTGCTCGACTCGATGTTGATTTTACATCCTTTCAAGTCTAAAATACTCAATGAGATGAGATTCTTTCGTAAATCAGATACATACCTAACATCTGAGAGTTTCCTAATCATCTCATCATGTATATTAAGTTTAACAGTACCAATACTAATTATCTTACTGGATGAATCGTTTCCCATGAGCACAACTCCACCTTCAATTGAACTGTATGTAGAGAACCATTCTCTATTGGAACACATGTAGAAAGAAAATCTCGGATCTAGGATCCACTCGGATGTAAGCTTGGAGTTGTCGCTCGTTGACACTAACAAGAAACCATCACCGCTTTTATTGGCCAAATTAGCACCAGCTACATCTTCCTCGTTACTCTTAGTAGCTTTTTTATTTCGTAGTTTCTAACAATATGCTTTGAAGTGACCTAACTTTTTACAATAGTGACACCTTTTGTCTTGTTTCTTTGATGCTACCAAAACAAAAGCTTGCTTATCTCTTGCTATCCGAACTAAACTCATTGTCAAGTTTGTCTCTACTCAACAAATGACCCTTCACATATTTGATAGAGAGTTTATCTCTGCCATAAATCAGGGTCTCCCTAAAAGGCTTGTATGAAAGGGGTAAATAGCACATTAAAGCATAGCCTTATCTTCATCGTCAATCTAAAACTCAACATTCTTTAAATCATTTAAAAGAGTAATGAATTGACTGATGTGATCTTTAAGAAGCTCACATTCGTTTATACGAAACGTAAATAGACGTTATTTTAACTTTAAATGGTCAACTAGAGACTTAGTCACATAAAGAGTTTCTAACCTTTTCCACAAGGCGGATGAGGTCTTCTCCATCAATACCTCTTGCAATACCATATTTGTGAGGCACAACTAGATTGCAGATAAGGCCTTTCATCAAGCTCTTCCCATTTTGTTTGATTTAGATTCTTAGGCTTTTTCCCGATAACAACCTTTTTCAAGTCGGTTTAAACTAAAATTGTCATCATCTGAACTTGCCAGAGATTAAAATTTGTGACACTATCGAACTTCTCAATTTCAAACCTTGTTGCTGCCATCTCTGAACGGCTTGATCTACGAAAACTGAACTAACTCTGATACCACTTGTTGGGGATCGACCTAATTAAGCAACGAACAAGTAAAAATAGCAGAAGAAATTGAAATTTTGAACACACAAATTTAACGTGGAAAAACCCCTCCAAAGAAGATAAATTTACTATAATGGCAAAAGAATGAAGACTACAAAAGATGGAGATAAAAACTAAACCTCAAAAACCCGAAAACAAATAACCCTCAAAATGTAAACACAAAATTCTCTAAAAATGTTATAAGTTCTAATCTCTAATGGGTGTATTTTCTAAGGTTGTAAAAGAGCCTATTTATAGGATAAATTCATAGGTCAAATAATAATAAAATATTTTATACTAATCAGAGTTTGATTGAAACAAATAAACAGAGTTTAACTGGAAGATTATTTCTCAAATTTGACTAAAATAGGAGTCATACTTAACATATGTAACTTACTGAGTACAAGATAAGGATCACACGAGTTAGGAACCCGAGCGTGTGTCTAGGTCGTGTAACTCACTATTGTTTTCAGATACCATACGGGCCAGAAACATGGATACGTGTCCAGGTTGTGTGACTAACTGTTTGCTATTTGGGACCATATGGGCAGACGACATGGGTATGTATTAGGCCGTGTGAGACACATGAGTGGGCATACGGGTGTGTGCCAGGTTGTGTGGAACTACAAGGGTGTGTGGGTAAGATCTAAAATTTATCTCTAAGGTCGAAAGCGTCGTCTAACACGAATGTAAGCCTTCCGTAATGTATTTATGAACTGAATTATATCATATGAGTGCTATCTAATGCTCTAGAATGAGGTATTGATTATATAAATGTATATTGATTGTGATGATTGTCGATGATATTGATCAGTATCACCTAACCATGAATTGAAGTTGAATGACTGTGTATATGTTCTTGACATCTATAATCTACATTTGCATTGGATGGGGATTATGTAAAGGAGGAAGTAATCTATTCTGATTCAGTAGCTAAGCCACGATTTATATGTGAATTTGGTGTTTAATCGCAATTCAATCTGGCAGCTAGTCTGCATCTCATTGAATGTGTCAGACCAGTACTATATTGTGTGTAGGGCTGGATGGATATCAAATGCCCTTAACGGTGTGTTGGGATAGTCAGAGATGGTGTGTAGCAGATGGGGGTAGGAATAATTGCATATGTTTTTGATTTGTTCTGTATCTAAACTAGAATTGTTCTCCCATATAACTGATATGTTAAATCTGTACTGGATATTCTCTGGTTTTGATTGGAACTTGAGATTTGAGAATTCATTACTATAATTGCACTTCTAATTGAATCTATATTGTTTATACATTAAGTTCTTTACTCACTGTGTTGTTGACTAAATTTTAGGTAACTCACAGACTTGATCGGGTCGGTATAGTGGAAGCTCGATCAATCTGCTTCATCACCCTTTATTTAAATCATTCTAGTTTCAGTACTTCTTCGCATTATGACTTTCTAAGATTATTGAATTGACAACTGGATGTTATGATTGTTATAGTCTGTCAAATGGTTTTTAACTGTGTTTATAAAAGTTCGTTTTCCTAGTAACATCAATGTAACTCTTCGAACTTGGTCTTGACATCCAAACTAGGTTTGAGGTGTTACATAAAAACCAAAGTTTTAAATTTTTTTCCAAGACAAGATCTTGGTTGTGATATCTAAATTAATATACACTTAATCAAAATTGCACCTTTTTGATTCATTTAGGATGAACATTTCGACCGAGTAGTCTTCTCTACTATCTTTAAACTCACGTTTATTGAGTATGAGTTCGCTTTGAATAAAAATTTTTTCACAAAATTTACTAGTAGGGTAATTTTGCAATCTCTCTAAAATTTTGGGTCAAGTTGTAAATTAGAAAAATATCTCTAAAAATTTTCTAGAATAATCTTTTCAAAGAATTTTCTCTCTATAACTTTCTCTTGAATTCAAGTGTGTAAATAATGACCCAAGACTCTCTTTATATAGGGAGAGTTTAGAGAGTTAAACTATAATTAAACTTATCATTTTAATATTAATTTTGATCAAGTAAAATTAAATTAATCAAATCAATTAAAATTAATGTGATATTTTTGGAAGTTAATTTTCAAGTCAGACAATTGGTCCAATGGGTAATTGAACTTAAAAATTGGACTTGAGTTCGTGAATTGCACCTGAGAGCCCAAAACTAAGACCAAGACCCAAAAAACTGGTCGAATTGGGCCCGGTATGTGAAACCGAGTTGATGGTCCAACCGGTGGCTAGACCGAACTAGTCAGGTCGTCATTGACCTGGACCAAACTATAGCAGCTGAACTGGCTCGGGGTGCTGTAAGGGTGTCGCATCTGCATCACTAGACACGTCGATGCTGGTGGATGCAACGGCGGTATCCCGGTGGCCGGCGATGGTTGTCGTCGATGGTTGAGCAATGGAAGAGTTGCACTCCTCTTAGGACTCTACTAGAGAATTTGACTCTAGATTAATTATTTCAAAAATAATATTATTTTCATAGTTTAATATTAAATTTAATTTAATACTTATCTTAATAGTATTTTACGAATTTAATATTAAATTGATTATCTTAATATTTAATTTAATTTAATGTTTATCTTGTAGATAAATATTTTATTATTTTCTAGTGATTGCAATTATGTCCAGAAGCATTGTTCTGATAATTTTCAACTACTTAATCATGGAGCCAGTCCACAAGAAGCACCATGAGTCAAAACTCCTTATTGAGTCCACAAGAAGTACCATGATTCAAAACTCCTTTTGTATACCCTTTACAAAAGCAATTCATCCAATTGTTTTGTCCAATGACCTCGTCATGTGTCTGTTACCCTCATATGGTATCCTTAATTACTTTGAGTTAAATCCATTTACTCAATACAATCCTATTTTATCTCATTGTCACCATTGTGTCTTCTTAATGATTAATATGATCACGGTCAACAAACGACTATGATAAATTGCTCATTCAAGAACAAGCAACCCGTGGCCACATTCTATATTTATTAATCTACACAATACAAATGAGAGGATATTATTAACTATTTAATTGAGCTATGAATTCCTCCGTTGCTAGTAAAGTCATGCCATACACAAGTCATGTACCCAACATACCGGCTATAGGCTCGATCATCTTTAGAGCATAAGCCCCCACTTATATTAAAGCACATGAGTTGTATATGCATGGTCAGTGACTAACTCAGGATTTAGGTAAATCACACCATGAATGTCACAAGTGAAATAATTTACAAACAGATTCAGAATTAATTGGGTCCAATCCAATGTATCATTCTACTAATGAATACATCTATGTCTTTACTCGTAGAGTCAACTGCTCCAATAGCCAAGACTAGTCATCTTCCCAATTGGAATTGTAGACAATATAATAACACTTCTTAATATTTGAATCAAATGCTCACTTTGATTCTTTTTCGAGATTACGAACTCATTTAGATTATCTACTGAAGTAAATTGTCTTTCTCGCAATGTAAACGTTTTTTACAATGCAACTTATCTTCAGTTTGAACTTTAGACAATCAATGAGCTAATATTTGCTTGTAATAATTTCGCTATGCATGCAAAATATAAAAGATATAAATGCCAAAGACATAATAGTGAAATGTAAAATTAATTTTATTTATTTGTTCATCATTCAAATAAATATAAAACAATTACATGTTTACTAAAATATGGGCACATTTCCCAACAATTTTATTCAAGTTCATTCTAAACATCAATTTTAAAAAATTTTATATTTTTATAATTTCAAAAAAAAAAGCCTGATATTGTTTTTTAAGGAAGTCATGTCTTTTAGAAACATTTAGAAAAATGTTTTTTTTATAATTTTACATTTTAAACATTTTTTTATAAATTTATATTTTTAAATATATTATTTTTATTTTTAATAATATTTTTCACTAGTTCGAATTTGAAGCTGTCATGTGATATTGTGTTATTGGCTATTAGGGTCAAATTATAAAAAAAAAATTGACGTAACTAATCAAGTACTTTAAAAAAGTATCCTAATTGCAATCGTTAATTAAGTTAGTAAAGGTTAACTACGTCAAATTTTTTATGATTTGACATTAGCAGTTAATAATATAAGATCATATGACAACCTCAAATTAGAACACGTGGCAAGCATTATTTTAAAACAAGTAATCTAAAAATTACTTAAAATATATAAATTTATAAAAATTATTTAAAAATATAGAAATTCAAGAAAAGTATAAAAAATCCAAAAAAAATAAAAATTTTCTAAAATTAGCTAGAATTTTTTTAAAATCATTTTTATATTATTATTTTTTAAAATTATTAAAAATGCACATTAGCCTCTATATATGGACGGCTAGATCCATTTGAATTTGGACATTCAAATTTGTTTGAATTTGAATATCGGATTATTTGTATGCATTATGCATATAAAAAAATATTAAAAAACCTACAAATTTTAAGTTTTCATATTTTAAAAAAATATATTTTCAATTTTTAAGACACATGTCATGATTTGACCGATTGGTAGTACAGAAGTTAACAGCATCAATCAAGTACCCAGAAAAAAATACAAACTTAGTTAATAAATTCTAAGTTCAAGTACTAGTTATTGTTAAGAAAAATTTCAATACTAATTAGATACAAGTTACCAAGGATTATAGCAAATTAAAAATTATTTTAAATAGGGTAAACTATAAAAATAATGTAATGCCCCAATAATTCTTGATTTGTATTTTTGAATGTTGTGACATAAAATGCATGTTTGCTTCAGTGGTTAAGTGTTCTGGGTAGTGTCTGAGAGGTTCCAAGTTCAAGCCTTAGCTTGGACAAATTTTTGTTTTTAATTGTATAAACCCTTAACTCTAGTCAGTAAGCTTATTAATAAATATGGATAAAGATATGACAGGATGGGTCTACTGGTCTAGTGGTTAAATGGAGTGTAAATAAGCTTGTGGTCTGTGGTTCGAGTCCTACTTTGCGCAATGGAGTGTTTTATTCTGCTGCTAGGGCTGTGGGGGAGTTTTAGTCAACCCGAACTACTGAAGAGTTGTAGTGGAATTCAAATTAGGTGGTTGAGGGAGGAGTGGTCGGTTGGGAGTGATTTGGGGAGGAAATTATGGGAGAGTAGTGTCGAATTTAAACTCCTACTCCTCAGGATTTTGGCTTTGGTTGGTTTTCTCTCCATTTTTGGTTTTTGGCAACCTTTTTTTCACTTTTGGAGGCCGAATTGTGCTGGGGGATTTTGGCTAGTATCTTTTGTGTTTGTTTATTTTTGACTTGGCATTGTTTATTTTTGACTTGGCATTTCCCTGCAGTTCTTTTGTTTACTGATTTCTTTTTAGTCTTTCTCTACTCTTCTATCAGGCGTGCCTCCCTTTTGCCTTTTGCTGAATATCCTTCTTCCCCTCTCTCAATTAGTTTTGCTTTGGTCGAATACTCCCTCTTCCCTCTTTTTTCTCTCCCAATTCTTTTGCCTTTTCATCTTGTTGTTTTGGCCGAATACTCCATCTCTATTCTTTCGATTTTGGCAGTTGTTCTTTGATCTATCAACTTGGGTGCTTACGGTTGTTCTCTCTCTTTGCCGTAATAGTTCTACATCTAACATCTTCCTTTATTGTCGATTATTATTGGGGGTGTGTTTGTGCTAGCCTTTGCCTCTATCGTATCGTGTAACCGTTTTGGAGATAGGTCGATTGCTTCTTTTTCCTTATAATTGGTTTTGCATTTCGGTAAGTGGTATACGTTTGGTTCAAACTGTTTGTGTGAACAAAAATGGTTAAGGTTAATAAGATTCGGTTGGTATACAGGTGATCCTTAAGGGCTAGTAATCAGTCTTCTACAACGGTTAAAGTGTGCAAAGTCTCAATTGTTCAATCAAGGCAAGTGTTAATCAATATTTTGGATAAGTGTTATAAGAAGGGTTGTTTAATCCTATTGTTAAATGAGTAATGGAGAGTCTTGATTGAATATAGGCTTGGAGTGCTCGTAGGCTATTTGCGCACTTTCGCAACAAAGTGTGTAAACACAACCTCAACTATGGAAATCGGCAAAAAGCCGGAATAAGTGAAAGTTGACACCACATGGGCGTGCGCTCGCTCGTGTGGTAGTCCGTGTGACCAAACTTGGGTGTGAGATTGACGAGGCCAACCATGAGCGATTTCATGAGCTGAGGCTGTATTGGGCCTTATTGGGCCGAATTGGACCGTGTGGGCCCCACAGGCACGTGGGCCCCACACGAGCAAACCACACGTGTGTGTGGAAATTATTGGGCTAGGCTAAGTGATCCACGCAGCCAAGGCCATTTTGGGCCGTGTGGGCCACACGGGCGTGTGGGCCCACATGGGTTCGCTATATGGGCCGTGAGCCCATTTTTACAGTTTGATTGTTAAGGTCGCACGGGTCGCCCGAGACGACTGTGGACTTTTCGTAGGGTCGGTAAGCTTACCCAGTCCCTTGATTTACTAAATGACTATTATGCCCTATGTGATGTATGTAACATCCTGAAAAAGGGCCGAAACAGAATAGTGGTTGTAAAACCACGAATACGAGATAGAAAAGTTTATTATGATGAATTATCATGATTTACCGATTGATTGGATGCATGTGTTAGACTACCGATAAGAAATACTACCGATAAGAAATTTTATAGATTGCATGCTTAATTTGTCAATTAAGGCTTATTTGCAAAAGTTGCAAAATATGTATTCTAGTTTATAAAGTACTTGATTGAAATGGGGGTTTAAAGTAGAGGTCCTTAAATAATAATTAGATCATTAAAGTTTGATGGACAAAAATCGACATGGTTAGTAAGTAAGGCATTTAAGGGCATTTTGGTAAAATGCCTTAATTAATGAATAAAGACAAAATAACATGAAATAACCTATCATCTTCTTCATTTCTTTTCTCCATGGCCGAATGTAGCAAGGGAACACCATGGCTAGGGTTTTTTCATCTTTCAAGCTTCAAAGTAAGTTCGTTCTAGCCCCGTTTTTCATGTTATTTACATTTTTGGAATCCTAGTAACTTGATTAAGCTAATTCTACCATTAATTCGAGCTAGGGTTTATATTTGGAAAATTACCCATAGGTGAAAAGTGTGTATTTTGATGTTTTATGATAGAATATGAAACTTAGAATTATGTTAAATGACTTTTGCTAAGCAATTTTCAATGAAAACGAGTAAAATAGCATAATCGGTAAAAATTATTATTGTTCATAAGTGCATGTTAGGGTGAGAATTTGATGGCCATAGAAGGAAAAAAATTATCAGAATGTCCTAAAACATAAGAATTAGGGATAAAGTTTAATTTTCGAGCTTTGGGGCAAAAGTATAAATATGCAAAAGTTTAGGGGCAAAAATATAAATTTTGTAAAATACGTTTTAGGTCCTAAATGATTATTGCATTGATTAAATAAGTGAAATATGATGTTTTAGATCCCCAAAAAAGAGATTTGGACCTAGAACGAGAGAAAAACTAAAAATCGGGAAAGTTGGTCAAAATGGCTGTGTTGGTATCGAGGTAAGTTCATGTGTTTAATAAGCATATTTAATTAAGCATGTTTGAATGCTAAATTGGTATATTAGTTATAAATGTTTTAGTATTGATTTTTGAATATAATGACAATAACTAAGAAATGATTCGACGTTAAAAGTGAGAATTCGAATAAGTTTACATATAAGACCATAGTGGTAATGTGGCTTTGTATAAGATCAAGAAAGTATTGAATAGCATAATTTGAGGAAAGTAAGATAAATTGAGGATATGATGAGATTGAGAATGTAAGTATGTAAGTTGAGTAGCATTTATTATTGTGAAATTGTTACTACTATTATTATTATTGAGTTATGTGACTGACCTTGAGAATTTTGAGTAAGTGTGTTTTGGCTATGAATTGCCAAGGCATTAATATTTCAAAGTCCATACTTATAACATGGCAACTAAGAAAGAATTGACGAAAAATTCCATGTTTATAACATGGAAATTAAGAAGAATTGACAGAAAAAAATCATGGTTAACCCATGGCAACATAAGATAAGGATACCAAGTAAGACCATGCCAATGCATGGCATTGGTAAGTTTTACAAGGCAAGGAAATCATGTAAGACCATGTCAAGACATGGCATTGATAAGTTACTATAAGGAAAAGATTCCATGTAAGACCATGTCAAGACATGGCATTGAGAAGTTACTATAAGGCAAAGATTCCATGTAAGACCATGTCAAGACATGGGATTGACAAGTTACTATAAGGCAAAGATCCCATGTAAGACCATGCCAATGCATGGTGTTGGTGAATTCACAAGGCAAGGATACGACGTAAGACCATGTCAAGACATGGTAATGGTAAATTTCAAAAGGAAAGGTACTTGAGTAATCCAAAGAGTAAGTCAAAGAGATGACAAGGTAAGATCATGAGGAAAGAGCACAGGTATGTACATAAGGCTTATTAATATTGATGTTATAAGTTGATGATATTAAAAGTATTTTAATGAGTATATTCAAGTATTAAGTAAGTGATAAGTTTTCAATTATACTTATGAGGCTTTGTGATATAGTTGACAATATGACTACATATTATGAAAGAGTATTAATGTGTTAAGTGAGATGTTGTAGGTACATAAGCAAGCTATTAAGTAAGGTGTTTTTTTTTTTTTTATTCTGAACCTTTGGTAAGGTTACCAATGAGTAAGATGGGAAAGCAAGAACTTAACATTATTTATGCAAATTATGAAAGCTTAATAATAAGCTAAATTTATTACTAATGCACATTATTTTACATGTGAACTTACTAAGCTTTATAAGCTTACCTCTTTCCTTTCCCCCGTTCCAGAGTTTTATCAAACAAGCTCGGGTTGGAGGTCGTCGGAGATCGCTTCACACTTTCAACTATCAAGTTACCAATTGGGTATTTTTATTGAAATGTTTTCAGTTATGGTATGTATAGAGACTTGGCCATTTTGTGTGTATGTCCTTATGATATGGCTAAATAAGAACATGTGTTGATGTTATGTATGCCTAAATGAGGTCTAATGCAAAGAAATTATGAAAGAGTAAAAGTTGGTTATGAAATAGTTTTAGGACAACAGCAGTAACGTGATTTTGAAAAATTACTAAAAATCTTACAAATGGAATTAAATGGTTAATACAATATAGAATTAAAGCTTACTGAGTTTATTTTCATAGGAAAGAAACAGAGCAAGCAAGGGAAGTATATATTCTAAGATATTTAAATTCTTGTGAGACTGGTTTAGAATGACTTCGTGATCCCCTGTTCTGATTTTAGAAATTTACTAGAAATTTTACAAGAAGAATTAAGGGTTATAATTATATTTTTAGATTCCTTAATGAGTCTATTTTCATTAGAAATGAACAGGAACATTAAATGAAAATTTTACTATGAGATAATTGATTTTTAGTGAGGAAAGGTCAGGTCCGCTGGACTGCAAAATAGGGGAGAATTTAACTAATAAATTGTACTAATTGGTCACACCAAAAATTCTGGAAAAATTATGGTAAGAAGATATATGAGTCTAGTTTCAGGGAAAATTTACAAATTCGAGTTTTGTAACTCGAGTTATAATTAATTTAGTGACTTTTATGCAGGTGGACAGTTTTATTATGATTAGTGAAATAAATTGTTTTGATTTGTGTAAGTAATCGGAAAATTTTTAATGTTCTTGGTTTGGTCCCGAACCGTTTCAATTGCATGTTTTAGGGCCTTGAGGGCACTTTTTAGGAATATATTGGATAAAGGCCACGGAGAGGATAATGGATGACCTGGACTGCACCCCCAAGCAGAAATTGAAGGGTGCCATATTGCTGCTACGAGATGAGGCATATCAGTGGTGACTCACTATAAAGGAGGGCACTCAGCCTGAACGATTGACCTGAGAGTTCTTCAAATCTGCCTTTCAGGGAAAATATGTGGGTGCAAGTTATGTGTATGCCAGGAGGAGAGAGTTTTAGAATTTAACCTTGGGGGACAGATCTATGGCTGAATATGAGGTCGAATTTTTACGACTGAGCCACTATGAGCGATGTGTTTGCTTCGAGGATGGCCTCAGAGATAGTTTAAGGGTTTTGGTAGCTCCACAGACGGAGCGAGACTTTGCTGCACTAGTCGAAAAGTTGAAGATCACCGAGGAGGTTAAGCGTGCTAAGTGCCAGAACCGTGAAAAGAAGAGAGGTAATAACAAGAGGGATTCGGAGCCCTCCAATTCTATTCAGAGGCCTAAGAAAAAGGCCAGAGTGGATGGGCCAGTCAGAGTTGGGGCCCCTATTGCTACTACTAGACAACAGCCTTGTACAAACTATGGTAGACGCCATCAGGGCGAGTACTGGAAGAGGACTGGGGTATGTTTAAGGTGCGACTCACTAGAGCACCGTATTAGAGAGTGTCCATGTAGGCCCGATCAGATGCAAGCTCCGGGTTTAGGTACTGCATAGCCGTAGAGAGGTGTTCAGCAGCCATTGAGATGCCGTGGTCAGGTTCGAAATGGTAATGGGTTGGGCAAAGGACAGAAAGCACCAGGCAGAGGTGCTAATCAAACTGAGGCGAAGCACTCGGCCTTGGTGTATGCTGCACGTCGTCATAGGATAGGGATGCTCTGGATTTCATCACGAGTATGTTTCTCATTTTTAATGTACCCTATACTGTATTGATAGATATAGGATCCACTCATTCCTATGTTGCTTGCTCTCTTACTGAAAACTTGAGGATTCCGGTTGAGAGTACCTCGAATGAAATTACTGTGTTAACTCTGTTGAGGCAGCTGTCTGGGTAAATAGACTGTTTAGAGACGTCCCTTTAGTGGTGCAAAGAGTGACCTTTTTGGCCGATCTTATGGAATTACCTTTCGGGGAATTTGATATGATATTGGGCATGGATTGGCTAGTCAAACACTGAGTAAGCTTGGACTGTGCCACTAAATGAGTTGTACGGAGAACGGATGAGGACAACGAGGTAGTTGTGATTGGGGAACGCCGGAACTACTTGAGTAATGTGATTTATGCACTGAGGGTTGAAAAGTTGGTTCGTAAGGGATGTGAGGTGTATTTAGCTTACATAAGTGTTTTAGATTCGGGGGACTCTTCTATTAAAGATATCAGAACGGTTAGGGATTTTTCGAATGTGTTTCCTGATGAGCTACCTAGGTTACCTCCGAACCGTGAAATGGAGTTTAGGATTGAGCTCCTGCTGGGTAGAGTTCCAATGTCCACCACCCGTTATAGAATGGCACCGAAGGAGCTTGTAGAGCTTAAAGCTCAAATTCAAGAGTTACTAGATCGTGGGTTCATTCGCCCTAGTATGTTTCCATGGGGAGCACCAGTTCTGTTCATGAAAAAGATGGATGGATCCATGCGTATGTGCATCGATTACCGGTAATTGAAAAAAATTGACCATCAAGAATAAGTACCCTTTGCCGAGGATAGACAATCTATTTGATCAGTTTCGAGGAGCTTCGATTTTTTCTAAAATTGATCTCCGTTCTAGGTACCATCAGTTGTTAAAGAGGCTGATGTATACAACACTGCGTTGAGGACTCGCTATGGGCATTACGAGTTCTTAGCAATACTGTTTGGGCTAACGAATGCACCAACAGCTTTTATGGATCTGATGAACTGAGTGTTCCAGCCTTATCTAGATCGGTTCATAGTGGTGTTTATTGAAGACATCTCGGTGTATTCGAAGACTGAGGATGAACACGATGAACATCTCCGAGTGGTTCTGTAAATTCTGAGGGAGAAACAACTGTATTTTAAATTTAGTAAATGCAAATTCTAGTTACAGGAAGTAACATTTCTAGGCCATGTGGTATCTACGGAGGGGATTAGGGTCGATCCTCAAAAGATTGAGGCTATCTTGGATTGGAAGCAGTCTTATACTGTATTAGAGACTTGCAGTTTTCTGGGACTGGATAGGTACTATCATCAATTTGTAGAGGGCTTTTCTTTAATTGCAGCACCCTTGACTAAGCTGCTACGTAAGGGTGTGCCGTTTATCTAGAGCTTTGAGAAGTTCAAGACTATACTGATTGAGGCTCCTGTTCTGATTCAACCAGAGTTTGGAAAAGAGTTTACTGTATACAGTGATGCATCACACGTCAGCTTGGGATGTGTACTGATGCAAGAGGGTAAGGTAGTTGCGTATGCGTCTCGACAGTTTAAGGCTCATGAGGCAAATTATCCGACACATGACTTGGAGTTGGCCGTAGTGGTATTCACACTGAAAATTTAGAGACATTACTTGTATGGAGAGAAGTGTATCATTTACACGAATCACAAGAGTCTCAAATATCTCCTCACTCAAAAGGAGCTGAACCTTAGGTAGCGTAGATGGATTGAGCTGCTAAAGGATTATGATTGTACGATCGAATACAATCCTGGTAAGGCCAATGTGGTGGCTGACGCATTGAGCCATAGGGCTATGACTAATTTGAGGGCGATGTTTGCTCGCCTCAGTTTATTTGATAACGGTAGTGTGTTGGTAGAACTCTAGGTTAAACCGTTGTTGATTGAACAAATTAAGAGTAAACAGTTGAAGGATGAGTTGCTGAGTCTTCGATTCCGATAGATTGAGAGTGGTGTTACATCGATTCCGCTGGTTAAGATTCTGTGGCGTAACCATAGTTCGGAGGAGGCCCATGGGAGCCTGAGGATGCGATGCGACAGTAGTATCCTCATCTATTCTGATCAGGTAAAATTTTAAGGCTGTAATTTTCTTTAAGGGGGTAGAGTTATAATGCCCCAATAATTCTTGATTTGTATTTTCGAATGTTGTGACATAAAATGCATGTCTGCTTCAGTGGTTAAGTGTTCTGGATAGTGTCTAAGAGGATCCAAGTTCAAGCCTTAGCTTGGGCAAATTTTTGTTTTTAATTGTATAAACCCCTAACTTTAGTCAGTAGGCTTATTAATAAATATGGATAAAGATATGATAGAATGGGCCTGCTGGTCTTGTGGTTAAGTGGAGTGTAAACAAGCTTGTGGCCTGTGGTTTGAGTCCTGCTTTGTGCAATGGAGTGTTTTATTTTGCTGCTAGGTCTGTGGGGGAGTTTCAGTCAACCTGAACTACCGAAGAGTTGTAGTGGAATTCGAATTAGGTGGTTGAGGGAGGAGTGGTCAGCTGGGAGTGATTTGGGGAGGAAATTATGGGACTTTGAAGGGAGTGGGAGAGTAGTGCTGGATTTGAACTCTTACTCCTCAGGATTTCGGCTTTGGTTGGTTCTTCTCTCCATTTTCAGTTTCTAGCAACTTTTTTTTCACTTTTGGAGGCCGAATTGTGCTGGGGGATTCTGGCTAGTATCTTTCGTGTTCGTTTATTTTCGACTTGGTTTTCCCTTGCAATTCTTTTGTTTACCTATTTCTTTTTTTCTTTCTCTACTCTTCTATCAGGTGTGCCTCCCTTTTGCCTTTAGCTGAATATCCTTCTTCCCCTCTCTCAATCAGTTTTGCTTTGGCTAATTCTCTTTTCTTCTTTCTATTTCCCAAGCTTTGGTCGAATACTCCCTCTTCCCTCTTCTCTCTCTCCCAATTCTTTTCTCTTTTCATCTTGTTGTGTTGGCTGAATACTCCATCTCTATTCCTTTGGTTTTGGCAGTTGTTCTTTGACCTATCGGCTTGGGTGCTTACGATTGTTCTCTCTCTTTTCTATAATAGTTCTGCATCTAACATCTTCTTTTGCTACCGATTATTGCTGGGGGTGTGTTTGTGCTAGCCTTTTCCTTTATCATATCGTGTGACCGTTCTGGGGATAAGCTGATTGCTTCTTTTTCCTTATAATTGGTTTTGCATTTCAGTAAGTGGTATACATTTGGTTCAAACTGTTTGTGTGAACAACAATGGTTAAGGTTATCAAGATTCGGTTGGTATGCAGGTGATCTCTAAGGGCTAGTAATCAGTTTTCTGCAACGGTTGAAGTGTGCAAAGTCTCAATTGTTCAATCAAGGCAAATGTTAATCAATATTTTGGATAAGTGTTATAAGAAGGGTTGTTTAATCCTATTGTTAAATGAGTAATTGAGTGTTTTGATTGAATATAGGTTTGGAGTGCTTATGGGCTATTTGTGCACTTTCGCAGCAAGGTGTGTAAACACAACCTCAACTATGGAAATCGGCTAAAAGCTAGAATAAGTGAATGTTGACACCACATAGGCGTGAGCTCGCTCGTGTGGTAGTTCGTGTGTGTAACACCCTTAACCTTTATTCGTCATTGGAATGGGTTACAAGGCATTACTACATTAACTAAATAAAGTAAACATTTTAAAGTACATACCATTACTAGCTTTATCCATTCAGCACTCAATGTATGTATATATAGTATAATCAATTCATTCATGGCATAATGATCATTACCATATGTAGTTTTTAATTAGTTATAACATGATCGAACACACTTATTAAATCATCTAAGTAATCATGTGTGCAACCAAATAGATCAAATCATTTTAACCACGTTTTATTTGAATACCAAAATACCTAATCTTCAAGGTAAAATATAGCCAACCAACTTATCTCTCACACAATCATTCATCATGATCTCTTAAAAACCTAAGTTACTATTCATTTGGTCAATTTCCCAAGCATAGACCGAATGTAAACACACTCTATTTGATGTCCACTTTTAATTTTACTACTTTCTACTATCACTTGTACAAAACCATGCATATAATCAAATCCATACATCAGCCACTATATACATCTCATCTCAATCACTTCACGCATACATAAACATCATAACCGAAACATCTCATCTCAATCACTTCACGCATACATAAACATCATAACCGAATATAACAAGATTTAAAACATCAATTCTAGCAAAATCATTATTAACACATCAACACATTTTTTAAATAAACATATACTTACTCGGTTCAACCACATTATCAAGTTTGAACGTAGATGTCAACTTAACAAAATGACCAAGCTATTTTCGCATAGCTTCAGTTATACATAAAAACGAACAAAATTACATATTAACCTATACATGCCATAAGTTTGAAAATCTAGACTTTTAAAAGTACCGCAAGTAGACAATAGTGTGGATGACTTCGATATTGAATCCCCGAGCTCGTAACTTTCAAACGAAATCTATAAAATGAAACAAAACACAAACACTCACAGTAAGCAAATTAGCTTAGTAAGTCTTAAATAATTTAAACAACTAAACCCACTTATGCATATTATTCACATATGTCTTCAAGCTTTCAATCCATATATAGATAAAATATAAATATACTTTTACTAAACAAATTCACCTCAGTCAAAAACTTATAATATTAGATTTTTTTTCTTTTTTTTTTTTAATTTGCATCCATCTTACAAGGCTGACTATCATTACACATTCAATATGCCTCCACTCCTTTATACAAGCTCACAAATCAAGATTTGACTTTATATACGAATACCACTTATTTAGCCAAATACCCAAAATCACATATAACATTAGTTATGTATTTTACCATTTGGCCGAATATGCATAGTCACATGGGTGCACATATTGAATTATTATTTCATTGAAACTCAAAATTATATAATCATAAGCATCTAAGTACTTCAATGCCATCTTTAATTCAACCTAATCAAGCTAGTTTATAACACCATATCCACATTTAAATTGTAAGTTTATAAATACATATATAACATACACTTCCATATACAATCCCACATTGGCCGAATGTGTATAAATATATATATATATACATACATCAACTTCACATATACTTCTCATCACACATCAATAATTCAATCCACTTTATTCTCACGTGCATAAATAAATAATATATACCTGGACAACTTAATTTATTGAACGAATTCAATTGCTATATTAGCACAAGGCCTCATAGTCTTAGACTTTTATTAACTCACCGGCAATTAGCCTGCTAGGTATAAACTTGAGTTCATCACCGGCACAAAGCCTGCTAGACTTTTAAGTCCGATACTCTCTCACCGGCATTACGCCTGCTAGGCTCATAGCCTGATAACATTCACCAGCTTAAAGCTTGTTAGGCCAAAGCCCGAATATCACATTACGATCACCAAATCACAAAGTTTCAAATACTTTCATAACATATATTTCAAATTTGTATATAGTCAAAGCATATATACAAAGTTTACCATCATTCGAATATAGCACATACCAAACATATAATTTCATTCCACAACTTGTCAGTCAATCTTAATACACAACAAAGTCTTATTTCCACTATAAATTCCATTCGGCTATGAACATAAATACAAAGGACACAAATTTTTTTTCAAGATGAAACACATATTTAATTACTTAAAACTTACCTCAAATGTTGTCAAACAACTACAGATCGGCTATTCAACTATTTTCGCCTTCCCGCTATCCGAATTCGGCTCTCTTTGTTCTTGAGCTTAATCCAAGCTACAAAGTGACCGAATGCCCTTATCTTTTCCTTCTTTTTCTTTTGTTTATTTTCGGCACAACCAAGAGAATTAAACAACCATTTGCATGTTTTACTAATTAATACATATATTAGTTATTAGATTACCAAAATGGCCTTTATAAAATCATTCCTTTTCCACTATCTGATGGCCGAATATGTCCATGCATTTTATCCTTGGTCCAATTGCATCTTAAACACTCCAACATAAAAGAACAACCACAATTCAGCTCTCACACATATATCATTTAATTTTTTTCTTCTATGCAATTGAGTCCCTAATTAAAAATTCAACATCCAAATAACAAAATTAAAACACGAACCTTTCACGTATGATAATTCGCATAATATAAACACAGAAAATAATATTTAAATATTTTTTTGACTCAATTTCATGGTTCTGAAACCACTTTTCCGATTAGGGCCAAAATAGGCTGTCACAGTGTGACCAAACTTGGGTATGAGATTGACGAGGCAGCCATGAACGATTTCATGAGCTGAGGTCGTATTGGGCCTTTTTAGGCCAAATTGGGCGTGGGGGGCCCCACGGGCACGTGGGCCCCACACATGCATGTGAAAATTATTAGGCTAGGCTGGGTGATCCACGCGACTAAGGCCATTTTAGGCCGTGTGGACCACACAGGCGTGTAGACCCACATGGGCCCGTAACATGGGCCGTGAGCCCATTTTCACTGTTTGACTGTTAAGGTCGCATGGGCCACCCGAGATGACTGTGGACTTTCCATAGGGTCGGTAAGCTTACCTAGACCCCTAATTGACTGAACGACTGTTATGCCCTATGTGATGTATGTATGTATATCCATGTATGACTATAGTTTAGCATGCTATTTTAATTGTTTGACATACATGTATAATAATATGATATGGCATGACAAGTTTGCATGTTACATTGCATGGGGATGGGCATATTATGATTAGAGGAAGTGTACTGTACTGGCAGCACTACTGCACCTACTGATGGCTTTAAGCCGATTATATTACTAGGAGCTCTGCTGCAAATACTGTTTAGCGCCACAACTGGTGCTAATTTGTAAGTGTAGGGATGGGTGGGTGATTTATTCCCCACAAGAGGGTAGGGTTGGACAAGAGATGGTGTATAGGGGTTGGTTGGGTAAACATGCAAACTATACACTGCATATTGATTTCTGATTCTGTAATGGGCTAAGGCCCTACTGCCACTGTCATTATACCGTACTGAAATGGGCTAAAGCCCCACTACTACTGTTATTGGTACTGCTACTGTAATGGGCCAAGGCCTAACTGATTATTGTTACTGAAAAGGGCCCAGGCCCAGATTGTTAATTGTTTGCATATTGACTATTCGGTTGCTTTGAGGATTACACACTGAATTTTCGTAAACTCAACCTTTTGTTTTGCTGTACAGGTAATCCCCAGGCTTAGGCGGATCGGTGCAGCGAGGGACTCAGAGGTGGCCACACTACCACGTATTTATACAATTTGTATCTATTTATGTTTTCTTTTTATTTAATTATTGATATTTGGGGTTTTATTTCTGTAATATGGCCTCTTTGGATTTTACTTTAATTTGAGATTTTTAATTATTTTGATTCGTAACTGCTAGCAGTAGGAAAAGACGCGAGTTTTCTAAAATAAATGTTTTAACGAAAATTCTACGAATATGTAAACTTTTTAAAGGCTTCCGCTATAAATGACGTGTTGAAAATTTATAGCGTTTTAAATGAGAAAAACTTACTTTTGATAATGACTCACTTTATGCAAATGAATGGCACATTTTAAGACGTCATAAGGTAACACAAAGAGGTTAAATGAGATAGGGGTTTTCAACGACATCGTACTATTTGAAAAACACTTTCTTGTGACATCGCCAGATTCGGCCATAACATCTAGGCCGGTTTTATCACTCAACTATTACTCAAGTTTAAAAATTTCTATTTTAGTAATTAATTTTATGAAATTTAATATTTTGGTCACTCCCCCATTAAATCATTGACAATGGCCTTTTTTATTGGTATAATAATATATTTAGCCCTCCAATGTTCACAAATTCTATCAAATTAGTCCTAATAAAATTCAACAAATTTAGCTCTCAACTTTCCACATTTTATCAATTTAGTCTTGCTTCTTAAAAATTCAAAAATAGTTTTTAAAAAAACTTTAAAAACTAAAAAAAATGTAAATGTTCATTTTTTCGATAAAAATACATAAGATTTTTATAAAAATACACACAAATTTATAAATAAATGAATATCCATTTTTCTCTTTTTCTGACATGAAATTTATTCTTTAAAAAATAATTATAAATAAAATATTTTTAAACACCCCACCCTCAAACAAGACTTACACCAAATACAAACTTTACTTTTTTAGTCTATTTTATAAATAGTAATTTTATTATTACTTTTTTAGTCCTCAACAAGTTTGTCAAGTGTGGGCACTGATTTCACATAAAACCCCAAATATCAATAACCCTTACTATGAACTCCTCAATTTCTGCATACTCTATAACCTCCCCAACCCAGCCTAGACTTTAAACACGAGTTTGGAAGATTGCATTAGCCACTAGAGTGAACCCGGTAAGCTATCAAAGTTTTTGAAAATGATTCTTTTAATACATTTGTTTAATTTTTTTTTAGAAAACTTAGTTATGTATTTGATTTATTATTCCTCAAGTTTTGTTTATTACCTAGCAGTGGAAAAATGGTAATTACTTTTTTTTTAGTAAAATCAGGGTTTATCAAATAATGATTACCTAATATCCCAATTAAAAATTTATAAATGAATGTTATGCAAAATAAAATCAAAACTAAATCCTAAGTCCCATGCCACAGTTTATAAATAAATAATACAATCTTTTTAAGGAAATAAAGAATAATAATGAAATTTAAAATATTAAGAAAAACAAAACTATGTCGAGTCCCTCTAGATGTCGCGCCCGCGTCCTAACTTGGTACATTATCTGAAAAAATGGAAATTAAAGAGGGAGTAAGCTATGACGCTCAATGTGAGTTCATTTACAATAAAACCAATACAAACAGTTGTTAGGATACGTTAAATAACATTGCACATACTTATGATAGATAAAAATTCAGTTAAAAGTACGGTTTTTCAATGCAACCATCAATTAAGTATTTGAACTCACAATTACAGATTCCAAAATAATCAAATTCTCGTATTTGCCCATTATAACTATAAATAAATATACACATATGTATATATACACATATAAGTATCCACTCATATTTCCATGAATTTCATAACATAATTTCCAATATTTTATGCACATAATATAATGCCATACAATTTCATGTTAAAACAGAGTATAATCGACCCCTCTGTAACGCCCTGAATTTTGGGCCTAGAAGTTTGGGCTATTGAGCTTAGGGACAGTGAGGAGGTCAAGCATATAAGTTAAGTTGTGCGTTTAACTAACAAGAATGGGTCTGTTGGTTTGATGGTTAAGTGGGGTGTTGGTTTGCTAAAGGTCTTGTGTTCGAATCCTTGCGGGAGCTAGGGAGACATTTTGTAGACTTTTTATTTATGTCGTTTAGTTATTATTTTTGCTTTAATAAGTATTTGATATTTTTGTTAAAGTTTAGTTTTTATTTTATTTTATTTTTATTATTTTTGGATTGCTATTGAACGTTTCTCCTCTCTTCTCCACTATTCCCCTTTTTCTGTTTTTGAAAAATAAGTCCCAAAAATCAGTTTCAGCATTTTGGTTCCAAGAGTTTCATGCCTTTGTCATCGTCTTTGATCACCAAACAGGTGTGGAATTTGAACTGTAACTACATTGTTATTTTTTGTTAAATTGCTTAATGGTTTTGCAAACTTTTGATTCGAGTTATCTTGAGTGATTGTTAAACCGGGGATTTTGAGTTGTTAGTCTATGGAAATGATGAGAAATTGCCACTTTCTGATATATATTAATAGAGTGAAGGTTAGGGACTGTTACGGTGGCTTAAACGGTGTTTTTGGGGCTGTTTCGGAGAGGTTTCGTGGTTGCCCCGACGGCCACACGGCCGTGTAGCTGATTTGGGGATTTTGTCGACTTTCACACGGAAATGTCCTCTGAGCACACGGGTATGTGAGTTATGGAATTAGGGACTTGGAGTCACACGGCCTGGCCACATGGCCGTGTGATTGATTTGGGAAATTAGGGCTTCTACGTGGGCATGTGTTTCGAGACACACAGCGTATGACTGATTTGGGGCCTAGAGATTCCACACAGGCATGTGCATTGGGATATACAGCCGTGCCTGGCAGCCACATGGGCTTGTGAGACATTCATACGGTCGTGTCTGCCATGTACCCTATTTTAATAAAATTGGACTGTGAGTTACATGACCTGTTCACACGACCGTGTCCTTACACCACACGGGCGTGTGCCTCTGTCACACGGCCGTGTGCTACCCTACACATGGGCATTTGGACCCCCACATAGCCGAAATTTCTCCACATAGCTGGAGCACACGGGTCTGTGGCCCCAACTTGCCAAATTCTGAATTTTAGGACGATTTTAGTACAATCACAATTCTATGTGTTCCAACCTTCGACTAAGCTTACTGGGGGTTGATATGGAATGTTAGGTGCTAAATCTGAGTGTATAAGCGTGCACGTTTTTGTAACTGATTAACTGGTTGTATGTGATTGCTTTTGAGTGACTGTTTGGATTTGTAATTAGAATTGGTACATCTACATACATATATCTGCATACACGCATCTGCATATAAAGCTTTTGGGTGGGATTTTAAAGAGAATGAAGACTGATTTGATCTGGTAGTTCAACTGCATAGATGATCAATATTGCCGGGCAACTCAGGATGACATCATATAGACGGTATAGCAGTTCCTTGCATTACACCGTACCGTACGTACATTAGCTATGCTATGTACTACTATCTGATCTGGCAGTTAATACTGTATTTCTGTACTGCGGTTTACCACATTGCACAGTACAACTTACACGCTAGCCTTGCTGCGTGATATACGAGATTGGTAGTTTAACTGCATACTATAGCCCCTAATACCTAGAGGGTCATGGGTAGTCATAATACCTAGAAGGTAGTGGACTTTATTGATATCGGTATAGCGGATTACTGCATTGCATAGTACTGCATGTACGTTAGCTACGCTACATATGATTATTTGATTTAGAAGCTCAGCTGCAAATTTCTGTCGGTGCCGCATACGGTACAACTTATAAGTGTAGGGATGGGTGAGTTGATTAAATCCCTACAGTAAGTGCAGGGTTGGACGGAGATGGTGTGATGGCTGGATGGGTGGGTTCATATTTTGTAACTCATTTGCACTCATATGCATCAGATTGAATCTGTGTGGCTGAGTGTGATACTATGACTGAATGTAACTGTACTGTTCGACTGAAAAGCACTCATGCCTAAGAGAAACTTGTAGACTTGACTGCAACTGTCTGACTAGCTAGTTATTACGATGGGCTAAGGCCCAAACTGATACTGATTCTGGAAAGGGCTTAGGCCCAGTCTGTAATTGTTGAGAATTTTTGCTACTGTGTTTGATTGGGCCATATGACTGTAAAGTTACATATGGCGTATGTTTGTTTTTAGGCGAGTCCGCTCAACTGTTATCTGTCTGCAAGAATATTTTGTACTGAACTACTTCTAGTTCCTGGTTTTCGTTTCTATAGTTTAATTGGTTTGATCTCACACTAAGCTCCAGTAGGTCACCCCATCTTACAGTTCTGGATTCTGTTAATGGACTTAGTACGTGAAGGTCTTGGACAGTCTCGACAAAGTGGATTATTTGGTTATGATTTTTAGATTTATGTTTTAATCATATATTTTAAACGGGTTTACATTGACTTACATTGAGTTTTATTGCAAACTGCTACTGGTTGGTTATTAGACGTTTTCAAATAATTTTGTTTCACTGAGATAAAATGTTTTGTAAAATTTTCCTATGATCCCTTCGGTGATCAATGTAGCATTTCGAATTCGGTCTAGACTTCTAGGCCAGGTTTGGGGTGCTATACCCACCGCTACACACCACATTGGGAGTTCTCTAGAACTACAACCACCATAACATCAAATTGTGGATTAACCACATTAGTTTGAAGTTTTTACTACCAATGGTTGCATACACACAAAAAAATGACGCAATTGGAATATATTTTGGTTGTGGGTACACAGCATAATATTGAAATTATATCTTTCAATGGTTATGGAAGCACAACATACTCGTAGATAAAAGCTACCAAATGGTTGTGAATGCATGGTAAAACAACGCAATTGGAATTTGCTTTTACCGTGAGTACACAACAAACATTTAAATATAGATATACTGTCGTTACTTCATTCGATCATATTGACCTAACCCATGCAATGTAATATAGTCAATTTAATACATTCATATAATGTAACATTTAATGTTCTAACACATGGCAAATAGGTTGCAAAGTTAATCTCTTCATATATTCAAGGTGACAATAGATTAGGGCATGCTTGTCATATGATTTCAAACATATATATATATATATAAGGTAACATATATTATTTATAGTCCATGCAAATATCTAAAGATGCAAATAAATATTGCATTAATTTAATCATTCATGGATTCTAACATGTCATATATCATTAGAGACCTAATTGCATAATTTTATTCACTAAAAAATAGTTTGAAACTTATTTAGGGACGAAACTGATCAACACATAAAATTCTGGGTCAAAACTATAATTTTTTTGGTTTAAGGGACACACGGGCGTGTAACCGAACTATGTAGAAAGCCTTGTGAGGTCTAGAAGGGGTACATGATTGTGTGGCTATGCCGTGTGAGAGACTAAGGCCGTGTGACATTCAAAATTTCAACCTATAGGGGAGACATGTTCATGTGGGAAGCCGTGTGAAAGTCGAACATCCTAGGGTTTCAATAGTAACATGGTCGCGTGTGAGGCCATGCAATCCATACAAGTAGCCCACACGTCCATGTGGTAGACCATGCAGTCTGGGCTAGGCTCGGTTTTGCCTTAATTTTTTTGTAAAAAACATAAATTTGAATTCCAAGGTTTCGTACGATGATCCTTACGTTCAATTCTGATCCAGGTCACCTAAACGAGTCTTTAGATCAACAAAAATGTAAGAATTAATATCAATTTCAAAGGATTTACCGAATTTATCAAGATTTTGGGGAAAGTTCATAAAAGATTCAAAATCGATTGAAAGATTGACAAGAATGATATTTATTTCAGAATACTAGTCTTCTACAAAATTAGAAACAAGATTGCTTACCGATCTTGGCGTGTTTGAAATGAAATTGATGGTGTTACTCTAAATCGACACGATGATCGTATTGTACGATGGTTGATTTTGGTTTTGGGATTCAACAATAAAATTTTTAGCAAAATAAGATGAAAATTTTATGAAAGGGAAAAGTGGGAAATAAAATAAAAAGATATATTTAAAGAAGAGAGAAAAAAACTCTAAATAGGGTTGAAAAAAGATAACCAAAATTCTATTATGATTAGGAAAGGGGAACAAATGGCAAGACTAGGCAAATTTTGGAGCGTTGATTTGGTAAATCACCCCTATTATCGAAAATGGGAAAAAAAAAAGAGGAAAGTGGCGTAGGTAGAACTTGGGACAAGGGGGAAATATAATAAGGCCTTATCATTTGGGCCATTTGCCATACTTGGTCATTTTGAAATGAAAATAGTAAGGCTTAAACCTTGACTATTTAGGGGGTTTACTAAGCACTCTACCACCTAAACTAAGGTTTATTTCATGATGATTTTATTAATTCTAGCCTATGACTTTTTGGATGTTATAGTACTCCCCCTTTAAAAAATTTGGTCCTCAGAATTTACTTGGTTCAAATAGGTGAGGATACTGTTGACAAAATGTGTCTTTTGTTTCCTATGTAGCCTCTTCTACTCCATGGTTTTGTCACAAGACCTAACTAGAGGGATTCGTTTCCTTTTTAAAACCTTCACACCACGTAGAATTCACACATGTTCTTCTTCAAAGGAAAAATCTGGTCGTACCTTGATCTCCTCGATTGAGACGATATGCGAAGGGTTAGAACGGTAACATCTCAAAATGGAAACATGAAAACTCCATGACTTCGATCCATTTCAAAAGCTAACTCTAGTTGATAAGCAACTGAACCGATTCTCCCAAAGATTTGGTACGATCCTATGAATTATGGACTTAGTTTACCTTTCCAACCAAACCTTAATAGCTTTCTCCATGAGGACATTTTTTGGAAGACTTGATCGTTGACGCTATACTCAAAGTCTTTTCTCTTTAAATCTGCATACGACTTCTATCTATCAGAAGCCACCTATAGTTTTTCTTGAATTAGTTTGACCCTCCCCTCATACTCTTACATTAATCGGGACCTAAAGCTTTTCTTTCACCTAGCTCAGTCCAACATAAAGGAGTTGAGCATTTGCGACCATACAAGGCCTCAAAAGGTGCCATTTAGCTGCTCGATTGTAAGATATTATTGTAAGCAAATTCAGCTAAGGGTAATTTTTTTCCCAACTTCCTCAAAATTCAATAATACAACATCTTAACATATCTTCCAGTATTTGAATGACTCACTCAGATTGCCCGTTAGTTTATGGATGGAAAACAGTACTAAAATCCAAGTGAGTTCATAACCACTCTTGCAACTTCTTCCAAAATCGAGATGTAAGTCAAAGATCTCGATATGCATTAATTGATATGGGCAACCCATGAAACCTTAATATCTTTGAAATGTATAACTTAGCCAACTTCTATAAAGAATAATCATTATGGACATGTAAGGAATGTGCTAACTTAGTTAACCGGTCTATTATCACTTAAATTGAAGCTTTCTTAGTGGGTGTTAAGGGTAACCCACTAACAAAGTCCATTGTTATTCATTCCCACTTCTACTGATGTATTTTAATAGGTTGCAATAATCCGAAAGGAAATTGGTGTTCACCTTTAACTTGCTGACAAGTTAGACATTTGGCCACAAAATTTGTTACATCATGTTTCAATCCTAGCCACCAATACAACTCTTTTACATCTAGATACATCTTGTTTCCTCGGGATGCATAGCATAAGGGCTACAATGTGCTTCCTGAAGTATGGTTCATTTTAACTCATCATCATTCAGCACACAAAACCTCCATCGAAAACGTAAGATACCATTATCATTAAATCCAAAATCCTTAGTTTTTCTTTCTTCCACGAGCTTGATTCGAGGTAAAAAAGTTATATCTAAGGGTTGTTTAGATTTGATCTCATCGTCTAAAGTGGGTTTTACTTGCAATTCTTCTAGCAAACCTCCATCATCCACTAAACTCAACCTTGCAAACATTGCCCTTAAGTTAGTTATCTACTTCCACCTTAGGCGTTTGCGACGGCATTGGCTTTTCTGGGATGGTAACTAAGTGAAAAATCATAACCTTTCAATAACTCTAACTGCATTTGTTGCCTAAGGTTCAATTTTTTTATGTGAGAAGGTACTTAAGGTTCTTATAATCAGTGTAGATCAAATACTTCTCCCCATACAAATAGTACCTCCATATCTTAAGTGCAAAAACAATTGCAGCCAACTCTAAGTCATGATTCGGGTAGTTGCACTCATGTTGCTTCAACTACCTTGACGCATAAGCCACTACCTTATCGCTTTGCATCAACACATAACCAAGGCCAGTATATGATGCATCATTGTACACCACATATTTTTTACCTGATTCGGGCTGAATTAAAACAAGAGCTTGAGTTAGCATCACTTAAGCTTTTCAAAACTGGATTGCTATAACTCTATCCATTTAAAAGGAACATTCTTACTCAACAACTTAGTTAAGGGCGTGACTGTTAAGGAAAGCCCTTCAACGAAATTATAGTAATAATTGGCCAAACCCAGAAAACTATAGATTTCAGAAACATTTAAGGGTTTTTTCCACTCAAGGATCACTTTTATCTTTTTTGGATCCACTCGGATACCGATAACATATGACCTAGAAACATAACCTCCTTAAGCCAGAATTCACATTTACTCAACTCGGTGTGAAACTTCTTTTCATGGAGGATTGGCAAAACCTTCCTATGGTGCTTATCATGTTCATGTTTGGTTTTGGAATAAAGTAGGATATCATCAATAAACACCATAATAACTAATCAAGGAAGGGTTGGAATATACAGTTCACAAGATCCATGAAAGCGACAAGAGCATTGGTTAAGCCGAATGGTATTACAAGGAACTCTTAGTGGCCATAATGGGTTCTAAAAGTTATTTTAAGCACATCAACCTCCTTTACCTTCAATTGGTAATACTCCGGCCTTAGATCTATTTTGCAGAACACAACTGCACCACTAAATTGGTCAAACAAATCATTTATCCTAGGCAAAGGATATTTATTTTTTATGGTGAGCTTGTTTAATCGTCGCTAATTTATACATAACCTTAAGGACCCATCTTTCTTTTTCATAAATAGGATTGGAGCTCCCCATGGATACATATTGGGTTTAATAAACCTACAATCTAAAAGTTCCTGAAGTTGGATTTTCAGTTCTTGCAACTCTTTTTGGTGCCATGCACTAAAGGTCAATAAACACTGGAGCGTAACTTGGCATCAATTCAATATCGAATTCTATCTCATAATCTAGGGATAATCCTAGCAACTCCTCGAGAAACACATTTGGGAGTTCCCTAACGGTTCAAATGTTATCTAAGGTGGTACTATTGACATTCCCATACATTACATAAACTAAGTATGCTTTACACCCTTTGCGAACTAAATTTTTGGCGACCATGGCAAATATAACAATAGATAGGTAGTCCTTACGCTCCCCAACCATGACAATCTCTCTACCCTAGGTTTTTTTTAAATTTACCCTTTTAGAAGCATAATCTAGGTTAACTTGATGTTCAACTAACCAATCCATACCCAGAATTAAGTCGAACTCCCTAAAAGGTAACTCCATAGGATTTGTGAGAAACACTACCCCTTGAACCTCCAACGAACATCTCCTATACATTTTATTTACAACAATGAATTGTCTTAAGGGGCTTACTACAGTTACATCAGTAGTGGTTTCCTCTACCCTAACGTCTAATTTTTCAGACATACAATAAGAAACATAAAAGTGGGTAGATCCTATATCAATAAAGGAAAAATATGGGATGAAATTAACGATAAAGATACCTACAATAGCATTGGATACATCCTTCTCCTAGTAACCTCTAACGACATACACTAGGGTAGGTCTAGCATCGGTTTGATTTGTGCCTGTTGAAACTGTATTTGTAGTCTTATTTTACCCTCGGCCCCTGGCAAGTAACTAGTCTGCCTTCTAGGTTTGGGCTAGAGCTTGAGTCTGGTCGGTTCATCGAGGATAATTTTTTTATCAAATGCTCCATTGACCTACTTATTAAATAGACGCTTGTCTTCTTCCAACACTCACCCGAGTGCCACTTTCCACAATATTTACAAGGGGAAACCTCATCCCTAGCATTAACCATTGCAACCCTTTACTGCGGTCTACCCTCTCTAGCTCGTTTAGTGGGATAGGAGTTTGAACTAGAAAAACCCAAATCTTTTTTAATCGAGACTTTACTTTTCTCCCATTGCTCTTGATTTATCTACTTAATTTCCTCGATGATTTTAGCTTTCTCTACAAGGTTTTCAAATACCTTTTCCTAATATAGAGTAACTTTTATCTTAAGATCAAATCGTAGCCCATTCTTAAATCATACACACTTGTCTTGTTTGGTGACAACCAGACCCTGGGCATAACGACTAAGCCTCAAGAACTCGGCCTTACACTCTGCCATATATTTGTCCTTTTTCTTTAGCTCAATAAACTTAAGCCCGTGGGTTTCATATACCTCGTGCCTACATACTTTTTCTAAAAGGCCTCTTAAAAATATTCCTAAGTGATCCTCTTAACTTATGTGCCTCTTACAATAGACTGCCACCAACTATAGGCCTCTTCCCTAAGCAATGACACAACGCCCGTCAATTTTTGCTCTGGAGTATAGTCTAAGTCCTTTAGGATCCTTTCTGTTGACTCCATCAAATACTTAGCTACAATGGGAGTTGTACCAGCAATACCTTGAATGTTTCTGTCTTGTTTGATGGAAGTCTCTCCAAAATTGATCCGCAACTTCTCAATCCAAATTGGGCTCCAGCAACCATTTACAGGACCCTCAACATTGAATGTGTCATGGAGTCATTGCCTTTCTCATAACCTATACCATCGTTGGTGGTAGAGTTCTCAACGTATTTCCCTTCATAAACCGGATCCTTACCTTGAACAATATGTGACTACATGTGCAGCCTTATGAGGTCTACCCCTACCATATTTACCTTGAATATTCATTCTAGTTGTGATAGTCTAAGTAGTTTAAGTATATCTATAGTTTTCATGCAAAAGTTCAAACATTAGCTAGATTATATTTATAATCCAAGAGTTTCAATTAATCCAAAATCTCATAATTAATAATAAATATAGTAGGACCGACATAGAGGTCTCGAATTTAATTTTTTGCATAAAATTAATTTTTCAAAAGAATTTCTGGAATGATTTTTCGTAAAATACCCTTTGAATGTATGTATGTAATTTATTTATATATCTATGGTTCAAGTTTAGAAAACTTAGGCTCTGGTACCATTAAATGTTACCTCCCCAACTTGGTTTAGACGTTAGATCCGAGTTTTGAAGATTACATTAACCACTAAAGTGGCCTAATAAACTATTAGAGTTTTTGAAAACAGTCCTTTTAAAATATTTGTTTAATTTTTTTTAAAAAAATTTAGTTAAGTATTTGATTTATTATTCCTCAAGTTTCATTTATTATATAGCAGCAAAAAAAAAGTGACAATTACTTTTGTTTTTAGTGAAATCGAGTTTCATCAAATAATGATTACCTAATATCCCAATTAAAATTTTATAAATGAATATCAAGCAAAATAAAATCAAAACTAAATCCTAAGTCTCATGCCATAGTTCATAAATAAATAATATAATCTTTTTAAAGAAATAAAGAATGATAATGAAACTTAAAATATTAAGAAAAACGAAACTAAGCTGAGTCCTTCCGGATGCTGCACCTGTATCCTAACCTGATGGGTTATCTGAGAAAATAGAAATTAAAGGGGGAGTGAGCTATGACGCTTAGTTGAGTTCATTTACAATAAAACCAATACAAACAATTGTTAGGATACATGAAATAGCGTTGCACATACTTGTCATATATAACAATTCAGTTTAGAGTACAATTTTTAATGCAACCATTAATTGAGTATTAGAACTCATAATTACAGATTCCAAAATAATCAAATTCTCATATTTTCCCACTACAACTATGTATAACTACACACACATATATACATATATGTATCCACTCATATGTACATGAATTTTATAACATAATTTCTAGTCATGTATGCATATGATATCAAGGATGCCTTACAGCTTCATGTTAAAACAGAGTATAACCTACCCCGCCACTATGCAAGTTCCCTAGAACTCTAACCACCATATCGTCAGATTGTGGATTAACCACCATTAGTTTGCAATTTTTATTCCTAATGGCCGTGGACACACAACAAAATGACGCAATTGGAATCTATTTTGGTTGTGGGTGCACAACAAAATACTGTAGATGAAACTTGCCAATGGCCGTGGAAGCACAACGTACTCGTAGATAAAAGCTATCAGAGGGTTGTGAATGTAGCAACCCATTTTTAAGGTTAATCAAAACAGTGGTTTTGGAACCACAAATCTGAGGTCAAAATTATTTATATATTATTTTATGTGTTTACAGCATGTGAATTAATATGTGTGAAAGTTTCGTGAAGTAATTTTATCGATTGGTTGTTTAAATTGATAAAATGACTTAATCACGTAAAATTGAAAAGTAGCATGCTATAAGTTAAAGTGCTTATTTGCTTTAATTAATTAAAGTTGAGGTCCTTGTGTTGTGATTTGACCATTGAATAATTGAATGGACAATTATGGGTATTATACATGTGAAATGATAATGTTTTCATCAAGGGTAAAATGGTAAAACATGAATTAAATGTTGATTAAATAAAATAAAGCAATTTTCTTTCTTCATTCTCATCTTCCTTGACTGAATATTTGAAGAAAAGAAAAGCCATAGGTGTGTTTTAGGTTTCGAAAAATTGGAAGATCAATTGTAAGTCCATTTTGATTTGGTTTTTAATGATTTTTACGTTTTTGAGATCTTTGCTTTGTATTCTAGCTGGCCCATGCCTTAATTTTTGAATTGGTTGATGATTTTGTGAAATGTAATTGATAAATTTTCAAGCTTTTTGTTGTTGATGATGGATTATGAGAGTTTGATGCTAGATTATCATATTTTATTAAGTTGTTTTTTTAAAAAAATGTTTATTAGGGATTAAATTGTGAAATTTGTAAATTGAGGGGTTAAACTGTGAAATAAATGAAATTAATGGGCTGCTAGGGACTTAGGGAAAATTTGGCCAAGCATAAGTATAATGAAATTATGTGTATTTTGTGTTGTTTTAGAATAAGGACTAAATTGAGAAAATATGAAATTTTAGGGGCTAAAGTGTAAAATGCCCATTTATGTGTTTTCGTAGGAAATTGAATGAATTGTTGAATGAATAAGTTAATTTTGATATTATCTAGATTGAGAAAAGTAGAATTCGGATCTAGATTGGGGGAAAAACCAAAGTTACCGACTATTCGACTTTGTAACAGCCCAAAATTGGGCTTAGTTGGAATAGTGATTTTGAAATCACTAATTCGAGGTTGGAGAAATTATTTTAGCATTATTTTATGTGTTATAGCATTTTTCAAGGGTGCATCAAAATTTTGGTGAATTAATTTACGCGATTGAGAGCTTAATTGTGAAAAAGGACTAAATCGCAAAAAGGGAAAAAGTTGTGATTTGTTAGCAATTGGAGTTAAATAGCAAGGGAACCTCAATTGAGGGTCTTTAATGTGCAAATAGGCCAATAAATAAGGCATGGCCGGCCATGGTGGGACAAGAAAATAGAAAAGTCAAAATTTGGTGTGTTAGGTGACCAATTTGACTAGAAAATAAAATAAAATAAAATAAGAAAAGAAAGGTTTCATCTTTTTTCTTCTTCTTCTCTATTGAAAAATAGCAGCCATTTTTGGGGTTTTTGAAGCTTAAACTTTCATCCACTTAGTTCCCTTCCAAGTAAGTGATTTTCATGACCTTTCTTGATAATTTTTTTATTTTTGGGACAATTGTAGCATGAGCTAACTATTGAGAGGACTATTTTGCAAAATGGTTGAAAGTTTAGAGTTTTCCATGAATGTATAAGTGTTGTTTGCTGTGTTTTTAGGGAAGAAAATGAATCATTGTTGTTAAATAAACAACATTTTGTGAAAAGGTGTTTATGGAAAACACCTAGATTGGACTTACTTGTAAAGTTGATAAATTGTGTGGTAATTGCATGAAATAATGGGAATTTTGGGCTGCCATAAGAGTGAAAGGAGTTCGGTTAGGCTTGGTTAATAAGGAAATTCGATAAAAATCAATTTCTGAACCTAGGGATAAAATGGTCATTTTGCAAAAGTCTAGAAGCAAGATGGTCATTTTACCAAATTATGAATTTTGGATTGTCTAGATTAAAGTAGTGATTAAATCAATGAATTTTTATTGTTATAGATCAAGAATTACAAAATCTGAACCTAGACCAGAGGAAGGCCAAGCAAATAGACTAAACCGAGCAGTTATTCACATTTTGTATACCGAGGTAAGTTGTAGGTAAATAATACAAATTTACTATAATTATCTATGAAATCATTATTTTATCATAAAATAATGAATTGTGAAATGAGTTATGTATGAAAACATTTATTAAGCATGAATTGATAATTATGATTCGTGGTAATGATATGATGAGAACCTATGTAATAGAGCCCGGTTAAACTTTAAGAAATGACTAGATATTCATGATGTGATACTAGGGTCAATATGAGTGCTAGTGTAAGACAATGTCTAGGAGATGGCGTCGGCTTCGTTACGTGTTAGTGTAAGACTATGTCTGGGACATGGCATCAAAATGGTTATGTGCTAGCCAGTGTAAGACTATGTCTGAGACATGGCATCAGTGTTAATACAAGTGCTAGTGTAAGACCATGTCTGAGACATGGCATCAGTGTTTATACAAGTGCTAGTGTAAGACCATGTCTGGTACATGGCATCGGCCTCGACATGCAAGCTAGTGCAAGACCATGTCTGGGGCATGGCATCGGCTTGAAGATGTGTCAGTGTAAGACCATGTCTGGGATATGGCATCGGTACGAATAGAGGAGAGCCAGTGTAAGACCATGTCTGGGACATGGCATCGGCCTCGATACTTGCTAGTCAGTGTGAGACCATGTTTGGGACATGGCATCGACTCGACATGTGAGCCAGTGTAAGACTATGTTTGGGACATGCGATCGGCTTGATACCCTATGTTGGAGGCTCATTGAATATTCTTTCGTATTCTAAATAGTTCAAGGGGAAATTTAAAGTTAGTGTTAAGTTCGAGAGATTTATGATGATTTTGTGAGTGGTGCAGGTACCTAAATGAAATGTGTGAAATGTGAGCTCAATAGTATGTTGTATGATTAGTAAGGGATGAAAACGAGTAAGTTGGGTTTGTGGCCATTCTTTGTATCATGCACAAATTATGATGTATTGAAAGCATGTTTTAGCATAGTAAATTGTTGCCTTTTTATTTATTTGCAACTTACTAAGCTTTATGCTTACTCCCTCTCATTTCTATTTTCTTATAGTGTTGCCTAACTAGCTCGAGGATCAAAGAACGCTGGAGACATCGCTCACACTATCCATTGAAGCACTTGGTATTGTTAGTTTTAATCTTTTGAATATGGCATGTATAGGATTTTATTCTTTGTTAAGTGTCATTATTTTAGGCCAAAGGTGTTGGCTTGAGTTTTGAAATACCTCATTTTGTATAAGGCCAATGATATTGGCTAATATTTGCTAATGATATTTAAGTGCAAATGTTGTTGTATTTAATAAAAGTGCAAGTGGTATGGATGAACAAGAGTATTAGGATAGTTGTATAAATGTTTGGTTGATTTGGGTATGTGAATGTGTGTGAATGCCTAATGTTGGCCCTTGGCTGAATAATGGTGAATTGGTATATATTTGATGTTGTTTCAGGGTGGCAAAAGGCTTGGAAGATAGTCTTATATTGTCTACATGGGTAGACACACGGGCGTGTGTCTAGGCTGTGTGTGACACACGATCCGCCCCATGGGTGTATAGTTAGGCCGTGTGTCCCCTGCATCTTGAATTGGTAGAATTAAATGCCTAGTAGTAAACACATGGGCTGAGACACGGTCATGTGTCTTAACTGTATGGAGGACACGGCCTAGCACACAGACATGTGCCACTGCCGTGTGACCCTTAAGGGCTGCTGACGTCAGAAACAGAATGCCAAGGTCTTCACACACGGGCCACGACATGGGCATTTCATGGCCGTGTAAGGGACATGGGCTGAGCACACGGGCATGTGCCTTAGCCGTGTGAACCCAATTTGTTCATAGGGTACAAGTCAAGGAGTTACACGGGTAAAAGACACAAGCGTGTCATGGTCGTGTGAGGGACAAGGGCCATGAACACGGACGTGTCTCAAGCCGTGTGAAAACCCCTGTAGGTTTAATGCTAGAAAATAAATCCACACGGTCGAGGGGCACGGGCCTATCCCTAGGTGCTTAGGTCGTGTGAACCACACGGGCCATCAGCACGGCCATGTCTAGAGGCCACACGGGCGTGTTGCCCTTCCACACGGGGATGTGCCTTGTTTTTAGTGGATTTTCTTGAAAGTTTTTTAAGCACTCGATTTGGTCCCGGATCATTTCCAAACCATGTTTTGGGCCTCGTGGGTCCATATTAAGGACCCTAAGACAATGTTTAAAAAAGTTTTAAATTGGGACGTATTTCATTGAGTTGAGGTTGAATGTTTGCATCTGATTTAGTAAGGTAATGCCTCATACCCTGTCTCGGCATCAGATACGAGTAAGGGGTGTTACAGACTTAATTCGTCATTAGCACGAACGAGGTAAGTTCGTATGTTTACATAAGCATAGATTATATTTGTGCAAATGCTTAATTGTTGTAATTATGGTAAATGATATATTAGTGAAATAAAATGTGAATGCTATTGAGTACGAGGCTACGAAAATGATCAACAGAGATTTTTGTACAGCGATAGTCCCAGTTGAACCTTAAGGATAGTTAGGATACAAATGCCATGACATTAGGGTTACCAAGATGAGTTTACGTGTAAGACCATGTCTGGGACATTGGCACCGATACGAGATTCGTGAAAGATCATAGCTGGGCTATTGGCATCGATATGAGATTATATGTAAGACCATATCTGAGATATGGCATTGTTATGATACTATGTGTACGAGATTCTCGAGTATCCTTGAGTATTCCAAATGGTTCAACGGGAAAAGTTGATGAACATGGTTACAAGTGATGGTACATCGAGATCAAGGTATTTGTGACAGAAATTGACAAGTAAGTGAAAGCTGTGAATTTCATATGATGAACAAGTAAGTGGAAATTTATGTGATTTCATACGGTTCATTCAAATTTATAAATGTGAAAGTTATTGAATTGAAAATAGTATTTTTCATTGCTTATATGGGTAATAATGAGTGAATTGATAAGATGTATTCGAACCATATGAGTACTAAATCAATTAAACTTGTGAAAGCCAATGTCACTTTGTAAGTGGTTATGATTGAATGGTGAAATCATACAAGTTATTATATTATGTGTGAATACTTAATAGATTAATGAATCTCATGGTTAATTTGGTGAATGTGTATGGGATAAGGTGATAAAATTTTATGAGCTATATTATGCTTTGAGTAAATGCTTAAAGTGTGGTTATTGATATTATGAATTTATTTGTCATAAGAGCTTACTAAGCTTATAGCTTAGTTTGTGTTATTTTTCTATGTTTTATAGTGATTCGGATGTTTGTTCAAGTTGGAAGTCGGCGGAGATTGCATCACACTATCTGGCTAATGATTTCGGTATTTATACCCTTTGTGATTTGGGTATATGGCATGTATAGGCTATGGTATTTAATATTATGGTTGGAAATGTATTTGGTCATTTGAGATGGTTGATTATGAATGTGGTTGTAGAATTTGGTATATTTTGATAAACTTGATATTGACTAAATAGCTTAGAATTGATATGATATTAGCTTGATATGATCTAAGTGCATATATTTTATATGGCCATTTTAGTAATGGTCTAAGTTGTTCATATGATCATTTGATAGATGATGAGTATTTGCTTAAGAAATGCATGAAATTGATTTGATAAATTGGTTTATTTTTGAAGTATGAATTGATGTTTGAATTGAGAAATAATGCATATTGAAAAAGGTTATATTGATGATTATAACTTGGGTATTTGGGATTTTTTTGTTAAGTAATTGGTATTGAAATGGTTAGGAATTTGAATGGCATGAAATGTATATAAAATAACATGTTTTGGCTGCTTATTTATTGTATTATAATGGAACAAAATGAGGTGATTTAGGTATGCTTGAGGAGGATGAGAAATATGGCTTAAACCAATCCTAATTTCGTGTCACACAGCTTGAGCACACGGGCGTGAGACTCAACCGTGTGTCCCTTGCTGCTTTAATAAAATAAGTCAGTAAGTTACACGGTCTAGACACACGGGTGTATCTGGTGGCCGTACCGTGTGGGCACACAGCCTTGGCACATGGGCGTGTATGGCCATTTCGAATAAGCACACGGGTTGGACACACGAGCGTGTGACTGGCCATGTGACCAAGTCAGTATGTATGCCCTGTTTTCACACGACATGTGACACGGGCGTGTCTGGTGGCCGTGTGCCCACACGGGCATGTGATGTTTGAAAATGTGAAATTTTTTTTAAGTTTCAAAAATTTTTGTATGTGATCGGTTTAGTCCCGAACCATTTCTAAGCATGTTTTAAGGCCTCGTAGAGCCTCATAAGGAACAATATGGCTGTGATTGAATATCATATGCATTTAATTGTTTAAATGTATGAGATATGTATATGTTAAGAAGTGATTGATCAGTAATACCTCGTAACCTTATTCCGGCAATGGATACAGGTTAGGGGTGTTACAGTGAATGCACGGTAAAATGACGCAGTTGGAATCTGCTTTGGCTGTGAGTACACAACAAACATTTAAATGCAGATATATTGTTGTTGCTTCATCTGATCATATCGAGCCAACCCATGCAGTGCAATTCAATCAATTTAATACATTTATATATTGTAACATTTAATGTTCTAACACATGGAAAACAGGTAGCAAAGTCAAGCTCTTCATATATTCAGGTTTATAATAAATTATGGCATGTTTGTCATATGATTTCAAACATATATATAAGGTAACATATATTATTTATAGTCACATATTTAAATATACAAATAGATACCACATTAATTAAATCATTTTACGGATTCTAGCATGTCATATATCATTAGGGACCTAATTGCATAATTTAATTTACTAAAAAATAGTTTGAAACCTATTCAAGGACTAACCTAATCAAAACATAAAATTCTAGGTCAAAACTATAATTTCTTAGTTCCAGGGGACACACGGTCATGTTACTAGACTGTGTCGAAAGCCTTGGGTCGTGTGGAAGGGTTACACGACCGTGTGGCTAGGTCGTGTGAGTGATTGAGGTCGTGTGACATTCAAAATTTCAACCTAAATAAGAGACACAGCAGTGTAGGAGGCCTTTGAAAGGGTCCTAGGCCGTGTGAAAGCCGAATATCCTAGGGTTTTAGAGATGACACGGCCATGTGTGAGGCTGTGCAATCCATACAGATGACCCACACGTTTGTGTGGAAGGTTATGTGGTCTGGGCTCAGTTCGTTTTTGCCTCATTTTCTCATAAAACAACACACATCTGACTTCCAGGGTCTTGTACGACGATCCTCATGTCCAATTCTGATCTGGGTCACCTACAATGGGTCTTTCGATTAACAAAAACGCAAGAATTAATATCAATTTCCAAAATTTACTGAATTTATCAAGATTTTCAAGAAAGTTCGTAAAAGATTCAAAATCTATTAAAAGATTGAGAAGAATAATATTTATTTTAGAATGCTAGGGTTCTACGAAATTAGAAACAAGATTACTTATCGATCTTGGCACGTTAGAAACAAAATTGGTGGCGTTACGCTAAATCGACACAAAGATTGAATTGTACGGGGGTTGATTTCGAGTTCAGGATTCAACAATAAAATATTCAACAAAAGAATATGGAAATTTTATGAAAAGGAAAAGTGAGAAATAAAAGAAATATATACATTTAAAGAAGAGAAAAAAAAAGCAATTCTAAATAAGGTTGGAAAAAGATTACCAAAATTCTATTTTGATTAGAAAAGGGGCCAAATGGCAAGATTAAGCAAATTTTGGAGTGTTGATTTTTTAAATCACCACTATTTCCAGAAATGGGAAAAAAAATAAGAAAAGTGATGTGGATAGAACTTGAGATAACAGAGAAATATACTAAAGCCTTATCATTTGAGCTTTTACCCATACTTAGTTATTTTCTACTATATTTAATACTTATATTAGCTTAGTTTTGTCCCTTAATTGTTGAAAAATAATAGAGGAAAAATAAAAAGAGTAGAGCTTGAACCTTAACTCTCTAAAGGTTTACTAAGTTCTCTACTATTTAGACTAAAGCTCATTTTATAATGTTTTTATTAATTCTAACCCTATGACTTTTGGGATGTTACATCCTCCATCATCGAATTGGTTATAGAGCTATTGGTATGGCCTTGCACCTACTAGGTCTTCAAGATTTCATCCTCACCTATATATCCCCAATCATGTCTGCCTTTAAGTACAACTTCAAATGTAACAAACCCGTTCTGGACAACAAACTAAAGATATTGATTCTCACCTTTTTCGACCTCAAGTTATAGCTTTTGACCCAACCTGAGCATGATAGCCTTTAATGTTGAAAAAAGGAAAAAAGTTAAATGTCCATAGGTCTTCTTCATGGTTTGTATAATATTATTATTGTATTTCTAAAATTATTATTTTAATAGATAATGTTAGAAAATTAGAAAAATGGATTCATTTATTTATATATTTTTTAATGATTTTGTATATATATTTTTATTAAATCTCATGCATATTTATCAAAAAATGAACTTTTAAATCATATTTTACATTTTAAAAGTTCTTTTTAATTTTTTAATTTTAAAAATTAAAACTAAATTGATAGAATGTGTAAAGTTAAGAGAATATTTTGTTTATTTTTTAGATTTAAAAATAAATTGATAAAATTTATAAATATTGAAATATTAAATTTATTATTATGTTAATAAAAAATTATTATTAATAATTTAACGGAAGAGTAAGCTTTAAAATATTATTAGAAAAGTTCCAATCCCAGACCAGGCTACCTGACCTTAACTTCAACTCACATTCGGCTGGGTTAGTTTTGGAGTTTTTAAGGTTGGATAATAAAGCTGTCTGAGAATCTGGACGGCCAATCCGCAATTCCACAGAAATGGGCGTCTGGTGATGTCCGAAACGCCATCGGCCAGTGATGAAGACGACACGATAGGCGAAGTTCGGATTAAGAATATGCCCAACTCCACACGCCATCTGTACCCTACCAATGTCATACTCCATGATTTGGTCAAACAATATAATCGACTATTCATTGAATATATAAATAAATAAATATAAATTTATCACTAAATTATGTTTGAGTTTTTCTATTTATCAGCAATTATGTTATTGAATTCTAGTGTTTTAGTCATTAGCACGTTAATTGTGACGTGATAGGTTAATTCAAGTATTAAAAATTAATTTCATCCTTGTTATAGATAAAATATTAGTTTAATATATTTTTTTAAAAAAATTAACAATAACCTTGAAATATTAAAAAATAGTTCTAAAGAAATTTTTAAAAATTATAAAAATATAAAAATATTTAAAAATACATAATTCATTTACTTAAATTATAAAAATATTTTTTAAAAGTTATAGTTATTTAAAATTCTTTTATAACTTTTAAAGACTCATAAAAATCTAAAAGAAATGCTAATAAAATTGGATTGGATTTAATCCTAAATCGGTTTATACCATTTAATGTCCTTTTGTCAATTCTATGTTTTAACAATGAAACTTCATCTTCATATGATGTTTAGAATGAAATTTGGATTAAAAGAATTAATACTTCATCTCATTTATTGAAAAGGTTGTTTATGAAATTATCAAATATTGTCAATATGAATTAGCAACTATGCATGCACAATAAACATATAAGAGAAAAAATCTCAATAAATGAGAATTAAAGTCTGCTTAGAAAAATTAAAAGTATTATAATGTCTAATATGACAGTCAACAAAGCTAGTATTGAATTTATATATATATATCAGCTGATATGTCAGATAATAAGTACTAATTCATACTAGCAGCCTGGATATTCTTATAAGTAACATTTTGAATAAAATAAAATCCACATATTTATTTTTTATTTTTTAAATCTAAGTAAATAAATTATAGATTTTAATTTTTTATATTTTTTTAGAATTATCTATAAAAAATTCTAAAAAGTATCAAACTAATATTCCAGTTATAGTTTAAGATTTAAATGAATTATAACCCTTAAGTTAATATTACGATATCATTTTATTAAAGGATAACAAAAGTTAAAAAATAAATAACCGAAACGACACAATCCAACAACATAAATAATTATATTATAACTTTTGATATCTAAATGACAAAAAAAGTTAAAATATAATTATTTTACCAAATACGTTACTTACCAAAAACAAACAACATAATTTATTAATCTAAGTTTGCATTTCAACTTTACTATTTTTCTTTTTTTACATCTTTTGACATAACAACGCCAAATTATATATACTAAATATATTATTAAATAAATAAAGCGTAGTAAACAAATGAAAAGTTTAGCCGGCGACATAGACATTTTCCTTAGTCAAATCACACTTTTTCCTTTTTTGTTCATTCGTTGTTTTTCTTTACTCTTTCTTTTCCCTCGTCACAAACAAGACAATTTCTCATTGTCTTAAATAGGTTTTATTTATGATTCAATCCTTCAAATATACTTATTTTTCACTTTGATGTTAAATTCTTTTGTCTCATCTTAGTACTTGTTGATACAGAGTACAACAAGGAGGAGATTAGGATGGATAATAGAGAACAATTCACCTGTAGAGGCCGAAAGGATAAGAGAATAGGCTAATTGAGAAGACAAGTACTCAGAGTAACTTTAGGGTGTTAAAAGGTTGATCCTCTATTCATATTTCTCTAGGGTCTTTATAGGAGAGGTCTCCTTATCCACTAGTATGACATGGCTAGAAAAGCATTCAATCCCATTAATTAAGTAATGGATAATCATAGGCATGTATCATGAGATTCTATCAATATGAGGTAATCAAGACTAAATAGACTCCTTATTGTCTTGGAAATGTGTTCACATTAGGATAACATTCATCTTTAAGCCCAAGTGGTTTGTTCTGTTTGAGGTTGGACGAGTGGTCATGCTTAAGAAGTCAATGCGAAGTCAACAATGCCTCTTAAGCTGACGCGTGTCTTCTTGGTGAAGGGATATAACAATAACCCCCAATCGAGTTAAAGATTATAAAGTGGCCGAGACATGCTCTGAAGGTCCCTTGAAGGTTTATCTAGCCAGAGAATGTGAAGCATCATCAAACAAAGTCATAGATGAGGTGTTCTTTTAGGGAGTAGTGGTCATGATGAGGATTGACCATGCCCTTACGTATGTGGGTTAAGCTTAAAATTATGCAATTTAGATAAAGAATTGAAGTGTGGTTTCTGCAAGCGAACAGTCAAATTGTAATATAGATTTGTGTTACAATGGAACACTAGGGAAGTATTCCAAGGATCGTACCCAGGGGATTGCTATGTTGGAGAAAATTATAACTAAATTAATTACTTGAAAAAAATTACTAATCTATTCAAGTTACGAATTGGTAGTGCAAATTCTAAATTAAGATAATCATAAATCAAATTAAATTAAACTAAAACTAAGTTAAACGATCGGAACTTCTTATTCCTCATTTCAACGATGCGAGCTACTTAGCCTAGAATCGGTTGAATCACTAATTGTCAACTAAGCCCATAATTACCCTTAATTGAGTGATTTACCACCCTTAGCTAAGAATACCCTCTCAGTCTCATCTTCATTAAGAGTTACTACTTAAGATACCCTTTCGGTCTCACCTAGGCATATGAATACCCTTTCAATCTCACTGCTTAGCACAAGTCCCCTAAAGGCTTACCCAATAAGATACCATTTCAGTCTGACTTGTCCTGATGTTCTACTAAGGTCATCAATCCTAGTATACTAAGCTCTTTACCAATTTTGAATAATTAGTCATTTAATCGATTAATCAGTTAAGCAACCAAATCATGCGAGATAAATGTAAAACACAAGATTTTATTCCAATATTTATACAAACATGCAAGTAATAAATTTAACGAAAAAGATATAATAAAAGAATAGGGAAAGTGAATGCTCATGAATAGATTGATCTCAAATCGAGGTTTTAGAACAATCTCCGCTTACAATCATCTTAACTTTGGAATAAGAATCTTCTGCTTAAGAAAACGTAAAAGAAAACTAAACTAAAACTAAAGAAGAATGAAAATCGAAATCAAAACTGTGAAAAACTGTCAGAAGCCCCCCTTTTTCTATTTTTTTGAACTAGTATTTATAGATTACATGTATTATGACCTAATTAGGTCAAGTAAAGTTTGAGTTATAGGTTAATTAAGGTTGTGTAGACACAAATACCATTGCAGTAATTTTGGGCCTTGTTGGACCAGTGTCGTGATATCACAAGACCGGTGTGGCGATATTGAGCATCAATTGCACCCCTATTCGCTTCGAAATTGGTTGTTGGGACATTGAGCTTTGGTTCTTGCAACATTGGACTTTAAATATAAATTCTTCAGGTTTGAAGTTGGATGTCTCGACATTGAAAGTTGGTTCTCGCGGCATTGATGCTGTAAAAATCCTTTTGACCCTCGAAGTTGGATGTTGCGACATTTTAGGGCAGTCCACTGACTCCTCGATAAAAAATGACGTTTTGCACTTAATAAATAGATAAGTCCCTACTTAGGCCCATATTGGTCTAATAGGTCAGAAAACATACTTAAATTGCTCATATTGATTGAATTAAAATATAAAATTAATAAATTAGAAGCTAACTAAAAAGATAATAAATTACTTGAATACAAACTCATTAAGTGTCGAAAAGAGCTCAATTTGCCATAATGAATTGTGGTAGATCAATGAGTATATGATATTGTCCAAGTGGCCATATGCTTGGTCATGGCTTTAAGTCATCAAACAACACGTTTATGAAGAATAATTGAGAAGACTATAAATTGTTTTTCTACTTTTCCTGAAACTACTTTATCATTTCAAAATTCTGGATTGAGATTTTTGTTCAATTTTTTTCGTCATTTCAGAATTTCCCTTTCTACTTCATCATTTTGGCAATCTTGGTCAAAAATCAGTCAGACTTGCAAAGAGAGGAGGAGGACTAACAGAACCTCATTGTAAAAAGGTAGAGGTATCTCTTCTACTATAAATAGTAGGATGACAATAATGAGTAATAGGCCGACCACAGTCAATTTCAGGAGACCTTCGACAATCGAGAACAAAATAGGGAAAATTGTAGAACATATGAGGGATTACGATAAACTAGTGGCGGTTGTTGACTATGAGTGCATGACAACAAAATAGAAAATGCAAAGGGTGCTAAGATGCAGGGGTCTTCTTAAAAGACATCTTACACATGAGTTTAGTGTTCTCGAGGGGAAGCATGCATTGATTTTGTGTTTGGGACACGTTTCAACAGAGGATGCCTGAATTTTACCTTCCGTTATTTTTTGTAGAGGTGGGGTTTCATTTGCCACCACACTAGTTTGCCATGGATTTGCTGAATTCCTATTTTTTGGCACCCATACAACTAGTTGGGAGTTTCTAGTGGTTAATAATTAGATTCATGATCAAATGTGGGTATAAGGGGATATGGCTTTTTAAGTCATTGTTTCAGTATATGTACACCCTTCAAGAGAAAGAAGGCTATGATGAGGTATACCTTGTGATAAGAAGTATATTTTGATGGAATTAAAGCTAGGGAATCCTTTGGATTCCTTAATGAATGGAAAAGCCCTATGTCTTTTAGTTAACTTTAGCATCCATGGTTAGAGGATATTCTTGATAGGAAAAATGTCTATAACATTTTGAATTATAATGACAACTTAGTTATTCCTTATGACATCTCCCTTCGTGAGGTGTTTTGCTATTGTCTTCGTGACAATGAAGCCATAGGGTATACCCTTTCGGATCTAATAGATGGCTTGAGGGATGTTAGGGAACAGAAGCAATGTGAACACTCTTGGCCATATGACTCGAGGGATGTTACTACCAAATATCTTTGAGGTCTGCATCTAGAGCCTTAAATTTCTTCTTGACTTATGTGGGGATTTCTGACTGTAAATGGAAAATTATTCTTGGATCTTTGTACATGGTGGCTATGCTAAGACTAGACTTAGAGCAACCTATTCCTTCTCCTACTGTCAGTATTACTTCAGGAGAGTATGGTGAGATTGTTGCTAGATTTTGGAGGGGTATGTGTTGTTTTCTCCTTTTCTTGATGACTCATATGATCACTTGTTTATTTTTTATATTGTGGCTTTGTAGACCCTTCCCCAAATAACAAGGATGAAAAACTGGAGGATCGACTATCTGAATTAAAGAGGCCAACTAAAAGGTTTCTAGTCAGGATAAATGACAAAATGTGTGTTGGAAAAATTCGGTTTGAAAATGGTTTTCTTGCACAATGAAAAATTAAAATTTTGAAAATTGAGTCGGTTTGTGATATAGACCCCCTCTAAACGTGTTATCATTTAGAGTATAATTACCACACCTAAAATTAGATCAACGGTGTCTGCAAGTATACGGGTCAAATTATAATATAAATGTGCTACAATGAAACACTAGTAAGTATTCCAAGGATCATACCCAAGGGATTGTAGATTGGATGAACTTAATATTAAATTAGTTACAGAAAATAAATACTAATCTAATTGAGTCTCAAATATAGTGCGACTCCAAATTAAAGTATTTATTAAACTAATTAAACTAATTAACCTAAACTAAGCTAATAAAATTGCCTATTCCTAGTGTCAACAATACGAGCTCTAGGCCTATGATCGATTAAATCCCTAATTATCAACTAAGTTATTAATTACCCTCAACTGAGTTGTTTACCACCCTTAACTAAGAATACCCTTTCAGTCTCACTTGCCTCAAGATTCTACTAAGGGCGTCACTCCCTAATATACTAAGCACTCTTGAATAAATACCCAATTTTAGATAAATAATTATTAAATAGATTAATCAATCTCATAACCAAAACATGCTAGATATAAATAAAGCATATAATTTATTCTAATATTCATACAAACATTAGTTGATCAGGCTAACGAAATATAAATAAAAGAATAAAAGAAAGATAAAGAAATTGCTTATTAATAAACAGAAGCGCGATTCCGGAGCAATCTTCATTCACAACTATCTTCACATCAGAATAGGTAGAATTTTGACTACAAGAACATAAAAATAAAATACAAAGAAAATTGAATAAAATTGTCTAAGTCTGTAACACCCCTTACCCGTATCTGACACTAGGATAGGGTACGAGGCATTACCAGACTTAAACATAAGCAAACGTACATTTTCGAGCCATAAAATTTCATACAATTTAAAATCATTCATACACAAGAAAATCGTCCCTTATATAGGCCCACGAGGCCCAAAACATACATTGGGAGCAATTCGGGACTAAACTAAGAATTTTGGAAACATTTGGAAGACTTAGAAAAATTTTCATGAAAACAAGGTCACACGCCCGTGTGGGTAGGCCATGTGGTCACACACGCCCGTGTGGCTTGGGACACGCCCGTGTGGCTTGGGACACGCCCGTGTCCTCAGCCCGTGTAACTCTATGTTTATGATGTCATGCACAATTTGGGGTCCATGGCCAACTCACACGCCCGTGTCTCGGGGCCGTGTCCTTCACACGGCTGAGACGCACAGTCGTGTCTCTGCCCGTGTGGCCAAGAAAATGGCTATTTACCAAGTCATTTGCCACCCACATTTGCACACTCACATACACACTTTCAATAGCACTTAACATGACACAATTAAACTACCAACACAACCATAATCAAGGCTTAACATATCAAAAAATCATTTCCTGTTTATAACAAAACTGTCCACGTGAGTCATAGTCACTAAATTATTTATTCCTTGAGCTACAGAATTCGAAATTAAGATCCACTTGATTCTTCCTAAACTAGACTCAAATATCTTCCTACAAAAAAAATTTAGAATTTATGGTTTAGCCAATAAGTACAGTTAATTCTTCAAATTCATCCCTATTCAGCTGTTCAATAATTTTGACCTTTCTTCACTAAAAATTAATTATCTCTTAGTACGGGATTTGGATGATGTTCCCGTTTATTTCTCTTGAAAGTAGACTCATTAAGAAATTTTTAACATAAATTTAAACCCTCAAGTATTTTTATACAATTTTTAATGATTTTCAAAAGTCAGAATAGGGGAACCCAAAATCATTCTCACCTTGTCTCACAAAAATTTAAATATCTCATAAAATGAAATTCTTTTGCTTACATCATTTCTTCTATGTAAAATTAGACTCAATAGGATTTAATTTTATAGTTTATTCAAACTCTAATTCAATTTCCACAATTTTTTGTGATTTTTCAAAATTATACTACTGCTGCTGTCCAAAACTGTTTTAATGCTAACTTTACTCTTTAATGATTTCTTCGTATTAACTTTTATTTAGACATATATAACACCAATAGCTAGTCAATATCTAATATTTACATGCTATTCATTCGCCAATATAAGCCAATTTACATGGCTACACATTACATCAAACCTTTAATCATCACATGCTAATATATTTAGCCAAATCATAATGACTCATACACCAAATGACTAAGTCCCTATACATGCCATAAAGTTAAGAGGTTTGTATTCACTTTTACCCCACGATAATAGCTTGATAGTGTCATAACATCTTCGGTGATCTCCAACTCGAGCTGGCGTACGACCCTATAAGATATGGGAAAGGTAGGGGAATAAGCTACAAAGCTTAGTAAGTTCGTATGAAAATAATGAACGATTCATGCAAATCATATACCATGCTTGACAATATAAGCACAAGTTCATATAAAATAGCTATAAATCTCAAGGATTGTAATATAACCAATTCACATGTTTATTCTTTTTGATTTATCAACAAAAATTAACAAAACTTTACTTTAACCTAACAACCATAATCTCTTCATTGTAACATGTTTCATAATTAGCAAATCATTTCAAACATCATGGTAAAATGCACATTAATTATGCGTATTCATAATTTCAAACCCAGAGCTTAACATCTTTCAATGATTTAAACTCTTAACTGCTCATACTTTCAAAACCATTTTAATAGGCAATTATACAAATCTTTTATTTTCACACATATCCAATGAATCACAAATCAAGTGAAATAAACATCTTATCTCTCAATTTGATATGGCTCAAAAGCCTAACACATGATTCTCAACTGAATTTACCATGAATTTACGCATCATCAACATAAATACTTATTCACAAGATTAACTTAAGGTCACTTTCATAGTGATCATAAACTCATAATATCATGAAGCCAATGCTTATAAACTTTACGTACATACCTGTATGAACTCGTAACACAGTTATATCTTTTCACATCTTTGACATGATCTTTGAATTTCTCGTTGAACCATTTGGAATACTAAAGGATAGTCGAGAGATCTCAAACACATAGTAAGATACCAATGTCATATCCCAGATATAGTCTTACATGGGAACACATATTGATGCCAATAGCGCAAATATGGTCTAACACGATGTTTCATATCGATGCCATGTCCCAGATATGGTCTTATACGTAACCTCATTAACCCTAATGTCATGGCATTTGTATCCTATCTATTCTTAATGTTCAATCGGAACTTCTTTGTTATCTTGGCATTATCAAACTTACTCATAATATCAGTCATATAATTCACATAATATTAAAACAATTTAAAACAAAAATATAGCATTGCATTATTCACATACAAACTTACCTCGATACCAAACATGGTGAAAAGGACCTAACCGTCAAATCTTGTTTTTCCCTCGCTCTAGGCCCGGATGTCGTTTTTCTTTATCTATAATATCAAATTTAGCTCACTTATTAGTCACATTATTCAATGGGACCCAAAAATCATATTATGGTAAAATTACGTTTTTTCCCTTAAAGTTTGACATATTTACATTTTTGCCCCTAAGCTCGAAAAATGAAATTTATTCAATTTCTTCTATTCCCAAGCCTATCTGAACCTCTTTTATACTTATAGCAGCCCATATTTTTCATTAAATCACACTTTTTGTGACACGTTTTATAACTTTTACAAATTAGGTCCTTTTAGGCATTTTCACTGAAAATCACTTAGTAAAAGTCATTTCTCTAACCATAAACATGCATTTTCTACCATTAAATACAAAAATACACACATATTCATCATGGGTCAAAACCTTAGTCTTTAACCATATCTCAAATTAGTGGTAGAAATAGATAGATCTTGTTACAAGGATTTCAAAAACATAAAAAAATTAAAAACGGGGCTAGAACGGACTTACAATCGAGCTTGGAAGCTTGAAAAACCCTAGCCATAGTTTCCCCTTGAGAAATTCAGCCATGGGGTTGAAGATGGACAAATATTGTCTTTTAATTTTGTTTATTTAATCATTTAAACACCAAATGACCAAAATGTCCCTAACTTAAAAATATTCTATTTCACCTATTTCATGTCCATTTTTGTCCAAAAATTAACCAATGATCTAATTACCATTTAAGGACCTCCAGTTTAAAATTTCATAGCAATTTGACACCCCTAGCTTGTAGAACTCAAGTTTTGCACTTTTTACAATTTAGTCCTTTTGACTAAATTGAGTGTCCAAACGTTAAAATTTTCAAACGAGATTTTTACGAAATCATTTCGTAAAATTATAGACCATAAAAATATAATAAAAATAATTTTTTCCTCGTTGGATTTGTGGTCTCAAAACCATTGTTCCGACTAGGCCCAAAATCTGGCTGTTACAACGTCTATGTCTCATTCTGTACTCTCATTCTAGTGACTTTAAAGTGACATATATAGGTTACACATTACTTGGTGGCCACACAACCCTAGATACAATATTTTATTAAATGTCTAGGGTCTAATTAGGAAATAATCCCAAGATCTTTGTCCAAGGAATCGACCTTATTTTAGCTTACTTCGTCAAGTCAACGTGACGTGGGGAAACTACTCATCACAACATGGAATGATTTTCTTCTCATTTTTTTCACGTCGTTATGATGTGGAGAAACTCCTCGTCATGATGAGAGGTAGATTTCAAGCCTAGAAACTTCATTCTTCAGTGTTGTGACACAAACTTCCCTGCATCGTGATACAACCATCATCCTTTGTATTCTTGGGTTTGAATTGGCACCCCACACACTCAATTAACCTATCACACTCAAGGCCCGAGTTGGCCTCACAGGTCATTAAAACACTAAAAATGCGTAGAAATGTTTATTTTGCAATAATTTAACTCTAGATTAAAAAACATAAAAATGTAATAAAATATATTAAAATGCCTAGAAAATAATCTCGTTAAGTGCCAAAAAGTACTTAAATTGCCACGACGATTTGTGACAAGTTAGATATTTATAGTAATGAACTTTTCTCAAAACCGCACTTGTGTTTTCGGCTAGACGGATCCTTGTAATTCTCAGCTTTCAACCGAATGACCTTCTCAGCTATTCACGTACCATGAATTGCTTCGAGTGTGGGCTCAAACGAAGTTAAATCAAACACAGAATTAGAAATAATTTATTTTACTTTCAGTGGGAAAGCAAATTTTCTCTTCAATATAAATCGTTATAATGCTTATTCTAGAAAATAGAATTTATATTTAGAAATAAATTCTCATTATTTTCGGGCAGAATAACAATATCTCAAAGTTGTGTAAAACTTATATTGTGTATTGCCCTACCGGTGCCATCTATTCTAATAGAAAAACAACATCCTAGTTCAACTAGGAGAGAGAAGGGCTAACAACGTGTGCTACCCTTTATATGTATTATGATGGGGATTTGGACCTCTCTTGTATTGGGTCCAATCCTGCTCTCTTCTGAAGGGGGAATATGCAATTGAAGAAAGAAAAACAATTTCAAGAGGCTCTACTAGAGCGAGATGTTGAAATTAAGGACTTAAGCTTGCAACTTTAAAATGTGTGTCAGTTCTTAGAGAATGAACAAACAAGGATGGAAGATTTCCAAGTGATTTCCCTACCATTATTGTGGATGAGGCTATATTAGCTATGCAAGTAGTTTTAGGTCCCATGCACACATATGAGATGGATTTTAGGTCATTTTTTAACTTAATGGAGTGTAGTTGACGCCTTGATTTCAACATCAATAGCCCATTTGGGGATGGTTGGCGTTTTTTCTGTCAAGAAATGCATCTCTTTGTTTTTACTGAGGACTCCTTGAGTAGAAATTCCATGGAATATTAGACTTGGTAGTCAAAAGCTTACCTGAAAGAGCTAAAAAAAGATGGAAAAGGGATAATGCCTTTTGATAGAGAGCCTAGTTTGCCTACTGCCTCTCCTAAGGATCCTCTTATTGGGATAAGGGAGATAAATCATTGTAAATAAAAGTATAGTGCTATGTAAGATTTTGGAACTGTAATTATCTTTTAATAAAATATATCATTTTCTTGTGTTGTATTTATTCCTGCATATTTTTACTTTGTCTGTGTGCTTGATAGATTGAATAGTATAAGATAACTTGTTGTTAATGAAATCTATGTTATTCTTGTTTAATGGGCCACCATCCAATTTAAAAGGTATGGGTGACCCTTCGATTCTTAATAGAGGGTTTATACAACCATCCATTTGATATGCATGGATTGAAAGAATTGAAGTGGTGTTTCTCTTTCAAATTTACTTAATAATATTCTAAATAGATGTGTTTGTCTTTGATTGGGATGTACTATGCATTATTTGTGTTGGCTATCAGTTTTGTTTAGGGAACCAATATTAATGATAAAACGACGTCTGTCATACCTTAGAGAGACATGTACTTGTCTTTGATTGTGTATTATTCTCAAGGCATTGTTTCATACAATGATTCGTACAGTTTCGCCTACCTTATAAAAACATCATCTTTGTTTTTGTTTTTGTTATTTATGTTTTTCATCTCTGTGTTTTCTTGTAATTCTATTTCATTATTTCTTGCATTTCATTGTTTTTTTCTACTCGTGAGTTATCAATTTTCCTTTTCTTTGATTTCAGATAAACAGGCTTATATTTTCTTTTCTTATTTTTATTTCTTTCTTTTATTCAAAATTGATCATAAAGTCCCCTATTCGTGGAGGAGAGGCTAAAAGCTCTACTATAGAGGGAGAGAGGATAGATAAGATTCCGCTTTGCCTAAGAAGAACAAGGATTGTTGTTCCTGTCAATGTATTTACAACAGGGAAATCAGAGCACTAAGATTTTCTCCAGTGCAAGGGGATTTTGCTCCCTCATTGTAAGTATCACTTTTTTGTGTCTTGAGGCACCAGAGGTCTTGAGCACTATTTAGGATAAAATTTGGGATAGCCTGATATATTGACCCCTTTACATGCATGGGGAGGGGGTTTCACCCTTCCACTTCATCCATTTGCAAGGGAGGTGCTGACGTTTGACAATGTTGCTACTAGTCAATTGACTAGGCTTCTTGCTGGGTGATTTTCGAATTTATCACTATTTACAAAGGGAAGGGGATTGAGCCTCTCATGAATGTCTTTCAAAAAAATTCATACTATTTGGGGAAGCCAACAAGGTAAAAAGAATGCCTTATATGGTTCTTCAAACAACAAGGGTTACTTCATGTACACACCATCTTGCACGGGCAGATGAGTAATTCGGGCATTAACTACTTGAAATACTTGGGGGTACAATTGAAATAGAAGGGAAAGTTTGACTTTCCCATCTATTGGAGCCTCCCTTCCACAATTTTATACAAGTATCATCCATTTTAGAAGGTGGCACTAAGGCCATCCGTCAATTTAAGATTCTTAATAAAAAATATTAACTGGCTGTTCTTAAAATCGTTACACTCCAGAAGGTGTTCAAGTACCTTATCATGGATGAGGGGGTATAGGGCTACCGGGAAGTTGGTTTAAAGGGTGATTTTAAGCCTAAGAAAGGAAAAAGCCTTGGAATGAAAGTTTCCCTTGTGAAAAGTACAGCGAGATTGCTAATATCCTTCATGGGGACATCTAAGAGCCCTAAAATTTCTTTAAACTTAGGGAAATATGGTCTAAGTGTGGGTGTAGGGTTCTGGATGATAGGGAAGTTAAGCATTTGCCATTACTTCCTCTGAATGGTAGGAATTTTGGCGATTTACATGATTGGAAAGAGAATGAAATTGCAGAGGAGAAACTTATGTTCTCTACTCGTTTTAAAAAGTAGAAGCAATGTTAGTATTTTTTTCTTTTATTTATGCCAGTATTATACTGTCCCAACTTTTGTTATTTGTGTAAGCTTAGATGAGGAAGGTATGATAAGCACCAAAATTCCTGTCGCAATGTTGTTGTTCCCACTGCCTTGGGAAAGTGGGGTGTTATTCCCTCAAAGTCCCTTTGAACTCCATGAGCTCCTCTACCTTTGAAAGAGAAGTCTCATTCGTTCCCACCACCAAAAGGGAAAGGGATGGGTTAGTAAAAGAGTCTTCTACTACGAGGAGAAAATATTGCAGGAAGGCCCCCATCCGATGATGATTTGAGGGGTAGGTAAAAAAAACCTCTTTTAATGGTGAAAGGTTTACTATTCATGTTGCAAAGAGTCAGGAGAAAATGGCTACTAACCCCATTGGTTCTCCTACTGTTATTTCTATACCAATAGTACCTAGTGGTCCACCAAAATACTTTTGAGGCTCCACCCAGTAAGCAATATCTTATTCTTATGATCTTATTGAAGCTATTTGGGTTGTAATACAATATTTGTATACAAGTTTTAAAGATCTCTTTAAATGAATATGGGCTACTACTTAGACGTTTATGCGGACTATCATAAACTTGCATGGGTCATGCAGCACTACTAAGATTGTTAAGGATAAGGCCTTAGCTGCAGTGGGGAAGTGGAAGGCTACTGAGAAGAAATCCTATAAAGATGTCAAGTTTTGGAGGGACTAGGTTGAGAAATACAAGGCTGAATGAGACATAGCTCAAGCAACATTAGCTTAGAATGAGGAGTTAAAAATGGAGTAGCAGGCCCGTGCCCTTACCAAGTCCCAGATTGAGGAGAAGGTTATCGATGCCTTAGACTCAAGTTTGAGGGATGCAACTACACTATTAGCTTATCTATATGTATAACTTAGATCTCAATCCCCTTGAGAGTATTACAAGTTACGAGGAGAAGGACACTAAATTCACTATTTTCGATCCTGATGGTCCTAAGTGGGATGAGTAGTCAAAGAGAATGAGGCATTTATGTGTATTTGATATTTTTTAAGCTGAGAGTTTAAAGGCCTTAGGTGGTGAAGCGAGTAGGGAATTCAATACTCCTAATAGAAGTGAGGATCCTTCTTATAATGATCTTGTTAAAAGTTGATTGTGATCTCGAGTGATGATGATAAAGTAATAAAATCTGATCGTACCAGGAAATTTAACTAATATCACGATAAAAGGCAAGTGCACCAATCGAATAGTAGTATAGTCAGTGGCAAGACTGGAATATCGAATCCAAGGAACTATGAGTACTAGTAATGACTTCCTTCATATTATCTAGCCTAAAAATAAAGGGGGTCTGGTTGTAAACTAAACTAAACTAACTAAAGAAGCGACAAAGAGTAAATTGGGAAATTACTTTTGTGAGAGACTGATTGATTAAGGCAATACCTAAGGAAGAATCCACCTAAACTTCACTTGTTATCTAACTCTGAACCAGATGATTTCTTCATTTGATTTGATCCGTAGAGATCCCTAAATTATGTTAATACCTCTATTGAGGATAAGAACAACTAATCCTAGGTTGATTAACTGAAATCTCTTTCTAGTTAAAACCCCTAGTCTTGCATTAACTCGATCAATGGCTCACCATATTAGATTTGACTCTAATCCAGTAGATTTTTGTCATCCTATCTTTAGGATTGCGATCAACTCCACTTAATTGTGTTGGATCTACTCTTATGTAGGGACTTTTGCTCCTCTACATAGGCACATTCGACTTAAATTAATATCCCGGACATATCAATTTAAGAGTTAAAAACACAATTAAGAACAAATCAAATATTTATCACACAGCTCAGATAACAATAACAAGATCTGTCTTAGGTTTCATCCCCCTTAGATATTTGGGGTTTTAGTTCATAATTATAAAAGAAAACATCTCAGAAGAAATAAAATAACAAAATATAAGAAAACCCAAAACTCCTGAAAGGATTGAAGGGAGATCCTCTGTCTCGATGTAGATCCTAGCTTCTGAGATGGATCAATCGGCTTCCCTTCGAGTAATTCCCTGTCTTCAACTTCTCGTCTTAGCGGGAAAATAATGCCTCCTTGGCGGGAGAAAAGCACCCTTGGCGGGAATAAAGCACACTCTTGTATTTGCCTCCTAGAGACTTTATATAGAGTTTTGGAATGCCTTTTTTAGCCCCTAAGTACCTTTTTCCGAGTAAAATTGAACTTCCTCACGACAGGGACACGCCCGTGTGGACCGGGGCCCAGGCCATGCTCGAGCCTATTAAAGTGGCACGGCCGTGTGGCACGGTCGTATGGCAAACCTCTAGGCCGTGTTGATTGCTGAATTGGGCCTAATTTACCCATTTTTGGCTCGTTCCTTGCTCTTTTCTCTTCCTTATGCTCACCTAAGTATAAAACATGAAATAAAAGGATTAGGAGCACCAATTTCCACAAATTTAATGATAATTCATCCAGAATTTAGGCTAAGTATGAGGTAAAAATATGTATAATTTATGGTTTATCAAATACCCCCACACTTAAGCCTTTGCTTGTCCTCAAGAAAAATCTTAACTCTCGATTAAAAATCATTCTGCTCAACTTATAATCCTTATCAATAATGTTTCAAACTAATCCACAAGTTATCATACAATGAAAATTCAACCAGAAGAACATTAAAGTTTCAAATACTCTAAGTTGAGAATTTTATCATAGAAACATAGGTTTTCTCCCTTCTCCTAAGTAATCACCTTTCAATCAAAATCAACAAGAGTTGACATCCTCACTAAAGATTCACTCTATCCACTCAAAGTGTTTAGGGTTCAAAAATTAAGCACTCATTAGTCAATCTGAAAAGTTATTACCATAAGCTTACAGGAAAATCAAATCTCCACTACTATAGATTGATATGACACATCGATCAAAAGGTCTTTCAATGGTTGTAATGAGGCTTTGGTTAGAAGGTGTTGTCATAAGCTGAAAAAGAGGGTTAGAATCGAGATTAAATTGAAAAATCATCTAGCTAGAAAAATCTCTATCATTGGAACATATTTATAAAGCTAAGCCTTATGATGACATCGTTCTGGATTCGGTAGCTTATAATAGAAATATGCAAAAATATTAAACTATAACTGAAATATGGATTACAACTGAATGAACTGTATATAACTTTTTTTAGAACAAATCAAATATTTAATTTAAATATTTACAAACTTTACAAACTGAAAAAGAGAGAAAAACTAGATAATAATTCAACCCAAATCTCGACAAAAATAGGGAGCAAAATAATTGAATGGAATTCAACAAAAAGCGGGTTATAGGTTAATATTAAGGGTAAGTCAAAGAATGGGTTGTTAGGCTCAATGGGGTTTACTAGGGGTTAATTCATGGAGATAGACTTTTATGGAGTAAGTGGGTTAAACCTAGGTGCCTTTAACATTTTGGTATATCAAATCAATGATGTGGTCTCGACATGTATAATTGAAGCAAGTTCTAGAATAACAAATCAGTATTGACTCACTCAAAGCAACAATAAAAGTGAGCATGGAAGGATGTATGCTCTTAAGGCTCAAAAATCTCACTAAAATTATGGCTTTTGATGTCAATCCTATGAATTTCAAATCTCAAGATAATACTTAAAATTAGGGGCAATAACCTAGAAAAAAATTAAATTCTCAAAAATTTCAACTTATCATGCTTAATTCCCTAATGTCTTAAAGTTTGAATAATCAAAGCATAAGTACCTCTGTCTTAATTCTCAACATATTAATAAAAATCATAAATCAATCAGAATTAATTCCTAATAGGAGATTGAGGTTAATGTAGAGAGTGAAAGTGATAATTCAAATTTTGAGAACAATACAAAAAGTTAGTTAGAAAAATTTTTCAGGGGTTCGAAGAGAATGCAATAACTGAAAGTACGTTTCCCCTACACTTAAAATGTACATTGCCCTCTATGTACAAAGATAACATTACTAGCAATAGAAGCACAAGATCATAAGATAGGGAGAGAAGTAAAACTCCCTGAATTGGATGAATTCTGTAGAGTGTCTAGGACAAAGGAAGGGTGAAGGTGAGTACTCCGGTGGTGGTAACAGTTGTTTGTCCACAGCTGCTATGCCAAGAGGATATGTTTGTCGGTATTAGGTGGCTAAGATTCCCATTAGATTTTGGATTTAAGCTGTAGAGCTCCTTTGAAACTGCGAAAGCATTTATCAGTTTTATGGAATTTGGATTAATCAAATGTGTTTGTTAGGAATAACCAATATGAAATAATTGAAAAAAAATAAACTATGTTCTGAAAATACTAAAATTCAAATAATGAAAAAGATAAGATAAAAGAAAAAAGGGAAAATGAAAATGAAAATAAAGGAGAAGAAAAGAGGACTCGAAAGTCCTAATCCTCAGATGGTTCGTGAGGTGGGGTCGTTGGTGTGAGATGGAGTTGCTAACAAATCTAAGCTAATGTAGCATCAATGTGATCGAATCGCTGAAAACATTGTTGCTGGAATTGGGCAAACTGCTCAGAACTGACGTAGCCTGAAGCTGCCGCATAAATTGGCGGCGAGTGGGTGGTGGCTCAGTTGATGGTTCCTCCGATGGTGGGACATCATCAGTAATGTCCTCGCAGTCCTCCTACTTGGAAAAATGAGCTAACTGGTACTGAGGAGGGTTGCTCCCACGTCAGCGCTGAATCATCCTCATATGTAGCATAGTTTGGATTCCCTATGGGGACATTTGGCCGATCAATGTGTAAAAGGATGTTTGGGCTGCGGTGTTAAGTAGGCCGAAGTGGCGGGCCAATCACATGATATATGGGCCCATTGAGATCACGCCCCTACGGTGTCACCCCGTCTGGTGTTAGATGACATGGGCAATGAAGTAGGCAAGGTCAATCACGTGAATATGGGCCATGCTCCATAAAAAGTAGGCGTTGTGGGTGTTGACAACGCCGATACTCTCGCATCTGTCCATTAGCGTACGTGCGAGTAGGGCATGTATGTACCTTAGAGATACGGCAAGAGCAGTCGCTTTAGAGTGACTGGGGTCATATGTGGGCTGGCCAGGGACTGGGGCGTGCGAGTAGTTGACTGGAGAGATGTGGATGTGGTGGTGAAGTTTTGAGAGGTCCTCTTCCTCCACAAACTGCTCAGTGTACAGGCCTAGTACTGTACCGAACTCTGGTACATTGAGTTGACTGACGAGGCCTCTTAGACGGAATTGTATCATTCTTGGATCGTCATGTTGGCTCATCACCGTCTAGAAGTGAAATGTGGAGCAGAATTCGAGGGTGAGCTCGAGATAGGTGGGTTCTATGATTTGAAAGAACTGATCCCATGGGTCTATTGTCAACAAGGCCTGGACCTCACCGGCTAGCTGGACCTGCTCTAATGCGTTCCAATCAATGCATCTCTCTACTCTGAGGGGTCGCGCCCATAGTATTTGAAACAGTTCTTCTTGGGAGTTCTGCGGGAATTGGAGAAAGGGGTGCCGGACTTCAGCGGTGGACCTAGAAGAGGAACCACCGGGTCCTTTGTGCTTTTTGGAGGTAGGGACGACAGCTTTCTTTCAGCGAGAAGACGACATGATTCCTAAAAACAAAACAAAAAAAGAATGCATTAGTTCTAAAACTTGAAAATAAAGATAGGAATATTAATAAGTTCCTATTTACAACTTAAACTAACCAAGATTTCTAAATAAGTCATGCAAGCATAGGATCATCTCATTGAAGAAAAATGGGTCTCAATATATAGAGAATTCAAGTTTCTCAAGATAGTGATAAGTGGCAGCCAAGAAATGTTACTAAATGGCATAGTGAGTATTCTACATTAATCATGCTAAATGAATGAATTTTCTATCAATAATAATGAAAATAACTAAATAAATGAAATCATTAACAGATAAAAAGATAAAAGACATTAAAAATTAAGAGAAAAAAGTGAGAAAGGGGAACTGAATGGGTGGTTATGGAGTGGAGCACAGTTGTGGCGAGGGTTGCATGGGCGTGGTGGTGTTATTGAAGCCGGCAGCGGCGCTAGAGAGGGATGGTATGGGAGTTGGGTTGAGGGGTTTTTAGGGTTTAGGTGAGGAAGAAGGTGAATAGTGGGCTGTTTATATAGGATTTTGGGTCAAACGGGCATGTTACACGCCCGTGTGACTCGGGGTTAGCCTGTGTGGTTTGAAAATTGGGGATTTTGGTACACCAGATTCATGTCACACGCCTGTGTTTCTAGGGTGTGTTGGGGTATGCGTCGCACGGCCATGCCCTTCGATGTTCGCTTCTCCCACGGTCGTGTCGGAGGTCACACGCTCGTGTATGAAATGGCAGGTTTGACCATGATCTTGAGGCACGGGCGTGTCGCATGCCCGTGTTTGGAGTAATAGGTTTGGCCACAGCTTTGAGACACGGGTGTGTTGCATGCCTGTGTCGATATGTCAGGCTTGGCCATGGCCACATCGCACGGCTGTGGCTCTTTGTCTCAGCCCGTGTTTTGCCATGATGTGCCTACGACCTTTGGCATACCCGTGGGCTTAGCCGTGTGTCTCGAAAAACCTGCATTCAAAGGGTTAGTTGATGTATTAGAGAGCCTAAATAAAAGAATTTACTAAGTCAATGCTCGGGTTGCCTCCCGAGAAACGCTTGTTTATACTTTAAGCTCGACTTTTCTCAAGCTTGTTCAGTCACGGTGGCTTGAAGAGTTGATACTCTTCTATCCTGCCTTCAATTTCATTATCAATGTAAGATTTTAGTCGAGTGTGATTGACCTTGAAAGTGTCGAGTGATTCATGTTTTATCTCGAGTGTACCATAGGGAAAGATTTGCATTACCGTGAAGTAAGGTGTATCACTTGTATGTTCTTTTGAATTCATGATTTGGGGATCGTCTTCCCCTAAGATTACTTTATCCCCTACCTTGATTTGATTCGTTTTTACCTGAGGATCGTCTTGGTGATGCTCTGGGTTAGTGTAGCATATTTTGGGCTTTTCGTGATAGTTCAGCCACTCATCTAGTTCCTCAATCTGAAGCATTCGTTTTTCGTGTACGTCTCCTCTGGAAGGACTTGTCTGTGGTGGAGTCGCCTTTATGTGGAGTGTATCCTGCACAGAAGGTTGGATGGTGAGATCATTCTTTTTACAAGAATTCGAAACAGTATTTTTATCATCAACGATTTTAATCGGGTTTCGGGCTTGTAAAGTAACTTTGTCATCACCTACACGTAGTGTAAGCTTTCCTGTTGCTACATCAATTATTGTTTTAGTAGTTGCTAAAAAGGGTCACCCTAGAATTAAGGGTACATTGCTATCCTCAACAATATCTAAAACAGCAAAGTCAACTGGGAGTATGAATTTATCAATTTTGACAAGCACATCCTCAATTATGCCCTTAGGAAACCTAATAGTTTTATCAGCCAATTGAATGCTTGTCTTAGTTTGTTTAGGTTTTCCAAGACTTAGTTGTTTAAACAGTTTATAAGGAATTACATTAATACTAGCCCCTAAATCAGCTAAAGCATTTTTAACGTCTAAACTACCAAGTGAACAAGGAATTGTAAAACTTCCTGGATCTTTCAGTTTGTTGGGTAGCTTATTCTGTAGAATAGCTGAGTACACTGCATTTAGTTCCACATGGGTTGTCTCGTCTAGCTTTTGTTTGTTCGTTAGTAGCTCTCTTAAAAACTTAACGGTGTTTGGCTTCTGCGACAGAGCTTCAATAAATGGTAAGTTAATGTGTAATTTCTTTAAAAGTTTAAGTAATTTACCAAATTGCTCATCTGTGCGGTCTTTCCTTAGCGCATTTGGGTATAGGATACGAGGCTTATACTCTTTGACAATTGTATCTTTGTAACTTACCTCATCTTTACCTTTACTTACCACAGTCTCTTTGCATGGCTTTGGGTTGATTTTGGTTAACCCTTCCTCATCTATTGTATCCACGGTATTAAGTTGCTCCTTAGGGTTAGTCTCAGTGTTGCTCGGTAACCTACCTTGCGGTCTTTCAGAAATTAGCTTGGCGAGCTGGCCTATTAGAGTTTCGAGTCCTTGAATAGATGCTTGCTGGTTCTTCAATGCCGTTTCGGTGTTTTGAAAATGGGTTTCTAACACGGCAATAAATTTTGTGAGCATGTCTTCAAGGTTCAGCTTTTTCTCTTGTTGGAATGGTGGCTGTTGAAATCCTAGAGGAGGTGGTTGTCTTTGATTTCCTTGTCCTCCCCATGAAAAATTGGGGTGGTTCCTCCAACCTGCATTGTAAGTGTTACTATAAGGGTTATTTTGAGATCTAGAATTATTACCCATATAGTTGACTTGCTCGGTTTCCATGCCATGTCCATAGGAGGAGTAATCGGGATTGTACATGTTTCCTTGAATTGAGTCACATTGCATCGCTAGGTGTACCTGTGTAGAACCAACAAAGTTGTCAATCTTTTTATTAAGAAGTGCTACTTGATTAGAAAGCATAGTGACTGCGTCAATATTAAAAACTCTAGCAGCTTTCTGTGGCTTTGTTCTCATGACTTGCCACTGATAGTTATTCAGTGACATCTCTTCTATAAATTCATAAGCTGCTTTGGGTGTTTTGTTGTTGATTGTTCCACTGGCAGCTGCGTCGATCATCTGCCTTGTTGAGGGATTCAAACCGTTGTGAAAGGTTTGAACTTGTAGCCACAGAGGTAACCCATTGTGAGGATACCTTCTCAAGAGATCTTTGTATCTCTCCCAAGCGTCGTAAAATGTTTCTAAATCCATCTGCACAAAAGAAGAGATATCATTCCTAAATTTAGCCATTTTAGCCGGCGAAAAATATTTAAGTGAAAACTTCTCTGTCATTTGTTCCCATGTAGTGATAAACCCTCATGGTAGAGAATTTAAGCACTATTTAGCTTTGTTTCTCAAGGAGAACGGGAATAGCCTAAGACGAATGGCATCATCTGAAACGTCATTTATTTTGAATGTATCGCAGAATTCCAAAAAATTGGCTAGATGCGAGTTAAGATCCTCATCCTACAAACCATCAAACTGAACAAATTGCTGTATCATCTGAATAGTATTAGGTTTCAGTTCAAAATTATTTGCAGCAATAGTAGGCCTAACAATGCTAGATTCAGTGCCTGCTAAATTAGGTCTAGCATAATCATACATATACGCGGATCAGGATTTTGCTCAACAGGATTTGCGGCTACTACAGGACGTAGCCGATTATCCTGATTGGCTTCCATCTCTTCAGTAGTTCAGGTTCTTCTTCTTGTCCTTGCTCTGGGTATTGCAAGCTTCTTCTTATCTCTAGGCGATTTCTGTGAACTGTAGCTTCTAAATCATCGTCAAAAAGTAGTGGTCCTCCTAGGTTTCTTCTAGTCATAAACTAGAGATACCTGGAAGGAAAGAAATTTTTAGTAAACAAAAATAAAAGCAAAAATAAAAACTGAAAATAAATAAAAGCAATAATGGCTGAAGTAATAGAAATTGAGTGTTCCTAATATCTTAGTTCCCCGGCAACGATGCCAAAAACTTGATTGTGATCTCGAGTGATGATGATAAAGTAATAAAATCTGATCATACCTGGAAACTTAACTAATATCACGATAAAAGGCAAGTGCACCTATCAAATAGTAGTATAGTCAGTGGCAAAACTGGAATATCGAATCCAAGGAACTATGAGTACTAGTAATGACTTCCTTCCTATTATCTAGCCTAAAAATAAAGGGGGTCTGGTTGTAAACTAAACTAAACTAACTAAAGAAGCGACAAAGAGCTTTTGGGAAAGACTGATTGATTAAGGCAATACCTAAGGAAGAATCCACCTAAACTTCACTTGTTATCTAACTCTGAACCAGATGATTTCTTCATTTGATTTGATCTGTAGAGATCCCTAAATTATGTTAATACCTCCGTCGAGGATAAGAACAACTAATCCCAGGTTGATTAACTGAAATCTCTTTCTAGTTAAAACCCCTAGTCTTGCATTAACTCGATCTATGGCTCCCCATATTAGATTTGACTCTAATCTGGCAGATTTTTGTCGTCCTATCTCTATGATTGCGATCAACTCCGCTTAATTGTGTTGGATCTACTCCTATGCAAAGTCTTTTGCTCCTCCACATAGGCACATTCGACTTAAATCAATATCCCGGACATATCAATTTAAGAGTTAAAAACACAATTAAGAACAAATCAAATATTTATCACACAGCTCAGATAACAATAACAAGATCTGTCTTAGATTTCATCCCCCTTAGATATTTGGGGTTCTAGTTCATAATTATAAAAGAAAACATTTCAGAAGAAATAAAATAACAAAACATAACAACAACCTAAAACCCCTAAAAGGATTGAAGGGAGATCCTCTGTCTTGATGTAGATATTGGCTTCTAAGATTGGATCAATCGGCTTCTTTTCGAGTAATTCCCTGTCTTCAACTTCCCGTCTTAGCGGGAAAATAATGCCTCCTTGGCGGGAGAAAAGCACCCTTGGCGGGAATAAAGCACACCCTTGTAGTTGCCTCCTAGGGTCTTTATATAGAGTTTTGGAATAACTTTCTTAGCCCCTAAGTACCCTTTTCCGAATAAAATTAAACTTCCTCATGACAGGGACACGCCCGTGTGCCACGCCCGTGTGTATTGGGGCCCAGGCCGTGCTCGAGCCTGTTAAAGTGACACGACCGTGTGGCGAATCTATAGGCCGTGTTGATTGCTGAATTGGGCCTAATTTACCCGTTCCTTGCTCTTTTCTCTTTCTTATGCTCACCTAAGTATAAAACATGAAATAAAAGGTTTAGGAGCACCAATTTCCACAAATTTAATGATAATTCATCCAGAATTTAGGCTAAGTATAAGGTAAAAATATGTATAATTTATGGTTTATCAAAAGTGTTGAGGGGTGTCAAAATGTTGAAAACTAATTGTATTTTGTAATATATTTTCTCATAGTAATAAGAATTTATATTTTAATCCTAGTATCTTAGTTTTATTACTTTGTTGTCTTTATTGCGGATGGTATGCAGGATAGTAGTATAAGTATTTTAAGTTATAAACTTATATTCTTATCTTCAAAAATTATCAATGCTTCAACTTTTGATTTATTTACAACATGAACTATGATTTGCACTTTGGTAGGTCATTTGCTTGACATAAACTTTTTCGATTTATTGAAAATGTAAAATAGAGGAGATTTGAGTTTTTTTGTTGGAAATAAAATGCAAAAGGTGCAACCCATTCATTGAAACATAAGAAATGTATAATGCTTGAAGGTTTCACGAAGAGGTAAAAATATTGACGATATGCTTCACCTCTGATAAAAGCCTGAAGAGGTCTCAGAAAGGGCTGAATGTTACAGATGATAAAGTGGCCTTGCTTCTAGACATATGGGGGGAAGGTAATAATATGATTATGCTCCTAGACGCATGGGGCTAGACTTACAAAAGGTAATAACCTTGCTCTTAGATGTATGTAAAGAGGCTTATAGAATGAAATAAAATGGTCCTGCTCTTAAATACATGGGGGGCTTATGAAAGGCAACAATATGACCTTACTCCTAAATGCATGGGGGAGGCTTACAAAAAATAATAATATGACCCTACTTCTAGACACATAGGGTGAGGTTTACGGAAAGTAATAATATAGCCTACTTCCAAATACATGGGGGGAGACCTACAACTAGTAATAATATGACCTACTCCTAAACACATGAGGGGAGTTTTACAAAAGTAATAATTTTACTTTGTTCCTAGACGCATGAGAAGAGGCTTACGAAAAGTAGGAGATATTTGTATATCGCATCATCATTGAATATTATAGAATTATATGGGGAGTATAAAATTTGCGAAAAATAAAATATATTCACTAAAAGTTAAGAAAATACATTTATGCATAAAATTTGTGAAGTTTACGGGCATTCTATGTTCACGGCACATGAGTTCCGTCTAGTCGATTAAGTTTGTATTGATCTGTCGTAATTTGATATGTCAAATTAGGCTCCCTTTTACACTTTAATGAGTTTGTTCTTGAGTAATTTGGATATCTTTTCTGTAGTTTTTTCTTTGTTTTAATTTCATCTTTAATACTTATTTAACGTACTTTTATCCCATTTTTGATACCCGAGTTGGCAAAATGGCACCTTAGGAATCTAAAAACTTGATTAAGTGTTGTAATGAGTCAAACATGGAGTCAAGTGGTACTGCTAAGTGATACCTCTAAATGATACCATTAAGTGGTATTGCGAGGTGGTACTACGAACTGAGATCGCAAGGTGGTGCTACAAGGTGAGAGCACAAGGAGAGATTACAAGGTGGTGCTGTGAGGTAGTAGTGTGAGGTGAGATCACGAGGTGATACTGTGAAGAGGTAGCACAAAGTGAGCTCGCGATATAGAGATTCAAAGTCGTGACACTTTTGGTAGTGCTGAAATGAAGAGCATGAAGACCACCAATAGTTTTATCGCGATACCAATCAAAGGGTATCACAATACCCAAACTCCAAAGGAATCCCTCACGTCAAGATTGAAGAGGATATCACGATACCAAAGCATGGGTATCACGATATCCATGACGAGGCAAACAAAAAATGATTGCAGGGGTAAGCCTTGTCCAACATGTCCCCTAACCAAAATTAGACGTCCAAGGGCAATTTGGTCTAAAATTTCAGGTTGTAATCAGATATTAAAAGCCATTTTTGTTGAGAAAAAGGGAGTAGTGTAAGGAGAGATTTTAGTTTAGGTTTGAGGTAGTTTTCTTCTCCATAATTCTAATGTTTTAATTATGTTTTTTTTTTCTATTTTTTCTTAGTGTTAATGGTAGTTAGTTAATTTAGTTATCACTGTAGCTATGTTCATTTGTTGGTTTAATACCTTCAACTTCTTATATTTTCAATTTAATCATTAGTATTAATATAACTCAGTTTCCTTTTAGTTTCATCATTAAAAGTCTGACCTTTAAGAGTTCTTGTTCATTTACCATTTATGCATAGTTTTTGTTATTATTGATTTCTTTTTTTCTTAGGTAAGAGTATGAGTAGTTAAATCCTTAAGGGTTGGTTGATGGAAATGTTGGGTAATTGATTTTTGGGTTTGGGGACTAAATTGCAACATTGAACTAAATCAAATAAACTTAAAAACTTAATATTTACACCCCTAAGAAAAAATCAAGATAAGTGAGACCAAAATGAGATCTTATCGGGTATCAATTTGATAAGTCCCATGATAGTCGGTGAGGTCAAGAGATAAACCAAACTAATTTTTTAAAATTGGTAAAACTAATGCTGAGAGGTAAAATAAAGCCAATTTAGGAGTAATCGCAATTTAGATCCCTAATTTGAAAGTTAACCAACCACATAAAAATCAACCAATCACTCATTGTTATCGTATTTGATCATATTTAATAGTTGTGTAGTTTTTTTCTTTACAGTTTAGTCCTTTTCTAGTTTTAGGTAATTAATTGGTATAATCAAATTCTTGAATGGCCTACCGTACTATTGTATTTAGTGAGTGGTTAATTAGACTAATTGATTTGTATGTCCTTAGTATAGGAATTTGCTTAACGACCAACTTTTGTGGGTTCAATCCTTGGAATCCTCGAGTGCCCTTGGAATCTTCGAGTGTCCCATTGAACATTATAAATGTTACAAATGACCTATCACACTTGCAGATACTGCTATATTATTGATTGTTGTAGTGTTGATTCTTAACCCCGATGCACATAGCCAAGGTGCAGTCAGTATGTTTTGCATCCCAAAGCTGTTATCACCTAGTAGGGTCCTTCCCAAATAGTTAGCTAGTTAGTTGGCTTCTGTATCTTGCATCACTAAGTCCCCTACCTAGTAGTGTCTGTTGTGAACTCTTGAATAGTAGTATTATGCCACTTGTTGAGCTCGTATTGCGATCTGAATAGATACCCGTTCCCTCACTACATCTAGGAAATCAAGATTTTCCCAAAGCTTTACTTCATTGGTTTGATCCACATAATGAACCGTCCAATGAGTGTTAAGGCTAGTTTCGGCTAGTATCACGACTTAAGTGCCAAGCATAATATTAAAGGGGTCATCTATGTATTCCTAGAATCTAAGTTCAAGACTTATCATTCTTTCTCATAGTTAGGGGTTCTTTTATGTTACAATAGGATTTTGCCTCTTTCTTGGATTCCTACCACAAATGCCACTCGGGATAGAAAATTAACATTTGTATTTATGAATTGGGGGATCTTATCAACTTAAACTTCAAAGAAATATTGCAATAACTTTATTACAATGGAGTAGTATTTTGATAAAATGGGATATTTAATCTCATATTCTCTTTGAATTTGTTTTTCCATCAATTGGGAGTTAATGTTAACATGAAACTCCTTAGCTTTCAGTTACTACGCAAGCTCTAAACCAACTATCACGGCATCATATGTAGCAGAATTATTAGATACAATGAAAGAGAAAGAAAGACCATACTTCCATTCGTTGCCATCTGGATCAACTAGCGAAAAGCTCGTTTTGAAACTCGATTTACTTGAAAAACCATCTACATACAAGACCCATGGAGTGCTATTCTCAAGTTGTTCTTCTATGGTAGGTTTTACGATAGTTTATTGAACCTCATTCAAGCTCGCTCCATCTTCTACCTCTAAATGGTTGACAAAGGAACATTCAATAATGAAATCTATTAAATTTTGCACCTTGATCGCCTTGCGAGGTGAGAAGTCTTCTCTGAATTCACTGAGTTTTATACTACATTTGACTATGCGAGTAGAGTATCCATTTTTCCTAAGATGTCTCACAATAAGAAGTTTGACAAGACTATAATTGGTTAGGTTTGAAAATACAAACAAAGATTCTAAACAGCTATCACCAAAGCAAAAATAATTTTTCCACCTTTGACTATCTCGTTTTCCATCTTAGAGGATCCTACTCATGTAGTATACTAGATTTTGTTGTCTTTCCATCTCCTTTAGTAATATTGTAGCTATTGTTTCATCTGAGGCTGCCAGATAGACATATAGGGTGTCACCTGGAAGCAATGACACTAGCAAGGGTGATGTACTAATGTATTGCTTTAATTGGTCAAATGATTGTTCGTATTTGTCTGACCATTGAAAGGAAGGTTTAAAGGATTTGAAGAAGGCCATGCACTTATCTGCCATTTTAGAGATAAATCGATTTAATGCAACAACCCTGTCTATTAACCGTTGGACTTCCTAGGTGTTTGATGGTGAGGCCATTTTTAAAATGGCTTTAATTTTCTCTAGATTAGCTTCAATCCCTTTATTGAAGGTCTTAAATACCAAGAACTTCCCTTTTTGGGCCCCAAAGGCACATTTAGTAGGATTGAGTTTCATGTTATACTTTTTCAAGACTATGAACACCTCTCATAGATCATTCACATGTTGCTCCATCATGGCCCTTTTTACTAACATATCATCCATGTATGCTTCCATACACATTTTAATCTGGTTAACAAATAGTTTAATCACCAGTCGGTGGTAAGTTGCTCCTACATTCTTCAACCTAAAAGGCATCATTTTATAACAAATAAACTCGTCTTCGATGATGAACATCATTTTTTTCTTGATCATTCAGACCCATAAAAATTTGATTGTATTCAGAAAAAGTGTCCATGAAGCTCATAAATTCGTGTCTAGTCGAGGAATCCACCAATTGATCAATTGATGATAATAGAAAGCTATCTTTTGGGTAAGCCTTGTTTAGGTTCATGAAGTCAACATACATCCACCATTTGTTTCCAAGTTTGGGTGCCATTACCACATTAGATACCTAATCAGGATAGGTAACTTTATGAATGAATCCAGTAGTGAACAACTTATTTACTTCCTACATTGATGTTGCTATATTTTTAGAAAGAACCATTATTTTTTTTGTTTTATTGGTCGAGTCTGAGAGCCTACTCTTGAAGAGTGTTGAATAATGGAGAGATGAATACCAGACATATCTATAGTAGACCGGGCAAAAACATATTTACATTCAGTTAGGAAAGAGCACATCGACTCTTTCTTTTTGGTCAAGAGAGTGGTAATCATTTTTGTGAATTTCTATTGATTGTTTGCACTTAAAAATAAAGATTATGTGGCTTTTATGGCTTCAAATTTTGAGAGGTTGGCTTCAAGCCCTACTTTTAAACTCACCAAATCTACATTCATTCCATCTTTCAAGTTTATTCCAACTAACAAGTTTTGTTGGAAAAGATTGCAGCATTCAGAAGGAGGAGGTGGAGGGATTGTTCATTCTTATGTAAGCTTTAGGGAAATGATATGACAATTTCGAGCTTTCTAGTTATCCTACTTCAGTATCCTTCTCTTGAAGATGCTGGAAATTTTATCATTATGTAAAAACTCCCGGTATCTACCAAGATTCTATTAACTTGAAAGGATAAAATGGCAGCAAATATAGTCAGAGGATCGTTCCCTTATAGGTGTAAAACTTTCTATTCATTTATCTCCAAAAAACCTCAAGGCCCAAGGGGATGGTTTAGGCTTTTTGATTGATGTAGAAATTGATAAGATGTTTTGTTGGTAAGCTTTTCGTTTGGTGTTTGAGGTAGTCCATTTTTATTTCCTCCAACCAAAACATCAACAATTTCATGTATAGGTCGCTTCCCTTTATCCTCATGCCGATTATTAGAAGTTTCTACTTCTTAGTTATTTGTCATGTTTAGCATATAGGCATTCCAAACAAGATATTGTTACAACTAACCTTTTTGGATGACATCCTCTACCGCATCTTTGAGTTGGACGCATCCGTTCGTAGTATGGCCTCCAACATTGTGCTAACGACAATGAAAAGGTGAATCATCTTGGCAAAGATTAAAAGGCATAATTGGTGGGTTTGGTAGAACTCATTAATACTCAACTTGCTCAAATAATGTAGTAAGGGAGGAATTGAGTTGGTGCTATGTGAAATGAGGATTGTACGGAACTTATACACATTGATGTTGATTGGGGCGATTGTCTCTCATGGGTCTAAAGTGACATAGTGGATCTACAGTACTAATCATTCGCATACCTCCTTATTGCGGTGAGTTATATTGTTAAAACCACTTGTCACCTACTAAGGATGAGTTCAAAGTTGGAATTGATGTTGGCGTGTTGTCACTTGATGATGGCTCAGAGGGAAGGATCACTTAGAAAGGGGATATTCTTGGGTTATTGGCTTAGCTTGATCTTTTTCCATCTAGTCACCTTTCGTAAAACGATAGACCATTTTATATAATTAGGATAATTTCTTTGGTAGGTTACTGATGAGGTGAAATAGGAAAAATTTATAAGTGGTTCTTGCTAAAAAGTCTTAAATAACAAGAGCATCAAAGACACCCTTGGTTATCATAGTTGCAGCATTAAACCTCTTCATAAAATTACGGAGGGTTTATTCTCTTTTTGCCAGATGAACATGAGGTAAGCTAGGGATTGTTGTGGGGTCTTATTAGCCAAAAATATACTCATGAATAACCTAACCAAGTGATCAAAATTACTTATAGGAAGAAGTGAGAGATATCATTGTCGGGCGATGTTAGGGTCATGGAGAAAGGTTTACATTTCACAGCATCTAAGGCTCCAAGAATGTTCACATGGTTTTTGTAATGATCTAAGTGATCTTTAGGGTCTCCAATACCAATGTAAGTTAACTTGGGAAACTTAAAAAAAGGTATAAAGGTTACGTGTAAACATAGAAGGGGCTAAGGGTTCATTATCGTAGCTCTAAGAAATTTCATCTGACTTGGAACCCTTAGTCCTTTGTGGAATTTCCAATCTACGTACTGCAATTGGCTCTTCAATAGAAATAGTCTTATTTCGAGGTTCCCATTCCATATGATGTATATGTTGAAGGTCTTGTAGCACCTTGTTATCATTGTGATCCTTTTTATCTATATAGATAGTGGATTGTGCAGTACTTTCAGCTTCAATGAGATAGGTAAATTTCTAACCTTTCTAGCATCTTTCGTTGCCCAAAACTCTGCAATCAATTGTTCATTACGAGCATTTTGTTGATTTAGCAAGCGTTGATACTTTTGTTATTCTTGGAATTTGCGTTGCTGAGCTGAGAGCTTTTCTTCCATGTGACGCATTTTTTCCTCCATCTCAAGAACATGGTGTTGAAAACCTGGAAATTGTTGCTACTGGGAAACTTGGCTTAAGGGAATAGTTGAGGTAGTAGGTTGGGTTTGTTGGGCTAGACAAAAGCAAATTTGCTTCAAAAGATCATCTTTGGGGTCAAAAAAAGTAGCAGGAGATGATGGGTGTTAAGAATTGAATGAGAGGCTCTAATGGCTAGATTGGTCAAGGGAGTAGTAAACCATAGTTGCCGTTCATCGGAGCGAAAGAGTTGGTTAGGTTGGCTTCGTTTTTTTTATTAATAGGGCTATAGGTAGCATCATTGTTATTCTGAGATATTGTCGATCCCCACTCACCGCACCAATTTTTGTTACAAAGTACAGCAAGAGAGGAGAAAAATGAGGAGATTATGGTGGATAATGGAGGTTGGTTCACCTGTAGAGGCTAAGAGCTGGATCAAGGACAAAAGGACATGTTGATTGAAAAAGCAAGTGCTGAGAGTAACTTTAGGGTGCTAAAAGTTTGATCCCCTATTCATAGTTCTCTTGGGTCTTTATAGGGGAGGTCCCCTTGTCCACTGGTATGATATGGCTAGATAAGCATTCAATCCCATTAAATGTGTAATGAATAATCATAGGCACATATAATGAGATTCTATCAATATGAGGTAGTCAAGCTTAAATAGACTTTTTATTATTTTGAAAATGTGTTCACTTTAGAATAACATCCATCCTTAAGCTTGAGTGGTTGATTTCGTTTGTGGTGGGACAGGTGGTCATGCTCAAAAAGTTAATGCGAAGTTAACAATGCCTCTTGAACTAACACGTGTCCTATTGATGGAGGGATATAACAATACTTAAGTTAACGTTTTCATCTCATTTTACCAAAAAGTTACTTGCATTGAATAGGAATGTCAAATGTGTCATGTTTTAATTGGCAATTTTAATTTTTAGTGTAAACTAATATAAAAATAACAGTTTAAATGTCAAAATAAAAAAAAATAGAGACAAATTATAAATTAGACCTTTCAAATATTTTGCATTGAAATTTAAAAGCCGCCTTTTAGTTTACACGCAAATAGAATTCCTAGTGGATCATTACATTTTATTAAGATATTTCTTTTATGTTGGTGTTAAGATTTATGTTTTTTTTTTTTAAAGATTTGTGACCTGTTACAATAATGTTTAATTTCACCATGGTAACTAAGTCAATAATGGTATGTTTTCTTGTTTTTTTTCTTCTTTTTGGGAATTCATTTCTTGACTTGACAAAAGAAATCGAAGTCAAAATCACCATTGATCAACTCGGTATAGTTATGTCATCAATTGATTTTATTTTTTGGTGTTTCCTTTATTAGAGGTTTTGGTACGAAAAACATTTATTTTAAAATTAATTGATATTAGATGACAAGTTCAAATTTATATTTAGATGAGTAACCTAAGAATTAATGAATATGAGATACTACATTTAATATACTTCATTCTCGACCAATATATATATATATATATATATATATATCATTTTATATGCATATGAGTCATTGATGTTGTTAGTAAAATTTGAGGGTTTGAAAATTTTAAATTGCGGGACTTTTTTTTTTTGTATTTTATATATAAATTATTATATTTTAGATTTAGTGCCCACATTATAATACATTCATCTACCTTGACTAAATTGTATTTCATATAATTCGCCCCCTTAAGTCATAATGATATATTTTATTTAATAAAGTATTTTTCAAATTTTAATTATATAACCTTAATAATAATAATCAAATATTAATATATGATAGGTCTTGAAAAACTAAACTTAAAGGTCCAATATGGACTTTAAAGTCAAATTTTAGAATTAATTGATTTGACCCATTCTCATACATATTATGTTAGTGACTTTCTTGTATTTTTATTTATATGTCTTGCTAAGGAATTATCTTCCTCTAGTAAGGTGTCGACGTTGCCGAGAAAAAAAGAAAGGAGTTTGATGCCGAGACTGAGAGCACAAAGTAAAAAAAAAAAATACAAATTATCATTCTCTCAACTCCTTACGCAAAAAAGCTCTCAGTAAATATTTTTGCAAAAATTATGTTCTTTATTTATTTGACTTATTATTTTTTTCTTTTTCCTAATATGTTGTTGTTTAATATATTATTACAGTCTTCAAATTTTTCGGGTGGAAGATATCTGCAACCTTATGAATGATTTTTATCTAAATGATTTTATAGAGCAAAAAAAAGCTACACATGAAGATTCAATTGGAGCATTTTCAACTTTATGCTCATCAAAGCACGAAGTTGCAAAAAGTTTCTACAGTTGCTGTCAAGTGCTAGTTAAGATAAATACGTCAAGTATTTATCCTCTTCTTGATAAAACTATTTATCTTGTACTAACTCTTCTCATGTCTACTACAACAACAGAACAAACATTTTCAGCCATGAAAATTGTGAAGACAAGACTTCGCAACAGAATGGAGGATGATTTTCTTTTCAACAGGATGATTTTCTTTTCAACTTCTTGGTGGCAACATTAAAAAAGAGATAGCTCGAGAATTTTCAATAAATTTTATCATTAACGAGTTCGATCTTATGAAAAATCGTAGGATGCAATTTAGGATACCTAGTATTGAGAAATAGGACTAAGGCCAAATTTTTTAATTTAATTTTTGAAATTATAATGATATTTATAAAATTTTTAGTATAGTATTAGTTATTCTTTTTTGCATATTGGAAAGAAATATTTAATTTTATATAGTGTGATCTTTTTCTTTTAATTTTTTTACAGTTAAATCGTTCATACTTTTTTTAAAAAGTTAAATTAATATATTTGGTAAAAAAAAAAGTATCAGAGAAAAATTGACAATTTTTTTACATAAAAAAAATGTTTAGATTTAGAAATTTCACCCCTTTTAAGTAATATCATGGATCTGTCCATGTTGATATACTTTTTTGAACTCCAATTTTTTTTTGCTGGAGTTTAATGATAAAAGGGTTAATTTTTTTTTATCCCTTCCTTTTCCCTTAATTACTATTATTATTTTTACTATATGATTTTTAATTAAATATAACATTAAGTATCATTTAATATTAAAATAAATTTAATATTTTATTAATCAATATATAATTTTAATAACTTTTTAAAGATTTTAACTATATATAAATTTAATTTTATTATTTAATATAGCAATGATTTATTTTTTTTAATTATGCACATACACTCTTTTTAACATTATATCCTTAAAAGATTTTCTTTTTTTTCTTTTTTTCTTTTCTTTTTTTTTTTTTTTACTTTCAATTCACCACCATAGTTGTATTTGAATTGAAGCACACATCTCATCGATGATTTTAATCTCACTACTATAGTATTTATTACTACTTTAAGTTACTTGTTTGCAGAAAATGAAGTTGCTATAGAAGTGCTAGACTGCAATGGCCACTACGGCTTAGCACTACGAAAACTATGCAAACAAAATAACAAATAACACCAAGGATTTATTTACGCAGTTCAATTTCCCTACATCTGCGAAGCCTAATTCAATGAGGAATTCCGCTATCTTTGTTTACAATTGCAACAAGTGATTCACACTCTATCACTCCTCAAGTATAGAGATCTTACCTTTGTATTTAAAGACTAGAACACTCACCTCTAAATCCTCCCATAAGAACTTAGACAGTAAACACTCAACAATGTTTATGATAAAAATTAATATTCTATTGAAAACATATGTATTATTTTTAAGGTAAAACCTTCTACTTCTTCAGTACTCAATACAATGCTTATATAGACACTGAATACATGCTTGACTGATGATAACAACCTACAACAAAATGTAACCTCTGCTAACCAACTCATCCACCTCACCAATTACACGTGTACTAAATACACACTATAACATTCACCTAGCTTCTTCTAGTGGTAAGACTTGAAGAAAATGACGAAATCTAGTAAACAAAGAGACAGACAATGGCTTAATAAGAATATCCGCCACCTGATCACACGCCGGAACTTCGCCAACGACCAATTCTCCACTTGCCACCTTTTCACAAACAAAAAACAAATCAAGTTCGACATGTTTGAACTTGGAGTGCAAAACCGGATTAGCCGCAACAGCTACGGCACTAGAATTATCACACCACATAGTTGGAGTATCAACAGAACGTAGTTGTAACTCTGACAGCAAAGACACAAGCCATGCAATATCATTAGTTGCTGCAGCTAACCCCCGGTACTAAGCTTCAGCCGTGGATCGAGAAACAACTTGCTGTTTCTTGGAACACCATGAGACAAGAGTATTCCCATAATAAACACAGTACCCCAAGTGGAACGACGATAATCAAAATCAAGTCCCCAGTTGGCATCGACATACCTGACCAACGAAAGTCTGTTAGACCGGTGAAAAACAACACCATGAGAATGTGTACCACGAAGATACCTCAGAATTCACTTTAGAGCTGTCATATGGATAGTAGTGGGAGCATGCATGAATTGACACACCCGATTCACTGCATACGAAATATCCGGTCGCGTCAAAACAACATACTGCAAAGCTCCGGCCAAACTACGGTACTCAATTGGATCAGCAAGTCGTTCACCTTCATCTTTAGACAACATTGGCGAACTAACCATCGGCGTATGAACAGCTTTCGCATTCACCATAGAACAACGAATAAGAAGCTTCTTAATGTATTTCTTCTGACATAAATGAAGACTACCAGAAGCAGATCTGCTGACTTCAATTCCCAGAAAGTAATGAAGCTCACCCAGATCCTTTAAAGCAAACTTGTTATGAAGTTGCTAAACAAAACAACCAATATCATCAGATGAATTTCCTGTGATAACAATGTCATCCACATAAACAAGAACATAAGAGTAACTGCATTAGTGACTTTGACAAAGAGCGAAGCATCCGATTTAGACACCACAAACCCATTAGAAACAAGAAACTGCTTCAACTTGTCAAACCAGGCATGCGGAGCTTGTCGCAAGCCGTAAAGCGCTTTAGTGAGATGACATATCAGTTGTCCACCATCTGGGCCATACTGAACATAGCTAGGAGGTTGCTGCATGAACACCTCATCAGTTAATCTCCATTTAGAAACGCATTATTTACATCAACTTGCCTAAGCTGCCACCCACGTGACACGGCAATAGATAAAATAATGCGAATAGTTGTCGGTTTGACCACTGGACTGAACGTCTCTTTAAAATCACATCCCAGTACTTGCTAACATCTTTTTGCAACCAGTCGTGCCTTTCGTCGATCAATCGACCCGTCAGAATTTCTTTTTACTTTAAACAACCACTTGCACCCAATTGCTTTACGTCTTGTCGGAAGAGGAACAAGTTCTCAGGTAGAGTTCACTATTAAAGCATCAAATTCAGCTTGAACAGCCTCTCGCCAGTCAGGATGAGCAAGAGCCTCTTCAACCGTACTAGGCTCAAAGTCAACAGCATCAACAGATGCCTTGGGCTTAAAGATCCCTGCTTTAGACCGAGTGACCATGACATGAGTGTTAGTAGTACCATTCACTCTTGAATCAGGAATAGAACCAACTTCTACAGTCGAAACCCTCTTTGGAGGTCTATCTCCTGAAGACCTCGATACAGATTACAAATCACTGGTCTCTCTTGGATTGTGGCTAACATTAGCTCTAGTATATTCCGCACTAGTTGATGACACCACAGGTTTAACAATAGGAACATACGATGGCGTACACAAATACTGAGGCTGTTGACCAGTAGAAGCAACAGACAAAGGAAACAGAAACTTTTGTTCATCAAAAACCACGTGTCGAGAGATAATTATCTTCTCATCTAGGAGTAAACAGTAATAACCTTTATGCTACGAGCTATTTCCTAGAAACATAGACGGCTGAGATCGATAATCAAGCTTATGTCGAACAAAAGGACGTAAGCAGGGAAAACAACAACACCCAAACACCCGGAGATACTCATAAGTTGGTTCATGTCCATACAAGCGCTGGTACGGAGACTGTCCGTGCAGGAATGGAGTGGGTAGGCAATTTATGAGATGTACCGCACTGCGAAACGCATAACCCCAGTAATCCATAGGTAAACGAGCCTGAGCTAACAAAGTAATACCCGTCTCAACAATATGCCGATGCTTACGTTCGGCAACCCCATTCTGCTCAGAAGTGTAAGGATATGACAGCCGATGAATAATACAATGACTTGCTAGAACAGACGCAAATGCCCGAAATTCACCGCCCTAATCACTTTGAAACTTCTTAATACGTCTTCCAAACTGAGTGTGAATCATCTGTTGAAACTGTAGAAAACACTCAAGAGCTTGAAACATGCGTTTAACTAAGTAAACCCACATGAATCGACTACACATATCAATGAATAACACATAGTATAAGTCTCCCTCACACGGCATCGAGGCTGGGCCCCACAAATTAGAAACTATTAAATCAAAAAGCTCAACATACTCAGTATGAGAATTTGAAAAAGGTAATTAATGCGACTTTCCCTGTTGACATGCTACACACACCTTACCAAAACAATTTTTATTGAATGTAATTTGACATTTATCAAGAACAGCTTTTATAGTTGTAGAAGACGGATGGCCTAGTCTCCTATGCCATAAGGTAAAAACATCATTACTCATAGAACTATCATGAAAAGCATCATTATGAACAACCGGATACGAATCCCCCGAACTAGCTGAAAGATAATAGAGCCTGTCACGAACTCGGCCCGCATTAATATTTCCTGCGTCTGGATATCCTTAATCACACAATAGGAATGATGAAATTCAAAAAATACACTGTTATCTGTAGCAAACTTAGAGACAGAAAACAAATTCTTTCGAATGTTGGGCACACATAAGACATTTGACAAGTGTAGCACTTTCTTTTCGGTAGCTAGAATTGAACTCCCAATAGAATCAATCTTAGTAGAAACCCCATTACCCATTTTAAGTGAAGAATTACCTGTATACGGGGTGGAAGAATTCAGAGCTGAATCATTCTGACACACGTGATGAGTGGCGCCGGAGTCTGGACACCAAGTCGCATCTCCTACCGGTAATGAAACATACGAGTCAGTAGGATTGAAATTAGAATCATACGCTGTGGCATCAGAATAGTCGGATGCGTGTAACTCAGGAACTCGCGGAGGTAACCCAACAAACTGAGATGAGTCATACAAAGATGAGTCAACATCAAAGACTTGAGCTCTCAGTTTTGTTCGCCATGGAACAGCAGAAGCACTAACTCTCTGGGATGTATCAAGATTAACACAATTTACATTAGGCTCAGTAGAAATTGGCTCATCAGAGGCACGCGACCGAACTGATCCATGAGCCCCAATATTATGGCCTACACTAGATGGCCCATGATTATGAGCTGAAACATCACTATTCGGCCCATAGAATTGACCCATGGAAGGAGCATTATTTCGGTCATTAGGAAAGCCAAAGTCACATCCAACACTTTGATGAGAATAAGGCCCAGCACTAGATGGCCCACGTGTCACACTAAGTGGCCCACGTGTGACCACATGATCCATCTCTACCATCGGCCTCACACTGTGCTGAACAAAAGTTTCCCTTGAATTTGCAAAATTATGTTGACTAGAAAAACCCCAATTTTGACCTTGTCCATTAGTAATACGACCACCATTCCTCCCATCATTCTCAACCACACCAGGCCACACATCCATAGTCAATCCAGGTGCTCTACCGTCTTGAGGCGCCATCGGTGGAACCCCCGGTGATTAATCATCACGGTGATAATGATAAAAGCACCATTGAGCAATGTGACCATATCAGCTGCAAATCTAACATTAAACACCAGGGCGAAAGCTTTAGCCTCATCCACGAGCAAAAGAACGACCACCACGAGAAGATCTGGCCGCCTCTTGCGTCGAAGACCCCTCCACAAAGTTCGCAACAACCAACGCCTTCTGCACAGATCTCAACTGATGAGCTTCACACTCAAGAAGCGCATCCACCAACCATTGAAACAGTAACGGCGTTGAAAAGAGAGACGCGAACGAAACAACAGCATCAAACTCAGAAGAGATGTCCGATAGCAAAATCGCCGATCTTTCGGCCTCTAAGATCGAAGAACCAGAAGCAGCAAGAAGAGTACATAAGCCTTTAATCTTATCAACATAGGCACGAACGGACAAACTACCTTTCTTAAGCGAATGAAGTGCATGACGAAGTTGCGATTGCTTCATACTAGTATCGGCCGCAAATAAGCTATTAGCTAGAGTCTACACATCACTAGCAGTTCTAACGTCTGTAAAGGAAGACAAAATGGATGGACTAATTGTCGAAAGCATCCAAGAGGTTAGTAAATTGTCTTGTTGATTAAAAACAGCAGCCGAAGGATTAGTAATAAGTGTGCCATCAGACGCTTGAACAAATCTCGTCGGAGCAGTGACAGTACCATCAAGAAATCCAAACAGATCATAACCAGTGAGTATGAGGCGTAACTATTGTCACCATTGAATGAACGATCCGTCATCGAGCTTCACAACATCATGTCTCAGAAAAACGGTAACAATGCGATCACCAGAGAAAACTGAACCGCTGGGCTCACCAGCATCAGAATCAGTGGAATGTGGAGTGGCCATGCCGAATCAAAACCTAGCGACTGATACCATGATAGAAATCAATATTCTATTGAAAACATATGTGTTATTTTTAAGGTAAAACCTTCTACTTCTTCAGTACTCAATACAATGCTTATATAGACACTGAATACATGCTTGACTGATGATAACAACCTACAACAGAATGTAACCTCTGCTAACCAACTCATCCACCTCACCAATCACACGTGTACTAAATACACACTATAACAGTTTAAAATAACAATTTTGTGCTCTCTCACAAAAATAGTTCCATAATTACAACTATCAAAACCTAGACAAGTCTCAAAACATATATTCAATATCGGCTTGCTAACATAGAATATTCTAAGTGAATTCAAAATAACTCCTTAAAAATAACTATCTCAATTTCAACTATCAAAAGCACAATCAATCAAAGATATGCTTTCCTAACCAGCAACACAGTCTCGATCGATCCTCAATGTTCCAAGGGTTGATTTGATTCACTCGAATCCAATCTAATCTTCAAAAGCTAAAAAATGGTTTCCATAGATAGACTAAAATATCTTGAAAACTAACAACACATTAATAGGTTCAAGGATTTTTTTCATTAAATTATCATACCAAATAAGACAAATATTTAAGCTATCTCAATAATAAATTGTAGTTGGCAGTATCGAGTGGCACTCGGCATAAATTTATTCATCTTACCTCAACAATATCTAATTTCATCATTATCATTTGTTTTAACTTCACTAAAAACAAATAAATTGTTGATTCGAAGAAATCCTAATAACTCATTCATGAAATATTTACACTTCATACTCTAATGAATGTTATTGCAAAAATCTTGGGAGCAAATTCATGCATAATATTTTATTCAAATTGTGTTGGGATGTCGAATTATTCTTCAATGGAATAAGTGAAGAGAATATTAAAAAGAATCAACTAACCAGCCTAAACGTAATTTTTTTTTTTTGGACATATCCTAAGCGTAATTAATTAATTAAAATTAATTATCAAACATTAAGTAAACTTGTAAGACCTGAGAGAAGAGTAACTTTTTTATTATTTAGAAAACCATCCATTTATATTAGCTTTTATTAAGCATCATTTAAAAAAATTTTAAATTAAAAAAATATATATGCGACTTACATACCTTTTTTCACATACAATATGTATGAGAAAATATAATCCGCGACTTCCACAACTCTTTTGCATGCATGATTATCTCGAAGCTTATTTGTAATTTAGATATTAGATGTCTAATGATGGATATGTTAATTCAAGTTATGGATTTCTTTTAGAGTAAGTAGAAATTGTAATTAAATGTGTGATTGATAAACTATTAAAATGAAAATTTTTAACATTTAATTCTTTTAATTGTGTCTGACAACTAAAGGCAAAGTTGAATGGTGGTGTTTTTAAAAAAATTAATGAGGCCCCAAAATTTTAGTCACTTTTGTTCTAATAAATGGAAAACATAGATAAACTATATTGAAAGAAATGAAGAAGGAAGAAAAATAGAGGGAGAAACAGAAGAGAATAAAAAAAAAAGTTGAAAGAACATAAAAGAAAAAAAATTAAATTGCTAAAAATGAAAAAATATAGGAACCAATTGTAGAATGTAACCTAAAATTTTCGTTTGAAATGATCATTTAACGTGCCACGTCACGTCAGCTTACCGTTATATCGTTAACGGCAATTAACGGCTCAGTAACTAAAATGTTAAAACAAGATAACGTAAGTGACTAAAACGTAACATTTCAAACATAAATGACTAAAATATAATGTGAGACAAACAAAAGTGACTATTTTAATAGTTTACCTTAAATATATTTAATGGAAAGTTTTTTTTTTTAATAAATATATTGAGATTTTACCACGTCGTTTTCTTTTAATTTTTCCTAATATAATTGCTTATGAAATTAAAACTTTTTACCGGTAGTTTACCAAATAGTTATATATAAAAGTGGTTTGATTTGTTTTTATTTCTTATAAGGATATGAATGAGATTATTGATTTAATAATTAATATAAATATTATTTGTTTGATTCAAAATTTAAATGGATAAATTCAAGGTAATGATAATTCATGAGGTTGAAGCCAAAAATATTACCAAATCCATCGTAATAAACTATGTTTTTGAAAGGATAAAAAAATTCTAAAATTTTTAAAGGGTACCTTATTCTCCAATAACAATATATCATATTTATACCTACAATTTATTAAGTCTTTTTACTGTGTTGGTGTAATCCATCAACTAAATCTCAACTCAGTTAAATACTTACCAAAAAATTATTTTATTTGCTAAATAAATTATATGATTATGTAGGTGTTTTTGTCTCTTTATTTTTTTTATAAATCAATAAAAACTTGTCCAAAACAAGATTTAAAGCAAAGACATCATGCATATAAAAAAATTCCATTTATCATTTAAACGAAAATATTTTTTTATTTAAAAGTTGAATATATATATTTGTTATATACATTTTTATATATTTGTATTGATTGAGTTTGTGTCATAAATTAATTTGACACCAACTCAGGATTAACAACAAAACAATGATAAAAGATTATATTCAATATTCTTAATTCGAGGTATTTTTGTATTTAAATTTCGTTTGACTTATAATTTAATATAATTTTTTTATTTTAATATTTTACATATTTTATTTGTTACTATTAATTAATTTTAAATTATTATTATTTATTATTTATTGTATGTTAATTTCAAAATAAAATAGTTGTGTGATAAGATTTTTAATTTTTGGAAGGAGTAATAAGAGGTGAAAGAACAAGTCCCCTTGTTTACTTCCTCCACGTTAAACAATTAAAGGAATTTGAACCGTAATCATTCAACAGTTTCTATTTTATGGATAAAATATTTTGGGTATATGATTAATATTGTCAACTAAGAATGCTTAAAGTTTAGGCTTCGGTGTACAGAAATGGTAATCATTTTTAAAAATATTCTCCCTTAATGTTATATATATTTATTTATTTAAGCTTCTCTCACATTTTTAAATCAAAAACTCGAGCAGTTAATACGTTCCTGATATATTTTTTAAACAATCTTTTGTAATCATTTTTATTGTTATTAAATAAGTTTTATTTTAAAAGATATATCTAAGCAATATTTCTAAATAATAAATTTTAAAATATCATAAATTTAATTTTTTATTAAAATTTTATATTTTTCTCCTTTCAAACTCAAGGTTAGGTGTTCTAAAAAGGAAGCACTCTTATGATAATTTGAAATTTTATTTAAAACCCACAAAAATTGCATTATTTATATATATTATGTGTCTCATTAAATTGGTGTCAAAGTTATTGAGGCACCAACTCAATTAGGAGATGACAAAAATTTTCATCTTTTTACAAAGTAATAAATATTATTTCTTACGAAATGGTTGATAAATTTCCTGACTAACAAAAGAACTCCTTTATTATTATGGAGGCCGATTTGAGGTGCCAATATTAAATCGATTGGTGGGAAAGGTCTATACTTAATTCAATTTTTTTTCATATTGTGGATATGAAGAAGATGATTTTCGAATGCTTGTGTTCACTTAATAATTATCTTCTTTTGGTTCATAAATTGGCTATGGGAGAGAATCCTAAGGATGTTAGTTTTTTCTTTGCGGAATTCTAGGTTCAAGTTTATGATCTTCCGCCTAGTTTTGCTTCGAAAACGATGGCCAAGAATCTTGGCAATATGAGACCTTTTTATAGGATATGATGTCAGTAGTCGATGGAATGTTTTGAGAGATTTTATGTTGATCTAGGTTCAATTGGATATTCATCAACCTTTGATGAGGAAGAAGAAGAAACGTAAATAAGGGTCGTCTTTTTTTAAAGTTAGTTTCAATACATATACATTCTCCGTACAACCTGTCCGAACCTCCTCAAAACCAATAACATGTGGCATAGGGTGCACAACATGACATTTCTTCAACTTACATCCCCCATTGCATATCTCCACACTTCACATATCATTCATTTTCATGACTAAAAGATAACAAGCATTTAACTAAACATACTATTAATAACACAACACAGATCATACCAAACATATCACTTATCGAACCATTTCAATGATAACCTCTTCAATAAATACTTTACCAATATCAGTTCATCAAAACAACTTATACATACAACCAGACATGCATTTGTAGACCATCACTTTACATGCTTCAATAGTATGACAAACATCCCATAACAATTCAACTCTTCATCATCAGCAGAACATGAAGTCAAACATACCACAATAACATAATACTGATATACATAAAATAACATTGAGGATTTGAGTTCAGAAACTCAACAACAAAATACCTGGGGTTGACACAACTTACACCTGCTTAGCTTTCGCTTTATCACTTGGGCCTCTTCCTTCTTGGTTAGCTAAGCATAACAATCATATAAAGATCAAAACGATGACATGCATATTTAAGAAAACCTTAATTCATATGCATGCAGAGGAGTTTTAAATGCTAACAATGACTTAAATCATCACAGTTTAAAATAAATTATGCTGAAATCCTTAGATTTTCCTTTATTTTTCTTTAATCAAAAGGTATGGAAGAGTTAGAAAGATTATCATATTGCTAAATTTTCAATTATTTAGGCTAACACCCTAGTTTCTTCCCTTCATGCAAAATCGCTTCTTAATTTCCTTTCTTATAGAATAAACTAAAGAAGAAGATAAAAGAAAAAAATGAATATAGAACTGAGAGAGTGCTCCTAGGAGAATGACATCTATCTCCTATATAACCTTCCCACACTCGTTTACCAAAACCAATTTTTCAACATCAAAATTAATGTTCCTCATCATAATGTTTCCCACCAAAAGAAATATCCAATTCTATGGTAATGAGACTAATATTTGAAATCTAACCAATTACCAAATCAGTTAGTGAGATTTATGTAATTACACTAAGACCCTTATAAATAGAAAGTTTTATAATTAGATACCCAAAATTATTGTTATACTTATCCTTTAACATTTTCGGGTGTAACAAAGCTACAAATTTTAAGAAATTTGGTGTTATGCTTAATTATAACACCAAGAAGCATATTTGACACAATATTTGTATTGTTCTTGATGTCACTGTGCCTCTTGATCATAGTTAATATTAGGGTCTTTCGTCACTTATTGGGCGTAATAAGACACAAATATTTCTTTCATTAAGGAGGGATTGAGCAAACGTATTCTTAGTTAAAAGAATAGACTTTTATCTTCTACAAGAAAAGAAGTTACGCTTAAAATAGTAGCTCAAGCTATTCTGATTTATAGTATGAGTGTCTTTCTACTTCCACACAACTTTTGTAACAATCTACAAAAAATGATGAATTTGTTTTGGAGGGAGTTCTAATGTTAACCGAAGGAAAATACATTAGACTTCATGGGATAAGGTTTCTATCCCTAAACAATCTAGTGGTATAGCATTTTGCACTTTGTTATACTTTAATTTAAAACTATTGGTAAGCAATGATAGAGATTTCTTTCTTCGCTTGAGTCTCTTTTTAGTAGAATCTTCAAAGCTAAATTCTTTCCAAATTGCAGATTTCTTGATGCTTCTGAAGGCTAAGCTCCTTTTATTTGGAAGAGTATTTATAAGGCTAAAATGGTGCTTTGTGAATGGCTCAAATGGGGTGTGGGTAAGGGTGCAACTGTTGAGATTTTTAATGATCCATGGGTAAGTTATTATGATAGTTTTTATATTGACTTTATACCTTTAGAGGGCTATGAACATATGAAAGTAAATGATTTGATGCATCTGAATGGGGGTGCTAGGAGACGAACATGGTGGAATGGCTTCTTACCCCTTAAAATGTGCAACATATGCTCTGTATATCCATTAGTTGGTTTTGAAAGGATGATTGAGTAATTTAACACTACACCCTTAATGGTTGTTATTCTACTAGTTCAGGATATAAAGTTGTTCGACATTACATTAACATCATTGAGTTTCATATTGACGGTCTTTAGGAAACTCTTTGGAATTAGGAGTTGCTGCCCAAGATTAAAGTCTACCAATTGAACTATTTGTGCAGTTTCATTTCATGTAACAACAAGTTATTCACTGTGGGATAAATGATGCTCCTCTTTGTTTCTAGTGTAGCTAGGCAAAAAAAAGAATTGGGTAAGCATTACTCCATTGTCACTGCAATAAGGTTGTTTGGAATCTAATAGATTTTATCTGTAGGTTTCTCACTAATCAGTAAGTCAAACGAAATGGTAAACTACTATGTATTGCTTGGAGCATTTGGTTTCATAGAAACACTACCTTGTGGAAACAACAAGCTTCATATTTGGATAAAATTGTGCAGCATGCTACTATCTTCCTACATGATTGGCTAGATGCTCAATTGGTGTACGAAAACTAGATAGTTTCTTGACAGCTTGTTGACGATGGTGATACTTGTAGGTAAACTTAAATCCAATTTTAGATGGTGTTATTTTTATTGATCAAGGTAATGTGAGTTGGTAGAAATTGTATGGAATGATGAGTGTGATTTTGTTAGATGTATCTCGAGCTTTATAAAGAGTAATTTGAACCCTTTTTAGGCTAAAATTTGCTTATTCAAATTTGAATAATCTAAAATTTAGAGATTACTAACTTGCTGCCATCCCTAGTTGATAAATTAGGCAGCTTTCAAGTTTATTGGTAGAATGAAATGTGCTTAGATTTTTTTTTTCTTAATTTTAGTCTAAAATGTTGCTTGAATAAACTATGATGTGGTTCAGTTACATGTTTGCATGTCACCTCTCTAATTTGCTTCAACAACAAGCATATTTCCATCGCCCAAGCAGTAATGATAAGACAAAAATTTAAATTTTCTTTAATTTCAATAATGTTAAATTTATTTTTCTAAATTTGAAATTGTTTTTATTGTGTAAATAGGTAGATGATCGTGTTCTGGAAGGCTTCATCCATAATATCGAAAAGCCTGTAATCCCTGATATTCATGGCCACTTACTAATAGTTGGATTCTTACATGTCTCACATGTTTAGGGGCTGCAAACTTGATTTGGCACTAATCAACGCATTAGTGGAAAGATAGATGCCTAAAACACACACTTTTCACCTTTCATGCGGCGAATGTACAATCACACTTAAGGATGTAACTTTACAACTCGGTCTACCAGTCATCACGAGATTAGCGCTGACGTATGCATTGCCATTTATTATGATACCGATACAAATGCCCAAGCAGTAGTCGATAATGATGTCGATGCCTGGTACGTTTCCAATGTACCTAATATTTGTGATACCTCACGCCTATATTGACTCAAATACTGAGTGCATCACTATTTTACGGGGGTGGCTCATCGTCGCAACCACCAGACGAGTGAGTGGTGAATACATGATGGTAGGCGAGGACGATATAGTAATCGACCATGGAAGAAGATGATGACACTGCCAATCTTGAAGAAACGATTGTCGAAGGGGTTGTGCAAGGTACATATTTAAGCAATGATGACGACGATGATGAAGTCTATAGGCCTGCACCTCCAGATGCACCTCCGGTTGTATACAGAAATCCTCCACATGACAGTGTCCACCACCTTACAATACACATTCTTTCTGACACATGATTGAGTGTATTTTTGTTATAAATATTGTGATGTAAATATAGATATGTCATATATAAAAAAATTTGAGGTTATTCATTTAAACAATACATTCGTCTTTATTACTATCTATTACAAGTTATGCGTAAGTTAACAATAAATAACAAATCCAACCAATGGGAATACGCAAAGCACGCTGATGAATATGAAATTTGGTAAAAATTAATGTTACCGACGCTAAGGCCCCAACATATCATTGTACAGAGAACATGTTGGCTTCATATGCCCAAGATTTATACAATACCTTTTGTTGATCATCTCTCTCCCAAATTTCCAAATTTCCATATTGTTCTTTATCCGGGTGAAATTTGGGTGACCTTTTGGGACGTGACGCAGGTCTTTGATTGGCACCAATCCAAACAGTTCGCTAGACACAGGTGGCCACATGCTCTTTTCTAAGACGAGTAAGAAGTTAGAACTCCAAACTGTGAATGAGTTGTAGTCAGTAGACGTTGTTGATGTAAGGTGCGTACTCAATTTGTATGTACACATGAAAACCAAAATACTTGGAATCTCCCATAATCACAGGTCTCTTCCGTTAGGTTCACATGATAAGATGCATTTGACATTTCCTTGTCGGTCCCAGCGTGCTCCATGACTCAAAAATAGAAGTTCTGACGCAAGTGGCACATTATATACATGGTGTTCGCTATCATTGTACTTCACCGAATCTCTTTCATCATGTCATCGCAGAATGTACCGTCGCTTGTTATCTTAACAGCATACGTCGACTCGCTCTTAAGAAATAAGGCAATCAGTCAAAAGTATGTCTTTTTGACAACTGATGTTACCAGTAAATTACACGTCCCTTTTAATAAGAGATTGATGCACTCGACCAAGTTTAACATCATGTGCCCATATCGTAGACCCTGTCATACGACTAGGTCCACTGTTGGAACTGTATATTTGATACATATATCACACCGTAGGTATTAATGATGCTCAAGTTGTTCAACATTTGATAGAATCAATGTTAGACAAGCTCATAACCTGTCGAGAAATAGTTATCGGTTAGTACAATAAGATAACTCGGTATGAATATTCGATGTGTAGTGAATACATAATTTGAACTACAAACCCATATCGATAACTAGATCTTGCTTAGTTGCCAAAGAATATTTTTTTATGGCAGATGGATCCCACATGTCGTATGCAATACCGTTGATGAGTGCAATCCTAAAGGGGTCAGTGACGATCAATTGTCGAGAGTATTCTGGGTCCCTTGTCTGATATGAAACATATGCCAGGCTATGGGTAAACACAACAGCATAACTATGAAGTAACAGATGCTACTAATACCTTTCGTACAGCCAGGTGCCATCAATTTGGACCATAGGCTTGCAATGCTAAAATGACTCTCTGTATTGCTCAAAGATCCAAAAGAATCGATGAAATAATCTTTTTTCAGGGACCAACTGATCATCACAGTACCCTAAACGCGTTTCGATATAAGTTATAGAACCTGGTACGTATCGATTCAATACCTGACACCATTGCAATAGATAGTTATACGAACCTTCCCACCTGTGATGCAACTTTTCCATAGCCTTCTATTTTACAACCCATACTTTGTAGTACTTTGGAGTGTAATGGTACTGGCTACGTATGTCTACAATCAGCACCGGTATTTAAATCTAGGGACTAGCCTTTACTATCGATAGAATAATGTCAGTAATTATGTCTGAGTCTAACCTCAAATAATCTTGACTTACACCCATTGCAACACAAATATGGGCAACAGAATACTTCTTTATCATCCAAATTTTGATTTTCTTCCAATAAGATGCCATGATTTCCCACTTACACCTCTCATCCTTCATTGTACACTTTCTTTCGAATTTCTTGGAACGGGACTTCATGACACAGTAGTTCACGTTGTTCTTGAAGCTGTACCACTTTAGTGTAGTAAGAAAAACTTCTTTGTTGGGTATCCTATTCTAATTTTCAGTACTCGTACATTACGATATGCGCTTGCATGACCAGGTGTTTGTGTGGAAAGCACGAAAATTCTAAACTACCTTTGGCCGATAGGTCGATACTCGTTATATGGGGTAGAGGTTCATACACCCTAAATCACGCATTTGAATCTGGAGTATTGTCCGAGGCATCATCGTCAGACTCGTATGGTTTTAGCTCCATTGTAACTGGATCCAATTTTGAAAATAATCACTTCTGAACCATCTAGATCGCGCTGCTGGATTGGCTCAGGTTCTGACTCCTCCCATCATTTGCGTCTATAGCACCCTCTTCCTCACTTACATCTACTTTATTGCCCGCGCCTTCATTGTCACCTTCAAGCACGGTGTTGTACATACCCTCGCCGGCCCCCGTTAAAAGGAGTAGGTCACTAGTTTTCCTATAACCCATGTGCCTGCCAGAATATTCAATGGGTTGATGGCTAGTGTATATCGATAATCCCCCAGTATAACTGCTTTCTCCCAATAATATTGACTTAAAGCCAAAGTTGAAATTGAACGCGCTGATTGAATGTCGAGCCCAATTGTCTAAATTTAGGTTATACTAATACTCCGATTGGTATTAACCCCCGAAGTTTAAATCGATGCTGAACATTGATGAGTGTCTGCCTATAGATGTTTTGGAAATATCATAGTAGCCACTTTGTAGCAGGCTAGAAAATCTACTGCACAATCATGTAGTAGGACTTTCTGCTTCAGCTTTGGTACCCCTATTTGTCGTGACGATAGTTGAAGATGGGTAAGATCCATCAGCATCGATAAACTTCATGTATAACTCAATAACATTATTTCTACTTGCAATATGCGATGATATGATCATCTCAAGATGCGTCTCACTAATAAAATCAAATAGCTCATACTTATAAGGGTCAACAGAAGCAAGAAATATACATTGCAACCTCGTAATTCTTCCCCAGGTCAATCCACTAACTTTCTTCCTGATTCTAGTGTCACAAGGTTAGATCTTTCGTCTCACGATTCGTACGGCCTTAAGCATTCCGTTCATCCAAACCGCCTAAGTCAACTTAAACTTAAGTGAAGGTTCCTTTAAAACTCCTTCAAGGCACCAGTTTGTATAGTAGAAGTAATTTATGCTAAAAGAAGCCACAAGAGAACAACAGAAAGAGCGCACGAGAGGTTTTTGAGTAAATACTCTCAATATTATCTTATTCACAAAGAATAATGAAACAGTGAATGGCGTGAGTACAAATAAGGGGGAGGCTCTCTATTTATAGTTGAGCTCCCCTAAAATCGACGGTCAAGATTAAATTACATCGACAGATGAGATTAGCCTATCCCTTGATTTTAGGGATTTACAATATTACATCAAATCAAATCAAATCTAATCTTTACAAGATATGATTCCCTATCAATCTTTAAAAATTAGTTCCATACTTATCAAGATAGCCTAATTTGCTATATTTTCATCATTGGGCCAACCAGGCTTCAATCTAACAGGCTTCTCCAACAACTTATCGAATCGGGCCAGTTCTTGTGGGCCAAATTATCCCATCTAAATAATAGACCTCCATTGGATGCATTTGGTGCGATGGTTATAGGCTTTAAACTTTGACCCGTGACACTCGTCCGTAGTTCACGCATTAGAATGGTACTATTAAATGTAAATTCTACGGTCTTTTCTCCTACAAACACCACCCCAACCTCTATATTACAGATTTGACTGTCATAGTATATAATGAATTTCCCTCGTTGACTCATTTCAAAATCGGTCACAAATTGGATAAACAAACCAAAAAAAAAGTAAAGAGTTGTCCAAAGAAGTACATATAACTCTCACAACATAAGGTTCTTCTATTTGATATTAACTTGATGTGTGTCTATGTTATGAAAATTTCGTCTCTTTTATAAGAAAATTATGTACGAAGAAAGAGAATTCATGCTTTGAATTTTGTTTACGAATGCACACATTTGTTGCATATTGTATGGAGCAAATAATTTTCAGAACACATTTAGAACTCATATAATTTCATCACGCCTGTACTCCTGAGAGATTTTGCACTGTATAACGTGCTCTACAGGCATCTGAAAAGGTACTTTCACTATCAGAAGAAAGGGGCTCTAACAAATTCCCTATTCCTCGGTGTGAAAACTTTGAAACTTTGAATAATTCAGATGCTTTAAACATGTTTAGAATATGTTCATCACTTCTGCAGTACGCTTTCAAGGTTTTTCTTTACAAACAGACCATTTCTTGTAGCTATAAAAGGGCTCTTATACACCAAGCATCATCATCCCTCAATTATATAATTTCTCCCCAATCCTCTCTATTCTCCACTATAAACCATTTCCCGATATTAAAAATTACAGTCACTAAAAATATTTAGTTTACGTTGAGGTATTTTTGAGTCGTCAGTGATGTAATATCCGTATGCGTTCCACATATCATGCCCAGATAGGATCATTACCTCCAAAGCTTATCTTAGAGAAGTCGGTTATGAGGTGATTTTACTTTCTACGACCAAGGGTGGAAGTCAACGTGGACGTCTCAGTTGATGACCGTTATGTAGTAATAGATCAAGGTATAATGGGGGAGTCAGTTGATGGTCGTTACGCGACCACGAGTTTAATCTTTTCGAACATTAAAAAATGATGCCCTATAAATACCATACAGAAGTTTGATGGTATATTCATACGGAAAAACTCTGGGGCTTCTCATTATAATTGATGTAATTTGTTTTTCTCCATTTTCAGGCAATCGGTACCTTTAACCTTGCTTTTTATTTGAAGGTTGACACCGTCGTAGACACAAAAGGACTCTTAAGCAATGAGCAGCTGTTACGGTGTAGTAAAGATGACGCTCCTTTCGGGGTGGCAATGGTTATCGTTATTACACAATCCACTAATAACTACAACCGTTGTTGACCCAATCTAAGTTTGACCTCTACTGTGCCAAAACATCTACTCTCCGCTTGAAAGCCCTTTAGTGTCCACCTCGGTCTCAGCCTTCAGACAATAATGAAAGGTTAAAGATACCGGCTATTTGGAAATAGAGAAAAAATTACGTAGACTACACTAGAAGTTCCTAGAGTTTTTCCGTATGATTATGACATCAATCTTATGTATGTATATATAGGGCATTATTTGCGGGTATCTAAAAAGCTTGAAATCCTGACCGCATAATGACCATCACCTAGCCTCCCCGATTATACTCGAACCCGTGATCACATCACAGCCGTTGACTGGGATATCCATCTAAACTTCGACCCCTGATCGTATAAAGCATTATTACCCCAAAATCGGATTTCCCAATGATGGGTTTCTAAGGTGATGGTCTTATCCCACCATGACATATGAAATGTATGTGTGCTGAGACACGTTATCACATCCTCAACCCCTCAAAACTACCTAAGAACTTTCGTCATTTTAGTCGAGAACCCTAAACACTTTTAAAATACCATAAACCCTAAAAACCTTAAACCCAAAACATAAACACTAAACGCCCTAACCTTAAAAAAATAAAAAAAAACCCCTAACCCTAGAAAGAGAAAGTAAAAGCACATCAACTGGGTGCATTTTCCTACTATTTGTGTAGAAAGAACACCCAACTAGACGCACTTTCACTTTCTCGCTCCTAAAAATGCTTATTTCTCTAATTAGATTTCAAAACGGCCTATTTCTCTATTTAAATTTAAAAACGGCCTAAAGGCCTAATTCAAAAAAAACGGCCTATTCACCTTATTTAAGCGAATTAATCATAAATAAGTAATTATATAACTAGCAAAATGATACAAATATAATTAATATATTTATAGAATTTTAATTATCTATTACTACAATTATTATTTAACATAATGCAAATTTAATATATATATTATTATTTAATATAAAATATATTATTTATTATTTATTTTACATATATAAAAACTTTTGCAGTGTCTTTAATAATCATTTTCTATTTTTACTTTACCATTACAATTGCATTTGAATTCCAACACACATCAAACAGTTGATTTTAATTTCATTTCTACCATACACAATCTCACCACTACAATAATTTTATCTTATCAATGTTATTATTTTTAATCTCACCAGGGTAATATCACTAAAAGAATCCAAAAACTTAATTATTTACAACTGTGTTTTTTTGAATTATTAGAATAAAAAAATTATGGGATGTTTGGTAAACAAAATTTTGGATCTTTTTTAGCTGATTTGGGCACAAATGGAGGATTAGGTAGTCAAATCTTCTAATTGTAGTGTTTGGTGAATGAAGGTTTACAAAAGCCTGTTAAGCTAAAACCTCCAAAACAAAAAACGCAAGGATGAGCAACTTTTTTCAGTAGCTAATTGGGAATGAGATATGTGGAATGACATATCTGACCATGCTTGCTCAAAAATTACTCCTTTTGTCATCTGCTCTCAAATCTAATAAGGATGCCAAGATATCTATAATCTCTATTCTCCCATTTTCATTTTTACTTCCAAAGTCCAAAGTAAATCTAAAAAAAAAAACTCCACTGTGAATCTAAAAAAATCAACCTTGTCGCGAGAAATTTTCAATATAACCCATTCATCCTTGAATATTTATGTACTCTTAATTTATTTTCAATTTACTTGTGTAACATGATTTCTTATGCAACTTTATATGAATTAAAATATACTACTTGACAAATTTATTCAGAGTGTGACATAATTATCACTAATTTATATGCTAGGCACATGACATAATTATCACTAAGAATATACTTTACAATTATATTCATACACTATTAATATTTATCAATTTTCACAAGGTTAATATTTACAAATAACTTAAGAATTTTGTTTATTTAAAATTTAAAAAATATTCACTAATTAATTTCCATAATAGATGTTTTAATTCCTTGATAATAATATTTTATTTCAATAATTTCCCTCAATAAAGAATAAAGTATTATAAACAAATAAATACTTAACAATAAAATATATCATGCATTAATTTGTTATTTTACATATATAAACTTTCAACTATCAACTAAGTTTTATCAAATACTTTTAAATAAGCAATTAATAGAATCAATTGGTCAAATCACTTAATAGAATCAATTAATTAAACCAACTATTGTAATTATCAATAATATCTTATATCAGCCAATTATCAAACATCACCTATTTGTTTATTTATTAAATAAATTGATACTCTTTGAAACCTTTAATCAAATGTGAACATAGATTTACAGCCCTTTATTATTATTGAGTTTGGTTGCCAAATGCAGCTTTTGGCGGCCAACTCAATCGGTCAACAGGCTCTTCTGCCGTCATTAATAATAGGTTCTTTTATGTGCATTTCTAATTTTGTTAATGTGTTTTATTTCGTTTGTTAAAGAAAATTGTTTTATTTCGTTATAATCGTATTTAAATATTTTATATTTATATAATATGTTAATATTTTATATTATATGTATTTTATAAAAATATACCAAAAATCTATAATTTATAAAAAATATTATATAAACTTTAAAATAATTATATATTTATATATTATTTTTTTATCTTATTGTACTTTTAAAAAAATTTCCTTTTACGTCATCTCTAACCAAATTAAGGTTAAAAAAGGTGGTTTGAAGAGAGAACAAAAAATATAGTGCCAATATAGGTACATTTTCTTCCATGTTTCCTCGTTAATTCTAAAAGTCATCTCCATTACCCAAATAAAACACATTTTATAAACCAAAATCGAGACTAAGTATCCATTAAAGTAAATCAAGAGGTGAATGTAGAATAAGTCAAAAAATACAAGCTCTTTTTACACAGTCGTTTAAAGTCCGACTTTTTCCCCCTTCTATGCTTGATGCTCTCTACTTCATTACGAAATTGAGTTCTCTCTCTATATATATGGAGTTCCCCAAGGACTTAAGACAACAATCTGCCTTGTGAAACAAATTTTCTGGATTTCGTTTCACACAGTTTCGACATGGAGATCAAAGCCTGGAACCTTGTCCTGTTCTCGTGCCTGCTGCTTTCTTTATTGGCTTCACCCTCATCTGCCCAGACCTGTGTTAGCCAAACATTTCCAGACAACAAGCAATATGTCAACTGCACCGATCTTGGAGCCTTGAGCAGTTATCTCCATTGGACATATCATCAATCAAATGGAACTGTTGAGATGGCTTTTCGACACACCGGCACCACCTCGTCACGGTGGTCGGCGTGGGGTATCAATCCCAGTGGACCGAGTATGGTGGGTACCCAGGCTTTGGTTGCCTTTGTCAACTCCAGTGGCGTGACTCAGGCGTTCACAACGTCGATTGATAGCCTATTCCCTACCCTGCAACCCACAGATTTGAGTTTCCAGGTTCCAAGTCTGTCAGCAACGTTCGAGAATGACGAGATGACGATATTTGGTGTTTTGAGAATCCCCGAAAACATGTTGTCAACCAGTCAGGTTTGGCAGGAAGGTCCTGTGAGTAACGACCAATTACAGCCTCATACTACTGACGGAGCCAACGTTCAATCCAAGGGAAGTATCAATTTCCTTACAGGACAATCTGCAGGGGCTTCATCTGATTCAAGGACAAGAAGAAGAAATGTAAGCGGTTCGAATCTTCCCTAGAGCTAGAATTTCCATAGAAAAAAAAAAGATTCCTTTCCAGATTTTTAAAGTTGGATTGTTTGAATTATCCAGGTTCATGGAGTGTTGAACACTGTGAGCTGGGGAATATTGATGCCGTTGGGAGCCATAACAGCTAGGTACATGAAGGTGTTCAAATCTGCATACCCGGCATGGTTTTATCTCCACGTTGCTTGCCAATCTTCGGCCTATGTTGTTGGTGTGGCAGGGTGGGCGACGGGTATTAAGCTCGGCGGTGACTCTCCTGGAATCACGCACAATCCCCATAGGACCATTGGCATTATCCTCTTCTGCTTCGGAACTCTTCAGGTAATTTCTTCTCGAATACATATTCATATGCGACGCTAGTATCAGGATTATGCATACCTTAATGAACCTTAACAATTTTTGAAGGCCGAAATTAAAATAAAAATTTTTATGGCAGGGCCCTACTTTGGCCCCTCTAGTGCCATCCTGATGACAGGGAGACTTGTTAAAGTGTGCTTTTAGTCTTTTTCTTCATCTTGCCGTCATGGGGATGGCGTTTCTAAATAGTTGGCTTCAAGACTACTCCAATCTCAAGCTATTAATTACTTTAGATTGTTATATTATTGACAGGTCTTTGCTTTGCTTCTGAGGCCAAACAAGAATCACAAATACAGATTGTATTGGAACATCTACCATCATTCCATTGGTTACAGCGTGATCATCCTCAGCATCGTCAACATTTTCGAGGGTTTCGACATCCTTAACCCTGAAGACAAATGGGAGAGAATTTACATTGGAATTCTCATATTTCTGGGAGCTATGGCCACATTGTTGGAAGCTTTCACTTGGTACGTTGTTATCAGGAGGAAGAGGACTAACAAGCACCCTCTTGCCATGAATGGAGCCAATGGGCATGGACAGGGCGTGTAGTAAAATTCAATTTTGGTCAGTCTCAGTCTATTGCACCATGAGTGCTTAGGATGTTTTAGATGTGACCTCCATTTGTTATTTATTACAGCTTTGCTTTTTTTGTTGTCCTAGTGATTGGGTTATCTTGAGTTATACACTGTTTGCTTTGGTATGTATAGGTGATTGATCTCTTATCTTTTCTGTATTGACTCCATTTTTTTATATATACTAGCGTTCTTTTAATTCTACTATAGTAGATATACATGTTGGGCAGCACATAAGTTGAAGTATGACCCATTCCATTGGTAATTAAAATAAATGTGTAGGTGAATTGGCAATTTGCCAAGTGTGTGACAAACAATCAATTTCCAACCACTTACTTTCTTAATTAGTCAAAAGAGACCGCGGTTTAACCTAAGCTTAACTTCATAATGAGACAACATCTAATAGATCACATATTTTAAATTAACTTTATTAATTCAATACTGGTAACTTATTATCAAATATCAACATATTTTTTACTCAAAGTTTTTAAATTATGTAGATTAAATTTTAATTTAATTGGCATGGTATGTTGCCAAAGTAAGAATATGTGGGTTCAATTATGTTGAAGCGCATTATATTTCTATTTATGTATTGAAGGTGGATTATAGGTAATTCTAGGTATTATGTTAAAAAAACAAATATAATCAAAATTTATAATAAGATTGTTAAAAAAATATTTATAAAATATTTATTAGTTTTGTTTTTAATTATTTTGATTTAAAAGGTTTCCAATATTTTTATTTAATATAATAAATATTTAAACATATATATAAAACAATGTACCTATATTTTAGTAATTATAACATTTTTTATTATTTATTAAAATTTTAAATATATTATAAGTTTCGCTACATATAAATATTATGCTAATGTCTTTAATGTTTATTTTCTCTTTTCATTAAAATTCATCTCACTGTCACTACTACAATTGAATCCAAACGCAAAATTCAGCATTGATTTTAATCTCACTGTTACACTAACTAATTTCACCGCTACAATAACTAATCTCACAACTACCCCTATTTTTAATTTCATTGTACTAATCTCACTACTAATCCAAAAAAAATCCTTTTATAGAGCGATGCACTTGCAAGCTTCCGGCCCAAATTTTTTTTAAAAATATTTTATATCTTACAAGTTCCAACTCAATTTACAAGGCAATCTACCTGAGCAAGAAAATTCGATTAGATTTAATTATAGAGTATGCTACTCCAACAATCCTTAAATTTTATTTAAAATTACATTTTGTTTATCAATTTTTAAAAATTATGTAATAACCACTAACATTATTGAATTGTTACATTTTAGTCACTCATCTATCAACTTACATTAAAAATATAACATGGTATATTAATTCAAAGGATTAATAATATTTTGGGCCCTCAACAATAACTAAAATGTTATTTTGATTTTTAAAATTTTTATTTACAATAATTCTAAAATTTTAAAAAATCTTAAAAAATTAAAGGGTAAACTACAAGAATAATCATCCAACTATACCTTTAGTTATACTTTTGTCACCAAATTATTAGTACTTTTCGATTTAGTCACTCAACAATAATCTGTTGTTTGACAGATTGCTTAAAAATATTTCATAAAAGTTGTTTTCAATTAAACAAACATATATTTGATATTTTCTTATCTTTTCATTGTTTAATTGAGTTTATTTTATATCTATAAATTTATATTTTATATGGTTTTTGCATATATTAAAAATATGTTAGGTTCAGGTTCATTACAACATCACTTTTAGTTACATGACTATCAAGTGAATAATTGTTATTTAAAAATGTGATATCAACAAAATTGACAAAAAAATTTAACAATGTCAACAGTAAAACTTGATTTTCAAATCTGAAAAGTAGAGAGACTAAATTCTTGAAAATAAAAGTACATAGACTAAATTGCAAATTTGTGAAAAGTACATAAACTTATAATATATTTTAACATTTATACTACAAAACATTTATTATTAATATATTTATAATTGTAATAAATATTTATTATTAAAATATTGATATTGAATATTTTCAATAATATGTGAAGAATGTTATTTAAAATTATTATTTTTAATAATTATTATTAAAATAAATTTAAAATATTAAATAAATTATTAAAATAATAAGTTATTAAAATTATATTAATGATTTATTATATGAATAAATATAAACAATTAAATATGTATGTTTAATAATATTAAAAAATATAATATTTTATATTAATATATTAATAATTTTAAATATTTTTAAAAATAAAAATAAATTTTATTATCAATATAATAATATTAAGCTTGATTTAAGTTAATCTTTTCTATAAAAATAAAATTAGCTATAGATGAACCATCTTCCAAAAAATGACTTAGAGCTATTTTCCGGAATATGACTTATACTTTATAAAAAGATAAGTCATTTTACCGGAAAAATAACTTATTTTACATTGAACTATAAGTCAATTTCTGTTAATTAAACTATTTTTTTATAAAACAAACAAAAGAAATAAAATAATATTTTTTGTAAATTTTTTTAAATCAACCGTGGGAAAGATGAGATGGAATTTTTCCGCATCAATTTTGTGCTTACCATCAGATTAACACTACAATCTGCTGGCCCTGCCTTAAATGTTTTTCATTGCATTTGTGGATATTTTGTTTTTCATACATTTTAATCTGCTAGATTGACTTAGCCCACAGGCCACTAGCCCCCGGCTTTCTCTTTGATTTTCTAATCCCTAACAACGAAAATCTACGAAAGATCTTAATCAACCTACTAGCATATTTCCTTTGCGAAGAAAAATTTACAGAGCCTATGCAACCCGTTACTTCTCCCAGAGTATTCTTTCTCTTGCTCCCCGACCTTCTTTCTAATGCATACGGTTTGATACACTGCGATTTGTTGGGATTGGAATTTGTTTTCTTCGACATTTCATGCCATTGAAGGCTCTTCTTCAATGACATTAGCTCTTGTTCAAGGTTCTGTAGTCTAAAGCTCGTTGATTCATAATTCCTCTCCATTGCTGGAAGGTCATCTTGTAGGAACAAGCTCAAAGGTTTGCTGTTTGTCGACTCTACTGCGTCCTTGTATGGACTTTCTTCCAGGTTTAAGGGTCTTGAGTTCGGACATCTTGAGCTCGACAGGCTACCGGAGAACTGACCTGTGAACCTCAATGAGTCGGAGCATTCTTTAAATGCTTGGTGGGTGTTTAGCTGTTGAACGAAGAGAGCCTGGACTATCAGTCGCAGTGGCATCAACTCATTTTGAACTGCTTCAATGCATGCCTCTTGTGAAAGTTTTTGGCAGTTTAGGTATTTGCAGACTGATCCCTTCTCTTCTTGTGTAATATCTCTATGTGCCTGACCAACAGTTGGAGGGAGGTTTAGCTCGATTTTAAACACGACATGAATAAACGAAAATTGTTCAAAAAACTTACCTGTAGGTAGTTATTCATTGCTCTATAAAGCTGATCATGTGTCTGACGGTAAGATATGGGTAATAACTCGAGGAGTTCCATGAACTTATTAGGCTCCATTTGTGGATCAGAAGCCATATGGGAGAGGTACGTGTCCCATAATTCTGCAACAATGGAGTTGCTTGCTGAAGGAGAAGGGTTGGTCTCCATGTTAAACGATGCAAAAGTTGAAAATATGGTCTTCATAGTAGCCAATTCCTTGCTTGATGAAATGGACTCTGTTCCAATCTGTGGGAGGAGGAAATCTTCCACTTTGGCAAAGTGTAACATAGTTGCTATCTGGTCTTGCAATTTCACTTGTCTGTCACTTGTTAAACCAAATTCTAAGGATCCAGAAAGCATTGCTAAGTAGAATCCAACAGGAATGGCCCTACTGGCCTTCTCCCCAATGGGCAGTAAATCCAGAATCCCTTGTAAAATGGCAGAAACCTTGTTGTCTGAGTCACTGTCTGCAATTTTCTCACCTGAGTTCTCCCAGTATTGGTGAGTCTTCTTGGAGAGTACCCATTTATTTGCATAGAAAACAATGATGGGAGTCACATATTTTTCTTTCATTCCTTGCCTTCTTAAGGACCCAATTATCCTTTTGAAGAATCCAAATGGCAGGGCTATGAGATCCTTGATCCACAAGTCCTTGCTTGCTATTGCTTTCACTGTTTCACTGTTCCAAGCCTCACCAGTCAATGCTTCCAATGTAACAACTGGTTTGTCCCTTCTCCTCTCTGGATCAAGAATCTCCATGCAGGCCATAAAGGCCAAGGACTCGATGCACCGGCTCACGATTAACAGATCCTCGGACCAGGGGAGCAACATCTGACATTTCTGGAGAACAATCAATGTGTCATCCCAACTCTGCAACACCACTTGGTTCAAATAGAGATCGAACCGCTCGCAGAGGTTGCCGATGCAGTACTCTTCTGTCATTTCAAGAAACTCGGCTGCACACCTCAGGGCCGCCACATTAAAAGGGTCAACCAATGGGGTGGAGCCGTAGATGAACAATATAATCATCTCGAACGTTTCAGGTCCTCCAGGGAAATCTTGTGGCAACTCAAGCTCATTCGATTCAGTCAATCTCTTGTGAAAGTATCCACTCTTTGAAAACAATGGATGCTGGCAAAACACATAGCAAACGGCATCAATATAAGTTGTATAGAAACTAACTGAATTTGAAATTTTGATTGCATCTATGGTTTTGGGCTATACCTTATGCAGGCTGAAGGTTCTTTCGCCTACTCGAACACGACTTGAAACAGGAAGTCCAGTTTCTTGGCACCTGAAATGGTCAAAAACCGAAAACATAAGTGCTTTCAGCAGAAATACAAACATGGAATTGGAAGGCCATTTATGTTCTTACCATGAAATGATCTTAATCTTGAGCAGGGCACTGACATTGGGTGAAGAAAAAGGACTCGAAGCTACTGAACTATCCTTAGAACTTGAACCTTCCATTGTCAATTGTTCATAGGAAACTAAAGGAACTGAGATGAAAACTTTGTAAAACCAACCGAGGTCAATATCACTGCAAACACAAACATGCACTGTTACTTGTCAGTCCCATTTATCTCTATCAAATGGTACAAATAAATGATTGAGATCTGACTCAAGCATCGAAGTAAAGAAAAAGTTCATACGAATAGTGTCACCTTGGAACAACAATAATATAAACCAAATGAGTTTTAATAAACCATTTTGCTCTATAATAGATATAGTCGTGAGATGATATGCACACGAGTGGAACTCAAAATCCCAATTTTAAGGCTTCAAAAACGTAAAGTTCCTCGAGTGGTGAGAAGGTTGAATTCTTGTACCGCTTTCTTGGCCTCCGCCAATAGAATATGGTGCAGTTTTTCTAGCTCATCTTCCTCCCTTCTCATATAAGCTTCCCATTTAACAAAGTTTGAGCCTTTACTTATTTGTGCACAACCCCATGTGATTGACCTTTTAATAATTAATTGAATTTCGCTAGTCTGGTTTATTCAACTGGGTTTACACAAAAATTTGTTAACCTTGAATTAGTAAATAGATTTGGTGGATGGGGTTTAGTTAACCTAGGGATAAATGAGGGAGAAGAAGTAAATTAAAAGGAGAGTAGTGAAAGTAGTGGAGATGAAGTGCGGATGAAGTAAGGAGAGAGGTTTGAATTGAAAGTAGCGTATGGTAACAACTAAGACGGCACGGCTTCTAAAAAGGGGGTGGTGCTTTGAATTTAGATTTATGAGGTTTTTTGCTTGCTTTCTCCCAGCATATCTCAATCCCCATACTTTTCTATTTTTATTTATTTCACATAATTAATACTTTCTTTACATTTTATAGGAAATTGTGTAGGACAATTCGTATTTAAGTATTAATTTAGTTTAGATTTATTTTTATTTAAATTTAGATATATTTTTATTATTAGTTTATTGTATTTTATATCGAGATTCTTTTTGGAAAATTGATTTTTTTGGTACAAAAAGAAAAATAGAATAAAAGAAGAAAACTAAAATCTAATCCTCTCATGCCTAAGAACATCCGCTTGCAGCAAAGGGGGAATACTTTTCAGTGGGTTATTCAAAACGGACGAGTCCATCCGTATCGTCCTGTGCCAAATTGCTTAAATGATTTGTACAATGGTTACCTTTAAGTAAGATATGTCGAATCTCTAGTATCCAACCCTCTCATATCAAGTCTAAACAGTCAAGAATATAAGTATTTAACAAATTCCCACAATCATAAGTTAAAGACAATAGTTGAACTACCCACAACGTATCTAACTCAACGATCAAACGAGGCACCCTCAACTACTTAACAATCCGCAATCCCTCTTTAACCACCCATAGTTTCGCTTACAAGTTGTTCGTTCTTTCAATCCAGTTTCGCTTATAAGTTGTTCGTTCTTTCGATTCTTAACATGAAACCATGTATCCAATGACCAACCGAGTTACGCAACCACCCACCAATCGTCGCCATGCTCGAACAAGATCGCATCGCCTAATCTGTGTTCAAAATATAACAATCAATCGAAAGACATTGCCATGCAACCTAAAGTTGTCTACAATGGACCCTTGTAGCCAAAGTCAAATAGGCTCGATTAATATCATTTGCAAAGACCCTTGCATATTCCAGAACTCGCAACGTTGCATCCCCTACTCCTTTAAGAATATGATCATTCCGACGCTTCAACAGTCCCCATATTATCATCAAAAAGAGTGTTCTTCATGAAAGTAAAAAATTCAAAAATTCTATGGAATGGCAATTCAGTTCCAACCATTGTCAAACAGGGATATTAAAGAAACCATCTCGGACAATTTCTATTTGCAAAGCTTTCCATACCTCTTTGATAGAAGTTAGTAAAATATGTTCCGTGGACTCAACATCAACCTCACACTCAGTACAAGTCGCACTTCTTGTCATATTCTTCCTATATCATACTTGATCTGTAACACCCGATACCTGAGACCGTCACCGGAATCGAGTACAGAGCGTTACCAGACTTAACGAACCTTTACAGAACTTAATTGGCCTCAAATCAGCACATTTCATGTCAATAATCACAAACAGGTTCATATAAGATATTTTCGGGTGGTTAGGATTCGAATCCTACTGTCTCGGAAGCTCAGAAAAATTTTTGTTTTTGAAACAACATCACACGCCCGTGTGACTCAAAGCACGGCCGTGCTGTCAAACCGTGTGGCTTTCACACGCCCGTGTTAAGCACCCGTGGAACCTACTGACTTACACAACACGGTTGGAAGTTAATTTCACACGTCCGTGGAGTAGGGCCATGTGCTTACCACGGCCAAGGCACCCCCATGTGCTCAGCCCGTGGTCGAAACTGTCCAAAACATTTAAGGTGCAGGGGACACACGGTCGAGGCACACGCCCGTGTCCCCTGGCCGTGTGGCATAATATAGGCTTGGTTTAAGCCAAATTGCCACCCAACAAGGGTCATTTCTTTTCAGCCAATAACATACAACATTTCCAAGCCAATTTACCATATACAACATGCCAAAAAACAAATCAAATACTTCAATATAAACATATATGACCCAAGCCACATCTCATGGCTTGATCACTTACAAAATACATCATGTACACAAAAATATCTAGCCTATACATGCCATAACCATTTCATTTACAAAAGATTCAAAAGTACCAAAGCTTGATGGATAGTGTGATGGCGATCTCCGACACGTCCGATGATCGAGATAGCTTCTGACTCTATAAAACATTGACAGAAATAAACGGAGTAAGCTTCTAAACCTTAGTAAGTCCGTAACATAGAACTTAAACCTTACCGAATCAATGCGGTAATTACAAATACATAGCCAATTCAATTCATATACTCAAGATTTCACAAGTATAAACTTGTTAGTCCATGTAACATATAATGTCATTCATGTACCAATCATAACATTCATGTATCATCTCATTGCACAAATACTCGTACATGTAATTCATGTAACGTATACCATGTAATTCGTATAAATCTCAATAACTTGTATCCATATAATTCGTATAATTCTCATATAACATATAACATGTAATCCATGTAAAGCTCATATAACATATAACATGTAATTCATATAATTCTTTCACTTTTCATGTAACGTGTATCGGTAATTGCCTGTTGAACCTTTAAGAACATCGAGGGATACTCGGGTGATACACACAAAGTGTATATTCATATAACCTGAAAATCCGTCAATGCGTCGTGTATGCTCTTTCGAGCCTGTATCGGTAAGCCCGAAGGCTGATCAGTAATCCTGAAGGATGAACAGTAAGCTCGAAGGCTGAACAGAGAGTCCGAAGACTAAGCAGAGAGTCCGAAGACTAAGTAGAGAGTCCGAAGACTGATCAGGTGATCCCGAAAGATAAACCTGTAGCTCATGAGCATGTGGTGAGTCCGCAACAAATGCAAGAGCTCAAACCACCGGTAGCCCTAGTGACATGTCACTTGTATCCTATCGACTTCTACGGTTCTAACGGGGCTCGGTATTCATTTCTCACTTATACAATTTTCCTTTCAATTTTCATATGTATATATCCTAATGGGATATTAAATTAAATAATACTCCATACATTAAATTTAACAACAATTATAAGTGTATATATACATTCAATTTCATCATACGGACTTACCTCGAAATTCCGTATCTATTCGTCTACTTTTCTTTTTCCTCGATCAAGTTTCGGAATTCGGTCGTCTTTATCTATATTAATACAAATTTAGCTATTTAATCACTAACTTGTTCAATTTAGCCCAAAACATGTATTTTGGCATATTAGCAATCTAGCTCATATATTTTCAACACATTGCAATTTAGTCCTTTTATCACAAAATGACAATTTACACAAATAGTCCCTAAATTTCCCTTAACCGAATATTCAAGGGACTTATACAAGCACATATAATTCATCTTATCACATTTTAAACCACAAAAATTCTACCTTTTTACAAATAAATCCTTAAAACTCATTTTCTTTAAAAATCATTTCAAAATTCTTGTATATTCTCACTTAATATACAATAATTCATCAAAATCTATCAATATATCAAGGATTCATCAATGGCACTTTTCAAAGACATGTTCAAAATCAGAAATTGATGTATGGATTAGCTAGTATTCAAAGCAACGACCTCAAAAACGTAAAAATTATCGAAAACGAGACAAAAACGAACCTCCAATCGAAGTTTAAAGTAGCCAACGTTAAAAGCTTGTAAACCCTTCCTTTTCTTTGCATAAACGGTGAAGAAGATGATGAAAATGAAAGCATTTTCCTTGTTTTAATTAAACATATAACATATAATAAACCAATGACCATTTTGCCCTTATTACTAAAACCATAAAAAAAAAATATCATCAAGGACATAATTGTCCACTAGCATAGGGAATGGTAAAATAACCATTTAAGACCTTCCGCTTTAAAAGCCATCATCTAATAAGCCATTTATGAAATAGGACTCTAATTTATCGCTTTATGTGATTTAGTCCTTTTTCTCAAATTTACCGGTTAAACAATAAAATTTCTAAACGGAACTGTCACACAGAAATTTCTATCATGCCGTAAAACATTTTAAAGCAATAAAATTAATAATTTGACTCGGTTAAGTGGTCCCGAAACCACTCGTTCCGACTAGGGTCAAAAGTGGGCTGTTACAACTCTCCCCCACTTTAGGGATTTTCGTCCCCGAAAATCTTACCGATAAACAGGTTAGGGTATTGTTTTCGCATAATTTCCTCGAGTTCCCATGTAGCTTCCTCTATTCCGTGTTTACACCAAAGAACCTTTACGAGTGCTATACGCTTATTTCTCAACTCTTTGATTTCTCGGGCCAGAATCTTAATCGGTTCTTCACTGTACGACAGATCAGACTGTATCTCCACATCAGTGGGAGAAATGACATGAGACGGATCAGATCGGTATCGTCGAAGCATTGAAACATGAAATACGTTGTGAATCTTTTCAAACTCAGACGGTAACGATAATCGGTAAGCTACAGGTCCAATTCCTTCCACAATTTCATACGGCCCGATAAAACGAGGACTTAGCTTTCCCTTTTTACCGAAACGAAGAATTTTCTTCCACGATGATACTTTTAGAAATACTCTATCCCCAACCTGAAACTCTATTTCTTTCCGTTTCAAATTGGCATACGATTTCTATCTGTCTGAAGCCATTTTCAAACTGTCACGTATCACCTTCACTTTTTCTTCTGTATCTCGGATTAAATCAACCCCATGTAACTTTCTCTCACTCAATTCCGTCCAATATAATGGTGTTCAACATTTACGACCATATAATGCTTCATAGGGAGCCATTTTCAAACTCATCTGAAAACTATTGTTGTATGCAAACTCTATCAGAGGTAAATATTTCTCCCAATTACATTCAAATTCAAGAATACAACACCGTAACATGTCTTCCAGAATCTGGATAACTCTCTCAGACTGACCATCGGTCTGCGGATGAAATGCTGTACTGAAATTCAATTTCGTTCCCAAAGCCTCTTGAAACTTTTTCCAGAATCTCGAGGTAAACCTCGGATCTCTATCAGACACAATGGATAACGGTATACCATGTAATCGCACAATCTCAGATACATATAGTTCCGCTAATTTATCCAGAGAATAATCAGTACGTACCGGTACAAAATGTGTGGATTTTGTCAATCTGTCAACGATAACCCAGATTGCATTTTTCTTCTTCGGAGATAAAGGTAGCCCGGATACAAAATCTATAGTAACTCTGTCCCATTTCCATTCCGGAATCATAATTGGCTGTAATAAACCAGACGGTACCTGATGTTCAGCTTTAACTTGCTGACAGATCAAACATTTCGATACGAATTCAGATATGTCACGTTTCATTCCTGGCCACCAGTATTGCTGTTTTAAATCGTTATACATCTTAGTACTACCCGGATGAACTGAAAATCTACTGTCATGTGCCTCGTACAAAACTTTCTGAATGAGTTCGCGGTCTTTCGGTATACAGATTCTATTTCGGAACATTAAACAATCATCATTCCCAATAGAAAAGTCAGAATCAGAATTAGACTCACATTGAAGTCGTTTAGCTTGCAGATCAGGATCAATCCTTTGAGCTTCAAAAATTTACTGCAGAAATAACGGTTTAGCCTTTAGCTCAGCTAAAATAGATCCATCATCAGATAACGTCATTTGAGCATTCAGAGCTCGCAAAGCAAATAGAGACTTTCGACTTAACGCATCAGCTACAACATTAGCTTTCCCCGGATGATAATCAATCACAATTTCATAATCTTTTAGTAGTTCGAGCCATCTCCGCTGTCGCATATTCAAATCTTTCTGAGACATTAGATACTTCAAACTTTTATGATCGGTAAAAATTCTACATTTCTCACTATATAAGTAATGCCGCCAAATCTTTAATGCAAAGACTATAGCAGCTAATTCAAGATCATGCGTCGGGTAATTCTTCTCGTGCGATTTCAATTGTCGGGAGGCATAAGCTATAACTTTCCCATCTTGCATCAATACACAGCCCAGTCCGATAATGGATGCATCACTGTATATAACAAATTCTTTCCCCGGTTCGGGTTGGACTAAAACCGGAGCTTCGGTTAGCAAGGCTTTTAACTGTTCGAAACTCTGCTGACATTTATCAGTCCACTCAAATTTCACATCTTTTTGTAGCATTCGAGTCAACGGTACTGCAATCATCGAGAATCCTTTAACAAATCTTCGGTAATACCCCGCTAATCCCAGAAAACTTCTGATCTCAGATACATTTCTCGGGGGTTTCCAGTCTATAATAGCAGATATTTTACTCGGATCTATTCGGATGCCTTCCGCAGAAACAATATGACCCAAGAATCCGACTTCTCGAAGCCAAAATTCACATTTGCTAAATTTGGCAAATAACTGCTTATCTCTCAGAATTTGTAACACAATTCTCAGATGCTCAGTATGCTCTACCTCATCACGTGAATAGACCAGAATGTCATCAATGAACACGACAACGAATCTATCTAAATACGGTCTGAATACACGGCTCATCAAGTCCATGAACACTGCAGGTGCATTTGTCAGCTCGAAAGGCATGACTAGGAACTCATAATGTCCGTATCGTGTTCTGAAAGCAGTCTTCGGTATATCTGAATCTTTAACTCGCAACTGATAATAACCCGATCTCATATCAATCTTTGAAAATACTGTAGCTCCTTTCAACTGATCGAATAAGTCATCAATCCGCGGAAGAGGGTATTTATTCTTCACTGTTACCTTGTTCAACTGTCGGTAATCAATACACATTCTCATCGTTCCATCTTTCTTTTTCACGAATAATACTGGAGCACCCCAAGGTGAAAAGCTCGGTCTCGCAAAACCTCTATCTGACAATTCTTGTAACTGTGCTTTCAACTCTTTTAATTCAGTCGGTGCCATTCTATACGAAGCTATCGATATCGGAGTAATGCCGGGTAACAATTCAATACCGAATTCAACCTCTCTAACCGGCGGTAAACCCAGTAATTCTTCTGGAAAAACATCTGGAAACTCACAAACAACAGGTACAGACTCAATTTTTAATTTTGTCTTGCTAGAATTCATCACATATGTTAGATACACATCATAGCCTTTTCTGACACATTTCTAAGCCCTCATAGCAGAGATCACTATCGGTAACTCATTCGAAACATCTGATTCAATCCGAAAAATCTCACCCGTCTGACATTTCAATTCTATACTCTTACTTTTACAATCCACAACAGCTTCATGCACATTTAGCCAGTCCATGCCCAGTATTATATCAAATTCGTCAAAAGGGAGAAGCATAAGATCAGCCATAAAACAATATCCTTGAGTCATTAGTGGACATTTCTTACATATTTTATCAACTAACACGGACTTTCCTAATGGATTTGATACTTTAACAACATATTCAGTAGACTCAACAGGTAAATTCTTTTCAAACACTAATTTCATATAGATATACGAATGAGTTGATCCAGGATCTATCAACGCAACAATATCAGTATTATAGAGAGAAAAAGTACCGGTAATAACATCAGGAGACGAGGCTTCCTCGCGTGCACGTATTGCGTAAGCTCTCGCAAGAGTACGCATCTCAGATCTCACATTAGCATCTCTCGCTACACTGTGATTTCCACTTTGATTTCCAGTATTCCGAGGCGGTCTACCTCTCGATGCAACACTATGCGTCTTAGTCGATTGTTCCTTCTCAGCTACTGATCTTTCAGGACAATCACGCAAGTAGTGATCTAACGATCCGCATCGAAAACAAGCTCCGCTTTTCAAATGGCATTCACCAAAATGTCTCTTATTACAGAATTTGCATTCAGGTCCGGAAGTTTTCACACTATCGGCACTAGCTGCCGAGGTTGCTTGAGGTCTCGAATGAGAAGATTTAACATTTTTGTCTCGGATAAATATGCCCGTAGAAGTAGCAGAACGAGGATGAAAATCTTTTGATCTCTTGGATCCAGAATGATACGATTTCCCCGCAAACCTCTTTCGAGCCTCTCTGAATTCAGAATCTGCTTTTCTCTTTTCTTTGGCAAGCTCTTCGGCTTTACAAGCCCGATCAACGAGAACTACAAATTCTTTCAACTCAAGTATTCCGACTAACAGTCGAATTTCCTCATTTAGCCTATCTTCGAATTTTCTACACATTATGGCTTCGGTAGAAACACATTCGCGAGCGTATTTGCTAAGTCGTACAAACTCTCGCTCATATTCAGTTACAGACATTCAACCCTGTTTTAACTCTAGAAACTCTTTTCTTTTCTGGTCTATGAATCGTTGACTAATGTACTTCTTTCTGAATTCTGTCTGAAAGAAGTCCCAATCGACTCGTTCTCGTGGTACAACCGAGGTCAATGTTTTCCACCATTGATACGTTGAATCCTGAAGTAAAGAAATAGCACATTTTAGACACTCATCAGGAGTACATGCCAATTTATCGAAAACTCTAATCGTATTCTCAAGCTAAAATTTGGCTCTCTCAGCATCATCACTAGCTGAAGCACGGAATTCTTCAGCACCATACTTTCGTATCTTATCAACCGGAGGTCTGTTCAATCTCAGAGGATCCACAACTCTTACATTATCAGGGTTAGGTTGTGGGACGAGAGGGGGTGGAGGTTGCGGAGCAGCCGGGTTTGCTCGCACAAACTCACTAAACCATCCGGACATCATTTGGAAGAAAGCTTGTTTAACTTCTTCCTGATTGGCCACAGCAGGCCCCGATTCAGAAGGCACAGCCCCTTGAGCGGGTGCTGGTGCAATACTTTCACCATCATCAGCTAAGTCTCGATTCGGATCCATTACTATATAAAACAGATTTTCAGAGGATGTCAGGAGATATCACACTATCACATTTCATATACATGGCATGTATAGCTAGACTCATACTCACTACGGTAGTCCTAGAATCGACTAAACCGTAGCTCTGATACCAATTAAAATGTAACACCCTGTACCTGAGACCGTCACCGGAATCGAGTACAGAGCGTTACCGGACTTAACGGACCTTTACAGAACTTAATCGGCCTCAAATCAGCACATTTCATGTCAATAATCACAAACAGGTTCATATAAGATATTTTCGGGTGGTTAGGATTCGAATCCTACTGTCTCGGAAGCTCAGAAAAATTTTCGTTTTTGAAACAACATCACACGCCCGTGTGACTCAAAGCACAGCCGTGTTGTCAAACCGTGTGGCTTTCACATACCCGTGTTAAGCACCCGTGGAACCTACTGACTTACACAACACGGTTGGAAGTTAATTTCACACGTCCGTGGAGTAGGGCCGTGTGCTTACCACGGCCAAGGCACCCCCATGTGCTCAGCCCGTGGTCGAAACTGTCCAAAACATTTAAGGTGTAGGGGACACACGGTCGAGGCACACGCCCGTGTCCCCTGGCCGTGTGGCATAATATAGGCTTGGTTTAAGCCAAATTGCCACCCAACAAGGGTCATTTCTTTTCAGCCAATAACATACAACATTTCAAGCCAATTTACCATATACAACATGCCAAAGAACAAATCAAATACTTCAATATAAACATATATGACCCAAGCCACATCTCATGGCTTGATCACTTACAAAATACATCATGTACACAAAAATATCTAGCCTATACATGCCATGACCATTTCATTTACAAAAGATTCAAAAGTACCAAAGCTTGATGGATAGTGTGATGGCGATCTCCGATACGTCCGATGATCGAGATAGCTTCTAAATCTATAAAACATTGACAGAAATAAACGGAGTAAGCTTCTAAACCTTAGTAAGTCCGTAACATAGAACTTAAACCTTACCGAATCAATGCGGTAATTACAAATACATAGCCAATTCAATTCATATACTCAAGTTGCCTATTTCACAAGTATAAACTTGTTAGTCTATGTAACATATAATGTCATTCATGTACCAATCATAACATTCATGTATCATCTCATTGCACAAATACTCGTACATGTAATTCATGTAACGTATACCATGTAATTCGTATAAATCTCAATAATATGTACCCATATAATTCGTATAATTCTCATATAACATATAACATGTAATCCATGTAAAGCTCATATAACATATAACATGTAATTCATATAATTCTTTCACTTTTCATGTAACGTGTATCGGTAATTGCCCGTTAAACCTTTAAGAACATCGAGGGATACTCGGGTGATACACACACAGTGTATATTCATATAACCTGAAAATCTGTTAATGCGTCGTGTATGCTCTTTCGAGCCTGTATCGGTAAGCCCGAAGGCTGATCAGTAATCCCGAAGGATAAACAGTAAGCCCGAAGGCTGAACAGAGAGTCCGAAGACTAAGCAGAGAGTCCGAAGACTAAGTAGAGAGTCCGAAGACTGATCAGGTGATCCCGAAAGATAAACCTGTAGCTCATGAGCATGTGGTGAGTCCGCAACAAATGCAGGAGCTCAAACCACCGGTAGCCCTAGTGACATGTCACTTGTATCCTATCGACTTCTACGGTTCTAACGGGGCTCGGTATTCATTTCTCACTTATACAATTTTCCTTTCAATTTTCATATGTATATATCCTAATGGGATATTAAATTAAATAATACTCCATACATTAAATTTAACAACAATTATAAGTATATATATACATTCAATTTCATCATACGGACTTACCTCGAAATTCCGTATCTATTCGTCTACTTTTCTTTTTCCTCGATCAAGTTCCGGAATTCGGTCGTCTTTATCTATATTAATACAAATTTAGCTATTTAATCACTAACTTGTTCAATTTAGCCCAAAACATGTATTTTGGCATATTAGCAATCTAGCTCATATATTTTCAACACATTGCAATTTAGTCCTTTTATCACAAAATGACAATTTACACAAATAGTCCCTAAATTTCCCTTAACCGAATATTCAAGGGACTTATACAAGCACATATAATTCATCTTATCACATTTTAAACCACAAAAATTCTACCTTTTTACAAATAAATCCTTAAAACTCATTTTCTTTAAAAATCATTTCAAAATTCTTGTATATTCTCACTTAATATACAATAATTCATCAAAATCTATCAATATATCAAGGATTCATCAATGGCACTTTTCACAGACATGTTCAAAATTAGAAATTGAGGTATGGATTAGCTAGTATTCAAAGCAACGACCTCAAAAACGTAAAAATTATCGAAAATGGGACAAAAACGAACCTCCAATCGAAGTTTGAAGTAGCCAACGTTAAAAGCTTGTAAACCCTTCCTTTTCTTTGCATAAACGGTGAAGAAGATGATGAAAATGAAAGCATTTTCCTTGTTTTAATTAAACATATAACATATAATAAACCAATGACCATTTTGCCCTTATTACTAAAACCATAAAAAAAAATATCATCAAGGGCATAATTGTCCACTAGCATAGGGAATGGTAAAATAACCATTTAAGACCTTCCACTTTAAAAGCCATCATCTATAAGCCATTTATGAAATAGGACTCTAATTTATCGCTTTATGCGATTTAGTCCTTTTTCTCAAATTTATCGGTTAAACAATAAAATTTCTAAACGGAACTGTCACACAGAAATTTCAATCATGCTGTAAAACATTTTAAAGCAATAAAATTAATAATTTGACTCGGTTAAGTGGTCCCGAAACCACTCGTTCCGACTAGGGTCAAAGTTGGGCTGTTACATGATCGGGATTCAATCGATCCAAAGCCACAAGTTAAATGAAGAAACGAACCCATTTTGGGTATTGCAATCTCTAAATCCATCTCAAATTCCAAGAGTGAAGATGCGCATTCTCCAGCATTGAACACATAGATGAAATAGAGAACTTACCAAAACTCTCTAATTCCCAATAGCAAGTATCATGAACCTCCGAGCCATGAGAATACAAAAGAGAGATAACTCTAATGCCAACCTAACATCCTCTGATAGCTCAAGGAGAACCATGCCAACAACCTTCAAACCCCACAGTTGAAGCAACCATAGCATCAGACCATAACCCATCCGCCCATTGCATAGTTCTATTAAGTGGTGCCATAACCACCCACCAATCGTCCCACAATCTTATTTGAGTACCATTGACATCTCGCCATCTAATACCCCTCTATATAATGCTCCTTGTCTTGAGCAACCCCTTCCAAACCGAAGAAGCGTTCACCTTGGGCATTACATCTAAAAATGAAACTTCTCGAAGATAGTTCTGATAGAAAGCATCGCACCTAAATGAGTCTCTGTTGAAGTTGGCTTCCATGCAGACAAAGAAGCAATGAAGCTATAGACCAAGAAGCTGAGAAGCTATCCAAGCCATGCAGTTGCAGCTGAAGCTCATGGTGCTGTTTTGTTTTGATTTTTTGTTACTTCAATTGATGTTTTGTAACTTAGTTAGATTTAAACTAAGTTGTTAAAGTACTTGATGTAATTTGGTGATGTTTGAGCTGATAAATCAGCTTTACCAAGTGTGCAAGTTATGTTTATCAATTTACTAGGTTATTAGTGGAGTTAGGTATATGTTTAGGTAACTCTTTCTTTTGATAAGTTGTTTTGCTTCATATATGTAATGACATTGTGCCTCTATTTAAGGTTAATGAAAATATTTCAGATATTTCTTCTTCATTTGGTCTTTACTTAAACATTTTTTTAAGTTGTTTGGCTGATTTTGCTTGATTATTCGGCAAGACTGTGAAGCTTAAAGCTCAAGTCTCTGCCAAATTTTCTTATTCTATTTTCTTAGTTCCAATAATTGGTATCAAAAGCTCATTTCTTAGTGGACTTGTCATTCTTCAATCCTCAGAACCATGTCTTCATCTGGTTTCTCTCCAGCTCTATCACTAGTGTTTAATGGTGAAGGCTACTACATTTGGGTGGTGAAAATAAAGACTTACCTATAGGCATTTAACTTGTAGGAGGTTGTCAACTCAGATGTTGAACCACCACCTTTGAGAGTCAACCCCACGGTGGCTCAAATCAGGCAACATTCTAATGATAGAGCCAAGAGATACAAAGCAATGCCATGCATCTAAAACAATGTGTCAGACTTGATTTTTACAAGAATCATGGCTTGTGAGTCTTCAAAACAGGCCTAGGATAAGCTCAATGAGGAGTTTCAAGAAACTAAAAGAACGAGGCAGCAACAACTCTTGAATTTGATAAGGGACTTTGAAAATTAGAAGATGAAAGAAGAAGAAAAAGTGAAGCAATACTTAGACAGAATCATGTCTATTTTGAACAGCATAAGATTGCTTGGAGGCTAGTTCAATGAAGCAAGAATAGTAGAGAAGGTTATTTCAACCTTGCTTGAAAGATATGAAGCCAAAATCTCCTCCCTTTAAGACTCAAGGAATCTATCAAGCATCTCCTTGACCGAGCTGACCGATGCTCTTTATACTCAGAAGTAAAGAAAAGCTAGCAGGCAGGAAGAGTACCAAGAAGGTGCCTTTCAAGCCAAGAGCAGACTAGCCTCGAGCTCCTCTGGCTATAAAGGGAAGAAGACTTGGTCAAACAAGTATAAAAAAGATAGAACAAGAAGAAGATATCCACCTTACCCACATTGTAAAAGGCTTAGTCATCCAGAAGCAAACTGCTAGTTCAGACTTAATGTGCAGTGCAAGATTTATAAACAGTTGGGCCATATTGAAAAGGTTTGCAGAAACAAAGGCAAGCTAAAGTGAAACCAGCCTCAACAGCCTAAAGTTGAAGCTCAAGTGGCAAAAGAAGGCTATGATCAAGAAGAGCAAGTCTTTGAATCTCTTGCTCAGCTGCCAGAAGAAAAACCACAAAAGGGTAGCTGATTGACAGTGGTTACACAAACCACATGACATCTGATGACTCTATTTTCAAAAGCATTGATAGATCCTTCAACACGAGAGTAAAAGTTGGAAATGCTTACTACATTAAAGCAGAAGGTAAGAGAGATGTGCTGATTGACACTCCTACAGGTATCAAACTAGTTTCTAATGTCCTATTTGTGCCTGAAATTGACAGAAATCTGCTTAGTATAGCTCAGCCATTTGATAAAGGTTACTCAGTTGTGTTTAAAGACAAAGAGTGCCTGATTACTGATCCAAGTAGATCCAAACTCATATTAGTGACTATGACTGACAGAAGCTTTGTTGTGGACTGAAACAAAAGTTCAGATAGTGCCTACACAGTTGTTTCAGATGAATGGCACAAAGGTTCAGCCATGCCAACTACAAGTCTCTAATTCAGTTGACCAAAAGGGATTTGGTTGAAAAATTCATAAAATCAGTTAAATAAGAGGATGTTTTTGAAGTGTGTTAGCTAAGAAAGCAAGCCAGATTTCCATTTTCTTTGAACAAAGCTTGGAGAGCCTCTGAAAAGTTGTAATTAGTTCACACTGATGCATGTGGCCCTATGAAGACACAGTCTTTGAATAGTAACAGGTATTTAATCATTTTCATTGATGATTACTTAAGGTTCTATTGGGTTTACTTCCTAAAGCACAAGTCTCAGTATTTTGGAAATTCAAGGCTGCAGCAGAAACATAGTCAGGGTGTAAGCTAAAGACTTTAAGGTTAGATAATGGCACAGAGTATACTTCAGCTATGTTTCAAGGTTTTTGTGATGAAACAGGCATCAAACATCAGCTCACAAACACCTATACGCATCAGTAAAATGGTGTTAGTGAGGGGAAGAATCGAACTCTGATAGATATGGCTAGATGCTTGATGTTTGAGAGAAATTTGCCAAAGACCTTTTGGGCTGAAGCAATTAACACTGGAGTTTACCTTCAAAACAGGCTACCAACCAAGGTTTTGGTTTAAAAAACTCCATTTGAGACCTAGTTTGGACTCAAGCCATCAATTGCTCACTTGAAGATCTTTGGCTGCATTTGTTATGCTCACGTTCCTGCAGTTAAGAGGGACAAGCTGGCAAATAAGGCTCAGTCTGGCATCTTAGTAGGCTATAGCAGTGTTAAGAAAGGCTATAGGATTTTGGATCCCACATCCAATAGAGTCTTTGTGAGCAAAGATATTGTATTTGATGAGAAATCAAGCTAGAACTGGGATAAAAATGAACCAGAGTATGCTGCTGAAAACTTGGTGATAGATCAGAATGAAGTTGATCAAAATGATCTTGAAATGGACATTAACCATGAACCAGTCAGGGGAACTAGACCACTAGCTGAAATATATATAAGAGCAGATGTGGCTACTGTGGAACCAATTTGTTTTGAAGAAGCTGAAGCTCAACAATGATGGAAACAGGTCATACTCAATGAAATGAGCATGATTGATAAGAACCAAACCTGGGAGTTAGTTGCAAGGTCAGCTAATAGGAAGGTCATAGGAGTAAAATGGCTGTTTCAAGCTAAGCACAATATTGATAGAACTCTAAACAAGCTGAAAGTAAGGTTAGTAGTAAAGGGATTCAGTCAGAAGTATAGCATTGACTACTTTGAAATATTTACAGCAGTGGCTAGACTTAACACAATCAGACTACTGGTTGCTTTGGCTGCATAGAAGTAGTGGAAAATACATTAACTCGATGTAAAATCTTCATTCCTCAATGGTTTTCTTGATGAGGAGATCTATGTTGAACAGCCTGAAGGTTTCAAAGTTGCAGGTGAAGAAGACAGAGTTTATAAGCTGAAAAAAGCATTGTATGGCTTGAAACAGGCATCAAGGGCCTGGTATGACAGAATACACACCTACTTAGCAAGCTTGGGGTTCGAAAGAAGCATCAGTGAGCAAACCTTGTATGCAAAAAAGCAATGTAATGAAACACAGCTCATAGTCTCTTTGTATATGGATGACTTACTAGTGACAGGAGAAAATAATGACATGTTGACAAATTTCAAAGGCAAAATGGAAAGCATTTTCGAGATGTCAAACTTGGGAGAAATGTCATACTTCCTTAAGATGGAAGTGTCTCAGATTCAGTAAGAAATTTTCTTAAGTCAAAAGGCATTTGCCTTGAAAATTCTTAACAAATTCTTCATGCAAAATTGTAAGGCAACTAGAACCCTAGTTGCTGTTAGAGAAAAGCTATCAAGGCAAAGTAATTTCGAGAAAGTGAGTGAATCAACCTATAGAAGCTTAGTGAGATGTTTACTCTACTTGACAGCCACAAGACCAGACATCATGTTTGCAGTAAGCCTCATATCCAGGTTCATGCATTGTTGTAATATGAGTCATTTTCAAGCTGGTAACAAAGTTCTCAGGTACATTAAAAGTACCCTGAGCTTTGGAATGATGTTCACCAGGGTTGACAGCATGAAGTTCCTTGGTTTTACTAATAGTGATTGGGTTGGATCTTTGGATGATATGAAAAGCATTTCAAGGTATCTGTTTACCCTTGGTTCAAGCTTTTTTTGTTAGAGTTCAAAGAAGCAAACTGTTGTTACTCAATCAATAGCTGAGGCAGAATATGTGACAACTGCAGGAGCTGTTAACCAGGCAATTTGGTTAAGAAAAATCATGGCAGACTTGAATCTACACCAAAGGGAAGCAACAGAGATCAGATGTGATAACTAATCTATTGTTGCAATTACAAAAAATCCAGTGTTTCATGGGAGAATAAAGCATTTCAAGATAAATTTTCATTTTGTTAGGGAGATGGGACAATCTCAAGAAGTTAAACTGATTCATTGCAGTTCTGAAAATCAGCTAGCTGACATCTTGACAAAACCTCTTTGTGTGTGAAGGTTCAAGGAATTGAGAGCGAAAATAGGAGTTTGCAGTATGCAAGCTAAGGAGGAGTGTTGAAGTTGGCTTCTATGCAGACAAAGAAACAAAGAAGCTGCAGATCAATAAGCTGAGAAGTTGTCCGAGCCATGCAGTTGCAGCTGAAGTTCATGCTACTGTTTTGTTTTGATTTTTTTGTTACTTCAATTGATGTTTTGTAACTTAGTTAGATTTGAACTAAGTTGTTAAAGTACTTGATGTAATTTGGTGATGTTTGAGCTGATAAATCAGCTTTACCAAGTGTGCAAGTTATGTTTATCAATTTACTAGGTTATTAGTGGAGTTAGGTATATTTTTAGGTAACTCTTACTTTTGACAAGTTGTTTTGCTTCATATATGTAATGACATTGTACCTCCATTTAAGGTTAATAAATATATTTCAGATATTTCTTCTTCAGTTGGTCTTTACTTAAGCATTTTTTTAAGTTGTTTGGCTGATTTTGCTTAATTGTTCAGCAAGACTGTGAAGCTTAAAACTCAAGTCTCTGCCAAATTTCCTTATTATGTTCTCTTAGTTCCAATAGTCTCTTTATGAGTGTAAACACCACCTAGCTTTAGCAAGTATCGCCAAATTTCTCAATCATGCTTTCCTTAAACCTAGACCACTATATATTTTAGAACGATAAACTTGATCCCGATTTACTAGATGATCATAACGATTCAATCAATCTAATTGTTCACAAATTAGATATCAACTTAATAGTTGTTTACATAATATGCAAAGGAATGACACTAATGGTAGATTGTATAAGCACCACTCGACCTACTGGCAAAAGAACTTCACATTGCCAATCTGCTAACCGGTTTATCATATTGTTTACAAGCTTAGCATATGCCTCCTTTAAATCCTTCCCATGCACAATAGATACCCTAATACAATTTCCCAAATTCGTAGCTAGAGGTATACCCCCCACTGTACTGAGATAATGAGCCATATCCCTTTAAATATTAGATGAAACAAAGTGCTTAGATTTATCCAAATTCACAGTCAAACTCAAGGCTTCACCAAAATCCCTTAAGAAATCTCGAATTATATCTATATGGTCCATTTTCACTTGTGCAAACAACAATAGGTTATCAGCAAAAAATAAATGAGAAATCGTAGATCCATGTTGTGACAACTTATATGGTTTCTAAATCCTAGATTCTTCCCATTCAAGAATCATATAGGATAAAAAGATATGAAGATAAGGGATATCTTGTTGGAGACATCTCTGATGTGTAAACTCTTCCCATATCTAGTCGTTCCAAAGAGTAATTAAACAAGAACACAAAAAATTATCAATTGCACAAGACTCATCAGTAACTCAAAATCCAACAATACCCTCTCCAGAAAGTCCCAATTAACATTGTCATATGTCTTGTGCAAATCTTTTAATGTTTACCAAAGAAGAAATTAGATAATTTAAGATACAAAACAGCAAAGAATAAAAACAGATTTCATTTCATTCAACAAAGCATCACAAGTTTTTAAGTCAATCAACTTATCAAAGACTAACTACTACCACTAAGTAAACTTGAAACTTGTAAAACATGCACACACATAGATAAGCTGACTAATTAGCTAAATCAACGCCTAAAGACAATGTACATGACCAAACTAAACTTCAAAACTCGACAAAAAAAAACAAAAGGTAGTAAATTGTTTAAAAAAAAATTTGAGATAAAAGATCTTAAAGAAGTTTTTTATGGATAAAGCACTTTCATTGAGTATCCGAATGGTTGTACGATTGTTAGATGTGAATAAATATCAATTTCATCCTTCTGGGGATGATAAAGAATTTTTTGGTCCTAAAGTATCATATCTAAGTGTCATAGGAGTATTAATGTATCTTGCAAACAACACAAGAACTGATATAGCTTTTGCTATAAACTTGTTAGCAAGATTTAATTCTTCTCCAACACGTAGACATTGGAATGGAATTAAACATGTATTTAGATATCTCAAATGGACCATTGATATAGGGTTATTTTATTCAAATGGTTTAAAATCCCTATTACTTAGCTATATTGATATTGAATATTTATCAGATCCACATAAAGGTCGATCTTAACTGGAATATTTATTTACATGTAAAGGTACTATTATATAACAGTGTTCAACAAAGTAGACATTAGTTGTCACCTTTTCAAATCATGCAGAAATAATTACAATACATCAGGCAAGCCGAGAGTATATGATACATGCACGGGAACGATTGAAGTGCACTCGAGTTCATTAAGTAACCCAAGTTGCCCATTTTAAGAGAGGATCCAATTAAAATTCTCATCAGATTTATAACACGTGCTAGATCAAAAAAGTTTAAAGAGGTGATGATGGGCCTGATTCAGTAAGTTTGGGCTGAATATGAGATGTCCAACCCTTATTGGACCCAAAATAACATCCCAAGTCCATGCAATGTTTTGCATGTGCTTGTTAGTTTAGTTTAATTAATTCTATAGCTTTTAATTATGTCTTGTTTATTATATGCATCTTTAATTAATGTCTTATATTATTAATCTACATCTTTTAATTGTGGCATGCACTATGTGTTTTGCATTTAATAAAGTCATGCATTATCTAACTCCCATGTTAGTTCAAGTTTGCATCATTAAATTAAGTCATGCATTAAGTAACTTATTTGTTCATTTAGTTTACATCTTAAACCATGCATTTAAGCATATTAGTTGTTAAATATGTTTGAGTTTGTTTATATAAGTATGTTATTTAATTTGGCTGTTACTTTTTAATGTATAAGTTATAGTGTGTTTAATTTTTCTTAAATAAATTAATTGTGTGTTCAATAGTTTGTTGTAAGAAAGTCCAAAAGGCTGGTAACATATTTTAAAACTACAACAGGGTTGTTCGTTTACCAAGAAGAATCAAATGCTGTCACATTCAAATGGCTATTCAGTTTTGGCATAAACGAGTGCATTTGGTCACTTAATTGCTGGTGCATAAAGGGAATGTTTTTTTGTGCATATTGAAACACTCAAAGCTCATTATGGTGGTTGTTCAAATGGTCAGTGTCTCTTAAAAGGCTGGTAACTTATTTTAAAACTACAATAAGGTTGTTCATTTGCCAAGAAGAATCAAATGCTGTCACATTCAAATGGCTATTCAGTTTTGGCATAAAAGAGTGTACATTTGGTCACTTAATTGCTGGTGCATAAAGGGAACATTTTTTTGTGGATATTGAAGCACTTAAAGCTAGTTAAGGAGCTGATTAATGAGATGATGCACAAGTCTTTTGACTTTCAGTTTAAGGGAGATGAAGGGACACTAAACAACACATTAAGGGTTCATTAAGTTATCAATAAAGTGAAAGGTCATGCATTTCCATCTACACCAGAATCAAGTGAAGAGACATAACTATTGGTTTCCCTGCATGATTTTAAAACAAAATAAATGCTTGTAATAACCTTAGTTAATTGCTGCAGATGAAAGGTCTCACATAGGCATTCGAATAGTCACAATGCCGCCTATAAATAATTTGTAAAAAGAGCCTTTGTTAGCTAATGAATGTTAAATGAATATTTTGAGTTATTGTGAGAATTCTAACTCATTGTTCTTGAAAGAACTTACTTAGACTTATCAAGGTACTCCTTGTGGCGTCAAACTTTTTTTTCTTTTGAACTTATCACTTCCTTTCTTTCTTTGTTTTGAAGTGTGGCGTTCTAATATACTGTTGGTTCCTATTTTTCTAAATAGTGGGCCACAGTTTACTTCTTCTTCAAAGACTTGTTTGTTATTTCACTTTATAGAAATTGGGTCACGATTTCTCATATCGTTGGTTCATTTTTAAGTGTTTGATTCGTGCAAATCATCCATCCAACCCATTTTTTTCGTCATTTTCATCTACCAAATTTTCATTATTCATGATTTCACCTTGAATGCTAATTGAGACGATACAAAATTAGACGATCGGGCAACTCAACGTCTTGTAATTGAATTCACGATTACGAGCACGCATGTCTTTTCATCTACACCAGAATCAAGTGAAGAGACATAACTATTGGCTTCCCTACATGAGTTTAAAATGAAATTAATGCTTGTAATAATCTTAGTTAATTGCTGAAGATGAAAGGTCTCACATAAGCATTTGAATAGTCACAATGCTGCCTATAAATAATTTGTGAAAAGAGCCTTTGTTAGCTAATGAATGTTAAATGATTTATTTACATGTTGAGGTACTGTTATATAACGGTGTTCAACAAAGTAGACATTAGTTGCCACCTCTTCAAATCATGCAAAAATAATTGCAATGCATGAGGCAAGCCGAGAGTATGTCTGGATAAGGTCATTGACCCAACATATCCAGAAGAGGTATAATTTGCTTTTACAGGAAAAGATACCAACTATCTTACATGAAAATAATGCAACATATATAGCTCAATTGAATAGTGGTTACATCAAATGTGATAGAACGAAACACATTTCACCAAATTTATTCTTCACTCATGATCTTGAGAAGAAATTTGATATAAGAGTTCAACAAATTCGTTCTAGTAATAATTTAGCAGATCATTTTACCAAGGCATTGCCAACTTCAACATTTGAAAGACTACTACATAAGATTGGAACGCATCGACTCAAAGATGTAATGTGATGTTGCCATTAGGGGGAGTCAAAAACATGTTGCACTCTTTTCCTTTAACCAAAGTTTTGTCCCACTAGATTTTCCTGGTAAAGATTTTTAACGAGGCAACTTGTAATAATAGATTGTGTACTCTTTTCCTTCAGTTGGTTTTTATCCAAAAGGATTTTCCTAATAAAGTTTTAACGATGCAAATTTTCGTTGATGGACATCCAAGGGGGAGTGTTGTAAATTCATTGATAAATGGATGTTCATAACCCCCTCAAATTTATCCTATTGTAACCCTTAAAGAATGAATGTTCATAACCCCTAAATTCATTATATTGTAAACCCTAAATCATTTATAGGTACCTTAATATTTGTCATTAATCTTTTGTAACTTATGGTACTTGAAGCCCTATAAATAGAGGGCATATACAAACTTATTGTATCCTAAGTAAAAGTTAAATCATTTTTTCATTTTTTTTTTAATTCTTCTTTCTTGTTCAATTTATAATCCTCTTAATTCATAACAATAATATCATTACCATATTTCTCTTTGGTAAAGAATAAAACTTTAGATACTGAATGAGTAGATTTCTTTCACTGAACGTACATGATGCAATCAAGACATCAACAACAATGTTACAAAAACTTATGTTACATATAATCTTAGGTTCTATTTAGTTTTTGAAAATATATTTAATTTTTATTTTTTTAATTCTGGAAAATAATTTTTATTTTTTTGAAAATTGAAAAACATGTTTGATAAATATAAAAAAAAAATTTATCTTCAATAATGAAAACATGTTTGGTAATTATTATTTTTCTATAATAGAAACATGAAAAATAAAATAAAATATATTATAAGAATTTGAACAAGGATACAAGATCCAATATATGAAAAATTGTTGGCGAAAAAGGCTTAATACTTAATTTGGTACATAAATTTGGCATGGTATCTACATTTTTTAGGTCTAATATGGTACTTGTATTTGACAAAATTTATGTATTTCAATACCTGAAGATAACTGTTAGGACTAACGTTGTCCAAAACTAATGACTCGACTCTTGAACACAATTTGTTTAAACATTTCTTCAAGCAAGACCTTTAGGATAACCCAAGTACCATGAGATGCCGGCAATTTGACTTGGGCCTACATATATGTTTTTACCATAAGCATATGGACTCTAGGATTTATTTCTTTTCATCTTACACCTTGGTAATCGAGTATGATTTGCTTAAGGAAGTTGGAGATTGACATGCCTTATCACATAAGGTTCATCCTTGTCATTTAAGTTGGAGATTGACATGCCCTAAACCCTAAACCCTAAACTAAATTTGACTCAACCTAGGTACATGCCAAACTTAGAAAAAATTAGAAATTGTACAAACTTTCCTGAGTCAGGGATCCATTGTTGTATTTACTTGAATAATAAGGTTTTTGAGATAATTTTTGGAGGCTTTTATCTTAGATTATTATGCACAAAGTTAAAATATTTATCTCTAGAAAAACTGATATGATAAAATATTTATCTCTACAAAAACTGATATGATATGCAGCCTCATTTGACCTATAAATAGAACTATTTTGAATGTGAAGATGCATTTTTTTAAAGATTGCTTCTGTTGATTTTGTTAGTTTACTTGTTGTCGATTTTTACTTGTATTATGCACTTGTTTCATAGGCTTTATTAAAGAGTTTTAATGGTTGTATTGTGAGGTTTTTAGTGTGAGTGATTTGTAATAAGTTGGGGTTATCTATTAAAGTTGTGATTATTTTTTTATGTAAGGATAGATAGGGTTTTAGCCTATAGGTTGCTAGACCAATTGTTAAATAAAATCATTTACTGAGCGAGACTTTACAAAATTCGAGCTGCGTTAAGAAATCTCTTGGGTTTATTTCCCTCCTTTTCTTTTTTGCCTATTGCCTATGTTTTGTTCAAACTCGTGTTCAAACATCTGTCTGAACATGATGTTTAAATACGTTGTCTAAACATTGAATTGAATAGATGAACAAACCAGGGTTCTTACAATAATGATATTAACTTTCATCAAATCAAACCTAAAACACAATTAAACACTAAAAAAATTAGCATTATTACTTTTGAGCACCAAAATATATAACTATAACTCGAGTACCACATTAGATAAAAAAAGGTGTCAAACTTGAGTATTAATAATGTATTCTTTTTTCTTTTATATAGTTTAAATTAGTAGCAATTCATTTAAACCTTTATTTTCAATATTTTTCAATTTTACGTTGAAAACTTTTCTGAAACTAAATTGAGCCTTAGCCTTGCATTCTCAAAAAAGACCCCGAGTCGACTACTTAAAAACAACAAAAAGTTGAAATTGGGGTCGAGAATATAGACATCATAGTATGAACATTCAACCATTCTTCACCACTCACATGACTCCTGATCATGCCACAAAAATGTCTGCCACGTTCTACTTCAAAATTAGTTGATGAACTAACTGAAGTAAGCTTTGTAATTTAACTCACTTTTGTCGCGTCTAAGTTCATACTAAAATTAGGGCATACTAGTATTTGATTTGAAAAAAATATAAGATAAGATCCTAATATGTCCCTCACAAAGTACACTCCAGATAAGTAATAAAACATAGTTCCTGCTAAAAACACATTTACATGAAATTGGAGCATTCTCATTGCACATTAGAAGCCACAGAATGTAAGTTCGTACATGAAGACAACATATTATACGACAACTAATTTACTTTGACATGATAATAAACTATTAACTGACAATTCATTGAAGGTTTCATACATTAAAATGAAACAGCAAACCTTAACACTCTAATTTACCAACAAAGCAACATATTCTAACTCGTAAATCAGACAGAGTCAGGGATTTGCTCTAAAACCATGGCGCTCATTTGGCTGAGACTCTGTTTTAGCGGGGATGATATTGTACCCATGGAGCAGATCGCGGATTTTGGAATACATAAGTGAAGGGTCACCTCCACTACTACTCTGCGATGCCCGTGATGACTCCTGGAGCTTTATTTTTTCAAACAAATATTGCTTCTCAGCCTCTGCCTCACTCAACCGTAGTTTCAGGTAACTGCTAGCATACTCTTCTTCCGATTTATCAGACTTTGCAAGTGCAATCCTTTGAAGCCTCTCAGCCTCTCGTTTTGCCTCATTGGCCTTAAGCTGGAACATATCAGCCTCTGCCTGTTTAAGCCTTACAATCCTCTCCAGCTCTTCTACTTGCAGCTTCTTTTTTTGTCTCTCCAGCTTCAGTTCTGCTACTTCCTTGGCCTTATCCTCAAGCTCCCGATCACAAGCATCAAGAGCCAAGCGAGCTTTCTTGAACATCCTCATCTTCTCATCAGCCACCATTTCCATCTTTCTTATGGCCTCCTGGACTACATCTGCAATTCGATTGCACGCCTCTTGTGGTGCTATCAGACGTCCACCTTCCCCATTTTCCAGACTTGTCGGAGAATCTATATCAAGCTCTAAACAAGGAATAACAATTATTTAAATTCAAGCAATAAAATCTTACTAATTCACAGAACAAAAAGGTTTTAGATGTGAGATGAAATGTCAGGAATAGCTGAATTCATGATCTTTCTATAACATAACCCATCAAGGACCCCCGTTTAAGAGTCTTTTATAACTAGTCCAAGGTTAGGAACTCTTTTTGATTGTAGGTTATTCTCGTGGCAGGTACTTTAACAAGAGAAATGCCCCCTCAATCAAAGCAGATTTTCCTAGAATTGTCCAATGTGACTCTTTTCTTATTCCAAGTCTAACAATTCTCGGGGATTTGCTTTTTGTGCCTTCTGAATTGAAGTTTTGATCTCTACTTTCTTTTTTCACCGATTTCCAGTGTTTTCCTAAAATAGGCCATCTTAAATCTTATTTGAAACACCCAGTAGATACCAAGATCAGCCAAACCAATAAGCAGTCCTAAATCTTACTTGAAACTCTCAAGCATATATCCACATCAGCCAAGCCTAATAAGCACTTGTAAATTTTCCTTGAAATGGTCATGCAGATAGCCACATCAGCCAAACATAATAAGCAGTCCTAAAACAAACTTGTAACTCTCAAGTAGACGTGAACCACAACAAAATTAACATCACCATTGCAACCCAACCACAAGTTACTTTTGACACAGACCATTCACAACCAGAGCAGTGAACAGGTTTGTTCCTTTCGATTTGCTTGCAGCTAACAAGATTAAATCTTTTCCATCCAAAAAAAACAAACCCTAAAACCCCAATTTCTCCTTCCTAATCCAAGTCCTAAAACCACAACACCTAGCTCATGATCAACTTCTACTTCATACCCCCACCCCACCCTTGTTATGTCAATGCTAGAGTCAAAAAATTGTCCCAATCAGAAACTGAGTAGCAGTTTGAGTCACAAACAGTAATACAGATTTCTCCAAAAGGGCATGGAGAATTTCAGCAAGACTTATCACACATATCAAAGCATCAGTCAACTTACACGTTGAATCTAAAAAAACAAATTGAAACTGATAGGCATCACAAAACCATAAGAGCCACATGCAATATAAAGTTAATATTTATAAATCAAACGTTCCAATAACTTCATGTCCTAAAAAGTTTAGGTTCTATTTGGTTTCTGAAATTATTTTTTATTTTCATTTTTTGACAATAGTTTTCATTTTCTATTTTCTAAAAATTGAAAAACATGTTTAATAAATAGAAAGAATAAGTTCTTTTCAATAACGAAAACATGTTAGGTACCTACTTTTCTAAAATAGAAACATGAAAACTCATTTGGTAAATAGAAGCAAAAATTTGTTTTCAATAATGAAAACATGAAAACATTATCTACTTCTCTATAATAGAAACAATTTTAAGATTTGAACTAGGATTTGATGTTTAAAATTTATTAGAAATAATAATAATAATTTTGTGTTTATATGGGGGTTTGAACCACTATAGTTAAACACACTTTTTTAGAAACAAAGAAAACAACTTTTGATTGTTCTCTAATTTTTATTTAATTTCATTTTTATTTCCAAAAATCATTTTTATCACTTTCAAACCAAACACATTTTCTTCAATATTTTTCATTTTCCAAGAAAAATAAAAAAGGGAGCCTTAAGATCCCAAACAACAAGCACCAGATAAAATTTGTGTTGTAACCAAAGCAGGATGGCAATTATACTGCATGACATGATTCACCTGTGGGGAAGGATCATCAGAAAGTTGATGAGTAAATTGAAAGAAGAATACCTGCATAACTGAGCTATATTTTTCACCCCCCTCAATACATTTTCACTGCATAACAAACAAAATTCCACATGATATTTCGAAAGATAATTAAAAAGCAGTCACATTGTACCTTGGAAAAATATTAATATCGATCTGCAAGCAGTGGATTCAGCTTGTCCACCCCTCATTTTTTCCAAAAGATCCTCACACTTCCAGAAGAGTTTCTTCCCTCTAGGGTCATCACTTCCGCGAAAAATCCTACTAACAAAATCAAGTTCTCTCATAAGAGCCTCCCTATCCCAGGCTGGGGCACAATGTTGGAAGACATCTTTGACCCAACCAAACAGCTCAGACGTTCGATTGCAAGCACGGCAGCGAAAAAGCATTTCAGTAGGACCTGATCCACTTTTAACAGAAGGACCCATACAAATTTGCCCATCACGAATAGCACAATCAGTATGAGTCCAATGGGAGCATAAATCACAACCAATCCAGCGGCAGGTATTTACTTCAAAATCAAACTTGTTGCAGATGACACACATGCATAGATTGCAAAATCCATTCCTATTGGCGCATAGTTCACAGGTGCAGTCATCTGCAGGTAGCTGGTTTTGACATGCAATGTTTCTGCATCTTTTGTACACAAAAACCTCAATGAGAGAAGTTTGGGATAAACTGATGTTTGGATGCAGGAATGCCTGAATTCCTGTATTTATTGCAACAAGAACTTCGAGCTGTGCCCGGTGTGCTCTAATCAATGTCTTTGCTGTCAAATCAGATCTACTTTGAACAAGCTTCTGCAGAATCAAAAACTCTTCCCTGTTTTGTGACCCTCCATTGCCTTCCAGAATAGCCTTGAGTTGATTCTTTAGCTCATCTAGAAATTCATCAGGTAGGCGATGCATCTTTTCAGAGATAACATCAACTCTTTCTCTTGTGATGTCTCTAAGAGTTATCTTATCAGCACTAGAAACACGACGAATGACAGATTGCTCAGGGCAGTCATTTTCTATTTTCCCATTTTCCATCTTCTTTGCTGTGACAGCATCAGCAGTAGGCCAAGTCTCTTGTGAGCTAGCACTCTCAGTTGGGGATTCGTGAACGTTATCTGAGTTCGATCTAGGTTCTTGGGTATCAGGCGACAAGCGATGTTCAGAGGAGACTAAGGACAACGAAGTTTGTAAGCTCCCTGGTCGTGGTTGTTGCCGTGGAGGCAACATCTTCGATGAATGCTGGTGGTTAATATTAGAACCAGATGATGTTCCCATAAATAAAATCTTGATTACTCTGCAAATAAAAGCAACTCAAAGAGTCATGGTCTAGCACAACATGGAATACACAACAACATAAATTTAAAGCTCTTTATATTGAAGTTCATGCTTGATTTTTGCGATTTTCATTTTTCCTTCATAAAAGTCGCTTAAAATTAGAAGCAAATGGTAAGAACTAAATCATTATCGTTGAAAGTGCCTGCTAAACAATTCAACAAGTAATACTATTCCAATATATTTTTCTCCATATAAAACTAAGAGCGTGCATTTCAAAACAACAAAAAGACCAATTTATATAGTCTCGGTCCTTAGAATCCGAAAAAGAGGACCAAATTTGGGAAGGGTTTTAATCCATCTTTACTTCATGATGAAACTCAATTGACCAAATAGTTTTTAATCCAAATCCAAATGCATATCAACATCCAAGAACTTGAGACTTTTCAAAACCACCTTAAATTCGCTCCTTTCAAACAATAATTCTTCAGATCTCGTGAAGTCCCCCAGTTCAAAACCCAGCAATGAAACTCCCCCAATTCGAAATTCAACCAAGTAAGAAATCTTTTATAAAGCGAGAAACCCTAAAACCAGAAAGTAGGACATTTTGCTAATCGAACGAGGTCGAAAACTCAAAATGAAACGAAAATCAAGAGAGAAAACCCTAAAATTGATTATGTATAAGTAAAAGAAAAGAAAATACCTTTAACGAAGATTGGATCGAAACGGTCAGAACGGAGACTGGGAGAAGAAGAGATTGACCAATGACCGGAGTCAGAGAGCCGTTCGAGAAAATGGGGATGGTTTTTTTCTTTAAATTATATAGCTCTTTTATCCGAAGGCTCACATTGTTTCCAGGATATGCAACGGTGATGCCGTTTTGGGATAAAAATGTAATTTTTAAAATTTCTGGCTGCCTCTTCTACTTTTTCTGTTTTTTGAGTGAAAAACCTCTACTTTTTCTGATAATAGAAAGAAAGGGTCAAAATAAAATTAAAAGAAAAAAGTACACTAAAAAGAAAGTGCCAACATAATTTCCTTTTTCTTTTTTCTAAATATATTCCACATGTTGGATATTGTGTTTACCCCAAATTGTATATTTTAACAGGTAAAACATATAAAAATAGTGACAAATTCAAGAGTCTGGATATTGTTGGACTCAACCTCATCACTTACTGTAACATCTTCTTCCATATATGTCATAGTCTAATTTTAAAATCTACATTCTCTTTAATTTGTCATGGTTTCGAATGTTTAATTATTTTAAAATACTCACACTTTACCAAAAATAATATTAAGGATGTTGAGGGTTTGACCCCACTTTAAGGGAGGTAACTTTTTTTTGACATAAGGCTAAGAGGTATATCACAAAAGTTAAATTTTGTTTTCAGTCGAGATTATCTTTCAACTCTCTCGAGAGACCTGGTTGATTCAGAAAATGAAAATGTATTAAGAGTGCTTGAATATACAAAATCCATGACAAGTTGAAGAGTTTGTGCATGGTGGTATTTGATCCTATAACCTATGGTAGCATCTTTTCTCATAAATGGCATGTGTTATAGGTTATAGAGACAAGTCCTACCATACAAACTCTTCAATTTGTTATGATTTTATTTGTTCAAGCTCCCTGAAGCGTATTTATCTTATGAAACCATCAAAACTTTTGACAAAGTTGAGAGATAAAATTTACTTTGTATAATATACCTTTGACTTTTGAATCTGTAAGATTCTCGATATAGCCAAGATATATAACAATAATAAATATCAAATTTTGGTTTTTGAAAACAAATATTTTGTTTAGAGAATTTGAAAATAATGTAAATCAATTCATATGCAAAATGGAGTTTGTGAATAAGTTAAAAAGAAATTTATTGTTTAAAAGGTACAAGTGATAAGATTCTTACTCTATTTTTAAATTAAATTAGGAATATGATCTGGTATTGATTTTTTAATATTTAAAAATAAAATTATTTTTATTGATTTTATATTTTCATAAAAATTTTGAAATTTAAAATTATAGATTAAAAAATTTCAAATATTATAAAAATTAAAGTGATTATAATATGTTATAGTTAAAAGAATATTATTATTATGTACAATGGTAAACTAAATCAAATTTTAGATGTCCATTTTTATTTAAGATAAGTCAATTATATAAATTTAAAAAAGAAAAGTTATTAAAAGTTGAATTGTATACCACATGTTACATTTTTTATATTAAAATGATTTAATTTATCTATAAAATATTTATTTTTTTAAACTTTATCTAAATATATACACGTGTATAATTAAATTTAAAAAATAATATTATTAAATGTAACAATTTCATAAAACTTAGAGTTTTCATTAAATATGAAGACATTTACCCACAACAAATAATATAATTATAAAAGTTAGTTATCTCAACAAAAATTATAAAAGTCAATTATCTAAATGAATTTAAGAAAATAAAAATGATTGATAAAATTCAAATTTTTTCAAGATTAATTTTTATGAGCTTATACAAATATGTAAATATAAAAAATTTAAGAAAAATGTAATTGAGTTATTATATTGCCATTGAAAATCAATTTTAAATATATTTGTTTTCTTTTAAATATAATTTTAAAAGAATAATTAAAACACAATCAACCATAATAACAAATTTCCAACTGAACCTAATAATGATATAAATTTAAGTTTTTTTTTTTTGAGGGATTATTTTTCTGTTTCAAGATTTTTTTTTAAATTTTATTATCATTTAATTGTTATTTATTCCAACTTGAATGATTTCTACTCAAATTGTTTAAATCATTTTTTTTCCTTAATGAAGTTAATAATAATAAGTTTAAGATATTCTCTTTCATGAAAAAAAGTTTCATTCTCTGGAGGTTTTAAATTATTGGAATTTAGTTAACACTGTAATTGTATCGAGACATCATGTATATTTTAACATTAAAAATGAATATTTTATTTGAATATTAATATATTATAATTTAAATAATATTATTAGTAATTTTTATAGGTTATTTATTATATATGTCGAAATCATTTTTTTGAAAACGGGGTCGACTATTATTTAAAAACGAAAATAGAGTCGCCACCAATCTTTTTTTGATGAGGTGTGATCGGGTAACCTCGAAAAGTGGTTGTTTTTAATAAACATTTTGATTTATTTAAAAACGATATTAGTCTACGAAATTCAGAAAAATGGGCTCGGGAGTTGGTTACGTACGAGGAAGGATTAGCATCCTCGATACGCCCAAAATTGGTACCTAGTTGATTAATTGGTGTCTTAATGTCGAAAATTAAAAAATTCAAAAAGTACGATCTCTCTTAGTATTGATGTTTTCTACTTAAAAATCGTGAAGATAAATTAAAACGTATGTCAAAGACCGTCTCATCTCAAGGTAAGATGTCATATCCAGTATGTTAGGACACAACACCTCGATCCTTAAGTATAAGCTTGCCTCTTATTTTATTTAAAACCCGTATTTTAATTTCTAAAAGATATTCGGTTATTTAAATTAAACAAAAAAATCGAAACCTAATACGTTATGGTACGATTTTTCGTTCTCTAAATATGGATGTTGGACCTAATTTATGCCCGGGGCCCATATATAAACAACCCAAATTAAACACAAACCCAATCAAGACAAAAACCCACCAGAACACAATTACAACAGGCCCAAAGCCAAAACCTAGCCCAACTACCCAAACCCCAAACACCCCAAAGTAGAAACCCTAACAACGGATGGCCACTCCTTGCGCCACACATCCCAACGAGCAGCACGTCGCGCACCACACTTCCGGGGAGAGTCCCTCTCGATCACGCACCTGCAAACAAGTAAAAATTGGTTGTAAAAAAGGCTATAAAAGCCTTCGAAAATACTGTAAAAGGGATCTTTTTTTTTGGAGTCCTGAAGAAAGAGTAATACAAATTTCTTTTTTTGAATACTAAAATCAATTCAAAAACTCACCAAACATCCAAAAGCAGCAAGCGAAAGATAGATCTGAAACTCCAAGGGTATTGATTTTTATTTATTTTTTTATTTTTTTGAATTAACATAAATCTTTTATTTTCTTTTTTAAAACCTTTTTTTATATATATAACATAGTATAAAAAAATAAATAATTTTTTTACCTGCACGGTGGCGCCGGTGACGGCGGGTGACGGAGGCCGACGACGATGGCCGATCGGAGTTCCGGGGACCCCTGGACCTGCTGAGAGAATTTGAGGGTAAAGGTTCTCTTATTTTTTGGAAAATGAAGAGAATGAGTTGTTTTTTGGAAAATTTTAGGATTTATATAAAGCCCAAAACGACGCCGTTTTGGTACAAGTGGGCAAGAGCCAAAACAACGTCATTTAAGGCTCAAACCCGTGACCCGACCCGAATGCAGCCAAGGATCCGCGTGTTTTGGGCTGAGGGTCTATTTGCGCCCTCAGTCCTTCCGCTTTTGAGGCCATTGTCAATTGGGTCCCTTTGAATTTTTTTCATTATTTATAATTAGGCCCGAAAATTTTATTTTTATCACATTTTCGTCCCATACTAAACCCAGCGCATTGGGGGTACGGAAATTTGCGCTCCAGCCCCTTCCTCTTTTGCTCGCGCGTACATTTTGGTCCCCCTATCTCTTTTTTCACTTCGATTTCGCCCCAAAATCTCTATTTTCAATTCATTTTAGCCCCACTTCGATTATTTTTGACATTTTACCATTAAATTAATTATTTTTAGTATTTTTTATGCTATTATTATTAATTTTATATTTTACTATTAATTGCTAGTGTTATTATTTTTATTATTTAATATATTCTACTATTATAATAGTTAGTGTTATTAGTTTTTATTATTACTATAATTATTTTAAATAAACAGTTTCTTTTAAATTTGTGTATATATATATATATATATTAAATCTAATTATACATATACAATTTATTTTTCTTAAAAATCTCGTTGTAACTTATATTTTGCTTATTTTAAATATTTTTCTTTATATATATTTTTATATTATTTATTAGTTCTTTATCCATATTTTAGACAAATATACTCAAATTTTAAACTATTTTGCATATTATCTCATCACATATAATATTTATTTCATAAACCCATTTGTAAATTATTCTTGTCATTATTATTATTTTTCATATTTATTACCTTTTATTTTAATTATTATTTCTTTTATTTTATTTTTTCCCCATTTTATTTCTTATCTTTCACTTTTTCTTTTTTCTTCTATTATTTAAATTTTCATTAATTCCTACTTATTTATTATATTGTTGCTCTTATTATTTATTCCACTGTGATAATTTTGTTCTTATTGCTATTATATATGTCTGCATGCTCATTGTATTTCGATTACACATATCTTTTCGCAACGTTACATCATTACTCAAATGCATAAAAATGATTTTTTAAATAAGGCAATGCTTGATATTTGGGAGCTTCGAGAGAATCGTGCCCTAACTTACTGAGCTTCGATTTTTCTCGTCGATCCTAAGTAGCCAAGCACCCTTCTAAAAACAAGATACGTGGGTTCCAAATAAAAGCTTATCCTCGAGAACTTGAGATGTTACACCCTAACTCACTGGATGTGACATTTCACTGTCCCGAGATAAAAAATTTTCAAAGCAAAGGCAATGTTCGATATTTAGAAATTTTGAGAAATGGAGCCCTACCTTACTGGGTTTCACTTTTTTAAAGGCTCGAATAGCTGAATACCCTTCTTTTGGCTTTGGAACGTGAGTTTTTTTTTCAAAGGGCCACCTTAGTCTCGAAGATTTGAAGTGTTACGTCCTAACTTACTGGGTGTGACATTTTATTCCTTCGAGATAAGAGGGTCTTAATTTTCAACACGATTCACTCAAGCTCTCTTTTAAATAGGAGGATCGTATTTTAAATCTTTTCAAATTTTCGACTCAAAGACATTATTTAATCAATAGGTACCAATTTTAGGCGTCACGATGGTGCTAATCCTTCCTCGTATGTAACCGACTCCTGAACCCGTTTTCTCAAATTTTGTAGACCAAAACCATTGTTTTAGTAAATCAAAATGTTTTATTAAAGCGATCAATTTTAAGGGCCCAATCACACCTCGAAAAAAGATTGGTGGCGACTCCATATTTTTAAAGTCGATCCCCGTTTTCAAACTTAAAAATGGTTTCGACAGCTTGACGACTCTGCTAGGGACCAATAAGAGAGTCAAGTCGCGATTTGATTACTTTTTATCTTTTTGTCGAAAATTAAAATTTAGTTTTCAATATACGATCCTCTCATTGCATTTCATCTGTTTGGTGTTATAATTTTCGTCATTCTATTCATAATTTTCAAGTTTTATATATTCCTGCATCATATTGCATGACCGTTGTGGTCACACCTTTTAAGTGGGAGTGAGAAGTTATTTCCTTCGTGAGGCTTTCACCTCCATGCAGGATAGTGGATTACTTCCAGGATACATCCGTACCTATGTCTTCGTGAGATTTTTATCTCCGTGCAGCCATAGGGAAATGTATCCCCTGAACTGAACTCGGTCCATATGAGCCTATAATGGGTGAGGATCGAGGAATCTGCTGGTTCAGGTACCTCGACTTTAGAACCAAACCACATATAGAAAACCCTAAGGGCCCGCCCTAGGAAGAACTATGCCGAACCCTAATGATCACCTTGATAGGTGTTTGTTTCTCTTTTCTTTACTTTGAGTTATGTTTCTGGTATGATACTAACTTATTGTGTTTTGTTTTGTTATATTTGCATGTCATTTCATACTTAAAAGCTGTTGATTTGTGTTCGGTTTCTAAATTAGAAAGCTCGGTATGGGGGACAAATTCCTTGATAAAGTAGAAGATAATGCGGTTGTCCGTAGATGGTCAGAGACAAAGCAATTAGAGAAAGGGGACGGCCTAGCCGAGGGGTACAAATCAGAGTTATGGGATTACACTCACATTAGTGTGACCCAAAATAATCTTAAGGAATTGAAGGATATATAGGATCAGTGGAACGATGAGGCTAAACAGTTGTTCTACTGTAACTATAGAGATCTGTCGTACCTACTCGATATCAAAGTGGACGAAAACTTGTTTCGAGCCCTTGCTCAGTATTGGAACACTGCATATAGTTGCTTTACATTTGGGAAAGTAGTTTTGGTACCCACGATGGAGGAGTATACAGCCTTATTAAATTGCCCAAAGGCTCAAGTCGATAAGGCCTATTCGAGAACTGCTTATGTTCCAGCATTTTAGAAGAAATTAATGAATATTACAGGAATGAGTGAGCAGTGGATTACAGCAAGGATCAAGCAGAAGGGGGAGTGTAAGTGCATCCCATGGAGGAATTTGCAAGATTTGATCCTAGCGCATCCTGATATGAAAAAGAAAGTTAACGTCTTTGCTTCGAGTGTCTACGGGTTGATGCTCTTTCGTAGGGTATTGGGGTATGTTGATGAGGCGGTTACAGATCTCTTCGACCGACTTGGCAGAGGGGTCACTACAATCTTGGTCGAGACGTTTAGGTCTCTGAATGTGTGTAGAAGGTCTAGTGAGGGCAGGTTTATAGGGTGTGCGCAATTATTGTTAGCTTGGTTTCACAGTCATTTTTGGAAGATAGATAAGGTTCGTTATCGGGCTCTCTTTAAAAATTACTCCCCATTAAAGGAGATAGCGACTACACGCAGAAGAGATGACATCTCGGAAGAAAACTGGATAGCGCTCCTTCAAAATCTTCAAGAAGAAGACGTGGAGTGGAAGGCTCATTAGTTGGTTCCTGACAAAGTTCTTTTTCGATGTGGAAGTTTCGACTGGGTCCCTTTACTTAGAATCTGGGGTGCCATTGGATACGCTCCCTTGCTCGTGCTTAGACAATATGAAATAAGACAGTTCATACCGGTAACCTATGGGCTTGCTCAATGTGAGTTTTTGTATAAGGGAGATTACAAGAAAAGGGTTAAGGAGATCTCTAGTGCTTGGAATCAAACTCATCGAATGAAAAGGTTGACCGCAGATCCAATGGCGACCCTTGAGTACAATGGATGGTTGAGTAGGAGAGTTAACGACAATATTCCTAGGCCGAGTTTGGAAGATGTTCGGCCAATAGAGGAGTATTTACGAGTAGTCTCCTCCGAGGTGGAACTTATAAAACAGGATTTTGAGAAGAGAAATTCAGAGTTGGGAAAGAAGATCAAACGACTAGAGGAAGAAATGATGCATTTAGGATTAGATATCGACGTGCAAAAGTACGAGGTTGAGAAATTGAGAAAGAGAAAGTGAAATGCTGAAGAAGACTTGGATGATCTGAAAACTGAGTATAAGAAATTGCATACGTTGATAAGAAATGCCGGTTTGGGTAAAACTTCAGAACAATGGCGTAAAGAAATCCAAGAAGAAAGAGATAAGGCCGATCAGTGGAAGAAGAGGTTCCATGATACTCAAGCACGAGAGGATGTTCTAAAAAATACCTTGTGTGACTACCGAAGTGAAAAGGAGATGCTAAGAGCTCGAGTAGCTAAGTTAGAGAATGCACTACATTAGCATCGCAGTCGCAACTCTGTGATGGAGTTAAAAGCTAGCCTAGGTAGGATTGAGGATTTAGAAGGAAAGGTGGAAGAGCTCGAGTCTGCACTTTAGAGTCGTGAACTCCAAATTCAAATTCTCGAGTCAGATAATGAGCAATAGAAAAAGCAGTTTCGTCAATCTCAAGACCAGGTCAGAGAGAGAAATTACATCATGGGTGAAACTGTGGCTCAGATACGAGAAGTAGCCAATCATCTGCAGACTTTAGCTGTTCAAGCTGACGTACTAAGTGTGAAATACGAGTTAGAGTCAGACTGGGGTCAAAAGCTAGCTGAGCTCCTTAAGAAAGTTAAAGCTTTGAGCATTAGGGCTAGGCCGTATATGTAGTCTATTTTGTGTAAAGGATTTTATCTTTTAGTAAAGTTATTCTAAATGAAATTAAAACATAATCAACGCCTTTTTTGCATTCATATCATGCATTTGCATTACATCGCATCATGTATATTAAATTCAATAAAAGAACCCTATTAACCAAAAGATCGTATTTTAGTTACCCTGGAATATCACTACTACACTCGGAAGAAGACGAAAGCTATGGATTAAAGGTTGGAAAAGTTAGAACAGATGCAAAAGGAGATGCAAGACCAATTGTAAGCTCAGATGCAAGAACAATTGGCTAAGATCCAACAGGACATGAGGGACCAGATACTAGAGTCCTAGAGAAGCATGATGAGCCAGTTAACACAACTGTTAACTGAAGGGCCTGATAAAGGGAAGGGCCGTATGGGTGATACTAGAGACAATAATGAGGACTCTACATATCCTTCTGGCTTTCCCCCAATAAGTATCCAACGCCAAAGGTGTCTGTTAATATTAGACCTCAGTATCAATCTGGTACCTCGGCACCAATAAACTTCCCAATAGGTTCAAGCTCCAACCCCGGTGATAATTTGGCAAAGCCAACGGTCCCCGACTTCGACGATACAGTTGAAGAGGAAAAAGCAAGGGCTGGGCTCCCAAGACAGTTTGAAGATCAGTGCAAATGGTTGGAGGAGAAGTTCAAAGCATTGGAAAGCGCTGATTACCAATGTGGAGTGGATGCTAAGGAGCTAAGTTTAGTCCCAGATCTGATACTCCCTCCAAAGTTCAAGATGCTAGAGTTCAAAAGATATAACAGAACCAGCTGTCCTGAGGCCCATATCATAATGTTCTGTTAGAGAATGACGGGATATGTCAACAACGACCAATTGTTGATTCACTGCTTTCAGAAAAGTTTGGCTGGGGCTGCGGCCAAATGGTACAATTAGTTGAGCCGTGCTCAGGTTAAATCATGAAAGGATTTAGCGCAGGTATTCATGAAGCAGTATGGTCATGTAACCGATATAGCGCCTGACAGGATCACGTTGCAAAACATGGAGAAGAAACCAGATGAAAGTTTCAAGAAGTATACTCAGAAGTAGAGGGAAGTTGCTACACAAGTCCAACCACCACTGCTGGAAAAAAAACGACCATGCTATTCGTTAATACCTTGAAGGCACCTTTCATTAATCACATGCTGGGTAACGCAACCAAAAGTTTCACAGACATAGTGATGTCTAGTGAAATGATAGAAAATATGATAAGATGCGGTAAGATAGAGGCTGGGGAAGGCACGAGAAGGTCAACCCCGAAGAAAAAGGAGAATGAAGTAAGTAATGTAAGCTCAAGATATTCAAAGCCTGTCACTATTGATCAATCAAGAACGGTAGTCATAAGCCAGCAAGCTTCACCAAGGCAGGAGCCCAGCACGAAGAGAAATACAGAGAGGATACAGTTTACCCCCATCCCAGTGACATATAGGGAGCTGTACAAAAGCCTATTTGATGCACATGTCGTAGCACCTTCTTATCTAAAACCGTTGCAGCCCCTATACCCTAAGTGGTACAACGCAAACGCTCAGTGCGAATACCATGCGGGGGTAGTGGGGCATTCGATAGAAAGCTGCATCTCGTTTAAGAAATTAGTCGAAAATCTCATCAACATGGGTGTTGTAAGATTCGACGACACACCGGGAGTAGGAAACCCATTACCCAACCATGCTGATGGTGGGGTAAATGCAATAATCGAGAATGTGAGGAGAAGAGTTAAGTTGAACGTGGCTGAGGTAAAGACCCCGTTAAGGGAAGTTTGGAAAAAGATGCTGGAAATGGGGCTGGTCACACAGAATTCAGAAAACAGCTCCCGAGAAGTGCAGAACTACTGTGAGTTCCACCATGAGAAGGACCATGAGATCCAGAACTGTAATTAATTCAATGACCTAGTGCAGGGTCTAATGAACAACAATGAGTTGGAGTTCTTTGAGTTTACTGAAGAGAAGGATGTGTGCTCCTTGGAAGAAGGATCGAATGAAGGAAATCTAGCAGGCATTCGCCCCTATGAGCCTGGAAGTGTTCTGAACAACTGGACTGTAGAAGAACTTCCTGTAGTTTTTAGAACCGATACAGAGTAATGTTCAAAACACCCTTATTGTTTTCTAGCCTAGGAACAATAAGAATTTTCTATGAAATAGGCTCATGTTCAAATCATTTTTATTTCAATAAAAAGAATGCATTTTTATACCTCATCGAGCAATTACTTCTTTTGTTTTTTTCCTTCCATTCATAAATCATACCATGCAAATAAGGTATTCTTAGACATTCTTTCTTACCTACAATAGGTCCCCGGATAACGATGTCATGAGCAACGCTGTTATGGACCCGAAATTCCCTTTTGAGCAAGACATGTGCCTACAGGGATCATAGGATTTTGAAGATAACGAAGATAGTGGTTTATCTTTGGATTTGCTAAGGATGGTAGAACGGGATGAAAAGTAGATTCTACCTCACGAAGGGCCAATTGAGAGTGTGACTTTGGAAGAGGGGAAAGAGGTGAAAATTGGCACTTGCATAACTGAAGAAACAAGACAGGATCTCATAAACTGCTGCAAGAGTTCAAAGATGTCTTCGCATGGTCGTATCAAGACATGCCGGGGTTAAGCGCAGATATTGCGGTGCATTGTGTCCCTATAAAAGAAGAATGGAGGCCAGTCCAACAGAAGCTCCGAAGGATGAGACCTGATATTGTAGTGAAAATAAGGGAAGAGGTTAAGAAGCAGTTTGATGCTGGGTTCTTATAGGCGGTTAACTACTCAGAGTAGGTAGCCAACGTTGTCCCCGTCCCTAAAAAGGATGGAAAAGTACGAATGTGCGTAGATTATAGAAATTTAAACAAGGTTAGTCCAAAAAACAATTTCTCGTTGCCTCACATTGACACCCTAGTGGATAATACAACAGGTTACTTGCTGTTCTCTTTTATGGATGGGTTTTCTAGGTACAATCAGATCAAGATGCATCTTGAAGACATGGAAAAAACTATGTTCATAACCTTATGGGGAACGTTCTGTTATAAGGTGATGCCATTCGGATTAAAGAATGCGGGAGCAACATACCAAAAAGTCATGGTAACCTTATTTCACGACATGATGCATAAGGAGATTGCGGTCTATGTCGATGGCATGATCGAAAAATCCCAAACAGAAGAGGAGCATGTACAGGTTTTGAGAAAACTGTTCTTGAGGTTGAGGAAATTTCAGCTAAAGCTTAACCCGACCAAGTGTACTTTCGGAGCCAGATCAGGAAAACTACTTGGTTTCGTGGTCAGTGAGAAGGGAATTGAGGTCGACTCAAACAAAGTCAAGGCTATACAAGAGCTGCCTCTGCCTCGCACTCAGAAAGAAGTTCGAGGTTTCCTGGGAAGGTTAAACTACATTGCCCGGTTCATTTCCCAACTGACAAAAAAATGTGATCCTGTATTTCGTCTTCTCAAGAAACACAATCCAGGCGTATGGGACGACGAATGTCAGATAGCCTTTGACAGAATTAAATAGTACTTGGCTAATACTCCGGTGCTGGTGCCACCCAGTCCTGATAAGCCATTGATTCTGTATTTGACAATTCAATGGGATATGTGCTGGGCCAACATGACGAGACAGGAAAGAAGGAAAGGGCGATATATTACCTCAGCAAAAAATTTACTGAGTGTGAAATGAGATACTCGCTAATTGAAATATTATGTTGTGCCTTAGTCTGGACAACTCGGAGGTTGAGGCACTATATGTTGTACCACACAACGTGGTTAATCTCAAAGCTAGACCCTCTTAAGTACATGATAGAGTCAATCGCCTTGAATGGAAGAATGGCCCAATGGCAAATTCTGCTCTCTAAATTTAACATAGTCTATGTGAACGAGAAGGCTGTGAAGGGAAGTGCAATAGCAGATTTTCTAGCCAGTAGAGCTCTAGAAGACTACGAGCCCTTGAACTTTGATTTCTCCAATGAAGATTTAATGTATGTAGCAATCGCTGAAGAAGACAGGCCTAAAGATCATTATTGGAAATTGAACTTTGACGGAGCATCAAATGCCGTTGGCAATGGAGTTGGGACCGTGCTGGTATCCCCAAATAGAGATCATTATCCATTCACTTGTAAGCTGGATTTTGACTACACAAACAATATGGTAGAGTACGAGGCATGTATCATGGGAATTCGTTCAGCTATAGACTGTCAAATCAGGATGCTAGAGGTATATGGAGACTCTGCATTGGTGATCTATCAGCTCAAAGGTGAATAGGAGACGAGAGATCCCAAATTGATCAGTTATTAAAAGTTAGTTCTGAAGTTAATTGAGCAGTTTGATGACGTCACCTTCTTTTATCTCCCGCGTGATGAAAACCAAATGGCTGACGCCCTGGTTACATTAGTTTCTATGATCAAAATAAATGAACAAGAAGATATGAAGCTAATCCAGATGAGTATTTGTGAGGCTCCGGCTCATTGCTGTAACATCGAGGAGGAGGATAAGAGAGATAATCGTCCTTGTGAAGAACCGTAAATACCCAGAGCAAGCAACTGAAAATGATAAGAGAACGTTGCGAAGGTTTGTGACAGCCTTAAAACGACCCTAGTCGGAATGTGGTTTCGGGACCACAAAACCGAGGCATAAAATATATTTAATATTCATTTTGATGCCTATAATATGTGTTAATTCATGTGTGACATGTTTGGTGTGTTGATTTAGAGTTATAAACTTGAATTTCACTAAAAAGGACCTAGTAGTGAACTTTGAAAATATGCTAGGCAAGTGTGTGATGACTAATAATTACATGCATGCAAAATAAGGGATTTGCATGTCAAATTACCCACTTTCATGATAGTGGATGGTAATGATGAGGTTTTGGCATTTTGTGATTTGTAGCTTAGTTAATTATTAATTTAATAAAAGAAATTAATATTTAGTTATCATAAAATAAAAGATTAAAATAATATTATGAAATGAAAAGATAAAATTTAATATTAGTAAATTGGGTGAAAAAAAAAAGTGTTTCTTCTTTGTTCTCCCATTGCCGTGAATTGAGAAAGAAAGAAAGCTTTTGAAGCTTAAGGCATTTGGCTAGTGAGGGCATCAAATTAAGGTAAGGTTTCATGCATTTCTTTGGATTTCTTTGTGAAATTTGGTTGATAGTGAGGTTCTCTTCATGACCCATGTTTAAATTCTTTGAGGCTTGGATGTTTGAAGTTTTCAGCCTTGGTAAAATTTGTGAAAGATGGAAGCTTTGAAGTCATGAAGTTAGGAATGTTTATGAGATGAACTTTAAGGTGCTAAATCCATGTAGGTTTAAGTTAAAAGACATGTATTAGTATAAAAATGATTTTTCTTTTTGTGCTCATGTGTGTGTGAATGGTAATAAAGTGCCGAATGTTCTTGTAAATTAAGCTTGAATTTATGGAATTGAGTGGTAAGCATAAATTTGTTTAAGTGAAGATGAGGCATGTATTCGGTCATGGTTCAAGTGTGCAAATTCATGTAAGATGATGTTTTTCTTTATGGAATGATAGGAATTGTTAAGTAAGTGCTTAATAGACATTGTAATGTTAAATGTATGAGCTTATAAGCTTGTAAGTTTGATTGTGAATTTATGCTTTGTGTGAGTAAATTGTTCAAAGGAACATTCGGCCATGGGGTACATTTATATTGTTGTAAATTGGAATTAGTGAGGTATGTCGATTTCGGTTAATTAATAATTGAATGAGTCCAAGACTTGTTGATTTTGGTAAATGGGTGTTTAAAGAAAAAAAAAAAATTTGAGTATTCGGCCATTATGGTATTGAGCTAAGCATTGAATACTTAATGTCATAAATTGAAAGTAGTGAATTATATGATTAAAGAGGGACTTAGTTGCATCTTAGTAATTTGATGTTATTCCGGTCTTAAACAAGATGGTACAAGAGGTAGAGGATAAATTGAACTCAAAATCTATATGGACATAAGACCAAATTGATAATTGGCATTCGGCCAAGTGAAATTTATGAAAATTTTTGTATGTGTTTTGGGTTATACATTAGGGCTACATGTATAATCGGTCTTTAGGAAATTTTATGTATACAAATAGATTGTGGTCATTTGTTAAATATGTGAATAAGAACTCTAAAGAGTGAAATTGTATAAATCTGCTTGGTACAGCAGCAGTAACGTGTTTTGGAAAAATCACCATAAATTGTGGGAGATGAATTAGAAGCTGAATAAATTTTTTAATTAAAGCTTAATGAGTCTAGTTTCTTATAAAAGAAACCTTACAAGCAATGGAATTGTCGATAAAGAGATTTTTAAAGTTGTGTGAGACAGTGTCAGAATGACTCCGAAATCCCCTGTTCTATTTTTAGAAAATCACCATAAATTGTAAAAAAATTTTTATGAGACAAAATTTATATGCTTAGACTCCTTAACAAGTCTAGTTTCAAATGAAATAGGTGAGGACATATTTTGAATTCTGTACAAGGAGAAATTCGATTCGTAGTATGGGATGGTCAGTCTAGTCAAACAGTCAAATAGGGGAAACTTTAAGAAAATTCTGGTATTGATTGGCCAAACCAAAAATTATGAAAATTTTATGGATGGAAGATAAATGAGTCTATTTTCATGAAAAATTAATGGCACTTCATTTGGAGTTTCGTAGCTCCAGTTATGAGTAAATTATTGAATGCTGCTCAGAAAATCAGCTTGTTGTGACTTATGATATGTATGTGAAATGATCGAATGTGCGTGTGTGTTTGCAATGAGAAGAATATGCATGTATTATTTGACTATAAGTGAAAATGGTTCATTGAGAGGCTTGGATAAGGATTAATAGAATTAAATGTTTTATTTAGCTCAAGAGCATAGAGGGACGAGTTCGGATAAAGGGAAGGCTAAAGTGGTCGAATAGCCAACTCGTAATTTCTCGGGAAAGTTCAAGGTAAGTTTTGAGTAATCGAATTCGGTATTTAAGTTAAAATGCCATGACATACATGCTGATATTTGAACAATGTCCCATTAAAAAGGAAACCTTATTCATGTTTGCTATATAGCCGAATGGCTCATAGAGAAAAGGACCGAAATTGAGATTTGAAATGCATTGCTTATGTATGCTTGATCATTGGGCCGAAAGTCTAGAAAAGAAGAGTATACATGTATAAGATTTGAATTATATATATATTTATGATATAAAGTCGAGAAGCATGTTATATGTTTGTATGCAAATGAATTGATTGAATAACAAGTGCAATCTTGCTATGTGAAACTTGGCAACATGCGAATATATATATGTGTATGAGAATATGTGATGTGAATCCGGGATTAAGTCCCGCTGACTATATGCGGAGATTATGTCCGGGTTAAGACCCGAAGGCTATATGCAGAGATGATGTCCGGGTTAAGACCCGAAGGCTATATGCGGAGATTATATCCGGGGTAGAGACCCGATGGCCATGTATAGAGTTTACCCGAGCTAAAGATCTCGATGATGATGAGAGTAAAGCCTAAGACTAATGGTCTTCAAGGTAATGATCGCTAATGAATTGCGCTGAAAGTGTTAAGTTATACAGGTATGTACCCTTGGCTTATATGCAAGCTGGATTTTGGACCGAATACTAAGGTCATTATGTGATTTCTTATGTGTTCATGAAATGAGATTATTAATATGATCAAAGTACAATTGGCCTATGTGAAATGTTATGTGAATTTTTGTGACATGTATATGTTTACGTGAACTTACTATGAGTGAAAGCTATCCACTTTCGTATGTGATGTGAATGTATATGTTTGAAAAAAAAAGAAGAGGGTGACTTACCCAAAAGAAGAGGGAAACAAAGATACGAACAACTATGTTATAATTTAATGCTTTATCTGTTGACATTGCTTAAAACTTACTAAGCATTGTAATGCTTACTCCGTTTCTCTTGTTTCCTCTGTTTTATAGATCTCATTTTGGAAGCTACGGACTCGGGGATTGAAGCCTTAATCACCTACACTATCGCTGTTATTTTGGTACATTTGATGGTTATTTTGGGTCAATGGCTTGTATGGGCTATTTTCCTTCGGTTGAATCAAACTTCATTTTGAGTTGTAAATATTTCTAGCCATGCGAAAATGGCTTGCTTAGTCTTCGAGTTTGATTATATGTGTTGAAATGATTCTCATACGATTCGATGTTGTGGCATGATAATTAGTTAGTACCCAATATGCAATGACTTTTCTAATGTGATGTTTGGTTATTGAATTGTTCGATTTAGCCAAATTGTTAGTAGCCACAAGGTAGAGATTTGCTAGCATGCTTATAGAACGATTTTAATGAGATATGATGTTCTAACCGAACCGACCTACAAGTGTTATATTCAACTATAAAACTCTATGAATTCACGTCTAGCTTTGTAACTATGAACCTCGGTAGATTGTATTTAGATTTTGTAATACCTTAAACCCTAATCCGGCAACGGATAGGGGCGTAGGGTGTTACAAGGTTGGCCAGTGACTATGTCTTAAATGGAGAGATCATGTATAAAAAGAGGACGGATCATGTGTTGCTAAGGTGTGTTGATGCCGTTGAAGCTAAGAAAATCTTGGAAGAAGTCCATGAGGGTGTCTGTAGGACGCATGCTAATGGTTTTACGATGGCCCGACAAATCATGAGATTCGGGTATTATTGGTCCATGATAGAGGGAGATTGCATCCGTTACGCCAAGAAGTGCCATAAGTGCCAAATTTATGGCGACAAGATCCATGTGCCTCCTTCACCTCTCCATGTTATAACTTCTCCATGGCCTTTCTCAATGTAGGGCATGGACGTCATTGGGCCAATTTTGCCAAAGGCTTTTAATGGTCATCGATTTATTTTTGTGATCATTGATTACTTTACCAAATGGGTCGAGGCTACTTCATACGCCAATGTCATAAAGGCGGCAGTCAGCAAGTTCTTGAGGAAGGAGATCATATGTCGCTGTGGTATGCCAGAAATGATTGTATCAGGCAATGCGTTGAATCTGAACAACAGCGCAATAGTAGAGGTTTGCAATCAGTTCAAAATTAAGCACCACAACTCGTCATCATATCGCCCAAAAATGAATGGTGTAGTTGAGGTAGCTAACAAAAATATCAAGAGGATCGTGGGGAAAATGACTGAGACCTACAAGGATTGGCATAAAAAGTTATCGTTTGCCCTCTTTGCCTATTGAACGTCTGTTAGAACGTCCACCGGGGCAACACCTTTCTCATTGGTTTATGGGATGGAGGCAGTTCTGCCCATTGAAGTTGAAATTCCTTCACTCCGGGTTTTATCAGAGCTAAAGTTAGACAAGGCAGAATGGATCCAATCTCGGTATGACCAGTTGAACTTGATTGAAGAAAAAAGGCTAAAAGCTATCCGTCATGGTCAAATGTACCAGAAGCGAATGATGCGAGCTTACAACAAAAAAGTTCACCCCAGAATATTCCATAAGGGAGACCTGATATTGAAGAAGATCTTACCTACACAAAAGGACTTCAGAGGAAAATGGATGCCTAATTGGGAGGGACCTTATGTAGTGAAAAAGGCCTTTTCTGGAGGAGCATTGATATTAGCTGAGATGGACGGTAAGATTCAGCCCAATCCAGTTAATGCAGACTCGGTCAAGAAGTACTTCACCTGAGGAGAAATGGGCCAAGGTGAAAACCCACAAATGGTGCCTTGAGTTCCAAAAAAAAAAGGAGAGGCCAAGGCGAAAACCCACAAAGGGCGCTTTAGGGCCAAATGGGCTTTGAATTGAAAACCCGTAAAAGGGCGATTCAAATTTTTGATGAAAAGTGGGGCATGCGCTAGCCATCCTATACCTGAGTTAACAATACTGATATATAGGGCATCGACAAAGTACTATAGATCTCTTAGACACATGTTGAACTTAGAGTGGTCTTCAAGAAGTTCGTAAAGAAAAGCTCAGGCTGTGGCATCTGGGCCACCAGTTCCGCCTTCCCATTCTTTGTATTTTAGCAATATTTGCTTTCTTTGCTCAATTCATTCTTTAAGGATTTTTGTTCATAATAAACTTCATATTGAAATAATGAAATCTTTTTCAAGCATTTCATATTGAAATAATGATTAATAAACTAATAATGCTTTCACAAAAGAAGTTTTGCATATTACTCTGAAAGGTTTCTAAATAATACATGAACTTGAAACAGGACAATTATTTAGAGCTCACCAAGCTTAAAGGGCTGGAAACATGTGAGAAATAGGGGTTTGACCATATCTTCAAATTCTCCGTTGTCAACTGAGTAAGAAAACATACGTCAGGGATATTACCTTAGTAAACAACGAGCGATGACAAACCAAGTGTTAAAAGATGGATCATTTTCATTTTGCATTCATTCATTTAACATTCATAATACATCCAGTTAGGAGCATTTGACTCATTCTGATCATGCATCCTAATCATTTAGCATAAGCATAAATCTCAGGAAATCAATTCTACAGATGGATTCCCCAGTGGACAATGCAGCGAGATTGAGTGAAACTGCAGATTTCAGCAGATCTTACCCCACTGAGCAAGAGTGGAACAGATCAAATTTTAGTGAGTCTTATCTCCATGTATCGGCAATGGAGTAGATTTCGACTACTCGCCTTAATCCCCTAAGCAATAGGGTAACAGGCTAAATGTAACGACCCAAAATTTCACGAGCACTGGAAAGATGAGTCTTAGGGCCTCCGTCTTAGGAAAATAAGTCCGTAAATATTTATTAAAAATATTTATGAAATTAGTTATAAGTTGAATTAGATTTTGGTGAAGTGAATTTAGTTTAATTAGAAATAATTAGTAGAAAGGACTAAATCGAATAGAATGCAAAAGTTTAATTATAGAATAGAAAAATATTAAGGGATTAAATTAGTAATTAGACCATAAAAGTGACATGTGTGTATTATAGAATAAATACAAGTGTTTTGAAATTATTGGTACAAATGTATTATGTATGTATTTACTTAATTATTAAGTAAATGTTATTTATTTATTTATTTGTTATAATTAATATTAAAAATGTAAATATTATTTTATTAAATTGTTGTGATAAATACAAGTGTATGGCAAGGATTTGTGCATGTGTCATAATATATATGTATACAAATGTAATTTATATATTAGTTAATATATAGATATTTATAATAATTAATTAAAGAAAACAAATAAAAGAAATAAAGAATAAAACAAAAGAAAAAGAACATAGAAAAGTTACAGAGAAGAAACGTGAAAGGGAAAGAAAGAAAGAAAGAAAGAAGAAAAAAGGGAAATTGAAGGATTAAGGCTTGGAGATTAATTTGGTAAGCTAATTAAGTCCATTTTTTTGTAATTTTGATGTTTTTGAAGCTCTAGAGAAAGATTCTCTTGAATTTATGTGAAAATATTAGAAAATAATGGAAGTTTGATTTGGGTTTATGTTAAGGAAATAGTGGAATTAGGGATTAATTGGATAGAATTGTGAATTTGAATTGAATTAGGGACTTAATTGTAAACTAGGCTATAAGTTTTGAGCTTTAGGGACTAATTTGAAAGAAATTCGAAATTATGGAAAAATGATGAAAAATTGATAGTTATATGAAAGTTTTAATGGAAATTAAATAAGAAAATGAGGTGGATTGTCAAAAGGGAGAAGATAAAGTTAGTTAGGACAAATTCGGTATTATGAGAAAAGTTGTATAGAAACTTAGAAATTTGTATGAATTATGTGCATAGTTAACTAATTGTAATTATGTTAATTTTCGTAGCAAACAAGGAAACCGAGACGCCTAATACGAAAGGGAAGGAAAAAGTGATCGAGGAGTAGCTCGGGAAAATATCGGTTTGTATTATCATAATGAATTATTTATTATTATTGGTTTAGTTTATTTAATACATGTGCATGGGAATGAAATTGAAATTAGTTGTGTTATTTAATTTGAATGTGATTGGATATGTTGATGAATATATATATATGAGATTGAATTATATGATTGAATTAAGCAATGTTAGTATACAAATGATTTTGAGTTATTAATGTGATTGAATTGATTGAAATGATTTTGATCATTTGAAAATAGAAATGAGGTGAAACTATGTGATAATATGAAATTGAGGCAAGTTGGGCCTAAATTGAATGATATGTGAGAAATTGTGGTCAAAGAGCGAATGATGTGAATTTGATGGAAAATATGAGAAAGTGATTGAAATTGATATGTGTTTCCGAGACCCTATTAACTAGTCGGGCTTAGTGGATATAGTTGGCATACCATAGGATTGGAAGTGTTCAGGGTTACTTCGACCTCGAGTCGATGAGACACTTGGAGTGTCATATTGCTTCGGGTAGATTCGATGAGGTACTGGGTACCACTTTACTTCGGCTAGGCCGATGAGACACTGGGTGTCAAATTTGCTTCGAACTATCCGATGAGGCACTGGGTGCCAATATGGTGTGTTTGGTTGGATCCGTATATCCGCCAAAGTCCGAGTCATGTTAATAGGGGTAATTAAGTGAAATGAGAAAATCGATTGAAATTATGCATTTGAATCATTGAATAAAGAATGAAAATGATGATGTGATATGAAACGAGAAATGAAATTGTGCTATGAGATTTAATACTTGAATTAAGGTTCTTGAATGGTCATTATTGAATTTGTATATGTGTAATTGGAAAGTGACCAAAGATTCATGAATTGTTCATGTTGGAAATGTGAATTGAATGTTTTTATATGATTGAGGAAATGGTAAACTGAATATGGAAATATGGTAGTTTGGGACATAACTATGTGTATGATTTGTATATGACATGATATATTGTTATTGTTTAATTCGAATTATGATAATACCACTGAGTATTTCCAATACTCAGCGTACGGTTGTTTTCCGTGCGCAGGTTAGGTAAAGTTGAGGTTTCGTCAAGCATCCAAATCAGTCCCGATCTCAGCTCAAATTTGTGGTGATGTATTTATCTTTTGGTAATGTGGCATGTACTGGGTTTAATGTTTGTCACTTGTAAATGTTTAATATTTTGAGTGTAAATATCGTATATAAACTTTGAGAAGTTTTTTTTTTTTGAAATGAATGAATGAGTTTTTGCTAAATTTGAAGATGAAATGAATGGTTTTTGGTTAACATTTATAAGTCAATGAATTGGGCATGTATTAGGTAAGTTTAGTGGGTAAAAATAGCTTAAAAATGATGAAACTTGTAGTTTTCACACGGCCAAGACACATGGGCGTGTGCCCAGGCCGTGTGGGAGAAACAAATTCGACCACGGGCTGGCCACATGGCCATGTCCCAGGCCACACGGGTGTGTGCTCTAGCCACACAGGCGTGTCCCAAAACCACACGGCCATGTGCCCCTGTTTTCAAAGAAAAATTTTAAAAGTTCCCAGTTTAACCCCAAATCAATTTTAAAACCTATTTTGGGCCCCGTAGGCCTATATTAGGAAGTATTTGATGGAAATTAGATAATTTTAGACTTAAATTCAAATTTATGACTCGTTCTTATTCGTATATTAGTGTATAAGTCCGGTAATGCCTTGTAACCCTGTTTCAGCGACGGTGTGGGGTTAGAGGGTGTTACAAAATATTACAGATTTTGTCTCCCTAAGCAGTAGTGGAGCAGATCGAAGACAGTGAGCCTAAACTCGCTAAGCAGTAGGGTAACAGGCTAAATATTACACATCTTGTCTCCCCGAGCAGTGGTAGAGCAGATTGAAGACGGTGAGCCTTAATTCCCTAAGCAGTAGGGTAACAGGCTAAATATTACACATCTTGTCTCCCCGAGTAGTAGTGGAGCAGATTGAAGACGGTGAGCCTTAATTCGCTAAGCGGTAGGGTAACAGGCTAAATATTACAAATCTTGTCTCCCCGAGTAGTGGTGGAGCAAATTGAAGACGGTGAGCCTTAATTTCCTAAGCAGTAGGGTAACAGGCTAAATATTACATATCTTGTCTCCCCAAGCAGTGGTGGAGCAGATTGAAGACGGTGAGCCTTAATTCCCTAAGCCGTAGGGTAACAGGCTAAATATTACAAATCTTGTCTCCCCGAGCAGTGGTTGAGCAGATTGAAGACGGTGAGCCTTAATTCCCTAAGCAGTAAGATAACAGGCTAAATACTACAGACCTTGTCTCCCTGAGCAGTAGTAGAGCAGATCGAAATGGTGAGCCTTAATTCCCTAAGTAGTAGGGTAATAGGCTAAAAATTACAGGTCTTGTCTCCCTGAGCAGTAGTGGAGCAGATCAAAGATGGTGCGCCTTAACTCCCTAAGCAGTAGGGTAACAGGCTAAAAATTACAGATCTTATCTCCCTAAGCAGTAGTGGAGCAGATTAAAGATGGTGAGCCCTAACTCCCTAAGTAATAGGGTAACAGGCTAAAAATTACAAATTTCGGCAAGCCTTATCTCCACTGAGCAGGAGTGGAATAGGCTGAATACAGCAGATCTTATCTTCGCTGAGTAGGAGCAGGAGCGGAGCAGTTCAAGTTTCAACAAATTGTATCTCCATGAAACAGCAATGGGGCATTTTGAAGCAACAAAAGGCAGTAGGTTGCGATGAGGTTACATCAAGAAGTTAAGACTCGACAAGCTCGGGCAAAATTGGCCCTTCTAAAGTCTTTGCTCTATTCTCGTTACACGACAACGAGTAAAGAGGGGCAGCTGTTGGACCTAATTTATGCCCGGGGCCCATATATAAACAACCCAAATTAAACACAAACCCAATCAAGACAAAAACCCACCAGAACCCAATTACAACAAGCCCAAAGCCAAAACCTAGCCCAACTACCCAAACCCCAAACACCCCAAAGTAGAAACCCTAACAACGGGTGGCCACTCCTTGCGCCGCACTCCCCAACAGCAGCCACCACGTGCGCCGTACGTCGCGTACCACACCTCCGAGGAGAGTCCCTCTCGATCACGCACCTGCAAACAAGTAAAAATCGGTTGTAAAAAAGGCTATAAAAGCCTTCGAAAATAATGTAAAAGGGATCTTTTTTTTTAGAGTCCCAAAGAGAGAGTAATACAAATTTCTTTTTCTGAATACTAAAATCAATTCAAAAACTCACCAAACATCCAAAAGCAGCAAGCAAAAGATAGATCTGAAACTCCGAGGGTATTGATTTTTATTTATTTTTTTATTTTTTCGAATTAACATAAATCTTTTATTTTATTTTTTTAAAACCTTTTTTTTATATATATAACATAGTATAAAAAAATAAATAGATTTTTTACCTGCACGGCGGTGCCGGCGACGGCGGGAGACGGAGGCCAGCGACGATGGCCGATCAGAGTTCCGCCGGGGACCCCTGGACCTGCTGAGAGAATTTGAGGGTAAAGGCTCTCTTGTTTTTTGAAAAATGAAGAGAATGAGTTGTTTTTTGGAAAATTTTAGGATTTATATAAAGCCCAAAACGACGCCGTTTTGGTACCAGTGGGCAAGAGCCAAAATGACGTCATTTAAGGCTTAAACCCGTGACCCTACCTGAATGCAGCCAAGGATCCGCGTGTTTTGGGCTGAGGGTCTATTTGCGCCCTCAGTCCTTCCGCTTTTGAGGCCATTGTCAATTGGGTCCCTTTTTGAATTGTTTTATTATTTATAATTAGGCCCGAAAATTTTATTTTTATCATATTTTCGTCCCGTACTAAATGCAGCGCATTGGGGGTAGGGAAATTTGCTTTCCAGCCCCTTCCTCTTTTGCTCGCGAGTACATTTTGGTCCCCCTATCTCTTTTTTCACTTCGATTTCGCCCCAAAATCTCTATTTTCAATTCATTTTAGCCCCACTTCGATTATTTTTGACATTTTACCATTAAATTAATTATTTTTAGTATTTTTTATGCTATTATTATTAATTTTATATTTTACTATTAATTGCTAGTGTTATTATTTTTATTATTTAATATATTCTACTATTATAATAGTTAGTGTTATTAGTTTTTATTATTACTATAATTATTTTAAATAAACAGTTTCTTTTAAATTTGTGCTTATATATATATATATATATATATATATATTTTAAATCTAATTATACATATACAATTTATTTTTCTTAAAAATCTCGTTGTAATTTATATTTTGCTTATTTTAAATATTTTTCTTTATATATATTTTTATGTTATTTATTAGTTCTTTATCCATATTTTAGACAAATATACTCAAATTTTAAACTATTTTGCATATTATCTCATCACACATAATGTTTATTTCATAAACCCATTTGTAAATTATTCTTGTCATTATTATTATTTTTCATATTTATTATCTTTTATTTTAATTATTATTTCTTTCATTTTATTTTTTCCCCATTTTATTTCTTATCTTTCACTTTTTCTTTTTTCTTCTATTATTTAAATTTTCATTAATTCCTACTTATTTATTATATTGTTGCTCTTGTTTTTTATTCCACTGTGATAATTTTATTCTTATTGCTATTATATACGTCTGCATGCTCATTGTATTTCGATTACACATATCTTTTCGCAACGTTACATCTTTACTCAAATGCATAAAAATGATTTTTTAAATAAGGCAATGCTTGATATTTGGGAGCTTCGAGAGAATCGTGCCTTAACTTACTGAGCTTCGATTTTTCTTGTCGATCCTAAGTAGCCAAGCACCCTTCTAAAAACAAGATACTTGGGTTCGAAATAAAAGCTTATCCTCGAGAACTCGAGATGTTACACCCTAACTCACTGGATGTGACATTTCACTGTCTCGAGATAAGAATTTTTTAAAGCAAAGGCAATGTTCGATATTTAGGAATTTTGAGAAATGGAGCCCTAACTTACTGGGTTCCACTTTTTTAAAGGCCCGAATTGCTGAATATCCTTCTTTTGGCTTTGGAACGCGAGTTTTTTTTCAAAGGGCCACCTTAGTCTCGAAGATTTGAAGTGTTACGTCCTAACTTACTGGGTGTGACATTTTATTCATTCGAGATAAGAGGGTTTTAATTTTCAACACGATTCACTCAAGCTCTCTTTTAAATAGGAGGATCGTATTTTAAATCTTTTCAAATTTTCGACTCAAAGACATTATTTAATCAATAGGTACCAATTTTGGGCGTCACGAGGGTGCTAATCCTTCCTCGTACGTAACCGACTCCCGAACCCGTTTTCTCAAATTTTGTAGACCAAAATCATTGTTTTAGTAAATCAAAAGGTTTTATTAAAGCGATCAATTTTAAGGTGGCCCAATCACACCTCGAAAAAGGATTGGTGGCGACTTCATATTTTTAAAGTCGATCCCTGTTTTCTAACTTAAAAATGGTTTCGACAATGGAATATTGCCTTTATTTTTTAAAAAAAATTACGTATCGATTAAAATTAATGTAACGCAAATTGGTGCAAATAAATCGCGAATATGCATAATAGAAATAAAGTGGATGCAACAACACAAAATAATCAAAGATAAGAAACTAGTGAAAACAATAAGTAAATAAATGAGAATTGAAAAAAAATTATTTAAATAATAAGATGAGAAGAGAAAGTTGAAAACAAGCCAAAAAAATAAAAAAAAATTTCTAAATAAAATAAAATGAAAGAAATAATAAAAAGGTGATAATAATAATAACAACAATAATAATAACTATAAATAAAAATAGTAATAATGAAATAAAAAAACAGTAACACATTAATAATAATAAAAATAACAATAATAGTATATTAATAATAATAACAATAAAAAATAATAATAATGAACAGAATGGTAATAACATATAAGTAAACGAAAAAGGGGAAAAATGTATAATAATAATTATAATATCCAAACTACTACTATTAATAATAATAGTAATAATATAATAATAATAGAAGATATAATAACCATAATAATCATAATAAAATTCAAATTAATTAATTTAATAATAAAATAGCAAAAATAAACGAAAGGGCCTAAATTGAATTAAAAACAGGAGTTTTCGGTTGAAATTAAAAATAAACAAAAGAGAGAAGGACCAAACTGCACGCACAAATAACAAAGAGGAACCAAAAAGGAAAATTATCCCTTCCCTTCAAAACGCGCAGCTACCGTCGCCGCCGTACATGGCGGCCGAAACTAAAAAAACCCCTTTTTCCGACGATTTCAAAATTGGTACGTTTCTACCCTTTTTTTCGTATTTTCGTGTTTATTCTTAAGAACAAATGTAAAAAAATGAATAAAAAGAACAAAAAATGAAAAGAACACCTTGGATATTTTGAATCTGTCTCAAAGTTCTTTGTTTTTTGTGCACTTGATTTCTCATGTATTCGTAACTATCCGAAAAAAAAAAGTATCCCCCTTACAATGGTTTTGAATGGCTTTTATAGCCAAATTTTACAACTTGTTTACTAACCGATTGTATGCAAGTGAGGTGGTAAAGTTAGTGGTTGGTTTAGTGAGGTGTAGAAGTTAGTGGTTAGTTTAGTGAGGTGTTTTGTTTGGATTTATTGTACCAGGGCCAAAATTGGGCCTTACAATATATATTGTTAAATTAACTATTTTAATGTTAAAATTTGATTTTTTTTAAATTTTATATTTATTACTCTATTTTAATCAATGAATTTAATTTAATTTAATTTAATTTAATTATATTATATTAAAAAATATAAAAATTTAATATGATAAATATTATTAATATTTGTATTTTTTAAGCTTAACAATTTAATATCATTAATTTTAATATTATAACATGAAGACCTAATTTAATTAAGTAAAATCTTAAAATAAAAAATTTATTTAAAATCAAAATATATAAAAATTATAAAGAAAAAAAAATAAACGAAAGACATATAATAACTTAAAAAATTAAAAGGTAATGAGTAAAAGAATAATTTATCCAAATTATAAATAAATGCTTCAAATAGAGAATGCCATGTGCCAAAAACTATAATGTGAATATGATTTTATTTTATAAAATTATATTGTTATTATAATATATATATATATATATATATATATTATTGTTATTTTTGTTACGTTTGTTACTAAAAGAAATATCAAATGGATTTTTGTTATTTAAATTAATACATCAATTGCGGATTGTTACTCACGGTTCATGATTATACTAAAAAATTAAACCACCTCATGATTTGAAGTATTTTTAGAAATCGAAAAAATATATATGTAAAATTAAATTACAAACCAAATTACTCATAAAGGATATAATTAATTAATTTCCATAGAATAAAATTTCAATAATGACAAATGATACATTAAAGTTGGTTTAAAATTTCAAAAATAAAATATAAGTTTGAGTAGATGTTAGCACGCTTAAACACATTGTGCCTTCCTCCTTTTTAAGGGTTAGGCGATAAATTTTGATTGCATATTTATTAATAGGTTATGGAAGGTTTAGATCAATCTCATAAAATATGCAAAAAGTTACAAATGATTCTTAAAAAGTTTTGGTAATAGAAAGTATGTATTATAAAAGAATTTTCAATTTTCTAAGACAATAAATATAATGTTATTTGTTTTCATATAATAAAATAAATTTATCAAAAAATTTAATGTAATTTATAAAGAATTAATGAGAGAAATTAGAAAAAAAAAAGTATGAATGCTTTCTCATAAATACTACAATGAGATGTAAATAAGGATTGTAATAGACTATTTTTGGCCTGGGACCAAATCACAAAAATAAAACAAAAATCCAAACCAAATAAATAAAAAGTCCAAAAATTAATAGTCCATATACAAACCAAATAACCTAAACTAAAACTCATTACATACCCAAACTAAACCAAACCCAATAACCCAAAATACAAAAAAAAAAAACTAAGCCCATGGCTCAAAGTCTAAACAGATTTTTGGAGAAACCCCAGGTCCCCTCAGCGCCCTGGCCTTCAGTCACCGCTTTTCCCACGCATGCCACCGCCGCTCCATATGTCGTACGCCTCTGACACCTGAAAAAAAATTAAATGCAACAGCAGAAAAGGCACGAGAGCAACAAGAGAAGTAAATAGCAAAAAAAAAAAAAAAAACAAAAACAATGGAAGCCAACAGTTTGTAACTTGGCTTTAAAAGCCACAATCCTTCCTTTGTAGTTTTTTTTTTTTACGAACATATATTATTAATCAATAAACAGAACAAATTTTTTTCAGAAGGTGACTTTTTACTTCTACTTTCATTTTAAGCTTCTATTTTATTTTATTTTATTTTATTTTTCATTTTTTTACATACGAAAATAATAAAAAAAAGGAAAAGGGAGAAGAAACTCACCTGGTGTTCGGGTTTTTGACACTGTGAAAAGCTTAGCCACCTCCGAGGATAGGTGGCCGGAAACCAAAAGGTTTCTTAGGTTTTCGGGTGTTTTTGTTAATATTTCGGGGGTTTCGGTGTCGGATTTGGGCTCGGGAGGTCGAAATACTAAAAAGGGTGCCTTTTTTATTTTTCCGGCCACCGTGGATGGCGAAGCCGTCGCAGGCGACCGGCAGCAGCCACGATGGTCCGACATCGGAGCCCAAGGCCAGACGTGGGGAGGCTTGAGAGAGTTTTTGAGAGGTTTTTTACAGATTTTTTAAAAGTAATGGGCTAAATGAAATTTTTGGTAAAAATTTGGTTTTTATAACTTATTAAAACGACGTCGTTTTGATTTAATGACCTCAGATGCTAAACAACGTCGTTTTAATGCGAAATGGGTTGACCTGACCTGCTCCAGGTTAAGAATCCGCGTGTTTTTTTAAAGCGAAATGGATATTTTCTTGCTCAGTCCTTCCGTTTCTTCGGCCCGCTTCAATTAGATCCTTTTTGTTCCTTTTTTTCTTTTGATTTTGCCCTAAAAATTTTCTTTTATTGCATTTTAGCCCTGTGTAAAGTGCTACGTTTTAGAGGGCAGGGATATTTTCCCTTTTGGTCCCTCTATGTTATTCGCACTTCCAATGTGGTCCTTTACCTCATTTTTTGTGTTTATTCATCTATTTTTTTTAATTTAGACTCTAAATTTTATTTTAATTCCAATTAACTCCTTTATTTTTTTTTTAATTTTCAAGTTTTATAAACTGTTTATTTATTTATTCATTTTGTTATCACTTCATTTTTTTTACACTTAAAAATTAAAATTGTTTATACCCTTTATATTTGTACACTTGTTATTTATTGTCGTTTTTATTTGGTTTTATTTTGTGCACTTGTTAATATTATTAATTTTTTTTAAATATTTTCATGTCATGTTTGCTATTATTTTAATGATGCATTTTTCGTTCTATCACCTTATTTATTTATTTATCGCAACTTGATTATTAATATTGTATTCATCTTTGTAATTACATCACTATTATTATAATATTTTATCGCATTGTATATCTTTTAAAATATTTCATTAATTTCACCCAAATTCGTGGAAAAGGAAATTTTAAAAATAAAAGGCAATGTTCCGTACTTGGAAATTCGAGAAGTCGTACCCTAACTTATGGGGTTTCGATTTTCTCGTTGATCCTATATAACCGAACATTATTTTGAATTTTAAATATACGAGATTCGATAAAAAAATAAAGTAAAAGAAAAGCTTATTTTCGAGGATTTAAGGTGTCGTATCCTAACTTACGGGGTACGGTCTTTTTATCGCTTCGAGATAAGAAATCCTTTTACATATTTTTATTAATTCAAGAGATTTTATTAGGAAATGCATAATACAAAAAGATTGTATTTCAAATTTCTTTCGAATTTTCAACTTTTGACATCGAGACATTAATTAATCAATTAGGTACCAATTTTGGGTGTTACAAGAGTGCTAACCCTTCTTCGTACATAATCGAATCCCGAACTCATTTCTTGAATTTTCGTAGACCAAAACTGTTGTTTTTATAAATCTAGTCATTTATTAAAAAACGATTAATTCGTAGGTGATACGATATCACACCTCAAAAAAAAAATTGGCGGCGACTCCCATTTTTGTTTTCAAAATAAGTAGACCTTTTTAAAAAAATGGTTTCGACAAGGACCAAAGAAAAATAATGAAAATTGACAATTGTGGGGTATGCCTCGTATTTATTGGATATGTTGCAAGCATCTTAGACAAGAATCAACGAACAACTGAAGAAGGGCCAAAATAGGCCCGACGTCAGGACGAGGAGCATCAGCTCAACTAGACGACGTGATGGACGACGTTGTGATGAGGCGAATGGGACATTGCGACATCACGATGTGTTCTCCTATTTAGCAGTTGGGTTTTAGACTTCAAGTAGGACTTCTTCTCTCAATTAGATTCTGATTATTCTAGGAATATTTTAGTATGATTAGAACTCTAATCTTAGCCTATTTAAAGGGTCTTGTATCCTTGTTTTGATATGTCAATCACTAAGGGTTTTTTCTTAAGGAAGAGAAGAAACAGTCACATATGAGTTTTAGTGAGAGTTTCGTGGTAATTAAGGAGAGTATTTTATACACCTTTTATGAGTGCCCTATAAGATTTAAGGTTTTGTTTACCGGTTTGCTCTTTGAGATTTGAGCTTTGTATTCGAAGTTTTGGGTATTGTATGTTTAGTATTTTTAGGTTTATTTTCTCCATATTGTACTCTCGTTTGTTTACTCATTTAGTGAAAAATCGAAGTCTCTTTTGTCCATGATTTTTTTCCTCTTTAATGGTTTTTCACGTAAAATATTTGTGTTTGTTCCTTTTCACTTTTACTAACTTATCGTTTATACGGGTCAATCTCCAACAACAATGACATGCTTACTAATAATATAATATAGCAAAACATTTATATATATTGCCAAATATTTATAGAAAATTAGTTTTTTTATATAAACATTTATAAATAGAGTATCTTTGGTGCACTTAGGATTGGCATGGATGCCCGTGATCCTTGGTCCATGCTTGAATATCTTGATTCTTGACCCTTATTTTCTTGTATCATACTAAAACATTTGCCTTTGGTAGAAATTCAAAAGCTTTAGAAATTATATAAATTGAAACATAAAAACTTAAATATGATTTTAGTACATTTAAGTAAAAAATTACCTCCTATATAATGAAATTGCATCAAATTTATGTGACCCATTTTATCAAAATAAACAAACATAAATACAACTTAACAGGATTCATAGGTAGATCAAAAATCTTACGTTGGATGCCCACCCCACCCTTTATTTAAGTAAAAATAATGCACCTAAAATACAAAAGAATTTCTGAGGTGTTCCTGCGGATTTAACTAAAAAAAAATACTTAAAACGTGTGAATATGGAATAATCATATACTTAAATTGACGTTATAACATCAATATCCAAGAGTAAAACGTAAGAATCAATAAAACGTATGCATAGTAAATATTAAAAAATCAAAAGTAAAACTTCAACAACTAAATTTCACAAACTCAAGAAGTAAGTCGTGCACTAATAAAAATTTAAATCCGATTAATAGGTTTAACTCGATTTAAAAATAGGTTAAAAATTTTATTCAAGCCCGATCCAAATAAAATATTAAAATTTAGGTCCGGTCCAAGTCACCCATATTAAAATTTTTATTTTATTTTTTATATAAAAATTTAAAAATATAATTCATCAAAAACATTTAAACATCCAAATAAATGTTTCCCAACAAATTGAAAATAAGTTTAAAAAAGTTTTTATACATAAATAATACTAAGATAAGTGTAATTTAGCAAGAAAAACCTCTACAATAGTAGCAAAAATAACAATAAAACATAATTATACAATATCCAAACAATAACAATAAAATGATAGCAACATAATAGTAAAATAATAGCAAAATAGTAGAAAAACATCAACAAAACAACAGCAAAACAATAGAATTTTTTTCTTTATAAATTCAAGCCGAGCAAAAAGATCAATTTTCTAAACAGGCCTTAGTTTTTGCCCAAACCAATTTTTCAAATCTTATTTTTACTCAAACTCTAATTTTTTGAACGAACCTACGGCCCGGGTACATGTCTAAACATTAGTTAGAAATATATAGAAGATAATAAAAAATTGGAAATTTGTCCCGATAGAAATAGAAATTACTGTTTTAATATTCTTAATTAATGCTAATGGTAATCACTAATTTAACTCTATTAATCTAAATAAAAGTATATTAAAAGAACTATAATAACCTTACTTATTTTAAAAGAAATGTATTAAAAAGACGATTTTAACTCTATTTATTCACAAGGCTCTCTATTTTATAATATATATAGATTATAATTGTAAAACATTTCTTAAAGTAAACAGCAAGTTATGTCGAGTAACATGTGGTGTTTTAGTTTCTTAATTATGGAACTTTTTTTATTGAAAATTAAATGATATCGTCAAGTTTACATTCATTATTTAGGCAACGTTTAAAAATTTCTTTTTATCTATTTTACATTTAAAATTCTCTAATACAATATGAAATAAGAAAATTGTACCATACATATTTTTTTTTAGAGAATTAAGGGATTAACAAGTATATTATAAAATGTAATAAAAATAAAAATATTAAATATATAAATAAATATGACACTTGTTACACTTTTAACTCATTTATAGAGTCTAAAAACTCTACAGATATAAAATAATTACCCTAAAATCATATAAAAATAAATAAACAATAAATTTTAATGTATATGATTAAATTAATATACCAAGACATATAAAACTCTTATTTATAAAAATATATAAATTAAGGTCGAACACAATTTAATTGATGATAATTTTGGTTTGGTGGGTTTTCTTTTTTTTTTTTTTTTTTTGTATTGACCAAATATAAATAAATTTTATGAAAATAGATAGACTTCAAAATTATGTAGCAAACCATATCAAATTCTACAGTACAGTGAAATCGATTTTCAAGTTGAACCGACTTTCACGGAAGTCAGCAGCACCTCTAGGTGCCGACTTTCTCTACTTTGTTCTTTTTCATCATTTTTGGAAGGCTTGCAAGGCGTTCTTACTTGCTAGCAACCTTCCATTTTTGTTTTCTTTTCATTCTATTAGAGGAGATATATTTAAGCTTGATGGTTGACTTTGTTCAAGGATTTCATGCTCTTCCAGCTTATTATCGTGGAGCCAGGGGAAGATTGCCGGTGTATGACGTTAATGATAAATGAATAAACTCCACTGCCATTATTGCAGTTTTGAGTGATTTCAAAATACCTTTATGTTTTGCGATATGATAATAAAAGGTAAAGTTGAGCAGCTGTAAAGTACCAGAAGTGCATAATGATTCGCAATTTGTCCAACCAGTTCTACTCTCAACTCTCAATGGCATTCAACTTTATCACTACATTTGTATCTCTAAACGAGAAACCCTAGCATTACATCCAACATGCATCCGCCACTTGCTGAGGAACCCATTTCAGAATTTGCTGAATATATAAGGTATGTGCAAACGGAACCTACTTCAAAACCAGCCATGCACTTTTCATTTCTGGCTACCAGCTTCAACTGGCTCAACCACCTCAGCTTCCAATGTCTCTGTTTGGGGAGGCTGTGATGCTGACTGCTGACTGTCAAACGTTGACCATTTACCCGAAATAGCCATTCCCATCATCTCATATATCTTACCACTCAGCTGTGCTGGATTGTCAGGCTGCATGATTGACATCAAATAACACGTATGAGAATCAACACATCCACAATTATGAGCAGCATGTTGTCAACAATCAATGACTTCAAACACTTTTCGGATATTTAACATCAATTCTACAAAGCTCAAATCGCAAGGTAAACCTCAGATCCGAAATGAAGATCATAAGATAGGTACAATATGAAAATAAAAAACTATATTCTAATGTTGATGCAATATGATATAGTCTTCTCAGCGAAAATAATGAGAAAAAACTTACAGTGTAACCACTAGAAACAAGTGCTGCATCATACAAAAGATCTATTGCTCTCAAGGCATCTTCATCATCTGGGTTACTCTTGAATGCAGCCTGCAGAGACGAGTATAATAAGTTCCATAAAATGATAAAGAATGAAGGTAGAGATTAAGTTTAATGCTTGTCATCGTACATTTAATTCTCTAATAATCGGATGCTCAGGGTTGATCTCAAACACCCTTCTCCCTTTCATAAACTCCAAAGTAGAGGTATCACCGACAGTTTGTGCCTTCATGAGTCTGCAAAAGAATCAATCATGTTAAAAACTGATGCTAAAGAAATTTGCTATAAAAGGCAGCAGATCAAACAAGAGGATATTCACCTCTCCATGTTGGCAGACCAACCAAACTTCCCTGATACCAAAACACAGGGTGATGAACTCAGACGATTTGAGATTTGAACATTGGCAACTTTTTCACCCAATCGTTTCTTAATCCAATCACAAGTTCTGCTAAATTCTTCTTTTGTCACTTTTTCCTTCTCCTCATTCTTATCACCTACAGAATTGAGACCATCAAAAATATTAAAAATGTGTAAACCATGACTAGCATTAACCTAATTGTTGATCTAACTGCTAAGTAACAAGAATAAGCTGGTACAGGCCAGAACAAGAACACACAGACTAACCTAAATCCAAATCTTCTTTGCTAATGTCTACAAAGTTCTTCTCCTTGTAAGATTTCAGACTTTGAATGGCAACCTCATCAATGGGATCTACCAAAAAGAGCACCTAGGAGATTGGAACCAAAAAAATTCATTCAAGATGATGCACAATAAAGTTAATCGGTATATATTTCAATATTTAATGAAGAAAGAGACATACTTCAAGATCCTTCTCAAGAAGTCTCTCCAGGAAAGGTGTATTCCGAGCACTGCTCACGCTGTCAGCAGCAAGGTAATAGATATCCTTCTGTTCAGCTTTCATGTTTTCAACATACTCATCCAAACTTATCATCTCATCCTCACTCTGGGAAGAGAAGAATCTAAGCAATGGTGCAAGACGCTTGTGATTTTCCCGATCTTCTATGCATCCCAATTTCAAATGTTTTCCAAAATTCTCCCAAAATGTCTCATAGTCCTACAATGTAAGCACATGTTAATATACAAAAGCAAAATGGCAGAAGACGCTGATCAATTCTTATTAGCACACAAAAGTAAGAATTACACCATTAGCCATGCTTTGTTTAAGTCTTTTTTTATGGTAAATATATTTACAAAGTCACATAAGAGTTGGAAGGGAAAACAGAGGCAGAAGATGGGAGAAAGGAGAAAATATAATGCATACTCCTTTATTTTCACTCATGGATATTCCGAGAATCATGTCGAAGGTTTTTCGAACCAAACGTTTCCTCATGATTCGAACCTTCAAGAAAAGCACAAACTTATAGTTAGAAGAATGTTAAATAAGAAAAGTAAGTTACTTTTCAGTATCTAACAAGAACTCTGGAAAAAGATTTAGGCCGTACAATGCGACTTTCTTGAAGAATCTCACGTGAGACATTGAGCGGAAGGTCATTTGAGTCCACAACACCCTTGACAAAGCTTAGATATCGAGGGAACTATACAACCAAAAGAATACGAAGTGAGCACAAGTCAGACAACATTTGAATCAATCATATTCCTCTCATGGATAAAGGAAAGACATTTTATTACCAATTCGCCATCAAAATCATCCGAAATGAAAACTCTTTTAACATAGAGTCTTATATTCTTCGTTTTGGGATTGGTTATGTCATCCCTTCCCATAGGAGAAGCGGCTGGGACATAGAGTACAGAACGGAACTCCACCTCACCCTGCAAAACCAATGTTTATAACTTAAAAATGAAATAAGAAACATTGGAGGAGTGATGCTCTAGCCATGTTAAAATTGCATAAAATTTCAACAATATTATCTTAGGACATTAAAGCCACAACCCGCTTCTATTAATTCAAGATAATTGAATCCAAAGAGACCCCCACAAACTTTTCAAAGCTGATTCAGAATAGCTTCCCACTAAACAATGTAATTACCTCAGTTGTGAAGTGAGATGATGCTAACGGATCTGAGTACTCATTAAAAGTTTTTTTGTAGAACTCGTTGTATTCCTCTGTTGTCACCTCCTTAGGATTACGGAGCTGTAAAAATAAAATTAGTTACATAAAACATTTTAGAAATACAAAATTAAAACTTAAGCAATTCTACACTGAGACCTAAAACCTCACCCAAATTGGCTGAGTCTCATTTGTAAGCTCCCAATCCCAATACCTCTCAACAACCTTCTTTGTTTTTTTCTTCTTCTGTTACATCACAAACGAAAAATAATCAATTGCACGTTGCTAATTAGCCTGTAGATGATGATAAAACTACATAAATAAAACAAGGTAACCACCTCAATCTTGTCATCTTGATCAGCCTCTTTGGCTTCAGCTGGGTCCTCATCAACTTCAACCTGTGATAAGCCAACAGGTTAGTTATCCCTAATACTAGTTGATAACTTTTGTCAAGAAAAATGCAAATCCTGATATCATGTTGTAAGCACCTCTTTAGTGATTCCCTTCTCCTGCCATGTATAAATTGGGAAAGAAACAAACTGTGAATAATTCTTCACAAGCTTTTGAATCCGTTCTGGATGGGCAAAACCTTTGTCATCACGCTGAAAGCACACAGACAAAAAGAAACAAGAGATTAGTTCGAGATACTATAATAAATGAAGGTACTAAAATATTCTTCATTATTTAAGAGACCTTAAGATACAATGTAAGGCGTGTTCCTCGTGGAATGAGATTCTCTGGGTTTGTCTCCTCCCGAATAGTATAGGAGCTAGCATTTGCCTCTCCTTCCCATACATATTGTTTATCAGATTTTGGACTTTTTGTTGAAACAACTACCTACAATTACAATAAAATACATTAGCAACTGCCACCACAAGAACTTCTGAATTCACGTGTTAAAATGACAAGTACTTCTTACCTTATCAGAAACCAGAAATGCTGAATAGAAGCCAACACCAAACTGACCGATCAAGTTGTTGTCAGTACCAGCATCCTTGCTTTCCTGCAAAATCGTACATTTTATTAAAGCACATAACATGTAAACCTGGAATCAGGAAAGAAAATGTTATCTTCATTATTAGACCTTCACAGCCTTCAAGAACTTTGCAGTTCCACTCTGTGCAATTGTTCCAAGACAATCTACAAGTTCTTGTCGTGTCATACCAATGCCTGAGTCCCTGTAGCAAGCAAAGTAAGAATATAAGTATTGCTAAAAGCAAATCCACAACCAAAGCATCTTACAGCTTATATTCTTACGTAATTGTTATTATTCCATTGTCTTTGTCAGTTTGGATACGAATGTCAAGATCAACAGCTTCCTTCGAAAGCTGAGGATCAGTAACACTTAGATACCGTAACTTGTCCAAGGCATCACTTGCATTGCTGTTGAAACAAAAAAAAAAAAAAAAAAGTTAATATTTAATGATACCAATTACGCAGGCCCTTATATAACTTTAGATTAAAGATCAATTATTGAAAAGGCAACTCTGTAGTCTGTACCCTGTTGTATCTAAGCATTACTGACATCTTTTCAAATTACAAAATAAAAAAAAATGACATCACCACAAATATTATACCAGGTCAGAGAGGAAATAAAATAACCATACATGGTTCTATTGTATTTCATGCAGCAAGCAGAGATCGTTAAATGCTAAGAGCATGAAAAAATTGACCCATTTAGAATGGAAAAGGTTAAAACTTCAAATTGTTCTTTATGTCTAAACAACCTAACAATAATATTAAAACATAATTGGCGAGCTAGTTTTTATTGTAAAAATCATTATATTTTAATAATCCAGGGATGGAAGAACGAATTCTCAAAACATGCCTGATAAGCTCCCGAAGGAACACCTCTTTGTTGCTGTACAAGCTATTGACAATAAGATCCATGAGACGACTAACCTGCCAACATGTATGAAATTGTAGCATTATAAATAAAACTCAGGAAAGCAGTAGCATAAGAACTTTTATACACGTCGGGGCCTTAACATACCTCAGCTTGATACTCATATTTCTCAGCTGGAGGTGGAGGTGGATTTCCTGAATCAGATGCTACCGCGGTTGACTCGTATCGGCTTCCCAAAAACAAATCATTTTTCAAGTTCAATTGAGAGGAATGTCTGGTCGTGTTACATTTCCCTCCAGTTATTGCTGAGTACCACCTGATACTATTATCACTCTCCACTGCCTGGTCACAGTGAAACAAAGTATTAATTAACTAAAACTAACAAAATCGCAAATCATACTATAATGGAATACCCGATTGAAAAGTGTCATAATCGAAGTGATTTCATAAATCCTTTTCGTTAATCATTATCAAGAAAGAAGATGCGGATATTAAATGAAAAAAAGCAAAGATTAAAACAGTTAAAAATAAAAAACTTCTCCATTAGTTCTCATTAATTCTCACTTAAAAACTAAGCACAAAAATATAATTATTTAGAATAAAACAAAATAAAGACTTTTCCTTAAGTTTCAGTGAAGCGAAAGCAAGATTTAAATGGTGAGAAATGAGAAAGAGAGTACCGAGACAGGGATGGGAGTGGAGAAGGAGATTGGAGCAGCCACAGCGATCCGGTAACGAGTAGCCGGGGCGCGAAGGGCGGCGGATACCGAGCGCCGGGAGAGGCGATGCATCATTGAGAACTGGAGAAAAGATGCAAGCGAGCGAGTTTCAGGGAAGTTGAGAAATGGTAACTCAGTGATTTTGGTTCCTTTGGGTGCGATTAGGGGAGAAGTAAAATTAATATATTATAGTGCGAAGGTTTTAGTAGGGTTTTTCCCCTTTCGGAAGCTTCTGGAGTTAATAACTTAGGACTTTAGATTGAGGGTGGAAATTCGGTACGTTGGGGTCTAGGCTGGGCGTCGTTGATACAAATTCGAATAGGCGGCTCTCGTTATGCCCATCAATTTTAAGAAAATTTGTCAAAAATAGACTATATATTGAATATTTAAAACATAAAATAAAAGGCCCAATCAGAAACACTGAACCTTTTAAGTGGAAATAAACAGAAAACCCCAAACCTTAAATCGATAAACCAAGCCCATGCTTTCTCCACTTAGAAAGCCTATACACGGCCATTCAACATTATGTAAATATTAAATTATGAATAAATTTTTATTTTGGTCATTTAATTAAAAAATATTATAATTTTATTTTTGAATTAGTTAAAACTTTTTATTTAAATTACTGGTTGTTAAAATCGTTACTATATAATTTTTTTTTGTTTGCACTGACTGCACTAATCGAAAGCTCTCTTTCTCACTTCTTACTACAATTTAGTTTTTTTTTCATAAAATAAGGTTAAACGTCAAGAATTTTCGAACCAAAATTCAAATAATTTTTTTCTCTAATCTCCGAATCTGATCGTCAAATTAACTTGGATTTAATGTATGTTCTTCTACTCGCTAATAGATATTGATCCACAGTATTGATCGTTGAATCGTCGTTTGGAGTTCCAAAGTAGAAGTTTGCTTAAAAAACAGTACTCAACAGCTCAATAACTTAAATGAAAACTTTTGAATAGTTCAGTAATCAAATTGTAACTTTTTTACTTAAGTGATCAAAACAAAAACTTATTCATAGTTTAGTGACTAATGGTGTACTTACCCAAAATTTAATTTTAAAAAAATCATTTTATCCAAGTTCAGAGAGTGGTCAAATCTCGTAAATGAAAATATAAATTTTAGTCAAAAATTTATTTAATACACCGTCAGTGAAATTTTTTAGACTCTACAAACGAGTTAAGGATTTAACAAGTGTGTTATAAGATATAAGAGAAAAATAAAAAAAAAATTATATAAATAAGTATGACACTTATCACACACTTTACTCGCTTGTACAATTTTAAACATTCTGCTAACAATATATTAAATAATTACTCATTTTAATCTCTCGTTTTGTTACAACTTACATTACATGATTGTTAATCAATTAAAAATACTTGTGCTCTTTTGTTGCATGATTAATTTGGAAACTTGTAACATGAATGAAGTATTTTTGACAATGATTGTTTAGCAAGCAGCTTAAAGCTCATGCCAATATCATTAGTTGGACCGGAGCCATGTTCGATTTTATCAGTTTTGATTTAATTAGTTGTAGTAATTAAATCAGTTAAGAGTTGAGTTAGAATGATTAAGTCAATAGATTATCATTTACTAAAATTTATAATTGAATTGATTGATATAATAATTTAATATTTTTTAATATATTTATAATATATAATAAATAATAACTTTATAGTATATTCACTATATGAGTAAAAGATAATATAAAAAAATTAATCAATGCCATTTTAAAAAAATATTAATAATTATTAATAAGATAATAAAAATGTAAATAATTATATCTGGGCAAGTAACTTTTTATTTTCTTAATAATAACTATAAATCTTACTGATTGTTATGAAATAAAGAGAGATGGAAGAATAAAGAACAAAGAAAATATGAAAACAATAGAGAATGTACTTTATTAATCAAATGGATGATTTACAATACTTCGTCAGAGTCTTTATTTATAGGCATAAGAAGTATAAAAGAAGTAGAAATCTAATTCTAATAACTATTACAATTTAAAGTACACCAAAACTTTATCTTAATCATGATGGACATTCACTTAATAAGATATTCATAACACTCCCCCTTGGATGTCCATTGGTAGATAATGTGCATCGTTAAAACCTTATAAGGAAAAACTTTGTGGGATAAAAACCTAATGAAGGAAAAAGAGTACACAATCTATAATACGTATAATATGCTGCCTCTTTAAAAACCTTACTAGGAAAACTCAATGGGACAAAACCTTGATCAAGGGAAAAAGAGTGCAATGCGTATTTACTCCCCCTTATGAAAACATCACATATTTTTTCATATTCTATGTATTCAATCTTGAATACTAGTTTTTTAAATAACTATTTGAATGTATTTACTAAACGTTTATATTACCATTCTTTTAAAAGCTATGACTGAAGGAAATTTGGGGAAATATATTTTGACCTCTTCAGGAGATTCAACACTAATCATAACAAACTTTAATCACAATTCTTTTATAAAAACAGAAATAGGTATTTTGGATCACTGTATAATCTTTCTTCAACTACTATTCACTAAGTTAAATTTACCACATATGTTCAAATTATTTCAATTCATATAAATGAACAATTTCTCGAGAACTTCAATATGCTTCTAGCATCCTAAATCCTTCAAGGATTTTAATATAAACTTTACTATATAGTGATTCATAAAAGTTTGTAACAATAACCATTAGACGCAAGTTAAATCTTTTATTAATTGTCAGTCTAATAATATATTTAAAGGTTATTGCATCCACCACAAAAGAATATTATATCTTTTCATAATCAATGTCAGGACTTACCGAAAAACTTCATATTCTACTTTTGCAAAACTATTTCAATTGCACCTTCACTGGCTTTATACCTTTAGATATTTGGACTATTGGTCCAAAAACTCCACAAATTTAATTGTACTTGAGTTGCGTCTTTCTATTTTGATCAATTTATTCCAAATCTATATTTCTCAATAGATTTATTCAAGATCCTCCTTTTATTTCATTATTTCAATAATAATATTGGATGCAAAATCATTGTCAACCACTTTCATTATTCAGTTCCATATTTTCTCGAATTGACATAACTTATTGAGATTTCTTATTTTCATTATTTTAAAATTCAGTTTCAGGTATCTGAATCTCTTTTGAAGTTTTACTTATTAGTTACTCTTCTGGAGCATCCGCCTCCACTATATGACCATCTAGAAGAATTTTCATCTTTAGAACCTATCAATCTATTATTTATTCTAACTAATTGTCCTACTGGGACTTTGATTCAAATTAAAATATTAGATGATATATAACAATTGGTTATTCTCATTAAGTTTGTAAATACATCTAACAGTTAACTTGTAATGAGTTATCCTTATTAAACTTCTGGTTTAAATTTTTCTCCTCCTGATTGTAGCGCCCCGCATTTTAGGCCTAGAAGTTTTGGGTTATTAAGCTTAGGGACAGTGAGGAGGTTGCACACATGAGTTAATTTGTGCAATTTAATGACAAGAATGAGCCTGCTAGTCTAGTGGTAGAGTGGGTGTTAGTGAACCTCAAGGTTATGGGTTCGAGTCTTGTGTACGTATGTTGGAAACATTTTATTTTGTCTGGCTTTAAGTTAGTATTTTTATCGATTTATTTTATTAAATATTAGTTTTATCTTATTTATTTTATTTTTCTTCTCAAAATTATTTGTTTATGTTTTGCTATACGTTCTTTCTCCCTTTGTTCCCCTTTTTCTTGGTTTTGTCTTTTGGGCTCTTCTTTTTTCTACAAAATCGGTCTTAGTCTGCGATAGTTGAAGAGCTTCGGTTCTTGTCACCGAATCTATGACTGAATGTCTCCGTTGTCACCTCTGATCACGCAACAGGTGTGGGATTTGAACCCTATCTACTCTGTTTTTTATTTTTTTGCAAGTAGTTTTTTCAGCTTTTCATAAGGTTTGCTAAACTGTAGATTTTGGGTTCTAGTCACAAATACTTAGGGGATTTCTCCCTCTTTTGCTATATTCTTGATAGTACTAAGGATGGGGACTATTTTGGTGGCTTTAACGGTGATTTCGGGGTTGTTTTGAGGTGGTTTCGTGACCTTACCAGTGGCTACACGGGCGTGTGTCGACTCACACGACCGTATGGAATTGTGCATTAGGGTTTTCGGCTGAATTTGGGAGTCACACGACCTGGCCACACGGCCATGTGTCGATTTGGGGATTTTATCGTTTCTCACACGGCTGTGTCCTCTAGGCACACGGGCGTGTGAAATTGAGAATTAGGGATTCAGAGTTTTGGAGTCACATGGCCTGGCCGTACGGCTGTATGGCTGATTTGGGGATTTAGGGATCTCACACGAGCATGTGTTCTGGACACATAGCCGTGTCTGATAGTACACGAGCGTGTGAGACCCTCACACAGACATGTTTGCCCTGCACCTTATTTTAGCGAAATTGGACAGTAAGTTACATGGCCTATTCACACGGCCGTGTCCTTACCTCATGCGATCGTGTGCCTCTGTCACACGACTGTGTACTACCCTTCACACGGGTATTTGGACCCCAACACAACTTGAATTGTCCCACAAGGCCGAGACATATGGGCGTGTGGCCTTATCTCACTTATTTTGGTTTTTAAGTCAATTTAAGTATAATCGTGGCTCCGTGTATTCCGAATATGGGCTAAGCTTAGAGAGGGTATCTTCCCTTTGATATCTATGATCGTGTACTCTGCCTAAGAGATGTTTCTGATTGATGATTGGTCTAAAAATTGATTGATTGAATGTGAGTGTCATTGTTATGTGAGATTACTTTGCTATCGAACCTGAATTTAGGTAAGTGACTATACACCTCTTTGATTCTGACTGACTAGATGTGAATGACTGTCTGAAATTAGTAATCTGTTTGTTTGTCTGCACTCATACATACATGTGCATAAAGTATTTCTGGGTGGGGTTTTGAAGAGAATGAAGACTGATACTGAACTAAACTGACAATTTTACTGCAACTGGACTGTATAGCAGATTACCGTACTGCATCGTACAGCATGTACGTTAGCTACGCTACATACCATTGACTAATCTAGTAGCTCAGCTGTAATTTACTGGTATAGCGGTTTACCGTATCGTACTGTACCATATGTACGTTAGCTATGCTACATACCCATATCTGATCTGGTAGTTCATAATGTGTGACTATACTGCGGGTTACCGCATGGCACTGTACAACTTATACATCAGCATTGCTGTGTATTATTATCGACTGATCTGGCAGTTTATCTGCTTACTATTAGCCCCAATACCCAGAGGGTCATAGGCAGTCTCAATACCCTAAGGATCGTGGACTTATTGAAAGGCTCTTAAGCCTATTGACTGGCAGCTCAGTTGCATTATACTGATATGTGTCGCATTCGGTATAACTTGTAAGTGTAGGGATGGATGAGTGTTTTTAAACCTCACAATAAATGTAAGGATGGATGGAGATGTGCCGCATTCGGTACAGGTTGGAGTGTAGGGCTGTGTAGGTGTTGTAAACCCCATAGTAAGTGCAGGGATAGATGGAGAGGTATGTTGGCTGGATGGGTGGGTTATGTATTTCAATTGCATTCATACGCATCTGTTGTTATTCTGAGTGATAGAGTTTGATTGTATCGATCTGACTGAATAGAACTTGAGATTGATTGTGATTTGATATGTGTAAACCGTTATTGTCTATCGATACTTCTATCTCAGGTTTACCGTCTGATTCTGTAAGTACGATCTGTTTATCCGTTCGACAGTTCTACATGTTAGACTGTCTGTTTGTAACTGTCTAACTGAATTGTTATTGCGACTGACTGAGAATCATCGTTACTATGAATGATTGGTATTTGCAATTATGTAACTGAGTGCAATCGTTAATATGCTCCAAATATTACTGTTTGCCAGTATGTCCGTTAAGAACGCACCGACTGTTTCTGTATAGCTCTGTTAGTATGTTTTGCTTCTGAACTGCTTCTGGGTTTACTGTACTTGATTCTGTATTTTAATTGGTTTTGATCTCACACTGAGCTCGAGTAGCTCACTCCCTCTTCTGTTCTTCCTTTAAGGTACCTTTCTGATTTCTGATGCTGGACTCAATATGCAGAGGTCTTGGACAGGTTCAACAATTGGACTAATAGTTTATGTTTTCTAGTTTTTTATTTGGTTTTGAACTATAAGGTTATATAATATTATGGTACAATTACTGTTTCAAACTTTTATTCGCATATTTTATTCTGTTAAAGTTGTGGATGGAATTTTAAACAATTAAACGTTTTGGTTTGTTTTGAGATAAATATTTTGAAAAATGGAATTTTGAACGACTTGTTTTTGTAGAATCTTTCTGACGATCACTTCGGTGGTCAATGTAGCATCCTGAATTTAGTTTAAACTTCTAGGTCGCGTTTGGGGTGTTATATTAACTCATTACAAGTTATTATTTCTCTCCCTCTAATGTCGAGAAAACTGTCGAATCAAAATTGTAATCACATATCATGTCATAATTGAATCTCGAATACATTCAAAACATCATATAATATAAAGAAACTTGTAATTAATATATATTTCCAACTTTCTTTGAATATTCACTCATCTTTATGTTTTGTGGTGAAGCAATTGGAACATATACGCACTTACAAAAATTTAAAGATAAGAAATATTTTATCTCTTGATCAAAAACCAAATCGTAATGAGAGTATTTATTACTTAATGGCTTGATGCGTACAACACAGAAGTCAACATAATCTCATGTTGAAATAGAAAGTTTAGTTCTCATAAGGAATGATTTAGCTTAGTTAAAGCTTAAGTTCCTAAAAATTAAACATCACATACCTGTCATTTAAAGAATACAATTTAATTTAACATATAACAACAATCCTTGCCATATTTCACATTACCTACCGTACCAAAAGATTAGTAATATTCATAACATTGGCAAAATCACAAGATATATGTGCCACATACCATTTCACTTCTATATAAGTAATCAACCATTCATACCATTACTTCTATTTCTGTATATTCCATTAACTGTATTACTTGGAAAACTTTAGTAACTAACTTTGGATATACGAAGAAATAAATACTCATACGAGCTAATCATAGGGACGTTAACCAATACATAATGCTGCTCACACAAGTTGATGAGAATCTATAAAAAATGCTAGATTCCAGCCATCGATATGATATCCACCACCGGTACATAGTACCTGGAAAAAAAAAAAAATATATATATATATATATATATATATCACCAACACAGAGTGCTTGGAACTATAACACCAGTACATAATACCTGAAACTTGTAATCACTAGGCACCTAGTGCCTGGAACACCCCAATGACATGTCATTTATATCCTAGTTATTCACTAAGTTCACATAGGTCTTAACTTGTATACCTTAACCTTTTCATAATTATAACCTCGTACTATAATCAACTTGATCACAAACATTCCATATAATAACATGATTCAATTCAAACAAGTACAATTGCCATGCTTTACATTTCAAACATTTATTCCCACCATCAAACTTACCTCAAATAACCATATCTATTATGCATACATTCTTATACACATATATGGTTAGAATTCAAAACATAAATAAGCATAAAAAATCTAATACGAACTTACCTAAAGGCAATAGCTACCAACACCTCGATGAGGACTGCTTGACAACTTTTCCTTTTTTGCGATTATCAATCAATTGATTCGTTTCTTAATATATATATATATATATATATATAATTTAGCTAAATAATCAATTCAATACATTAAAATATCTAAATTCGTGTAATTGACCTTTTAACAATATTTTACATTATTACCCTAAACTTTTAACTTTTATTCAATTTAGTCCCTAAACCCAAAATTTATACAATTATCACAATTAAGCCCAAAAAAAAGTTAACTTAATTTTCATGTACTCACTTAAAGCCCATAATTATTCAAATTTCACAAGAATTCATGCCAAGTTTATTATTTTATCAAAACTTAAAAACTAACCAAAATTCCTTTACAAAATTGTCCTATTTAACAACCAAGCCTATAAATCTTTCATTCAACTTTAAAAACGACTAAAAACCATCAATAAAATAATTCAAAACCTTTAATAGTTTCATGAATTGGTCCCTGTATTAGTTAGATTAAGCTTTAACAGTCTCAAAAACATAAAAATCACTAAAAATAGACTTGAAAAACATACCATGCAAGTGAATTGAAGTTTAACTGAAAGCTTACTTATACAAAAATGGAGAATTCAATTTTTACTAAGTGAAAGAGAAGAAGATGATAGCTATTCATCTTTTGTTTATGTTAATTTATTACTTAATTACATTTTTACCCTTATAACAAACATATAATATAAACAAATTACAAGTACCTAATTGTCCACTTTAAAATTCATGGTATAATTGCCTTTAAAAACCATTTAACCGTACCATTATACCTTTTTAACACATATAAACTAATAGCGATTAACTTTTACAGCTTTTACGATTTAGTCCTTTTTCCTTAATTAACTATCCAAACATTAAAATTACTTAACCAAATTTTAATACGACACCCTAATAACCTTGTAAATATTAAATAAATAATATTTACTGACTTACTAATCAGAATTGTCGTCCCAAAGCCACTATTTCTAACACCACTAAAAACGATCTGCTACAACTCCCCCTTAAAAGAATTTTCATCCTTGAAAATCTTACCAATGAAAAAGTTTGGATATTGCAATTTCATAGCTTCTTTGGGTTCCTAGGTTGCTTCCTCAAGACTGTGAGGTTGCCAAAGAACTTTCATTAAAAATATTCGTTTATTTCTCAGCTCTTTCGCTTCCTATGCTAGAATCTTAACCGATTCTTCATAGTATATCATATCAGGCTGTAATTCCATTTCAACCGTAGAAATCACATAGGAAGGATCTAATTTGTACTACCACAACATCAACACGTGAAATACATTATAAATCTTTTTTAGTTTTAATGGTGAAGCCAAACAGAATGCCACAGGCCCTACTCTCTCAAGGACCTTGTATGGACCAATAGACTTGGGCTAAGTTTTCCTTTCCAACCGAAATGAAGAACTTTATTCCAGGGCTATACTTTCAGGAATACTTTTTCACTAACCTAAAATTCGATATCTTTTTTTCTTTCAGTTTGACATAAGATTTTTGACGCTCCAAAGTAGCTTTTAAACAATCCCAGATAACCCTGACTTTATCTTCTGTCTCACAAATCAAATCTGTACCAAAAATCTTTCTATCACTTAATTCAGTCCAATACAACGGAGCTCTGCACTACCGACCATATAAAGCTTTGTATGGTGCCATTTTAATGATTGACTGGTAACTATTTTTATAAGCAAATTCAACTATGGAATAAACTTTTTCCAGCTACAGTTAAATTTTAAAATACAACATTAAAGCATATTCTCAAGTACCTAAATCACTCGCTCTGGCTGATTGTCGGATTGAGGGTGAAAAGCCGTACTGAAATTTAACTTAGGGCCTAAAGCTTCATGTAGTTTACCCCAAAACTAGGAGGTAAATCTTGGGTCCCAATCAGAAATGATTGATAATGGAACACCATGCAATCTGACAATTTAAAAAACATACAATTTTGCCAACTTCTTGAGTGAGTAATCTGTACTTATAGGGATGAAATGTGCAGACTTGGTTAATCGATCAACTATAACCCAAATTGCATCTTTCTTTATCAACGTTAACAGTAACCTTTATACGAAATCCATAATGACTTGCTCCTATTTCCATTCGGGAATCATGATAGGCTTTAATAACTTAGATGGAACTTGATGCTTAGCTTTTACTTGTTGACACACAAGGTATATTGATACGAAATCAGGGATCTCGCATTTCATTCCTGACCATCAATACATCTGTTTCAAATCCCAATACACTTTGTATTGCCTGAATGCAACGAATAAATACTGTTATGAGCTTCGTTTAAAATGTTTTATTTCAACTGTGAATCATTAGGTACACACAACCTGCTACGAAAATATAAACTGCCATCTGTACCAACACCAAAATAAGCTATCTGACAAATTTCCACCATTTTTCATATAGCTAACAAACTTAGATCATCAAATTTCAACTCCTGAATTTTCTGTAAAAATAAAGGATTAGTCCTCAACTTAGCTAATATAGAACCATCATGTTCCAACTTAATTTGAGCATTCATCGATCATAAAACAAACAAAGACTTTCGGCTTAAGGCATCGATAATGACATTTGCTTTGCATGGATGATAATCTATTATCAGATAATAGTCTTTTAACAATTGTAGCCACATGCGTTGCCACAAATTCAATTCCTTCTGGGTCATTAAATACTTCTAGCTTTTATGGTCAGTATAAACATGACATTTCTCACTATACAGGTAGTGCTACCAAATCTTTAATGCAAAGAAAACTACAGCCAACTCAAGGTCCTGTGTTGGGTAGTTCTGTTCGTGCATTTTAAGTTGTCGAGAAGCATACGCGATAGCTTTTCCGTCCTGGATCAGAGCTCATCCTAAACCACTCAAAGAAGCATCACTGTAAACAACAAATTCTTTCACAGATTCAGATTATGTTAATATTGGTGCTTCTGTCAACTTACTTTTCAATTGATCACAATTTTGTTAGCATTTATCGGACCACACAAGACTAACATCTTTCTATAACAATTTTGTCATCGATAAAGCTATTATCAAAATTTTTTTAACAAAAAATCAATAATATCTTACTAAACCCAAAAAATTACGTACCTCGAAAAATTTTTGTGGAGGTTTCTAATTCAAAGGAGCAGAAATAGTACTTGGATCGACTCGTATGCCTTCCACTAAAATCACATGACTAAGAAATCTGACTTCTTTGAGCCAAAACTTATATTTGCTAAACTTTGCATACATTTATTTTTCATGACATGTCTGTAATACGGTTTTCAAGTACTGGGCATGTTCAGATTCATTTCTGGAATAAATCAGACTATTATCAATAAAAACAACAAGCTGTCAAGATGTGGCTGGAAAACCCGATTCATCAGATCCATAAATGCTGCAGGGGCATTAGTCAATCCAAAAGGCAAAACTAAAAACTCATAATGTCTATAACGAGTTCTGAATATTATTTTTAGCATATCCACATCTTTAACTAGTAATTGGTAGTAGCCAGATCTAAGATTAATCTTCGAAAACACCATAGCACCTTTCAGTTGATTGGTTAAGTCATTAATACGAGGCAACAAATACTTATTTTTTATTGTGACTTTATTCAACTATCGATAATCTATACATAATCTCATCAACCCATCTTTCTATTGGAGCTTTTAATTCTTGCAACTGAGCTTTTAATTCTATTGAAGCCATTCTGTACGGAGCAATCAAGATCAGAGCAGTCTCTAACACTAATTTTATAGCATACTTAACTTCTCGCTTAGGCGATAAACCCTACAATTCTTTAGGAAATATATCAGTGAACTCACAAATTGTCGGTACCTGATCAACTTTTATTTTAGATACTCAAAAGTCCAGAATATAAGCTAAAAACGCATTATAGCCCTTTCGGATTAGTTTCTATGTGGACATTGCTGAAATCATATACAAAGCATAATCAAATTTATCGGATTTAACAGAGATCAATCCACCGTTTTGAAATTTCAAATCAATTTTTTTCTATCTACAGTTCACTACAGCATCGTGTACCATTTGCCAATCCATTCCTAGAATAACATCAAACTCATTAAAAGGTAGTAACAGTAAATCAGCGAGAAGGTTGTAGCCTTGAATTTTTAGTGGACATTGTTTGCAAACTAGATCAACTATGACACTTTGACCTAACATGTTTGTTACTTTAACAACATAATCAGTTGAACCGGTAAATCTTTTACGCTACTCTAGGTCAATTAATGCATACATCGTAACATCAAAGATAAAAATGTACCAGTAATAAGATCAGAAGCTAAGGCCTCATTACGTGCACGGATTGTGTAACGCCCCAAAATACTTGTATATGTTTCATTATTAATTTGATACAAATATCTGTCTGCTTTAGTGGTTAAGTTGAATCAAGCCACAACTTGGGTAAATTTTGGTATTTTAATGAATAAAGCCTGAACTTGGTCCATTAGGCTTATATTTTATTGTTTGGAAATTATGTCAGAATGGGCCTGCTGGTTTGGTGGTTAAGTGGAGTTTCAAAATGTGAAAGGTCTTGTGTTCGAATCTTTGTGCGAGCAAGGGAGTGTTTTTTTTTGCATGTGGCGTTTGGAAGGGTGGTTGGGTTTGATTGGAATTGAAATGCTGATAGTAGAGTGTTCGGTGGAGAGAATTAAGGGAATGTGAGTTGGGGGTCGTCAGAAAATCTAGTTCTGATTATTTGGTTTTTGTTTTGGCAAATTCGGCGTCCTCCCTCTACTCTGCAAAAATTTTAACCTTCAATTCCTCTTTTTCTTCCTACCGAACCTCTGTTTCCTTCTTTTGATTCCGTTTTCCTTTTCATCTTTTCTACTCTATGTTAGTGCGCGGTCGATAAGTGAGGCTTTTTGATTAATTTTATCTATTCTTATGAATGATTACTAAGAGGAGTATTTTCATGTTTAGAAGGTCTGTGAAGCGGCTGTGATTCTGTAAAAGGTGTCGACGAAGTGCGGTTTTTGTCTGTGTCCGCTCAAAGGTAAGGGTTCCGTGGAAATTGAGGTTTTGTTTGTTTGTAATTACTCATTTTAAACGACTAATATTGGTCTCAGGATTATCAATTTTAGGTTCTGGAGTGCTCGGGATTAGGGTTAGTAGCGAAAACGAACCAGGTATGTACCAAAAAATACAGAAATCGAGATTTGACAAAAGTCGAAAAATGAAATTGTAGACGCCACACGGGCGTGTGGTCGCCCGTGTGGTATGCCGTGTGGCAATTCACGGCTGTGTGATAGATGAACTAGGCCGTGCACATATAACACGGGCACATGACACTATTGTGCGATGGTTGGCGAGGCCGTGTGCGAGATACGGGCTCGACCGATTGGGCCATGTGGGCCACACGAGTGTGTGGGCCCACATGGGTCTGTGAGATTCCGGGCTAGGATCACATGGCCAAGGCCAATTTGGGTCGTGTTGGCCACACGGACGTGTGAGCCCACATGGGTAGGCCGCATGGGCGGGTGAGCCCATTTTGCTGAAATACTTTGTAAGGTTGCTCGGGTCGCCTAAGTCAACTAGGACCTACTGTATGGTCGGTAAGAGTTACTTGGACCCCTAATTACGTGATCTGACTATGTGATATATGTGTTTAGCATGTTACACTTAGCATGTATACTGATTTAAATGGATGAACTGTTAATTGCATTTTCGCATGTAATATATATTGTATGTTGCATTGCATTGGGATGGGTTTTTGTATATGGAGGAAGTATTCTGAAAAGGCTCTTAAGCTTGATATCTGGCAGCACAGCTGCAACTATCTAATTATGTGCCGTATACCGGTACAGTATGGTGTGTTGGGATGGGTGGGCCGATTATATCCCTGCATGGTGTGTTGGGTTGGACGGAGTTGGTGTACAGGGTTGGCGGGCGGGACATTGTAATCTGTTCTGTTTTATATTCTGTATCTGATTGGGCTAAGGCCCTAGTATATATCTAATTCTGTATCTAATTGGGCTAAGGCCCTAGTATATTTCTGATTCTGCATCTGAGTGGGCTAAGGCCTATACTGATTTCTGTAAGGGCTCCGGCCCAGACTGATTGTGGCTGTGTTCTGATGTATGACTGTATGCATGATTTCTGTGGGGATTACACATTGAGTTAGCGAAAACTCATCCCTTTTCTATTTAATCTGTTTAAGTAATCCCCAGCAGTAGACGGATTGGTGCAGCGGAGGACTCGACGGTGACCAGCACTACTGAATTGTTTATTTACAGTTTTCGGCTTTTACATCGTTATTTCTTTTTTGGTATTTTATATAATGTTGGACTTTGGACTGTTTGGTTTTAATTTGGGATTTTTAGACTGTTGATTGTGGATTTATAAACTACAATGCAACAAAGTACAGTTTTCCTAAAATAAACTAAGATTTTTCGTAAAAAGATCAACTCCGAAAATTAGTTGGTTTCTAAAGCTTCCATTTGAAAGAAATGTTTTAAAGTGAATCAACTGATACACAAATTTTTCGAACTAAATAAGAGCTAACTAACTGGAATGATTTTATCTCGTCAAATTTGATTTCGAACTCCATTTCTTGTGACATCACCAAATTCGGCTACAACGTATAGGCCTGGTTTGGGGTGTTATAGATTGCATAAGCTCTGGCAGAAGCTCGAGCTCTAGATTAAACTACTGTATCTTTAGGTCTGCTTCTATTGACTCTAGCTGTACCACTATTTCCTAGTTGCCTGCCTCTCATAGGAGGAGCAATAGGTTTTGCATTCTGATCGTTGTTCAAATCATATCGATTTGGGCAATCATTCTTATAATGATCGAGAGATCCACAAATAAAAGAAGACCCTTCTTTTAATCTACATAACCTAGAATAATTTCGGCCACAATGACCACATTCAAGTCTATTCACATTTTGAACACTGTCAGCATTGACTAGAGAAGTCATCAGTGGTCTCATATGACTCTGTTTCATTTTATCTCTTCTAAAAACCCTAATGATATTGAAAAATGGCTACAGATTCTTTCATTTTCTTTGACAGGGAAGCAAAAAACATATTAGATATATTTCACTTATTAAAGTTTCGAGCTTTCTTTTCATTATGTTTCTTGTGGTTATAGACTTCTTCCATTTTCTGAGCTTGATCATATAAAACTATGAACTCATGGATTTTCATTGCACCAACCAATATCTTGATCTCGTAGTTGAATCCATCTTCAAAGCGGATACACATTACTTCCTTAATAGACAATCTCACAAGCATATTTACTAAGCTGTACAAATCCGCGCTTGTATTTAGTAACTGATCTGTTTCCTTGCTTCAATTTGAGGAATTCTTTTTTCTTCTTATCTAAGTATTGCTTGCTAACATATTTCTTTTGAAATTTAGTTCTGAATAAATCCTAGTTAACCCGTTCATTCGGTACCACAACAGTTAGAGTCGACCATCAATGGAAAGCCTTTCTTTTAGTATTGACACAGCATATCTCAATGATCTTTGAGAGGACACACCATATTGTCTAAAACTTTTTACGTGTGTTCTAACTAGTACTCGGCTCTAGCCAGATCATCACCCATATTACTGCGAAACTCTTCGACCCCATACTTTTGACCTTCATCAATAGAAAACCTGTGAATATTTTGTCGTATAAGGCTTTGAGGACGAGGGGGTGAAGGTTGTTGAGCTGCGAGATTGGCTCTCATATATGCAGTAAACATGTCATTCATTATACGGAGAAAAACACCACGAGCCTTGATATCCTCGTGATAAGAAGTAATAAAATTTGTAAAGAACTTGATCAAACCCAAACTAACTAATATCACGACGTTTAAAGGCAAGCGCACCTATCGATAGCAGTATAGTCTAGTGATAAGATCGAGTATCGTACCCAAGGGAACCGAAAGTACTATTACTCAATTCCTTTCTATTATTTAACCTAGAAATTAAATGGGTATTTGTTTAAAACTAAATTCTAAAATCTAAACTAAGAATAAAACAAAAGAAAAAGTAAATTGGGAAGACTTTTTAGGGAAAGCTAATTGATATGATTAATACTCAAGGGAGAATCTACCTAGACTTCACTTGTTATTATCTTCTTGAATTATACGAGTTATTTACTTGACTTGATCCGTAGAGATCCCTAATCTATGCTAAACCCTCCGTCGAGGTGAAGAGCAACTAGGCCTAAGTTGTTAATTAAAGTTCCTTTATTAATTAACTCCCTAGGTTGTATTAATTCGATCTATGGTTCCCCATATTAGGTTTGACCCTAATCCGGCAGATTTATGTCGCCCTATGTCTAGGGTTGCATGCAACTCCGCTTAATTATGGTAGATCTACTCTTATCACAGGGACTTTTGCTCCTCTGCTCTAAGCACATCCAATTCCTGAATTAATACCTAGGATTATTAATTCAAGGATTAAAACACATAATTAAGAACAATTCAAATAATTATCATATAAATCAAGAATAAATAACCAGATCTGTCTTAGGTTTCATCCCCCTCAAGTATTTGAGGGGTTTAGTTCATAATGATAAAAGAAAACATCTCAGAAGTTAACAAATAACAAATCATAAAAGAAACCAAAAACCCCTGAAGGAATTTAGGAGAATCCTCTATGTTGATGCAGAATTTCGGCTTCTGAGATGAATCAATTGGCTTCTCCCTTCGAGTAATCCCTTGCTTCTACCTGTGGTGTGGCAGAAAGACGAGAGGAAACGAGTATAGAGGGTGTGTAAAAGTGGAAAGAAGGCCTCCTCTATGTTGCCTCATGGGATCTTTATATATAAAAGTTTTGGGGACTCTTTCTTAGCCCCTAAGCATCACAATTAAGTGAAATTCGTCTTTCCCACGACTAGAACACGTCCGTGTGCCACGCCCGTGTGGGTTTCGACAGAGGCCGTGTGATTTAGCACGCCCGTGTATATTGGTCGTGCTTGTCGGGACTTTGTCCGTGTGAGCTTTGTGAGGCACGGCCGTGTGGCACCTCTTGGCCCGTGTGATTCATGCATTTTGGTTCATTTTTCACCGTTTTAGGCCCATTTTCTATTCTTTTATCTTCCCTAGGCTCTCCTGAGTATAAGATATGAAAAAGAATGGTTAAGAGCACCAATTCTCACTAATTTGATACTAATTCATCCAAAATATAGGCTAAACAAGAGGTAAAAATATGTATAAATTAACGCTTATCAAATACCCCCACACTTAAGCCTTTGCTTGTCCTCAAGCAAAATCTCAATCCCTAAAGGAAACCATTCTTCTTAATCTACAACCCTTATCAATAATATTTCAAATTAATCCACAGGTAGTCATACAATGAAAATTCAATCTAAAGAACATTTAGGACTCAATCACTCTAAGTTGAGAATTTTATCATTGAAAACATAAGTCCCTTCCTTCCTTCTAAGTAGTTATCTCTCCATCTTAATTAACAGGAGTTGACATCCTCACTAAAGGTTCACTCTATTCACTCGAAGTGTTTAGGGTTCAAATTTAAGGCACTCCTTAGTCAACCTGAAAAGTTATTACCATAGGCTTGCAAGAAAATCACATCTCCACCACTATAGTTTGATATGATACATTGATCAAAAGGTCTTTTCATGGTTGTAACGGGGCTTGGTTAGGGGTGTTGTCACAGGCTGCAAAAAAAGGTTAGAATCAAGATTGAACTTGAAAAATTATCTAGCTAGAAAAATCTCTATCTCTGGAACATATTTCTCAGCCAATTCTTGTGATATTATCATTTCCGCTTTGGTAGCCTTAAAATAGAAACATGCAAAAACTTTGACGAACTATTTACAATCTATAATTTACAATCGAATTTCACTGTATGCACTTTTTTTTTTTAAGAACAATCCAAATAATTACAATAAATTGAACAAAACTTTACAATCTGGCAGAGAGAATAAAGCTAGATGAAAAATTCAACTCAAATCTCGACAAAAATAGGGATCAAAATAATTGAATGAAATTCGACAAAAATGGGTTATTGGTTAATAATTAGAGGGTGAGTCAAGGAAAAGGTTGTTAGGCTCAACGGGGTTCACTAGGGGTTAGATTTATGTAGGAAGGCTTTTTCTGTGGAGTAAGTGGGTTACATCCTAGGTGCCTTTGTCATTTCAGTATATCAAATCAATGATGTGGTCTCGACATGTATAATCGAAGCAAATTCTAGAATAACAATTCAGTATTGACTCACTCAAAGCAATAATAAAAGTGAGCACGAAGAAAATGTATGCTCAATAGGCTCAAAATCTCACCAGAATTACGGCTTTTAATGTCAATCCTGCGAATTTCAAATCTCAAGATAATACTTAAAATTAGGGAAAATAACTTATGCAAAAATTGGGGATTCTCAAGAAAATTCAACTTATCATGCTTGATTCTCTAATGTTTTAAAGTTTGAATAATCAAAGTACAAGCACCTATATCTTAATTCTCAATATATCAATAGAAATCATAAACTAATCAGGATAAATTCCTAATAGGAGACTGAAGATATTGCTATTAGGAAAAGTTCAGGGGTTTCAAAGATAGTATAAAAAGTGAAAGTACGTTACCCCCCCACACTTAAGATGTACATTGCCCCCAATGTACAAGGAAAATATTAACAACAATAAAAGCATAAAATCATAAGATAGGGGAGGGTATGAAACTCCCTGCTTTGGATGGATTAGTGGAAGAGCTGGTAGGTTTGGCATTGTGTTCCCTTTTTCGTAGAGATTTGAGCTGTAGAGCTCCTTTGAAACTGCGAAGGGGTTTATTAGTCGTGGGAGGTTAAGATGAAGAGGGATTACTTCGTTAGGAGATAGCCGTTATGATAATAAAATAGAAAATTTACGAAAATTCAAAATAAAGAAATATATAAGAAAATTAAAAAGCTGCAAAAGGAAAAAGAAAGACTAATATTAAAGGTTAAGATTAGTGTATACTAAGTAAAGAAAATAAAGAAAAACAAAAGATAAAATAAAATAAAATAAGATAGAAAGTAAGACTAAAATAAAATAAAATAAAAGAGGATCTAATCCTCTGGTGGGTGTCGTGGTGGTGGGACGATGCCAAGGTGATGACATATGTGCGCTAAGGTGGCGTCGATGTAATCGAGGCACTGTTCAAAGTGGTCTAGGCGCTCGGATATGTCAACACTGGAAGCTGCCATCTGGTGTGATCGTGTAGGGCGTGGTGGCTCAGCTGGCGCATCCTCGGCTGGTGGTGGCGATGGGACATCATCAGGAATGTCCTCTGGATCCTCGCCTTCTTGGACAAGGCGGAAGTGAAAGTGGTCGCCACCGAGTCGTCTCTCGACCATCCTCATCGAAAGCATGCTCTGGATGCCCTAGGAGGACATCTGGCCAAGTAATGTGTAGGAGGAGGTCTGGGCTGTGGTGTTAAATAGGCCGAAGTAACGGCCTAGTCGAGTGATATACGGGCCCATGGATACGACTCCCTTTCGGTGCCTCTCGGTCTGATGCTGCATGGCGAGGGCGATGAAATATGCAAGATCGATGGGGCGGCCATTCGCCATGCACCATAAAAAGTAGACGTCGTGTGTGTTGACGATGCCTGTGCTCTCTCGGAGGCCTGTAATAGTATGAGCAAGAAGTGCATGAATATACCTGAGAGAGGGAGGGAGAGCGGAGGCTTTGCTGACGCTGGGGTTGTATAGTTGTCTTCCTGGGGCAATCTCTTTCCAGCAGTCAAAGGGTCGGATATGGATGCGCCTAGAGAGGGTGGGGAAGCTCTCCTCAGCCATAAACTGCGCGGTGTAAAGCCCGAGTGCCATACCGAACTCTGGGACGCTGAGCTGTCGAACGAGTCCTCCCAAACGTAACTGGACCGTCCCAGGATCGTCGAACCGTGTCATCATCGTCTGAAGGTGGAATGTAGCACAGAACTCGAGAGTGAGTTCAAGGTATGTGGGCTCTACGATCCGAAAGAACTGGTCCCAAGGGTCGGTGGCGAGCAGGGCCCGGACATCATCTGCCAAGCGTACTTCTACGAGGGCACTCCAGTCGATGCATCGGCCCATCGTGATATTGCGTGCGCGCAGCAGCTTGTAGCGCTCTTCCTGAGAGTCTTGTAGAAATTGAAGAAATGGGTGGCGCATCTCGGAAGTGGGCCTAGTTGAAGAGCTCCCTTGTCCTTTTCGTTTCTTAGATGCGGGGACGGCAGCTTTCTTGGCTCGGGAAGATGACATGGTATCTACAAAAATTTATTAAGAAAAGACAAATAATATAAAAGAAATGTAAATATTTAAAATAAAGAGGCTGAGGAAGAAAATGAACATGTTCCTAATATGAAAATTTACCTTGGTAGTAAAATCTAATCATTTTTGAAGTTGGGGATAAAAATAAAATATCTTCTATGAATGGATGTATATATACTAAACTAAATAACAAATGGCATAATTATGTGCGTTAAGTGGCCTATTTACAAGGTATATTAAGTGGCAACTAACTATGATGTTAAATGGCAGGAAATTGTGAAATGGAATCTAAAATGGCAAGCAAAATTAGAATTCTAAACTATTCTAGATTATTCTCTATTTCCTAATTCTCTAATAGCCTAAATCAATAGTACTAATAAATAAATAAAATAATAAAAGAATGTAATGTAAAAACCAAAAAATGCAGTAAAAATAAATAAATGAGAAAAAGGAAGAAAAATAGAACTAAAATTGGTGTCACACGGTCGTGGGTACTGTTGCACGGGCGTGTGGATCGTGGAAATCTAGTATGGTGGCGGTAGGAGGGCTGGGATGGTGTTTGTGGAGGTTTGGGGAAGGGTTGGGGAGAAAATCTTAGGGTTTGGGTGAAATGGGAGGGTAGAAATGGCCCTGTATATATACATTTTGGGTCGCACGGGCATGTCGCACGCCCGTGTGAGTCATGTTTAGCCCGTGTTTTTTGAAAATCGGACGTTTTGGCTTGCCACGCTCGATGAGCACGCCCGTGTATAGTTTGAGCACGACCGTGGAGATTAGTCCTTCGTTAAACGCACGGGCGTAGGGATGTTCACACGGCCGTGGAGATTGATCGTTCACTAAGCGCACGGGCGTGTAATAAGGTGCACGGGCGTGTCTGAATTGACAGTAGCTTCCACGGGCTTATGGCACAGGCGTGTGTTGCTATGTTTGCCCGTGTAGAAGGTGCAGGGTTGCCACGGCTATTTCGCACGGCCGTGCGTTTTCCTGTCTTACCCGTGTGGATTACGATGAGTCGCCACGGCCATATCGTAAGGCCATGGGAGTTTATCGGAAGCCCGTGTTTTGGGGAAACGGTGCTCTGTTTGCACACGGTCTGCCCCCACGACCGTGTCTCTGCTTTTTAGTATACACACGGCCTTAGGCACGCCCGTGTGCCTGGCCGTGTGGTCCATATTTTCTGTAGGAAAAACGTTAGTTTATGTAATAAAATTATGAAAAATTAAAAAAAAAAGAAACTTACTACGTTAGTGCTCAGGTTGCCTCCCGAGAAGCGCTTATTTAGAGTCTAAGCTCGACTCTTCCTAGAGGTGTCAAGAAGAAACGGTATGGAGCCTAAGCTCCTCCTTATTTTCTGTAAAGTTCTCACCTATATAATGTTTTAGCCTATGGCCATTTACCTTGAAAGTACCGTGGTTGGGGTGAGTTACCTCGACAGTGCCGTATGGAAAGACTTTGAGAACGGTAAACGGACCTGACCACCTTGATTTGAGTTTTCCAGGGAATAGTTTCAACCTTGAGTTGTAGAGTAGGACAAGATCACCTGTTTTGAATTGCTTGGGTCGTTTTAGCCTTTTGTCATGACGTCGCTTTACGGCTTCCTTATATAATCGTGAGTTTTCGTACGCGTTGTAGCGCTATTTATCTAGCTCGTTTAGCTGCAGAAGTCTCTTTTCGCCTGCACTTTTAAGATCAAGGTTTAGAAATTTTATAGCCCAGAATGCTTTATGCTCGAGTTCAAATAGTAGATGGCAATTTTTTCCATAAACGAGTTTATAAGGAGATGTTCCTATGGGTGTTTTAAATACAGTTCTATAAGCCCATAATGCATCATCTAATTTCCTAGACCAGTCCTTCCTATTTGATCCTATTGTCTTTTCTAAGATGCGTTTTAGTTCTCTGTTCGTTACTTCGACTTGACCGCTAGTTTGTGAGTGGTAGGGGGTGGCTGTTCTGTGGTGTACTCCATATTTTCTTAGGGTTTTTTCAAATTGGGTATTGCAAAAATGTATGCCCCTATCACTTATGATTATCCTAGGTGTTCCAAATCGAGAAAAAATTTTCTTCAGAAATCGTACTACCATTCTAGCATCATTTGTGGGTAAGGCTTGAGCTTCTACCCATTTTGACATGTAATCTACTGCTACTAGTATGTACTTATTTCCGAATGAATTAGGAAAGGGTCCCGTGAAATCTATACCCCATACATCGAATATTTCACATGAAAGCATATAATTTTGAGGCATTTCATTAAGTTGGGAGATATTACCTGTTCGTTGGCATTTATCACAAGAGGTCACATACCTGTTGGCGTCTCTGAAAAGAGTAGGCCAGTAAAAACCTGATTCGAGTACTTTGTGAGCGGTTCTGTTTCCACTGTGATGTCCTCCTGTGGGTCCTGAGTGGCAGTGTTCCAAAATTTGATATGCCTCTATGTCATCCACACATTTTCGTATAACCTGGTCTGCGCAAATTCGAAAAAGAAAAGGATCTTCCCAAAAGTAGTTTTTCAAATTAGCAAAGAATCTCTTCTTTTGCTGATGGGTTAGCCCTTTTGGGGTTATATTGGCTGCTAAATAATTTGCAAAATCAGCAAACCAAGGAAGTGTCGTACCTGTTAAATTTAGGAGTTGTTCCTCAGGGAACATATCGTTTATATTCTCAAGGTACCTGGGCTATGTATTTTCTAATCTTGAGAGGTGATCTGCCGCTAAGTTTTCAGCTCCTTTCTTGTCTTTAATTTCTAAGTCGAATTCCTGTAAGAGTAAAATCCATCTTATTAAACGAGGTTTTGCATCAGGTTTGGCCAAGAGATATCGAAGAGCTGAATGGCCAGTAAAAACGATGACTTTAGACAAGATTAAATAAGATCGGAATTTATCAAAAGCAAAAATAACGGCTAGCAATTCTTTTTCCGTGGTGGTGTAGTTGGCTTGAGCGGCTGTCAATGTTCTGCTAGCATAGTAAATCGGTTGGAAATGCTTGTCTCTTCGCTGTCCAAGAACTGCACCTACGGCAAAATCACTTGCATCGCACATCAGTTCAAAAGGCAAATTCCAATCAGGTGAAATCATAATTGGCGCATTGACTAACTTGTCTTTAAGGGTGCCAAAAGACTCTAAGCATTCTTGGTCGAAGTTAAAAGGTATGTCTTTTTCTAGCAATTTAGTTAAAGGCTTAGCTATTTTAGAAAAGTCCTTAATGAATCTACGATAAAAACCGGCATGTCCTAAAAAACTTCTTATAGCCTTAACTGAACTGGGAGGGGGTAGTTTCTCAATAGTTTCAACTTTAGCTTTGTCTACCTCTATTCCTCTGTTAGAGATTTTATGTCCTAGCACAATACCTTCCTGAACCATGAAATGACATTTTTCCCAATTTAGCACTAGATTTGTCTCTTCACATCTCATCAAAACAAGCTTTAAATTATTTAGACAGTGTTGGAAAGAGTTACCGAAAACGGAGAAATCATCCATGAATACCTCCATGATATCTTCCACAAATTCGTTAAAGATAGCTAGCATGCATCGCTGAAAAGTAGCAGGAGCGTTACATAAACCAAAAGGCATTCTACGATATGCAAACGTACCGTATGGGCATGTGAACGTCGTTTTTTCCTGATCTTCTGGAGCTATCGGAATTTGGAAGTAACCGGAGAGGCCATCTAGGAAGCAGTAATACATGTGACCGGCTAATCTTTCTAACATTTGATCGATAAAGGGCAGAGGAAAATGATCTTTTCGTGTGGCGTCATTTAGCTTTCGGTAATCTATGCATACTCTCCATCCTGTGACTGTTCGTGTTGGCACGAGTTCTTCTTTGTCATTGGACACCACGGTTAGCCCACCTTTTTTAGGAACAACCTGCACGGGGCTTACCCAAGAACTATCAGAAATAGGATAAATGATACCTGCATCAAGAAGTTTAATTACCTCAGCTTTTACGACCTCCTTCATGTTAGGATTTAATCGTCTCTGAGCTTGCACTGCTGGTTTATATTCATCTTCCATTAAAATCTTGTGGGTACAGAAAGAAGGATTAATTCCTTTGATATCTGAAATTTTCCAGGCTATGGCTTGCCTATGTTTTCTTAAAACCTAGAGCAGTTCTTCCTTTTCTCTAGATCCTAAATTTGATGCAATAATGACCGGTAAAGTTGAGTTCTCCCCTAAAAAGGCATATTCTAAGTGTTCTGGCAGTTGTTTTAACTCTAACTTAGGGGGTTCCTCAATGGAAGGTTTTTGCCTTAGCTTATCATGCATCTTTAAATTTTCATAGCTTATATGTCTGGTGATAGTTTCGCTAGAGTCTAACTCTTTTCTTACCTTCTCTACTTCTAAGGAGGTTTCACCCTCCCCCTGAATGAGACACAGTTCCAGAGTGTCGTTGATAAAGATTTCCTACAAATTATCTTGAACATAGTGATCAATTATATCGACAAAATAACATGAATCATCTTGCTCTCTAGAAAATTTCATAGCATCATAGATTTTGAAAATCACTTCCTCTTCCCCAACTCTAAGAACTAATTTACCATCTCCAACATCAATAATAGCTCTAGCAGTGGCTAAAAATGGGCGTCCTAAAATTAAAGGTACGTCAATGTCTTCGTCCCTGTCAAGCACAACAAAATCTACAGGGAATATAAATTTATCGACTTTTACTAGCACATCCTCAATGATTCCCCTAGGATACTTAACAGATCTATCGGCTAATTGAATGCTCATCCTAGTGGGTTTAGGTTCCCCTAGACCTAGTTGTTTGAACATTTTATAAGGCATGAGATTAATACTTGCACCTAAATCAGCCAATGCTTTATTGATAATTAAGCTACCAATTAAACAAGGGATAGTAAAACTCCCTGGATCCTTTAGCTTTGTTGGCAGTTTATTTTGGAGAATGGCTGAACACTCTTCGTTGAGTTCCACTGTGGCTAACTCTTCCAGCTTCTTTTTGTTTGTTAGGAGCTCTTTTAGGAATTTCGCGTATTTCGGCATCTGTGAAATTGCTTCAACAAATGGTAAGTTAATATGTAATTGTTTGAAAAGTTCAAGAAACTTACTGAATTGGGCGTCTGTTTGGTCCTTCTTTAATCTTGCTGGGTATGGGATGCGCGGTTTGTATTCTTTGAGTGTTGGAATAGCGTCATTCTTAGCTTCCTCTACTTTATCTTTTGGCAGTTCGTGGGCATGCTTCTTTTCTGGTTCTGCTAGCATTTTACCATCTCTTAGGGTGATTACTTTCACATGTTCTCTGGGATTTGGTTCAATGTTGCTTGGAAGCCCACCCTGAGGTCTTTCCGAGATTAACTTTGCAAGCTGACCAATTTGGTTCTCGAGTCCTTGGATAGAGGCCTGTTGATTCTTTAATGCTGTTTCAGTGTTTTAGAAGCGAGTTTCTGAAGCGGCCATGAATTTGGTGAACATATCTTCAAGATTCGGCTTCTTTTCCTGTTGAGGTGGTGGCTGCTGAAATACCGGAGCCTGTTGTCTTTGATTTCCTTGTCCTCCCCATGAAAAATTTGGGTGATTTCTCCAACCTGCATTATAAGTGTTACTATAAGGATTATTTTGAGGTCGAGAATTATTACCCATGTAATTGGCTTGTTCGGCGTCCATGTTGTGTAGATGATCTAAATTAAACGTATTTCTTGGGGCTGCATCACATTGCATCACTGGTTGAACCTGCGTAGAACCAACAAAATTATCAAATTTCTTATTCAATAGTTCTACTTGGTTAGTGAGCATAGTAACGGCGTCAATATTATAAACTCCTGCGGCTATTGTCGGCTTTGTCCTCATGACTTGCCACTGATAGTTATTCAATGACATTTCCTCAATAAATTCGTAAGCTGCGTCCGGTGTTTTATTATTGATGGTTCCGCCTGCAGCTGCATCGATCATCTGCCTAGTTGATGGGTTTAACCCATTATGGAAAGTTTGAACCTGTAGCCACAAGGGTAATCCGTGGTGAGGGCATCTTCTTAAAAGATCTTTGTACCTTTCCCAGGCATCATAAAGTGTTTCTAAATCCATCTGCACAAAGGAAGAAATATCGTTTCGTAATTTAGCAGTTTTAGCAGGGGGAAAATATTTAAGCAAAAATTTTTCAGTCATTTGGTCCCATGTGGTAATGGAGCCTCGTGGTAAAGAATTTAACCACTGTTTTGCCTTATTTCTCAAAGAAAAAGGAAATAGCCTTAGACGAATGGCGTCATCAGTAACGCCATTGATTTTAAAAGTATCACATAGCTCCAAAAAGTTTGCTAAATGGACGTTGGGATCTTCATCCTGTAGACCATCAAATTGCACAAACTGCTGAATCATCTGAATAGTGTTAGGTTTTAGTTCAAAATTATTAGCAGCAATAGCAGGTCTAACAATGCTAGTTTGAGTACCAATCAAACTAGGTTTAGCATAATCATACATAGTTCGAGGAGCTGCTTCTGGTTCGGCTAGTAGTGCTGGAGGTTGATGAACATGTTGATTTGCGGCCATCTCTTCAGTAAGTTCTGGCTCTTGCTCAAGTTCCTGCTCTGGATAATGTAGACTTCGTCTAAGTTCCCTACGATTTCTGCGGACTATGGCTTCCAAATCTTCGTCAAAAAGTAGTGGTCCTGTCGGGTTGTTTCTAGTCATAAACTAGAAAAATCCTAAAAATAAAATAAAATAAAATAAAATAATTAAAAGGAAAATAAATAAATAATAAAAAATATAATAAAAGTAAAAATAATTAAATAAATAAATAATGGCTAAAGTAATAGAAATCGAGCTTTCGTAATATTTCAGTTAGTTCCCCGGCAACGGCGCCAAAAACTTGATATCCTCGTGATAAGAAGTAATAAAATTTATAAAGAACTTGATCAAACCCAAACTAACTAATATCACGACGTTTAAAGGCAAGCGCACCTATCGATAGCAGTATAGTCTAGTGATAAGATCGAGTATCGTACCCAAGGGAACCGAAAGTACTATTACTCACTTCCTTTCTATTATTTAACCTAGAAATTAAATGGGGATTTGTTTAAAACTAAATTCTAAAATCTAAACTAAGAATAAAACAAAAGAAAAAGTAAATTGGGAAGACTTTTTAGGGAAAGCTAATTGATATGATTAATACTCAAGGGAGAATCCACCTAGACTTCACTTGTTATTATCTTCTTGAATTATACGAGTTATTTACTTGACTTGATCCGTAGAGATCCCTAATCTATGTTAAACCCTCCGTCGAGGTGAAGAGCAACTAGGCCTAAGTTGTTAATTAAAGTTCCTTTATTAATTAACTCCCTAGGTTGCATTAATTCGATCTATGGTTCCCTATATTAGGTTTGACCCTAATCCGGCAGATTTATGTCGCCCTATATCTAGGGTTGCATGAACTCCGCTTAATTATGGTAGATCTACTCTTATCACAGGGACTTTTGCTCCTCTGCTCTAAGCACATCCAATTCCTGAATTAATTCCTAGGATTATTAATTCAAGGATTAAAACACATAATTAAGAACAATTCAAATAATTATCATATAAATCAAGAATAAATAACCAGATCTGTCTTAGGTTTCATCCCCCTCAAGTATTTGAGGGGTTTAGTTCATAATGATAAAAGAAAACATCTCAGAAGTTATCAAATAACAAATCATAAAAGAAACCAAAAACCCCTGAAGGAATTTAGGAGAATCCTCTATGTTGATGCAGAATTTCGGCTTTTGAGATGAATCAATTGGCTTCTCTCTTTGAGTAATCCCTTGTTTCTACCTGTGGTGTGGCAGAAAGACGAGAGGAAACGAGTATAGAGGGTGTGTAAAAGTGGGAAGAAGGCCTCCTCTATGTTGCCTCATGGGATCTTTATATAGAGAAGTTTTGGGGACTCTTTCTTAGCCCCTAAGCATCCCAATTCGAGTGAAATTCGTCTTTCCCACGACTAGAACACGCCCGTGTGCCACGCCCGTGTGGGTTTCGACAGAGGCCATGTGATTTAGCACGCCCGTGTATATTGGCCGTGCTTGTCGGGACTTTGTCTGTGTGAGCTTTGTGAGGCACGCCCGTGTGGCACGGCCGTGTGGCACCTCTTGGCCCGTGTGATTCGTGCATTTTGGTTCATTTTTCACCGTTTTGGGCCCGTTTTCTATTCTTTTATCTTCCCTAGGCTCTCCTGAGTATAAGATATGAAAAAGAATGGTTAAGAGCACCAATTCTCACTAATTTGATACTAATTCATCCAAAATATAGGCTAAACATGAGGTAAAAATATGTATAAATTAACGCTTATCAAGCCTCCTTCCCAAGCCTTCGAAACTCAGGCACATTTTGGGTAGCCCCTTGATCAGTGGCGGGAATATTACTCTGTACCTCATCGAAATCTACTCGATTAGATTCAATCGACATCTTTTATCTATAAGAAAATAAGTCAAACTGATAATGAGTCATCACACTATCATAGGTTATAAAGTGGACTCAATACATGGCACATTTAATCCTAGAATCGACTAAATTGTAGCTCTAATACCATTAAATGTAAAACCCTATACTTGGTTCGATCACCTAACCTGAGTTATAAGGTATTACAACGATTAAACATTACTATCATATAAAGATTTAAGATAAATAATCAATACATCAATTGAACAACATTAATACAAGTATGATGTGATTTATAATCAAAATCGAGGCATTAATTAAGCATATGAGACCTTTAAACCAACTCAGAAATAAATCTAGACTAAATTGAAACTTTTATAAAAATTCAGGTAAAAAGTGTAAATAGGGGTTACACGGCTGTGGGACGAGATTGAGACCGTGTAGTCCCAAGACATGGTCGTGTTGCCTAACAGTGTAACAAAATGATGTTGTGTAATCATGGGTCACACGGTAGTGTCACTAGGCTGTGTAACAGACTAATACCATATGAACAAACCTACACCAATATCAAATAGACCACATGACCGTGCCATGCAATCGTGTGTGGCAAGATATGTTATAGGCCGTGTGCACCTAAATATGCCTTCAAAACTAAGTCATTTCACCTATAATTACTTAGATCACAAGTCATTCAATTACCATCCATTATACCTACCTAAAATGCATCATTAACTTACCAAAATATACCAAATAAGATCCAACCTAAGTGCCTAACCAATATGCCCTCATTGGCACCACAATTAAAATATTAAAACATAAACCATTCAAGCATAAATAACTTAGCATCATATCCATTCCAAATCACAACTATACTTTATTTTCTCATGACTTAAACATTATCAAATAACGCATTCCAAATGACCTAAACCATATATGCCCATTCAACAATTCAAAAATGTATTTAGGTACCAAAACTTGCCTATGCCATTACACACCACAATCAACCAACATTACCATTAAAGATTTACATACATACATATTTCATATCTCAAATGGCACAAAACATGACCAAAGTGTTTATAAACATTCATAGTCAATACGCTATTTATATGCCACTTATAACCGGGCTAAAATAAGTGAATAGCTGCCAAAAATATTGACAATAATGTGATCTCTAACGACAATCCAATCAACAGCTCAAATCCAATAATCTATAAGGAATAAACGAAACAAGGTAAGCTTTATTTAAAACTTAAGTTCATAAAAATTAAACATCACATACCTTTCATTTAAAGAGTACAATTTAAATTAACATATAGCAATAATCCTTGCCATATTTCACATATCTATTATATGAAAAGATTAGTAATATTCATAACATTAGTTTTAAGCAAATAAGAAACTTAAGGTAGCAACATTTGATTAACGAGATTTCATTTGTGTTGGTGTAGTTTTTTTATTTTATTTTTAAAAGAGATTAAATTACATATATAACTCTACTAATATATTACTTTTATTATATAAATTTGGCTTAATTTTATTTTCCCAATTGAGTTAGTGTCTAGTTAACTCGTGACACTAAATATATAATATTGATGAGTCCTCATCATATGATTTTTTGGGGTTATAAATTACTTACATTTTCTTAGTTTCTTGAGTATTTTTATATATTTTAGATTCATTTTAGTTGATTTGACTTTTTTATGTTTACATTGTAAATACTGTGTTTTTTAGTGTTTTTCATGCATTTAGTTTGAATAAAATATTCCATGTAGAATTTGCAGGTAAAATGGGTTTGAGAAAAAGATGTCAATACATGGAACCATGAGATAAAATGCACTAAGCCTAAATTTGATCAAGATGATGAGTGACAATCCAATGCTCAAAGATTCAAAATTTGTATTTTGGACACATTTAGAACTTTTAGCTGGAACACGTCTTTGTGTTTCGACCATTTCTCGAGCTTTAAGATTCCATTTTCAGAGTACTTTATATCGTTCAAATGGGAATTTGAATATCTATTCAAATATTTGATCACCAATTCCAAAATGCATTAGGAATAAATCCAAAAGTAAAAAGAAAGTTTCAAGTTTCACATCGGGGGACAATTTTGTTGCATTTTCGTGTTTGGGTCATATCTCTTAACATACTTGGAGTTTGAAGCTAAAAATTAAATAATGAATGTACAAGATGCATATTTTCAATCAACTTTCTTTGGCTTTTCCAATTGGGATTCATTAACTTGGACAAAATAAGTAATCAAATAACATGTGAAAAATAATTCCAAAAGATGATAAAGAAGTGGACTTAGCAAATTATTACTCGCAAGTCCTTTGCATTGTCATTTTCCTCTTCTCAAAAATTTACAAATAGCCTTTAGTTTCAGAATATGAGGCATCTTATAGTTGAGATCAAGATCATTTTCTTGTTAGTGTTTGTTTGTTTCTTTATCCTAATAAAATCTCAAGTTTCTTATATCTAATATATCTTTTTCATCTAAGTTTGAGTTGGTTAATTTTGTCATGTTATTCTAAGTTTTCAATGTTGAGGTGAAAGGGTGAAACTCTTGGCAAATAGTAAGGTAAATTCTATACTCATCATTTGAGCTAAAATTTATTATCAATCACTTGTTATAATCATACTTGTAAAGTAAGACTTTTTTTTATTTGTTATAGACAATAGATGTCATAATGAATGCTTAGATAAATTAAAATTGATTTGTTGTATACATATAAAAATTGACATAATAAATATTTGAAATTTTTTATAAGTTTTGAAGTTATCAAGTTATTATAATACCATATGTTATATTTTTGGACTGAACTTAAATAGTTGAACTTTCATATTGCACCATCCTTTGCTTATGGATTCATTTTGTAAACTTTTGAACTTATTGGACAATCATATTGGACACTCCTTTGATAGATATACCTTTGCTATGGATTCATATGGTTAATTATTAGATATAAATTACTAGATTATCCGATTGGAACCTCCATTTTGTGTGGATTCTAATTGAGTAAAAATATTGAGTACTAAAATTTAATCTTAATATGACACCAAGTGAGGATCCGCTAACCTCAACATATTTTCTTCAGGTATTTGTTCTTTAATTTCTTTCGTTAATTTTTTTTATTTAAAATGTTTCTTGCTCTTATTTTCATTTTCAACAATCATTCCAAAGTTAAGTGTTAAATATATGTTCTAGCATAATACTTGTAATCTTGTAAGTTCTATTCCTTACGGATCAACCTCTAACTCCTGAGATTTTATTACTTGAATATAACCCGCACTTGGGTTGTAGACCTAGAAAGTGTCTATCAAGTTTTTGGTGTTGTTGCCGAGGATGATAAGATTTAGATTACAAGTTTATTAGTATTATTAGTACCACCTAATTTGTTAAAAAAAAACTCGGTTAAATGGCTAGTAATGGTACTCTGCGACTTTGTAGTTGGTCCCATCAGCTACCCATAAAACTGATACTATATATTCTTAGTTTTCAATCTTCTCCAATTTTAAAACCTTTTACTTTTCTCTTCTATGACGCGCCAAAAATTTAATTCTTGTTTTGTGTATGTGTGACAAATATCTGTTTGCTTCAGTGGTTAAGTGTTCTAGGTGTGTGTGTGAGGTCCCAAGTTCAAGCCATGACTTGGGAAAATTTTGGTATTTTCTGAATTAAGCCTCACTCTTGTTCAGTAGGCTTTTATTTGATTGTTTGTAAAATGCTATCAGAATGGGCCTACTGGTCTGGTGGATAAGTAGAGTGTTGGTGTGAAAGAGGTCCTGTGTTCGATTTCTTGCGCGAGCAAGTGAATTGTTTTTCCTCTCCTATTGTTTTTCCTTACTACCAAAATTCTTGTTCTCTTCCATTCTTCTTCTTCTCAACTTCTTTCCACTCGGTCTCGTGTCATTCCACATTTAATTACGATCGTTCGGTAAGTTTTAGCTAAGTGGTTTGTTATTGTTAGATAACTTTCCTGTGACATATTTCATTTATGCCAACGGGGAGGATTCAAGGGCTCGTAATCGCTTGTCAGAGTTTTAGTTGTATGGGAATTGCTGTTCATCAATTGAAGGTAAGTTTTGGACGCTTTTTGGATGAAAGTCTCGATTCGGGTTCGATTTGAGTTTGTGTTATAAATAATTAAATTGGTGTTTAATGTTCAATTATAGGTTTTAGAGTGCTTGGGGTCCGTTTTAGCATCAATCGAAACCAGGTGTGTACTAAAAAACACAGAAAACTGGGTTTCAGCGAAAGTTGAAAACTCTACTATCAACGCCACACGGGCATGTGGTCACCAGTGTGGTAGGCCGTGTGCCCTAACATAGGCGTGTGATCAACGAGGCCAGGCCGTGCACGTAAGACACAGCTGTGTGATGGCCAAGTAGGCCGTGTGCGACACACGAGCTAGACTATTTTGGCCGTGTGGGCTACACGGGTAGTTTATACGGGCATGTGAGATTTTGGGCCAGGCTGTGTGATCCATACGACCAATGCCAATTTAGGCCATGTGGGCCACACGGGCGTATGGGCCCACATGGGCAGGCCACATGGACGTGTGAGCCCATTTTAACTAAAAAGTTTTCTAAAGTTGCACGGGTAGCCCAAGTCGACTGTAAACGTATTGTAGGGTCAGTAAGCACTACTTAGACCCCTAAATGTGTGAAACTGATCGTATGATATCTATACTGAGCATGATAATATTATACATGTATATTGAATTGAATGTATATACAGGTAATCACATAATATTATGTTATCTATTGTATGTTTGCATCGCATTGGGTTGGGTTTATGATATTTGGAGGAAGTGTACTGAAAGGCTCTTAAGCCTATTATCTTGCAGCTCAGTTGTAATTTATTGGTTATGTGTCGTATTCGGTACTACTTGGAGTGTAGGGATGGGTGAGTGTTTTAAACCCCACATGGAGTGTAGGGATGGACGGAGATAGTGTGTAGAGGCTGGTTGGGTAAGATTTTGATTACTGTATATTGTATATTTGTTACTGTTACTGTGATGAGCTAAGACCCTTATGCATGACTAATACTGAGATTGAATTAGGTTAAGGCCCAAACTGCCGCTAATATTGATAGGGGCTTAGGCTTAGACTATGTATGATTGTTTACTGCTTGTATATTTCCTTTGGGGATTACACACTAAGTTTACTTAAACTCACCCCTTTTGTTTAATGTGCTCAGGTAATCCCCAGACCTAGACAGATCAGTGCGGCACAGGACTCGACGGTGACCATGGTTATTGGACTCTTCTAATTCATGATTTACGATTTATGGTTATAGTTTATTATTGGTTTATTTTGATGTAATTTGGGGGCTTTTTGGACTTTTTCTTAATTTGGTTTTTACTTATTTATTTTATGGATTTATAACTGCTAGTCGTAGGGAAACTCGGTTTTTAAAAAGCTAAAGATTTCTCTAACCATATGATTGTTTAAACTATTTTTGAAAGCTTCTGCAACGAGCTATGTTTTAAAACATTTGATTAAATGAGTAAACAAATTTTGAACCTAATAAAAGATAGAGAAAAGTAATTAAATGAAAATGGTTTTAACGCGACAACTTAGTTTTCAAACACCATATCATGTGACACCTCTAGATTCAGCCATAACATCTAGGCCAGGTTTGGGGTGTTACATCTTCTATCTTGTTTTCTTTGTTTTCAAAGTGCTCTAATCTTTCTCTCAAACTTTCTTTGTTTTCAAAATGGATGATTTTGTTTCAAAGCTACACGAACACTTTTCCTGTTAGAAATATGTTAGTGAAGATTCACAAGGTCATATGGGAAATATTGAGGATGCTCATGCATAAGGGCATGGCTATAAACATACGAGTGATAACCGAAGGAAAGGTATGATTTGACAAATATCTTCTTTTTTTGCATTTACCTGGTGCAGGTAGGAGCAATTATGCAAGAAAGTGAAAAGCAAAACACCTTGGATTGGTTTATTACAAGTGTGCTAGATGGACTTGTAAAGGTAAATGTCATTCTATTGGATGACATCTATAAATCAAGAAGGTAAAATAAACTTCAGTAAGGATGGATTATGTAAAGAGAAATTTGGATATCAATTTTGGAGATATCCAAATATCTCTTGAGACTCATTCTAGTGGAGTTGTGCAAAAAAAAATTCTTGATTTATGGTCTCAATTCAAATATGAATGGAATTGCCTTAGGAATCTGACGATAAAAGACCTTGTTTGTTAGTTTGTAAGAAAACTGGATGGGAAGCTGATCCTTGACTCATTGAAAGCATTTAAGCCATTTCTGGACGTAAATCTAAAGGAAGATATGAGCCACAATCACAATTACTGTAAATAATTTCTCAACCTTTAATCTTCATTTCCAATAATCACATGTCCCTTTTATTTTACATGATATTTGTATCTATGTTATTTATCTTGATGTCAACCATTATTTAAAAAAAATTATAAAAATTAAAAACAAAAACAATAAAAAATAAAAAAAGTTATTAATATCAACATTATATTACTATTTGTTTTTAGATTTTCTGTCACACGTGATAATTTTTCTCTTTTGCATTATTATCTCGATAATTATATTTTTTTTGTTTCTTTTTGTACTTAATCTTTAATTATGGCGTGCTTCTTTTTGTTTCATTTTTAAATTTTCTTTTTAAAAAATATTGTCTTTGACTTTTCTAAATTTTTAAACAAAAATTCAGAAAGGAAGCAAAAAGTAGCATACCAAAATTAAGGATCAGATACAAAAGAAATAAAAAAACATAAATATTGAGACAATAATTAAGAAGAGAAAAATTATCATGCATAACAAGAAATCTAAAAAACATATGGTAATATAATATCGATATCAACAACTTGTTTTTATTTTTATTTTTATTTTTGTTTTTAATTTTTTAATCTTTTTTAGAAAATGGTTGAGATCAAGATAAGTAACATAAATACGAACATTATGTAAAATAAAAGAGACATATGATTATTGTTAATGAAGATTAAAGGTTGAAAAATGATTTATAGTAGTTGTGATTGTGGCTCACATCTTCCTTTGGGTTTACGTCCAGAAATGACTTAAACACTTCCTATGAGTTGAGAATCAACTTTCCATCCAATTTTCTTACAAACTAGCAAACATTGTATTTTATCGTTAGATTCCCAAAATGATTCTGTTCATATTGGAATTGGGACCATAAATCAGGAAATTCTTTTTGCACAACTCCATTAGAATGGGTCTTAAGGGAAATTTGGATACCTCCAAAATTCTCTTTACATAATCTATCCTTAATGAAGTTTATTTTATCTTCTCGATTTATAGATGTCATCCAATAGAACGGCATTTACCTTTATAGGTCCATCTAGCATACTTGTGACAAACCAATCTAAGGCATTTTGCTCCTCGCTTTCTTGCATAACTACTCCTACCTGCACTAGATAAATGCAAAAATGAAGATATTCGTCAAATCATACCTTTCCTTCAATTATCATTCATATGTCTATAGCCATGCCCTTATGCATGAGCATCCTCAATCTTTTGCACATGACCTTGTGTGTAACACCTCTTACCCGTGTTCAATGCCGAAACAGGGTATGAGGCATCACTGGATTTTTACACTTACAAATACACAAAACCAGCTATAAAATTTCTTTCAATTTAGAATCTAATCACATTCTTATCATATATACATTAATTCATTAATTCATTTACTAACATGCAAGCATACTCGTTCATGTATTGTATCATTATGACTCATAACATAGCTACTATTAGTCATATCACATGGTCTTATACAATAATAAAATTTCCATTAATTTAGGCCAACATTCTAGGCTAACTCAGTAACATATATACATGTATTCAAGTCCTTATACATGCCATAAAATTATAGATATTTCAGAATCTTTTAATACTAACCTCAGCCTGATAGTGTGATAGTATCTCCGGCGACCTCCAACTCGAGCTAGCATCTGAAACTCTATAAGAAAAAGGAATGGAAGGGAGTAAGCATTATAGCTTAGTAAGTAAATATGTAAATAATAATCAATTTATTACAAGCTTTTATAAAACTTCATAACATGTTCTCATAATAGTATAATTACAAATACACATAGTCCCACCATTTACTTAAGCCCATTTCAAGCTGTTTACTCGAGTAATAGTCACTAAATTATTTTTATCTAGAGCTACGGAACTCCAAATTAAGATCCGTCAATTTTCCCAGAAACTAGACTCATATATATTCTTACCATAAAAATTTTATAATTTGGTTGGGCCAATTAATACAGTTTATTCATTAAAGCTTCCCCTGCTTTGCTACTCGATAGTCCTGACCACTTTTCACTAATATTTCGATTTCTATTTATACAGAATTCAAAATATGTTCTTCTTTGTTTCTTCTAAAAATAGACTCAATAAGGAATCTAACCATATAAATTATGTTCCATAACTATTTTTGTACAATTTTTAATGATTTCTCCAAATCAGGACAGGGGATCACGAAATCAATCTGAACCAGTCTTACAAAAATTTAAATAACTCAAAATATAGAATTCTTTTATATGAAAATAGACTCAATAAGCTTTAACTCCATATCTCATTAAACTTCTAATTCAATTTCTACCATTTTTGGTGATTTTTCAAAGTCACTCCTCTGCTACTGTTTTAAGCTTTTTATCCCAAATTTTACCCCTTTCACTAAAATTCCTTATTATCAACTTGCAAAATAACACTTTTCCATATTTACCTTATCAAAGTTCAATCACTTATCTAACTCATGGTTCAAAACCCATATATTCATATCCCGGTATGTATTTCCACATTTTTCGCATAAATTTCCATTTAACAAACTTGTTTCTCCCGTTGAACACTTCAGAATGTAACAATATTAGGTGGTTTTAGCACATAACTCCACCCTCTATAATTGATGCCCAATTTTGTGGTATACACACATTGCACCACACTATTGGGTAACATATGTATTCGTGGCATAAGCACTTAGTGCCACTTTTCGAATCAACATATATAACCGTGGCATATCCACTTAGCACCACGTTATATGTATAACCGTGGCATATCCACTTAGCACCACGTTTCACGTATAACCATGGTATATCCACTTAGCATCACGTTTTTCTATTCCGAAGGTTCAACCGAGATTTCCTCATTTAATCCTAATTCATCAACCACAATTCACCGTTTATATCCATTAATTGTACAATACTAAAACTTATTTCACATGTCACACAATAAAATATCATAACATAATAAAAACAATACATTATTTACATATAAACTTACCTCGGTGCAAAATATAGAAATTTTGCAATTTAGTCCATAATCTTTTCCTTTCCCTGATCAAGGTCGATTCCACATCTTTCTTGATCTAAAATAACACATTTAGCTTACTTAATACTCACATTTATCAAAATAGTCCTTAACTCTAACTTTTGTAAAATTATGATTTTACCCTTAAACTTTTACATATTTACACTTTTGCCCCAAGTCTCGGAAATTAAACTTTATCCCTAATTCTTATGTTTTAGAACATACTGATAATTTATTTACCAATGGAAACATCAAATTCCCACTTTAACATAACATTAGGTATTTTTACCGATTATGCCGTTTTACTGGTTTTTACTTAAAACCGAGTAGTACAAGTTGTTTAGCATAATTTAAAACCTCATATTGTATCATAAAACATCAAAATAAACACATTTCACCTATGGGTATTTTTCCAAATATGAACCCTAGGTTAAATTATTGCTAGAATAAGCTAAATCAAGTTACTAGGACTCCAAAAATGTAAAGAACATTAAAAACGGGGCTAGTGTCACGGGTCAAAGTTTGAAGCCCGTGACCATCGCACCAAATGCATCCGATAGAGGTCTATTATTGAGATGAGGATCATTTGGCCCACGAGAGCTAGCCCGATTCAAGGAACTGTCAGATAAGCCTGTCAGATTGAAACCTGGTTTACCCGATAGCGAAGATATGACAACTTAGGCTGATTTGGTAACTGATCTTGTAAGATAGAGGGAATCATATCTTGTAAAGATTAGATAGGATTTGATATGGCATATCTTGTAAATCCCTTAAATCATGGGATATGGTTAATCTCGTTTGTCAACGTAATTGTATCTTGACCGTTAATGTTGAGGGAGCTCAACTATAAATAGAGAGCCTCCCCCTCATTTGTACTCACACCATTACATTGCTTTATTATTCTTTTTGAATAAGAGAATAGAGAGCATTTACTCAAATACTTTGTGTTCGTCTTTCTGTTGTTCTTTTGGTTGCTTTCTTTTGGCATAAATCACTTCCACTATTCAATTGGTGCCTTGGAGGAGTTCTTAAAGAGTCCTCCATCGAGTAAAGGCTGACTTAGGCGAGTTTGGGTGAAGAAATTGCCTAAGGCTACACGGATTGCGAGATGAAAGGTCTAGCCCTATGACAAGTGGTATCCGAGCTAATGGTTTGAAGGCACTGTTGGGATGTCAAGAGAAGAGTTTGAACAAATATGGGCAAGAAAACCATTGAGGGAGATGCTGTTGGCCGTTCAGGAATGCGTGGCTAAACTTGAAGAGTCCATGGAGGACGTGAAGGAGTCAGACAATGCACTTAGGGAAGGCATTGATGACTTAAGAGAACAGTCGAGGGACTTTGTGACCACGTGCCTCACTTCCTAAAGGGATAGCATGCGAGAGTTGCTAGATTCCCATAAGAAGAAGCTAACAGAGAGGAACGATGCTCTCGAGGCCATGATGATGGCTTTGAAGGAGGAAACAATGGCCACGACGCTGGCTTTGAGCATAAGAATAGAAGAGCTCGAGGGAGAGTTGGCCTCATGCGGAGCAGCGGTGGGGAAATGAGAGTTAAGTGTAGTACTTAGTGACGAGTATGTCCCGAAGCCGAAAGAGTTTGTGGGGACAAAGTTTGCATGCGATGTGGACAATTTCTTATGGAGGATGGAAAACTACTTCCGTGCCAAAGGCATCATGGATGATGCGGATCAGGTAAAAACTGCTTCATTATTTCTTAATGATATTGCGCTTTTATGGTGGCAAGGTAGGACCCTAGATAAAAGGCAATGTGAGATTGGAATGTGGGAAAAGTTCCAATGTGAATTGAAGGGACAGTTTTACCCAGAGTTTGTTGAGGAAGAAGCTCGGGCAAAGTTGCAAGGGATAAAGCAACGAGGTACGGGGGAGTATGTTCGAAAGTTCAAGGAACTTATGCTCCATGTTTTAGATGTGACTGAGAGAGAAGCAATGCTTACTTTTCAAGAGGGATTGTAGCCCTGGGTCAGACAGGAGGTGGCACAAAGAGGTTTCCAAAAGCTGTCGGAAGCCATGACGGTAGTAGAATCCGTGGTTAAGCTTGGTCTAGGGAAAGACAAGCTTGGGTCTTTCAAGTTCGAGGAAAGGGGCGTACGTGAAGGGAATCACAAGGAAGACAAGGATAATGGCAATGGCAACGGCGACAATAGTGGTAATGGGAAACCACGAGTTGGGAAGAAGAAACCTAAGAGGAAAAGGGACAAGCTGAAATGCTTCCTTTGCGACGATCCACACATGTTAAAGAAATGTCTGAAGAAATTCACGCTTAAAAAGAAGCCGGTGGTAAAGGCCTTAGGACTTGGTTCGAGCGCAAGGGGTGTCGAAGCCAAAGAGGCTGAAAGCGAGAAGAAGCCAGTAGAGTGCTTCTTGTGTCATGGTCTGCATAGGTTGAGGAAGTGTCCGAGGAAGTTTATCATTAAAGGGAACGGTGGAGCAGGCAAGGAGCCCAAGAAGCTTGGTTCGAGTGAGGGAGAAGCCGAAGCCAAGAGGGCAAAGAGGAGCAGAAAGAAACAAGTAAAGTGCTTCTTGTGCCGAGGTCTGCATGAGTTGTGGAACTGTCCAAAGTAAGCCGTAGTCAAAAGAAAGGCAATGTCCAAGCATGTTGAGCCGTCGGAGGGGCTTTCACCCAAGGAAGAAGTGAGTTTGTCATCGCACTTAGAGGAAGAAGTTGCGATAAAAACAGTGAAGCTAGGACCAATGAGGCTCAAGTCGAGTGGAGCGTCAGAATTGGCTGAGCCATTGACAAGACTTCCACCTATGGGAGAGGTAGGTGATGCATCAGACTTCAAGGAAAAAGAAGTGATGCATGAAGGGTAGTTGACCCGAGTAAATACTAAGGTGCATTCTGAACACCTTAAGAGTGTGTTGCATACTAACTTGTTGACTTGGCAAGAACGTAGGGGCCCTTCCAAAGTTCTTGAGCAAAGAGGCCGGGAGACTATGGGCAAAGCGAAGCCAAGTGTTGTGAATCAAGAGGATTCTGTTCGAGGGAAGTTAGAATATGGGCAAGGGAGTGACATAACTCCTTGTCATCGGGATGTACGAATGAGTAGGACGGCTCGAGTTAAGAAGCGACAGAAGCCGAGGCAAAAGTCCCGAAGGAAGGGAAAAGCTAAGGCGTCAAGACGAGATCGAGGCAAATCAAGTCAGTGTCATTCGGAAGTCGCAATGAGGGCGTTACAAGAATAGGTGGGGGAGAATGTCACGGATCAGAGTTCGAAGCCCGTGACCATCGCACGAAATGCATCCGATGGAGGTCTATTATTGAGATGGGGATCATTTGGCCCCCAAAAGCTGGCCCAATTCAAGGAACTATTGGAGAAGCCTGTCAGATTGAAGCCTAGTTGGCCCAATAGCGAAGATATGGCAACTTAGGCTGATTTGGTAACTAATCTTGTAAGATAGAGGGAATCATATCTTGTAAAGATTAGATAGGATTTGATATGACATATCTTGTAAATCCCTTAAATCATGGGATATGGTTAATCTCCTTCGTCGATGTAATTGTATCTTGACTGTCAATTTTGGGGGAGCTCAACTATAAATAGAGAGCCTTCCCCTCATTTGTACTCACTTAATTACATTGTTTCATTATTCTTTGTGAATAAGAGAATAGAGAGCATTTACTCAAATACTTTGTGTGCGTCTTTCTGTTGTTCTGTTAGTTGCTTTCTTTTGGCATAAATCACTTCCACTATTCAATTGGTGCCTTGGAGGAATTCTTAAGGAATCCTCACCCGAGTAAAGGCTAACTTAGGAGAGTTTGGGCCAAGAAACTGCCTAAGGCCGCATGAATTGCGAGACGAAAGGTCTAGCCCTGTAACAATAGAACGGACTTACAATCGAGCTTGGAAGCTTGAAAAACCCTAGCCATGGTTTTTCCATACTATATTCGGCTTTGAGGAAGAAGATGAGCAAAAATTGGCTTTTAATTTGATTTTTAATTCATTTAATCACTAAATGACCAAAATGCCCCTAACTTAAAAATAATTGTTTTTCACCCATTTCATGTCCATTTTTGTCCAATAAATTAATCAATGGTCTAATTACCATTTAAGGACATCCAATTTAAAATTTCATAACAATTAGACACCTCTAAATGTAGAACTCAACTTTTGCACTTTTTACAATTTAGTCATTTTGACTAAATTGAGTGCCCAAAAGTCAAAATTTTCGTTCGAAATTTTTACAAAATAATCTCATAAAAATGTAAACCATAAAAATATAAATAGAACACATTTCAATTAAACACCTTTACCTTCTAGAATGCACATTTTACTACTTTTGCAATTTAGTCTAATTTATCAAATTAGACACACAAACAATAAAATTTTGTAACGAAAATTTCACAAAATATTGCAAACACAAAATAAATTTTAGAACTCAATCGGTATAAATATATTGACCTCGGATTTGTGGTTTCGTAACCACTATTCTATTTAGGCCATGTATCGGGCTATTACATTGTGAATCTTCACTAACATATTTCTATGGAGACAGGGAAATCGTTCTTGCAAATTTGAAACAAAATTATCTGTTTTGAAAACAAAGAAATCTTGAGAGAACGATTAGAGCAGTTTGAAAGCAAAGAAAATGAGATAGAAGAGAAGAGTAAAAGGTTTTGAAATTGGAGAAGATTGAAAAGTAAGCATATATAGTATTAGTTTTATAGATAGTTGATGCGACCAACTACAAAGTCATGGAGTACAGTTATCCGCCATTAAACTAGCCTTTTAAACAAATTATGATGTACAACCATCTTTTTAAAGAAAAAAATATGAGATGAATTAAAGAAAAATACTATAGGCGATAGAACAAGCCAAATATATATAATACTGATAAACTTGTAATTTAAATCTTACCATCCTCGACAACAACGCCAAAAACTTGACAAACACTTTCTAGGTTTACAACCCAAATGTGGGTTATATTCAAGTAATAAAATCTCGGTAGTTTGAGGTTGATCCACAGATAATTTGATTAGAACTTACAAGATTACAAGTATTGTTACACCCCTACTCGAATCTGTCGCTGGAATAGGGTTATAGAGCTTTACCAAAAAAAAAAATTCAACCATTCAAATCATACATTAGTACAAACATAATCAAATTTCATTCAAATACACCCATAATGTCCCTTAATTGAGCCCTCGAGGCCCTAAAAATACTATAAAAACAACCGATAAAACTTCTATTATAGAAACAGGAAGAGAACTTACCGGTACCGCACAACTACTATCGACGTTGCAAAAACAAAGGAAAAAGAATGGATTGAGGGAAAGTACAAGAGATTTTGAGAACAAAGGCTTTCTTTGGGGAAGGAGAAAAAAAAATTTTGAGAGTGGAGAATGGAGAAGAACGTGAAAAAGAGAAGAGAGATTTTTTTTCCCAAACCGAAAATCTGATAGTAACCACCCTTGATTTACTCCACTACCCTACTATTCAGAATTTAACTAAAACTCAAACACTCACATGGCTTCCAGCAAAAATAATTTCCTTGCTCACACAGGGACTCGAACTCCAGACCTCCAGGCTCTTAAACACTCCATTTATCCACTAGACCAGCAGGCCTATTCTGATATAATTTTAACCACATTTAATCATAACTCTATTGGCTAGAGATAGGGGTTTATTCACTTAAAAACAAAATTTTACCCAAGTTAAGGCTTAAACCCAAGACTTCTTAGACACTCCTAGAGCACATAACCACTGAAGCATATAGATATTTATTACAAAATTAAAATACCAGAATTAAGAAAATTTAGGCGTTACAACTCTGCCCCCTAAAAGAAAATTTTGGCCTCGAAATTGTACCTGATCAGAAGAAATGAGGATACTACTGGCACATCGTATCCTCAGGCTCCCACGTCACCTTCTCAAAGCCATGATTGTGCCAGAGAACCTTAACCAGTAGAATCAACTTCTTCCTCAGAACTTTTACATCATGATCTAATATCTGAACCGGCTCATCCTCAAAAGACAAGTGCGGCCTAACCTCGATCTCCTCTACTGGTACAATGTGCGTGGGATCAGAGTGGTAGTGTCTCAACATCGAGATGTGGAATACATCATGAATCTACTCCAACTCTGAAGGTAGCTCCAACTAATAAGCAACTGGTCCCACACGTCTCAGAATACGGTAAGGCCCAATAAATCTAGGGCTCAACTTGCCCTTATGACCAAATCTTAGTATCTTCTTCCATGGTGAGACCTTGAGAAACATGAAGTCCCCCACAGAATACTTTATCTCTCGGCACTTCAGATCTGCATACAACTTTTGTCTATCAGATGCCTCTTTCAGTCGATCTCGAATCAACCTGACCTTATCCTCAGTATCAGAAACCAGTTCAGGGCCCAGAATATGACGCTCGCCCAACTCAATCCAACATAAGGGAGTGTGACACTTACAACCATAGAGTGCCTCGTAAAGTGCCATCTATATACTAGACTGGTAACTGTTGTTGTAAGTAAACTCTACCAAAGGTAAAAACTTCTCCCAACTACCTCGAAAGTCAATCACGCAACCCCTTAACATATCTTCCAGTATTTGGATCACTCTCTCAGATTGACCAGCTGTCTGAGGATGGAACGTAGTACTGAAGTCCAACCGTGTACCTAGAGCTTCATGTAGCTTCTTTCAGAATCGAGATGTAAAGTGAGGATCCGTATTAGATATTATCGAAACCGGTACCCCATGCAGTCTTACTATCCCAGACACATATAGTTTAGCCGATTTCTGCAGAAAGTAATCAGTACGAATCGGTATGAAGTGAGCGAACTTGGTCAATTAATCCACGATGACCCACACTGAATCCTTTTTAGTGGACATTAAGGGCAACCCACTAACAAAATCCATAGTTACTTTCTCTTACTTCTAAAGCGGAATCTTAACGGGCTGCAGTAAACCCGAAGGTAGCTGATGCTCACCCTTAACCTGCTGGCATGTCAGACATTTACTCACAAAATCAGTAACCTCTCACTTAAGTCCTGGCCACCAATATAACTCATGAAGGTCCCAGTACATCTTATTTCTGTTAGGATGCATAGCATAGGGACTACTATATACCTCTCGCAGTATCGACTGTCTCAAATTATTATCTTTCGATACACAGCTTCTCCCACAGAAACAGAGTACCCCTACATTATTCAGTCCAAAATTTACAGTGTTCCCACTCTTAATTTGTCAAAATCGAAGATTTAGTGACTCATCCTCTAACGGTTTACCCTTAATCTACTTTATCCACGTCGGTTTAACTTGAAGTTCGGCTAATAGACTACCATCATCAAATAAACTGAGACGAGTAAACATCGCTCTCAAATCAATCATAGCCCTACGGCTTAGTGCATCGGCCACCACATTGGCCTTACCAGGGTGGTATTCAATAGTACAGTCATAATCTTTAAGTAGCTCAATCCATCTACGTTGCCTAAAATTCAGCTCCTTTTGAGTGAAGAGGTATTTGAGGCTTTTGTGATCAGTGTAAATGATACACTTCTCACCATATAGGTAATGCTTCCAAATTTTTAGTGTGAAAGCCACTGCGGCCAACACCAAGTCATGCTTCAGATAATTCACCTCATGAGTCTTAAGCTGTCGAGATGCATACACTACTATCTTACCCTCTTGCATCAGTACACATTCCAAACGGACATGTGATGCATCACTGTAAACAGTAAATTCCTTTCTAGGCTCTGGCTATATCAGAATAGGGGCCTCAGTTAATACGGTCTTGAGCTTCTCAAAGCTCTCTTACTATACATCAGTCTAGTTAAACGGCACACCCTTACGTAGCAGCTTAGTCAAGGGTGTTGTAATAACAGAAAAGTCCTTTACAAATCGTCAATAGTACCCACCCAGTCCCAGAAAATTGCGAATCTCTGATACAGTCTTAGGCTGCTTCCAATCCAAGACAGCCTCAATCTTACGAGGATCGACTCGAATCCCCTCAGCAGATACCACATGGCCCTAAAATATTACTTCTTTTAACCAGAACTCACACTTACTAAACTTGGCATACAGTTGTTTCTCCCTCAAAATCTGTAGAACCACTCGGAGATGTTCATCATGTTCATCCTCCGTCCTCGAATACACCAGAATGTCATCAATGAAAATGTAACAGCCTGAATTACGGGCTAAACAAAATAGTGGTTTCGAAAACCATGAATCTGATGTCTAAAATATTTTTTCGATTGAGTTTTAATGTTTATTGGGTGCTTGAATAATTATGTGAAATTTTGGTGTATGAATTATGTTGATTGCATGTCCAATTTGATATGTTGGACTAAATTGCAATCAGTGAAAAATATAGGTTTTAATCCATTAAGGTATTTGATTGAATTGGGTATTTAAATTAGGGGTCTTTATCTAGTAATTTGACCATTTTAACTTAGTTTGGACAAAAATGCCCAAGGAAGGATGGAATATCAAAGGTTTTTAATGAAGGGCATTTTGGTCATTAGTTAATAAAAGAAATAAAAAGGGAAAATAAGAACAAAATGTGTCCATAATCTTCTCCCCTTGGCCGAATGTGAAGAGTCACCATAGCTAGGGTTTTGACAACTTCTCAAGCTCATAGTAAATGATTTCTAGCCCCGTTTTTAATATTTTTCGTATTTTTAAAATTCTCGTAACTTGCTCTAGCTATTTCCACCACTATTTCAAGCTAGGGTTGATGTTTAAAATTTTACCCATGGATGACTTAGATGTAATTTGATGTTTAGTGGTGGAATATGAAAGTTTAAAGTGTGGTGACCAACTTTTACTAGGTGATTTTTGATGAAAATTTCATAAAGGACTTAATTATAAAAGATGGAAAGTGGTGCGCATAAGTTATGGAATAGTGGAAATTGTGGGCTGCTATAAGAGGAAAAATGGTCCAACTAGGTCTAAAATGCATGAAAGTTGAACGAAAATCATAAATCGAGCCTAAAGACTAAAGTGTAAAATTGAGAAAGTTAGGGGCTAAATTGCAAAAATTGTCATAGGATGATTTTGGAATAAATTGAGCAATGTGTGTATTAAATGAGTTGAATGTGTTGTTATAGATCGAGAAGAACATAGAATCGACCTTGGCTGAGGCAAAGGCAATGTTTCGGACTTAATCGCAAATTGAACCTATTTTGTAATCAAGGTAAGTTTATATGTGAATAAACCTTTGATTAATTATGTTAGCATATTTTTTTATACTACATGGGATGAAATTGAGTATTGAATGGTTGTATGATGCAAATTGTGAATTGTGGATACATAGTAAAAATTAAATAAGAAAATTTACGAGTAAAACCATTCAGATATGGATATTCGCTTGAAAGAGTGGAGCTATGTGCTGAAACCACTCGAAAGTGCAAGTGGAAAAATATCATGGAGCTATGTGTTGTGACCACGAATAAAATGCATTGTATTGATATCATAGAGCTATGTGCTGTTACTACGATAAAATACATTGTGTTGCTTCGGAAGCGTGGAGCTATATGCTATTACCACAACTAAAGTGTATCGATTTAATAAGGTGGAGCTTTGTGCTGAAACCACTGAGTATCAATCGATAAACCAAAGGGTTCAATGGGGGAAAATTACTAAAAGATGTTTTGTGTGAAATATGATGTATAAATGCAGGAATGTTTACAAATACATGTATGAGCAAAGGTATATGAGAGCAAAGGTGTATGTGAATACGTGCATGGATAAAAAAAATTGCATGTGGTATATGTGAAGATTGGTAAGTTTAAAATGAGTAAGTGAGGTCGATGAGAAGTAAAGTTTTACTTTATTAAATTTGAGCTAGAATTAATTATGTTGTTATAATGTCATTTATTTGCATATAGACTTACTAAGCTTTTCAAAAGCTTACTCCGTTTTCTTTTTCCTTGTTTTATAGTGTAGTCAAGTCAGCTCAAAGATCGGGACGCATCGGAGGATCACCCACACTATCAACAACGTTCTTTTGGTATAGTGATATGTATTCTTTTGAACTATGTATAGGGACTTAGTGGTGTTATAAGTGCCAAATTGGTTTGGCTAACATGTGGGTATTTGTCTTTTGATAAATTATTTTGTAATGAAGGCCATGTGATATGGCCAATGATGATATTGGTTTACATATATTTTTATGAGGTAATTCATGAAATGCTTGATGTGCTTATGTATGGATGAATTGGTATACGTTGATTCAACTACCAGATGTGGTTATTTAGATGTCTAAAGTGTTATGATGTGTGGTGATAAAAATGGCATAAGTTTGTATGTATTTTGGGACAAAAGATGGCTTGGAAAATAACCCAAATTAGGGCCACACGGTCGGCCACCACGGCCATGTGTGTAGGGCGTGTGAATCCTGCATGAAAATTTCGGAGATGAAGGACGTCACACGGCCTGGTCACACGGGCGTGTCTCGTGGCCGTGTGGCCAGATTTGCATGCTGATGTCATAAACAGAATACTCCAGTTTTGCACACGGGGTTACCACACGGGGTTACCACACGGGCGTGTCGAGGCCGTGTGAAGGACACAAGCTAGGGACACGGGCGTATGCTCGGCCGTGTGAAAACACCTGTAGGTTCGAAATGAAAAATAAATTTGCAATAATTCCACACGGGTTAGGGACACAGATGTGTGTGACCACACGGCCTATCCACACAGGCGTGCCCCTGTCTCACACGGGCGTGTGCCCTGTTAATAACCAAAATTTCCAAAATTTTTCTAAGTTCTCGATTTGGTCTCGAACCATTCCCAAACTATGTTTTGGGCCCTGTAGGCCCATTTTAAGAATTGTATGATATATTATGAGAATGTTCGAAATTGGAATGAAATTTTACAACTCGACTTGTATGATTGATTGTGCTATCGTCCTGTAATGCCTCGTGTTCAGTTTCAGTGTTGAACCAATGTAAGGGGTGTTACAGAAAACCATTACAAACCGATCTAGATAAGGCTGGAACACTCGATTTATCAGATTCATAAAAGCTATTGGTGCATTCATCAGTCCAAATGGCATCATTAGGAACTTGTAGTGACCATAGCGAGTCCTAAATGTTGTCTTGTGTACATCAGTCTCTTTAACCCTCAATTGATGGTACCCAGATCGGAGATCAATATTAAAGAAAATTCAAGCTCCTTAGAACTGATCAAATAAATCATCTATCCTCAGTAAGGGGTACTTATTGTTAATGGTTAGTTTGTTCAGTTGTAGGTATTCGATGCACATAAGCATGGATCCATCATTCTTTTTCACGAATCAGACTGGTGCTCCCCAAGAAGACACACTAGGGCAGATGGACCCACGATCCAGTAATTCTTGAACTTGAGCCTTAAGCTCTACAAGCTCTTTCAGTGCCATTCTATAGGGAGCGATTGACACTGAAGCTGTACCAGGAAGGAGCTCAATCCCAAACTCTACTTCACGGTTCACAGGTAACTCAGGTAGCTCTTCAGGAAACACATCCGGGAAGTCTTTAACCATCCTGATATCTTTAATCGAAGAATCTACAAAATCTAAAACATTGATGTAGACCAAATATGCCTCAATCCCTTACGAACCAATTTCTCAGCCCTCAATGCAGAAATCACATTCGACAAGTAGTTTTGACATTCCCCAATTACAACTATCTCGTTGTCCTCCTCAATTCTCAATACAACTCGTTTAGTGGCAGAATCCAAGCTCGCTCGATATTTAACTAGCCAGTCCATACCCAATATTAAATTAAACTCTCCAAAAGGAAGTTCCATGAAATTCGCCAGAAAGATAGCCCCTTGAACCTCCAAAGGAACTTCTCTAAACAGTTTATTTACCCTAACTGACTACCCCAATGGACTCAGTACAGTAACCTCACTCGTAGTGCTCTCAACCAAGATACCTAAAGTTTCAGACACAGTACAAGCTATATAGGAGTGAGTAGATCCTATATCTATCAGTGCAGTATAAAGTACATCATAAATAAAAAAACATACCCATAATGACGTCTGGAGCATCTGCCTCCTCTTGGCAACGTGCAGCATAAACTAGAGTTGGTTGTCTCGCCTTATTCTGATTAGCACCTCTGCTCGGTCCTCTTTGCCCACGGCCCAACCCATTACCACCTCGAACCTGACCGTGGCCTCTCAGTGACTGCTGGACACCCCTTAGTGGCTGTACAATACCCAAACCTGGAGCTTGCGTCTGATCGGGCCTTCGTGGACACTCTCTGATACGGTGTTCTAGTGAACCACACCTCAAACAAGCCCCAATCTTTTTCCAGCACTCGCCCTGATGGAGTCTACTAGAGTCAATACATGGCTTCTGTCTAGTAGCAGCAATAGGCGCCCAACTCTGACTGGTCCATCAACTCTGGTCGTTTTCTTCGGCCTCTAAACGAAACTGGAGGGTTCTGAATCCCTCTTGTTCCTACCTCTTTCTTTCTCACGGTTCTCACGCTCAGCATGTTTAACCTCTTCAATGATCTTCGCCTTATTAACTAGTGCTGCAAGGTCCCGCTCTCTTTGTGGAGCTAAAAACACCTTCAGATTATCTCTAAGGCCATCCTCGAAGTGAACACATCGCTCGTACTCATTCGCCACCATACCTCGCGCATAGCGGCTCAGTCATAGAAATTCGGCCTCATTTTCGGCCACTGATCTATCTCCCTAGGTCAAATTCAAAAACTCTCTCCTCTAAGCATCCACATAACTAGCACCCACATATTTCCCCTGGAAGGTAGTCTTGAACAACTCCCAGGACAGTCGTTCGGGCTGAGTGCCCTCCTTAACCGTAAGCCACCATTGGTACACCTCATCTCTTAGCAGTGACACCCACCCTTTAGTTTCTGCTCGGGGGTGCAGTCGAGATAGTCCATGATCCTTTCTGTGGCCTCAATCCAATACTCGGCAATATTAGGGGTGAACCCAACGACACCCCTAAATATCTCAGCTTAGGGGCGACCCCAGTGACACCCTTAAATATTTCAGCTCCATTAAACCGGAGTCATTCTGTAATTGACCCTTGGCCCCTAGTACCAGTATTAGGACCAGTGACCCTTTCCAAAATCTGTAACATGGCTTGGGATAGTGCGTCGTCCCCAGCCACTCGATCATGAGACCCAGATCTAGTCTTAGTAATAAGTAACACTAGCGTCTCACTAGTGTCTAGATTTGGTATATTGCCAGATGACGAGGGAGCCACTCGAGCCCCTCTACGGCCCCTTGATATTCGCGATATAAAGTAATAAAATTTGTAATAATGGTCACACCAGAAACTAACTAATATCACGATTTTAAGGTAAGCGCACCTATCGAACAGTAGTATAGTTGAGTGGTAAGACCGAGATATCGTACCTAAGGGAACTAAAAGTACTAGTACTAGCTTTCTTTCTATTATTTAACCTAGAAATAAAAGGGGTTTTTATGAGGACTAAACTAATTCTAAACTAAACTAAGAATGCACAAAAAGTAAATTGGGGAAAAACTTCTTTGGAAAAACTGATTGATTTGGACAATATTCAAGGGAGAATCCACCTAGACTTCACTTGTTATCAATTCTTCAGCTAGACAATTTATTTAGTTGACTTGATCCGTAGAAATCCCTAATTTATGTTAATACCTCCGTCAAGGATAAGAGCAACTAATCCTAGGTTGATTAACTGAAATCTCTTTCTAGCTAAAACCCTTAGTCTTGTATTAATTCAATCTATGGATTCCCTTATTAGGTTTAACCCTAATCCGGTAGATTTATGTCACCCTATGTCTAGGGTTGCATGCAACTCCGTTTAATTATGCTAGACCTACTCTTAAACAGGGACTTTTGCTCCTCTGAATAAGCACATCAATACTTGAATTAATATCTAGGAATATTAAAACAAGAATTAAGAACACATAATTAAGAACAAATCAGGTATTTATCATATAACTTAAGATAAAATAATAACAAGATCTGTCTTAGGTTTCATCCCCCTCAAGTATTTGGGGGATTTAATTCATATTTAATAAAGAAAACATCTCAGAAGAATTAAAATAGCAAAACATAAAGAACCCAAAAACCCCTGGAGGATTGAAGGGAGATCCTCTGTCTTGATGTAGAATTCAGCTTCTGGGATGAATCAATCGGCTTCCCTTGGAGTAATCCCTTGCTTCTGCTCTCTTTTTTCGAGGGAGAAAAATGTTCTCTGGGGGAGAGAAAAGTCTATCTTTGTAGTTGCCTCCTAGGGTCATTATATAGAGCTTTGGAATGCCTTTCTTAGCCTCTAAGCATCCTTTTCCGAGTGAAATTACACTTCCTCACTACAAGGACACGCCCGTGTGCCACGCCAGTATAGATTGAGGCCTAGACCGTGGTCGGGCCTGTTAAGGTGGCACGGCCGTGTGGTCTGGCCGTCTGAGTCGGGGTTGGGCTGTGTTTATGCTCAAAGTGGCACGGCCGTGTCACACGGCCGTGTGGTGAATCTCCGGGCCGTGTTGATTATTGAATTGGGCCTAATTTACCCGTTTTTGGCATGTTTCTTGCTCTTTTCTCTTCCTTAAGCTTACCTAGGCATAAAACATGAAATAGAAGGATTAGGAGCACCTATTTCCACAAATTCAATGATAATTCGTCCATAAATTAGGCAAGCATGAGGTAAAAACATGTCTAATTTATCGTTTATCAAATACCCCTACACTTAAGCCTTTGCTTGTCCTCAAGCAAAATCTCAACCCACAGTTAAGAATCATTCTTCTTGACTTACAATCGTTATCAATAATGTTTCAAACTAATCCACAAGTAATCATACAATGAAAATTCAATCAGAAGAACATTAAAGTTTCAAACATTCTAAGTTGAGAATTTTATCACAGAAACATAGGCTTCTTCCCTTCTCCTAAGCAATTACCTCTCAATCAAAATTAACAAGATTTTATATCCTCACTAAAGATTCACTCTATCCACTTAAAGTGTTTAGGGTTCAAAATTTAATCACTCGTTAGTCAATCTGAAAGGTTATTACCATAGCCTTGCAAGAAAATCAAATCTGCATCACTATAGATTGATATGACACATTGATCAAAAAGGTCTTTCAATGGTTGTAATGGGGCTTTGGTTAGGGGTGTTGTCACAAGCTAAAAAAGAAAGGGTTAGAATCGAGATTGAATTTAAAAATCATCTAGCTAGAAAAATCTCTATCACTGGAACATATTCCTCTAGCTAAGCCTTATGATGACATCGGTCTAAGTTTGATAGCTTATAATAGAAATATGCAAAATATTAAACTATAACTAAGATATGAATTACAACTAAATTAATTGTATATATAATTTTTTTTAAGAATGAATCAAATACAATCTTTGAATATTTACAAACTTTACAAACTGGAAAAGAGAATAAAGCTAAATAATAATTCAACTCAAATCTCGACAAGAATAGGGATCAAAATAATTGAATGGAATTCAACAAAAACGGGTTATAGGTTAATATTAGAGGTAAGTCAAAGAATGGGTTGTTAGGCTCAATGGGGTTCACTAGGGGTTAATTTATGGAGGTAGGCTTTTATGGAGTAAGTGGGTTAAATCCTAGGTGCCTTTATCATCTCAGTGTATCAAATCAAATGATGTGGTCTCGACGTGTATGATCAAAGCAAGTTCTGGAATAACAAATCAGTATTGACGCACTCAAAGCAACAATAAAAGTGAACACGAAAGAATGTATGCTCAAAAGGCTCAAAAAATCTCACCAGAATTATGGCTTTTTGATGTCAATCTTACGAATTTCAAATCTCAAGATAACACTTTAAAATTAGGGAAAACAACCTAGAAAAACTTTAGATTCTCAAAAATTTCAACTTATCATGCTTGATTCCCTAGTGTTTTAAAGTTTGAATAATCAAAGTACAAGAGCCTATGTCTTAATTCTCAACATATCAATAAAAATCATAAATCAATCAGAATTAATTCATTATAGGAGATTGAAGATAATGCAAAGAGTGATAATGTGAATTCGAAATTTTGAGAACAATGTAAAATGTTAGTTTAAAAATTTTCAGGGATTTCAAGGAGAATGTAATTACTGAAAATAAGTTCCCCCCACACTTAAGATGTACATTGCCCTCAATGTACAAAGATAACATTAGTAGCAATAGAAGCATAAGATCATAAGATAGGGAAAGGTATGAAACTCCCTAAATTGGATGAATTTATGAGGTGGTGGTACCTATAGAGTGTTTGGGACAAAGGAAGGTGTAGAGGTGGCTACTCCAGTGGTAGTAGCATTCGTTTGTCCACAGCTTTCATGTTGTGAGTGTAGGCTTTGGCGGTGTCAACTGTGTGAGGTTGAAGCAAGGTTCCCTTTAGATTTTTGATTTGAGCTGTAGAGCTCCTTTGAAACTGCGAAAGCACTTATTATTTTTAGGGAATTTAGATTAACAAAATATGTTTGTTAGGGGATAGGCGATATGAAATAATAAAAATAAAGGAATAAAATAAAGTAAGTTTTAAAAATACTGAAATTCAAATAATGAAAAAGATAAGATGAAATAAAATAAAAGAAAAATAAAAAGGAAAATAAAAGATAAGAAAAGAGGATTAGAAGGGCCTAATCCTCAGATGGGTCGTGCGGTGGTGGCAGTGTAGTGATGTGAAGGTGCTGGCATATCTGTTGTAGTGTAGCATCGATATGATCGAAACGTTGGAAGCACTGCTGCTTGAATCGTGAGAGGCGCTCAGATATGTTAGCGTATGAAGCTGCCGTATGAACTGGGCGGCGAGGGGGTGGTGGCTCAGCTGGGCCCTCCTCTAGTGGTGGTGGGACATCGTCAGTAATGTCCTCTGGATCCTCAGTTTCTCGGAGTAGACGGTACTGTGGTGGGTCGGTCCCCGATTTGTGCTGGATCATCCTCATGTGGAGCATAGTCTGGATACCCTGAGGGGACATCTGGCCGATCAGTGTGTATGAGGATGTCTGGGCCCTGGTGTTAAATAGCCCGAAGTGGCGGGCCAACCGTGTGATGTACGGGCCCATGGATATCACGCCCTTACGATGCCTCTCTGTCTGATGTTGGATGGCAAGTACGATAAGATAGGCGAGGTCAATGGTATGCGTGTTCGCCATGCTCCATAAGAAGTAGGCATCATGTGTGCTGACGACACCTGTGCTCTCGCGTCTGCCTGTCAAGGTGTGTGCGAGGAGGGCGTGAAGGTACCTCAAAGATGGGGTGAGGGCGGTCGCCTTAGACTGACTAGGGTCGTATGAGGGCGATGAAGAGACTAGGGATGTGACAGTACACTAAGATGACGTACGAGGCCTCTTAAGCGGAATTGGAGAGACGTGGATGTGACAGTGGAGTGTAGAGAGGTCCTCCTCCTCTAAGAACTGCTCGGTGTAGAGGCCGAGAGCTGTACCAAACTCCAGTACACTAAGATGACGTACGAGGCCTCTTAAGCGGAATTGGACTGTCCCTGGATCATCGTATCGGCTCATGACGATCTGAAGATGGAATGTGAAGCAGAACTCGAGAGTGAGTTCCAAATATGTGGGCTCCATAATCTGGAAGAATTACTCCTAGGGATCTGTTATTAGTAGGGCCCGGACCTCGTCTGCTAGATAGACCTGTTCTAAGGTGGTCCAGTTAATGCATCTCCCCATCCCTAGAGGGCGGGCTCGTAGAATTTGAAATAACTCCTCTTGGGATTTCTGTGGAAATGTGATGAATGGATGGCGGGCTTCGGTGTGGGTCTGGAGGATGAACCATCGGGCCCCTTTCGCTTCTTTGATGTAGGGGCGAAAGCTCTTTTACCTCGTGATGATGACATAGTTCCTAAAAATTAAAACGATATGCGTTAGTTTTAATAGAAATTGAAACTAAAATTTAAAAAGAGAATAGTAAAAGTTCTTAAGCTTTAAACAAAATAAAACATTTTGAAATGAAATGTGGATTTTATTAACCTAAAGAGTATAATCTATTTATCCTAAGTGTGGTATCAAACATGGAGGCATGGGTATGAATTTATACTAAATGCATATCAGTCTAGATAAGAAAAAGTGGTAAGCAAATGTGAGTCTAAGTGGCATGGTATCATGAAATTCTTTATAACATTCTAGATTATTCATGCCAAATAAAATGGATTTTATGCCTAAAAAGTGATGCAAAATCTAAATAAAACATTTTACTAACATAAAAATAGATAAAATCATTAAAAATTAAAGAGAAAATTAAGAAAATAGAACCAAATGGATGACTAATGAGGGTGGAGCATAGTCGTGGAGGCGTTGCACGGTCATGGGAATGCCTTGGGAATCCGGCGGTGGCGCTGGGGAGAGCTAGGATAGGTTTTGGGTGGGAGGATTTTGGGTTTAATTTGGGGAAGAAGGTGAATAGTGGCCTGTTTATTTAGGTTTTTGGGTCACACGGGCATGTCACATGCCGGTATGGCTCGGGTTGTGCCCTGGTGGTTTGAAAATCGGTTATTTTGGCGCGCCTGATTCGAGGTACACGCCCGTGTACCTAGGGCATTTTGAAACACACGGTCGTGTCGCACGGCCGTGTCCTTCGATGTTCGCTTCTCCCACGGCCGTGTATTAGGCCACACGCCAGTGTCTGAATTGACAGTATCGACCACGGTCTTGGGGCACGGGCATGTCGCACGCTCGTGTTTGAATCAACACGGCCATATCACACGGCCGTGTCATCTAGTCTAAGCCCGTGTTCGAATTGACAGTGTTGGCCAGGGCCACATCGCACGACCGTGGCACTTTGTCGTAGACCGTGTCTCTGGAAGATTTTACTCTACTTGTACACGGCCAAATTGCACTGCCGTGTCTCCTCTCATTGTGTCCACACGGCCTTAGGCACGCCCGTGGGCATGGCCATGTGGCTTGAAAAACCTGCATTAAAAAGTGTTAGTCGGTGTATTAGAAAGCTGAAATAAAGGAATTTACTAAGTTAGTGCTCGGGTTGCCTCCCGAGAAGCACTTATTTAGAGTCTAAGCTCGACTCTCCCTACTTTAGACGGTCATGATGGCTCAAGGAGTTGAAACTCCTCTCTCTTGTTGTCAAAATACGGTTTGAGTTGAGTGTGATTTACCTTAAAAGTGTCGAATTGAGAATGAGTCACCTCAACTATGCTGTATGGAAAAGTATTTACTACCGTAAAAGGGGATTTCTCCATTAAACTCATATGTGGCAATTTGAGGGTCTGCTTTATCTAATAGCACCTTGTCTCCAGTATTAAAATGTATCGTCTTATCCTCGAGTTTGTCATAGTGCTGAATCTGCCACTCATCTCGTTCCTTGATTGATAGCTTTTGCTCCTTGGGGGTGGTTTTGCCCTTGCATGTGTCAAAACGAGATTTAGCTGCGTCTTTAAGAAGTGTTTCCTGTAACAAAGGTAAGACCACATGATCAGTCTTAAAAACAGAATTTACACACTTACCTTCATCATTTGGTGCTGTAATCGAGTTGTGAGCATGAAGGGTAATTGTTTCTTCACCTGCACATAATGTGAGTGCACCTGTACCAACGTCAATGATAGTCCTAGCAGTTGCTAAAAAGGTGTCGTCTTAAGATTAAAGGAACATCACTATCCTCATCCATGTCTAAAACAACAAAATCAACTGGGAATATGAATTTATCAATTTTAACTAGAACATATTCAATTATACCCTTAAGAATTCTAATGGTTTTATCAGCTAATTGTACGCTCCTCCTAGTTTGTTTGGGTTTCCCAAGACCTAGTCGTTTAAACATTTTATAAGGCATGACATTTATACTTGCCCCTAGATTAGCTAACACATTATCAATGGATAAACTACCAATTAAACAAGGAATTGTAAAACTCCCTGGATCTTTTAGTTTGTTGGGTAGCTTGTTTAGCAAAATAGTTGAGCACACTGCATTCAGTTCAACATGCGATGACTCGTCCAATTTTTGTTTATTTGTTAGTAGCTCTGTTAAAAACTTAATGGCGTTTGGCATCTGCGACAAAGCTTCAATAAATGGTAAGTTAATATGTAGTTTCTTTAGCAGTTTAAGCAACTTACCGAATTGTTCATCTGTGTTATCTTTCTTTGTTACGTTGGGATATGGCACACGAGGCCTATACTCTTTGCTTACCGGCTTTTGTGTGTCCTGACTTACCTCATCCTTAATATGCTTACCAGAGTGTCTTCCATCCGTTTTGGTTTGTCTAACCCTTCGATGCTAATTGTGGTAATAGCATGAACTTGTTCTCTTGGGTTAGTTTCTGTGCTACTTGGCAAGCTACCTTGTGGTTTGTCAAATATCAGCTCTGCGAGTTGACCAATCTAATTTTCAAGTCCTTAGATGGATGCTTGCTGGTTCTTTAGTGCTTTCTCGGTATTTTGAAAACAGGTTTCTGACACCAAGATGAATTTTGTGAGCATCTCCTCAAGGTTTGACTTTTTCTCTTACTGATAATGTGGCTGCTGAAATCCCGGAGGAGGTGATGGTGGTCTTTGATTTCCTTGACCGCCCCATGAGAAATTAGGGTGATTCCTCCAACCTGCATTGTAAGTATTACTGTAAGGGTTATTTTGAGGTCGAGAATTATTACTTGCATAATTTAATTTCTCATTCTCTGTATCGTGTCCGTAAGGATGATACTCTGAGTTACTTGCTCCTCCTAAGTTTGAGTCACACTGCATGACTGGATGTATCTGTGTAGAACCAACAAAATTTTCAAACTTTTTATTTAAAAGTTCTACTTGATTAGTAAGCATGGTGACAACATCAATGTTAAAAACTCTTGTAGCTTTTGTCGGCTTTGTCTTCATGACTTGCCACTGATAGTTATTTAGTGGCATCTATTCTATAAACTCATAGGCTGCTTCGGGTGTTTTGTTGTTGATTGTTCCTCCTGTGGCTGCATCGATCATTTGCCTTGTTGATGGATTCAAACTGTTGTGAAAGGTTTGAACTTGTAACCACAAAGGCAACCCATGGTGAGGGCACCTTCTCAAAAGATCTTTGTATCTCTCCCAGGCATCGTAAAGTGTCTCTAAATCCATCTGCACAAAAGAAGAGATATCGTTTCGCAATTTAGCTATTTTAGCTGGAGGAAAATATTTAAGTAAGAACTTTTCGGTCGTCTGTTCCCATGTAATGAGTGAGCCTCATGGTAGAGAATTCAACCATTACTTAGCTTTATTCCTTAGGGAAAAAGGAAATAATCGGAGGTGAATGGCATCATCAGAAACGCCATTGATTTTAAAAGTATCACAAAATTCTAAAATATTTGCTAGATGTGAATTGGGATCCTCATCCTGTAAACCATCAAACTAGACAAATTGCTGAATCATCTGAATAGTGTTAGGCTTTAGTTCAAAATTATTTGCAGCAATAGCAGGTCTAATAATACTAGATTGAGTACCAGCCAAATTAGGTTTAGCATAATCATACATAGTGTGAGGAGCATTATCGTGATTTGCCGGTTCTGTGGCTATCGTAGAGGTGGTAGATTGTATTGATTTGCTTCCATCTCTTTCGTAGGTTTTGGCTCTTATTCTTGTCCTTATTCCAGATAATGAAGGCTTCGTCTGATTTCTCTACGAGTTCTGCGAACTGTAGCTTCTAAATCCTCGTCAAATAGTAATGGTCCTCCTAGGTTTCTTCTAGTCATAAACTAGAGATACCTAGAAAGGGAAAAGGCAAAGAAAATTAAAATAAATAAAATAAATAAAAACAAAGGTTAAAAATAAATAAAATAGTAATGGCTAAAGTAATCAAAAGCGAGTGTTCCAAATATCTTAATTCCCTGGCAACGGCGCCAAAAACTTGATATTCGCGATATAAAGCAATAACATTTATAATAATGATCACACCAGAAACTAACTAATATCACGATTTTAAGGCAAGCGCACTTATCGAACAGTAGTATAGTTTAGTGGCAAGACCGAGATATCGTACCCAATGGAACTAAAAGTACTAGTACTAACTTTCTTTCTATTATTTAACCTAGAAATAAAAGGGGTTTTGATGAGGACTAAACTAATTGTAAAACTAAACTAAAAATGCACAAAAAGTAAATTGGGGAAAAACTTCTTTGGAAAAACTGATTGATTTGGACAATACTCAAGGGAGAATCCACGTAGACTTCACTTGTTATCAATTCTTAAGCTAGACAATTTATTTACTTGACTTGATCCGTAGAAATCCTTAATTTATGTTAATACCTCCGTCGAGGATAAGAACAACTAATCCTAGGTTGATTAACTGAAATCTCTTTCTAGTTAAAACCCCTAGTCTTGCATTAATTCGATCTATGGATTCCCTTATTAGATTTGACCCTAATCCGGCAGATTTATGTCACCCTATGTCTAGGGTTGCATACAACTCCGCTTAATTATGCTAGACCTACTCTTAAATAGGGACTTTTGCTCCTCTGAATAAGCACATCAATACTTGAATTAATACCTAGGAATATTAAAACAAGAATTAAGAACACATAATTAAGAACAAATCAGGTATTTATCATATAACTCAAGATAAAATAATAACAAAATCTGTCTTAGGTTTCATCCCCCTCAAGTATTTGGGGGATTTAATTCATATTCAATAAAGAAAACATCTCAGAAGAATTAAAATAGCAAAACATAAAGAACCCAAAAACCCCTGGAGGATTGAGGGGAGATCCTCTGTCTTGATGCAGAATTCGGCTTTTGGGATGAATCAATCGCCTTCCCTTGGAGTAATCCCTTGCTTCTGCTCTCTTTTTCCGAGGGAGAAAAGTGTTCTCTTAGGGAGAGAAAAGTCTATCTTTGTAGTTGCCTCCTAGGGCCTTCATATAGAGCTTTGGAATGCCTTTCTTAGCCTCTAAGCATCCTTTTCCGAGTGAAATTGCACTTCCTCACTACAGGGACACGCCCGTGTGCCACGCCCGTGTAGATCGAGGCCCAGGCTGTGGTCGGGCCTATTAAGGTGGCACGGCCGTGTGGTCTGGCCGTGTGAGTCAGGGTTGGGCTGTGTTTATGCTCAAAGTGGCACGGCCGTGTGGTGAATCTCCGGGCCGTGTTGATTATTGAATTGGGCCTAATTTGCCCGTTTTTGGCCCGTTTCTTGCTCTGTTCTTTTCCTTAAGCTTACCTGGGCATAAAACATGAAATAGAAGGATTAAGAGCACCAATTTCCACAAATTCAATGATAATTCATCCATAAATTAGGCAAGCATGAGGTAAAAACATGTATAATTTATCATTTATCACCCTTACCTCGGCCTCCTGTACCCCATCCACGAGTACCACATGTGCTTATTGTCTAATTGCATTTATCTGAATTAACAGTTTTATGCAGGTCAGTTTATAGTTTCGGTATCTCTTAAACAAATTTTTATGTAAAGCAGTATCAATATTTCAGTGTTTGTTTTCGTAGATCGCAGTTCCACTACAATTTTCCGTTTACACTAAATAAAGTGTTTACAGTCCAGTATACTACCTAAAGTAGTCTTAGTATTTAGTATTTATAACATCTCAGCCCAAGAACACACATAGCAGTTACAGAGAACTTACAGGATCGGCGCCGGAGACTCGATGTACCATACTTGTAACACCCCAAACCCGGCCTGGACGTTACGGCCAAGTCTGATGTGTCACATTGAAGTGTTTTTTGAAAACCGTGCTTTCAATGAAAACCCTTGAAGTTTTTAAAAACTCTTACCGTTAAACTTGTATAAAACCTTAGCTTGTCTTTTTCCAAAACGTGATTCATTGAAATAATCATCCCTTTGCAAACATTGTTAAAACCTTTGTAAAAGTTTTATGAAAGCTTATACACCCTTGTAGTTTGCAAAAACCTGTTATTTTAAAGACAGATCAAATATAAAAAAAATCAGATTCGTAACCTTTATAAAACATGTTATCTTGAAAACGGTTTAAGTATCAAATAAATTTGACCTTTTTCGTTAAGACTTAAAGTGAATGGAAGCTGGGCACCAGGTAGGATTCCAGAAAAGAGGAGGTGAGTCGAATAGACAGCTTAAGTACCAAGCTCTTCTTGGATCCACTCCTAGACATGCACACTACCATTGCCACACTTTAACTATTTGAAATATTTATCTACAAGATCATTTAAAATTGCGGAAGCTTTGCTTAGTTATCGTGTGATTTTGAAAACAAGTAACTTTTATAAAAATCACGTCTTAAAATCATTTATTTTCAACTCGATTTAAATAATATCCTACTAAGCTAAAACCAATTTAAATAAGTAAAGAATAAAAACCCAAAATAAAAATAATTAAAGAGGCCCTTTTTACAACCCAAAACCAGAAATAAATAGTTAAATCTAAATTCAAATAGGTAACTTAATTAGAAATCCAATAGTCCAGTCCATGTGGCCACTCTGAATCCCTCCCAGCTCCAAGTCCACCAGTCTAAGGCTCAGCTGCAAGGATGGAAGGAAAAAGGGTGAGTTTGGAAAACTCAGTGTGTAACAAGCCACTTACAGAGCCCAAATCAATATTAGCATACTAGGCTTAAGCCCCCAAATCAGTCTCAACATATAACTGGGCCGAAGCCCTTTTCAAATATCGGTTACTGGGCCTTAGCCTTTTTCATAAATCAATTCACTGGGCCGAAGCCTTTCATAAATCATATCTTTGGGCCGAAGCCTTTTCTGTAAATGGTATGGCCCAAAGGCCCATTTTAACATCACATATAATATCAATGTATGTGTACAAAGCCTATTTCAATATCACATGTAATGTCAATATATGTATGCAAAGCCCAGTTGGGGAGACTACTCAACCCACCATCCGCTACTCTCCACCCGTACCAACCAAGCTCTCCATGTGGGGAATAACTCAACCCACCCAACCAAACTCTCCACTGGCAACATAGCTGCTTTATCATATAACTGGAGGCCAAGCCTCTTTTAATAACTGGGGCAAAAGCCCTTTTCGGTAAACTGGGGCAAAGCCCTTTATCACTTCCTCCATCATATAATAACCCAACCCATGCATTTAATGAGTAAAACATGGCATATCATATACATGTCATAGCATATCATGTACATATCATGTGCATATCATGTCATAGCATGTAAAATAACAATATCATAATCATCATATTCAGAATGAAACCTAGGGGTATAATAGACATTTTTCACCTAGGGGCAAAATAGACATTTTCACGTTTTAAGGGTAATTACGTAATTTTATCCATTATTAGGGTTTTCCATGCTTATTCATCAATTCCAAATGTTTAAACAGCAATTTTAGCCTATTTTAGTAAAACCGAGTTATGGGCTAAAAACCCCTAATGGGCCCTATGTAGCTAGTTCAGTCGTCTAAGCCCACTTAGTCCAAATCCTACAATTAACTACTAATTTAACTAGTTTTAAGCCTATAGTCTATTAAGAAATGTCTATTGCCCATTTTTACCCATATGGGCCCGTAAGCCTATTGTGCCCAATTTCAGCCCATCGAGGCCCAACTTACCATCATGCACAAAATCGTGCCCTTACCTGTTCTATCGATCCAATCACCGATCTTATCGTATGTATCACGTCTCAAACCATTCACAAAACCATAAGTTCGAAATGCCGAAGTTTAGGCATTTTGACTTTTCAGCAAATATTAATCTAAGCTACTATGAGGTTCATTACACACCTGCTTGCAACGAATGCTGACTATATCCGATCCAAGTCAATCCTACATTCGATTACTAAAATATTAGACCACGAATCAATGATAACTAAATTTAACATACTCTTACCATATCTGGGCATCCATGAACAAGGCCCTAAATCCTTACCTTTGCTGAAGTTGATATCCAAATCTGGATTCGAACGCTCCACTGATCCAAGCCCTTAGTCAGCAGCCTTTAACCCTTACAAGCACAGAGTAAAATAATTGGTAACAGCCCCTTAAAGCCTTAGGCACTATTTCGACAGCCTCCCTAAACAAATAGGGATTCCAACTTTTCCAAATCCCCAAAAATAAGAATAGATCACAGTCAAGTCATTCATATCACCAACTTATATCCACGGTCAAACTAGCCCAATCATCACACAAGTTAGTCATTTACCCACAAGGGGCAAAATAGTCATTTAACACCCTAGGGGCAAAATGGTAATTTTACCCCATAGAGGTGTCTCGGTAATTCTACCCTACAGGGGTATTTCGGTAAATTTGCAAATCGAGGGTAAAATAGTAATTTTTACAAATCAGGGGTACAATAGTAATTTTACAAATTAGGGGTAAAACGGTAATTTTAAAAATTATGGGTAAAATGGTAATTTTACAAATTAGGGGTAAAATGGTAATTTTACAAATCAAGGGTATGTTCGTCATTTTACAAATCGAGGGTACTTCTGTCATTGTACAAATCAAGGGTAATTTGATAATTTTATAGATCGGGATATTTCTTGTAATTTTCCACATCGAGGGTAATTCGGTAATTTTGTAAACCAAGGTATTTCAGTAATTTTGTAAACCAAAGGTATTTTAGTAACTTCGTAAACTAAAGCATTTCTAAACAGAGATAACAATGCGAATGGGCCTAGGGCCCATTATCGGCCTAAATGGGCCCACACGCTCGTGTGGCCCTTTTAGCCTAAATCTAGCCACAGATATGAGATTCACCTAATCTAGCCCAATATTTGCTATACAATCAAACAACTTATCCACTTGGGCTCGTAGGCCCATTGGGCCCACATGGCCTCTTCGGCCCATCGCAGCCCGAAGTAGCCGTCCTACCGCTAGAGCAGTGAGAAATACACACTTGATAGGAGACTGAAGTTAATCCGCGCTCCAAACACTCTTAGCCGATGCCCAACCCAAACGGGCACGCCATAAAGCGAAAGGGATCAGCCAAGAAGGCTGTGCCTACTCTCCTCCTGATTTGCTCTATTTAAAGCTAGCTCCTCACTTGCTCTCATGTTAGCTTTCAGATGTGGGATTCTCCATCAATCCCCCCAAAATTAAAGCATTGGCAAAATAATCAACCTTTGCGTGCAACGGGATTCGAACCAAAGTCCTCTCAATAACCCTGTCAAGCCGTCACCACTCGGACACAAGCTCCTTTGTGTCATAAGTCCAACAGATTTAACTTTAAAGCTCACCTACTTGCTTCCAGATTTATTTAAAAGAAAAACCAAAATAAATTGCAAGAGCCAAGACTTGAACCTTGAACCCCCTTGCTTCCTTGTCCCCTAAGTGGTGCTACATTGCCACTACACCACACTCCTTTTTGTGTCTTATTACACACATAATTCCTTACAACTCCTCTTTTCCAAGTCCTCTATTCCTTAAGTCCAAAAATCCAAGAATTCTCCGGGTTTTTAACCAACACTTGGGCCTTCCATAGGCCCAATAACATACTCCAAACACGAATTACACATCCATATATCAAAATTTCAACATTACACCAAATATCACAAAAATCCCGGAATCCCAAAAATTAGCCCAAGACTTTTCCCACACTATGACTCCTTCGCAGTTCACTAAAATACCACATTAACCCATTAATAATAACCTTCCATAACAGAATTCAATACATCAATAATTTTATTTCGAACTATCTCACACCCGAACCCAGGCCCAAGGCCCAATACTTCTAGGCCCAAATTTAGGGTGTTACAATACTTTCAGTAAAAATATTCCAGTATTCAAAAATATGTTAAAAACCAGTTTTCTTCCTCTAAATACCCAAATCCACAGCTGAGTTTTGCAACCTGACTCTGATACCACTAAATATAACACCCCAAACTCGGCCTAGACGTTATGGCCGAATCTGGCACTGTCACATGGAAGTATTTTCAAAAACTAAGACGTTGCTAAAAATTATTTCTCCATTTAAACAACTTTTTATTATCTTATGTTAATTCCGAATCAAGTTATTTGTTTCCAAAACATTATTAGTTTTCAAACGTTATTTATTTATAAATCGTTATTCCCAAAACTTTTACCTTGCGAAAACTTCCAAAACGATTTGCGAGATTTTGTTAAAACGATTGTCTCTTTTGAAAACCAGTGTTTCTTACCACTAGCAATTATAAATTGTAACCAATGAAAAATAATACCCAAATTAACGTAAAAATCCATAATGGCCATGTTATAGAAAAATACCCTAAATAATCTTAAAATCTGTAGAAAATACGAAATAGTATATAAACCAAGCATGTGGCCACCGCTGATTCCTCCGCTACACCGATCTGCCTAAGTCTGAGGATTACTTGTACAGTAAAAATAGAAGGTGGTGATTTTATGAAAACCCAGTGTGTAATCCCCAAGCAATCATACAGGCATAATACAAGCATATAACAGTCTGGGTCTAAGCCCTTCTCAATAACAATAATCAATTGGGCCTTGGCCCGTTACAGAATCAGTAATTGGTAGGGCCTTAGCCCACTACAGTACAGTAACAGTGTCAGATGCAGTCACGGTAGGGCCTTAGCCCATCACAATATCAGTATGTAGAAATACAGTGTATAGCATGCAAATCCAACCCAACCATCCACTATACGCCATCTGCTATCCAACCCTGCACTCCTGTGGGGATTAAATCACCCACTTATCCCTACATTTACAAGTTAGCACCAGTTACGGCACCAAACAATATTTGCAGCAGAGTTGCCAGTAATAAAATAGGCTAAAAGCAATCTGTGAATTGCAGCATAGCTGCCAATATAACAGGCATTAAGCCTTTCAGTACACTTCCTCAACATATAACATCCCAACCCCATGCAATGCATCATACAGTGACATGCTATCTCATAAAATCATGTTTATAATCAATACAGTACAGTAACATGCTTAATATGCAATCATTCATACACATGTAGGTTCACAGTCGTCTCGGGTGACTCGTGCAACCTCAACAAACATATCAATAAAATTGGGCTTACACACCCGTGTTGGTCTACCCGTGTGGGCCCACAAGGCTCAAATTGGCCTTGGCCCTGTAGCTCACACGGACTGGCCTAGAATCCCACATGCCCGTGTGGTTCACCAGTGTGGGCCCACACTCCCGTGTGGCCCACACAACCCAATTGGTCGAGCTCGTGTCTCACACATAGCCTCTCCACTACATCACACAACTGTGTCATGTGCCCGTGTCAAGTGCGCACGCCTGGTTCGTTGATCACACGGTCATGCCCAGCCACACGGCTTACCACTCGGGCAACCACATGCCCGTGTGGTGTCAAATATCTACTTTTTTAACTTTTCACCGGGTTGTATTTTTAGTTTTTCGAGTACACATATCATGTTGATTCACTGCAAAAACCCTCCCGAACACTCCAAAGCCTAAAATCAAGATACTCGACATCAATCTAATGGTTTTATAAGCGGGTTCTGTAACCAAGAACGAACAGAAATCTGACTTACCGCCAAAACAATTCGCCGTTAGCGATGCAGAACCTGTAGTTCACAAACTTTACTACTAACAGTATCCTTCTATGACAATAATTCGCAAGCGAAGATGTTATTAAACAATCAATAAAACTTCCATTACAGAGAAAGGAAGAGAACTTACCGGTATCGTACAACTACTATCGACGTTGCAAAAACAAAGGAAAAAGAATGGATTGAGGGAAAGTACAAGAGATTTCGATAGCAAAGTCTTTCTCTGTGGAAGGAGAAAAAAAAGAAAATTTTGAGAGTGCAGAATAGAGAAGAACGTGAGAAAGAGAAGAGAGAATTTTTTTCCCAAACCGAAAATCTAATAATAACCACCCTTGATTTACTCCATTACCCCACTACTCAGAATTTAACTAAAACTCAAACACTTACACGGCTTCCAACAAAAATAATTCCCTTCCTCACGTAGGGACTCGAACTCCAAACCTCTATGCTCTTAACACTCCACTTATCCACCAGACCAGTAGGCCCATTCTGATATAATTTTACCCACATTTAATCATAACTCTACTGGCTAGAGATAGGGGTTTATTCACTTAAAAACAAAATTTTGCCCAAGCTAAGGCTTGGACCCAAGACTTTTCAAACACTCCCAGAGCACATAACCACTGAAGCAAATAGATATTTGTTACAAAATTAAAATATCAGCATTAAGAAAATTGGGGCGCTACAGATCAAGCCTTAACATTCATTCCATTCGTTCCATCATGATTTTCCTATCTGGTTTGCAATAAATCTTGCCCTAGTAGAGGCTACATAATCCCTTTTCATGTATCATGATTTGCTAGTTCAATGCTCATTTCATTCAAGGCATCGTCATGATTTCATTTTCATAACTTAGTTCATATTGTTCATTCCAGAAATAATGAGTGGTGGCTTAAACATGAAGAAAGGCCTTTACTCCATTTACATAGACAACTAACTCAGATTTACAACTACGAACCTTTATTACCCATAAACAAACATAAACGAGAACATTATAAAACACAGAAGGAAGAAAGAAGCAACTTATCAGAAAAATGCAATAAGATTAGATAACATGACTCTCGCCCTTATCACAAGTTTTTAGGAGTTTCTTGAGCTATAATATAAAGAGTTAACTTATCTGATAATTTTACAAGAAAAATTAAATAAGTTTAATAAGAACACTAACAAGAAACTCAAAATCTAGAAGTTTCCTTCCTTACCCCTCAAACTGACCTTAAAGCATAAAACCCTAAGGCCCCATAAATAACCATGATAATAACTTGAGTTTCATTGATATTTACTAGGTACCAAACGACGATGGAGTTGGTTGAGTACAGTGAACCCAAATCTTCAAACAAGTCTTAAGTATAGGATTTTTTAAGAGAATTTCAGAGAAAGTTTGGGAAGAATATATGGTTGCCAAAGAAAGCATAAAACTTGCTTAAGAAGCCAAAGCTTGCTTTATAAAAATATACATGGAAGGAAAAACTTAGTGGATAAGTCTGATTTCCCCCCAAACCCCTCATTCCTAGTGACTAAGCATATCTTTCTCTTGATAAATATGGGTCTGATAGGTTATAGAAACTTAGTCCTATATTAACCAAATTATCGTTTGTCTAACTAGATTGTTCAACCAGGATAATAAAATAGCAATAAAGTATACAGTTCTTTTCAAATTAAGGTCTAAGCACTAAGGGCTTAACATTTCGTCTAACAATTGGGGTGGCGTATACTCTTCAGAAGAGTCCGCCAAACCACCAAACTTACTGGAAACACAAAAATTTATATACTTTTTCATGCCCTTTTTGACTTAAAATAATGCTATTCCTATTAAATTCTTGTCAAAAATTAATTAAATATTATAAAATAATTAAATTGTGTTAAAAATATGAACATTATGAATTTTAATTAATTTTATAGTTAATTTTAATTAAATTTGGTTATTTTTGACAGAATTGCATAAAGGACGAAAAATGGCCCGGCGGACACTACGAGAAGAACAAACCGATAAGCAATTTGAAGTATCGAGGGCAATTAATTTCCAGCCTAAAATGGTCCAGAAATATGTTTTTATTCATAATTTAATTAATTTTAATTTATTCCCCATTTAATTTGGGCTAAATAAATTATTTTTAATTAATTATGTAGAAAGGGTCCAGTTGAACCACATTGGTCGAACCGTATGAAGTGAACCGAACCAGCCACTAATTGGGCTGACCAGAACTGACCATAGGCTGACCCAAATCAGCATTTTATCTGATTAAATATGCTTGCAAAAAGGCCCTTGAAAGACCTCCAAATTGAATTCAAACCCCACCTAAAATTGTGGCTTTGTAGATTTGCCCCATGCCTAAAATATCAAAGTTGAATTTCTCAACTTTGCCATGTGTGTGGCCGGCCATGGAGGGCTCTTTGGCTGCTGGAATTTGCTATTTTTAGCAGCCACAATCAGCTATAAAAGCCACCCCTTGCTGATCATTTTATTCATCCCTCATTCACTCTCTTTCTCTCATTCATTTCTCTCCTCTCCACTCTCTTTTCTCTCCATTTTCCATTCTACATTCCCCCTTCCTCTTGTGTCAATTTCCTGCCTTGAAAAAGAGGTGTTCTTCAGCCATCTTGGGTAGCAATCAAGGATTCATAGAAGCCTTGCTCAGCGAAGACAACGGAGATGAAGAACGGAGCAATCAGTCAAGCCACGGAGAAACACCGGATTTACCTTCTTGTTCCCTATCTTTTTAATTTCTGTTGTTTTTATGATGAACATATCTATGAATATTATTGTTGTTGAAATGGTTATTTTAATCAATTTAGCTTGAATTTAATTCATACTGGGTTGATTATATTTTTCTTACTTAACTTATTAAAGTTGTGTTTATGCTGTTATAGGCCTCGATAAAAATGCTTGATTAAGTAAAATCATGCCTAAGTTATTCTTGCATTATATTTGTTATATAACTAATGAATTAATTATTAAATGCATTGAAATTATAATTAATGGACTCAATACTTAATCAGTGCATGTTCATTCTTCTAAGGTAGCTGAAGCTTGAATTAGCATTGTATTTGGCAATACATATGCCTTGCATAACTTGCAAGATTGTTGTGATTAAATTGTTTCACGGTATGGCTACATTGTTACTTCACATAATCTTTTACATGTTTATTAAATTGAGTTAATTGTTTGAATTGACATGGGAACATGCAAGAGATTAATTGAATTTAATAAGTATGTATGAGCAATAGTTAGCAATTTTTTGAGTTGCCGTGAATTTATTCGTAACAGTATAACATCAGTTTAATAATTCTAAGTCGAAGAAATGTAATTACCCCAACATAATTATATCATCTTGATTAAATCTTAATTGAAATTGTGCATTAGAATTTTATTTCCTTTTATTATTTTACTTAGTTTTTAATTAGTTTTAATTCATCTTCCAAAACCAAATTATTTTTACCTCACCAAAGTGTTTTAATTACATTCATAAATAATTCTTTTACAGTCCATGTGGGTATGATAACTCGACATTTACTTGTCACTGTCTTACTTGTTGCGATTGTGTACACTTGCACATTTCCGTCGTTCCAAGTTTTTTGCGCCGTTGCCGGGGACTTTTTTTTAAAAAACATTATTTGTGAATTTATTTTTACATTTTGGTTCATTTATTTTCCTGTTCAATTTTACTTACTTAATTTTTCTTTGATTATTTCAGGTGTTTATGAGTATTGACCGAATTATTGACTTACTCCCTGTGGACCCTGAGATTGAATGAACCTTTTGACAGTGAAGAAGACAAGCAACCTAAAGAATGACCGAAGAGATGAATCTTGAGAATATGAATCAAGGAAACGGAGCAAACCCTACTCAAAATCCTATCCTTATTACTGATGATAGGGATAGAGCTTTACGACAATATGCCCTGCCAGTGTTCAATGATCTTAATCCGGGTATTAGAAGACCCGAGATCGAGGTACAACAATTTGAGCTGAAGCTAGTCATGTTTCAGATGCTTCAAACAGTAGGCCAATTCAGTGGAATGCCTACTAAAGATCCTCATCTTCACTTAAGACTGCTTATAGAGGTGAGTGACTCTTTCAAGCTAGCCGAAGTACCCAAAGATGCACTACGATTAATGCTGTTCCTGTATTCACTGAGGGACAAAGCTCGAGCTTGGTTGAACTCACTGCCACCGAACTCAATTTCCATATGGCAAGAGTTAGCCGAGAGATTCCTTATGAAGTATTTCCCACCAAGCAAGAACGCTAAATTGAGGAATGAGATCACTGCTTTCCAACAAATGGATGACGAGTCCTTGTATGAGGCATAGGAAAGATACAAAGAAGTATTACGAAAATGCCTTCATCATGGAATCCCATATTGCATCCAACTTGAGACATTTTATAATGGTCTCAACGCTCATACAAGGATGGTAGTGGACGCCTCCGCTAATGGTGCTCTCCTTGCTAAGTCTTATAATGAGGCTTACGAAATCATCGAGAGGATCGCTAGTAACAACTATCAGTGACCAACTAATCGAGCAGCGTCAATAGACGAGTTGCTGGAATCCATGAAGTGGACACTCTCACTTCACTCGCATCTCAGGTATCTTCGATATCTTCAATGTTAAAGAATCTTACCACTAATAGGTCTAATAGTCTTGTAGCCCAGCCACCTAACCAATATGAGAATATAGCTTGTGTCCATCAAACCCAGAATCTGTATACTACATGGGTAACCCGAACCAAAATAGAGGAAGGCAAGGGCTGTAATCCAACTTTTACAATCCATCGTGGCGAGATCACCCCAATCTTTCCTGGAGTAACCAATAGGCTGGGGGTAGTAACAATTACGCCCAACCTAGACCGACCCAGCCGCCTAGTTTTTCACAGCAAGTTTAGAAACCAGTTCAAGCTAAATCGTCCAATAGCTTAGAGAACCTACTGAAGGCTTACATGGTGAAGAATGACGCCATAATTCAAAGCCAAGCTGCTACATTGAAGAGTTTGGAGAACCAGATGGGCCAGCTTGCAACTGAACTCAAAACCCGGCCACAAGGTGCTTTACTTAGTGATACGAAGAATCCAAGGAATCTGGGGAATGAGCATTGCAAAGCACTAACATTGAGGAGCGGAAAGATAGTAGAGCCTAACACTGCTGAAGTTGAGAATGAGCCCACTGAGGCTCAAGATTCGGAAGAAGTTTAACAGAGTGTTGAAGTTCCAGTTCCACCTGAACTAGAACCTGTAAGATCTGATAAGGTAACCTCAGAACCAGTTAATTTTGATCAAGTAACAACTCCGTTAGGTGTAGAATTACCACCAAAGACAAATCAATCAGTACCAATTCCAGTAAGGAAACCTCCACCACCTTACCCTCAAAGGCTTCAGAAGTAGAAATAAGAGATTCAATTCAAGAAGTTCCTTGACGTACTCAAGCAACTTCATATCAACATCCCGTTGGTTGAAGCACTTGAAAAAATGCCAAAATACGTTAAATTCATGAAAGATATCCTGTCTAAGAAATGAAGACTTGGAGAATTTGAGACGGTAGCTTTGATGAAGGAATGCAGTGCATATCTTCAAGACAAACTACCCCCAAAAATGAAGGATCCTGGGTGTTTTACCATACCATGTAACATTGGAGCAACATATTATGGTAAGGCACTATGTGACTTAGCCACAAGTATCAACTTGATGCCTATGTCCATATATAGGAAATTGGGGATACGTAAAGTTAGACCTACTACGGTTACACTTCAGCTAGCAGATCAATCCTTAGCACATCCAGAAGGAAAAATTGAGGACGTATTGGTACGTGTAAATAAGTTTATCTTTCGTGCTGATTTTGTAATTTTAGATTTCAAAGTAGACAAAGAAGTACCAATTATCCTGGAGAGACCATTCTTAGCAACCGGAAGGACACTTATTGATATGCAGAAGGGTGAACTTACTATGTGTGTTCAGGACGATCAGGTAACATTTAATGTTTTTAAGTCTATGCAATTTCCTGACACAATTGATGATTGTTCTGCAGTATCCAACTTTAGAGGATTTAATAGTAGAGAAGGAACTCAACTCTGTTGAGGATCCTCTGAAAAGAATTCTGACATCAGACCCTCTAAGTGATGAAGAGGAGGATGAATACTTAGCCTTGCTAGAAGCTAATCAAAAGGGATTGATAAACGATAAATTATACATGTTTTTACCTCATGCTTAGGCTAATTTATGGATGAATTATCATTGAATTTGTGGAAATTGGTGCTCTTAATCCTTCTATTTCATATTTTATGCCCAGGTGAGCTTAAAAAAGAGAAAAAAGCAAGAAACGGGCCAAAAATAAGCAAATTAGGCCCAATTCAATAAACAACATGGCCCGGAGATTCAGCACACAGCCGTGTCACGGCTGTGTCACCTTAAACCCAACACGGCCCAGCCCCGACAAGCACAGACCACACGGCTGTGCCGCCATCAACAGACCCGACTACGGCCTGGGCCTCGATCCATACGGGCGTGGCACACGGGTGTGTCCCTGTAGTGAGGAAGTGCAATTTCACTCAGAAAAGGATGATTCGAGGCTAAGAAAGGCATTCCAAAGCTCTATATAAAGACCCTAGGGGGCTACTACAAAGATATATTTTTCTCTGCTCAAAAGGGTGCTTTATTTCTGCCAACACAGAGAGTAGAAGCAAGGGATTACTTCAAGGGAAGCCGATTGATTCATCCCAGAAACCGAATTCTACATCAAGACAGAGGATCTCCCTTCAATCCTTCAGGGGTTTTGGGGTTCTTTATGTTTTGCTATTTTAATTCTTCTGAGATGTCTTCTTTATTAATTATGAACTAAATCCCCCAAATACTTGAGGGGGATGAAACCTAAGACAGTTCTTATTATTATTTTATCTTGAGTTATACGATAAATACCTGATTTGTTCTTAATTATGTGTTTTTAATTCTTGTTTTAATATTCGTAGGTATTAATTCAAGTATTGATGTGCTTATTCAGAGGAGCAAAAGTCCCTGTTTAAGAGCAGATCTAGCATAATTAAGCGGAGCTGCATGCAACCCTAGACATAGGGCGACATATATCTGCCGAATTAGGGCCAAACCTAATAAGAGGATCCATAGATCGAATTAATGCAAGACTAGGGGTTTTAACTAGAAAGAGATTTCAGTTAATCAACTTAAGATTAGTTGTTCTTATTCTCGACGGAGGTATTAACATAAATTAGGGATTTCTACGGATCAAGTCAAGTGAATAAATCGTCTAGCTCAAGAATTGATAACAAGTGAAGTCTAGGCGGATTCTCCCTTGAGTATTGTCCAAATCAATCAGTTTTTCCTAAGAGTTTTTCCCAATTCACTTTTTGTGCATTCATAGTTTAGTTTTAGAATTAGTTTAGTTTCATAAAAACCCCTTTTATTTCTAGGTTAAATAATAGAAAGAAAGTTAGTACTAGTATTTTTCGTTCCATTGGGTACGATATCTCGGTCTTACCATTAAGCTATACTACTGTTCGATAGGTGCGTTTGCCTTAAAATCATGATAATAGTTAGTTTCTGGTTTGATCATTATTATAAATTTTATTACTTCATATCACGCATATCAAGTTTTTGGCGCCGTTGTAACGCCCCTAACCCGAATCCATCACCGGAATATAGTTACGGAGCACTACCGGAGCTACTAATTTGTTTATCAGATATTTTATTTCATCTAGCATTTATATTTAGAACCAATAAAAATTAAACATACTGTCCCCTAAACGTACTTATTTTTCTCGACATGTTTTACTTGAATTTTATTACTCGTCTCAGTATGCCTAATTTTCTTGTATCATCGTATAAAAAAAATCACATTTTTACATGTCAAGATGAATATCATTTTCTTGCCATATCTTCATAAACTTAAATAAAGTAATTCATTATATCAAGATTTAATGTATTTAAAAATACAATTCAAGCTACACTAATTTACCTCGTTGCTTGTTTATGTTTATAATTTCACTAATCTGATATCTTTTCTTTTCCACGTTCAAGTCTCGTATTTTAGTTGCACAGATCTTTATAAATAAATTTAATCATCATTTTCATTCATTTCATATTCTAATACATTTAATTAATGCTCTAGGCAAAATTTCCATTTACCCTTAAAACTTTTAATTAATTACAATTTCATCCTTGATTTCAGAAAAATAAAAATTATTTTCATTTAATCCTTGTTTACGGCCATTATTCTTATACATATTGATAACAGCCCATGAATTTTATGAAATATCAGAATTTTCCATAATTTCAACACTTTTTAATTTAATCTTTAAAACATGTTTTCGCATGATCTTGATTTACATGTCAAAAATAATCATATATTTACATGTCAAGATGAATATCATTTTCTTGCCATTCCTTCATAAACTTAAATCAGGTAATTCATTATATCAAGATTTTATGTATTTAAAAATACAATTCAAGCTACACTAATTTACCTTGTTGCTTGTTTATGTTTATAATTTCACTAATCCGATATCTTTTCTTTTCCACGTTCAAGTCTCGTATTTTAGTTGCACGGATCTTTATAAATAAATTTAATCATCATTTTCATTCATTTCATATTTAAATAATAAAATAATCCATTACATGCAATTTGATCATTTTTGACATTTTTACAAAATTGACCATAAAGTTCTACTTTTATTCAATTTAGTCCCTGAGCCTAAAACATGCAAATTATCCATGCTAGTTGAATATTCATACATATTTTCCTCCTCCTCCACTCCATTCCACACCCTTAATTTATATAACATGCTTATAAGTAACATTATCAAAACTTTCACTATTTACTTATATGTATTTTCAAAATTGTCCATTTGAGTCATAGTCACTAAATTATTTATATCTTGAGCTACAGAACTCCAAATTAAGATCCGATAATTTTCCCTGAAACTAGACTCACATATCTTCTTACCATAAAATTTTTAGAATTTTTATTTTAGCCAATTAGTACAGTTTATTCATTAAATTCTCCCTTATTTTACTGTTCGACAGTTCTGACCACTCCTCGGTAAAATTTATTTATCTCTTTGTACAGAATTCAAATGATGTTATCGTTTATTTCTATTGAAAATAAACTCATTCATAAATCTAACCATATAAATTATGTCTCAAAATTATTTTTATACAATTTTTAATGATTTTCCCAAGTCATAACAGAGGATCCCGAAATTATTCTGAACCAGTCTCACAAAAATATAAATATCTCAAAATAAAGAATTCCTTTACTTTCTATGTTTCTTTTATATGAAAATAGACTCAATAAGCTTTAATTTCATATCTTATTGATCCTCTAATTCGATTTATACCATTTTTTGTGATTTTTCAAAGTTAAGCTTATGTTGCTGCCCAAAACTGTTTCTTATAGTTTATTTTGCAATTAAATCCTGATTAAGTTTACTTACTTTTACAACTCAATTCATACTTCATTTCTACTTAATCTCTTCCCATATTTAACTTAACCATCCAATGTTCATATTAGAACTCAAATTTAAAACTTCTTCCAATTCAATCCCTACTATATAAAACTTATGGCCTCTTTTACAATTTAATCATCTTTTTCATTCTAACTTAAAATTCTATCAATTAAACCCTTATTTCATCTTCTTGCTCAACATGAATTACTCTTAGAAATCTATGAACTATCAAAATATCAACTTAATCTTAACAAGACTTTGTTTTAAAGCTTTTAAAACATCAAAATTAAAAGAAAAGGGCTTAATTGACTTACCTATTAAACATCAAAGCTTTAAATCCTCAATTTTTCTTTTTTCTTTTTCCTTCTCTTTTTCTTCCCTTCTTTCCCGTTTGCTATTCTGTTTCTTTTTCCCCCTTCTCCCTTTTTTTTTTCTTTCCACACACACATATATATACTAAATAAAATAACAAAATAATAATAAATATCTTATTAAATATTAATAAAATAATATTTTTCTAATAAAATAATTATAAAATATCATCAACATCATAATTACTTTCTAGATTTCTCTCTCTTCCAATTGACCATTTTGCCCTTCGTGATCTTTTAAAATTCCATCCTTGAGTCATCACTTAATTGGGTAGAATTGCAATTTAGTCCCTCAAAATTCTTCACCTATTCAATTTGGTCCTAATTCATCCATTTTCCTTAGTTTCTAGATTATTCCACCCCTAAAATATTTGCACTATTAGTCCTTCAACTTTCCATATTTACACTTTAACCCTTAAATTTTGAGTATTTACTCTTGAGCAACAAAACTTTTCTCATTGTTACAATTTAGTCCTTTCTTGAGTTAATATGTCATAATATACTTCCCAATGACATAACTCAAATTTCCTTTTCTTGTCACTTTATTTCCTTATTTTACTATATCAAGGATAATATCTTACTGTAGAAATTTTCGGGGTGTTACAGCCGTTGCCGGGGAACTAAAATATTAAGAACGCTCGATTTCTATTACTTTAGCCATATTTATTTTTATTTTTATTCTTATTTTTATTTTCATTTTACTGAAATTTTCTTTTCCTCTAGGTATCTCTAGTTTATGACTAGAAGAAACCCAGGAGGACCATTACTTTTTGACGAGGATTTAGAAGCTACAGTTTGCAGAAATCGTAGAGAAATCAGACGAAGCCTTCATTATTCTGAACAAGGACAAGAACAAGAGCCAAAACCTACGGAAGAGATGGAAGCCAATCAGGACAATCTACTACCTCCCAGGATAGCCGCAGAATTGGCAAATCACAATAATGCTCCTCGTACTATGTATGATTATGCTAAACCTGATTTGGCTGGTACCCAATCTAGTATTATTTGACCTGCTATTGCTGCAAATAATTTTGAACTAAAGCCTAACACTATTCAGATGATTCAACAATTTGTGCAGTTTGATGGTTTACAGGATGAGGATCCCAATTCACATTTAGCAAAATTTTTGGAATTCTGTGATACTTTAAAATCAATAGCATTTCTGACGATGCCATTCGCCTCCAATTATTTCCTTTTTTCCTAAGGAATAAAGCTAAGCAGTGGTTGAATTCTCTACCACGAGGCTCAATCACTACATAGGAATAGATGACTGAAAAGTTCTTACTTAAATATTTTCCTCTAGCTAAAATAGCTAAATTGCGAAACGATATCTCTTCTTTTGTGCAGATGGATTTAGAGACACTTTACGATGCCTGTGAGAGATACAAGGATCTTTTGAGAAGGTGCCCTCACCATGGGTTGCCTTTGTGGTTACAAGTTCAACCTTTCACAATGGTTTGAATCCATCAACAAGGCAAATGATCGATGCAGCCGTAGGAGGAACAATCAACAATAAAACACCCGAAGCAGCTTATGAGTTTATAGAAGAGATGTCACTAAATAACTATCAGTGGCAAGTCATGAGGACAAAGCCGACAAAAGCTGCAGGAGTTTTTAATATTGATGCCATCACCATGCTTACTAATCAGGTAGAACTTTTAAATAAAAAGTTTGATAATTTTGTTGGTTCTACGCAGGCACACCCAGTGATGCAATGTGATGCAACCCAGGGAAATATGTTCAACTCAGATTACTCCTCCTATGGACATAGCATGGAAACTGAGCAAGCCAACTATATGGGTAACAATTCTAGACCTCAAAATAACCCTTATAATAATACTTACAATGCAGGTTGGCGGAACCACCCTAATTTTTCATGGGGAAGACAAGGAAATCAAAGACAACCACCTCCTCCGGAATTTCAACAACAACCACCACAAAAAGAGAAAAAGCCGAACCTTGAAGAGATGTTCACCAAATTTATGGCCGTATCAGAAACCCATTTCCAAAATACCAAAACGGCACTAAAGAATCAGCAAGCATCCATTCAAGGGCTCGAGAATCAAATTGGTCAGCTTGCCAAGTTAATTTCAGAAAGACCACAAGGTGTACTACCAAGTAACACTAGCCAAATCCTAGAGAACATGTCAAGGCAATTACTCTAAGGGATAGTAAAATACTGGCTGAGCCTGAAAAAAAGCCTGTTCAATAAAACGTAGCAGAAGAGGAACCCAAGGAAAGTACTCCACCAGCACCCAAAGAATACAACCCACCCATACCATATCCGGCAAAGTTGAAGAAAGACCACATAGAGGCTCAATTCGGTAAATTTCTTGAACTTTTTAAACAGTTACATATTAACATACCTTTTGTTGAAGCAATTTCGCAAATGCCGAAGTATGCAAAGTTTTTAAAAGAACTCCTCACAAATAAAAGGAAGTCGGAAGAACTAGCCACAGTGGAACTCAACGAGGAATGTTTAGCTATTCTCTAAAATAAACTGCCAGCCAAGCTGAAAGACCCAGTGAGTTTTACTATTCCTTGCTTAATTGGTAGTTTAATTATTAAAAAAGCCTTAGCTGATCTAGGTGCTAGTATTAACCTAATGCCCTACAAAATATTCAAGCAACTAGGTCTAGGGGAACCAAAACCCACTAGGATGAGTATACAATTAGCCGATAGATCTGTTAAATATCCTAGGGGAATCATTGAAGATGTGCTAGTAAAAGTAGATAAATTTATATTCCCTATTGATTTTGTTGTGCTTGACATGGATGAGGATATTGAGGTACCTTTAATTTTGGGGCGCCCATTTTTAGCTACTACTAGAGCAGTTATCGACATAGGGGATGGTAAATTAGTATTTAGAGTTGGTGAAGAAGAAGTTGTCTTTAAAATCTATGAAGCTATGAGATTTTCTAGAGAACAAGATGATTCCTATTATTTTATTAATGTTATTAATTATTTTGTTCAAGATAATTTTCAGGAAATCTGTAACACCCCAAGACCCGTACACATCGCCGAAAGGTCGAGAGGTATTACCCGACATTCACATAAGCTAACAAGGCATCACTCGTACAAGCATATATAAACGTTTATGGATAAAAAGCTATTCATGCAATTCAAAAGCTTAAATCGAATCTATTTATGCCTTTAGGTTCACGTTCCCATTCAAGCAATGCATATAACTCAAAATACATATCATCATCTTAAAGACCACATGTAGATATAAAGCATCTTGAAAAGCCATTCTCGTATGGCTATGCTTAATTACAACATCAAAATAAAAGTTTCTTAATTAACAACCACAAATTGTAACCTATACATGCCATTCACAAAAGTTTAGCTAATTAAATACCAAACAGGGCTTTGATAGTAGGGATGACTTCGAAAGTAAGATTTCCGAGACCGTAGCTAACGAACGAGATCTATAAAACAGAAAATTAAGAGCAACAGAGTAAGCAATTATATGCTTAGTAAGTTTTTAAGTAACAAAACAAAATCATTTGAAAGAATAGCATAACAATATCTAAGCTTGTTTATTTTATCCTTTGGCCGAATAGGAAAATACTATGATAATACTTTTATCATTCATATCACAAGGAAATTTTCAAAGTATCCGGCTAAATTCAACTTATAACCGAATATGTTCATTTCCAAGTATCAAGCTAAACTCATGCCTATGACATACATTCCATATCCGAATAGTTAAACTCTTCTAATTCAGAACAAATACGTCATAATCGTAACATAGGCGTTTGAGTAACCTTTAATAATAGTCAAAACATTCCCACCGAATTCTAAACTCACAATTCATAAGTAACAAAATTCTCAAACAAGAGTAAGATGCATACCTGGCTTTTTTACGGTAGGTAACACATTTAATAGGACTGTCTCGACATTTATTTTATAATGCCGGCACGGATGCCCTTCGGGACCAAGCTCGGTTTCAACACTGGCTCAAAGCCCTTCGGAACTAAGTCCGGTTTCATTACTGGCTCGAAAGCCCTTCGAGACTAAGCTCGGATCATACCACTAGCTCGAAAGCCCTTCGAGACTATGCTCGGATCATACCACTGGCTCGAAAGCCCTTGAGACTATGCTCGGATCATACCACTGGCTAGAAAGCCCTTCGAGACTAAGCTCGGATCTAAACCTCAATTTAACGTTCACACACGTATATGTATAAGTACCATATCACATTTGAATCACTAGTCATAAACAATGGACAGAATTTCGTATTATGGTATAACAAAATTCACAGTTCATGTGCCATTTCCAAAAATTTCATAGATTATAATTGCCACAACATCATTCAAACATAGTTCTTAAGTTTTGAATTTATATAACATACATTTGTAATAAGATTTCATCATGTCATGAACTAAAATTTGTTACTCGAGAACTTACTTCGAATCCTTCTGACTAAATACGGGTTGGCTATTCCACGACCTTCGCCTTCCCCTTATCCGAAAGTGTCCCTCTATGCTCTTAAGCTTAATCAAGCAAGCTTAATTATATTACACTTTATTCATTCATCTCACTAACTCATTATACTTTTATTTCAACAAGACACATACATATTTTTCTTTACAAAGCACATTCGGCCAAGTATAAGCAAATTACATAAGCTTTTTACCAACTCATTACTCAATACATAACGAAACATTAAGAGCCGAATATATTAACTTCCAATGATTTAATCATGAGTCATGGTCTATTATAAGCTTACCTATTTCACTTATTGAGTCAATTTCACATTTGACTTGAAACAAACACAATAGACATTCTTTGCAATTTCACACCATCACTTAATAAACTCAAAATCATGTGACTTAAAGTCAAAATTGTCTATGAATTATTTATTCACTACCTTCCATCTTAAGCTAAGTTTCTAGCTCACATTCGGCAACTAGGACTACATTTATCCGTTTCTAAACTTGTTATCACAAACATGGCAAAGCTACTTTCTAATAACTATTAACACTACATTTTTACTCAACCACTTTTCACATTTACAATCGGCCACCAAGGACCTCTTTAAGTAGATTAACCACTTTCTTAATTATTTAAACCAATTAAAAATCTAGTCAATGGTCGATCTCACCCTTACCCGTACACACAAATTTACTTATTCCATGTTCAAAATGCCAATTTATTTTGATTACCTACTAATCTCATGTCCCCCATTCAAAATTTTCAAATAATTATCTCACAAGATGCACAATCTAAGTTTAAGAATCCCAAGTTCAAATTCGGTAAGCACTACTATGCTAACAAGAATTTCTCAAAGCACTTACGCCACTCTTATGCATTTCTAGCTAGCATAAACCTCATTTTCTCATTTCTACTAATAAAAACACAAAACAACCACAATTTCATTCTATTCATCTCTCAACCGAATGTCTCAAATCACCATGGAAATCCAAATTTCAAAATGGGCTAAGTCCTATACTTAACCATCAACCACACTTCAAAATTTCAAAGGAAAAAGCATGGGATTCTTACCTTAATCAAGCAAAATCAAGGGTGACCGAAAGTTTAGTTCCTCTCCTCTCTTGCTCACGGCATTAGAAGAAATAAAGATGAAATTTTTTTTCTTGTTCTTTTCACATTTCTTTCTTTATTCACTATATTAATTTTAACTCAAATAAAACACATATTTTAACTAAAAGAAACAATCATGACCGGCCACTAACACAAGGTGGGTAAATTGCCATGCAAACCCCATTTTTTTTTCAACCTTGCACAATTCGGCTCCTTACAACATTTGCCTATCAAATTTTTCCAAAGTTTTCACATAAGTCCCTTTTTATTTACTTTATTTAATAACATAAAACAATATAAAAAATATAAAATATTAACCTAATCATTAGCATGGCCGGCCACTAATTAGAAAATGTCAACTTGACATGCAAGTCCTTTTTGTTTCACTTCAATCCACAATTAAAACCCTTAAATTTGGCCACTTATAAATTAATTCTTCTTATAAAAGTCCATACCATCAAATTCGCATATAAATAGCGTTTTCAAACATTCAAAATTCACACATTAATCTATCACATAATTTAAACACAGAATATTATACTCAAAAATTTTATGACTCGGTTTAGCGGTTTCGAAACCACTTCCTAACTAGGGTCTAAATAGGGCTGTCACAAAATCACTCTTGAAGACACGTTGGAACTGTGTCTCGTTCATGGTAGGGAGGAAGATGAAGCCACCATTGAAGTAAAACAAGTAATGAAGGAGTTGAACTCTCATGAGATTGTCACAGGGCACATAAGTTATGAAGGCCTTAAGTTAAATGACGAACTAAGACAAAAACCCTTGATTGGTGAACCTCCTAAATTAGGGCTAAAGCAATTGCCTGACCACTTAGAGTATGCATTTTTAAGAGATGATTCTACATTACCAGTAATTATCGCATCAGATTTGAGCGCTGAAAAGAAAGAGGAATTACTTCAAGTATTAAGGGAACACAAGAAGGCTATAGCTTGGAAGATTTCTAACATTAAAGGAATTAGTCCTTCTTTTTGCACCCACAAAATTTTAATGGAAGATAAGTATAAGCCATCGGTGCAAGCTCAACGACGAGTGAATCCCAACATGAAGGAAGTCGTAAAAGCCGAGGTAATTAAACTTCTAGACGCAAGCATTATTTATCTTATTTCTGACAGTTCTTGGGTAAGCCCTGTGTAGGTTGTTCCTAAAAAGGGAGGCATGACTGTAGTGTCTAATGACAAAAAAGAGTCAATACCTACAAGAACAGTCATTGGATGGAGAGTTTTTATTGATTATAGAAAGCTGAATGATGTAACTCGAAAAGACCATTTTCCCCTACCTTTTATTGATCAGATGCTGGAAAGATTATCAGGACATATGTATTACTATTTCCTAGATGGCCTCTCTAGTTACTTCCAAATCCTGATAGCTCCAAAAGATCAGGAAGAGACGACATTCACATGCCCATATGGTACGTTTGCTTATCGTAGAATGCCTTTTGGATTATGTAATGCTTCTGCTACTTTTCAGCGATGCATGCTAGTTATCTTTAATGAACTCGTGGAAGATATCATTGAGGTATTTATGGATGATTTTTCAGTTTTCGGTAATTCTTTCCAACTTTGTCTTAATAATTTAAAACACGTTCTGATAAGATGTGAAGAGACGAATTTAGTGCTAAATTGGGAAAAATGTCACTTTATGGTTCAAGAAGGTATTGTCCTAGGACATAAAATTTCTAGTAAAGGGATAGAGGTAGATAAAGCAAAAATTGAAACCATTGAGAAGTTACCTCCCCCTAATTCAATTAAGGCCATAAGAAGCTTTTTAGGACATGTTAGTTTTTATCGTAGATTTATTAAAGATTTTTCTAAAATAGCTAAGCCTTTAACAAAATTACTAGAAAAAGATGTGCTTTTCAATTTTGACCAAGAATGTTTAGAGTCTTTTAACACTCTCAAAGAAAAGTTAGTTAATGTTCCGATTATGTAACACCCTTAACCCCTGTCCGTCGCCGGAATAGGGTTACAAGGTATTACCTAACTAAACACTACTTTCGGGCATTCAAAAATAAACATATACAGTAAATCTTTATTCACCCTATAGTAGTGAACATCAAAGAAATTTAAAACATTTAAATTTTTTTTAATAATAAGGCAAGCCATTTTCGCATGGCTAGAATATAAATATAAACTCAAAATATATCTTGATTCAATATGACGAGTTAAGTCTATACATGCCATCTTTCAAAGTTATAGACTTTAAAAGTACGAAAGACAGTGACGATAGTGTGGATAATTTTGAACTTGAATCCCCGAGCTTGTAGCTTTCAAACGAGATCTATAAAACAGAGTAACAAAGACACTTGAAGTAAGCTTATTAGCTTAGTAAGTCTTAAGCAAATTAAACAACTTAACTTAATTAAACACATTAATTAAGTATAAATAATCTAATTATAACATTATTTGGCCGAATAGGCCTAAACTCAATAGTACACATTTTCATTGACATCTCATTTGTTTAGAATCTGAAATCACGGAGTCACATCATCAAATATCAACATGTCATTAATTTATGTAACTCATTAGGGTTAATTTAAGGCACCATAAAAACCTATAATTTCAATGATCGAATCACATAGGTAACACATATACATCTATGTGTATAAATTCCACAGAGGCCGAATTCATAGATATATGACTATTTCTCATATGCATTGCATAATTAACTTTTACATACCCGAACAACTTAATTTAGTGAATGAATTCGGATACCGTATAGCATGAGCTTCATAATTTTAGTCTCTTTAATAGATCACCAACATTCAGTCTGCTAGGTATAACCCGAGCTTATCACTGGCACAAGCCTGTTGGACTTTGAGCTCGACACTTATCATCAGCAATCATGCTTGCTAGGCTAGAGGCCCGAATACTGCGGTATAATAATCATTTCACAAGGTTTCATCCCCCTTCAAGCACCTACTTCTCGTTTCCACTTGCAATTCACATAATTTGAACATTAATATCATTCGCACCTAAACTCATACCAATAGCTTTTTTTTCACTTAATACTTCTCATTAACATATTTAAAACATATCATTATATATTTTATAACTTTCGAATACAAACTTTTAACATTAACCATAATTTCACTTCTTAACTTACTATTCGGTAATATAATCATAATACTTACTCCTTTCATTTGATATATAATTCAATTTGATAATACGCAACTTATTTATACATATCATTATGCCTTAAAAGGCCGAATACTATACTATACAATCACATGCTCATACTAGGTCCTCTTGATTTTCAATCTTATTTAATCACGTTCTAATTATACATATTATTCACTTCATAACATATATCATAATATTAAAGCAAGGATTACGCGTACCTTATTATACTCTCTGAAATTATTTAACTCACACAAAGCTTTCTTGTTCATTTGAACTCTTTTAACGCTCGTCAATATATATAATCTCGAAGCATTACACTTATCTAATAATAGTATCAAGTACATTATAGTTACTCTTAAGTTTCCAACAACCTTACTCAAGATACCTTTTTCGCTAATGCATACGGTCTAATTCATTTATCAAAATGCTTGTTTAATTCTTCACATTATCATATTCATTAATTTAATCAAACTAGCCACATTCGGCTTATGACAACCATTCATCACTATTTCAGCACTTAAACTATTTGAATTCATCCTTCTTGCTATTAAATTTATTTAATCTTTAAGCATACTAAAGTAAAGTTCAAACACTCAAGAACTTACCTCGACTGCCATCGAATGATTACAAATCCACTATACCACCACTTTTGCCTTTCTTTTATCAGAATGTGGCTCTTGAGCTAAATTAAATAAATTCAACTAATCACCTCTCTATTATTTAAAACCACATTTGGTATTTTAAAAGAAAACATTGACAAGTCTCAAAACACAAACAACACTTATCAAAATCATGTAATTTACACACTTCACATGGCATTATTACGTTCATTAACCTTACTTTCATTCAACCACTCTTCTTTAACCGAATGCTCCTACACTTATATAATTATACTCTTAGACCGTAATATAACATCAAGTGTACATGCCGTTCCTATAGCCGAATATCACTTTCTAATTAATTAAAATCTTTTAATACCTAACACCACAAGTCCATTCGGAATTTGTTCATTCAACTCATATATATATATATATATATTTTCATTGACAAACTCTATATCTATAATTTATTCACATCCTTTTTCATGCTACATTCGTCATTTGCTCACATATACGTTAACATTAAAACTTAATACAAAAATCTCATAAAGCCGATTATTGAACATATGAACATTAATCAATTCATCAACTAATTCGGTAATTTCACTCAAAATTTCTCTATTTTGTCCATATGGACCGAACCATATTAATGCTCTAAACAACACATATATCTTAAATTAACAACTCCTCAATGCATATTATCACCAATTCAATTTCAAAGACACTAAAACACATTCCAACTTTCATATCATCATTTAAAAAAAATGCAAATACTACCCTAATGATTACCTAAATCCATACTAGGCCACTACCTACACACGGCAAGTCTCATTTTCATACTTCCAAGGATTAATCCACACTTTACAATAACAAAGCACTTCATCAACTCACTAATACACAAAACGGAGCCCCTAGCTCACAAATACTTAGTTTAACTTCAATTTATTTAACAAATTTCTCAATTCAAAATTCGGCAACTATGAGTAAGAACTTAAACAATGATAGCACAAGGACATTTTTAATTCAATCAAGGACGATCTCACATCTATAATTCACCAATGGAAATTTCATTCTATTTATCTCAATTTATTAACAAACCCAACCTTGTGTGGATTTAAGCAATATTCGGCCATTCATTAACAAAATTTATTCTCATAATAATTCATGCTCACATTCGGTCATTTATACAACTATTAAGCATACAACTATTGAATTCCAAATTTAAACACAAGTTTAACATTTTAAACTCAATGGCCGACACTTCATGAAGCTACCAAGACTCATCGATTTCTATTTCACACACACACACGTTCAATTCTTCTATTAAACACTTAATTTTTTTTTTTTTTTGTTTCATAGCTCAATTTAACACTTAAGCATGAACTACTAACTTTTATCACTATTTCACAATTTAAAACAAGCTACCAAATGCATCAATGCTCATCAATTTCATGGACTCAACCATGGGTTAACTACACAAGGTGTTAATCAACTCAATTACAAGAACAATTTGCAATAAAATAAAAATCACACAAACTCACCTTTGATTTATGCCATCACCATTGCCGAACGTATGAGCTTCTTTTCTTCCTTTTCTCTCTTTATGGTTTCGGCCAAGGTGAGAAGAAATAACATCCCCCTTTGTTTTTGTCACCCTTGGCCGAAGAAATAACATCCCCCTTTGTTTTTGTCACCCTCTTTGATTATAATATGTTTTCTTATTATAAAACTTTTATATTAAAACATATATTATAATTCATATTATAAAACACTTACTTATTATTTTATTAATAAAACAAAATGTATCAAAGTCATTCAATCACCATCATGCCGTCCACTACTAAAATAATGGGGAATTTGACATGCAAATCCTTATGTTTCAAGCCATGCAATATTTGGCCACTACAATTTGACCTAACACATTTTCAAAGTTTCTCACATAAGTCCTTCTTAATTAATTCCTCATCCAAATGACAAAATTCAAGCATGAAATTTTCACACATGCATTTTTCACAAATAATAGGTATAGAATTTATCATTTAATTATTTCCATGACTCAGTTTTGTGGTCCCAAAACCACTTCCCGACTAGGGTCAAATTAAGGCTGTCACAGATTATGATTTCACCTGATTGGAATCTACCTTTTGAACTAATATGTGATGCAAGTGATTTTGCAGTAGGTGCAGTTTTGGGACAACGAAGAGAAAAGCACTTTCGACTGATTTATTATGCTAGCAAAACTTTGACAGACGCATAAGCAAATTATACTACCACAGAAAAAGAATTGCTAGCCGTTGTTTTGCATTTGACAAATTTAGATCATATTTAATATTGTCGAAAGTCATCGTTTATACTGATCATTCTGCTCTTCGCTATCTTTTAACTAAAACTGATGCAAAACCTCGATTAATAAGATGGATTCTATTGTTACAGGAATTCGACTTAGAAATAAAAGACAAGAAAGGTGCTAAAATTTTGGCAGCAGATCACCTTTCAAGATTGAAAAATCCACACCCCAAGGACCTCGATAAAATAAACAACTTGTTTCCTGAAGAACAACTCCTAGCCATAGCAGAGGCTGTCATTCCTTGGTTTACTGATTTCGCAAATTATTTAGCAGCTAACATAATCCCAAAAGGGTTAACCCATCAGCAAAAGAAGCGATTCTTCGCTGATGTGAAAAATTACTTTTGGGAAGACCCTTTTCTTTTTCGTATTTGTGCAGATCAAGTGATTCGAAGATGCGTTATAGAGACAGAAGCATATAAAATTTTAGAGCATTACCATGCGGGACCTACAGGAGGACACCACAGTGGACCTAGAACTGCTCACAAGGTACTCGAATCAGGTTTTTACTGGCCTACCCTTTTCAAAGATGACAACAGGTATGTGACCTCTTGTGATAAATGCCAGAGAACAGGTAACATCTCTCAGCATAATGAAATGCCTCAAAACTATATACTTTCATGTGAAATATTTGATGTATGGGGTATCGATTTTATGGGTCTATTCCCTATTTCGTTTAGGAATAAGTACATATTAGTAGCAGTAGATTACATGTCAAAATGGGTGGAAGCCCAAGCTTTACCTATTAATGATACTAGAATGGTCGTATGGTTCTTTAAAAAGCTTTTCTCTTGATTTGGAACACCTAGGATAATTATCAGTGATAGGGGTACTCATTTTTGCAATACCCAACTTGATAAAGTTTTAAAAAGATATGGAGTGCATCATAGAATAGCTACCCCCTATCACCCACAAACCAGTGGTCAAGTTGAAGTGACAAATAGAGAATTAAAACGCATTTTAGAGAAAACAGTAGAAGCAAATAGGAGAGATTGGTCAAGGAAAGTAAATGATGCTTTTTGGGCTTGTAGAACTGCATTTAAAACTCCCATAGGAACATCTCCTTATAAACTTGTTTACGGAAAAAGTTGTCATCTGCCATTTGAACTCGAACATAAAACATTTTAGGCTATTAAATTTTTAAATCTTGATTTTAAGCTTGCAGGTGAGAAACGTCTAATACAACTAAATGAGCTGGATGAATGGCGTTGCAATGCCTACAAAAACTCACAATTGTATAAGGAAACCACAAAGCGTTGCCATGACAATCGATTGAGACAACCTAAGCAGTTCAAAACTGGTGATCTTGTCTTACTTTACAACTTAAGGCTTAAACTATTCCTTGGAAAACTTAAATCGATGTGGTCCTGTCCATTCACTGTTCAAACTATTTTTCCATACGGCACAGTCGAGGTAACTCATCCAAACCACGACACTTTCAAGGTAAACGGCCATCGGCTTAAACATTATAGAGGTGAGAATTTCAAAGATAAAAGGGAGGAGCTTCGGCTTCATGAACTCTCGTCATGATACATACGGGCAGAGTCGAGCTTAGACTCTAAATAAGCGCTTCTCGGGAGGCAATCCGAGCACTAACTTAGTAACTCTTTTTATTTCAGTCTTCTAATACATCGACTAACCCGTTCAAATGCAAGATTTTCAGACCACACGGTAATGCCCACAGGCGTGCCTAAGGCCGTGTGGATATTATGAGCATAGACACGGCCGTGTAATTTGACCGTGTATAAACAGGGTAAAAATTTCCAGAGACACGGGCTACGACAAAGTGCCACGGCCGTACGATATGGCCGTGGCCAATACTGTCAATTCAGACACGGGCTTAGACTAGCTGACACGGCCGCGCGATATGGCCGTGTTGATTAAAACACGGGCATGCGACACGTCCGTGCCCCAAGACCGTGGTTGACACTGTCAATTCAGACACGGGCGTGTGACATATTACACGGCCGTGGGAGAAGTAAACATCAAAGGACACAACCGTGCGACACGATCGTCTGCCTCAACACGCCTTAGGTACACGGGCGTGTGCCTCGAACCAGGCGTGCCAAAATCACCAATTTCGAACCACATGGGTACAACCCGAGCCACACGGGCGTGTAACATGCCCGTGTGACCCAAAAAACTATATAAACAGGCTACTATTCACCTTCTTCCCCAAATTAAACCCTAAAACCTCCCACCCAAAACCTATCCTAGCCCTCTTCAACGCCGCCAACAGCCTCCTAAGGCATCCCCACGACCGTGCAACGCCTCCACGACCGTGCTCCATCCTCATTAGTCGTCTATTTGGTTCTATTTTCTTAATTTTCTCTTTAATTTTTAATACTTTTATCTATTTTTATGTTAGAAAAATATTTTATTTAGTTTTTGCATTATTCTTTGGGCATGAAAGTCATTGATTTAGCATGAACAATCTAGAATATTTTAGAGAATTCCATGATGCCATGCCACTTAGAATCCTATTTGCTTGCCACTTTTCATTATCTAGAATAATATTCATTTAGTATAAATTCATACACATGTCTCCATAATTTAAATACCATGCTTAGGATGACTAGACCGTATTATTTAGGTTAGTAAAATCCACATTTCATTTCAAATATTTTGTTTAAATTGTCATTCAAGGATAAAAATGTATTACTAATGGTCTTTTTGATTTAATTTCAATTTTTAGGACTAATGCATGTCATTTTTTCGTTTTGTTTTTAGGAATTATGTCTTTGTCACGCGGAAACAAAGCAGTCGTCCCCGTTTCAAAGAAGCGAAAGGGGCCCGGTGGCTCATCCTCTAAACCCACAGCCGAAACCCGCCATTCATTTATTCAATTTCCCTAGCACTTCCAAGAGGAGTTATTCCAGATCCTACGAGCCCACCCTCTAGGAGCTGGCCGTTGCATTGATTGGGCCACTTTGGAGCAGTCTAGCTTGCTGATGCTGTTTGGGCCCTACTGTCCACCGACCCATGAGAGCAATTCTTCAACATCATCGAGCCCACCTACCTTGAGTTGACACTAGAGTTCTGCACTACTTTTCATCTACAGGTAGTGATGATGAACCACGATGACCCAGGCACCATTCAATTTCACCTCGGTGGATTGGTGTGACAGTTGAGCATTCCAAAATTTGGTATCGCACTAAAGCTCTACACAGATGAGTTCATAGCAGATGAGGACTTTCCCACACTCTCCCGCCGCATCCACGTCTCCCTAGTCAACTGTTAGCGTGCCCTAGTCCCTGTATCGCCCTCATACAACCCTAGACGTTCCAAGGCGACCACCCTCACCCCATCTTTGAGGTACCTTCAGGCACTCCCCGCACACACCTTGATAGGTAGACACGAGAGTACAGGCGTCGTCAGTACATACGATGCCTACTTTTTATGGAGCATGGCGAACGCACACGTCATCGACCTCGCCTATTTTATCGCCCATGCCATCCAACATCAGACAGAGAGGCATCGTAAGGGCGTGATATCCATGGGTCCGTACATCACACGGTTGGCCTGCCACTTCGGGCTACACAACACCGTAGCCCAGATATCCTCATACACACTGATCGGCCAGATGTCCCCTCAGGGCATCCAGACTATGCTCCACATGAGGATGATCCAACACAGACCAGGGATCGACCCACCACAGTACCGCCTACTCCGAGAGGCCGAGGATCCAGAGGACATAACTGATGATGTCCCACCACCACCAGAAGAGGGCCCAGCTAAGCCACCACCCCGTCGCCGTCCAGTTCATGCGGCAGCTTTATACGCTGACATATCTGAGCGCCTAACATGATTCGAGTAGCAGTGCTTCCAACGCTTCGATCATATAGATGCTATACTTCAGCAGATATGCCAGCACCTTCATATCTCTGCACCACCGCCACCGCGCGACCCATCTGAGGATTAGACTTTCCTAATCCTTTTTTCTTCTCTTTTATTTTCCTTTTTATTTTTTCTTTTCTTTCATTTCATTTTATCTTTTTCATTATTTGAATTTTAGTATTTTTAGAACTTAACTTATTTTCTTCCTTTATTTTAATTATTTCATATCAGCTATCCCTTAACAAACATATTCTGTTAATCCAAATTCCCAAAAACTGATAAATACTTTCGCAGTTTCAAAGGAGCTCTACAGCTCAAATCAAAAATCTAATGGGAACCTTACTTTAACCTCACCCAGTTGACACCGCCAAAGCTTACACTCACAACATGAAAGCTGTGGACAAACAAGTGCTACTACCACCGGAGTATCCACCCCTGCACCTTCCTTTGTCCCAGCCATTCTATAGGCACCACCACCTCACAAATTCATCCAATTCAGGGAGTTTCATGCCTTTCCCTATCTTATGATCTTATGCTTCTATTGCTACTAATGTATCTTTGTACATTGAGGGAAATGTACATCTTAAGTGTGGGGGGGGAACTTACTTTCAATTATTGCATTTTCTTTGAAAACCCTGAAAATTTTTACAACTAACTTTTTGCATTGTTCTCAAAATTTCGAATTCTCACTTTCACTTTTTGCATTATCTTCAATCTCCTGTTAGGAATTAATTCTGATTGATTTATGATTTTTATTAATATGTTGAGAATTAAGACATAGGCGCTTGTACTTTGATTATTCAAACTTTAAAACACTAGGGAATCAAGCATGATAAGTTGAAATTTTTGAGAATCTAAATTTTTTCATAAGTTATTTTCCCTAATTTTAAGTATTATCTTGAGATTTGAAATTCGCAGGATTGACATCAAAAGCCATAATTCTGGTGAGATTTTTGAGCCTTTTGAGCATACATTCTTTCGTGCTCACCTTTATTGTTGCTTTGAGTGAGTCAATACTGATTTGTTATTCTAGAACTTGCTTCGATTATACATGTCAAAACCACATCATTGATTTGATACACTGAGATGATCAAGGCACCTAGGTTTTAACCCACTTACTCCATAAAAGCCTACCTCCACAAATTGACCCTTAGTGAACCCCATTGAGCCTAACGACCCATTCTTTGACTTACCCCTAATATTAACCTATAACCCGTTTTTGTTGAATTCCATTCAATTATTTTGATCCCTATTTTTGTCGAGATTTGAGTTGATTTATCACCTAGCTTTATTCTCTTTTTCAGTTTGTAAATATTCAAAAGTATTGTATTTGATTTGTTCTTAAAAAAAGTATATACAATTGTAACTCATATTTCAGTTATAGTTTAATATTTTTGCATGTTTCTATTTTAAGCTATCAAATCCAGAACGATGTCATCATAAGGCTTAGCTCTAGAAATATGTTCCAGTGATAGAGATTTTTCTAGCTAGATAATTTGTCAATTCAATCTCGATTCTAACCCTCTCTTTTTCAGCTTGTAACAACACCCCTAACCAAAGCCCCATTACAACCATTGAAAAACCTTTTGATCAATGTGTCATACCAATCTATAGTGGTGGAGATTTGATTTTCTTACAAGCCTATGGTAATAACCTTTCAGGTTGACTAATGAGTGCTTAAATTTTGAACCCTAAACACTTTAAGTGGATAGAGTGAATCTTTAGTGAGGATGTCAAATCTTGTTAATTTTGATTAAGAGATAATTACTTAGGAGAAGGGAAACCTATGTTTCTATGATAAAATTCTCAACTTAGAGTGTTTGAAAATCTAATGTTCTTCTGGTTGAATTCTCATTGTATGATTACTTGTGGATTAGCTTGAAACATTATTGATAAGGATTATAAGTTGAGAAGAATGATTCTTAATTGTGAGTTAAGATTTTGCTTGAGGATAAGCAAAGGCTTAAATATGGGGGTATTTGATAAACGATAAATTATACATGTTTTTACCTCATGCTTAGGCTAATTTATGGATGAATTATCATTGAATTTATGGAATTTGGTGCTCTTAATCCTTCTATTTTATGTTTTATGCCCAGGTGAGCTTAAGGAAGAGAAAAGAGCAAGAAACAGGCCAAAAACAAGCAAATTAGGCCCAATTCAATAAATAACACGGCCCAAAGATTCACCACACAGTCGTGTCACACGGCCGTGTCACCTTGAGCCCAACACGGCCCAGCCCCGACAAGCACGGCCGGACCACACGGCCGTGCCACCATCAACAGACCTGACCACGGCCTGGGCCTCGATCCACACGGGCGTGGCACACTGGCGTGTCCCTGTAGTGAGGAAGTGCAATTTCACTCGGAAAAGGATGCTTAGAGGCTAAGAAAGGCATTCCAAAGCTCTATATAAAAACCCTAGGGGGCAACTACAAGGATATAATTTTCTCTCCTCAAAAGGGTGCTTTATTTCTGCCAACACAGAGAGTGGAAGCAAGGGATTACTCCAAGGGAAGCCGATTGATTCATCCCAGAAGCTGAATTCTACATCAAGACAGATGATCTCTTTTTAATCCTTCTGGGGTTTTTGGGTTCTTTATGTTTTGCTATTTTAATTCTTTTGAGATGTCTTCTTTATTAATTATGAATTAAATCCCCCAAATACTTGAGGGGGATGAAACCTAAGACAGATCTTGTTATTATTTTATCTTGAGTTATACGATAAATACCTGATTTGTTCTTAATTATGTGTTATTAATTCTTGTTTTAATATTCCTAGGTATTAATTCAAGTATTGATGTGCTTATTCAAAGGAGCAAAAGTCCATATTTAAGAGTAGATCTAGCATAATTAAGTGGAGTTGCATGCAACCCTAAACATAGGGTGACATAAATCTGCCGGATTAGGGTCAAACCTAATAAGGAGATCCATAGATCGAATTAATGCAAGACTAAGGGTTTTAACTAGAAAGAGATTTCAGTTAATCAACCTAGGATTAGTTGTTCTTATCCTCGACGGAGGTACTAACATAAATTAGGGATTTCTAAGAAATCAAGTCAAGTGAATAAATCGTCTAGCTCAAGAATTGATAACAAGTGAAGTCTAGGTGGATTCTCCCTTGAGTATTGTCCAAATCAATTAGTTTTTCCTAAGAGTTTTTCCCCAATTCACTTTTTGTGCATTCATAATTTAGTTTTAGAATTAGTTTAGTTTCATAAAAACCCCTTTTATTTCTAGGTTAAATAATAGAAAGAAAGTTAGTACTAGTACTTTTGGTTCCATTGGGTACAATATCTCGGTCTTGCCACTAAGCTATACTACTGTTCGATAGGTGCGCTTGCCTTAAAATCGTGATAATAGTTAGTTTCTGGTTTAATCATTATTATAAATTTTATTACTTCATATTAAGCATACCAGGGATTTAATCTACAATCTCATTTTGAATCTTTAGATTTAGAGAAGAAAGATTATATTCAACCAAAAGCGTCAATCGGGGAGCCACCTAAATTAGAACTCAATGTATTACCTTCTCATTTAAAATATGTTTCTTTAGGTAACGCTTCTACTCTGTCTGTGATTGTTTCAGTAGAATTAACTTCTGAACAAGAAGAAAAACTTATAATAGTTTTGAAACAATTCAAGAAGGCTATCGGATGGACCATAGCCGATATTTATGGTATTAGTCCATCTGTATGCATGCACAAGATTATCCTGGAAGATGGTGAAAAAGGGATGATCGATGGACAATGAAGGCTGAACCCCATCATGAAGGACATGGTGAAAAAAGAGATTATCAAATGGCTAGATGCAAGTATCATTTACCCCATCTCAGACAGTTCATGGGTAAGTCCGGTCCAGTGTGTACCAAAGAAAGGAGGTATCACAGTCATAGAGAACGAGAACAATGAGTTGATACCAATTAGAACAGTTACGGGATGGAGAATCTGCATCGATTACCGGAAGCTGAACAAGGCAACTAGGAATGATCACTTTCCTTTGTCATTCTTGGACCAAATACTGGATAGACTCGCGGGGCGAGATTACTATTGTTTTCTCGATGGATACTCGGGGTACAACCAGATTACGGTAGCACCGAAAGATCAATGCAAGACCACATTCACCTGCCCGTACAGTATATTTGCATTTAGACGCATACCATTTGGTTTATGTAATGCACCTGCTACATTTCAAAGATGTATGATGTCTATTTTCACTGACATGATTGAGAAATTTTTGGAAGTTTTCATGGACAACTTTTCAGTATTTGGAGATACTTACGATGATTACTTAGCCAATCTAGCTAAGGTACTAAGATGATGCGAAGAAATAAACCTAGTACTTAACTGGGAAAAATGCCATTTTATGGTACAAGAAGGACTTGTTCTAAGGTATCGAATATCAAGACATGGGATCGAGGTAGACAAAGCAAAGGTAGATGTTATCGAGAAACTCCCACCTCCAACATCTGTAAAGGGTGTTAGGAGCTTTTTGGGCCACGCCGGTTTTTATCGATGATTTATCAAAGACTTCTCCAAAATTGCAAAACCTTTGTGCAAATTGTTAGAGAAGGATACAACATTCAGGTTTGATGAGGAATGTTTAAAAGCGTTCAAAGACTTGAAGAGTCGATTAGTCACGGCACCCATAATCGTCACACCAGACTGGGATTTGCCATTCGAACTGATGTGTGACGCAAGCAACTTCGCTATAAGAGTTGTCATGGGACTGCGAAGGAACAAAGTTTTTCATCCTATCTACTATGCAAGCTGGACTCTTACAGGAGCTCAATTAAACTATACAGTAACAGAAAAAAAATTACTTGCTATCGTGTTTGCTTTTGACAAGTTTCGATCTTACCTTGTAGGTACCAAAATGAGTGTCTATACGGACCACTCGGCAATCAAGTACTTACTTGCCAAGAAAGACGCTAAGCCGAGGTTGATCCGATGGGTACTTCTACTTCAAGAGTTCGATTTGGAAATTCAAGATCGTAAAGGAGTAGGAAACCAAGTAGCAGATCACTTGTCCAGATTGGAGCCGCAAGAAGGAAATACTCCATTTATACCGATTCATAAGACCTTTCCAGATGAGCATATACTTAAGGTAAATCATGTCCATAATACCCCTTGGTTTGCTGATATTGCTAAATTTTTAGCTTGTGGTTTAATGCCAATTGATAAGACGTATCAACAAAGGAAAAAGTTTCTTCATGATGTAAAGTACTATTTCTGGGAAGAGCCATATCTATTTAAAAAGTGTGCAAATCAGATGATCAGGAGATGTGTGGCAGAAAAAGAAATACCGAAGATTTTATACCACTGTCACTCAGCTCCAAGTGGGGGACATTTCGGGGGGACTCGTACTGCGGCCAAAGTATTGCAAGCCAAATTCTTTTGGCCAACACTATTCAAGGATGCATATACGTACGTAAAAAACTGTGACTGATGTCAAAGGGTCGAAAACGTCACCAACAAAAATGAGATGCCTCGAACAAACATCATTGAGGTCGAATTGTTCGATGTTTAGGGTATTGATTTTCTTGGGCCTTTCCCTCCATCTTTTGATCACAGGTATATATTGGTAGCAGTAGACTATGTGTCCAAGTGGGTAGAGGCAGAGGCATATCCGACAAATGATATGAAAGTTGTAATGAAGTTCTTGCAGAAGCACGTGTTCACAAGGTTTGGAACCCCAAGAGCTATCATTAGTGATGAAGGGACCCATTTTGTGAACAAGTGGTTAAAATGGTTGTTAGATAAGCATGGAGTGAAACACAAGGTTGCTACAGCTTACCATCCGCAGACGAATGGGCAAGCTGAGCTAGCGAATAAGGAAATCAATGGCATACTTAAGAAGGTAGTTTGCCCGAATAGACGAGACTGGTCCAAAAGACTGGATGATGTTTTATGGGCTTACAGAATAGCATACAAGACACCTTTAGGGATGTCACCCTATAGGCTGGTCTTTGGGAAAGCATGTCATCTACCCTTGGAGTTAGAGCACAAAGCTTACTGGGCTCTTCAACAGCTTAATTTGGATCCTAAGCTCGCGAAAGAAAAACAGATGTTCCAACTCAATGAGTTAAAAGAATTCCGAATGTTCTCATATGAAAATGCCAAACTACTCAAAGAAAGACTCAAGAGATGGTATGACAAAAACATCTGAGTTCGAGAATTTTAAGCAGGTTAGCAAGTATTGCTGTTCAACTCTATATTGAAGTTCTTTCTAGGTAAGCTAAAATCACATTGGTCCGTTCCATTTATGATTCACCGAGTCTATCCATACGGAGTTGTTGAACTCCAAGGTAAGGGAGGTAATTTCTGAGTTAATGCTCAGCGTTTGAAACATTATTGGGGGGATAAAATCGAACAGGATAACATCTCATTCATTTTATCAGATATTTAATATTTCGTGTTTTGTTTAATAAATAATTTAGGGTCTATTTTTCGGGTTAAGTATGTTTAAATAATTTCTGTCTAGGAGGTTGGAACTTAAGCGGGACCGTTTTGTGACCCCTCCAATCTTTCCTGGGAATTTATTTTAACAAAATTTCCCAAGAAATTATTCCCTAATCAACAAAATAATTTTTTTTTCAAATAAAAAAGGTCAATTTTGATCCAGTTTTTAATTTGCTACTCAATTTTTAATTTTCATTAAGTCTAGGGACTTAATTGAATTATTTTTAAAATTTGATTGCTCTTTTTATAAATAATAAAAACTAGGTGCCTTTCTTTGTAAATATTTTCAAAAAGCATCTAGAATAAATGTTTTTTTTTACTATCATTAACAATTTGATAAACTTTAATATATAATTATTTATAATGTTAATGTTTCAAACGCATTAACAATTATATATAATTATCAATGTTTGATCAACTTAGATTAGAATTAGGATTAATTTAATTTCAATTTTTATTTTATGTTTATCTTAATAATTAATAGCAATTGATAATTTTGTATGCTTATATTTAATTATTAATTGTTGTTAATCTTGAGTAGGATTAGAATTAAACTCTTATTTTTAATTATTAAATTAGACTAAGTGTTCTCTTTTAAGTCCTATTATGCATGCTATAAATATCACCTTATTTTTCCCATCCATGCATCACCCAAAGTCCCAAAACACCTAGTGCTGCAAGCCCCTAGCCAGCTCTCGAACCACAGCAGTCGGCCAGTACACACCACAAGCCAACCGCGCGCACATCTACCCCATTGCACGCCGCAGCGCGTACCTAGCCTTGTCCAGCAATTGCTGCTCTAGCAGTTGCTGCTCCAGCAGTTCCCAGGTCGTGACTTGTTCCTGCTCATCTCGCCTGCGAGAAACTAGTGCCTAGCTCCCACACACGCTCCAAGTTTGCCCGACGAGTTTCGCACGCTGCCTGCTCTGCGCACCCGCATTCGGCCTGTTACTAACTGCCCGTGCTGCTGCTTGTTCCCTAGCACTTGCGCGGCACAACCACACACCAACCCTTTAAACGAAACCCTCTTCCTTTTAATTTACCATCTATTTCTTCATTATTATTTCTTTTAAGAGTTCTTATATTTTTAAAAGGTGGTAAGATTTAATTTCTTTTTAATTTTTAATTTTATTAAATTGTTTAATTTTTCAATTCATTGAATTATTAATAAATTTTATGAATTAAATCTTTGGGAGAATAAATTTTTCCATCTTATGTTTAGGACAAGTATGCCTCGCAAGAGAACTTGTGCCTCCGCCCAAATTGACGAAACACAAAACAAGTTCCACTGTGAAAAAGCCAAATTGAGGTACGAAAACATTTTCAAAAATCAACAGATGCATCTTGAAAAAGGCTTCACATTGAAGGAAAGCAACTATAGAGACTTTATGACACGTATTCGTCAAGTTGCTGAATCCCTCAATTGGGAATTATTTTGTGAAAAGAGACCTAATGTGGATGAAGAACTAGTTTGTGAGTTTTATGCCAACCTAACCTCAAGCAAGTTAACTAAGTCCCAGTTCAAGGAATCAAGGTACCCATAAACTCAAATGCTATTAATGAATTCTTTGAATTACCTAATTTCGAAAGTGATGAATATTCTTATTTTATTAGCAACATCGAGCCTGAGAAATTGCAAGAGATTCTCGAGGAACTTACAGTTCCAAGGTCTAAGTGGTCTGTGTCAAAATAAGAAATCCACACTTGTCGAAGAGAATATTTGACACCACTCGCGAAGGTATGGTTCTATTTTATCCGTTTCAGCCTTATGCCTAGTTCGCATGGGACTACAATCTCATTAGAGCGAATGGTCCTATTATACTCAATCCTAACTGGGAAGACCATTGACGTGGGCAAAATCATCCTGAGAGAAATACGGAATTGTGCTACTAGACGTTCTGGCCCAGCCTATTTTCCCTTTACAATAACTATTATGTGCTTAAAAGCCGAAATTCTTGCAAATGTAAAGAAGACAGGTTACAGTCAAGGCACAATCACCGATTGGGACCTATACTGAATAACTAGAGAGTCTGTCCTACAACAGCAAAATGAAGAAAATGAGGATCCTGAAGAAGAAGAAGATGATCCCACAGAGAACAAGCCAGTACAAGAAGCTGAAATCCCTGATGAAGCAGAACCAATGGAACCAAAAGTTGAACCTGAATTTGAAACTTTGATATTTGGAGCTCCACCATCTAGTTCAGATATTCGAGATGAACTATCAAAGCTAATGGACTTAGTGTAACACATGCAATGGCAGCAACAAGCTTACTGGAGATACTCAAAATTAAGGGATGACTCAATGAGGAGTGCCCTTAGGAAAATTTACAATGACCCATTTATCTTTGTGCCTGAGTTTCCAGATTTTATATTTGAGCCATGGAGTTCGTTATCGAAGAAAGACCAAAGTGATTCATGCCAAGGCAATAATGATGGAGCAAAAGATGAGTCGATTTCGGAAGGATCGGCAAATAAATAAAAAAGAGAGGATCTTGACTTTATTTAATTTTTGTTTTTAGGTTACTTTAGGATTAGGTTAATTAGGAATTTTTATTTCTGCATAATAAAACAAGAGATAGGAATCATGAAGAAAATTCGAACAAGTCTTAAAGTAAAAGTGTGGCAATAGGTATATACATGTCTAGGATTGGATTTAGAAAGAGCTTGGTACTTAAGCAGTCAATTTGACTCACCTCCTCTTTTCTAGAATCCTACCTGGTGTGTAGTATCTATTCACTTTAAACAATAAGGACATTGTTCACTCTAAGTAGGGGGACCGAAAATTTGAATTATTCCTACTCAGTATGAAATTTTCTTTTAATTATGATTAGGATATATTTACATTCAATAAATTTGAATTTTGTTAAGTATGCTAAACTAGAGTATGAATAAAGTTCTACTTTTTTTCAATAAATTATTATATAGCTTAATGATGACATGAATGTATTTTTAATAAAGCATGCAACTTCATACCACAAAATTTTTATCTCTTTAGGAAAGTTAGGTATGCATGAAAGTTTAAGCCTTTAGAATTGACTTAGTAGTTTCTTGAGGCGAAATCCTAGGAAGCATGGAACATTGAAAATGATTTAGGCAGCTATTGTTTGGACCGTTTGAGCCTTTCAAGCCCACCATGGTAAATTTTATCCTTTGAAACCCAACTTTGAGACTATATGTCCTAATTTTATTTTGGAACCTATACAAATTTAGCCTATCATGTTTCTCTTAATTATCTTTAAATTGTCCCAAACACTAGCTCAATACTATTCAAGAATATCATTTGAAAATAAGTTTGGGGGAGTTGAAAAGAAATATCAAATGCTCAAAAAAATTGTATGTAGAAAGCAAGTGCTCAAAAAAATTTAAAAAAATTTTTTAAAAAAAGAAAAGAGCACATGTAGTTGAAAAAGAGCATGTGAAAGTTGGTGGTTGAAGGTAAAAATTTTTGAAGGTTCGACTTACACTGAGTCTAGGGTTTTTAGCCAAAATTTATCTATCTTTTTACCTACCCCTAAGCCCAGCCACGTTACAACCTTGTTAAAGACCTATTGATTCGAAGTTTCACTGTTACCTACATTAGTGGAGAGAAATTGCTTTGTTCAACATATTAAGACATAAGTTAAGCTTAATGATTGCAGCTTAATCTTGAATAAGGGATTAAAAATTAAATTGGTAGGAATTAGCATGTCTTTATTGAGAAAAATTTAGTCTAATTTTGCTATTGTAATAATTGTTGAGATTAATTTGAATAATATGAACACTTGAGTAACATAATGATCAAATTTCTTATTTTTGAGCATGAGTATATCAAATTCATAATTTTGAGAAAAATGTTATTCTGAAGAAGGTTTTCAAAAGTGTTTCCGAGAAATTCTTTTCAAAATTTGTGCATTACTCGGGACGAGCAATGAATTAAGTTTGGGGGTGTGGAAACACAAAAATTTATATACTTTTTCATGCCCTTTTTGACTTAAAATCATGTTATTCCGGTTAAATTCTTGTCGAAAAATAATTAAATATATAATTAAATTGTGTTAAAAATATGAACATTATGAATTTTAATTAATTTTATAGTTAATTTTAATTAAATTTGGTTATTTTTGACAGAATTGCATAAAGGACGAAAAATGGCCCGGCGAACATTGCGAGAAGAACAAACCGAGAAGCAATTTGAAGTATCGAGGCCAATTAATTTCCAGCCTAAACAGTTCAGAATTGTGTTTCTATTCATAATTTATTTAATTTTAATTTATTCCCCATTTAATTTGGGCTAAATAAATTATTTTTAATTAATTATGGAGAAAGGGTCTAGTTGAACCACACTGGTCGAACCGTATAGAGTAAACCGAATCAGCCACTAATTGGGCTGACCAGAACCGACCATAGGTTGACCCAAATCATCATTTTAGCTGATTAAATATGCTTGCAAAAAGGCCCTTGAAAGACCTCCAAATTGCATTCAAACCCCACCTAAAATTGTGGCTTTGTAGATTTGCCCCATGCCTAAAATAGCAAAATTGAATTTATCAACTTTGCCATGTGTGTGGCCGGCCATAGGGGGGCTCTTTGGCTGCTGGAATTTGCTATTTTTATCAGCCACAATCAGCTATAAAAGCCACCCCTTGCTGATCATTTTATTCATCCCTAATTCACTCTCATTCTCTCATTCATTCATCTCCTCTCCACTCTCTTTTCTCTCCATTTCCCATTCTACATTCCCCCTTCCTCTTGTGTCGATTTCCTCTCTTGAAAAAGAGGTGTTCTTCAGCCATCTTGGGCAGAAATCAAGGATTCATAGAAGCCTTGCTCGGCGAAGACAACAGAGACGAAGAACGGAGCAATCAGTCAAGCCACGGAGAAACACCGGATTTGCCTTCTTGTTCCCTATCTTTTTAATTTCTGTTGTTTTTATGATGAACATATCTATGAATATTATTATTTTTGAAATGGTTATTTAAATCAATTTAGCTTGAATTTAATTTGTGTTGGGTTGATTATATTTTTTCGTGCTTGACTTATTAAAGTTGTGTTTATGCTGTTATAGGCCTCGGTAAAAATGCTTGATTAAGTAAAATCATGCCTAAGTTATTCTTGCATTATATTTGTTAGATAACTAATGAATTAATTATTAAACGCATTGAAATTATAATTAATGGACTCAGTACTTAATCAGTGCATGTTCATTCTTCTAATGTACCTGAAGCTTGAATTAGCATTGCATTTCGCAATACATATGCTTGCATAACTTGCAAGATTGTTGTGATTAAATTGTTTCAAGGTATGGCTACCTTGTTACTTCACATAATCTTTTATATGTTTATTAAATTGAGTTAATTGTTTGAATTGACATGGGAACATGCAAGAGATTAATTGAATTTAATAAGTATGTATGAGCAATAGTTAGTAATTTTTCCGAGTTGCCGTGAATTTATTCGTAACAGTATAACATCAGTTTAATAATTCTAAGTCGAAGAAATGTAATTACCCCAACACAATTATATCATCTTGATTAAATCTTAATTGAAATTGTGCATTAGAATTTTATTTCCTTTTATTATTTTACTTAGTTCTTAATTAGTTTTAATTCATCTTCCAAAACCAAATTATTTTTACCTCACCAAAGTGTTTTAATTACATTCATAAATAATTCTTTTACAGTCCCTGTGGGTACGATAACTCGACATTTACTTGTCACTGTATTACTTGTTGCGACTGTGTACACTTACACATTTCCGTCGTTCCACTTGCCTAATGCAGACTTCGCCCGAAGACGCATCCATAGACTCATATTCTTTGTCAAATTTAATACACACCTACTCAGAACTTACTCTATATGCCTTACTTATATAAATAGTATTCAAACACTAGGGCTTCACCGAACGAGTTGTTACAACTCTACCCCACTTAAGAAATTTTGTCCCTAAAGTTCATACTTCAAAATAACTGAGGGTATTGATATTTCATTAAGCTCTCTCTTTTCGAAGTAGCTTCTTTAGTGCTATAATTCCTCTATAACACCTTAACCAAGGTAATTCTTTTATTTCTCAACTTATTAACTTTTCTGGCTAGAATACAAATGTGTTCTTCCTTGTAAGACAGGTTTGGCTCAACTTCAAGTTTTTCAATCTCTATCACATGATTAGGGTTGAATCTATATCTTCTTAATATTGATACATGGAACACATTATAGATCTTTGATAACTTAGGAGGCAAAGCCAATTTGTACGCCACTGGTCTAACCTTTTCCAAAACCTCATACGACCTTACAAACCCTGGACTTAATTTTTCATTTAGATCAAAACGGATAATCTTTTTCCATGGGGAAACCTTCAAAAATACTTTATCTCCTACTTCAAAAAAGATTTCTTTCCTTTTCAAATTTGCATGCAATTTCTTTAAGTCATATGCTGCTTTTAAAATACTACGGAAGACGACAACTTTCTCCTCTGTTTCATGCACCGAGTCTAGACTCACTATTTTTCTCTCGCTCAATTCCATCTAACAGGTAGGTGTCCTAAACCTTTTACCATACAAGGTTTTCAGTAAAAACATTTTCAAGATGGCGTGGTAACTGTTATTATAGGCAAATTCGACCAGAGGGACATACTTCTCCTAGATTATTCCAAAATCAATCACACAACAATGCATTATATCCTTTAAAACCTAAATAACTCTTTTTGATTGGCCATCAGTTTGAAGGTGAAATGCAGTGCTAAATTTCAGCTTGGTTCCTAACAATTACTGTAACTAACGCCAGAACCTTGAAGTGAACCTCGTGTAACATCCCAAAACTCGGCCTAGAAGTTTAGACCAGATCCCGAAGCTTACATTGACCATCAAAGTGATCATAGTAAAATTTACAAAAGAATTGTTTGAAACTTAACTCGAACATGATTTGCTTGAATTGAGATAACTGGTTTAACAATTTATACGTCGAATTTGAAAAGCACAAACTAATACTTGATGTTTAAAATCAAAGTTTTTAGAAAATCAAAACCATTTACGAACCTGATATTCCAATTCAAATCTGAAAAATCGTAATCAAACTTCAGTACAAACTAAAAACTTTGCGAGTTAAAACCAAATTATACCACGGTCTATAAACTGTTGCTAATAGTCCAAAGGAAAATAATTTAACAAAATTATTGAAAACTTTAATAAGTCCAAATGGAGTTGGGAAACCTGAGAAGAAGTGCTGAGATCACCAATGCACTGAGTCCGTCACCAAAATACAAGAATTACTTGAAAGGGAGAAACACTAATGGGAGGTGAGCTACGTGAGCTCAGTGTGAGCCCAAAATCCAAAAAAAATCAACAAAACAGAGTAACATATCGAATATTCTAGATGCACGCACACGAATCACATACCAAAGAAACTCAAATAGGTAATCCAGTATACAAAAGTGCATTCAAAGCATACCAAAACACACATTAATTAACGCACTCATTATAAAATGTTAACCATGTTGCCAATATTCCAATGCCCACATGATCAGACATATATTTAGATGTGTTACGAATGTAACAAGTCAAAAACCCATCGCAAGCATCTAAACACCACTTCGTCCACCCTGCATACCACATAAGGGATACAGAAGGCCCGTCCTCCCTGCACACCACATATAACCATAATAGGCCTACCCACCCTACACAACACATCGTGGAACTAAGCCACTCGAATAACAATATGCAACTGAGCTGGCATATGTATAAATCATTGTGGTGAACCACTATACAGAAATATTGCAATTAACACTGCCAAATCAGTCTTCCTTCTCTCCATAACCAACTCCAAAAAATTTTCATGTTAATGCAATAATGCACATAGTACTCAAAACGACATACAGAAATGGAAATGCACATATTTAGTCGCTCAAATTCATAATCAGTTATGATTGTATTTAATTACTAGGTAACATCACATTAACATTTAAACATACAGTTAAACTTAATCCTACAAACACAAATAGAAACAAGAGGCCAAGTTATAGCAGAGTTTCAAACACAATTACCAAGGCTTAAATGATGGTTGGATTACACAGAAACATAAAACAAGTTAATTTGCAATACAAAACAAAAATCTGCGAAATAGGGCCACACGGTCGTGTCCCTTGGCTCTACAGAAGGGTCTAGGCCGTATGAAGAATAACATGGCCATGTGAAGGAGGCACACGCTCGTGTGGAAGCAGTACACAACCGTGTGGAGGAGACACATGCTCGTGTGACTGAGTTACATGTCCGTGTGAGTATCTCGTATAACTCACTGTCCAAAAGGGCCAAAATCAAGTGTAGAGTAGACATGGCTGTGTGGAAATCTCACACACCCTTGTGGCGAAGGGACATGGCTGTATGTCCAAGGCACATGCCTGTATGAAAATTGACAAAATCCCTAAATAGTAGCCATATGGTTGTGTAGCACTAAAAATTGTCGAAAGCCCTATTTTCCCAAATGTATACGGCCATGTGGACTACTCGTGTGCGGCACATGCCCATGTGGCCACCTGTGTGGTCATAAACCACACCGTAACAGGCTAAAAATCGTACTTTAGATAATGAAATAGTCCCCAACCCTTGGCAGTTTAAAAATATACCAAAATATACAGAATTTCACGTAATTCGATAGCAATACAATACTTCAATTAATCAGTCCCAGAAACACACAAGACATTTTTGAATTCCACAAAATCCAACAACAATGCGATGGCAAAATTAAACAGTTTTAGAACACATACATTAAATTGAAACCTCAGCCCCAAGACTGATCTATTCGCTCCCACTAAACCGTTTGGAAACCCAATTTAGAAAGAATTAGATGGAACACACAAAGATGACTAACCCTTGACCAATCGGCAAGTAACATATATGTAGAAACTAAAAAGAATAAAAAAAGAATTGAAGAACGGAAGGAACCCCAACAAAATTCTAAAAACTTGGGAAACAAAAGGAAACAAAAAGAGAAGAACGTGAAGAGAGAGTAATGGAAAAAAAAGTGATATTTGTTTTATGAGAACAACTTCTCTTTTTTTTAAATAAAATAACAAATACTTAAATAGTTTAACACAAAATCAAAACATAACTTAAACCAAAATTCGAATAAAAACCAATTCTTCTTTAACACACATGAGGATTCGAACTTGAGACCCAAAGGTAAACCAACACACATCCAACCATTAAACTAGCAAGCTCATTCTAACATTAGAATGTGAAAATGAACCCAATTGTTCAACCTACTCACTGACCCTTACTTCAAACCTCAACCTCTAACCCTAAAATCCAGGGTATTTCACCTCGAATCCTTGTCAGACACTATGGATAAAGGTACCCCATGTAGGCATACTATCTTAAAAATTTGCAATTTAGCTAACTTCTCCAAGGAATAACTAGTATTCACTAGAAGAAAATGAGCTCACTTGATAAGCCGATCAACTGCCACTCAAACAACATTCTTCTTGGATGGACTGAAGGGTAACATTGAAATAAAATCTATGGTTATCCTATCCCATTTCCATTCGAGAATTTCCAAAGGATACAACTTTCTAGAAGGAACATGATGTTCTACCTTAACTTTCTGACAAGTCAGACAAGTTGAGACATATTCCAAAATTTCCTTCTTCATACCCAACCACCAATAAGAGTCCTTCAGATATTCGTACATCTTGATGCTACCAAAGTGGAGTGAAAAAGGCCCATAATGAATTCCTTTAACAACTCTTTTCTCAGCCTATATCCTACTGGAACAAATAACCTATTCTTCAACTTGAGCTCGCCTTCATTGCCTACACTAAATTTCATTGCTTTAGCAAACAACATCCTTTGTTTAAACTTGTCACACAGAGTATTGGTTTGTCGTAATTTGATGTAGCAGATTAAACTAATTTTTGCACTTTAGGAGCTTGAAAGCAAGTATTTACATTAGGTTTTAATTATAATTTAGTAAGTTTTCTTGAAGATAATAAAATGAGCAAATGAGTCTTTTATTGACCTTATAGGCCGAATGAGGCCTAACGGTGAGTTAATGAACTTTGTAGGTGTGTAGAAGACCATTAGAAGGCATATTAAACTGATACTGGTCACTATGTTGCAACACAGAATGATCAATGTTGTAACACAAGGAAAAGAATGGATAAATCACAACTCTGCCTTCTGTGTCGCGACACACCCCTAAAGACATCCCAAAAGGAGTATATTAACTCTTATGTCGCGACACAGGCCCTGTTGTGCTGCATCATCTACTCTAAATGAGAACTAACATGAGCCAGGGGGCGTTTTGGTTCACACAATCAAATTTAAATCTTGGGAACGTCAACTAACCTAAGGTTAAGGACGATAACCACCTGAAATCTATAAATAGGCTCATTTTTCACACATCATGGACACCAATTACTTAGTTTAGAATTCTTCTTTTAAATTCAGTTTAGTTTTTCTTTTTTCTTAAGTTTAGATTTACTTTTAGTTTGTTCTTTGTTTTATCTCTAGAGATCTGGTTTGTGGAGATAATCAAACTTTGTGGATTCATGTACATTCTTAATATAAATCAGGCTTTTTCTTAACCTTTATACTATTGATTCATTTAGCGTGTTTGCTCTTTATATCAATTCTATATTGTTTATGAAAACCATGAGGAACTAATCCTTCTATAAAGGATTAATGAGTGAAGTTATGATCTTGTAACTATTTTATAGGGTTACTCAACAGATCAGCTGTTTGGGAGAGGAAGAACTGAAACCCTAAGCTTGTAATAACCCTTACCCGTATCTGACACCGGGACAGGGTACGAGGCATTACCTATCTCAAACACAAGCATAAAACATTTTCGATTCATGAAACTTTGTTCAAATTTAAAACTTTCAAACTTTGCCTTATAGCCTTTAATATGGACCTATGAGGCCCAAAAAACATATTTATAAAACAATTCGGGACTAATCTGAGTGCTTTGAAAGCTTTCAAGAAAAACCACTAAAAACATGACACAGGCCCGTATGGAAGGGCAACATGCCCATGTGGCCTCAGAACATGGCCGTGCTGAAGACCTATGCCACTCACACGGCCTAGGCATAGGGGGACACGCCCGTGCCCCTCGTCCATGTGGATTTATTTTCTATCATCGAACCTACAGGGGTTTTTACACAGCCTGACACATGCCCATGTTCATGGCTCGTGTCCCTCACACGGCCATGACATGCACGTGTCTTCCACCTGTGTAACTCCCTGACTTGAACCCTATGAACAAATTGGGTTTACACAGCTAAGGCACACGCCATGTGCTCAGCCCGTGTCCCACACACGGCCATGACATTCCCGTGTCACAGCTCGTGTACGAAGATATTAGTATTCTGTTTCTAACGTCAGTAACAATTTAAGGTCACACGGTCGTGGCACACGTCCATGTGCTAGGTCGTGTCTTTCACACGGTTGAGACACACGGTCGTGCCTCAACCTGTGTGGTTACTACTGGGCATTTAATTTTGCCAACCTACGGCCTAAGCACGCGTCCATGGGGCGAACCGTGTGTCACACACGACCTAGACACACGCCTATGTGTCTACCCGTGTGGACAAAAACAAGGCTATCTACCAAGCCTTTTGCCACTCTGAAACAAGATCAAACACATGCCAATGTATTGTATGGCATAAATATTCAACTAATAAACTTAATTAGACATCCACACATCATCACATGACCAATTCAACCATGCATTAATGCAACTATATTACATATCTAGGAAAAGTAACATCAATTGTATTTATCAAAATGAATATTAGGTCCATGGCCTTATACAAAATGGGTCAATTATAAGATAAGCCAACCCATTTGGCTCCAAAACAATATGACACTTAACCAAAAGACTAAGTCCATATACATGCCATTTCTCAAAATACTAAAGACTAACTATACCGAATGCTTTAGTTGATAGTGTGAACGAAGCCTCCAATGTCCTTTTATCCACGAGCTAATTAGGCTGCACTATAAGAAAATGGAAAGAAGAGGGAGTAAGCATAAAGCTTAGTAAGTTGCAAGTAAATAAATAACAATAATTTACCATGCTTAAACATACTCACAAAACATCACAATTTACATATGAAATAAACATGACTACTAGCATAACTTACTCATTTTCATCTCTTACTAATCATACAATATAAGTTTAAGCTCACATCTTATACATTTCATGTTGGTACCTGTACCACTTACAAAATCATCAATATTTCTCATTCTTAACACAAACTTTAAGTTTCCCATTGAACCATTTAGAATACGAAAGGATATTCAATAAGCCTCAAACATAGGGTATTATACCGATGCCATGTCCTAGACATGGTCTTACACTAGCTCACATGTCAAGTCGATGCCATGTCCCAGACATGGTCTTACACTGACTCAAATACATCGAGGCCGATGCCATGTCCCAGACATTGTCTTACACCGGCTCTCCTCTATCCGAACCGATGCCATGTCCCAGACGTGGTCTTACACTGACATATATCTAAGCCGATGCCATGTCCCAGACATGGTCTTACACTAGCTCATATGTCGAGGCCGATGCTATGTCCCAGACATTGTCTTACACTAGCACTCGTATCAATGCTGATGCCATGTTCGAACTTTGGAGACACTATTATTAGGAAAGGCAATTGTAAACCTCAAATACATCTCTTTAATTTTATTTATTTATTTTTTTTGCAAATTGTGTAATAACCTAATTAATGAATTGATTCAAATTAAGAATCAAATCATGTCAACAACATAAAGTATGTAACGCCCCCAACCCAAATCCGTCACCGGAATAGAGTTACAGAGCATTACCGGAGTTACTAATTTATTTATCAAATATTTTATTTCATCTAGCATTAATATTTAGAACCAATTAAAATTTAAACATATTGTCCCCTAAACGTACTTATTTTTCTCGATATGTTTTATTTAAATTTTATTATTCGTCTCAGTATACTTAATTTTCTTTTATCATCGTATCAAAAATAATCATATGTTTACATGTCAAGATGAATATCATTTTCTTGCCATTCCTTCATAAACTTAAATCAGGTAATTCATTATATCAAGATTTCATGTATTTAAAAATACAATTCAAGCTACACTAATTTACCTTGTTGCTTGTTTATGTTTATAATTTCACTAATCCGATATCTTTTCTTTTCCACGTTCAAGTCTCGTATTTTAGTTGCACGGATCTTTATAAATAAATTTAATCATCATTTTCATTCATTTCATATTTAAATAATAAAATAATCCATTACATGCAATTTGATCATTTTTGACATTTTTACAAAATCGCCCATAAAGTTCTACTTTTATTCAATTTAGTCCCTGAGCCTAAAACATGCAAATTAGCCATGCTAGTTGAATATTCATACATATTTTCCTCCTCCTCCTCCTCTCCATTCCACATCCTTAATTTATATAACATGCTATAAGTAACATTATCAATAATTTCACTATTTACTTATATGTATATTAAAAACTGTCCATTTGCATCATGGTCACTAAATTGTTTATATCTTGAGCTACAGAACTCAAAATTAAGATCCGTGATTTTTTCTTGAAATTAGACTCACACATCGTCTTACCATAAAATTTTCAGAATTTTTTGTTAAACCAATAAGTACAGTTTATTCTTTGAAGTCAGTCCTATTCTGTTGTCTGACAGTTCTGACCCTTCCTCACTAAAAATCAGTTATCTCCACGTACAGTATTCGAATGATGTTCCCATTTATTTCTATTGAAAATAAACTCATTCAGGAATCTAACCATATGAATTATGTCTCAAAATTATTTTTATACAATTTTTAATGATTTTTCCAATTTAGAACAGGGGAGCCCGAAATCATTCTGAATCAGTCTCACAAAAATATAAATATCTCATAATATAGAATTCCTTTACTTTTTTTGTTTATTTTATATGAATATAGACTCAATAAGCTTTAATTACATATCTCACTCAACTTCTAATTCAATTTCTACCATTTTTGGTGATTTTTCAAAGTTGACCTACTGCTGTTGTCCAAAACAGTTTTAGTGCAAAATATTGATTATCAAGTTTATAACACTCTTATTTCCCTTCTCTACAATATTTTCCATCACTTTCTCTTATTTTCTCTTCACTAACACATCAAGAATATAGAGCCATATATAAGAAAACTCTACTTTAACATCATTTCCATGCTTTTTCAATACTTAAAAATATATGGAAATCTTGATGTTCTTACCTTGTCCCCTTGGTTTCAATCTTTAATTTGATTTTCTCTCTCTTCCAACTTCCATTTCTTGAATTTATCTTGACATTCTAACTTCCCATAGTCTCCTTAATATTTTCTCTTTTGGTAGCTATGGAAATTCTTTTGATTTTTGGGTGAAAATGGTGAAATTTTAATGGAAGGACTAAATTGTAAAGAAAGGAAAATTTATTTCTTCTCTTCTCTCCTCTCACGTTGGTTGCATGCATGGAAAGATGAAGAGAATTCGTCATCTTTCCTTCCTTATATACTAAATAAATAATAATAAAATAATAATAAATATCTTATTAAAATAATATTTATCTAATTAATTAATTTAAAATATCTTCAATATAATCATTACATTCTAGAATTCTCTCTCTTACTAATTGACCATTTTGCCCTTCATGATCTTTTAAAATTCCATCCTTGAGTCATCACTTAATTTGGGAAAATTACTATTTAGTCCCTCATAATTCTTCACCTATTCAATTTGGTCCTAATTCATCCATTTTCCTTAGTTTCTAGATCATTCCACTCATAAAATATTTGCACTATTGGTCCTTCAAATTTTTCAAATTTACACTTTAACCCCTCAAATTTTGAATATTTACTCTTGGACAACAAAACTTTTCTCACATTTACAATTTAGTCCTTTCTTGAATTAATATGTCATAATATACTTCCCAATGACATAACTCAATTTTCCTCTTCTTGTCACTTTATTTTCTTATTTTACTATATCAAGGATAATATCTTATTGTAGAAATTTTCAGGGTATTACAAAGTAGCAAATGCTAAAGCCCATTGTTGACACTTCAATTACCAGTGTTCAAGCATTGTTGATATAATTCTCCCTCCCCTATTCTCTAAGTTGACTTTTTACCTTAAAAAATTGGTCAAAGTCTATTAAGAGTCCCTATGCTATTACGTAAAATTCATTTTAGTCTCTCTACTAAAAATTGCTCCAGATAAGTCTTTGCACATTACAACTATATTCAAATCATGATATTGTTATAATTTATCATTAAGTTACTAATAATTTGGACAAAATATATCATACACAATTGATTTACCCATGACCTCACTTGACCCATAAAAAAAAAACCCAACCATTATTAAAAGAATCCATGTACTTTTAACTATCATGTAGCTGAAAATTACATGTAAAGTTCATTGTCCTTATAAATTACAAATTTATTCAAATCATGATACTGTTACAATTTTTCGTTAAGTTACTGATAATTTAGAGAAAAATATATCATACACAATTGATTTGCCTGACTCGATTAATAAAAAAGCCCAACCATTCCCTAAAAAAATCCATGTAATTTTGAACTATCGTGTGACTGAAAAAAAAAAGTGTTTTTCTATGGATTGAGTCACGTAATGAGTAAATCAGTTGGATATGATATATTTGGTCTAAGTTACCAGTAATTATTGAAAAATTGTAATAGTGTCATGATTTGAGTAGACTAAAATGAACTTCATATAGTAGTATAGGGACTACCCAAAAAATAATCAAATCATTAATTCAATGGACCGGTCTGGTTGTATAATAGTGGTAGGAAAGATATAAAAGTGGAGTAGAAAGGTCAAAATGTTATTTGTTTCCAGATGCAAATGTTTCAGCGACTAAAACAACTTCAACTTTATACCACGGACGAGCTATGGATCAAATAGACATACAAGTTCCAACGTAAAAATAAACAAAGACAAATGAAGAAAACACAGTCAAACAAGAAAAGGAAAGCAACATATACAAAGATCGGTGGCATCTCATTACATAAAAGTCACAACAAACCGCATCAACCCAACTTTACAATGTAAGTGAATAACCAAACTATATCTGTTATAAACAATGCCGCTACAGTACAAGCAAGCTCCACATTATTGAACAACTCAATCATCTTTCCTATGAAAAGAAATAAGGAAAATGAATCTGCTTGTATTTGCAGTTCTTTTTTTATCTTTTTTTTTGTTCCTTTTTCCAGATTGGGTTTAGCAATACTTTATACTGAATGATTTTGGCACTAATTCACTTTAAGTTATGATGAATGCCGAGGTTCGATGATCAGAAACCCTTAAATGTGACGGAAAATTTAAAGAAAAATTGAAGACATATACCCAGCAATGTATATTATCAGTAAATATATATATGGTTATATTACTCTTTCAATCTTACAGACCAAAAAAACACAAGAGGAAAGAGAGAGTAGATAAGTTAACAAAGATATTATGACACATATTAAGGCTTTCCGATCTACAGATGAAGAGAAGTATCAACATCAGAGTTCTCCAAATATTTTGAAGTACTGCTTGAAGTTGGTGCACTGTTAGTCCATAAGCTCGTTGATGCAGGGATTCCCATAGCTCTGAAATCGGTTTGCCTGCTCAGTGAGTTCAGTCCAAGAGTGAGTGAGTCTTGCTGGGGTTGCCTGTATGGTAAATGCACCTCGGGTTCGTAGCGTTTGGTCGAGCCAGCACGGTCGGGTTCAGAGAATAGTTTCAGAAGCTCTTTAGCTTCTCTCTTTTGTCTAACCTTCTGCAGCTGCCTAAACCTTTCTTGCAAAAGTGCAATCGAGGAACTAGCCATTGTACGATCCCCAGTTTGCCTACCCATTATATGAAAAAAAATCTTTTCCTTTGTGGCTCAAACACAATTGAGTATATGGATGTATTTATAGGAGATGGTTGATCATTCTGTAATATAATAGATACGATACAACCGAAAATGGGTCTACGGCAGCATTTAAGTCCCTGCATTAATGTATACTAATTTGTTGGCATCCCAAATGATTGTGGGTGATGTAATATTAAAGGAGAATCGACTGCTGTGCAGCAAAATACAAGAAGAAAAGTATAGAGGCTAGTGTAGGCAGGGGTGGGTTGATGGATGTAGGCAAATGTAGTTTGTTTAAGGGAGGATAAAGCGTGAGAGACGAGAGTCCAAATGGGTTTGGAGAGTAGTATTTGGAAGCAAGCTTTGTTGGGGAATCAATGGTTAGGTAATCAAGTGTTGGCTTGTCTTTGAAAAATCCAAGTTAGCTTCGAAGAAGATGGTGCATTCACTGGCACGTTTCGGATGCATATTGTTTCTTTTTATTTGATTTCAACTTACACCTTTGTTTTATTTCATTTATATTTTAGGGGCAAAAGGCAGAGCAGCAGAAAATAATAATTTTCGGAGTTTTTTTTAGGTCCTTTAGTTTCTTTTTATTTATGAAATTATATCAAATACTTCATTTAATTTCATAAGTGTAATGGTAATCATGTAATTAGATTCTGGTCGTATTGATAATGTAAATGATAAATCTGATGTTGCCATATGTAAAAGGCAATAGAAACAATCAACTTCATTTCCAATACCAATGATGAAAACACAAAAAGTATGGATAATAAAACATTGTCCTATGCATATGTCCATTAATTTTATCATAGAACATGTTACTATTAGATTTAGCTGAACCACTTTCTCCGGAGACCCCGCAATTGAAAACAAAAGGGTGAAGACAAATTCATGGTATTATGATCTCTTTTGTTTGACATCCCTTTGGCATGCCGTGCCATAAAATAAACTTCTTGTGGGATAAATTATATCTTGAATTTAGTTCAATCGGTAAAATTGGGGGTGATTAATTAGTTCAAGGTTAAACTTAAGTTTTAACAAAATTTTGATAATAATAACAAAAATTGAAGTTTTTGAGTATTTAAATTTACATATTATATATAAATTTTTAATTTAAATTTTCATTTAAGTTCAAGTCCCGCCTCGATACGAGGAGATATTTTAAATTCAATCTATGCTTCCTACTAACACTGGCTATTCCAAATTAGCTTTCATTGCTAAGTAGATGGTTTATCTTTGGTGGAACCATCTGTTAAACTTTAGATACTGCCCATGCTACTTATCTGCCAAACAATGACAATGGTGATGTAAAATCGGAGGAAAGAATCACAAATGTTGAGATTAAACTCTCAATTTTGATGAATGTCACGTTTTGAAGGTGATTGTATATGAACCAACATGAGTTAAGCATTGGATTAAACTAAACTGCTTTCTAGAATCTATGGTCGTGAAAATTTCTACAAGAGATAATAGCTACTTTCTTCATTTCAAAAATGAATTGCCTCAGCTCTTGGCTAGAATAAATACTTATTCCAACATAAATTTTAAGAATTAGATCCTCGTATTAACTTCAGTGTGTTAAGGTAAATGACTAGGATTTTTTTTTTTGGAAATTAAATGATTAATATAGATATGTGCCACAGATGTTTACCTTATGTGCTGCAGAAAATCATGCTTTAGTGATACCAAGAAAATACTATTTCAATTACAAAAGATCAAAGCATTAATGATACAAAAGCTCCAAAGATGAGCAGTGAAACCAAATTCATAGTGAACAGTAATTAACATTACAGCTTTCAAAGACACATCTATGACTATGACTCCATCTAAGTTGTTCATTTTCCGGGGACAAAGTTAGTGGCATAAGCCCAAGCATTGTTGGCCACCGGATCAGCAAGGTGGTCGAAAAGGTTCTCGATGGGACCCTTTCCAGTGACAATAGCCTGGACGAAGAACCCAAACATGGAGAACATTGCCAACCGGCCGTTCTTGATCTCCTTAACCTTCAATTCCGCGAAGGCATCAGGGTCATCAGCCAATCCAAGCGGGTCAAAAGCACCACCTGGGTAAATTGGGTCGAGTCCCTCACCGAGTGGTCCACCACCAACTCTGTACCCTTCAACAAATCCCATGAGCACAACTTGGCAAGCCCAGATAGCAAGAATACTCTGAGCATGGATGAGGTTTGGGTTGCCAAGATAGTCAAGGCCACCCTCGGAGAAGATTTGGGAACCAGCCTTGAACCAAACCGCCTCTCCGAACTTGACACCATTCTTTGAAAGAATTTCAGGGAAAACACAGCCAAGGGCACCAAGCATAGCCCACCTACAGTGGATCACCTCAAGCTCACGGTTCTTGGCAAATGTCTCTGGGTCAGCTGATAATCCAGCAGTGTCCCACCCGTAGTCCCCAGGGAATTCACCGGTCAGGTATGATGGGATTTGGTCAGAGAATGGACCCAAGTACTTTGGGCGGTCAGGGCCATACCTGTTTATAAGTAATCAGAACAATATTTCCCTCACTCTCATGTTTTTTGTTCATAAAATAGAATAATGCATGCAACAAAATGTAACGTACCAGATGCTGGTTGGAGCACTTTTGACGGTTCTACGCATGGAAACGCGACCACCACCGACGGCACCGACCTTGCAGACGAGCTCATTGGACTGCTTCAAAGCTGTTTGGCCAGCGAAAGCAGATTGTTGGATAGCAGAGGTTGCCATGGTGATGCCTGAGAGCTTTTAGATTAGACTTGGTTTTGTTTACCGATTGTTGTGGCGATTTATGTGAATCAGGAAATGTACATGTCAGCAGCAATCTGTTGGATGTGGATTCCCCCATGTTAGATTTTCTTTCAACAGATTTGAGGCTACTGTTATACCACGTGTGATTTACAGGATTCGTTTGATAGATATCTAAATCAATTCCCTTTCTTTCGTTTGGGGTTTATTTTTTTTAATTTTTAATTAATTAATAATAATAAATTTATAAAAAATATTTAATTAGCAGAAATTCTTTTAAATATATTATTCTAAGATAATATAATAAATATTTTAAATTTATTTTTAAATTTGTTTCTGAATCAATGTTACAGTCACTTTTTAATTACATAATTTAAAAATAAAGATATTTACCATATGTGTAAAAAAAAATTAAACATTTAAAAAAGTCTAGATTTTTCAAATGGCCAAGTGAATCTATATATATATATATATATACAAAAAGAAGAGAATAAAAAAATAAATCTAAAATCTTGTTCTCCGGTGCCTAAGAACATCCGCTTGCAGCAAAGGAGAATACTATTAGGCGGGTTATGTAAATAGATTAGTTCGTCCGTGCCGTCCTGTGTTAAATTTGCTAAATGATTTGTACAACCATCCTTTTCACATAAGATATGGCAAACCTCCATTACTTAGCCCTCACGTATCAAGAGTATGTTAGTACAAATCTCCGGTGAAGAAAATTTCGAACACGTGAATGAAACTCGAATAGAAAAAGAAGAAATTGGATAAAGCTCCAAGGCATGTATTAAGCCACTATCTTTAAAGTTATATTTGCCGTCACTTATCTTCTGTTGCAAAAGAGTTTCAAGCAAATTAACCTCGATGATACAATGAAGGCAATGACTATTTGCGTTTTGCATTGACGAGAATAGTCCACTAAATACTGAGCAATGTATAACAAAAAATTTAATTCTACAAAGGATTTCTGCAGTAACACTTTATAAAATAATCTAATAATATTATAAAATGGAGGAAGGAAAGAAAGAATTTTAGAATTTGTTGGTGTGTCTTCCAAATAAAATCTCATTCCTATTTATAGGAATTTTTATATATCTTCATAGAGACATCTTTCAATAAGTGTCTTTCTAAATAATAATATCTTTAAAATAAACACATAATTATTCATTTAATATTATAACTTTTATAATTCTTTTTCAAAAATCAAATAAGATAACTTTTGACTAATGACCAAAAGATTTATCTTTTAATTAATCACACCTATTCATTTATAGCTATTGAAACACTATAAATATTTAAAAATGTTCCAACAATTTCCCCTCATTTTCAAAACATTTTAGATTTTGATATTCTTGGAAATCAATTTACATAAATGAAGGTGTCTTACATTGAACATTCACTCAGTGAAAATATATTAAAATTAATCCAAATTGCATGGTAGACTAAGCTTTGAACCAACTATTCTATTTGATTAACCGAACACATCTCACACAATGATTTCAACATCGATTAATGCATAGTATCTAGGGACACTATTATGGCCATGTGTCTGTGCCCTCTTTTATGAGTGCTGTCAGAGCCAAGTCCTTGAGCTCCTAGAAGCGGCCACACTTCCACTCACATAGGTAGATCCCATCAAAAGTGTTCACGTAATTATAGCACTCTAACAAATTTATGTTAAGGGTCCATTAATAGTACATTACTCATCCTTCCCTTATCATTACGGGTACCTAGCACTTTAATCTTAGGATGGATTTATTTATAGTACGCTAATAGTCACATACTAATAATGTACTTTGTCTCATTGAACTCAAGACTTGACGTATACTAAGCGTTAAGTCGAGTTTCCATCCTGGATGACTCTAATTAATGGGCTTGAGTCTCATCTTGTAACACCCTTTACCCATATCCGACGTCGAGACAAGGTTCGAGGCGTTACCGGACTTAATCGATAACACTCACATAAAAATCGAGCCATAAAATTTTCATTACAACTTAAAACTTTCATTCGTACTCATATAGGCCTACGAGGCCTTAGACATGCTTTGGAGATGATTCGGGACTAAACCGAGATATTTCGTTCACTTAGAAAATTTTTACTCAGAACAGGGTCATACGCCCGTGTGGGTAGGCCGTGTGGTCACACACGCCCATGTCCCTGGCCCGTGTCGAATTTATTTTTCATTTCGAACCTACATGGGTTGTCACACGACCTGGCACACACCCGTGTCGCATCCCTTTTGAAGTCTTTTTTATTGCATCTCTAGTAAAACTTTTTGTCCAAGGATCTGCCAAATTTTCACTTGACCTCACATAATTAATAGTGATCACTCCATCAAAGATTAATTGTCGAACATAGCTATGTCTTAATCCAATGTGTCTAGACTTTCCATTATATACTTGGCTATATGCCTTTGCTAGAGTAGCCTCACTATCACAACGGATAAAAATAGGTGAAATTGGCTTAGGCCAGAAAGGTACATCATAAAGCAAATTTCTTAACCATTCTGCTTCTTTAGATGTAATGGTTAATGCAATAAATTCTACTGCTATGGTGGAATCAATAATACATGTTTGTTTTTTGGAACCCCAAGAAATGGCTCCTCCACCAAGAATGAAGATTCATCTACTAGTAAATGCATGACCTTCCAAACTTGTAATTCAACTAACATCCGAATACCCTTCTAAAACTAGAGGATATCCATTATAACATAATCCATATTTAAAAGTTTTCTGTAAGTACCTAAGTACTCTATTCAAAGCTTGCCAATGCAAACTACTTGAATTACTTGTGTACTTACTCAATTTCCCAACAGCATATGTAATATTTGGTCTTGTACAAGTCATTATGTACATAAGACAACCAATTAGACTTGCATATTTCAATTGATCAATTTTCCTACCAACATTAGATACTAATTTTATTTGAGGATCCATGGTTGTAGATGTTGGTATACAGTTGAAAAGATCAAACTTTTTAAGCACATTTTCAATGTAATATGATTGTGAAAAAGCTATAGTGTTTTCATCTCGGGTTATTTTAATCTCAAGAATAACATTTGCTACACCTATATCATTCATAGCAAAGTTGTTTGATAAGAATTTCTTTGTGCTTTCTATTTGTTCCAAATCCGTGCCAAAAATGAGCATCTCATCTACATATAAGCAAATTATGACACCTTTTCCATTTTCAAATTTGCTATATATACACTTATCAGATTCATTTATTTTATAGCCATTAGTTAAAACAACCTCGTCAAGATTTTGGTGCCATTTTTTTAGTTCTTGTTTAAGTCCATATAAAGATTTAACAAGCTTACATATTGATAAGTGATATTTATGATGGTCAAACCTGTAAAACTAAACTATTATCACGATAAAGGCAAGTGCACCTATCAAACAGTAGTATAGCTTATGGCAAGACCGGGATGTCAAACCCACAAGGACTAAAAGTACTAGTATTAACTTTCTTTTTATTATCTAGCTTAAAAATAAAGGGGATTTGTTTTAAACTAATTAAACTAAACTAATTAACTAAGAACACGACAGAGAGTAATTTGGGGAAAATACTTTTTGGAAAACTGATTGATTAAGACAATACCCAAGGAAGAATCCACCTAGACTTCACTTGTTATTCGATTCTAAACTAGACGATTTATTCACTTGACTTGATCCGTAGAAATCCCTAATTTATGTTAATATCTCTTTCAAGACTAAAAACAACTAACCATAGGTTAATTAATTGAAATTTATTTCTAATTAAAACCCCTAGTATTGCATTAACTCGATCTATGGACTTCCCTATTAGATTTGACTCTAATCCGGTAGATTTTCGTCGTCCTATGTCTAGGATTGCGATCAACTCCGCTTAATTGTGTTGAATCTACTCTTAAACAGGGACTTTTACTTCACTAAATAAGCATATTTGACTTGAATTAATATCCTAAAATATTAACACAAGAATTAATCACACAATTAAGAAAAAATCAAATATTTATCATATAATTCAGATATTAATAACAAGATTCCTCTTAGGTTTCATCCCCTTTAGGTATTTAGGGGGTTTAGTTCATATTTATAAAAGAAAACATCTCAAAATAGGGAAAACAACAAAACATAAAGAACCCAAAAACTTTGAGAGAAATTGAAGGGAGATCTTTAGTCTTGATGTAGATTCTTGCTTCCAAGATGAATCAATCGGCGTTCTTCGAGTAATTCATTCCTTTCTACTCTCTATGTCTTTGCTCCTCCCCTTGGGTCTTTTTATACGCTTCGGAACACCTTTCTCAGCCTAAAATACCTAAAAATTTACCTTTTCCGCGTGAAATTAAAACAGGTCTTCGACAGGGACACGCCTGTGTGCGATTGCTCAAGTCATGTTCAATACTGTGTATCACACATGGGCGTGTGATTTACCTGTGTGTGAAGGTCTAGGCCATGTTGATTATTGAATTTAGCCCATTTTGTCCCTTTTTTGCCCATTCCTTACTCTTTTCTCTTCCTTATACTCACCTAAGTATAAAAAATGAAATCAAAGGATTAGAAGCATCATATTACATAATTCTAATGATAATTTATCCATAAATGTGCCAAACATGGGGTAAAAATATGTATCTATTATGGTTTATCACATACCTTATGCTCTTGTCCTGGAACATCAAATCTTTCTCGTTGTTCTATGTACACTTCATCTTCCAATTCACCATTTAAAAATGCAATTTCAACATCCATTTGGTGAACAACCAAATTATATATAGAGATAAGTGATATTAAGAGTCTAATGGTAGCAATTCTTACTACTAAAGCATAGGTATCTAAGTAATCAATACCTTGTTTTTGTGTAAAACCTTTGGCTACCAACCTTGCTTTAAATTTATCTATGGTTCCATCGACCTTCATTTTCTTTCTGAAAATCCATTTACAACCTATTAGTTTGGAACTCGGTGGAAGATCAACTAAGATCCAAGTTTGATTTCCCATTATTAAATTCATCTCATCATTTATTGCTTCTTTCCAAAAAGCAGAGTCTTAAGATTTCATTGCCTCTTCAAATATAATAGGATCAGATTTCGTATTATAACAATAATGTATCTTATTGCATATACTTTCACCTTTTTCCTTCTACAAGAAACATAATGAAATCTGGTCCAAAATTTTTGACATTTTTAATCCTCTTCTTCTTAATTCTTGACAAGATTCATCATTATTATCAATTTGTTCCAATGAAATCTCATTCTCATTTGAAGAACAAATCAAATGTTGTGATTGTAATTGTCTTGAAATAGAATTAAATTTATTTTTATCAAAAATAGCATGTCTTGATTCAGTAATAATATTAATTGAAATTGAATCATTTGGTTCAATTACCATGAACTTATAAGCCTTACTATTATGTGCATATCCTATAAATATGCATTCAAGTCCTCTTTCATTAAACTTTTTACGTTTAGGTGTTGGAACTTTGACAATAGCTCTACAGTCCCAAACCTTCAAATAATTAAGGTTTGGTTTCTTTTTCTTCCATTGTTCATAAAGGGTTATTTTAGTTTCTGTATTAGGAACTCTATTCAATATATGACAAGCTATTAGAACAGCTTCTCCCCAAAAACCGTGTCCAAGACCTGAATATGATAACATTGAATTTACCATTTCAATTAAGATTCTATTTTTCCTTTCAACTACATCGTTTTGTTGTGGTGTGTAAGGGGCTCAAACTTGATGGACAATTCTAGTAGATTCAAAATTACTTGGATTATAGTATTCTCCACCTCTATCCGATCTTAAGCACTTGATAAATGATTCATACTGAAGTTTAACTTCAGAATTATAAACTTTAAATTTATCAAGCACTTCATCTTTTGAATGCAATAAATATACATAATAATATCTAAAGCAATCATCAATAAAAGTAACAAAATATTTCTTTCCACCTAATGTACGATTATTATGCATGTAACATAAATCACTATGTATCGAACTAAGCAAATTTGTTTTTCTTTTAACCTTAGGGAAAGGGTTTCTTGTAATTTTGTCAACATACATGTATTGCATTTTTCAATATTATTATTAAAAACAGGAATTAAATCTAACTTATATATGTCATTCAATTTTCTATAATTCAAATGATCTAATCTATAATGCCATAAACAAGAAGATTCAACCATATAAGCAGAAATAGTATTTTTATTCTTATTAATAATATTGAGTTTGAGCATGCTCTCATACATATACCATTTCCCTACAAAAATTCCTCCCTTAGACAAAATAAACTTATTTGCCTCAAAAACAAGTTTGAAACCAAACTTAATCAACAAACTTCTAGACACTAAATTCTTGTTAATTGTTGGTACATAATATACATAATTTAAGGTTAAAACATTTCCAGAAGTAAATTGTAATTCAACAGACCTTTTACCTTTGATTGCTGTGGTGGAAGAATTTTTCATGTACAAGATATTGACATTATTACATTGTGTAAACTTTGTGAATATGCTTTTGTCTTTGCGCACATGTTTGGTTGCTCCGGTATCAATCCATCATGTATTACCATCCTGTGTCATATTAATTTTAGATATCATTGCAACGAACTTTTCGTTATTATCAACCTTAGAAGATGATTTTTTCTTTAAAAATCGACATTTATTCTTGAAATGTCCCGGCTTACCACAATGATAACATGAGCCATTTTGTGTCTCTGGCTTACCACAATGATAACATGAGCCATTTTGTTTCTCTTTTGATCTTAAGTGTTCTATCAATCTATTTGAACTTTCTCTTGAATGGTTTAGTAGTATGTACTTCCTCCGTAACATGCACTTTGGCATTTTCAAAACTTATCTTCTAATCTTGCTTTCAATATTCTTCTTCAATACGAAAATGGTTTGCTAAAGCATCAAGAGATATTTCCTCTTTCTTATGTTTTAGAATTTTTTTAAAGTCTTTCCAAGATGGAGGAAGTTTGTCTATTATGGAGGATACAACAATCATTTCATCCATTTTCATATCATATTACTTAAATTGATTCAACATTTTTTCAATATCACAGAATTGTTCCATAACAGAACAACCATCAACCATTTGATAATTATTGAAATGGCTAACAATGAATTTCTTACTTGTATCATCTTCGGTCATGTATCTTGTCTCCAATTTGTCCTAAAATTCTTTAGCAATGGCCTCGTTTTGGTAGGTGTCAAACAAACCATCAAATAAACCATTCAATATGTGGCCCATGCACACATAATCAACATTGTCCCATTTTTTCCTTTCTCGAGTTGCAACAACAAATCCATTTTCATTTTCTTCAGGTCTTGGAGTATCCAAAACATAGACAATCTACAAAGTTGATAATAAGAAGTGCATTTTTTCCATCGTCGAAAATTGCCACCATAAAACTGATCAAGTTTGACAAAGTTCGAAGCCATCTCCTTTAGTGTTCCACTTTCATGTGTTGTGGTAGTCATCATGAAATATAATCTTAAAATTGTTAGTACAAATCTCTAGTGAGGAAAATCTCGAACACCCGAACGAAACTCGAACAAATAAAGAAGAAAGAGGACAAGGCTCCAAGACATGTATCAAGCCACTATCTTTAAGGTTTTATTCACCCCCACTTATCTTCAGAGTGCAAAAAAGTTTCAAGCAAGTTAACCTCGAGGATACAATGAAGGCAATGACTATTTGCATTTTGCATTGACGAGAATAGTCCACTAAGCACTGAGCAATGCGTAACAAGAAACTCAATTTCTACAAAGAATTTATGAAATAATACTTTATAAAATAATCTAATAATATTAGAAAATGGAGGAAGGAAAGAAAGAATTTTAGAATTTGTTAGTGTGTCTTCCAAATAAAATCTCATTCTTATTTATAGGAATTTTCATATCTCTTTATAGAGACATCTTTCAATAGGTGTATTTCTGAATAATAATATCTTTAAAATAAACACATAATTATTCATTTAATGTTATAAATATTCAAATAATATTCTTTGAAAAGTTATAATTTTTTTTCAAAAATGAAATAATATAACTTTTGACTAATGACCAAAAAATTGATCTTTTGATTAATTACACCCATTCATTTATAGATATTAGAACACTATAAATATTTGAAAATATTCCAACAAAGTAAACAATTAACAATAAAAGTATTTAATGGATGGTTGAGACAACAATTGAATTATCCAAAATGCATCAAACTCAACCATCAAATGAGACACCCTCAACTCTTTAACAATCCTCAATCCCTCCCGAAACCCCCCCCCCCCCATCGTTCCGCTTCCTACCCGTCCGTTCTTTCGATTCTCAACATCAGATCATGTATCTAATCACTCACCAAATTACACAGTAAACCACCAGTCGTCACCATGCTCGAACGAGACCGCACCACCCCATCCGTGTTCAAAATATAACAATCTGTCGGAGGACATTGCCATGAAACCCAACGTGGTCCACGATGGATCCGTGCAGCTAAAGTCGAATAAGCTCAATTAATTCATGTACATGATAATACACTATTACATATAGTAGTTGAATCTAATGTTAAAAGTTTTTTGCATCTTATTCAAATCATTCAAAAAGGTAAAAATCCAGTACAAATAAATTTCATAAATATGAACCAATAAAATTATTAACGGATTGATAATTTTATTTGAATTTAGCTATTATTTAGAACATATATTATATTATTCAAATGATCTATTGAGTCTTAATTCAATTAATATTGATATAAGTATTTTTGTAAAAATTAATAATTAATAAAATAAATATTTTTTAGATTAAATTTTTATCGAAATAAAAATATAAAAAATAAATCATGAATGATAATATTACTAAACCCTAAATTTGGAACTATTTAAATTCATAAAATCTATTGGGAGTCTCCAAAACTCAATTTGTGAGAAGATGGGAGTTTTCTCGAGAATGCAAGAACAGAAAAAAGAAGTGAAGAAGAAACACAAATTTTCTTTCTTTAATTCTATAGGATTCACGGTTATTTTACTTATCTAACTCAAAAAAATTAATATTTATAAAAATGACCCTACTTCAAAAACATTTACCAAAATAACCTGAAATAAACAGTAGATTGAGGTTTTGGGAATCCATTACCTGACATTACCTAGTGTTTTGGAATTATGAAAAATTTTGTAATGGAATTATGTTTAAATTGAGAAAAATTTTAAATAAAATATGAAAAATTTTAAATGACACTGATATTGAGGCTACTTCTAATTAATATGAAAAAAATATGAAATGAATTGAAAAAAAAAAGATAAATTGAAATGAAATTACTTGTGATTAATATGAAAAAAATGTATATTAGGAAAAAAATAAATTTAAATGAAAAAAAATGAAATGAAATGTTAAATGAATATGAAATGAAATGAAATGATGATATGAAATGGAATGAAAGTTTAAATGAAAATAAATTTTAAATTGAAATGAAAACAAAAAATTGAAATGATTTTTTTTTAAATGAGAAATAATTAAATTTAAATGGAAAAAAATAATTTAAATGAAATAGAAATGTAAAAGAAATGAAATGAAATGGAATGGAAATACAAATGAAATGAAATGAAATGGAAGAAATGAAATGAAATTAAAAAAAAAAAAAAAAGATGAACGGACATGTTAGGCCAGGCTTGGGAAATGGACAATCAGTGGCCGGCACCAGCAGCTTTAGTGCCTACGATTTGACCTAACATTTTAGGCCTAAAAAACCCAAAAAAATGAAATGAGAAATTTTTCTAATTTAAATAAAATTTAAAATTTTGTAATAGAATAATATTTAAATTGAGAAAAAATTTAAATAAAATATGAAAAATTTTAAATAACCCTGATATTTAGACTACTTCTAATTAATATGAAAAATATGAAATGAATTGAAAAATAAAATTTATATAAAAAATAGATAACTTGAAATGAGACTACTTATTATTAATATAAAAAAAATTTGTATATTAGGAAAAAATAAATTTAAATGAAAAAAAAATTAATGAAATGAAATGTTAAATGAATATGAAATGAAATGTAATTTGCAATGAATTTGAAATGAAATGAAATGTAATTTGAAATGAATATGAAATGAAATTATGATTATGAAATGAAAGTTTAAATGAAAATAAATTATAAATTGAAATGAAAACAAAAACTAAAATGAAAAAAATAATTTTTGAAATGAGAAATAATTAAATTTAAATGGAAAAAATAATTTAAATGAAATAGAAATGTAAATGAAACCACATTGCAAAAAAATAATTAGGATTAGCACCCAAAAAAAATATTTTTAAATACACTGATGTCGGCCATCAGTGTTCCAAAGTAAAAAAAAGTGCATTGGGAACCGAAAATTGTACCTAGTGCCGACCATTTACTGTCCAGCATCAAAAAAAAAATTTAATGTCTCTGGTGTCGGCCATTACATGGCCAGAACCAAAAAAAATATTTTTAAATATTAATATTTTTGTATACAGTATGATACGATTTTAAAAAAATACTCTAATATTGGCCATTGAATTTCTAAACTCAAAAAAATCATTTTTTTTAAGTCTTACACAATCATCAAGTAATGATGGTCCCAAAACACTAGAAAATGTCGGCTATTGAGTTCTCAAAACACAAAATTATTTTGGTGAATGTTTTTGAATCAAAGAATTTTTATAAATATTAAGTTTTTTTAGGTTAAATGGGAAAAAAAAATAGCCAGGATTCACAAATTAACTGTTTAACTGATCACTGAGACTACGAGTTAATGCTAACACAAACAATTCCTAAAAAAGAAAAACTTAAACAAAGTTAATGGGCTGTTCAGGCAATTTCAGGGTTGACATGACAATATGAAAAAGAAGCAACAACACACACTGAAAATGGAATGACAAACAACCTTAAGCTAGACCTTCTCAGCCTCAGAAACCCAAACTGAGAACCAGATGACCTCGAGCTCCATAACACTTCCGAAGCTGAATCTGCAATGAGTTTTACGGTGATACCGGTCCCGCACAGCCAAGCAGCGTAAATGAAGCAGAAGCCCCATTGCATCACATTTAGCCTCTTGTAATCTGCTAAACTTTGCAACAACTCGACCACTACAACCTGCATAGCCATAACACCTCCCGAAGCCATAAGAAACCAATGGCTACTGCACATGAATCTCACTATTGATACTGATACTTCTTCATTCCTTGCATAAATAATTATGGTACTGATGAATAGTTCCAAGACTTGGCATAGTATGAAACCATTGAACACCATGGTTTTAACAACATCTTTGTTGATTCGGAGTATAGCTTGACCAATAAACTGTAAGAGCAACAAATGACAAGCATCTGATGCAGCTCGGATTGCAACGTTTCTCCACATGGTCTTGGTTAGCAGTGACTTCATCCGTCTCGCCGGCCGATTGTTCATCAGTTCCTGGTGGCCATATGACTCCATCACCATCATTAGGCCACCTAAGATACAAATAATGGAATTCACCCACAACATATGGATTCCTGTTATAGGGGATTCATCTAATATAGATGTTGTGACAAGGGTTACAAGCAAGCTGGCAAGGGTAGCAGTCAGTTGGATTTCGGTGAAAGTCTGAACATTACCATAAGCACATTTGCCCATCTTTAAGCAGCGAATTAGTGACCTCAGCGAATTCCTAGACGAAATTACAATTTCAGAGTTCTCTCTGGCCATTTTAGTGCTACACTCACGGATTGTGATCCCTACATCAGCTGCCTTCAAGGCTATATCATCGTTTGTTGCCATTCCCCCAATGAAAGCCACTACATGACCTTCCTGTTTCAAACGCTGTAAAATACGAATTTTGTCCTCGAGTTTGCAGCTTCCTATCACAGAAATCTTATTCATTCCTTCTGCAGTAGCAGCAAGTTCATGAAGATCCTTGTTTTCAATTGCCATATCACGTAACTCAGGATTCAGGATTCCTATTTCATGTGCCATCACTTGCGCTCTTGCGAGCTCATCCTTTGACATCAGCTTGCACGCTACTTCTTCCTCTTTAAGAGCTCCCACTGTGGATCCCATCACTTCTTTACATGCAACCACTGTGTTCTCATCGAAGCATATAACTGAAACAATGCCAATCGTGCCACAAGATGATAAATTTTGAACATTTGCGTCCCCTGATGATGCCATCTTCTTCTTCCAGTACGAAAGGGAAATCGTAATCACAACCGGCATTCCATGTTGTAATGAAGTTACCATAACAGTAAGAACACCGGTCAATATTTGAACTTTTCCTCTAGGATTCAAGAAAACCCTTCCAAAGATTTTTATCACCCTGTAAGCTGAAACACCCCCCTTCATTTCTGGCATTATATTACTGTTTTTGTCCATCTTCCTCGCTACTAGGTTAATTAGCACCAAAGCAGATACTAATAGAGATATAGAGAGTCCAACATATTCCATATAAGCATTGGTCTTATCAATCTGACCTTCCATCAATGACTTCTCATTGGGATCAACTGTAGGCAAAACTGTATTGTCACCCACCGATGTTACAAGCATGTGACCTTCCCCTTCCATAATCTTTGAACCAGCCAAGAGAAATGGGTTGTCATCACGATTGATATTAGGATTCAATTTGTCATCCAACTTCAAACCATTTTCACTAACAAACAAACCATCAGCAGGGACAAAATCCCCCTTCTTCAGACATAAGATGTGACCAACCACAAGGGTAGATATGGTGATGGTTTTGGGTTGTCCATCTTTTAAAACACTAACATGGAATTTGTTCCTCTTCTGCAACCGTCTTGCTCGGTGATAATTAGCCACTGACCGAAATACGAGAAGCATAAAGACAGCAACCAGTATTGCAACCCAATCATGCCACCCATGTTTGGGTTCGGCCTCCATCATCTCAATGGTAAAGGACAAGGCAGCGAAGACCAAGAGAAGAAAAATAGTAGGAGTTTTGGAAGCTTCCACGAAGGAAACAACAAAGACCTTTGCGTCAAAAGTAGTGCTTGTTACTATCACGGCCGTTGCTTGCTCTTCAAAGCTGCGATCAATTTCTTGTGCTAAGATAGATTGAAGACGTGATTTAACTCTTCTTACTCCACCTTCTTCCTCTAGGGAGGTCAAGTCTTTGTCTCTCACAATTTGAGCAGTCTTTCTTAGAAATATAATACTGCAAAACCAACATGAAATACGTGTTAACACGGACATGGATCGGGTGATGGCACGTGTTGGCAATTTACTCAATAAAAATAAAATATTTAAACCCTCTTAGTAAAACTCTTTTCAACCAATGTGGTTACTCACCTTTCATTACCATCAACACCTTCCGGAATGTTTGTTCTAATATCGTCAGCTGACCTGGGAACAGATCCATCTTCTTTAGGGAAAACCTCTATTTTGGGTGCAAGCATATCATTCGTACTGCAGTCAGCTGAGCCAGAGGTTGACGACGACTTGGGAACAGATCCATCTTCTTCAATGGGAAACTTCTCTATTTCGGTTGGAACCATATCAATCGTAAAGCAGTCAGCTGAGCCAGAGGTTGACGACGACTTGGGAACAGATCCATCTTCTTCAATGGAAAACTCCTCTGTTTCGGTTGGAAACATATCAATCGTAAAGCAGTCAGCTGAGCCAGAATTTGAAGACGACTTGGGAACAGATCCATCTTCAGGGAGAACCTCTTCTCTTTCGGGTTTAATAAAACTTCGAGAAAGTAAATAACAATTGTACAATAGAGTCCAATTCTTCCGAGATGACTTGATGGTGGTGGTGGTGCCGAGCAAGCTGACAGAAAGAGTGTCTTCATCACCATGCTCATTACAACCTCCAATGTTGCTTGCTCCAGCACACATATTTTATAAAGCTGAACAACAACTAGGAATTTCACACTTCCCTTCAATAATAGCAGGCTGAATCCTACGGTCACTCCTTGAATCAAAGAAACTACCTTCACAATTCATGAAAAAATATGAATAAATAAAAAACTCAATATTTGGTCTTCCTTTTTCCATCTGAGGAAAAAGCCCCAAGTAGAACAGGAGAGATAAGAATAGCTGTCAGTGACAGTTTAATTAGTTAAGAAAATGAACACTGGAAAGAATCGATTACATACAATGAGATGAAAGAACTGATTCTGCTGTGTCCCTTTAGAAAAGCTTCAAACCGATGACCCTTGAAATATTACTTGAACAGTATGAAATTCCTGCAACATTGAAAAGGAAAAGCTTTTGGAGTTAAAAAAAAACCCAAAATGGAGATGTTGGAGTAATCTTGATGCTTTCTGGGGGATAACAGTAAAAGATACCGGTGTTTCTCTCTCAATCTTTCTTTTTCTGAGATATGCCTGCCGATATTCAGTTGCTGGCCTTAAATAGTCTTTTTTGAGCTCACTGGGAACGCGTAACCGCGTTATATTATATTATTTTTCTCTCTTTTCTTTAACTTAAAAAACCAACATCAATTAATGTGATCACTATAATACCATTACACTAACTAATTTTATTGTAATCTCACCCAAATTATTTTTATCAAAATCACTATAATACACGATAACTGAAAAGCTTCACCCTACTGCCCCATTATATTTAAATGGCGGCCAAAAAAAGAAAGCCAAATATGGAGTATAGATTTAAATAAAATTAAAAATATTTACATTTCTAAGTTAAAAACAATTATCTATAATCTACTAACTTTTCGGATATTGGGTCATCTTCATCCCGCAGTTAATTATTACCAAACAACAAGTATTATCCTCAAGTCGAGACATTATCTCTTACTTTTATCAAGAATTGTGTACAATTTAGTGAAAAAGCGCACCTCCATTAATGCTGATAAGAAATATAATACAAAATACAAAATCAAAAAATGATTCAAAATGTTTTTGTTTCATTATTGTGAAAATTAATTATTCCATGGTTACGATGCGTTATATAAAAGGAAGAATGATCGAACATCCCAATTTCTACGTTTTTTTCCTCTTTTTTTTTGTCATAAGAAGTAAATTTCAATTCTAATTACTCTACCTTTTTAGGTTATATAAATGATTAAATTTTAATTTGGTACTTATAGTTTGTTCAAATTTGAGATTTAGTTTATATATTTTAATTTTGACATATTTTGACTTTTCAATTCTTATAATGTTATTAGTCAATTTAATTTTTTTATTTAAATAAAAATGATGTTACAAAATTTTAAAAATTGTTAACATTGTTAAAATTTTTTATTAAATTCAAATGTATTATAATGTTTTTTTTCTTATATGGATACCAAGTTTTTCTTTTTTTCAAAATTTTACACCAACACAAAAATATTATAATAGTGTTAACAAAAAAATTAAAAATTTAAAATTAAAAAAATAAAAAAATTAAAATTCTAAAAATAAAAATATGAAAATTAAATTCTAAATATAAGAATACTACAACTAAAAGACCTTCTTTGTTGACATGTGAGATTTCAATTTCTCTTCTTCTTTTCTTTTGCATTTAATAGGAAAAGGATAATATTTCAATTTCGGTCCTTATGTTAATATACCTATATAAAACCCCCGAGTCACCTTATTTTTTTCTTATTCTTTTTCTTTTTCTTTTTTTTTTTGCATTAAAATACTTAAATTTTAGTTTTGGTCCCTATGTTATGCTTAAATTTAAAATTATATAATAATAGTTAAATTTCAATATTGGTCTCAGGGCTACACTCGAATTTAAGATTAATTTTTGTACTTTAAATTTTTGACAAAATTTGGTACCTCAAATTTTTTCAATGTCCTTTATTAGTCCAAATACTTTATTTTGGTTAAAATGTTTATGTAACTTTCAAGAGTTGCAAATATTGTTAAAATTATTTGTTAAATTCAAGTCCATTGCAAGTCATTTTTTGTTACATGGCTACTAAGTTAGTATTTTTTAAAATTTCAAAATATTACACAGCAATTTAATAAAAGAATTGAATGGTGTTAACACTAGGGCTTAAATTTTTAAATTTGAAAAATAAAAAGACTAATAGTTAATATTAGTCCCTATACCATGCTTGAATTTAATAGTTAATCTTCTTACTTATTTCTTTTAAATAATTCGTTACATCAATATTTATAATTTTATTAGTTATTTATATACAAGTTTCTAAGTGATTTTGTCACCACAAGTGCCCTTTTTCATTTTTTTCCCTATAAGATAATGGTAAAAATTTAATATTGATTCATTTACTTTGCTAAAGTTTGGGATTTAGTCCACATATTAATTTGGCATAATTTAGTCGTCTACTTTTTCAATGATATTAGTTGGTCTAAATAATTAACATCCTTAACTATTTCGTTTAAATTGTTATCGTGAATTTTTCTTAAAAATTGATAAGCTATAAAATTAACATATTTTAATTACATTCTTAATGTGCTTTTGGGTGATTAATTATGTAAATTAGTGAATTTGATGCTCCTAATCCTTTAAATTCATTTTTCTATACTTAGGAGAGCATTTGGGAGTGAAATGAGCAAAAAAGAGCCAAAATCGGACAAAAATAGTTATTTTCAGGATTCACACGGGCTGGGCATTTCCACACAGGTTGGACACACGTCCGTGTGAGCCACACGAGCTGGCCATACGCCCATGTGCCAGCCCGTATCAATTTCGCATCCTGCTTCACTAATACACAGAAAAAACCCAATTTTTAGGATTTTTGAGCATTCTAAAAACTATAAATACCAATTAGAATAATAGAGAAGGGAGCAATCAGAGAAGATCGAAGAAAACACTCAAAGAATGCCATCGGAACCAACTTGGAAGTGAATCTCCATCAAGATTGAAGATCTCCCTTTAATTTCTTTCGAAGTTTTATTGAGTTTCTTTATGCCTTGTGGTTATTCTAACTTTGAGATGGTTCTATTCAGGATTATAAACTAAATTCCCTAGATACCTAGGGAAGATGAAACATGTGATGAATCTTATTATTTGATTTATGATTTACATGATAAATACTTGATTCTTGTTCTCAATTATGTGTGCTAATTTCTTGTTTTAATATTTTTGAGATATTAATTCATGTTTAATGTGCTTAATTTAGGGAAGCAAAAGTCCCTGTTTAAGAGTATATCTAGCATAATTGAGTAGAGTTGCATGCAATCCTAGAAATAGGATGACATAAATCTACCGAATTAGAGTCAAATCTAATAAGGGAATCTATGGATCGAGTTAATGCGACGATAAGAGTTTTAATTGGAAAGATATTTCAATTAATCAACCAAAAGTCAGTTGTTCTTACTCTCGAAAGAGATATTAACATAATTTAGGGATTTCTATGGATCAAGACATTGGTGAATAGATCGTTTAATTCAAATTCATAATAAAAGGTAAAGTCTAGGTGGATTCTTTCCTGGGTATTGTCTATCTCATTGGTTATTATTCGATCATTTCCTTGATTTATTCTCTATTGCGTTCTTAGATAACTTAGTTTAGTTATTTTAGATTAAAACACATCACCCCAATTTGTCGACTAGATAATAAGAAGACGCTAATTACTAGTGTTTTTAGTCCTTATGGATATGATATTCCTTACTCACCATAACTATACTATTGTTCGATAGGTGCACTTGCCTTTGTCGTATTTATAGTTAGTTTAGCAATCATCAAGTTTTTGGCGCCGTTGTCGTGGACTAAAATATTAGGAATACTTTATTTTTATTAATTTAGCCATTCTATTTTTATTATAATTTTAGTTTTTAGTTTAATTTTTATTTTCTAATTATTCTTTTATTTGCTTCTGGCTGGTTCTTTTAGTTCATGACAAGAAAAAACTCGTCAGGACCATTGTTATTTGATAGTGAAATTGAAAGTATTGCTACATGCTGGATTTTATAGAAGATTTATCAAAGATTTTTCTAAAATAGCTAAGCCCTCAACTAATTTGCTAGAAAAAATGTGCTATTCAATTTTAGTCAGGAATGCTTAGAAGCATTTAATACTCGTAAGGAAAAATTAATTAATGTTTCGATTGTGGTTGCACTTGATTGGAATTTACCCTTTGAGCTAATGTGTGATGCGAGTGATTTTACAGTAGGTGTAGTTCTTGGACAACAAAGAGACAAGCATTTTTAACCAATCTATTATGCTAGCAACACTTTGATAGATGCATAAGAAAATTACACTACTACAAAAAATGAATTGCTAGCTGTGGTTTTTGCATTCAATAAATTTAGACTATATTTAATATTGTCTAAAGTTGTTGTTTACACTAACCATTCTACTCTTTGCTATCTTCTAACTAAATCAGATGTAAAACCTCGACTTATAAGGTGGATTTTATTATTGTAGGAGTTTGATTTGGAAATTCAAGATAAGAAGGGACTGAAAATCTTGCAGCAGATCACTTTTCACGACTAGAGAATCCCCACCTCAAGGAGCTTAATGAGTACGAGATAAATGACTCGTTTCCTAAGGAATAACTCATGGTTATAGTCGATTTTGAAATCCATTTGTTTGCGGATATCGGAATTACTTGGCCGTTAACATCCTACCAAAAGGGTTGATAGATCATCAAAGAAGCTATTCTTTGCCGATGTGAAAATTTATTCTTGGGAAGACCCTTTTCTTTTTCATGTATGTGCAGATTAAGTAATTCGAAGGTATGATACAAAATCAGAAGCGAATAAAATCTTGGAACATTGCTACTCAAGACCAACAGGAGGACATTATAGTGTAATTAGGAAAATACATAAAACACTTGAATCAGGTTTTTATTGGCCCACACTGTTCAAAGACGCTAACAAGTATGTTGCTTTTTGTGATAAATGCCAGAGAACATGTAATATTTCTAAACGTAATGAAATGCCTCAAACTCATATGCTTTCATGTGAAATTTTTGACCTCTGGGGCATTGATTTCATGCGACTATTTCCTATCTTTTTTGGTAATAAATACATTCTAGTAGCAGTTGATTATATGTCAAAAAGGGTAGAAGCTCAAGCTTTACCTACTAATGATGTTAGAGTGGTAGTTCGATTTCTTAAGAAGTTTTTTTCTCGACTAAGAATCTAGAGCGATTATTAGTGAAAGAGGTAGACATTTTTTTAATGCTCAATTTGATAAGGTCCTTAATAAGTATGGAGTGCATCATAAGACGACTACCCCTTTTCACCCTCAAACTAGTGGGAAAGTTGAAGTTGTGAATAGAGAACTCAAATGCATCGTAGAAAAAACTATGGAGTCAAATGGAAAGGACTAGGCAATAAAAGTATATGACACTTTATGGGCTTATAGGACTGTGTATAAGACACCTATAGGAACCTCTCCTTACAAACTTGTATATGGAAAGAGTTGTCATTTACCGCTTGAACTCAAACATAAAGCATGTGGGGAAATAAAATTTCTAAACAACGACCTTAAATTTGCAGGTGAGAAGAGATTGATGCAGCTAAATGAGTTAGACGAGTGGCGAGCTAATGCTTATGAGAACTCGAGACTTTATAAAGAAACGAAAAAGTAACACCATGACACTCGTTTGAAGCAGCCCAAACAATTCACAGTTAGGGATCGTGTCCTTTTATACAATTCAAAGCTCAAATTCTTTCCTGGAAAGCTGAAATCAAGATGGTCAGGTCCATTCGTGGTATAAATTATTTTTCCGTACGGTATGATAAAGGTAACACATGTAGCATATGGCACATTCAAGGTAAATGAACATCGACTTAAATTTATAGTAGTGACAATTCTAGAAATGATAGAGAGGAGCTTCAACTCCAAGAACCACTATAACCATATATAAGGTAAGTCGAGCTTAGACTTTAAATAAGCACTTCTTAGAAGGCAACCTAAATGTCTAACTTTTGCTAATTCTTTTAATTCCAATTTAAAATCATAAATTTAAAAAAAATGTGTGCTTTTGACCTGCGTGTCCCAGGCTGTGTGCAAAATTGAGTAGTCGATAGTGCGTCACACGGCTGGGATACATGGGCGTGTCCTTGGCCATATGCATAGAAAAGCATTCGATAATGAGTTACAGGACCTGGCAACATGGCCATGTGACCCACATGGCCTAGACACACGAGCGTGTCCTTAGCTGTGTGATCCTGGGACTTAATTTTTAAAAAATTTAAAGGTTACACGGCCTAAAATAGTCCACACGGACGTGTCCTAGGCCGTGTGAACCCTGGAGCTAATTTTTTCAATTTTATTCCAAGTCAGAGAGTTACATGGGTCGAGACACTACTGAGACACATAGACATGTGGAATCTCACACAAGCATGGAAGAAGTAAAAGAACACACATACGGCCTGGCACACGGTTGTGTAAATACTAAGTTGAATTTTTTATCGCACACGGGCCGGCAAAGCCTCACACTATTGTGTGACATGGCCGTGTGGCCCAAAACAGGCCCCTACATGACTGTCTCTACCATTTCAACCCTAAACCTTTTTTTTCTTTATCTTCTTTCTCATCGTTCTACCATAGCCGTTGTTCCTACCTTCTTCATGCTTTTTGGCCACCGTCGTCACCCTCCACCGCTCATGACTACCCTCTTTCTCATTGCAATCGTTTCTCTCCTTGATTTTCCCCTTGCGCACACACCCCATCGCCCTTCGAACACCCTCAATCCCGTACCTCCACCAATCGGACCCAACCCAGCCTCCCTCACCCTCCACCATCGTCACCTATTTCCCTTTCATTTCCTTCATTGTCGAGCACCCATGCACACGTCCTACCAGCCACATCCCACCCCGAACCCTTCCTTCTTTACTTTCCCTCTTCCTTGCCAAACCATGCATGAACCAACTCTATTCCACCATCGTCCTCCCCTCTTCCACATCGCACAAACACGCCCCCCAGCCGCATTGCCCCTAACCTCCATTCGTACCAGTCGATCCCTCCCCATGCAGTGACCCGACCATCGCGCATCTCCACCCATAACCTCGTCATCGGTCAACTTTTGATTACCCTTTCTTTTTCATTATTTTATTTTATTATTTATTTATTTATTCTTATTCTTATTTTATTATTTATTTTTACTTTATTTATGTTCATTTTTTTCTCATGCCCTTTATTATTAATCTGTTCATAACTTTTATTTTTATTATTTGCTATGTTAGTTTACCTTTTATTATTTCATATATATTATTTTACCTCTATTTTGGTGACTTGAAATAATCTTCCCTTTTTGTTCTTGTTGATTTATTATATTCCCTTATTATTATTATTTTTATTATTCCTTAGTTTTATTTTTATTATCATTTTGGTATTCTGACCTTATGCTTTTGGATTTTCATTGGTTTCACTTCTTGTTTGTGATTATTCAAACTACTCCATTATGTCGATTTGTGTTTTTTTTTGCATTAAATATTTGAATTCATATTTGGTCATTTTATTTTATTATAGGGACACACTGCTAAACACACGAAGTAAGTCTAAGGTCCGTTCCCACTTCGAAAAAGCAGAGGACTCCGGGTGCAACCTCCTCTTCAAGCCCTTCCGCTAATGCATGCCATCCTTATTTTCAGTTTTCACAAGGTCCCCAGCAGAACTTATACCAAATTATTCGCCTTAGGCCACTCGACGTGGGCCGATGTATTGATTGAGCTGCTTTGGAGTTAGACCAATTAGTTGATTATGTCCGCACCATTATTACTACAATCTCGTGGGACCAGTTATTTTCCATCATCGAGCCCACCTACATGGAGCTTACTCTGGAGTTTTGTTCCACATTTACCCTTCAGCAGGTGATGTTTGCCCATGACGAGCTGGGCACTATCACCTTCAGACTCATGGTACAGCACGACATATGAGTGTCCCAGAGTTTGGAACAACATTGGGACTTTACACCGCTAAGTTCATGATTGCTGAGAACTTTCTCCAATTAAACCGGCACATACACTACTCGCCATCTCTTTGTTGGGTCAACATTACGGTGAGTATGAGATCTTATGAAGCAAGTCATTTGAAGGTGACTTCTCTCCCTCTAGCTTTGAGATATATTCATGCCATTTTGACCCATAAATTGACTTGTAGGGGAAAACATCAGAGTCATCGATACCACCGATGCATACTTTCTATGGAGCATGGCTACGAGGCATTTTTTTATCTAATATACTTTATTGCTCTCGCCTTTCGCCATCAGACAAAGCGTAGCAGGAAGGGTCCTATCTATTTATGCCCTTATGTGACTCGACTCGCACGACACTTCGGTCTCCTCGACACACCGGAGCAGTCTTTTATGCTTACACTCGTCGGTCAGATGCTCCGCAGGAATTATTGAGCATGACACATATGAGGATGATCGAGCGACTTCGTGAAGTGGATCATCCTCAGTATCAATTATTTCATTTTGACCCTCAGAATAAACTCGAGGACTTCACTGATGATGTCTCTTTCCATCACGAGGACCCACATCATCATTCATATTTGATTCACCGTCCTACTTCTTCTGCTGCTACTTTAGAGAACCTTTTCGAGTAATTCACTAGCTTTGAGTAGCACTGCTTTCAAAGGTTTGACAATATTGATGCGACTTTGCAACAGATCTGTCAGCACCTCCATATCTCTTCCTCAGCATCTACAACTCACGACACTAATGCCTCTCATGATGAGGATCAGTGATTTTATTTTTTCTTTTTAATTTTAATTTTCTTTTTTTTATGTTTATGTTTATTTCTATTTTTAGTTGTTATATTTTATTTTTATTTTCTTGTACTTCTTTTAATTATTATCTTTTGAACTATATTTTTATGGTTGTTTCTAATTGAGTTATAACCCATTAATCTTCTTTATTATTTGTGTTAATTTTCTTATTAGTTTGCTTGGAATCATGCATTACATTTAAATTTGACTACAATTCCGCTTTTCACTATTCTAGGGATTTCATCCAATATTCAGAACAGTTTCAGTTTTCTTCCTCTCTTATAATATTCTATTTATACTGTGATTATATCTATTTGCACATTGAGGACAATGTATTTCTTAAGTGTGGGGAGGTTATTTATATAATTATTAGAAAATCCCTGAATTATATATTGTGTTTAAGTAATTTTCTCATACTTCTATTAGAATCATTTTTTATCAACTTGAGATTTTTATTGATGTTGTTTTGGATTAATTTGTAAATATTTGTGCATTGGTTGATTTGAACTTTAAAACATGAGAGAATCAAGCATGGTAAGTTTATTTTCAGAATTAAAAATTTTAGATTGTTTCCTTGAATTTAGGTATATCTTGAAGTTTTAAATTTGCAAGTTTGACATCAAAAACCATGATTTTTTGTGAGACTTTGAGCCTTTAGAGCATACATTTTTCTTGCTCATTTTATTACTCGCTATGAGTGTGTCAATTTGATTTGTTATTCTAGAACTTGCTTTGATTATACATGTCGAGACCACACCTTTGATTTGATATTCTGAGATGATAAAGGTATTTAGGTTTTAACCCACTTATCCCATAAAAAGCCAACCTTCGTAATTAACCCTTAATGAACCCCGTTGAGCCTAACACACCGTTTCTTGATTGTCCCATTAATGTTAACCCATAACACATTTTTTCATTGAGACTTTTGCCCGTTTTATTGGCTCCCTTTCTGTCGAGATTTGATTTGGTTAGTTGTCTAACTATGTTCTTTTGTTTGATTCGTTGAATTATTTCTTATTGTTAAAAAAATAAAAAATCAAAAAAAATATATAGTGATTATTATTTAGTTCTATGATTGAGCTTGAACAGTTAAATTCATATTTTGAGAATAAGCTCGTTTTCTTATTCTTGAATAGTTCTTAATTTATGCACTTGTTTTTAATTCAGCATATTGTTTATTTTCCAAGTTTGATAATTTATCAATTCGATCTCGATTTTAACCAACTTTTTTAGCCTTTCTCCACACCCTTAACCTAAGCCCCATTACAACCTCTTAAAGGCCTTTTGATGGCTGTATTATACCATTTTATAGTGGTAGAGATTTGATTTTTATGCAAGCCTATGGTAATGACCTTTCTTGTTTGACTATTGAAAGTCAAGAAAGTACATTTAGATGAAAGGCGGCAGCTCTAGTATATTTAACTAGGTTGTGTCACCCCGCCTGGCCCCGCCCTCCCTCCTAGTTAAACTAGGAACTAGTTTTTCTAGCAAATAAGTATTATTTGTGTTCTATTAATTAAACCAAGATTCTTATATCTCTCCTATAAATAAATGGTACTAAAAGAGTTAAAAACACACAACTTTAATATATTATTATTCTGTTTAAAAATAGGGAGAATTTATTTTTAAGTATAAATTATATTTTCTAGGAATAATAATTCTATTGATTTCTATTGAGAGAAAATTACTTTCTTGCTGAAAGTAAAAAATTATTTCTAGTTTTGTATTTGATTTATGATTGTTCGAGCCCATACTCAAAGTGATTCGTAGTACGAGAATAATAGAAAAAGTCATTCAATTAAAAGTCAAGAATATCTGGAATCTGTCTCACGCAAAGCACAAATATGTTTTCAAAAAAATTTATTGACATGAATATTACAAACCAATTCGATTTTCAAATTTTAATTTTCGCATGTAACAAAGAATCGTTTTTAGACCAAATATCTCCAATATAACCAAGGGAGCTCATGAGGAATATGGGTCCCATTCAAGCCATGGTGGGGGCCATCATTTTGTTAAGGTTCGAAGTGATAGTGCTGGTAGCTTTAAGCCATCTGGGAATGGAAAGAAGAAGAGGGCTCGAGTGGGTGAGTACGATGAAGATGGAAAGGGAGGTTCTTACAGGCATAAGATAGAGAGTGGACTTGCTATCAACTCAGTGCTGGCTGTTAAGCAACCCCGCCAAGATCAATAAGGTTCTTCTATTGGAACTATCGTGGGCTTGGAAACCCAAAGGCAGTTCAGAAACTGCAATGGATGGTTGTTACACAAGATCCTAATATTGTATTCCTCTATAAGACTCGATTGTGTGCTTGATTTTGATGACATTCGAATAGGGCGCAATATGTACGATTGTTTTGTTGTGGAGGGTTGGTTATGCTTTGGAAAGAGGATTATCATTTTAGTTTGCAGAGTTTTTCAGGAACCATATCAACATGCTTGTTCTAGTTAATGGTGTGTCAAATGCACGGATTACTAGGATCTATGGCCATCTGAAAGGGGGTAGGCGGGAGGAAACGTGGCTATTGTTGAGAGAGATTGGTGGTCGGTCAACTTTGCCATGGCTTGTAGGGTGACTTCAATGAGTTTGTGGCCGATTATGAAAAAACGGGGTGGTCGTTGTCAGCCTCAAGTGGCTATGGAAGCATTTAGGGAGGCCCTAGATGAGGTTGGGCTAGTTGATATTAAGTTGACCAAGGGTGATTCACATGGTCAAATAATGGAGAGAGGGTCAGGCTGATCAAGGAACATTTGGATCACTCTTTGGCCTTGGTTGCATGGTTGGGGCAACATTTGCTAGTCCAGGTTAAGGTTGTTCGGCAAGTGAATTTAGATCATGGTGCTATCTATTTGGATACGATAGGGAGGAGGACTAAGGCGGGTGTGGGGAATCCAAGGCCGTATTTTTTGTACGAGGCCTGCTAGGCAGGTGATGAGGATTGTAGGGTTGGGCGATTTTAGATAAGCTCGACGAGGTTCAAGCTTGTTGGGTGTGTGGCAATGACGGCGGTATAATATGAGTAGGGGTTGGATGAGGCGATTGGCCTCGTGTTTGGACCAATTGATGGATGCATCGAATACGTTTGAGAATGTCGTTGCATTGCGTTGCACTCGTTCTTAGCTTGCTAAGCTTTATGATGAGGAGGTCTATTGGCGTCAACAGTCTAGAATTGTTTAGTTGAAGGGGATCAAAACACACGTTTTCTTTTCCACACTCGTGCTTCACGAAGCGTAACAATTTTATTGTGTTTTTGGAGGATGGGTTGAGGAATAGGGTAGAGGATATTAATGGGATTCAGGGTGTGGCTATGGAATATTTTGTGAACCTGTTCCGGTCAGATATTTAGGGTAAGGTAATCGGTTGTTGGATGCTACTGAGCCATCTGTGACTGGACCAATGAATGAAGGTTTGTGTGCCTCTTTCACGGCTGAGGAGGTAGTCAGAGCTTTTAAGCAGATGGACCCGAATAAAGCACCAGGCATTGATGGGCTTCCAGGTTTGTTTTGTCGGTACTACGTCGTGATACTGTGAATTTATGTTTAAACATGTTGAATGGTGTAGTTGATATAGAGATGGTGAATGATATAATGATTGTTTTGATTCCTAAAAAGAAGGATCCGAATACTATGGATGATTATACAATGATTGTTTTTACTGATAAATGTTATATTCAATTATTCATGGCATATGACAGTCAGAAAAATAGGGAAACTCTCGTCCATTTCATTTTTAACATAAAAACCAATTTTAATTTTCTATTTTTGTTACAGACGTCTTTGGCGACTAAAAGAATATAAACTACCAACAGTATCGCTGAAAGGAGATCTTAAAACACCTACTAAGGGTCAAGCGAAAAATAATTTTTTAAAATTAAAAAATTAGTTTTTAAATGGATAATTATCTCCAAGCTCACATGTTGATGCCTTGATCTTCTGGGTTTTTTTTTTTTTTTTTTTTTTTTTTTTTTCCTGAAAAAGGGAAAAATCTTGTAAATGCATCCTTGGGGTATGCATTTAATGAGACCCCCAAAATAAAATATGAAATTATACAAATACCACTCATGAAAAAGGCAATCTCAAGAATGTAATCAGTATTAGCCCTATTAATCTGTCATACCATTGGCGAAAGGCTCTCTTCTAATTTAACATCGTCCCCTTGTACACATCCTAGCATGAGGGCAGTAAGCATTAGCTTACCTGCATATGGGAAATCCCTATGTTGCATCAATATTGCCTCAACGGATGATCGTGCGTCTTTCAAACCAGCTACTTCTACGTTTTCTTGTCTCAATGGCAGCACTTCACCGAATCCGTCTTCAATGGTTTCTGCTTTCGGACCATAACACCTGTTTGCAGCCTTGAAAAGGATAGTTCGGCTAAGTTGATGCAAAGTTTCCTCGTCGCTCCAACCTTCGGATACTGATGCTTGATATAGCTCGCTCCAAGGGTCTTGATCGGCAGCCTTCTTCCAGCACTCCTCCAAAAGGTTCCTATGGCTCTTGCGAAATGATGAGCTAGTCCATGCAAATACATCAAATACCTGCAAAGCTAGCTCTTTGCTTCCACTTTCGAGACACAGCTCTATGAGCTCCTCAGGACGAAGGAGCTTCTTTTCAACATGTTGGTTTGTGTCATCCATAGGTAGAACTTCCACAATTTCTTCCTGCAGAAGATGACAAAAAAAATACGGACTTGACTATAAATGGATAAAGCATATTAATATACTTCCATGCACTGGTGCTATTCATTACATTATTAAATAGAGTGCCTAGAAGGCTTCAAAAAGCAATCGGTAATATTGAATTTTAATGCTTAGCTCAAACAGCTTGTGAGATAGATTCAGTTTACAATATTTTTTATAATGTGATATACACAAGTAAATTATTAATCAAATTTCTATCCCAAGCTTAAGTTTTCAAAAAGCTTGATTCAGCTCAGCTTGATTAAACCCCATTTCAGACGGTTCATAACACAGCTAATATGAATCAATATAGGTTGTGATATGATAAAACCATGTATTAATGAGAAACAACAGTGTTTCAGATAAACGCATAAAAAGAAAAATCTCATTGAATGCAACAAACCTGCAATCTCAAAATCTTCAAATCAGCTTCTATTCTTTTCGCTTTTATCTGAGAGTCAGCATCTTTACCTAATTGTTAAGAGAAGGAAGAAAAAAGAATAAGTGGGAAATGGAAATGGGGTTTTATAGGCCTACTAGTAAGAGATTCTTAAAATTATATTTTCAACTTTTAAAAACTGGAACAGATAAAAAAAAGCAAGGATGGAGGAAAGAAAAAGTACATTTACCAATGATATCAGTTCATATAATCCCTCCATGGAATCTCCTTATTTTCCATTTTCAACCATAATTTTCTTTCAAGATTTCTCCTCTACTAACTAAGCAGTATTTTGTGATAAAAAAAGATGGAATTTTCCCATGAAACAAAGAATAAAATCAATATAAAATATGAACTAGTATGCAATCAAGTAATAAATGAGAAATGAGAAAACAGATTACCTGCAAAGGCAGCAATCTTGGAGAGGTTCAAAAGTCGCCGCCTGTCAGTCAATGTTGGTACTGGATTTGAGCGGTCAGAATCAATCTCCTCTTCAGTGATTGAAATAGAGCCCTCATCTTGAGAAAGAGCCACAACATGAAGAGTTTCTGAAGCTGCTGAAAACCGATGAAGGAATACTTCATGAAGCCATAGGAGATCCTGGTAATGATTCAAGAAAATAGATAGCTCTTCCTGGAATTCCTCCCCAAGCCTTAGTAGCTTAGAGTATTGCTTCTTTCCATACAGCTGTTTAAACACAAAGTAACTGAATCCACATCTAGGTCCCATGCTCTCATGCTGCATAATACACAATCTAACATTATTCTAGAAAGCAGTGAGACAACAAGGGAATGAAGGAGAAAGAGAATAATATAAATTCAGACAGAAAAGGAGTAAGGAGAAGAGAATTTAAGGAAATTTTTGAGAAAAAAGAAAACAGGGGGGAGAAGATAAGAAAACCACCAGGGAGAGACATCTTAACGCTTGAAACTCAATCTTCACTCAAAGATATCTCAATAATTAAAAGCAACTCGAAACAGAAGTAACATAGGTACCGATAGGCCATATCCTAAACCAAATACCCTAATAATCCCATAAATGCCTAAAAATAACACTTGAACATGCAACAATTTAAAATTAAGTATACAGTGAATATGTTTGCAAACTCTTCCAGGACGAAAATCAAAACATAACTTCTTTGTTCCATTTGTTATGGCAACTTTAAGAAAGCATGGCTTAGGAAACCGTTGATAGATTTTTCCAAATGTTGCAAATAGTGCAGGGACAGTGAGAGAGCATGCAATTTCATACCTAAGGGTGGGGGGGGGGGGAGGCAGCATAGCAGATGTTCAAGAAAATCAATGAACCTAAACAAGAAAAATGTGTCAAAGTAAATACTCAAATCATACCATAAGATTTTTGAGCAACCCTGAATCATTGAGATCACAACATATGTTCCACATGGTCTGATAGCCTTCATGTCGTTTTGCTATTGACAGCAAGCCTGAAGACAGATTTTTAAGGATTTCTTCTTTATTCTCTCCTGTGTTGTCAGTTAAGTCCTGCAAGAAATAAACAATTCAAGGATGCATGCAAATGAACAACCAGGAAGAAATGAATACAATACTGGGCAGAAAAAGGATTCACCTGATAACCAGCTTCTACAAAACCTTTAACTTGATGATAAAGGGAATCAAGAATTGCATCCCTTCTGCTCCAGTACTCATTCAGAAGACCTTTGTGCTCTTCTCCTCGCTCAACTTTAGCATTTATAGCACCACTAGACGCCTCAAGAAGAACTTCAGCCAATGCTTCCAGATGAGAATATAGTTCTGATTTTGCTGACATATCAATTTCAGATGTTTCTTTTAACAGCTGAATCATGAAAGACGCAATACTCCACAGCCCGTTACGCACCACAGGTTGACAATACCAAGGCGTTAAACCCTCTGGTGGTGGATACCATAGGTGATTCTCATTCTTGTAGTCCATGGCAGCCCGAAATATAGTAACACATGAATTTGAGAGTTCACAAGCTCTATGGATCTGAAATCCATCTGGTTGCCCCATGCTGATTATATATTCTAGATGTCTTTCTAAGCAATAAAATACTTGTTCGAGATCAGAGACCTTACTATAGAACACTTCAGCATTATCTCTGTCCATCAGAAGGACAGTATTTCGCCTGGCCCTCTCCCCTACTAACTGAATCAGATCCCAAAGAGCACCTGAAACTTGATTTTCAAAACTTGAATGAGTGGAGCCAACTCCACTTGAACGGTTTTGGTTAATTGCATTCTGTAGTTCCCTGAGTTGAATAATTGCAGAGAGCTTTTCACCATGTTCTAAGATGATTTGCAAAGAATGTCCTGCCAAACAAGTAACAAATTAGGCACGATTTTTCTCTTTTGCCTGTTGTTTGATTAGAAGGCAACAAAGACCAGAAATAAATTATTCCCCTTTAGTAGTAAGACATAGTTTCCCTAGATCTGTACTAAATACGAAGAAGAGGGAAGAAATTGCAGTCAGATATAGCATCAAGAATAAAAACCTCCCCACAAGGTTCACTCCTGAGAATATTTGGCAATGGAAACAATATTTGATTTTAGCCACAGAAAGATCTAAGATGCTACTCAAATATCAAAATATGACCACTGGGAAATGCTAAGAATCTAAACTGCAGCCAAAAGTTCAACATAACCTCCACACATAACAATTGAACATAAAGTCACCTCTGCATCTTGTCTACATATTGTAACATGAAATGCTCTGTCAAGTCCTAAGAGTTATCAGTCAAATGTGCTAAGTAACAGTTCAAAAAGCAACTGAAGGCAGATTACTAGTCATAGTTTATGTTAAATGTACCATGATGGAGACTACATACTGTTTTATGCAATCAAACTCTAAGAAAAAAACAAGGAAAATGAAGAAAATGAAATGCAGTAGCAAAAGCGATGGCAACAAGTAGCAGATCATACTCTGTCCAGAACATAACTCCTCATGGCACTTAGATAAAGCAAGAAACTGGAGAAATTTGTTATGCTTCTGCTGCTTATCCATGAGTTGAGTCGATATAATACCCATAGCAACAATTTCAGCACCTCTAGTAGTTGTCCAGTGTTTAGCTAAGGTGTCAACAATTGATTTGCTTGTCCGTACAAAGACATTAGTTTCTCCACCCCTTTCAAATGCCCCAGAACTCTTAAGTTTTTCTAGTGATCCATCAACCTTCCCACTTATCAGAAACTCATGGAAAAATTGACCTAGCAAAGCTTCTGATTCTTCATCTTGGGCAGTTCTGCGTGTAATACCAGTCAAACCAGTTGCTTGTCTACCACCAGCATCCCATGCATCTGAACTAGCCCTTCTAGGAGCAATATTGTTTGCAAACATAAGGTTCCTTCTCTCTTCTTGTGCAGAGCCTTCATTCGAGCTCCCTTTGCGTGACAAGCTCCGCTCAGGGGGTTCAACCCCACCAAGTACAACAGCCTTTTCTGGTATTGCCCATATCCCTGCTTTCTCAGTAAGCACAACCCATGCGCCATCTTCCCCATCATCAGTAGGAGGAAGAACCGAAGCATCAAGAACTTTCCCAGCATCATGAGGCAAATCAAATTGATAGAGTCGAGTAGAATTTCTGTGATAATGGGAGACTGTTGCAGTTCCTTCACCAGAAAGTATGATTGTTGATCCTGCAGGCTTGCCCCCTACTCGAAGTCTCATGGAGAATAAGAAGTCCTCATCCTCTACCCTTGCTTTTGGTATTATCACTTGGATTGGAGCCTTTTTCTCTAAAACTCTTTCATGTAAATCAGAGGAGATGTTCACTTCAGACATATATTGCATGGTCAGAAGAGAATATTGAGTGTAACTTGAGCTGCTAACCCGATCCTTGCAGAAGGTGGCAACAAGAACAGTAACAACTTTACCATGATCATCCACCTGCAGGTCTAGAGGCCAGATTCGTTTCTGTCCAGCCAGGTCCTTCTTAATTCCCAAATCACCATCATTACCAACAATTTCCTGAGACCAAAGCTTTGACACCTCTAAATCAGGAAAGAGCTTGATGTTGAAACACTGTATTTCATGATCTGTCAGCAGAAAAAATTGGCGGTTGGAGTCTGAAACAGAAAAGTATGGAAGACGCCATATCATTGACCTCGGATATCCCTTGCTCCCAACAAGTTGACCAACACCAGTGCCTTGGGATGATAAACTTTGTATGTTCTGGTGTACTTTATTTACTTGAATACCATTCGGGCTGCAGTAAAATTGCCAAAGTTCACCACTAGAACAACATGCAAGGGCAACACAAGCATTTTGGGTACCAGGAATTGCAGAAGCAATCAAAGAGTTGAAAGAACTTGAGCCAGTAAAATTTGTTGCATGCCTGTTTGGGGTGGCATTGCTGTCAATACGTGAAGAAGTTACCAATAATTCATCAGAAGATGAACAAATGGTAACAGGAGCAGCTCCCACATCAGCAAAGATGTCAGACCAGTATAAAACAGCTCGAGTTTTCTGGTTACACAAAACAATACCAGCAGAATAGCAATGGTTTGCAGCTCTATTTGTTACTTTCGAGGTGCTGTCCCAATTGACAACAGAAAGCAACCAATTATTGCGGAGATAGGAATTTCTGCCAAGATCTGCATTTCCTAAAACATCAGAAGGAAGTTCAAGAGTAACACATTTCTTTGGAGCTGTGAATGACAAATAACTCCAGATAAATATTTTGTTCCCGTATATAATCCATGAAAGGCATGTTCCCTTATCCATTCCGCCTGATACACAAACATCAGCTGAAACAGATCACAAAGAAGCAACAAATTAGTTTTTCTAAAGGAATTGCATAGATCTGCACATGGTTGATGATAGGAACCAGCAATACTAACCAGGAACACGCCTCTGCAAAAAGCTGGTCTGTTCATCATGAACAACTTGTGGAAACTCTCCAACAAAAACTGGCTTAATTGGATCCACCCCATCCCCTTTATCATTCTTGTTTGCCGGTGGAATTCTGGGTACAATTGCACACAAAATGTTAAATATATTACTATTTACTAACCAGGAGTTTAAGCCACACACAGACACAGTAAGGAAGTGAATCTATAAACTCTGGAGATCTATAAAAAGGATTATGAGGCAGATACTTGCAGGAGCTATACTAAGGCATAGAGCTCCTTTCCTTTTTCCAGATTTCGATTTTTCATTTGCTTTTAGGAAGGAATTTTTTATAGGTCAATGGAGGTGTTTATCTTGTAACTTTGAAATTAAGCAGTGGTCCTATATAATTTTCTAGTTATTTTTTAGGTAACAGGTTAAAGCTCAGAATTGTTTCTCTTTAAGTTTGAATGTTTCTAGACTAAAACTAACTCTAACGGGTTAGGCATACTTTTGCTCAAATCCCCTACTCATCTAGCCACATGTTCTTTCCTCTACTGCTTTTTCATTAGTTTCAACAATAATCCCAATCAGACCTATACGTGGTATAAATTATAGTACAAGTTTGCCGTTTAAGCCATCAAGTAGCAACACTGAAGTATGTTCAACCAACAAATCATAGCAGGTTGAAACATTATTTTGAGAATCCTAGACATTTTCAATAAAACACATGGAAGCAAGGCCAATCACCAGCCGCTATTCTCTTTCTTTTTCAGTATAAGGCTCAAACTTCCTAGGATTACAAAGCATGATTACAATTTCCATGCCATACTCGCATCCATAAGACATCACCACCCACAAGAAGCAATAACCTTAACTGTGAAACAAATTCTATCCTCTACTGTTAAGACTGTCCAGCATCAGATTCTTCTTTTCTTAACACTCAACAATTCACTTACCATATTTGCTTGCCACATTCCCACATTTCTTCATCTTAATTCAAGAAGCCTAAATTCAGAACATTACTCACACAGGAATCCCTTTTTTGAAGCAAAATGCAAAAGACAAAAATACGATCCCAAAATTCAAATTCAACTCCAACTCCAACTATCTCAAAATCATAAGGCTCTTGCTCAATCAATAAAGCCTAAAAATGGAAAGTGGAAATAGTACCTGGCAAGAACAGACAAGCGAGGAGCCCAAGGAGCGGGAGTGCCGGTACTTGGGCGATCTGGAATCGAAGCTTGGTGCGCTGGTTTATTGTTCTCTGTAAGTGGAGTTGATGGAGAATCTGGTGCCCTTAGATTTGCCCCTACATTTCTCTCCTTCTGCGAGCTTAATTTGCTTCGCTTCAATCCTGGGGAGAACATTTTCTCTGCTTTCTTCCACTGCTTTAGTTCTGCTTTTTCCTTTAATGGAGAGGTTTAATTTAGGGTTTATGAGGGTTTTTTTCCCCTGTCTTTGGTAAAAAGAATGTGAGGTTTTCAACTTGAAGAGTGTATGAAGTGGGAGAATTTTGAATTGCTTTCAGGGACTAGGTCACTAGAGGGAGGAGTGATCGCATGAGGTCTGCTTCACAGTGTTATGATCCATGGGTTTGATTTGAACTGTCCGATCCGTAACTACCCATTCCTTTGCCACGTCAAATGTCAAACCAACTCTTTATTGTCTAGCTTTAATTATCTTAGGCATTTGAAATCTCTAATTTTATCGGTGTTCTAAAATGGTTTAATATGGAAATAGCAACATTCGAACCCTGTATCACATTGATCTGTTTTGAATAGAGCCATTTTTTTTTTTAAAAGTAGGTATCATTTTATCTTTTTATATATATATATAAACTATTAAAAACATGTAATAATGTAATACAGAAAAAAAAATCATATTTTTTATGTGGCAAATCCAGGGACCCATAACATGGAAATCTTCTCCTTAAGGCCCTTTTAAATTTTAAATTTATAATGGTAAAACTACATTTTAGCCCCATCAAAAATGATAAAATTTTGATTTGATCCTTTAAAATTATAAAGATATAAATTATTAAAATAGTAAAGTTGTATTTTTACTAGCATAAAAGAATATAATTTAATTTCGATCCTCAAAAGTTTTCTAGTTTGCCCTTGACTGTTGATGCTTAGATCGTAGTAATGTTGCCGGAAAATAATCACATGTGATTCTGATTTTGAGAAAAAGTTAAATTTTGCCTATAATCCCTGTGCTTGTCTAAAATTAAAAGTTTAATCCTTGTACTTTTAAATAATTTTAAAAAACAGACCCGAAATAGTATTTGCAAAATTACAATTACGTCCAACCAGAACATATCGAATAAAGATTGGAATGGGTTGACTATTAAGATCAATCAAACATAGCATTAACGTAATGTGGAATTAAGTGCCTTTTGGACAATTTTATGATTAAATTAGTTTAAATTAAAAATAAATTAATTAATTAACTTAGCATTGCATGAATATGTAATAATTATGAAATTAGTTTTCTATTGTTTGATGATCTGTAATTGATAGTGTCGTGCCCTCCTTTATTATCCGGTAAAAATTAATTATTAGTAATTTAGGAATGCTAAATTAGTTAAACTCTGAATCTCAAGTGTTGGCATGATAGTTAAAGTGTTCATCATCTTAGGTGTGATATGAATTTAAATCTCGTTAGTCGTATTACTGTTAAAGCTTTATAATCATCTTGTAATTCATAAAAAAAAAAATTAAAAAGAAAACTTATCTAGCTCAAATGGAGTTCCCCATTGCCACAAGTGTTTGCTTGTAGAGGAGGAATAATACTTGGTGGAGGAGACAACAATAGTAACAAACCAACTTCATGATCCTAAGCAAGATTAGTAAGATAACTTGTACAGCTATTATCCTCTCTGAAAATATGTCAAACTTAATTGCAATAGTGAACCTAGTTCAACAATCAATTGTAAATATTGAGATTTAAATTGAAACAAAAATTAATAATTTATTTATTTATAACATTGATCGAAGAAACCCAAAAAAAACTTTGTAATAAGTCAAAGTCCTGAGATAAGAAAAAAAGTTGTAAATGTTGGGTTTTAAATTTTCATATTTAATGTAAGTGCCCAAATTTGACTGGGCCCTAATGAGTAAAAGTCCAAGTTACGGAAAATGAATCCACTTGCAGACCAAAATTACAAGGCCCAAAAGAAAAACCAAAACAATTCAGCCCAATTGCCTTAACCCAAACCCAAACCACCAAAGAAATTAAAACCAAACTTAGGCCCAAATACAACTAAAAAACACCCTGGTCCAAAACCCAACTAAACCCTAAAATGACCTAACCACAGTCCCTAAGGGTTCGGCCGCCGTTCCCACACCAGCACGCTTCCCTCGCGCGTCACATGCTACTCCTCCCCGACGTGCGCCGCTCCACCACTCCACATCAGTAGTACGTCCGCCCACACACTTGCAAACGTGCAGCAACAAAACAGTTGTAAAACAACGGCTATATAAAGCCACAAGTGTACAATGTTTTTTTTTTTTTTTTTTTTTTTTTTTTTTTTACGAATGGATAGAGAAAGCAATACAAAAACACATTAGATCAATACAAATAGACTTATGCATTCTCAAAATAATCAAAAACAGCAAGTGATTATAAGGTTTTTTTTTTCTTTTACCCTTTTTTCGAGTTATGTATTTATGTATTTATTTTTTCATTTTTTTTATTTTTTCCCTGAATCTATTATATATATTTATTTAAAATATAAAAAAAACTTACTTTTTGTAAAATTTCACGGCTTCCGGCAACGACAGCGCGCGGCGGAGACTGGTCGGAATCCCATCGGACCTTGAGGGCCTGCAGAGAGAGTTGAGAGAAACAGACTTTTTTTTTTTTGAAGAAAAAGGGATAGAATGAATTATTTTTAAAAAATTTTGATTTTTATAAAGGATTAAAACGGCGTCGTTTTGAGCCTTAACTCCCATGGCCAAAACGACATCGTTTTACCTTTACCCGACCTGATCCGACCCGCTCCAAAGGAAGGATCCGCGTGTTTTTGTTGGAAGGGATAATTTCACTTTTAGCTCTTCCGCTTTTCAAGTGTTTTGCAATCCGTTTTTTTTAATTTTTACCCTATGTTCTATTTCGATTACATTTTAGCCCGCATCTGAACGACACCGTTTTGGAGGGTGGGGATATTTTCTATTTCGGTCCCTCCACGTTGAGCGCGAGTTTCAATCCACTCCTTCCCCTCTCTTTTATTTCTAATTTTGCCCCAATTTTCAGTTTTCAACTCAATTCAGTCCCTTTTCGTTTATTTTTGCTATTTGTTTTCAAATTAACTATTTTTAATAATAATAATAATAATAATAATAATGATAATAATAATGATAATAATAATAATATTATTATTATCATTATTATTATCATTATCATCATCATTATTATTATTATTATTATTATTATTATTATTATTATTATCATTTATTATATTTATTATTATTACTAGCTTAACATTATTATTGTTACCTTTTTATTATTATCACTATTATCTTTTTTTATTATTACTATTATTATTAAATATTATTACTTTTACTAGCATATTATTATTAGTATATTATTCTTATCCTTATTAATTTATTTTTATTATTACCTTTTTATTTTATTATTATATATTTTATTTTATTTTATCTTTTTCTCTTATTTTATTTCTTATTTTTCAATTTTTCACTTTATTTTATTATTTAAATTTTTTATTAATTCTCATTTATTTACTTATTGTTTTTGTTAATTTATTTATTTATTTATCTGTGATTATTTTGTTCTTATTATCATTATTTACGTTTTCACGTCCATTGTATTTCTATTACGCATATATTTTAAAACATTACATTTTTACCCAAACTCATAAAAATGATTTTTCAAAATGAGGTGATACTCGGTATTTGGGAGCTTCGAGAAAATTGTACCCTAACTTACTGGGTTTCGATTTTTCTCGTCGAATCTAAGTAACCGAATACCCTTTTTAAATCAAAACATGTAAGTTTCAAGTAAAAGCTTATTCTCGGGAATTCGAGGTGTTGTGTCCTAACTTACTGGATGTAACATTTTGTTATCCTGAGATAAGGGTTTCTAAAAATAAAGGCAATATTCTGTATTTTGAAATTTGAGAAATTGTGCCCTAACTTATTGGGTTCCGATTTTTCGTTTGGCCCAAATAGCCAAATATCCTTTTAAAATTTAAATGCATGAGTTTTGAAAAATCAAAAGACAAGCTCAGTTTCAAGGATTTAAAATGTTGTATCCTAACTTACTGGATATGACGTTTTATTACTTCGAGATAAGAGGGTTTTAACATCCAATTCGATTTATTCAAGTTCTTTTAAAATAAAAAAGGATCGTATTTTAAAATCTCTTCAAATTTTTGACATTAAGACATTAGTTAATCAATTAGGTACCAATTTTGGGCGTTTCGAGGGTGCTAATCCTTCTTCGTACGTAACCGACTCCCGAACTCATTTTCTAGAATTTCGTAGACCAAAATCATTGTTTTAATAATCAAAATGTTTTATTAAAATGATTAATCTCTAGGTGACCCGATCGCACCTCAAAAGAGGATTGGTGGCGACTCTATTTTCATTCTTAAAGTTGACCCCCATTTTCCAAATTAAAAATGGCTTCGACATATAATATCACTCTTTAATCAATACATGTTAGGTTGAGTGATAAAAAAATTGATATCCTTTAAATAATATTTTAAAACAAAAGATCTCAAATGTAATGAAATAGTGATGGTGATTATGGTCATGAATGATGAATGAAACATGTAGTAGATGAAGTTGTTTAAAATCATAAGATTAGATATTTCAAACATTAGTTAATTAATATGTCTATAATATATACATTACGTATTAAACATATATAAACATACTATTTCATATATAAAGAAATTGAATTAGGAGAGAAGCAAAGCGATTGTAGTTAACCTTTCCAGACGTTATGTGCGCTTCACTTCAGGGGTAGCTAACGGGGGGCTGGCAGTACCCGTCCCCTAAAATGAAATTTATTTAAGTCTTATAAAATTTTAAAGTAATAAATATAAAATTATATTTTTATCTTTTTAAAATATAAAAATTTAATTTAATCTTTTAAATTTTATAAAAATATAAATTATTAAAATAATAAAATTATATTTTTATTATCACAAAAATAATAATTTAATTTCACCCCCTTAAAAAATAAAATTTTCCTTCGCCCTTGCTTCACTTGCTTAATTTCTTCACAATTACTTTGATATATATTGAAAAATTAATGGTATGTTAGTTTGGAAAAATAGAAATTTATGTTTAGTTTGGAAAAATAGAATTGTCTTGAAATTTTAAAAATATTAAAAAAAATTAGTTAAACAATTAAAATTACTTTTTAAAAAAAGAAAAATAAGTGAAAATATAAAACAAAAAAGGTTGAAAAGCTTTGTATTTCTATTTTTAGAAAAAGAGAAATTTTAATGTTTAAAGTGTGTATATATATAGAGGCGTAGCCAACGGGGTAGGGCACTGGTCCTTTAAAATGAAAATTTTTTCATTTAGGTTTTTAAAAAATTTTTAAATCAATAAAAGTAAAATTTTATTTTGACCCCTTCTAAAAATGATAAAAATTCAATTTAATTATTTAAAAATTATAAAGGTATAGGTTATTTAAATGGTGAAATTACATTTTTTTATCATAAAAGTTAAAATTTAATTTCAACCCCCTAAAAAATTTCTACCTTCGCCCCTGATATTTTACGTTTAAATATTTTTTTTGAAATTTTGTGTTTAAATATTTACTTGACTTTGAAAAGATTGAAAAAATTAAAAATAAGTAACAACAATTAAATTGAAGCGGAGCGGATGAGGTGGAGATGAATGCATAAAACATCCATTAAAGTGGTAATGGATTTCAAGATTATACATCCAAAGTAAATTGGGGTGGGTGGTGGAGCAAACTATGTCTATTGTGGAGCGGTTGTAGATTTAGCAATATATGTCCCGCCTCATTGTAATCCCTAATTTAATTGTCACTTTAATATTTTGGAAAAAAGTTTGGTTAGATTTTTAGGTACATTCATTCCATATACCACATTAAATTACTCCAATTTTTCATAAATAAAACCGTCAAAGTTACTAGGAACCTTTATATTACTATGTAAAGTTAATTTTAGTCTCTTTATTAAAAATTGCTCCAAATTAGTTATTGTACATTAAAAATTTGTTCAAATAATGACATCATTACAATTTTCCTTTAAATTACTAATAATTAGACAAAATATATTGTAATAGGCCAATTTAGCCCTGGCCCATACAAAAAATAATAAAACCCTCAAAAAAATTTAGTCCAATGTCCATCTGGCCTAAAAAACAGCAGCCCAATCCTAACCCCTTAGCCCAATTACAACCAAAAAACCCTAGGCCGATTCTAGGCCCAAAATTAAATAACCCTAAAACAGCTACAGCAAGTTGCAGAAAACCCTAGATGTAGCCTTCAGCCGCCGCAGCCTCCAGCCTTCACTGCCAAACATCATGCCGCCATCAACGTGCGAATCGCGCCCCCATCGCCGCCGTACACCTGCAAAAAAAGACAATTAACAGCAATCAAAATCTTGTATTTGATTTATTTTCGGTTATAAAAACCAAATGGAATTGATGTAAAACACTGACGATTTTTGAATACAAACACTTGAATAAAAAACAAGAGAGATTTTGAAATAAAAAGATTTCAAGCACACAAAGCAGTAAAAAAATAATCAGTAGATCGAAGAAAAACCATAGGTCTAAAACGTGCTAAGGGTTTTTTTTGTTTATTTTCTTCATTATTTCTTTGAAACTACACATAAATATACCTATGTTTTAAATTTTTTTATTTTTATTTTCTTTTTAAAAAAATTGATTTTATATATATACATATCGGAATAAAAAAAGAGGAAAAAAGGGCTTACTTGGGGTGCCCGACCGCCGTCTGTGGCGGAGCCTAAGGCGGCGCTATGGTGGTCCAGTGCTGGACTCTGGCTGTGCTCTGGGTTTGTTGTAACACCCCTATCCCGTAACCGTCGCCGAAATAGTTAAAGGGCATTACTGGACTTGTAACACTGATTGGAACAGTATATTATCAACATAATCCAAAACATTTTCAGGCATTCACAATCAATTCATGCTTTAATCAAACATATAAAGCTATAATAATAACATAGAGACTAATTTGAAAACATATAAAAGATAGAAGAAAACTTAAGAAAATTTTCGGAATAGTGTCACACGGCCGTGTGCCTCACACAGTCACCAGACACACCCGTGTGTCCAGGCCGTGGCAAAACAGGGCATACATACTGACTTGTGCACACGGCCACAAGACACGCCTGTGTGTCTAGGCCGTGTGAAAATTATGAAGTTACTAACTTTTACCCACTGTTACAAGACACGGCCGTGTGTCTAGCCCGTGTGGCATCCTGACCAATTCAACTATAATACAGGGATCATACGGTCGAGTCACACGCCCGTGTGCTCTGACCGTGTGGCACAAAATAGGCTTGGTACAAGCCATTTTCACACCCCAAATGCTCATGTACCTACGAGCAATATTTTGCAACAATTCATATACCAACTGAGCAACCAATTCAGCCAAAAACAAGCACATTTATACCAACTCATAATCAACCAAATTTTCATACTAATTTGCATCATCAATCATGTACCAAATGAATCATTTCCCTACCTATTTAAACTTACCAATTCAATGTCATATAAAACCTATCAACTAATCACATATAACATCACATATATCATCTATCATTCATCCAAAATATGGTCATTTACCACAAGCATTGACCAACTTACCAACCATCAAACATTCAACTCTACCAAAATTTCAATCACATATTCACCACAAATAGACACATCATAAGAAACTTCCATATCAATTTAACCATTTTTAAACCAAGCCATATCACATAGCTTGTGTAACACCTCTTACCCGTGTTCAATGCCAGAACAGGGTACGAGGCAACACTGGATTTTTACACTTACAAATACACAAAATCGGTTATAAAATTTCTTTCACTTTAGAATCTAATCACATTCTTATCATATATGCATTAATTCATTTACTAACATGCAAGCATACTCAATCATATATTGTATCGTTATGACTCATAACATAGCTACTATTAGTCATATCACATTGTCTTATACAACAATAAAATTTCCATTAATTTAGGCCAACATTCTAGGCCAACTCAGTAACATATATACATATATTCAAGTCCTTATACATGCCATAAACTTATAAATATTTCAGAATCTTTTAATACTAACCTCAGCCTGATAGTGTGATAGTATCTTCAACGACCTCCAACTCGAGCTAACATCTGAAACTCTATAAGAAAAAGGAAGGGAAGGGAGTAAGCATTATAGCTTAGTAAGTAAATATGTAAATAATAATAAATTTATTACAAGCTTTTATAAAACTTCATAACATGTTCTCATAATAGTATAATTACAAATACACATAGTCCCACCATTTACTTAAGCCCTTTTTAAGCTGTTTACTTAAGTAACAGTCACTAAATTATTTTTATCTAGAGCTACAAAACTCCAAATTAAGATCCGTCAATTTTCCCAGAAACTAGACTCATATATCTTCTTACCATAAAAATTTTAGAATTTTTGGTTTGGCCAATCAGTACAATTTATTCATTGAAGTTTCCTCTATTTCGCGGTTCAGTAGTTCTGACCACTCTTCACTAAAATTTAATTATCTTCTGCTACAGAATTCAAATGAGGTTCTCGTTTTTTTCTTATGAAAATATACTTATTAAGGCGTTTAACCATATAAATTGTGTTCCATAATTATTTTTTAAAATTTTTAATGATTTTTCCAAGTCAGAATAGGGGATCACGAAGTCATTCTAAATCAGTCTCACAAAAAATATGAATATCTTAAAATACAAAATTCCTTTGCTTGCTCTGTTTCTTTTATATGAAAATGGACTAAATAAGCTTTAATTCCATATCTCATTCAACCTCAAATTCAATTCCTACCATTTTTGGTAATTTTTCAAAGTCACCCCACTATTGCTGTACAAACTGTTTTATTTCAAATCTCATCTCACCCATAAATTTTCTTATATGGGTTTTCCAAATAATATTTGCCCACATCAAATTTACCGAAATTCGATCATTCATCAACGTTACTCATGTACATATATACACATATACCTGCACTTAGTCAATATATACACTCACTTCCACTTGGCTATTTCACAATTTTATTCATTTTCACTTAGCCACTTTCCATTGAACACAATGGAATGAAATAGTAACAAATATTCGGTGGCCTGCACGTAGTACCACCTTTGTGGCTGCACATAGTAGCCTGCACTTAGTACAACACATGTGACCAATTTCATCTCTTACACATAGTAGCATGCACTTAGTACCACACATGTGATCAAAGTTATCGGATACGCATAGTAGCCTACACATAGTACTGCACATGCGATCCCAACTATATGATACACGTAGTAGCCTGCACTTAGTACTACGTACGTGACTTAATCCATCTTGAATACATAGTAGCCTATACATAGTACTACACATGTGTTCCCACCATAAATCATTTGTATCTTTTCTATTCCATGAGTTCAATCGGAAAATATACAATTACCAATTCAGTCATTTTCATTATAATTTTGTAATTTTTATCAAATAACTATCCAATATCCAACTTCATCTTGTATAATATAACAAAATATTGAAACATAAATAATAACAATGTATTATTTACATATCAACTTAGCTCAATGCAAAGAATGATAAATTTGCAATCTAGTGCACAACTTTTTCTTTTCCCCGATTCGAGTTTATTCCACGTCTTTCTTGATAATAGAGCTTGGAAGCTTGAAAAAATCTAGACATGGTTTCTCCATGCTATATTCGGCCTTGAGGAAGAAGATAAGCAAAAATTGACTTTTAATTTGATTTTTAATTCATTTAATCACTAAATGACCAAAATGCCCCTAACTTAAAAAAAATTCCTTTTCACCCATTTCATATCCATTTTTGTCCAATAAATTAACCAATGGTCTAATTACCATTTAAGGACCTCCAATTTAAAATTTCATAACAATTGGACACCTCTAATATGTAGAACTCAATTTTTGCACTTTTACAATTCAGTCCTTTTGACTAAATTGAGTGCCCAAACGTCAAAATTTTCGTACGAAATTTTTAAAAATAATCTCATAAAAATTTATACCATAAAAATATAAATAAATTTACCTTCTAGAATGCACATTTGACTACTTTTGCAATTTAGTCCAATTTATCAAATTGGACACACAAACAATAAAATTTTGTAACGAAAATTTCACAAAATATTGCAAATAGAAAATAAATTTTAAAACTCAATCAAAATAAATATTTTGACCTCGAATTTGTGGTTTTGTAACCACTATTTTTGTTTAGGCCCTGTATCGGGCTATTACAGCTTGGGCATATAGCAAAATCATACTACACTCATTAACACATGGATAGTCATAAATATTAATTTAAAAACTAGCCTATACATGCCATATTTATAACATTTACAAAGATTCAAAAGTACCGAAAACTTGAGTGGATAGTGTGATTGCAATCTCCGACTTTGTCCGAAATCGAGCTAGCTTCCGAATCTATAAAACACAGGAAAAATAAACAAAGTAAGCTTTTAAAGCTTAGTAAGCCTATATAATATAGAATTTAACTTACCGAATCAACATTTAAAAGTGTAAATAACATTATCAAATCAATTCATATGTCCTCAATGCCTATTCAACCATCACAACCATGTATTCATCCAATCCAAAGATGAAATAAACATGTAACATTCATGTAATCATATTTCACGTAACAATTCATTCATTTATCATAAACTCATATAGCATTTAATCATATAACTATGTAACTATTTATTTAAACATACCATATATCCTATAAGCATAAAATTCATGGAATTCATGTATTAAACAACTCTTATGCATCTTGTATCTTTGGTATCATATATCATATACCTTGTAAGCATGTACTTGTACCATGTACTTCATGTATTCTATGTCATTCATGTAAACGTATACTTGTAACATATAATCTATGTACTTGTACCTTATTTAACATATAATCTCATATGAATCATGTACATATAACATGTAATTTATGCATTCTCTATACCTCTTATAACATGTATTTCAACTATTTCATATCGTTATATTGCCCGTTAAACCTTTGGAAACATCGAGGGATACTCGGGTGATACACACACACAGTGTATATGTATAACCTGTAAATCTGTCAATTCATCATGTATGCTCTATCGAGCCATGTACGGTATACTCCTCCTGAGCCAGTAACGGTAAGCCCGAAGGCTGATCAGTAAGCCTGAAGGCTGAACATGTGAGCCCAAAGGCTAAATGGTAAGTCCGAAGACTGAACATGTAAGCTAATGAGCTATGGTGAGTCCGCAACAAATGCAGGAGCTCAACCAACCTGTAGCCCTAGTGACATGTCACTTGTATCCTATGACTTTCTACAGTTCAATCGGGACTCGGTAATCATTTTACACATATAATTAATAGGCATTTAGATTCACTATTCCATATATATATACACATTCATACAATATGTAATTCAACTATTACAATTATAAATATAAATCAAATTCTAATTATACGAACTTACCTCGATTAAGCTCATAATTCTAAGTCTACTCGTCTACCTTCCGTTTCCCCCGATCAAGTTCCGGGATTTGTTTGTCTTGATCTATATTAACCAAATTTAACTCAATTATTTAACAACACATTCAATTTAGTCCCAAGACATATATTTTAGCCATTTTGCAAAATAGCCCTTGTATTTTCATAAGTTGACAATTTAGTCCTAAATTCTCAAAATAACAAATTACACACTTTTAGCTAAAATTCACTATGGCTGAATACTCCTATAGTCCTTATAAGCCCAATTTTCATGTTATTCATATTTCTATCCCCCAAATTTTTATCTTTTTCAATTTAATCCCTAAGTCACATTTTTGTCAAAAATCACTTTAATAAACTTGTATATCACTAAATAACAATCAATAATCTACCATTATTCATCAAAACAACCAAGCATTCAACAATGGCATAACTCAAAAACATCATCAATTTTAAAAATTGAAGCTTGGGCATGATAGAACACAAAGCAACAATCTTAAAAACGTAAAAATCATCAAAAACTGAAGTAAAACATACCTTTAATCAAGATAGATAGTAGTCGAATGCTTTAAAACTCAATCCCTAATTTCTTTCTTTTGTTTTTTCAGCAAAGACGAAGAATATAAGACTTATTATTGGTTTTTGTTTTATTAAACACATATTAATAATCCATTTACTATATTACCCTTTAATAAACCATTTGAAAATCATGCATTTTATGGACATAAATGTCCACTAACCTTTTCAAAGGTATAATATCAACTTAAGGCCTTCATTTAATAAAGTCATGATCATTTAAGCCACTTATGCAATAGAACTCATATTTTTTGCTTTATGCGATTTAGTTCTTTTTATCGAATTAACTAACCAAACGGTAAAATTTCTTTACGAAAATTTCACATAATAAATCTATTATGTTGTAAGATATAATAAAATAATAAAAATAATATTTTGACTCAGTTAATTGGTCCCTAAACTACTGTTCCGATTAGGGTCTAAACTGGGCTGTTACATTTGCCCAGAGAGAAAAGAGGGCACTCCAAATTTTTTTTAGAAAACAGTAGAGAAATGAAGTTTTTTTTTAGAAAAAAAATTGGATTTGTAGATGAATGAAACGACGTCATTTCATGTTCAAGTTCAGGGTGTCCAAAACGGCACTGTTTTGCCATAGACGGACCTTATCCACGCGCGACTTGACCCGCTCCAGGGGGATCCGCGTGTTTTGTTAAATGGGTTATTCCTTCCACGTTTTTTAATTTTTTAATTCAACTTTTTATTTTTTTAATTCGCCCCTTTAATTTTATTCTGGTTTCATTTTAGTCCCTAGTGAACGACACATTTTAGTGGGGAAGGGAGAATTTCCCATTTAGTCCCTCTTTGTTATTCGCGTGTTCTATTTTGGTCCTTGGCACCTTTTTATTATTTACGATTTGTATCCCACATTTTTACCTTGATTTCAATTCAATCCTTGACCTTTTATTTTAAATTATTTTATTATATTCTTATATATTGTTTTATTTATTATCTATTTTAAATTTCATATATTATTATTTAGTTTAAACTATTTTATATGTTATTTTAAAATTGATTATATTATTTATTTTTTTAACTGTTTAATTATCGTTTGTCTCAAATTTTTATATTAATTATTTTAAATATTTAGTTTTCTTTTAATGTCATTTATCTTTAAACTTTTTATATATATCTTTTTTACATATTATATTTTAAACTTTTTTATATGTTATTTTAAATCATTTTATTATTTATTTAAGGTTATTATTTATTGTAAATATATGATATATATATACTATTCATTTTAAAATTTGCCATATTGTTTTTTTTTTAAATTATTTAGTTATCTATCTTTTTTATATATATCATTTATTTTTATTTTATTTTTATATTCGATCTCTTTTATATAAAGTTTTATTTTATCTCTTAGTTTTTATTATATATATATTTTTGAATTGTTATTATTTACTTTTCTGTCCTTTTATTTATTTATTTATTTCTTCAAATTTTGGATTTTTGTTATTTTCACCACTTGTATTATTATTATTTTCGTGTTAGCCTTAGCATTGTCATTGTATTATTTGTGCTATTAGCTTTATTCACAAATCATCATTTTAAATAAAAACACATTCTATTTGATTGCTACATTTTTATTCAAAAGTTTTCAAAATAACGCAATACTAGGTATTTGGGAGCTTCGAGGAAACCGTGTCCTAACTCACGAGGTTTTGATTTTTCTCGTTGGATCTAAATAACCGATTATACCCTTTTCAAATCAAAACACATGAATTTCAAATAAAAGTTTATTCTTGGGAATTCGAGATGTTGTGTCCTAACTCATTGGATATGACATCTTGTTATCTCGAGGTAAGGATTTCTAAAAACCAAAGCAGTATTCTGTATTTAGAAATTTGAGAAATTGTGCCCAAACTTACTGGGTTCCGATTTTTCGTTTGACCCAAATAACCGAATATCCTTTTTAAACTTAAATGCATGAGACAAGCTTAGTTTCGAGAGTTTAAAATGTCGTATCCTAACTTACTGGATGTGACATTTTATTACTTCGAGACAAGACTGTCTTAACATCCAATTTGATTTATTCAGGTTTTAAAAAAAAGGATCTTATTTTAAAATCTTTTCAAAATTTCAACATTAAGACATTAATTAATCAATTAGGTACCAATTTTGGGCGTTACGAGGGTGCTAATCCTTCCTCGTGCGTAACCGACTCCCGAGCCTGTTTTCTCGAATTTTGTATACCAAAACCATTGTTTTACTAAATCAAAATGTTTTATTAAAATGATCAATTGCAAGGTGATCCGATCACACATCGAAAAAGATTGGTGGCGACTCCATTTTTGTTTTTAAAGTTGACTCCGTTTTTTCAAAATAAAAATGGTTTCGACATATATCATACCTAACTAATTTACTCATGACATATTTGTGACAGCCTGAATTTGACCCTAATCGGAATAGTGGTTTCGGGACCATGAACCCCAGCCAGAAAAAGATTTAAATATTATTTTTATGTTAATTACGGGTGAATTGACTGGTGCGAAAAATTTTCGTTTTAAAATTTTATCGTTTGGATGTTTATTTGATAAAAAGGGCTTAATCGCACAAAATGAAAATTTGATGATTAATTGAAAAAGGGCCAAATTGCTTGTGTCTTTTTAAATTGAAGTATTTAAGTTGCAAATAACCCATTTGCATGTTGTTTGGATTGTAATAGTCATATATTATATAGTTTTTATTTTATGTTATCCAGGTTATAATTGTAAACTAAACCTTAAGTTATATTATAATAAAAACATAAGGAAAATAAAGCCATGTTCATTTCATTATTTTGACCAAATACACTAAAAAGAAAAGAAAGAAATAAGCTAGGGATTTCAGCAACTTGCAAGCTAAAATTCAAGGTAAAATTTATGTTAGTTTGATTATATTTTGATGTTTTTGAATTCCTTACTTGATTCTATTCAAGACCCATGAGTTAATTTTTGATTTGGTGTTTAGTTGGATGTTCGGTCATGAATAGAAAAGCTATGAACTTTGAGTTTGATGTTAGAAATTGAAGTATGATTGTTAGATGAATATTTTGGTGTTAAAATTCATGTGATTTTAAGCTTGTAGGCTTAATTGTGAAATTAGTACCTTGTGTGGCTTAAATGCCTAAATGATATTCGGCCATGGAGTTGTAAGTTAAGAAAAATTGTAATTGTTATTTATATGTTAAAAATGAGCTTAAATTTAGTGAATTATGTGATAAATGAAAGGTTTGAGTTGTGTATGTATGAATATAGCAAATGATAGGCCTTTGGTAGCTTCATGAAGTATTCGGCCTTAGTGTATTCATGGAAAGAAATGAAATTGTTTGATAATTTATGTTAATAGAGCAAATTGTAAGATTTGTGGTAATAATGGATTATTATATAAATGTCGAAACATGGTGGTATGTGTTTTGAATAAGTTTAACCTATTTTATATAGCTCAAGAACAAAGGGAGCCGATTTCGGATAGGAGGAAAACAAAGTTAGTAGAATAGCCGATTCGAAATCGTTCGACAACGTCCGAGGTAAGTTTTAAGTAATTAAACTTATTTTACCTTGAATATAACATGCCATATTACAAGTGTTAATCATTCTTTGTAAGGTTTGTATATAGCTGAATGGTTACTATGAAATTGAGGTAAGGTAGTGATATACCATATTGTCGTATGGACATTGAATATTGAAAATGGATTTGGTGATAAGCTTATGTGGCCAAATGATGAGTATGAAATGAAAATGAAGTGTTTGGTATGTGTTTATATTCGAAAAAGGTTACAGCTTTATTAATGTGGTCATGTTATGTGCAGCTTATAAGTATATGATTTGATGTGGATACGAGTGCTGGGAAAATTGATCTTTATACTGTGTTATTCGGGCCTTAGGCCTAGCAAGCTTTAAGCTGGTGATATGAATCGGGCTTCGTGCCTAGCAAGCGTATTGCCGGTGAATGAATAATGGACTTCGGGTCTAGTAGGCTTTGCACCGGTGATGAATTCAGGCTTATGCCTAGTAGGTTTTATACCGATGATATGTTTTCAATTCTATGATTTTAAGGACTCAAGTTAATGTGGATAATGAGTAAGCGAAATTGAGCTAACTTACATTGTATATGTTCGGCCATAGAGGTAAGTACATGTAAGCTTATATTGATCTTGTGTAGTTGGCTGCATGTGAGGTTATATTAAATTTCAGTATTCGATTATATGTAAGCTTACATTGAATTTGTATATTCAGTATGTATGAAATCATCTTGAATGTGCATATTCGGCCATATATGATGTTCCATCGAATTTGAACTATAGGTTATATGTGATGTTTTATTTAACCTTTATATTTGACCGTATGTGATGTTATAATGAACCTTGTGTATTTGATTCTAATTATAAGTGTCTATAATATGATATAAGTGATGTTGTGTAATCAGCTATATAGGAAATAATTATGTGGTGTTTTATAATTGATTTTGGACATACAACTAAAGTATCTTATTAAGTCAGATTATAACTTTATTGGTATAATTTACTTAGATTGAATGCTTTGATTATTCAGTGGGTTGTGTATTTTGCTTAAGACTTACTAAGCTAATTTGATTACTGTGAGTGTGTGTTTTTGTTTCGTTATATAGATTTCGACTGAAAGTTACGAGCTCAGGGATTCAATATCGAAGTCATCCATACTATCGTCTATCTGCGGTATTTTTAAAAAGTTTATATTTCCGAACTTATGGCATGTATAAGCGGATATGTATTTTTTGTTTGTTTTGAACTTGTATAACCTATGCCATACGAATATGGCTCGGTCATTTGTTTAGTTGGATTTCACTTTTAATTGTAATAGTGATGATGGGCTTAGTAAAAATGTGTGATGTTTTGATGAAGTTATGAAATTGTATATATATCTATATGTGTGAATTAATAAATATGAAGTGATTATGATGATTGATGTATGTATTTAATTCTATGCATAGTTATGTGGTTTGCCAAAATTAGAGGTATGGTATGATTTATTTAGTTTAGATTCGAACCTTAATAGTATCTAGGCATTAGATTTCATGTTTAAAATGTGATCATTAGTCCATAAGCCGAATGAAATATTGAGAAGTTAAATTGTATAAGACTACTTTCGAAATGATTAATGATAGACCATTTGAGTCATTAAATAAACTTTATATTTTTGGGTTTGATTGCATTCGGTTATAGCCTTAAATTGACCATATGAATAGTGTTTTATTTCTAAAGAGACTTTTATAGTTTGCATGCAAGTTTAGTGTATGTATATAATTACATGCACTTTGAGAAGTTAACCTTTTAATGTTTCGTTAAATTGGACGTGTGATTTATAAATATGGTATGACTTAAAATCTTCTTATTTAGTTTTAATTGAAAATTTTGATATGACTCATGTGGTTAAGTGAATGCCAAGATCTTGTGTGTGTAGTATGGTAATACCTGTAACCCATTCTGGCGACGGATAAGGGTGTAGGATGTTACATTTTATTGGTATCAGAGCTACGGTTTAGTCGATTCTAGGACTAACGTAGCATGTGTGAGTCTAGCTATACATGCCATAATTTGATAATACGATAGTGTGATGACTTCTGACAGTTAAAATGTGTTTTTCGTATAGTAAATGAATCCTGATCCCGATCGAGCCGTAACAGACGATGTTGAGAGTGTAGCACTTGGTCCCGCGCAAGGGACAGCGCCAATTGACTCTCACCCGGATACGAGTAATTGAGATGATGAGATTAAACAAGCCTTCTATGCTATGATGAATGATTGGTTCACTCAATATATTCGAACTTATCCGGCTGTTCCACAACCCCTACCCCCGAATAATCCACTTTCGATACCTTTGGTGCCTCCTGTGATCGATCCGTTGAGATTAAGTAAGCCCCCAGTTGAGAAAATTAGAAAATATGGGGCTGAAGAGTTTAGAGCCACAGTTAATGATGACGCTGAGAGGGTCGAGTTTTAGCTTGATAATACTATACGTGTTTTCGATGAATTATCATGTACACCCGATGAGTGCTTGAAGTGTGCCGTGTCTTTGTTACGTGATGCTGCCTATCATTGATGGAACACTTTAGTTTCAATTGTACCGAGAGAGCGAGTTACCTGAGAATTCTTTCTAACAGAGTTCCGTAAAAAGTATATCAGCCAGAGATTTATCGACCAAAAGCGCAAAGAGTTCATTGAGCTTAAACAGGGTCGAATGTCAGTTATAGAGTATGAACAAGAATTTGTAAGGCTCAGCAGATACGCCCGTGAGTGTATCTCGTCTGAAGATATTATGTGTAAATGCTTCGAGGATGGGTTGAATGAAGATATCAAATTATTGGTAAGTATTTTGGAAATTAAAGAGTTCATGGTACTTGTTGAGCGAGCTTGTAAAGCCGAAGAACTTGGAAAAGAGAAAAGAAAAGCTGAAGCTAGAGTTAGAGAGTTTCTTAAAAGATCTTCGGGTAAAACCTTTCAACAATCATCGAAGAAATTTTAAGATGAATTGGGTCGATCCAAGACTACTTCGGGCTTTTCCAGATGAGATCGCGATCGACCTCCTGTGAGCACACGAGCTATCTCAGTTGCTAGTGTTGGCAATGATCGTCAGGACAGATCAAGTGCAAGCATTATGGTAAATGGCATACAGGGAGTTGTAGATTGCATGATCGCTCCTATTCTAAGTGTGGATCAGCTGATCATTTTATCCGAGAGTGTCTGAAATTAGTTGAGCAGAATACTGATCTAAGTGGGAGACCTAGTAATACTGCAGCACGAGGTAGACCACCTAGACATGTGGGCAATGCTAGTGGCAGTTAGAGAGGGAATAAAGATACCGCTGTTCGATTTGAGGCTCGTGCACCTGCCAGAGCTTATGCCATACGCGCTCGCGAGGAAGCTTCTTCTCCAGATGTTATTACTGGTACTTTCACTCTTTATGATACTGATGTTATTGCTTTGATTGATCCCAGTTCGACTCATTTCTATGTGTGTGAAACTTTGGCATTCAGTAAGACTCTACCTGTTGAGTCTACTGAGTTTGTGATTTGAGTGTCGAATCCTTTGGGCCGATATGTGTTAGTTGATAAAGTGTACAAGAAATGTCCCCTAATGATTCGAGATTCTTGTTTTCCGGCTGATTTGATGCTATTTCCATTTAACAAGTTTGATATCATTCTCGATATGAATTGTTTAACTGTGCACGATGCTGTAGTGAATTACAAATAAAAGATAATTGACTTGTGATGTCTGAATGATGAAATAATTCGAGTTGAGTCTACTACTTTGAACAGGTTACCAGCAGTACTATCTTCGATGTTGGCTCAGAAGTATGTGAAAAAGGGTTGTGAAGCTTATCTTGCGTATGTACTGGATAGTAAAGTATCAGAAAGAAAGCTTGAGACTGTGCCCGTGGTTTGTGAATATCCGAAGTATTTCCCAAGGAATTACCTGGGTTGCCACCTATCCGGGAAGTAGACTTTGGTATAGAATTAGTACCTAAAACGACTCTGATTTCGATAGCTCCGTATCGTATGGCACCAACCGAATTAAAAGAATTGAAATCTCAGTTGTAAGAGTTGACAGATAGAGGTTTTGCTCGATCGAGTTTCTCTCCCTAGGGTGCACCAGTGTTATTTGTGAAAAAGAAATATGGAACCATGAGAATGTGCATCGATTATCGTCAGCTTAATAAAGTAACTGTAAAGAATAAATATCTGTTACCACGAATTGATGATTTATTTGATCAGCTGAAGGGAGCTTCAGTGTTTTTAAAGATAGATTTGCGATCGGGTTATTATCAGTTACGAGTTAGAGACTCGGATGTGCCTAAGACTGCTTTTCGGACGAGGTACTGACATTACGAGTTCTTGGTGATGCCGTTTGGGCTCACTAATGCCCCTGCAGTTTTTATGGATTTGATGAATCGGGTGTTCAGACAGTATCTGGATCGGTTTGTAGTCATATTCATAGATGACATTTTGATTTATTCTCGCCACGAGATTGAGCATGCCAAACACTTGAGGCTTGTGCTACAGATTTTACGTGATAAGCAGTTGTATGCGAAGTTCAGTAAATGTGAATTCTAGTTACGCGAGGTCAGCTTTTTGGGACATGTTGTATGAACATCGGGTATCAGGGTTGATCCAAACAAGGTTTCGGCTATACTTGATTGGAAGCCTCCGAGGAATGTTTCGGAGGTTCGGAGCTTTTTGGGGCTTGCTGGGTACTATAGATGGTTCGTGAAGGGCTTTTCGATGATAGCAACACCGTTGACAAAGTTGCTACAGAAAGATATCAGATTTGAGTGGTTGGGTAAATGTCAAAAAAGCTTTGATCAATTTAAAGCTCTTTTGACCGAAGCCCCAGTGTTAGTTCAACCAGAATCGGGTAAAGAATTTGTGATCTATAGCGATGCATCTTTGAACGGTTTGGGCTGTGTTTTGATGCAAGAGGGTAGATTTGTTGCTTATGCCTCGAGGCAGTTAAAGCCTCACGAGAAAAACTATCCGACTCATGATCTCGAGTTAGCTGCTATTGTTTTCGCTTTGAAAATTTGGCGTCACTACTTGTTCGGAGAGAAATGTTACATTTATTCCGATCATAAAAGCCTCAAATACTTGATGACACAGAAGGATTTGAATTTGAGACAACGTCGGTGGTTAGAATTACTTAAAGATTATGAGCTTGTCATTGATTATCATCCGGGAAAGGCTAATGTGGTTGCTAATGCTCTAAGTTGAAAATCACTGTTTGCTTTGCGAGCAATGAATGTACATTTGTCTATGTCCGTTGATGATGCATTAGTAGCTGAATTAAAAGAAAAACCGATACTGGTGCAAAAAATCAGTGAAGCTCAAAAAGTCGATGATGATTTGGTTGCTAAACGAGCTCAATGTGATTTAAAAGAAAATTCAGAGTTTCTGATTGATGCCAATGATTGTCTGAGATTCAAGAATTGACTATGTGTTCTGAGAAATTCAGAGCTTATACTGATGATTTTGAACGAAGCTTATAGCAGCCGGATGTCAGTGCATCCGGGTAGCATGAAAATGTATAACGATCTGAAACAACAGTACTGGTGGCATGGTATGAAACGAGACATTTCTGACTTTGTTTCGAAATGTTTGATATGTCAACAAGTGAAAGTTGAGCATCAGGCGCCTTCAGGGTTGCTTCAGCCGATCATGATACCTAAGTGGAAATGGGATTGAGTCACAATGGATTTTGTATCTGGTTTACCGTTGATATCGAGCAAAAAAGATGCAAACTGGGTTATCGTTGATAGATTGACAAAGTTGGCTCATTTTATTTCAGTTCGTACAGATTACTCACTCGATAAACTAGCTGAATTATACATTTCTCAGATTGTGAGATTTCATGAGGTACTTACTTCTATTGTTTCGGATAGAGACCCGAGATTTACATCTCGATTTTGGAAGAAATTACAAGACGCACTGGGTACCAAGTTGCATTTTAGCACCGCTTTCCATCCCTAGACAGATGGTCAATCTGAGCGAGTCATTTAGATACTTGAGGATATGTTGAGATGTTGTATCCTTGAGTTTTGTGGCTTGTGGGAATGATACTTGCCTTTGATTGAATTCGCATATAATAATAGTTTTCAATCGAGTATCAAGATGGCACCTTATGAGGCTTTGTACGATCGTAAATGTCGTACACCTTTGTACTGGACTGAGCTCAGTGAGAATAAGATATACGGGGCTGATTTAGTTAAAGAGGCTGAACAGAAAGTAAAAGTAATTCGTGAAAGTTTAAAAAAAGCATCAGATTATTAGAAATCGTATGTAGACTTGAAATGTAAAGATATAGAGTATCAAATCGGAGATAAAGTGTTTCTAAAAGTTTCACGTGGAAAAAGGTACTCACATTCGGTCGTAAAGGCAAATTGAGCCCGAGATTTATCGGACCGTATGAGATTTCAGAACGAATTGGGCCGGTTGCGTTCAGATTAATATTGCCACCTGAACTTGAAAAGATTCACAATATTTTTCATGTTTCGATGCTTCGACGATATAGATCCGATCCTTCACATGTGATTAATCCGTTAGAGATTGAAATTTAGTCTAATTTGAGTTATGAAGAAGAACCGGTTCGCATTTTGGCTCACGAGGTGAAAGAACTACGGAATAAGAAAATCTCGTTAGTAAAAGTATTGTGGCTCAAAAACGAGGTCGAGGAAGCAACTTGGGAGCTTGAGGACTTAATGAAAGAGCGTTACCCTAAACTATTCACTGGTAAGATTTTCGGGGACGAAAATCCTTAAAGGAGGGGGAGTTGTGACATCCTGAATTTGACCCTAATCGAAATAGTAATTTCGAGACCACGAAACCGAGTTAGAAAAATATTTAAATATTATTTTTATGTTAATTACGTGTGAATTGACTGGTATGAAAAATTTTCGTTTTAAAATTTTATCGTTTGGATGTTTATTTGATAAAAAGGGCTTAATAGCACAAAATGAAAATTTGATGATTAATTGAAAAAGGGCCAAATTGCTTGTGTCTTTTTAAATTAAAGTATTTAAGTTGCAAATAACCCATTTGCATGTTGTTTGGACGGTAATAGTCATATATTATATAGTTTTTATTTTATGTTATCAAGGTTATAATTGTAAACTAAACCTTAAGTTATATTATAATAAAAACATAAGGAAAATAAAGCCATGTTCATTCATTATTTTGACCAAATACACTAAAAAGAAAAGAAAGAAATAAGCTAGGGATTTCAGCAACTTGCAAGCTAAAATTCAAGGTAAAATTTATGTTAGTTTGATTATATTTTGATGTTTTTGAATTCCTTACTTGATTCTATTCAAGACCCATGAGTTAATTTTTGATTTGGTGTTTAGTTGGATGTTCGGTCATGAATAGAAAAGCTATGAACTTTGAGTTTGATGTTAGAAATTGAAGTATGATTGTTAGATGAATATTTTGGTGTTAAAATTCATGTGATTTTAAGCTTGTAGGCTTAATTGTGAAATTAGTACCTTGTATGGCTTAAATACCTAAATGATATTCAGCCATGTAGTTGTAGGTTAAAAAAAATTGTAATTGTTGTTTATATGTTAAAAATGAGCTTAAATTTAGTGAATTAAGTGATAAATGAAAGGTTTGAGTTGTGTATGTATGAATATAGCAAATGATAGGCCTTTGGTAGCTTCATGAAGTATTCGGCCTTAGTGTATTCATGGAAAGCAATGAAATTGTTTGATAATTTGTGTTAATGGAGCAAATTGTAAGATTTATGGTAATAATGGATTATTATATAAATGTCGAAACATGGTGGTATGTGTTTTGAATAAGTTTAATCTATTTTATATAGCTTAAGAACAAAGGGAGCCGATTTCGGATAGAAGGAAAACACAGTTAGTAGAATAGCCGATTCGAAATCGTTCGACAACGTCCGAGGTAAGTTTTAAGTAATTAAACTTATTTTACCTTGAATATAACATGCCATATTACAAGTGTTAATCATTCTTTGTAAGGTTCGTATATAGCTGAATGGTTATTATGAAATTGAGGTAAGGTAGTGATATACCATATTGCCGCATGGACATTGAATATTGAAAATGGATTTGGTGATAAGCTTATGTGGCCAAATGATGAGTATGAAATGTAAATGAAGTGTTTGGTATGTGTTTATATTCGAAAAAGGTTACAGCTTTATTAATGTGGTCATGTTATGTGCAACTTATAAGTATATGATTTGATGTGGATACGGGTGCTGGGAAAATTGATCTTTATACTGTGTTATTCGAGCCTTAGGCCTAGCAAGCTTTAAGCTGGTGATATAAATCGGGCTTCGTGCCTAGCAGACGTATTGCCGGTGAATGAATAACGGACTTCGAGTCTAGTAGGCTTTGTGCCGGTGATGAATTCAGGCTTATGCCTAGCAGGTTTTATACCGGTGATATGTTTTCAATTCTATGATTTTAAGGACTCAAGTTAATATGGATAATGAGTAAGTGAAATTGAGCTAACTTACATTATATATGTTCGGCCATATAGGTAAGTACATGTAAGCTTATATTGATCTTATATAGTTGGCTGCATGTGAGGTTATATTAAATTTCAGTATTTGATTATATGTAAGCTTACATTGAATTTGTATATTCAGTATGTATGAAATCATCTTGAATGTGCATATTCGGCCATATATGATGTTCTATCGAATTTGAACTATAGGTTATATGTGATGTTTTATTTAACCTTTATATTCGGCCGTATGTGATGTTATAATGAACCTTGTGTATTCTATTCTAATTATAAGTGTCTATAATATGATATAAGTGATGTTGTGTAATCAGCTATATAGGAAATAATTATGTGGTGTTTTATAATTGATTTTGGACATACGACTAAAGTATCTTATTAAGTCAGATTATAACTTTATTGGTATAATTTACTTAGATTGAATGCTTTGATTATTTAATGGGTTGTTTATTTTGCTTAAGACTTACTAAGCTAATTTGCTTACTATGAGTTTGTGTTTTTGTTTCGTTATATAGATTTTGACTGAAAGTTACGAGCTCGGGGATTCAATATCGAAGTCATCCACACTATCGTTATCTATGGTACTTTTAAAAAGTTTATATTTCCGAACTTATGGCATGTATAAGCAGATATGTATTTTTTGTTTGTTTTGAACTTGTATAACCTATGCCATGCGAATATGGCTCGGTCATTTGTTTAGTTGGATTTCACTTTTAATTGTAATAGTGAGGATGGGCTTAGTAAAAATGTGTGATGTTTTGATGAAGTTATGAAATTGTATATATATCTATATGTGTGAATTGATGAATATGAAGTGATTATGGTGATTGATGTATGTATTTAATTCTATGCATAGTTATGTGGTTTGCCAAAATTAGAGGTATGGTATGATTTATTTAGTTTAGATTCGAACCTTAATAGTATCTAGGCATTAGATTTCATGTTTAAAATGTGATCATTAGTACATAAGCCGAATGAAATATTGAGAAGTTAAATTGTATAAGACTACTTTTGAAATGATTAATGATAGACCATTTGAGTCATTAAATAAACTTTATATTTTTGGGTTTGATTGCATTCGGTTATAGCCTTAAGTTGACCATATGAATAGTGTTTTATTTCTAAAGAGACTTTTATAGTTTGCATGCAAGTTTAGTGTATGTATATAATTACATGCACTTTGTGAAGTTAACTTTTTAATGTTTCGTTAAATTGGAAGTGTGATTTATAAATATGGTATGACTTAAAATCTTCATATTTAGTTTTAATTAAAAATTTTGATATGACTCATGTGGTTAAGTGAATGCCAAGATCTTGTGTGTGTAGTGTGGTAATACCTGTAACCCATTCTGGCGACGGATAAGGGTTTAGAGTGTTACAATATTATTCAACTACACGATATTTAAAAAATGCATAGATGTTTTGGGGGGAATGGTTGGATTTTTTTATGGGTCAAGTCGAGATGGTCTCGAGTAAATTAATTGGGTATGCCATATTTATCCAAATTATCAATAACTTAACGATAAATTATAATAGTGCCATGCTTTGAATAAATTTTTAGTGTACAAAAAACTAATTTGGATAAATTTTTAGTAGAGGAACTAAAATAACTTTACATAATAGTATGGAGATTAATGGTAGACTTTGACCAATAAAAATCCAACATGAAGGCATTTGGTGCTTTTCCATTTTAAGATTCCATTGAAATGTGATTCTTATAATGTAATTTATGAGAATGTCATTAATGGGAAAATTACTCTGCAATGTTTGATATATAAATACATTTGGTACAATCAATACTTTCTTAGAATATAAGGTTATTTTACAAAATTACTCTTATTAAATAAAATATATTAATGTATTTTAACAATTTTCAATATTTTTATTATTAATAAATAATTAAATTAAATATTTAATAATATTTTTAATTATTAACAAATATTTAAATCAATCTACAACATATAATTTTCTCACATTTCATCAAATTCATTACATGAATACATTTTAAAAAAAAAAACAGCTTACAAATTTTTTTCTCATTTCATTGTAAGTATAAATTTAAATATATTCAAATATTACGTATATATCTTGAAATTATTTTAAAATCATATTTTAAATTACTAGTTTGATATAAACGTGACATTTTTCAATAGCAGCCTGATTTTTCATTTTTTATACAAAGAAATTTTTATGTAAACTTTAATATGACATGTCATATATCTTTCTTAGTGAGATAATTAGGTAATAAAATTAAAATTTGAATTTGGCAATAGATGATGCTAATGTTATTACTAGAGGGGTCAACTACAAAAATAGTCTTTTTTTGTTGTCTCGGATTACATTTTAATTATTTATATTTGAAATATTACGTTTTAATTACTTATATTATCATTTTGTTACGAAGTAGTCACTCTGTTGTTAAGCTCCGTTACCTCCTCAACGATAATATTACGTGACAATCCAAATAGATTTTAAGTGTCAACTTAGATGTTCAAACGGGATGAGAATAGATTTTTAAACCTCAAATCTTATGAAAAACCCTTTCTCTTTTAGTTTTATTTTTTATTTGACTAAAAAAACAGTTATCTTTATTGAATCAAAATAGTAGAAATTAATCAATCCATTAATGAAAACAAAGGATCTGATGGAAATTAAAACTGTATTCAAAATGGCTCTAAACCATGAGAAAAATTACCTTCTCCTCTTTAATTGAAAATATGTAAGAAATAAGTTTATGCTTCTCTCTTGAGAATTGAGAGGACGAACTTCTTGATTGCCTTACTAAGAGAAAAAATATATATAGAAAACGTGAAGGAAAAAAGACCTGAAATTGAACGATGAATTTCAGTTTCCTGAGAAAAAAAAAAAAAAGGAAAGGAATTCTATCCTTTCTTTTTTCTATACTAATTTTTGGTAGAAGAAAAGAAATTGTATGATTTTATAAAATCTGAAGAAAGTAAAAGACCAAATGAAGGAAAAAGAGAGAAGATTTTAGAAAAATCTTTCTACTGTTTCTAAGTTTTGATGAGCATAGATTGAAATGTTAAAGGGGAGAAGGTGATTTTTCTCATGATTTAGAACCATTTTAAATACAATATCATCTTTATTGAATCAAAATATTAGAAAAAAAACCTAAAAAAAATTCAATTGATTGATGAAACACTGAATTTGATTTTTACTGTTTTGATTTAATAAAAATGATAATAGTTTTTCATTCAAATGAAAAAAAAATTAAAACAAAAAAGAGACTAACAGTTTTTTCAGTCTTAGGTTTAAAGTTTAAAATTTTTAATTAATTAAATTTATTTAATTAAAAATCTATTCTCATTCTATTTGGACATCCAAGTTGGTACTTAAAATCTATTTGGATTGCAACAGAGGATTATCGTTAGGGAGGTAACAGAGTTTAACTGTAGAGTGATCACTTCGTAACAAAACAATAACATAAATGACTACAATGTAACATTTTGAATATAAGTGACTAAAATATAATTTAAAGTAAATAAAAGTGACTATTTTTATAATTTACCTTATTAGAGGGATTGGTATTTCTAATAATATGTATGATGTTGGGTGATCAATGTGTTCAAACATTAATTTTTTATTTCTAAAGAAAAAAGGAAGAAGAATATAAATGGGAAGCAAAGAAAGAGCATTGATATGAAGTCTCAAAAATATTATTTTGCTAATTTTACAAACCTAAAATCAAATCTTAAATCCAAAGTAAGAGAGAAAAAATTCCATCATTTTCCCGGTAGTCAAGAAAATTATTACTTAGTTTTACAACACTATATACAAAAGCAAGTGGACAACTATAAATCGCAAACTCGTGTATATTATAAATCGGTATGATGCTAGGGTATTCATCATATTAAGTGTGGTTTGAGTTCGAATTACATTAATCACATTGCTGTTAGGATTTTGCTCTCTTTTTATAATTCACCAAAGAAAAAAAATAAAATACATATTAAAATTTAGAGATTTAGAAGAAAATTAAAAAGATTACTTTAAAAGAACCACAAAAACAAGAAACCAAACATTTGAAATTACTTTAAAATAATTCCCAAAGAAATGTTACATTCAGGGAAAGTAAGTTAATTTTTTTTTACCAAACATTTGAATCACATTCTAACCAGTTAAATTTCTTGAAAAGTTTTTAAACTTGTTTATGGACTGAATTATTCACCCAAATCTAAAGGCTCGCCCGAAATTTAGAAGGGTTTGGACAAAAAAGTTAAGCACATTTTAAATATGAGTTGGGTCAAACTTAAACATTTAAGGCCCGACCTCGACCCGAGCCCGGCCCGACTTAACCATTTTTTTAATTTTTAATATATTATATTATATTATTTTTATGTATTATGTAATTAATAACACAAAAATTAAATTATAGTAGTATATAATATATAATGCTACTATAATGTGAATATTAAAAAATGTTAAGATGAACATATACAAAATTTTAATAAATAAAAATATATATAATTATTAAATATTAAATTAAAAATAATATAAATATATTTTTTATTGTTTTTAAAATAATATCGACATGTTTAAAATAAGTTTAGATTAACTATTTACAAATATGAGCGACATTAGACAAAATTTTATATTCATATTTTAGATTAAAACAAATATAAAATATATTAATATCACACCTAAATTTACTTCACCCGTGTCGTACCAAATCGCCTTGGAATTTAAAAACCAACAAAGCTTACTATTTAGAGAACCAATACAAACCATTTAATGAGTTAGTTACAATGTTTGAAAATCCAGTGTCAAGGGTGCCGAGTTTAAAGTTGTTTATTATAAAAAATTACTTTAAAATTAATTTACATTGGCCATTAAATTTTCAAATATTTTCACTTAAATTTGATTGAGATTATTTAATAATTTCATAATAACTACCCTGATTTTAGGGGAGTATTAAATACTTGATGTACATATTAAACTCGACACATGTAAATGTTAAAACGTATTTTAGAAAATAAGTTTTATGGATGTCTATTATTATAAATAATATTAAAATATGTATTACTATAATTGTCGAAAAACGGCTGAAAAACTAAACAAGGAAACAAGTAAAATGGGAAATGGATAAAAATGAAGGTTGAAATGCTTTGTGTAAATAACAAAAAAAGAGAGGTCCTGATTTGGAAAGTGGCTCTTATTAACAAATGATACAAACTTCCTTTTGATTATATTTGTCTTTTTTTTATAGAATGCTTAAAATTATCCATAATTTCTGTCTAATTTATAAATAGGAGGATAATACACTTTAGCGCACTCGAACTCACGTCCTCCTACATTAGCAATAATATCCATACCAATCAAACTAAAACTCAACCGATAAATACTTTAGATACTTAAATCATGGATTATTCAAGAATAAGGTTTCAAAAAAAGTAATGTTGAAATATTGAACCCATGATTAAGAAAACTAGAAACCAATATTATAAAGGATAATAATATTGACACTGTAGCTATAAAAGAGCTAAAAAACAATATTTCAAAAGATTATACACTTGATCATGGGTTAGGTCGAGTTCGGACCGAACAGATATAAAATTTTAGGTCTAATTTTTAGGTTTGTATCCGATTCGGCTTGAAAAATAGGTTTAAAAACTTCATCCATATTAAAAATGCTAAATTTGAGCCCGAGCAGATCGAATTGTCATAATTTTTTAGATTATTTTTATATAAAAATAAATTTAAAAAATATAATACATCATATACACTAAAATATTAAAAAAATATTTTCTAACAAATTGAAAATACAAAAAAAAAGTATAGACATGTGATTCGGATCAGGTGGGGCAAAAAATTGTGCCCAAGACTCAACTAGTTTAGAAAATGGGTTTTTTTTTTTGTTCAAGCTCATTTTTCAAAACTATATTTTTATTCAAATCCCCTACTTTTTGAATGGCCATTCAAGTCTAAGCGAGTGGCTCGACCCATGATCAAGTCTAGTGACCACAAGATAAACATTTAGAATCACTCAAAAATTATCATAGAACAATGAAAGAGAATAAATCTATCAAATGATATTTCTCAAAACTCAAGATATACACAGTGAGTATTACCAATTATAAGAGTAAAAATAGTATGACTAAAGGCTAATTTCAAAATTGATTTTAAGGCAATTAAAAAGCTAGTCTAGAAAATAAAATTAAAAGGCTAATTCCAACACTAAAATTTAAAAAATTCTACAATAAAAACTAAGGAATACTCAGATTTGAAATGGGTAGCATACTAATCATATGCCTTTACTAAATAAATAAAAAATCTAAAGGCTTAACCCATTATAGTTGGGCTTAGAATGTTGATAATTTTGCCTTCAAATAAGCCTTTAAATAACAATTCACATTTTTGGACTAGCATGAATTTTCTTGCCCCACATGGATCAATAAATTGATCATTAAATCTTGGGCTATAAAGATCCAAATGGTGTGATTCTTGATGTATTCAAAAGAAAACATCTAGCTCTACAAACCAGATGAAGGTTGGCTTGAATCCATGGGGATTAAAGATCAAAATTGGATCCAAATCAACTGATGTAGAAGTACATTTTTTGTCTCTCAACTTAGATTAGAATTCGTTCATTGATGTATGTTTCACAAGGTGGTCCACAGTGGGGTCATATTAGCATTTTATTATATATTGTGGGAGATCTATCGCATTAATTGCAAACAAAATGTTGTTTATGTCTAGTTTGTAACTTTGTATGGGAAAATTTTCAGTGGAGAGAAATATAGGTTGTGTTTAATAAATTAAAAAAAATTAAATGTTGAAAAAATAAGTATAAAAAAATTTAAGTTATAAAGTATGCTTGGTGTATTACTTAAATTTAATATAATTAAATTATTTGATAAATAATAATATAATCTTAAATGAAATAAAATACAATAAATAATAATTAAATTTATTCTCTATTAAGTGATAAGTAGGTTCCTATCTACTTATCATTTTTCACACTTTTTTATGAAAAAAAAATCCATCTAGTAATTTTTATTGTAGGTTATCAAACATGTTTAAAAATTAAATTATTAAAAATATTAATTTTCAATTGATTAAACTTTTTTAACACTTTATCAAACAATGCTTTAGTTAATATATAGGCGTGATGTGATTGTCTCATTAATAAGTAAATTGAACTCAAACCATTTCTTGTATTGCAAATTGATAGTGAATTACTATCTTGACAAAACCTTACAGATATAGTAATTTTTTTTATTTAAAATTGCATAACTAATTTCTATGTCCATCTTTAATTTTCTAATTGCAATTGAATGTGAAATTGACAGGTAAATTAAACCAACTTTCTATTTATATTTTTTATTAACTTGTGTTGCTATTTTTCCAAATCTTTGATACGAGTTACAATTAGAAATAATTATTTTTATAATAGCTTATATAAGTTAGCACCATTAATAGTGAATTTGACAAGGGGGAAACACAAACTCCAAGCGAATGTGGATGGTGCTCGCGTATTGGGGGAGTTCAAAATACCAGCTGGTGGTATCTTAAGGGATGGAAAAGGTAATTGGTGGATGGGTTATTACAGGAATATTGGTGCTGGCTCAGCTATACAGGTTGAGATATGGGCTATTAGTGACGACGTCTTGCTATCATGAGGTGTCGAAGATTGAAAGTAGAAAGAGACTGCAAAGAGATAATCAGCTTGTTACAAGAAGAGAATGCAAGGGAAAGTACCTCTGCTATGATTCGGTGTATGAAAATGGAGCATCCATTTTTGACATGTTTACATATAAGCAAATATGACGCTAATTAGCTGGAAGTATTGGGTTTTCATGATTCCCTAGGATTATCTTAACTACAAAGACCGCCAGAAAGAGTCCAAAGCATCCTTGCTAGTGGCATAGGAAATGTCGAATGTAAGTTGAGTTTAGTTACTTATTGAATAATTAATATACATTTAAGTTTGAAATTAGAAAATACTAAAATTCTAGTAAAAATAGGTAAAATTAATTTTTTTCCTTTTGCTTAAATCAAATCATGTAAATGGCTAAAATTACCAAATGAAGTTAATTTATTATTCATTGTGTTGTTTGGGCAGAGAGCTAATAGAAACACAAGAAGTAAAAATGGGGAAGGATCAAAATTCATTAACCAACTGCAATGATTATATACGTGAGTCTAAAACAAACTAACAAGCTCAACTTCTTACTCCCACTAAAACATCTCACTAACACAGAAAAATAACAGCTCGTTTTATTGCAGCTAAACCTAAAAATATCAAAAACAAACTCCCTACAAACAAAAGCTTCAACTAAGACTAACTTAATGATAGAAAATACTTTGCAACCCTTGAGGCACTAACATTCTCCTCCTAACTCAACTATTGCAGACACCAAGTTTGTTCCTAAGAAACTCAAATCAACTAACATGAAAATACTTGGTAAAAATATATTCTATTTGGTCCTCTGATATGCAATAATCCAGCTTCACTTTACCTGTCTTTTGCACTTCCTTCAACACATAATACTTGACTTTAAAATGCTTTGTTCTTTCATGAAATGCAAGCTTAAATGAAATAGTTAGAGTAGTTTTACTATCCACAAACACCTCTATACTTCCCTCTTGCTTCAAATACAGATCATCCATTAGCTTCTTCAACCATAAGGTTTGATTCACAGCAGTTGTAGCTATAATGAATTCAGCTTCTGCAGTTGATTGAGCCACCATCTTTTGCTTTCTTGAACACCAAGAGAAGCAACCTGACCCAGATGTGAAGCAATAGCCAGGAGTGCTTCTCATATCATCTAGTGATCCAACCCAAACACTATCAGAATAGCCTTGCAACTTGAACTTCTCAACTTTGCTAAATTGATTCCATATGCAAGTGTCCCCTTTAAGTATCTTAATACCCTTTTTGCAGCAATCATATAAATTTCACTTGCATAATGGAGAAATTTGGACAAAACACTTATAGTGTACATTTTGTCTAACCTATTGGATGTGAGGTACATGAGACACCCAACAAGACTCCTTAGACCTTCTCATTTGCAGAATCTACCCCATCCATTTTGAAGTTTTTCTTTCTGATTCATTGGGGTGCTCACACTCTTGCACTCTTCCATATTGAACCTCTTTATAATCTCCTTCATATACTTCTTATGGCAGAGAAACACCTTATTTTGACCCTGCTTGATCTTCATTCTTAGAAAGTAATTGATATCCGCGTTCGCGATACTAAGTAATAAAATTTATAAAGAACTTGATCACACCAAAACTAACTAATATTGCGACGCTTTAAGGCAAGCGCACCTATCGAACAGTAGTATAGCTTAGTGGCAAGACCGAGTTATCGTACCCAAGGGAACCAAAAGTACTATTACTTACTTTCTTTCTATTATCTAGCCTAAGAATAAAAGATGGGTTTGTTTAAACTAATTCTAAAACTAAACTAAGAAGACACAAAGAGTAAATTGAGAAAACTTTTAGGGGAAAAACTGATTGATATGGACAATACTTAAGGGAGAATCCACCTAGACTTCACTTGTACTGGTTCTTGAGCTAGACGATTTATTCACTTGACTTGATCCGTAGAGATCCCTAATTTATGCTAAACCCTCCGTCGAGGTGAAGAGCAACTAGGCCTAAGTTGTTAATTAAAGTTCCTTTATCAATTAACTTCTTAGGTTGCATTAATTCGATCAATGGTTCCCCATATTAGGTTTGACCCTAATCCGGCAGATTTATGTCGCCCTATGTCTAGGGTTGCATGCAACTCCGCTTAATTATGGTAGATCTACTCTTATCACAGGGACTTTTGCTCATCTGCTCTAAGCACATCTAATTCTTGAAGTAATACCTAGGTTTATTAAATCAAGAATGAAGAACACATAATTAAGAACAACTCAAGTATTTATCATATAAATCAAGAATAAATAATAACAAGATCTGTCTTAGGTTTCATCCCCCTCAAGTATTTGAGGGGTTTAGTTCATAATAAAGAAAGAAAACATCTTAGAAGAAATAAAATAACAAAACATACAAGAACCCGAAAACCCCTGAAGGAATTTAGGGAGATCCTCTATATTGCTGCAGAATTCCGGCTTCTAGGATGATTCAATCAGCTTCCCTGCGAGTAATTCCTACTTCCACTCTCTATGTTGGCAGCAAAGAATACTTCCCTTTTGGGGGAAATAAGCACACCCTTAGAGTTGCCTCCTAGGGTCTTTATATAGAGCTTTGGGGAGCCTTTCTTAGCCTCCAAGTATCCCAATTCGAGTGAAATTCCTCTTCCTCACGACTAGAACACGCCCGTGTGCCACGCCCGTGTGACTTCGACAAAGGCCGTGTGATTTGGCACGGCCGTGTAGCCTGCCCGTGCTTGTCGAGAGCTGGACCGTGTGATCTTCATGTGGCACGGCCGTGTGGCACGGCCGTGTTGTGATTCCTTAGGCCGTGTGTTATGTCATTTTTGGCCCATTTTCCTCATTTTCAGTTCATTTCCTATTCTTTTCTCTTCCCTATGCTCTCCTGAGTATAAGATATGAAAAAGAAGGATTAAGAGCACCAATTCTCACTAAATTGATAATAATTCATCCAAAATATAGGCTAAGCATGAGGTAAAAATATGTATAAATTAGCGTTTATCAAATACCCCCACACTTAAGCCTTTGCTTGTCCTCAAGCAAAATCTCAATCCCTAAATAAGAATTATTCCTCTCAACCTACAATTTTTATCAATAATGTTTCAAACTAGTCCACAGGTAATCATACAATGAGTAATTCAATCAGAAGAACATTAAAGACTCAATCACTCTAAGTTGAGAATTTTATCATTGAAAACATAAGTCTCTTCCTTCCTTCTAAGTAGTTATCTCTCCATCTTAATTAACAGGAGTTGACATCCTCACTAAAGGTTCACTCTATCCACTCGAAGTGTTTAGGGTTCAAAAATTAAGCACTCTCTAGTCAACCTGAAAAGTTATTACCATAGGCTTGCTAGAAAATCAAATCTCCACCACTGTAGGTTGATATGATACATTGATCAAAAGGTCTTTTAAGGGTTATAACGGGGCTTGGCTAGGGGTGTTGTCACAGGCTACAAAAGAGGGTTAGAATCGAGACTGAACTTGAAAAATTATCTAGCTAGAAAAATCTCTATCACTTTAAAACATAATTCTAAGGCTAATTCTTAAGATAATATCGTTTCTGTTTTTGTAGCCTGAAAATAGAAAAATGCAAAAACTCATTGAACTATTTACAATTTACAATCGAATTTTACTGTATGTATTCATTTTTTTCTTTTTTTTCTTTCTTTTTTTTTTTGGAACTATTAAATCAAATATGATAACTTGGAAATTTACAATTTTACAACTAGAGAGGAGAGTAAAGCTAGATAAAAATTCACTTCAAATCTCGACAAAAATAGGGGTTAAAGTAATTGAAGGGGATTTAACAAGAAATAGGTTATTGGTTAATAATTAGAAGGTGAGTCAAAGAATAGGTTGTCAAGCTCAACGGGGTTCACTAGGGGTTAATTTATAGAGGTAGGCTTTTTGTGGAGTAAGTGGGTTAAATCCTAGGTGCCTTTATCATTTCGGTATATCAAATCAATGATGTGGTCTCGACATGTATAATCAAAGCAAGTTCTAGAATAACAATTTAGTATTGACTCACTCAAAGCAATAATAAAAGTGAGCACGAAAAAAATGTATGCTCAAAAAGGCTCAAAAATCTCACCAGAATTATGGCTTTTGATGTCAATCCTGCGAATTTCAAATCTCAAGATAATACTTAAAATTAGGGAAAATAACTTATGCAAAAATTGGGGGTTCTCAAAAATTTCAACTTATCATGCTTGATTCCCTAATGTTTTAAAGTTTGAATAATCAAAGTACAAGCACCTATATCTTAATTCTCAACATATCAATAGAAATCATAAATCAATCAGAATTAATTCCTAATAAGAGACTGAGAATTATTTGAGAACAAAGCATAAGGAAAAAAAAATTCAGGGATTTTTCAGATAATGTAGAAATTTAAAGTAAGCTTCCCCCCCACACTTAAGATGTACATTGCCCTCAATGTACAAAGATACATAAATAGCAAGAGAAGTATAATATCATAAGATAAGGAGAGAATTGAAACTTCTTGAATTTAGGATGAATTTATGAGGAAGAGTCGGCAATTGTGGCAAGATGTTCCCATTTCCGTTTGAATATGAGCTGTAGAGCTCCTTTTTGAAACCGTGAAAATATTAATTAGTCATGGGAATTTTTGATTGATAGAGATTACTCGTTAGGGCTTGGCCGATATGAAAGATCGAAATTTAAATAACAAAAAAATAATAAACTAAGTTCTAGAAATACTAATACTGTAATGAATTAAAAGGATTAAGTATAATAAAAATAAAATTTGAAATAAAAAAGAGACTAAAAAAAGAAAAAAATGAGAAAAATAGAACCGTATGGGAGAATAGAGGCACACGCCCGTGTGGCTCGGGGTTAGCCCGTGTTGGCCATATTGCACGGCCGTGGAGAACTTGTTTTGTTTTTTTGCACGGTCGTGTAGGTATTCACACGGCCGTGTCAGATTTGACAGTGTTGGCCACGGCTTGGGGGCACGGGCGTGTGGCGTTGTATGAGCCCGTGTGGAATTCGTAAAGTTGCCACGGCCATATCACACGGCCGTGGTGATTTGTTGACTTCCCGTGCTTTTGGGAAACTTCTGCTCTGTTTGTACACGGTCTGGGTGCACAACTGTGTCTCTGTTTTAAGATGTCACACGGCCTTAGGCACGCCCGTGTGTCTGGCCGTGTGGCCTAGATTTCTGCATAAAAAATGTTAGTTGCTGCATAAAAATACTAGAAAAATTTTAAACAAAGAAAAGTTACTAAGTTATTGCTCAGGTTGCCTCCCGAGAAGCGCTTGTTTATAGTCTAAGCTCGACTCTTCTCGAGCTAGGTATCTCACGGTGGTTTGAAGAGTTGGAACTCTTCCGGCCTGTTTTCAGGATTAATATTAAAAGAATGTTTGAGTCGAGTGTGGTTTACCTTGAAAGTGCCGAGTGACTCATGTTTTATTTCTACTGTACCATAAGGGAAAATTTTCGTTACCGTGAAGTAGGGTACGTCACTTGTATGCTCTTTTGAATTCAAGATTCGAGGGTCGTCTTCCCCTAGAAGTACCGTATCCCCTACCTTGAGTTGATTCGTTTGTACCTGGGGGTCGTCTTGGTGATGCTCTGGGTTGGTGTGACCTGTTTTGGGTTTTTCATGATAGTTCAGCCACTCATCTAGTTCCTCGATCTGAAGCGTTCGCTTTTCAGGTGCATCTCCCTTGGATGGACTTGTTTGTGATTGGGTTGCCTTTATGAAGAGTGTATCCTGCATAGAAGGTTGGGTGGTGAGATTATTCTTTTTACAAGGACTCGTAACTATATTATTATCAACAATCGTAATCGAGTTTCGAGCTTGTAAGGTAACTTGGTCATCACCCACACGTAGTGTAAGTTTACCTGTTCCTAAATCAATTATTGTTCTTGCAGTTGCTAAAAAGGGTCGCCCTAGAATTGAGGGTACATTGCTATCTGCAACAATGTCTAAAACAACAAAGTCAACTGGGAATATAAATTTATCAATTTTGACGAGCACATCTTCAACTATTCCTTTAGGAGACCTAATAGTTTTATCAGCCAGTTGAATGCTCATCTTAGTTTGCTTCGGTTTTCCAAGACCTAGTTGTTTAAACAGTGTATAAGGCATGACATTTATACTAGCCCCTAAATCAGCTAAAGCATTTTTTGTGTCTAGGCTACCAAATAAACAAGGAATAGTAAAACTCCCTGAATCTTTCAGTTTGGTTGGTAGTTTATTTTGAAGAATAGCTGAGCAGATTGCATTTAATTCCACATGAGATTTCTCCTCTAGCTTCCGCTTGTTTGTCAAGAGTTCTTTTAAGAATTTAACCGCGTCTGGCATCTGCAAAATTGCTTCAACAAATGGTAAGTTAATATGTAATTTTTTTAAGAGTTTAAGAAACTTACCGAATTGTTCATCTGTGCGGTCTTTCTGAAGCGCTCTTGGGTATGGGATACGAGGCTTGTGTTCGTTGATGTCTGGCTTGTTCCTGCTTACCTCTACTTTACCTTTATTCACCTCAAGCTCCTTGTTTGAGTTGTCTTTGATTAAAACCTCCTCATCTAATGTGCTCACGGCATGAATTTGTTCTTTTGGATTGGTCTCAGTGTTACTTGGAAATCCACCTTGTGGTCTTTCCGAAATTAGCTTAGCAAGCTGGCTTATTTGAGTTTCAAGTCCTTGAATAGATGCTTGCTGGTTCCTTAGTGCCGTTTCGGTATTTTGGAAACGAGTTTATGATATGGCAATAAATTTGGTGAACATCTCTTCCAAGTTCGGCTTTTTCTCCTGTTGTGGTGGTGGCTGCTGAAATACCGGAGGCTGTTGTCTTTGATTTCCTTGTCCTCCCCATGAAAAATTTGGGTGATTTCTCCAACCTGCATTATAAGTGTTACTATAAGGATTATTTTGAGGTCGAGAATTATTACCCATATAATTGGCATGTTCGGCTTCTATGTTGTGTAGATGGTCTGAATTAAACGTATTTCCTGGAGCTGCATCACATTGCATCACTGGTTGAGCTTGCGTAGAACCAACAAAATTATCAAATTTCTTATTTAAAAGTTCTACTTGGTTAGTGAGCATAGTAACAGCATCAATATTATAAACTCTTGCGGCATTCGTCGGCTTTGTCCTCATAACTTGCCACTGATAGTTATTCAATGATATCTCCTCAATAAATTCGTAAGCTGCATCAGGTGTTTTATTATTGATGGTTCCGCCTGTGGCTACATCGATCATTTGTCTGGTTGACGGATTTAAACCGTTGTGGAAGGTTTAAACTTGTAGCCACAAAGGTAATCCATGATGAGGACACCTTCTCAAAAGATCTTTGTATCTCTCCCATGCATCGTAAAGTGTTTCTAAATCCATCTGCACAAAAGTAGAAATATCGTTTCGTAATTTGGCTGTTTTAGCTGGAGGAAAATATTTGAGTAAAAATTTTTCGGTCATCTGCTCCCATGTGGTAATTGAGCCTCGTGGTAGAGAATTTAACCACTGTTTGGCTTTATTTCTCAAAGAGAATGGAAATAGCCTCAATCGAATGGCATCATCAGAAACGCCATTTATTTTGAAGGTATCACAAAGTTCTAAAAAATTGGCTATGTTTGAGTTTGGATCTTCATCCTGTAAACCATCAAACTGTACCAATTGCTGTATCATCTGAATGGTGTTAGGTTTTAACTCAAAATTATTAGCAGCAATAGTTGGTCTAAGAATGCTAGTTTGGGTACCAGCCAAACTAGGTTTAGCATAATCATACATAGTGCGCGGAGCTTCTTCTTGAATTACTGGTGACGCGACTATTGCGGGAGGTGGTATAACATCTTGATTTGCTTCCATCTCTTCTGTAGGTTCTGGCTCTAGATCAGGTTCTTGTTCAGGATAATGTAGACTGCGTCTAATTTCTCTGCGATTTCTGCGAACTGTTACTTCTAGATCTTCGTCGAAAAGTAGTGGTCCTGTTGGATTGTTTCTAGTCATAAACTAAAAATACCTAAAAAGAAAAAGCAAAGAAAACTAAAAAATTTAAAAGAAAATAAAAATAAAAATAAAAATAAATTAAATTGAAAATAAAAATAAAAGAAAAATAAATAAATATAAATATATGGCTAAAGTAATAGAAATCGAGCTTTCGTAATATTTTAGTTCCCCGGCAACGGCGCCAAAAACTTGATATCCGCGTTCGCGATACTAAGTAATAAAATTTATAAAGAACTTGATCACACCAAAACTAACTAATATCGCGACGCTTTAAGGCAAGCGCACCTATCGAACAGTAGTATAGCTTAGTGGCAAGACCGAGTTATCGTACCCAAGGGAACCAAAAGTACTATTACTTACTTTCTTTCTATTATCTAGCCTAAGAATAAAAGAGGGGTTTGTTTAAACTAATTCTAAAACTAAACTAAGAAGACACAAAGAGTAAATTGAGAAAACTTTTAGGGGAAAAACTGATTGATATGGACAATACTTAAGGGAGAATCCACCTAGACTTCACTTGTACTGGTTCTTGAGCTAGACGATTTATTCACTTGACTTGATCCGTAGAGATCCCTAATTTATGCTAAACCCTCCGTCGAGGTGAAGAGCAACTAGGCCTAAGTTGTTAATTAAAGTTCCTTTATCAATTAACTTCTTAGGTTGCATTAATTCGATCAATGGTTCCCCATATTAGGTTTAACCCTAATCCGGCAGATTTATGTCGCCCTATGTCTAGGGTTGCATGCAACTCCGCTTAATTATGTAGATCTACTCTTATCACAGGGACTTTTGCTCCTCTGCTCTAAGCACATCTAATTCTTGAAGTAATACCTAGGTTTATTAAATCAAGAATGAAGAACACATAAATAAGAACAACTCAAGTATTTATCATATAACTCAAGAATAAATAATAACAAGATCTGTCTTAGGTTTCATCCCCCTCAAGTATTTGAGGGGTTTAGTTCATAATAAAGAAAGAAAACATATCAGAAGAAATAAAATAACAAAACATAAAAGAACCCGAAAACCCCTGAAGGAATTTAGGGAGATCCTCTATATTGCTGCAGAATTCCGGCTTCTAGGATGATTCAATCAGCTTCCCTGCGAGTAATTCCTACTTCCACTCTCTATGTTGGCGGCAAAGAATACTTCCCTTTTGGGGGAAATAAGCACACCCTTAGAGTTGCCTCCTAGGGTCTTTATATAGAGCTTTGGGGAGCCTTTCTTAGCCTCCAAGTATCCCAATTAGAGTGAAATTCCTCTTCCTCACGACTAGAACACGCCCGTGTGCCACGCCCGTGTGACTTCGACAAAGGTCGTGTGATTTGGCACGACCGTGTGGCCTACCCGTGCTTGTCGAGAGCTGGATCGTGTGATCTTCATGTGGCACGGCCGTGTGGCACGGCCGTGTGGTGATTCCTTAGGCCGTGTGTTATGTCATTTTTGGCCCATTTTCCTCATTTTCAGTTCATTTCTTATTCTTTTCTCTTCCCTATGCTCTCCTGAGTATAAGATATGAAAAAGAAGGATTAAGAGCACCAATTCTCACTAAATTGATAATAATTCATCCAAAATATAGGCTAAGCATGAGGTAAAAATATGTATAAATTAGAGTTTATCAGTAATACATCTCACGAATATCAGATATCTCCAACACCTCCATCATATCTTTCTTGAATGTTTCAATTTGAGTTGCATCACTTCCTGTCACCAACATGTCATCTACATAAAGAGATACAATGACTAGATTTATTCTTGGCTTCTTTACATAGAAAGTGGATTCACTCAGGCTCTTCATAAAGCCTAATTTCAGAAAATGCTCATTCATCTTGTTGTACCATGTTCTTGAGCTTGTTTCAACTCGTAGAGAGCCTTCCTTAACAAATAAACCTTCTCTTCTTGACTTGGTGTGATGAAGCCTTCTAGTTGCTCAACATAGATTTTTTCCTCCAATACTCGATTCAAGAATGCTTACTTCACAATGAACTGATACACCCTCCAACTTTGTTAAGCTAACGCAGTGAGAAGCATTCTAATTATATCCATCCTTGCTATAGGAGCAAAAGTTTAAGAAAAATCGACTCTCAAATATGTCCATCTCCATTCACTACTAACCTAGCCTTGTACTTGTTGACTCAACCATCAAGATTAAGTTTGGTCCTAAAAACACACTTCACTCCAATCACCTTTCTGTTTGTAGGTTACACAACTAGCTCCCATATATGGTTTTTCTCTATCATACCCAGCTCTTCCTTCATTGCCTCTATCCATTCTTGATCATCTTTGGTTTTTTCATACCCAGCAAGTTTAAGAACAACCACACTACACCTCTGATAAACTTCACTCAATGATCTTGTACCTCTAATTGGTGTATTATCACCAATTCATTAGGATCGAGAGATAACTCTTGCTTCTTTGCTTCAGTGTCACTTGTCCAATCCCACTGCTCATCTTCTGAGAACTAGAAATCTCTACTTCCAATCATCTTCCTTGCCTGAGGTTGATAGATTCTATAGGCTTTTAACACTAAGTTATAACTAACAAATATTCCATGCTCAGATTTCTCTCCTAACTTGTCCCTCTTAACCTGTGTAACATGACAAAATCATAAACAACCAAACATCTTCAAATTCTTCAGAGTTGGCTTCATCTCAAACTAAGCTTCATAAGGTGTTTTCTTCTCTAATACCCTCATAGACAGTCTATTCAGCAAAAATACAACTGTGTTAGTTGCCTTAGCCCAAAACTCCTTAGATAGGGACTTCTCATGCAACATTCACATAGTCATCTCCATAATGGTCTTGTTTTTCCTCTCACTAACTCCATTTTTTTTGTAGAGAGTAAGAAACAATGAGTTGATGCTCTATCCTAGCCTCCTCACAGAAAGCACTGAACCTTTGTGAGGTATATTCAGTCCCATTATCATATATGACAACCTGAATATTACAACTATTTGATTCTTAACCTATCTCTTATACTTTAAAAACACTTTAACAACTTCAGATTCTTGCTTCATGAAGTAAATCCATCATATTCTGGTAAAATCATCAATAAAGATAATGAAATATTTGCTGCCATTCAATGAAGGAGTTGCTTGTGGACTATAGATATCAATATGAATTAGTTGCTATTGGAAAAATTTGGTTCAAAAACGGTCTTCTTATGTAATGAAAAATAAAGGTTTTCAAAATCTACCGAAAGGTAGCTAGATAGTGTGATCTTCGAGTTGATCCGATCGCCCGATTCCACAAAATGATGTCTACAAGAAAATAGTTAAACAACACGAGTAAGATTCAATAGATCTTAGTAAGTTCACATGTTGAAACGTTAAAATTTACCAAATAAACATTGTAATAGCTCGATTTTGGGCCTAGTCGGAATAGTAGTTTCGGGATCACAAATCTGACAAGGGAAAATTTTATTTTTATTATATTTTTATAGTCTACAATTTCACGGAATGATTTTGTGAAAATTTCGTTAAAAAATTTCAACGTTTGGGCACTCAATTTAGTCAAAAGAACTAAATTGTAAAAAGTGTAAAAGTTGAGTTCTACATGTTAGAGGTGTCTAATTGTTATGAAAATTTAAATTGGAGGTCCTTAAATGGCAATTAGACCATCGGTTAATTTATTGGACAAAAAATGGACATGAAATGGGTGAAATAGAATATTTTTAAGTTAGGGGCATTTTGGTCATTTAATGATTAAATGAATTAAAAATCAAATTAAAAGCCAAAATTTTCTCATCTTCTACCCCATGGCCGAAACTTGCATGGAGAAGACATAGCTAGGGTTTTTCAAGCTTCCAAGCTTGATTATTGAGAAAAACGAGATTCGAACTTAGAATGGGAGAAAATCAAAGAAAATGTCGAATATGTTCGTTTGTCGTTTTCGGGTCGAAGTAAGTTTATATGTAAATAATGCATTGTTTTATTTACGTTTTAATATTTTGATATATTTTATGATGTATGGCTGAATATTGAATGACTATTTGATGTATTCGACAAAGTGGCAATAAGTGAGAAATTTCTCGGTTGAACCTTAGGAATATAAATGGATACAAGTGACATGCCACTAAGGATCTAAGTGAAACAAGTCCATGGCATCTAAGTGAAATAAGTCCATGTCATTGTGCTAAGTGAAATAAATCCATGGCACCTAAGTGAAATAAGTCCATGGTGTTGTGTTAAGTGAAACAAGTCTATGACACCTAAGTGAAATAAGCCCATGGCATTGTGCTAAGTGAAATAAGTCCATGGCATTGTGCTAAAAGTGATTAGCTCGAGAACGAGCCTATGTGAAACTTGTGAAATGAAGTAGATTTGGCTACAAGTGTGGCACTATGTGAAACATCTCGATGTATCCATTAATACTCCGATGTGTTCAATGGGAAATGACTAAGTGTAAACGAATATGACTAAGTGATGAATAAGTGCAGGTATGTGTGTGTAAACTTATGAGCAATATGCTCGATATGTGATCAAACTTTGGTAAGGTTGATATGGGTAAGTGTTACTATGAAAGTTAATACAAAAAAAATTTATGAAAGAGTAAAATTAGCAATAAAATAGTTTGGACAGCAGCAATTGTATGACTTTGAAAAATCACCAAAAATGGTGAAAATCGAATTAGAGGTTGAATAAGATATGAAATTAATCAGTGAGTCTATTTTCACATAAAAGAAACGGTTAAGAAAAAGAATTTCACATTATGAGATATTTGAATTTTCATGGAACAAAGTCAGATTGATTTCAGAATCCCCCATTCTGAATTTGGAAAATCATTAAAAATTGTACAAAAATAATCATGGGATATAATTTATATGATTAAATTTCTTAATGAGTCTACTTTCAAGAAAAACAAACAGAAACATCATTTGAGTTTGTACAATGAGATAATTAATTTTTAGAGAAGAGGGGTCGGAATTGTCGAACAGTGAAACAAGGGAGACTTTAATGAATAAACTGTACTTATTGGCTAAACAAAAAAATTCTGAAAAATTATGGTAAGAAGATATGTGAGTTTAGTTTCAGGAAAAATTAGCGGATCTTAATTTGGAGTTCCGTAGCTCCAGATATAAATAATTTAGTGACTGTGACTTGAATAGACAGCTTGTTTTGAACTTGAGTAAATAGTGGATCTATGTGTAGTAATGATTGTATTATTTTGAAAATATATTGTAAATATTTATAAAAGCATGTTAATAAATTGCTTATTATTTACATACTTACTTACTAAGCTATAATGCTTACTCCATTCCTTTCCTTTTTCCTATATTGTCACAGATGCTAGCTCGAGTTGGATGTTGTCGGAGACTCAATCACACTATCAAGCTATAGGTTTTCAAGTATTTATAAGTCTATGGCATGTATAGGGACTTGTTAATTGTTTATAAGTTATTATGAGTTGGCCTAAAATATTGGCCTATGCTATTTGAAGGTCTTTGTTGTATAAGGCCATTTAATGTAGCTATTATTGGTTATGTTATAAGTTAAAATGATGCAATTCATGAATGAGCATGCTTGCATATGTGTGTGGATAAATTAGTGCATGATGTTGATGTGATAAATGTGGCATGTGAATGGTTGTGTGAAGGGCACGGCCTTGGACACGAGCGATGCCCCTATTTTCAAGAAATTTTCCAACATTTTTCAAAGTTCTCGGTTTAGTCCCGGACTGCTTCCATAGTATGTATTGGGCCTCGTAAGTCCATATCAGGGACTTAGTGAAGATTTGAAAAGTTTAATTTGGATGTAAAATGTATGTCTCGATTTTGTACGATTGCATGTGTATGTTCCGGTAATGCCTCGTATCCTGTTCCGGCGTCGAACATAGGTAAGGGGTGTTACAAACATAACCAATTTGTATAATAACAATGTTAATAAACATTACTACTGCCAACCACAACTATTCAACATGTGAGTTATATATATATATATATATATATATATATGAGTTGCATAATTTTTTCAATCGTTCAAGGCCACTCAATACCAAGTCATGATATAATATTGGAAAATCATGCAAACATTTGTATAATTTAATAACAAGTCATTTAACCATTGGAAATCTGCCCAATGAACGATATAAATAGATACGAATACATGGTTATCCACCCATGACACGCCAGAAAGCTCAAACGAGCCAAACCAACCGAGTACACGACTAGGCACCAAGTGCCTAGCCCGTAGGCTAACATCCCTCCAAAAACACGTCTGGGTACCAAGTGCCAAGCCCGTAGGCTTTACATCTGCCCCCAGTAAAATACAATAATCACTATAAATATAACTTGGTAATCTGCAACAAATGCTAGATTTTGGTATACCCATTGTAATAACAAAAAGTTAGGAATCATCATCACACCACAAGTCAATCTCGTACAACACGCAAAATAACATACTGGCATGCCAATTGTATCATATCCTATGTTCATCCTGGTAGGGGTGTTCAATCGGTTAATCGACCCGAAACACCATTAACCGAATTAATCGACCCTTCAAAAATTTTAACCATTAACCGAATCGAATTTTTTTTAAAAAAATTAACCGAACCAAAATTTTTCGGTTAATTTGGTCGGTTAACCAAATTAACCAAAAATTATATATTTTTTATTTTTGGTTAAAACAAGTATAAAATTACCCGATTTACCCGAATTAACCGAATTTTCCAAATTAACCGAATTAATCAAATTAACCGAATTATTTTTATTTTTATTTATTAAATTATTTGTAATTTTTATGATTGGGTTGGGTAATTAGTTTTAGTTTGATTGGGTTTATGTTGGATTGGGTTTGAGTGAATAGTGGGCTATTTATATATTATAATTTTATTTATTAATTTTTCGGTTAAACTGAAAAAATTTGGTTAACCGACCAATTTCGAACCGAATTAACCGTTAACCGAAAACTCAAAAAATTATTAACTGATCCCCGACCGAAAAATTTGGTTAACCAACCGATTAATTGAATTCGGTCGGTTAACCGAATTTTTTCAGTTTTACCCGAATTTTGCACACCCATACATCCTGGCTCAATACGTATCATCGTATTAACATTGTTCAAGTCAATTACTTTCCCACCTCATAACAATTTATAACGATCCAACTATACCTAAAGTATTCAACAACCACAACTCACAAAGCAATATAACATTTCAAATTATACTAAAAAAATCGTATAAGTTATCAGGGCTAAACTATAGAAATAACAAAATTTAGGGACTATTTAGCAACTTTCCCTTTTCCACGATTATCTATTAGTTCTTGATCCATAAAGTAGTTTATTTCAATTTATTTGCTTGAACTTCATGTAATATTCAATTTAATACAAATGTCTTCTATTTACAATTTTTTCACAATTGCCCTAAACTTTTACACTTTAATCAATTTGGTCCTTAAGACCAAAACAAAATTATTTTCACAATTAATCCCAATACCCATGTGCCGAGTTCATTAACACCTAAAAAAGAGTCTTTACTTGCTGAAATTTTCCAAGAAAACCATATCTAATTTAATCCCTAAATATGAAAACTAATCAAAATCATTTTACAATCTAGACCCAAACCATCATCAAGCTTCAAGTTCAAGAATAAAAATCAAGAAAACTTCAAGAATATTAATGGCAAGTTTTCTAAACTTTGATAACTTCACAAACAATCCTTAAACTAACTAGATTTTAAAATAACTATCTTAAAAACATAAAATTCATGAAAATGGTTGGAAAATACACTTACATGCAAGGAGAAATAGCTTGGCCAAACTTCCCTTAAACAACAATGGAGTTTTCGATTGAACAAAACAAGAAATGAAAAAGATGGTAGTGGTTTTCTTTATGTTTTATTATTATAATAGCTTTAATAATTAAATTGAAATATATTACATATAAAAATATACTAAAATTAATGTTCAACCGTCCATTAACATTAACAATGGCCTAATTGCAATTTAAAACCATCCACTTATACCTTCATAACCAATTTGCACAAAATCCCTAATCATAATTGATTTTTGCAACTTTTACAATTTAATCCTTTTCTTTAATTAACTATCTAAACGTCAAGATTATTGGACCAAGTTTCAATATGATTCTATAATGACCTTGTAAATATTAAATAAATAATATTTACGGACTCACACGTTGGAATTGTGGTCCTGAAACCACTATTTCCGACACTAGAGAAAAATAGGCTGTTACAAACTAATTATTAACCAAACAATATTATCTCTCAGCCTAACTAATCGACTAATACATGCTTACCTCTCAGCCTCACTTTCCTAACCGGGATAAATCAATGATTTACTTGGTAATCTCGTCTTTCAAACCGTTTACCTATGTTACTTCCTAGGGTCATCAATCCTAGGGTTTATGTACACATGAATTTATACCAATTCATTCATAAGAGAAATTCTTGTGAATCCGCTAACTATGCACACATCCACTTATTAAACTACTTAATCAATTACATAGTTTCATAAACGAAACATGCTAGATATGAAATAAGCACAAGATTTATTCTAATATTCATATAAACGTTAATTGACCAAAGAAATGAAATATAAATAAAAGAGTAAAATATAAATAGAGAAATTGCTCATTGATAATTAATTGAGGTGCAGTGCTCGAGCAATCCCCTGCTCGCAATCGTCTTCACATTGAAACAGAAATAATCCTGACTAAGTGAACATAAATAAATTACAAGGAAAAATAAAACTATTTAATTGTCTAGCTATCAACTACCACCACAATAAAGGTTATAAGGGTGTATAATGTAAGCAAAACCTAGGGCAACGTTAAGGTAATTTATTCCTAAAATACCCCTAATTTAATAAACAAATTGCATCATTAAAATTTTGATCACGTGGCCGTTTACGTCAGGAATTTGTCATGATAATGTCACGACGTTGCGACACTAAGATCTCCATGTTGTGACGTTAACCATATTTTTAGCCTTTGATGCTTCAAAGTTTAGTGTCGTGATGCCATATGTTGATGATGTGACACTGTCGTTGTTCCTTGCATACTTAAGCCTAATTGATGCCCTACACACTCAAATAACAGATTAGTAATACTCGAGGCCCGAGCTAGCCTTACGAGTCGTCAAAACACTAAAAACTACATAAAAATTCTTATTTTACCAAAATTAAACCTAAGCAAATAAAAATCGAAAACAAAATAAAAAACATATAAGAACACTAGAAAACAAGTTTGTTAAGTGTCGAAAAGACCTTAATTTAACACAACAAATTGCGCCAGACCACGAACTTGTAAGCCATTTTTGGGCACCTTCATGATGTTTATTGGCCTCAAGTCATGAAATAAGCTCAGTTAGAATTTTAACTCTCTTCAAAACGATATATTATGAGCCTAAATAGAAGTTTTGTAGCTTAGGATATAGCCAAAATACTGAAGCAATGTAAGTTAAAAGTTCAATATGAAAAAAACTTGCCAAAGTTAATCTTTAAGCTTACTTTTCTCCAATTCTTTCTCCCAAACCATTAAAAATAAAATATGAGTTCAAATAAAATAATTAAAAACTTCAATTTCACAATTCAAAGGAAAAATTATCACAAATAAATTGGAATTTATGCATTTATCAAATTCGACCACACTTGAACCATGCTTGTCCTCAAGTATAACAAAACACTAATGCATATGCAAATCCAAATGTAAATGTAAGCTAAATAAATACCTAACCCAAATCGAAAATTGAAAATATCATTATGTACTAATGGAACAAGTAAACAAGCTCTTATGAAGACAATTAAAGTCTTGTATGCTAAGCAAAACATAACATCAACAATAATACATACAATTAGGATGAATTAGAAATAATAGATATTTGTGCTCATGTATGATCATCCTTCGTAGAAATGTGTAATGTATAAGAAGTGTTAGAAAAATCAAGAGTATGTGATTAAGTTTTAATACGTTTTTTATGGTCATTTAAGACTCTAAGGTAAAGGAGTCAAGTATGATAATAAGAAATTTAGGCTCACAAACCCTAAGCACCTAGTCACATTTGAATTTTCTTGAGCATAAACTATCAAATTCTCTTCTTCCCCAAAGTTTGAATACAGTTTTATCATAACCCATTTCACCAAGACCTTTTCAACAAAGCATGTATTTTTTAGAGAAGCACATTTCTAAAAATTTAGCAATAAACACAATTAAGCACTTAACCTTTTTTGGCACTTTGTGTTTTTTCACTTCTTCGAATTTAGGATGATTACCTTTGAACACTGGTATCACTACAGCAAATTAAGCTTTTAGCGGCGTTTTTAGTGGCGTTTGGATCGAAAATGCCGCAAAGGTTGAACTTTTAATGGCGTTTGTATTGAAAAAATCTACAAATATATATCATTAGTGGCGCTAATCGAAAAACACCGCAATACGTAATTCTATAGTGCGTTTGTAGAAATAACGTCGCAAATAGTACATATTTAGCGGTGTTTTATGCTACACGCCACAAAGGTACACCGAATAGGAGCAGCGTTAATGGGGTTTTTCCCATAAACACCATGAAAGGTAAATAAATAGCGATGTTTTTCCCTAAACGCCACAAAAGCTAAAGCAATAGCGGTATTTAAAAATGCCGCAAAACTTTAAAAACGATAGCTGCATTTTTCTCATAAACGCTGCTAAAGGTAAATCAATAGCTGCGTTTTGCCCATAAATGCTACGAATATTTTTTTAATTTTTATTGAAACGATGCCGTTTTAATAGCTGACCCCTTAACCCTTATTCCCCTACATTGTTTTCCCCAAATCCTTAACTTAGTTTTTTCCCCAAATCCCTAACTTAGTTTTTTCTTTCCCATCTATCTGTTGCTGGTCGTCTGTCCGATCATCTGGTTGCTGCATCGCCGTTGACAGTGCATTTGCCATCGATCTCTGTCTCCTTCATTGATGCTGCTCTGTCCATCACTGCTCGACAGTCCCCTGCTCGTCTAACTCTTGTTTCGAAGCTTGACAGTCTTTTGCTTCATCCATCGTTACTCAATCCGTTCGGGTTTCAACAAATTAGGTCAGTTCTTTTAACACCTTTAAATTTTAACTTTATAATTTAATTGAAAATATTAGCAATCTTCATGTATCTTTGGTTTCCTGTTATGCTGGAGTCAATTTAGCAACTGTTTTTCATGTTTTTGGGTCATTGTTTTAGTGTTATTTGGAGTCGATTGTGCTGCTACTTTAGCATTTGTTAGTAGTAGTTTTCTTTGCTATTTTGGCATTGGTGTATGCTGTTGTTTTGTTGTATGACTGATTAGTGTTAGATCTTTTAGACACAAACATAACCTAGTTAGTTGGCATTTTATGTGGTGATTTGCTTTATAATTTATGTTTGAGATTTGGACTGTAATTTGCTGATTTTATTTTATTTGTTATTTAATCACAATTAGCATTTCCTTTGTGAAAGTTTTTATTTCATTAGCAAAGCTTCCATGAATTTTGGATGAGATTCCGCTTGATTAAACTTGCATTTTCAACCTATAATAAGGATCTTTATTAGTGTTGCTAGTCTGTCTTAGTTTCATATAAAGATTGTGTCTGTATTTGGGAAAGAGACACATAGGCAGAGACTTAAAGGCAACTCCATTTATTTATTATGTTTTTTTATTGAAACAGTGAAATGGATCCCTACAAAATAAGTATTCGATAGGCTCATTTGAATTGCCTAATCAAACAACTCCATTTTAAGCTCTCATTAATTACATTTGCAAGTACCTCTTATTACTTATATATTTTAATTTAATTGAATTAAAATTTGAAATTGCTTGTTTATTTGATTTAGTTGTGGTAAATTTATTACTTATATGTTTTAATTAGAAATAAAGAATTAGAAAACAACTAAATTAGATACTTGATATATATTATCTATTTTAGTACGATGACATGATTTAAATCTATTTAGAACATTTAAGTAACCGTAATTTATTGTCAACTTTAGACTTTAAGAACTACAAAATGGATAAGAGTTGGATGGATTTGTCAAGGGTAAGCAATGACTATCGAAATGGAGTACAAACTTTTTTAAATTTTGCATTTCAAAATGCAAGCCAAAAGAATATAATTCTTTGCTCGTGTAACAAGTGTGGCAACATCAATTGGCATATTCATGAAGTTGTCTACGAACATCTAATTGTTGATGGCTTTATTCAAGGGTATAAAAAATAGATTTTCCATAGGGAGTGTACACCTCGTAGAACCTCTTCAACGATTAATCTAACTTATCCTCTGTAATATCCCGAAAATTTCTATTATTGATATAGTAAAATAAAGAAATAAAGAAATAAAAAGAGAAATTTTGAGCTATATCAACAAAATCTATGTAGGAAGTGATTATGATGTATTAATCCAAGAAAAAACTAAATCGTAAAAGTGAGGAAAGTTTTGTGGCCCAAGAGTAAATACTTAAAATTTAAGGGGTTAAAGTGTAAATATAGAAAAGTTGAAGGACCAATAGTGCAAATATTTTAAGGGTCGAATAATCTAGAAACTAAGGAAAATTGATGAATTAGGACTAAATTGACTAGGTGAAGAATTATGAGGGACTAAATTGTAATTTTACCAAATTAAGTGATGACTCAAGGATAAAATTTTAAAAGATCATAAAGGGTAAAATGGTCAATTGGAAGAGAGATAAATCTAGAAAGTAATGATTACATTGATGATATTTTATAATTATATAATTAAATAATTATTATTTTATTAATATTTTAATAAGATATTTTATTATTTTATTATTTTATTTAGTCTTTATATATATGTGTGTATGTGTGGAAAAAAAAAAGGAGAAAACCACCACCCCTTTTCCATGCAATTCATGTTAGGAGAGAAGAGGGGAGAAAGAAAGTTTGGCTTTCTTTACAATTTAGTCCTTCCACCAAAAATTCACCATTTTCACCTAGAAATCAAAAGAATTTCCATAGCTACCGAAGGAGAAAAATGTTAAGGAGGCTATGAGGAGTTAGAATATCAAGTTGGATTCAAGAAATAGAAGCTGGAGGAGAGAGAAAGTGAAGTTAAAGTTTGGAAACAATAAAACAAGGTAAGAACATCAAGATTTCCATGTCTTTTTAAGTTTAATATTATTGAAAAAGCATGTAAATGATGTTAATGTAGAGTTTCCTTATATATGATTCTATGTTCTTGATATGGTAGTGAAGAGAAAATAAGATAAAGTGATGAGAAATGGTGTAGAGAAAGAAAATAAGGGTGATATAAACTTAATAATTAATATCTTGCACTAAAACAGTTTTGGACAGCAGCAGTAAGCTAAATTTGAAAAATCACCAAAAATGGGAGAAACTGAATTAGAAGTTGAGTAAGACATGGAATTAAAGCTTGTTGAGTCTATTTTCATATAAAAGAAACAGAACAAGTAAATGAATTCTGTATTCTGAGATATTTATATTTTTGTGAGACTGGTTTAGAATGATTTTGGGATCCTCTGTTTTGACTTTGGAAAATCACCAAAAATTGTATAAAAATAATTAGGGACTTAAATTTATTTTTTTGAAATCCTTAATGAGTCTATTTTCAATAGAAATAAGTGAGAACATCATCCGAGTCCCGTACGAGGAGATAATTAAATTTTAATGAAGAAAGGTCGGAACAGTTATACAGCAGAACAAGGGTAACTTTAAAGAATAAAATGTACTTATTGGCTAAACCAAAAAATTCTGAAAATTTTATGGTAAGAATATATGTGAGTCTAGTTTCAGGGAAAGTTAACGGATCTTAATTTGGATTTCTGTAGCTCAAGATATAAATAATTTAGTGACTATGACGCAGGTGGACAGCTTGAATGTTCACATATAAGTAAATAGTGAAATTATTGTTACTTATAAGCATATTATATAAATTAAGGATGCGGAATGGAGAGGAGGAGGAGGAAAATATGTATGAATATTTAGTTAGCATGACTAATTTGTATGTTTTAAGCCCAAGGACTAAATCGAATAAAAGTAAAACTTTATGGGTAATTTTGTAAAAATGTTAGAAATGATCAAATTACATGAAATGGATTATTTTATTATTTAAATTGAAAATTTTAAATGAAAATTGTTAATTTAGTTCAAGATCGGGGGAAAACATGTTTTAAGGATTAAATTGAAAAGTGTTGAAATTATGGAAAATTTTGATATTTTATAGAATTTATGGGCTCTCATTAATATGTATGATGATAACGGCTGGAAATAAGGATTAAATCGGAAGAATTTATTTTTCTGAGCCTAAGGGTAAAATCGTCATTAATTAAACGTTTGGGGGCCAAATGGTAATTTTGCCTAGAGCATTAATTGAATGTATTAGAATATGGAATGAATGAAAACAATGGTCAAATTTATTTATAAAGATCCCAACGACTCAAATGCGAAACTTGAACGTGAAAAAGAAAAGATATTGGATTAATGAATTTATAAACACGGACAAGCAACGAGGTAAGTTCGTGTAACTTGAATTGTATTTTTAAACACTTGAAATATGTGGTTATGTGATGAAAATATGATTTGAATGATCAATGCATAATAATTGATGAAATATTGATAATACTCGATATAAAAAGAAAGTAAATCCCGGTTGAATGGAATGGATTTTGATGGATCATTGGAAAAAGAATTGACGGTAAAAAGGATCCAGCCCGGACGGGTGATCCTATTCTGATGTAGCCCTCCCGAAGAATACAGGAAAAAAGATTAAGCCCGAAAGGGTAATCCTAATATCAGCCCTCCCGAAGAATATATGGGAAATGAGGTTCGCGGGAGTGTGCTGGCGGCTCTCCCGAAGAATATATGTGTATAGGCCCTTCCGAAGAATACATGGGAGCTGAGGTTCGCGGAAGTGTGCCAAGAATTGAGGTTCACGGGAGAGTGAGGTTCGCGGGAGTGTGCTTACTGAAATGAAATGTGTAAGACCATGGTTGAAAGATACCATGGCAATGAATAAGACCATGGTTGAAAGATACCATAGCAATGAATAAGACCATGGTTGAAAGATACCATAGCAACAAATTGAGAAAATGAATAAGACCATGGTTGAAAGATACCATGGCAATGAATAAGACCATGGTTGAAAGATACCATGGCAACACATGCATATGAATTGATGGACCCGGAATTGTACACTAAAAGTGTACTCCTGTATGAACTGACGGTTAATGAGATTGTACACCAGGAGTGTACTATTGGATATCCATCGAAATTCTGAGAAATTCAACGGGATAAATATAGAAGATGGTAAACACATAGCTAAAAAGGGTAAATGTGAATTGATGGATTACGGATTTGCATATTTTAAGTATACTATATGATTTTAACTATCGATATTCCGATAAATTCAGTAGATAAGAATCCTGACCAGAAAAGGAAATATGTATATAAAAAGATTTGTACATATATTCCTGAAGTACATGAAAAAAAAAATGATAGTGATACTTGATATATGGAAATATAAGATGATGATATTTGTACATGGAATTTATTGATGAATATATGTATCCATGATTATAGATTCGTATACTTTAATAATATTAATTGTATGACGATGAAATTTCGAATGACTTAATGAATAAAGCCCTGACATGGAAATAATTTGCGCACGAAACAATAATCATGAAATTGAACTTGAAATACAAGAAAACGATATTTATTCGATATTTTAAAAAAATGACATAAGAAAATACATGTATATGAAACTTACTTGATAATTATGCATGTTCAAGATTATGAATTGTCCCGGAATAAATATATACAAAATTCATGAAAACAATGATACATGAAATTTTGGTATAATGAATGATTTATGTTTTGAAGAAATGGCAAGAGAATAATATGTATCATATTATATGAATATGTGGCTATCTTTAATATGATGATACATGAAAATTGGGTAAGCCGTAATAAGTAATAATCTCAAGTATGATATGTTGATACAATGAGTTTATCGATTCTAAAATTATATGAAATATATTCAAGTATACTAATGACTGTTGTTGTTGACGCTTAGATAAGTGCCAAGCTATCGGTTAAATGGTAATATATTTATTATTTGATAAGTCAAAAGGGAAAATGATCAAATGAAAATATACATGTGTTTATGGAAGAGTGGTAAAATTTAAATTGTATAATTTCTTATAAAATGAGTTATCATTTGATAAAAAAAAAGTTCTATAAACTCCGGTAATACCTCGCGACCCTATTCTAATGATGGATACGGGTTGGGGTGTTACATCCTCATAATGCTCACCATCAATCTGTTAGAGAAGATGACATGGAAGGTATGTTGCGGGATGCATTTAATATATACAGTCATAGTTTGCAATCGTTTCCACCTAAAATTATTGCATCCAGTGATTGTGATATTGGTGAAAATGTTTTTACTGAAACAGGAAAAAGTGCACTTGATCAAGAGCCAAATGGATAAACAGCGAAGTTCTACAAGTTACTTAATGAAATGAATGAAGAACTTTATAAGGGATCGAAATTTTCAAAACTGTCCTTCTGCATTCGTCTTTTTCACTTAAAATGTTTGGGAGGGTGGACTGGAAACTCTTTTACGCTGCTGTTAGAGTTTTTGAGAGATATGTTTTCGCTTGCAAAAATCCCTCGTTCATGCAAAGATATGAAGAAATTGATAAAGGATTTAGGCCTTGGGTACAACAAAATTCATAGTTGCCCAAATGACTGCATGTTGTATTGGGGTGGTCGAAAAAACCAACGATCTTGTCATATTTGCGGTAAATCTCGTTGGATGAATAGGAATGCAAAAGATGTGAATGAGGATGAAGGTGATGCACAGTCAAGAAAGAAGCCAATAAAGATTTTGTGATATTTTACACTAATACCACGGCTTCAAAGGCTTTTCATGTCATCAAAGACAGCTGAATCTATGATGTGGAATCATAATGAACGAACTGATGATGGATTATTAAGGCATCCTGTTGATTCTTTAGCTTGGAAATAATTTGATAGGAAATTTCCAAGCTTTGTAAGCAATCCTCGGAATGTGAGGCTTGGGCTAGCATATGATGGATTTAATCTTTTTAAAATCATGAGTACTAAAAGGAAGATGGATCTCTTATGACTACTGAAGCTGCAGAAATTATGGTATATTTACTTAATAAAATTTGAATTATTTTAAATATTTATCATGTTTAATTTAATGGTTTAATTCGTCGTTTGTAATGCAAATAATGCCAGGTTATGTTGCATTTGCTTGATTATATATTTCGTTTCTAACTCCTTAATTGATTTATTAGGAGAAACTAAAGAATAAAAGGGCAGAGTATGAAGCTACAGCTTTAAGTGATAGTTTGGTTAATCTGGACAACACTGATAACTGAGTTATTATTGAAGTTTTGGGTCCTAAAAGGTATGTTTGGGTTCAATTTTAAAGATCTTTCATTAGCCCAACCCCATATTTTGGATCCAGCTCGCAGTAGTACATGCCTTCGGTGAATTAGGCTCAAGTTGAAGTTTAGAGGTTAAGAGACCAGATGGCTCAGATGCAAGCGAGCACAGTTGAGCAAATTGCTCAACTTAAAGCGGAGGCATCATCGAGAGAAACAGAGGCTAAAATAAAATATGATGAACTCCAGCTACAACTTAAAGCAGAGGCAGTAGCGAGGGAAGCAGAGGCAACAAGAAAATGTGACGAACTCCAGCTATAACTTCAAAATATGATGAAGATGTTTCAGCAGAATTAATTGCAAAATCCGCCATCTTAAACTTTTGTTTTTTCTTTTTATTGTGAGAATATCTTAACAATATAACCTTTGAATATATTTTGTTATTTCAGTTATTAATTTAGATCATATATATATTTCTTTCGTGATAGTATCATTTAGATTTGAAGTTTGTTGTTGGATTTTAAGTTAGAGGAAAATATGTTTAAAATTCGGGTTCTATAAGAAATAAAATAAGTTGGTAAAATCTGTTAATGTTAGTGGCATTTTCCCACAAACGGCACTATAGAATATGATATTTAACGACGCTTTAACTACAAATGCCGCTAAAGAACATGACCTTTTATGGCGCTTCTAGCTACAAATACCACAACATGCTCGAATCTCTTGCGACGTTTTTTCCACATAAACGCCGCAAATTTTAGCAGCGTTTTTTGCGGTGCTTATAAGCGCCGTTATAGGGCAAAAAAAAAAAAACGCCGTTAAAAACATATTTTGCTATAGTGTATAGATGACAACCTAAGCACCTACCTTGAATTACTCGATTAATCACACTTCAATAACCTTTGGTTTTACTCAATCTATATCAATGGAACATATTAAGAAACATCAAACCTTTTGCAAAAACAGATGACAATTTAAGCAACAACGCTTAGTTACCCAATCGAGCCGCTAATTCTTTTGAAGCTCATGATGTAACTAGCAGAGTAATCATACGTTTCTCATTCTTTATTACTAAAGATATTCAATAGGTTACAAAATATGAATCATATCTACTATAATTTAAAACTTTAAGGAGAGCTTTTCAGCTAAAATGTAATCAAATCAAGCACATGAATCTATTCTAATAAAATAGGCTCAAAGGAAATTCATAATCGATTGGATAGAATGGCTCAAATGATACAATGAAATTAACTTGTTCATCCTTTAAAGACCATATTTCAAACAAAATTACTCTAATAAAAATCACGTGAAGTGTTTATTATTTTAACAAATATCCTAACAACATAAGTTGATCCTTTAAATACATGAAAAACATAATTAAGTTGAAATATATTTATGAATCCCTTTTTAGACCATCTTCCACGTTCGTTTACAGTTTTAAATTTTTAATAAATTATTGCTTTGTTGTCAATTAATCACCCTTTTAATTATCTCAATCCAAGCATCTCATTCACTAGGGACAACTTTTATATAGTGTTATAGATATGGTTGTACCTAGAAAAAGAAATAAGATTGAATGAAATGAGAAGGTTTTGAGTAGTCACAATCAGAATTACAGGCCCATATCTATATTAATAGCATAATGCCAATCACAATTATGACCATATTTATTCTTGTTTGGTCTTCTTCATAAATGTGTACAACTTTTGTTTATCTAATTATCATTTACTTAATATTATCCCAAAATGACATAACAAGTCGATGAAACCTTATATTAGTTCTAGATTCGAGTTTTATATTAGGGAAAAAATTACCTTTGTTTGTATAGTTAATTATTGTTAAATATTTTAAACTCTTCATCGTAAGGAAAAAGGGATAACAAGTTCCGGCAAGGGTAACGGTTAGTGTTCATAGCTCGTATCTTTTCACGAGAAAAAGACACAAAATTTTTTTTATGTGGCTAAAAAATTCCAAATTACATTTATGTCATCCTCTCAACCTTCCCTATAAAACCCTAATGCTTAAAAATATTATTTTATTTTATAAGTTAGCATTCGATGCACGAGTAAGGCATTATTTTTTCCTAATAATATATAGAATTATATATTATTGTATCAAATATCATTATAATAATTTTTTTGCTTGAATTAATCTCACTTATTAATCCTATCTTAATTTAATTGTAAAATTATTTAAAAATTTATTTCTTTTATAAAAATAAATATTAAATTGAGAATATTGATGTATTTTTATATTTTAATAAATTTAGAAAATACATATATATAAAATAAAAATCATGATATTTAAACTCAAAATATAGAATATTTTATTATATTAATTTTACTATTTCAATCAAAATCATATTTGATTTCCATATTAATTATATGTTTTTTTATCAAGGGCGTTATAATTTAGTAAAATTTTGTTTTATTTTTATTTCAATTTAGTTAAAGAAATAGACATATTATACTATAAAGGGTTTATATTTTTATTCATAAATTATAAGTGCACCTATCATTTATTAAAAAAATAATATTACATTTGGTGTTTATATTTTGAAATTGTTCAATGTGGTATCTAAACTATTAATTTATATATTATTATGATACCTGAAGTTAACACCATTAGTAAATGTTAATCCAACCAATTAAAATTCAATAGTTTAGAAGCAAAATTTTGAGAATATCATGGTAGATGAAATCAAGTTATTCGACCCCTTTTAGGCTCAATAAGTCAAGCAAGATACATAGTTTTTGATAAATTTTAGCTTGTATATATTTTAATTTTTTTAAAAAAATTTAGGGTTTTTAAAAAACTTGGAGAAATTTTGATTTAAAAATTGCATGCCCAAACCTATTACCACTTTGCTTTTCAAATCTTCTTGAGAAAAATATCAAGAAATGAAATTGATTTTTAATTTATGTTGTTTAGATTTAGTTATTCGTTTTTATTTTAATTCTATTTCAAATTTTTTTATTTTAATTCTATTTCAAATTTTTTGTTTTATTTAATTTTTTATATAATGTTATATTATCCACATGGAATTGATGATTTGAAAAAAAAAATTAGGTGTCAAATTTTTATTGGTTGGTTTAGCAACTATTAAGGATGTTAACATCGGATACCTTAATAATACACAAATTTATAGTTCATATACCACATTAAACATTTTCAAAGTATAATTGGACATTTTATAGAAGTACATGTACTAAATAATATACAAATTGATTGTTCAGATACCACATTAGATATTTTCAAAGAATATGTACTACATTGATAAAAATATAGGTAGCAAAAGTGATATTATCCCTTAAACTATAATTATTATATTTATTTTTAATGATTTATAAAATTAAAATTACATTTTTAGGTAATATAACCATCATAGAAAAGAAAAAAAAAAGGAAAAACAAAACCCAATAGCAAAAAGGAACTTATTGAATTTTCATTAGTGACAAATCTAGTAACAATTCATAGATAATTAATTATAAAAAAAAAAAAAAAAACTACAAAGAATTTTATGATAGATTTCATTTTCAAGGTATAATAAATTGAAAACAAAAGTAAGATAAATGAAAAATCAAACGTTAACAGGCTTGCAAAGGAACATTAGCGACAATGGTGACGATTCCCCGACTAGCCTCCTGCTGCTATTACTTCCACCAAGCCTTTCGTAATAGTCAACGCAAAACAAAGACAACGAGAGCTGGACCTCGTCGCGAGCCCAGGAGGCTTTCCTCATTCGTCCAAGTCGGCTCCGCACCGGTCTCACGTAACCCGTGTAGAGGCGTTTGTAGCCGCCCAGGGCAAGAACCACGGAACGGACGCTGGAAGGTGGAGGAGACACGTGGCGGAAGCAGAGGTTTTCCCAGAGGGAGTCATTGCGAGCAATGGTGCACCAGAGATGGCAGACGCTGGCGGCGACACAAAGGGAACGGCCGTCGAGGCGTTTGAGGATTTCTATGAGGATGTCTACGTGGTCATTGATAAAGAACTTGGGTCTTTTTCCCTTGTTCTCTCCGACTGTCTCGTGGCCTTCACAGTGGTGGTTTTGCACCATTGTTAAAGATAAGAAAAGAAACAGATAGCGTTGAGAAGTTGAGAGGCAAAGGAAAAATAATGATGGGTTAATATGGAGGAGAAATGCTACCACTGTTATAGGTGTAACGTAAAGTTTAAGGGATTTGACTTCAGGGGGAAAAGAAAAAAGACTGTTTGTATTTGGGAAAGAGACATAGAGACAGACTTAAAGACAAACAAGAGAGATTTTTTTTTTCTTTCTGGGTTTTTGACACAACTTAAGATTTTCTTTTTCAATTTTCATTTCTGTACATATAGAATTTGGTAAGAGTTGGTAGAATTTATACTAGAATATGAGTTGCACGTTGAACAAATATTTAAATTAGAATCCTTTACTGCACTGTATTTGTAATGGTTATGGATATTTTAAAGTTATTATCAACGACGAGAAAACATGAAATCTTATTAAAATTTTATTTACAGCATGGATGAATTAGAGGGAGTAAAGATTTGGGGTTAACGAGAGAGAGAGAGAGAGAGAGAGAGAGAGAGAGAGAGAGAGAGAGAGAGAATCGAGAGGGGAGGAGGAAGAGGCCAAGAGAAAAGAGCCAACGCAAAAAGAACTGGAACCGATGCTGTGCCCTTTTTCTTTAATTACTTTTGTAACTTGCATATATTGTTTTCAACTTTGGCGTTGGGTTTGGTTTGGGTAACAATTCCCATAAAAGAAAAAAAAATCAGAACTTTTCAAGCAGAGTTAAAAAAAGAAAAACACAAACCAAATTTATTTGTTTGAAGGTATCTACATGGCCAGGTTCTTTCTGTAGTTTCTGCAGGAAGGGCCCCCCCCCCTTTGCATTAATGCCATTAAATGTTGAATTGTTTAAAGTAATAAGCAAGGTCAATAGGTTTAAATATTAAGTAGCAAGTATATGTTAAGTTGGATCATTGCATTGAATCCATAGAGGAAAATTTAAACAATGGAAAACAATGTAAAAGAAAACAAACAAGGAGAAGAAAGGTAAACAGAAGAGGACCTGGAAAAAACAAACAATGAAATTACATCCAGTAAGGGGTCCTAAATCAAAATGCCCTACACAACATGACATATTTTCCCTAACCACTCTCTCAGCTTCAAGTTATCCATCATGGAATCTCCTCTACTCATTGTTTTCAAAGATTTTAGCTACAAATGGTTGTACATTTTCTTTGTGGGTTTTTTTCTTGCTCCAAAGGGTTAAGAGATTTGGTTGGACTTTCCTTGTTTTATGGGTTACTTTTGCAAGGAAACTTCTAATCCAACTTACAAACTGGTATTAACATACTGACAAAAGTTTACTGTTTGATAAAACTCTGACATGGGACATCTTTTTTTTCCAAGTTAATTTTTATACGAGTTCGCTGAGAAATTAAGCATAAAAAGAAGGTAATTGGGTGAGTAAGGAAAGAAATAATTAATCATGTGACTAGTCTTCATCATGCTTGGTTGGTTGGGTACTAATGTGACAACATATAGTGTTTGGGTTTCAAGAAAATAAGAGCAATATTTCTTTGATTTAGATCAAAATCTAGCAGTAAAAGAAAATTTTTAGGATCCATGGAAATATTTTGTCTTCAAGTCAACATTTTCAAACAGATTTAACACAAAAATTTTGTCCAACATGAAATATTTCTTACACATGTAAAAGTTTATTACATTACTTGAAATTAAGTCAGCTAATCTCCGAGATTTATGACCTTCATTTTGGTTTTGGGTGTTATGGACAGCTCTATGTTTTGGAAGATAGCTAATTGCCCAGGACCCAGATTAGAATGGTGGAAATTATGGCAGGATTCGACAAAGAGAGCTGTAAGAACCTTGATGAATTAAATAACATTCCTCAATATGAGTCTGTACCATGTTACAAATGGGTAATCATCTTCGCAGCTGCCTTTAAGACTGGTTTTGGTTAAATTCACTCATCCTTGATTTGCTTTTGCTCATGCATAATCGAGGAAGAAAACCAACAAAGTTGTCATGTAGATTCCATAAGGAAGGAATCTAGGTTGGTCGAAAACCTTATAAAACTTGATGCTTGACATGTTGTAGGCTTGGTATGGTTAATTCGGTTTATTTTCCCGACCCAAGATAATGACCCATGACCAAAACTGTTCATAGGACAGTATCAGATAAGTGAATTGGGAAAGAGGGGTTATTAGTCAAGGAAGGAAAAAATTTTTAATTATAAATTTAAATTTAAGTTTTTTATTATTTATTTTGAATTTGTTAAATTATAAATTGTTATATGTATTATTTTTTAATTTATGAAATAATATTTTTGTTTTTATTTTGAGTTTGTTTAATGATGAATTGCAATTGCGAAATTTATTAAAGAATATGTTGTATAATTGATGAGTATTTTTTATTTTAAAATTTACCTATATGATGAGATTTGAACATAACATTTTTAAAATCTTTTCTTTTATTTTATTTTTGAAGAGTATTTTATATTTAAAATTTATTTAATTTCATTATTTAATATTTATAAATATTTTTTATATACATAAATCAAATACTTTTAAAAAATAAAAATAAATCTGAAAGAATATATCAAAATAGACCAATATTAATATGTATTAATACTAATAAAAAATTGATACGTTGATGGATACAATATTGATTACTTTGTTTCAAATGTGAAGGAGAGGACCATTTTACGGCCAGAAAAATGGCCTGTTTGATAACAATGCTGCCCTTGCCCAGTCCCTTGCTTCAGTATTAGCCTCGTGTGTTCAAGCTGTGCCATGTAAATTCCAATCATCTAATAGGTTGATTGTTTAGATGATTTTTTTAGTTCTACTTTGGCATTATTTTCAGTTGTTGAGTCTGTATATATATATATTTTTTATTTCGCTTAAAAGGATAAAAGGGTTCTCTAATTTTGGCAAAAAAATCAAATAAGCCTTAGGCACTTAATTAAAATTTTAAAATTTTAATTTGTAACAATTAAGATTTTTTACCAGCGTTTTTCGTCTTCCATTAGTACGTTATTGATGGGTCGTTAATAACACTTATGTGGTCCACATCAGCTACAGTTGTTGGTGTGGTATTATCATATGTCAGCAATTTTTTTTTAATTTATAAAAATAATTTTTTTTAAATTTTTTATATTCAAAATGAACGTAGGCAAACAGTTGTCCAAGTTTATTATTTTAAAAAAAAATTATATTATAAAAATTTTTAATAAATTTAAAATATAAATTTGTAAAAAAATATTAAAATTTATTAAATTGGTAAATAAAATTTTAAAAAATAAAATTATTAAAATTTATTTAAAATTTTAATTTCAGAATGAATTTGGACATACAATTGTCCCGATCTATTAAGAATCTAGACAACCATATCTCTCTATTCATTTTGGATGCTTTTTAAAATTATATAAAGTTTTAAAAAGTATTTTTAATTTAATAAATTTTAAATTATTCATTCTTTAGGTTATTTGATTAATTTATTATACACTTTTTTTAATTTAATAATATTAAAATTCTTAAGTCTGCTACCCTAGCACGCCTTTGTCTGCCTTCTTTGGCACGATTTCTTTAGGTTTTCTTGTTTTTTCTTCTGTTGACGATAGTCGTCTCCAAAAGTCTCTTGAAGATTTTAGGGAAGGCTTCCACATTACAGGATATTTATCTGCACCAATGGAAACAGAGCTTGCTGGATTAACCCTTAATGAAGAAGAAGAAGCAGTATTGCAAATACAAGCAGATCCGGGCACGAATAGAGAAGAGGGAGCCTTTAGCTTGGTGGGGTGCTTTTTAATAGCCAGTATCATTTACTTTTCGACAATGAAAAGAACTATGACCAATTTATGGCATCCTGTTCGGGGGGTTCAAATTCGAAATCTGGGGAAGAAGAGGTATTTATTCCAATTTTTTCATATTATGGATATGGAAAGGGTTTTAAAGGGGTTACCATGGACTTTTAATAATCATTTATTGATTTTACACAAGCTGCAATGGGGGGAGGACCCATTAACAGCCCTTCTAATTTCAACGCCTTTCTGGGTACAAGTTCATGATGTTCCAATAGGTCTTTATTCTGAAAACCTAGCTATGCAATTGGGAAATTTTATAGGAAATTTTATGGAATATGATTGCTCAAACTTGGGAAAAGAAAATAGAAATTTTATGAGGATACTAGTTCAAGTAGACATTCGAAGGCTTCTTAAAAGGAAGAAATAAATCATGTTTTGTGGCAAATGTTTCTATGACAGATTTAAATATGAAAGACTGTCCCTGTTTTGTTTTTATTGTTGCTGATTAGGGCATAGTGATTCTTTCTGTGAAGCTAAGATGATGCTAGGGGTAGAAATTGCTGAGATGGGCTAGGACTTAACTTTGTGAGCACAATCAAGGAGAGCCCAAGCAATGAATAGCGTTTGGCTACGAGAGGAAGGGAGAGTATTGGGTGGTATTAATTTAGGCGATCAATATCAAGGAAATAATGGGTGGGGAGTCGATAAAGGAAAAGAGTGTACAAAGGTAATTGACCCTATTTTGGGTTTCAAATTGGAAGGAAGAATGTCCTTTCCACGAATTGGGCGAGAAAACTCACTATATGGTCAACTCCAACCTTCAATGGATCATGATTTGGAAGATACTGTGTTAATTGGAGAGGAGGGGAAAAAAGGGCTAAAGGGGAGAATGAAGAAAGTAACATTATGGTAATCAGAAATAGGAGGGTGTTGGAAGTTAACCCTTTATCATCGGCGGCTGCCAAAAGGCAAGCCGACCAGGCACAATGAAAATCTTAAGTTAGAATATTCGTGGATTGGGGAATCCACGAACAATTTGAAGACTTCGGCATATGCTGAAGCTATAAAATCCCCATGTGGTCTTCTTTATGAAGACAAAAATCAACCAGAGTAAGATGGGGAAAGTACAACAGATTTGTGGCTTCAATTATGGTATTGATGTGGATTCGATTGGTTTTAGAGGAGGACTATGTTTAGCATGGCGAGAGGACGTTGATTTAACACTTCAAAGCTTTTCAAATCGACATATTGATGTGATAATTGAAGATATAGGTGATAGGAAGTGTACAAGCCCAAATCTGCTCGGGCCTATTTTAAACCAAAATAAACCAAACAATAAAACAAAAATCAAAATTAAAAAGTCCAAAATACCATAACAGTCCATTTACAATAAACCAACTCTAAATACCCTTAGCCCAAACCCGATGGCCCATTACATACCCAAACCCAATATCAGCCCAAACCAAAACCCAGTAGTCAAATTAGGGTTTCAGAAAGCCTGAAACCCTAGCCACCTACCCGTCGCCTCCACCAACTACCGGCCACCTGCCCCCTCTGTTGACCAAGCTCTAGACATGCAAACATGACGAAAGAAAAGGCAGAAACAGTAGCAAACCACTTGTATAATCGGCTATAAAGAGCTACAAAATCAGATTGTAAAGGGTTTTTTTTAACACAAAAAGAAAACATTGTACACACGTATATTTCAGAAATAAAAAGCAAAAACAAAGAAAATGTTGCATTTTTTTCCGATTGCCTTCATTCTCTTTTCATTTGATTTTGCATTTAAGTTTCAAGAATAAGAAAACAAAAAGGGGATATAATGGGGTTCTTTTTTTTTTTCGGATTCAAAAATCCGAATACACACAGATATTAATAAAAAAAATTAGAAAAGGTATTTTTTTTTAATTTCAAGTTTTATTTGTTTTTCCTTTTTTATTTGTTTTTCCTTTTTTATTTTTTTCTATTTTCGAAATATAAAAAAAAAGAAGAAAACCTTACTTGAAAACCCACTTTCGCTTGTCGTCGGCCGCCGTTTTCGGTGGCGGTGCCACGGTGGGACGATGCCTCCTTTGGTTGGCCAAACCGATGACTGAAAAGAGATAGGGGGTGACTTAGAGAAGAAAGAAGAAGGTTGCAGTTCTTTTTTAAATTTCTAGGGCTAGAATGGAATAAAACAAAAAAAAATGGGCCATTTAGCATTTAATGAAACGGCACCGTTTGGTGCTTCAGCCTGCGCAACCTGACCCGCTCGAAAGGGGATCCGCGCGTTTTTAAGGCCCGAATGGGCTATTTGCGCTTTCGATCCCTCCTTATTTCATGCGGCTTTCAATCCGGTCCTATATTTGTTGTTATATTCGAAATTCGCCCACATGATTTTGTTTTTGGTTTCAGTTAAGTCCTAAGCAAAACGATGCATTTTGAAAAGGGGAATATTTCCACTTTTACCCCTCGTTCCTTTACACGCATTTTAATTGGGCCCCAATTCCTTTCTTTTTCGTTTTTTAGATTTGGCATTTAATTTTATTTTACTTCCGATTGGGTCCCTAGTTCGCTGGAGCGCTGTAAATTTCGGGAATTTTGGGGGCTTATTTCGCATTCAGTCCCTGTTTATTTTGGTGCCTTATACTTTAGCCCCGATTAATTCATTTTATCACGTTTTCTACTTTTAATTTTGTTTTTGCTCTGATTTAGTCCTTTAATTCTTTTTGCAAAATTGTTATTCGTTTATTTACTTAAGTTTTTCTTTTATATTAAACTATCCTATTATTTATTTTAAGTTTTTATACATATTACTTATTTTATATATTCAATATGTTTTAAATTTTATGTGCATATTGTTTATTTTTAGACTTTTATACACTATTGAATTTTAATTTCTTCTACATATTATTTATTTTAAAACCTTTTTACATCATTTCAAGTCATCTTATATATTATTTTAAGTTGCTTTGCATATTATTTATTTTATATTGATTTATATATCAATTATTTTGAATTGTTTTACATTACTTACTTTAAATTGCTTTATGTATTTTTATTTCAAATTTGCTTTTATGTATTATTTAATTAACCATTTTTAAATTATTTTAGATACCGTATTTTAAACTCTTTTCATTTGTTTTAAATGGTTTTGTTATTATCTATTTTAAGATTTCTTTTATATGTTATTTATCTTCTTTTACCTTTAAAATATTAAGCCTAGCATTGTATACATATACCTGTTTATTTGTTCACATATTTATTTATTAGTTTATTATTCATTTCTTATCTTTAAAAATTCATTTGTTTACAATTCGTAACTATGCAGAATTCATCATTGTCATCATGTTACTCTTTTTCTTTGTTCTTTTTACTTTTGTTTTTCTTGTCACTCATTTATTTGTTATTATTGTTATTTTATAATTTCATGTTTTCGTTATCATATATTCGCCTTTCATTTGTTTATTTATTTCTTTTACTTAACTAATATTAGATTATAGTAGTTGGTGCTATTACTTATTTATTGTTTTCGATATACCATCACCTCGTTTATAGGTACCATCTTTTTATTATTGTCACAATTACGTTGCGAGCCGTTCTAAATGTATTAGTGCTTTTCTATTATACCCCAAACTAAATAAATAGACATTGTTTAAATATCGCACTCACCATTATTCAAAAAGAAGATTTTCAAAATAAAGGCAATATTCCGTGTTTGGAAATTCGAGAGGTCGTGCCCTAACGTATTGGGTTTCGATCTTTCTCGTTTGGCCCAAATGATCGAATATCCTTTTAAAAATTAAAATGCACGAGTTTTGAAAATCAAAAGACAAGCTTATTCAAGAGGGGTTAAAATATCGTGTCCCAACGTACTGGATGTGATATTTTATTACTTCGAGACAAGAGGGTCTTAATATCCAATTTGATTTATTCAAGTTTTCTTTTTAATAAAAAGGCTTCATATTTTTAAAATCTTTTCAAATTTTCGACATTAAGACATTTATTAATCAATTAGGTACCAATTTTGGGCGTATCGAGGGTGCTAATCCTTCCTCGTGCGTAACCGACTCCCGAACCTATTTTCTGGATTTTGTAGACCAAAAATCATCGTTTTAGTAAATTTAAACTTCATTAAAATGATTGAATTTCGTGGTGATCCGATCACACCTCTTAAAAAGGATTGGTGGCGACTCCTAATTTTTCATTTTCATTTTCAAAAACCAAAGTCGATTCCCTTATTTCCAAAAAATGGTTTTGATAGCTTGGCGACTCCACTGGGGACTTCGAGGGTCAGGCCATAAATTGGTTAATTCTTGTCCTATTGTGGAAAATTGAAAATCAATTTTTTTTTAAAATCATCATGATTTCTTTGTTGCATTTGTTTATGTTATTGTGGTTTGAATTTTCTAGAATACTTTAGCATTGCATTGCATAACCGAGTGGTCACACCTTTAAGTAGGAGTGAGAAACTATGCCTTCGTGAGGTTTTCACCTCCGCATGAGCTAGTGGACTGCTTTCGGGATACATCCGTACCTACGTGCTTCATGAGATTCTCATCTCCGCATGGCCGTAAGGAAATGTATTCCCCTGAACTGAACTCGATCTATATGAGCCTATAATGGGTGAGGATCGAGGAATCTGCCAGTTCAGGTACCCTTACTTTAGAACCAAACCACATATAATGAGCCTTAAGAGCCCGCCTTAGGTAGAACCCTACCCCAATCATAGTGGTTACCCGATTAAGTACTTTTTTTGTTATCTTTTGTTTACTTGAAGATTTACTTGTGAATAATACTGACTAATTTCGTTTTGATTTTGATTGCATGGCATTTTTATCATAAGGAATGTGTTGATTCAGATTCGGTTACTAAATAGAGAGCTTACCATGGAAAAGGGGTTTGTTGATAATGTGGAAGGTAATGCGACTGTCCAAGCTTGGTCGGAGAAAACTCAGCGCGAAAAGGGAAACAGTTTGACCGAGGGATACGTATTAGAGTTGTGGGATTTCACTCGCATTAGTGTGACCCAAAATGACCTTCAAGAATTGAGAGAAATATGGAACCATTGGGACGACGAGACCAAGTAGTTATTTTACTATAACTACGGTGATTTACCCTATCTGCTCGATATGAAGGTGGATAAACATTTATTTCGGGCTCTTGCTCAATTTTGAAATCCTGCCTATAGCTGTTTCACATTCGAAAATGTTGACTTGGTACCTACTATCGAAGAATATATAGCTTTGCTTCGTTGCCCGAAGATCCAAGCTGATAAAGCCTACATAAGAGTCACTAATGTCCCAACTTTTGTAAAAAAGGCTAATGTGCATTACGGGAATGAGTGAACATTGGGTTGTGGCTCGAATCCAGCAAAAAGGTGAGGGTAAGTGCATCTCTTAGGTGAGTTTGAGGGATCTGATATTGGCACACCCCGACGCGAAGAAAAAAGTTGACGTGTTTGCTTTGAGCATTTATGAGTTAGTAATCTTCTCCAAAGCTTTGAGACATATAGATGAAGCAATTACCGACTTGTTTGATCGACTGGGTAAAAAGGTCACACCTGTTCCAGCAATTTTGGTGGAAAACTTCAGATCTTTGAGCGCATGCCGAAGAGCAGGCGAAGGAAGGTTCATAGGGTGTGCACACCTCTTGTTAGCTTGGTTCTATGCCACTTTTGGAAGGTAGAGAAGGGAACTTACTGGGCGTTTTTCAAAAACTACTCTCCACTAGAGGAAATAGTGACCACACCAAGGCGGGATGATATTTTAGAAGAGAAATGGATGGCGATTTTACAAAATCTACAGTCCGAAGACATGGAATGGAGAGCTCCATGCATGATCTCTGAAGAAGTCTTGTATCGTTGTGGTGACTTTGATTGGGTCCCTCTACTCGGGATATGAGAAGCCATCGGATATGCTCCACTTCTTATGTTAAGGCAGTATCGATTAAGGCAATTCATACAAGCGACACAAGGTTTAGCTCAATGCGAGTTCTAGTATAAGGATGAAAACTATAAGAAAAAGGCTCGTGAGATATCGAATGCTTGGAGCCACACCTGTAAGATGAAAGGGTTAGCTATGAGTCCGTTGACAACCCCTGAATATGATTGGTGGCGCGGTCAAAGAGTTAACGGCAATGTCCCTATGATGGGTCAAAAAAATGCCTTGCCACTAGAAGAGCATCTACGAGTAGTCCCATCCGAGTTAGAGATCATCAAACGGGACTTTGAGAAAAGGAGCTTGGAATTGAGAAAGAAAATAGAACAATTAGAGGAAGAGAAGATGAAATTGGGATTGGATGTCGACATTCACAAGTTAGAGGCCGAAAAGTTAAGAAAGGGAAAGAACAAGGCCGAGGAAGATTTGGATGGTCTGAGAACATACTATAAGAGGCTGCGTATGTCAATGAGGACCGCTGGTTTGGGAAAGATGTCAGAGTAATGGCGTCGAGAAGTTAAAGAAGAAAAAACGAAGGCTGATGAATAGGAGAAGAAATTTCAAGACGCCCAGATACGGGAGGCCACCCTAAGAAGGAGTTTATCAGAGAGCCAAAATGAAAAAGAAAGGTTAAGAGCCCAGGTAATAGATTTGGAGACATCACTACTTTAGTACCGAAGTCGTAACTCTGTGATCCAGTTGAAGGCCAGCTTAAGCAAAATTGAGTGGTTGGAAAAGAAGATAGAGGAGCTCGAGACCGTATTACAAAACAGTGAAACTCGAGTTGGATTTCTTGAGGCGAACAATGAACATTGGAAAGAGCAACTCCTCCATTCTCAATGCCAGGTTAGAGAGCGAGACCATGTCATGGAAGAAGCTGTAGCTCAAGTTCAAGAGGTAGTCGATCATCTTCAAACACTGGCGGTTCAGGCTGATGTGTTAAGTATAAAGTATGAGTCAGAATCGGATCGGGGCCGAGACTTAGCATGGCTCCTCAGGGAGGTTAAAGCCTTAGGTATTAGGGCAAAGTCGTATATGTAATCATCTGCCTTATGTAAAGAAATTTGTTTTCTAGTGAAGTTGATCTAATAGAATTGAATCAAAATCAGTGCTTTCTTTTTTTGCATTCATGCATTTCATGCATTTGCATTGCATTACATTATATACATTAAAGTTCATAAAGAATACTCTAATAAATGGAAATTATTTCAGAGAGAGAGTTAATCTAGAAACTACTAAAAACCAACCAACCAAACACCGTTACGGTACCCGTACTAAGTCAAAAAACATGGATCAAAGGATAGAAAGGTTGGAGCAGCTCTAGAAGGAGATGCAAGATTAAATGCAAGAGCAGCTGGTCAAGATCCAGTAGGACATGATGGACCGAATATTGGAATCACAGAGGGACATGATGAATCAGCTGACTCAGTTGTTGGCTGGGGGATCAGATAAAAGAAAAGGTCCTACGGTAAATACTGAAGAAAATAAGGATCCACTTTATCCTTCGGGATTTACCCCAACTAATGCACAGGCACAGCATGAAGCATACCCACATAGACCCTCTGTTACTATTAAGCTGCAACAACTTCAAGCGGGTATGTCAATACCGGGGAATCATCAAACTGGTTCGGGTTCAGGAGATAACCCAATCAACCTCCCTGATTTAGGTGAGATAGCTGAATGAGAAAGGTCAAAGATAGAACTGCCAAAACAATTGAAGGACAGGTGTAAATGGCTAGAGGAGAAATTCAAGGCGAATGGAAAGCACTGATAGCTACCGTGAGATTGATGCCAAAGATTTAAGCTTGGTCCCAGATCTGGTACTTCCGCATAAGTTCAAAATGCTAGAATTCGATAAGTATAATGGGACCAGTTGCCCCGAGGCTCACATTACCATGTTTTGTAGACGGATGACTAGCTACGTTAGCAATGATCAATTGCTAATACACTGCTTCCAGAATAGTTTGGTGGGGGCAACATCTAGGTGGTAAAATCAATTGAGCCGTGATAGGATCAGTTCATGGAGAGACCTAGCACAAGCGTTGATGAAGTAGTACAGTCACGTGACAGATATGATCCCAGACAGGATTACCCTACAAAATATGGAGAAGAAACCGAATGAAAGTTTCAAACAATAGGCGCAGAGATGGAGGGAGGTTGCCATCCAAGTTCAGCCACCACTTCTGGAGAAAGAAACTACAATGCTCTTTATCAATACTCTAAAAGCCCCGTTTATTACCCACATGATAGGTAGTGTAACAAAAAGCTTCTCAGATGTAGTAATGATAGGAGAGATGATTGAGAACACAATAAAAAGCGGAAGGATAGATACAAGAGAGAGTAATAAAAGGTCAGCCTCAAGGAAGAAAGAAAATGAAGTGAATAATACGAGTATGGGATACTCAAAGTCAATTACCGTTAATCAGCCAAAAGTAATGACTACTGGGCATCAGGGTTCATTAGAAAAAGAGTCTGGCACGAGGCAAAGCAATGAGAAGCTCCAATTTACGCCAATCCCAATGACGTATAAGGAGCTGTATAAAAGCTTATTTGATGCGCATGTTGTGTCCCCCCACAACCTAAAACCAATGCAACCCCCGTACCCAAAATGGTATGACTCAAATGCTCAGTGTGAATACCACGCAGGGATCACAGGGCATTCAATAGAAAATTGCCTTGCCTTCAAGAAGTTAGTGGAAAATTTTATTGGCTTGGGCATTGTGAAATTGGATGATACGCCTAATGCCGAAAATTCGCCACCCAATCACACTGATAATCGGGTAAACACGATGGAGCAAAATATGAGAAGAAAAATCAAGACAAATATCTTAGAAGTAAAAACCCCTCTGAGGTGTGTCTGGAAAGATATAATGAAAAGGAAGCTAATTGCTTCAAATCTTGAAGGCGGTTGTGAGAAGACGAGGGGATACTGTGAGTTTCATCATAATAAAGAACACGAGATTCAAGACTGCGCAGAGTTCAAGGCCTTAGTGCAAGGTTTGATGGACAACAAGGAAATAGAGTTTTATGAAGAAATTAAGGATGGATGAGGCATATGCGCGACAGAGTCGACGACAAAGACCCCAAAAGTTAATTATCCCGTGGTCATTATTTCGAGGGCCAAGAATAGCGAAGCTGAAGCACTGAGGGCACCTAAGGTGATAATACAGAGACCTGTAGCCTTTTCTTATAATGATAGTAAGAGGGTTCCCTAGAACTACGAGTGTAACGTGGCAATCCCGAGAAAAGAAAATTCAGCCAGCGCTCCAAAAGAGGATCAAGATATAGGTTCCCGCACTCGTAGTGGGAGACACTACGATTTAATGAAATGGAAAGCCCCCATGGTAGAACAAGAGAAGGAAAAGTTAGGCGAATCTGAGTCGCCTGTCAATGAGCCAGTAAAAGAGGAAGAAGTTAGGAAGTTCCTGAAGTTTTCGAGGCACAGTGAATACAGTGTAGTAGAACAGCTGCATAAACAATCGGCACGCATATCTGTGTTAGCTTTGCTTCAAAGTTCAGAGGTACATAGAAAAACACTCATGAAGGTTTTGAATGAGACATATGTGGCCAATGATATCTCAGTTAACAAGCTGGACCGGTTAGTCAACAATATAAGTGCTAATAACTTCATTTATTTCAACGATGATGAAATTCCGCTGGGCAGCAGGGGATCCACTAAGGCTTTGCATATTACCACTAGATGCAAAGGGTACACACTGCCAGGGGTCTTGATAGACAATGGATCGGCATTAAATGTATTACCCCTATTTACGTTGAATAGATTACCTGTGGATGGTTCACACATGAAAGAGTGCCAGAGCATAGTGAAGGCGTTTGATGGCACGCAAAAAAAAGTTATGGGGAGAATTGAGATACCCTTATTAATTGGCCCAACTACTTATGAGGTGGATTTCCTGGTTATGGATATCAAGCCTTTCTATAACTGCTTACTAGAAAGACCATGGATATATTCGGCAGAAGCAGTACCTTCATCCCTACACCAGAAGATGAAGCTAGTATCAGAGGGGCAGCTAGTGACAATAAATGTCGAAAAGGACATTATCGCAGCGGTGACTAATAATGCACCGTATCTAGAGACGAGTGACGAGGCAATTGAATGTTCTTTCCGGTCTTTGGAATTCGTGAATGCAACCTTCATCACGGAAGGAAATAGAATCTCGGTGTCGAAAATCTCTAAAACCACAAGAATGGGATTACATATGATGGTGGGAAAAGGAGATGTGCCAGGAAGAGGGCTTGGAAAACACCTTTAGGGTAGGATCGTGGCCCCAGTACTGAAAGAAAAACAAGATCATTTTGGCTTAGGATTCAAGCCAGATCCGAGATAGAAAAAGAAAGATTTGGAAAAGAGGCAAGAGAGAAGAAGGGCTCGTTTGAGTGGCGAAGAAATCAAGTAGGAACCCATGATAATCCTGTACGTATCCAAAACCTTTGTGTCGGGAGGGGTCATTTATGAGGTGCTAAAAGGGGAAGACGTTATAGCAACGTTAGATAATGTCTATATTAATGCCATATCCAAGAATACAATTGAAGAAGGGACTTTATCAAATATCTGACCTTACAAATCGGGAAGCGTTTTATACAACTGGACTGCGGAAGAAATTCCTGTAGTATTTAGAGCTTACTTAGAGTAATGTTCAAAACGCACTTGTTGCTTTAAGCCTAGAAGCAATAAGATTTCTTTTGTGAAATAGGCTCATGTTCAAACATCGTTATTTTAATGAAGTACATCTTTCCTATTATTAGCAAATATTCTTTTGTTCTTTTAGCATATTTGATTATCTTGAAATCGTTCATTCATAATTATTCATAATCATACCATACAAATAATTACTCCTGAATTCATTCATTCTTTATATGTTCTTTTGAAATTATAATAGGTCCATAGATATCAACGACATGAGTGACGCTGGTAGTAGCTCTGAGCCTCCTTTTAAGCAAGATATGTGTTTAGAAGAATCTGAGGACTTTAAAGATGACATAGACTGTGGCTTATCACCGGACTTGTTGAGGATGGTAGAGCAAGAGGAAAAACAAATTCTACCTCATAAAGAGGAAGTGGAGACTGTGATGCTGGAAGAAGGAAAAGTGGTAAATGTCAGAACGTGCATAACCGAAGAAACGAAGCGGGAGCTCATTGAGTTGCTACAGGAATTCAAAGATGTCTTCGTATGGTCATATCAGGATATGCCTAGTTTAAGTACTGATGTTGTAGTACACCGTCTCCCCATAAAAGAGGATTGTAGGGCAATTCAATAGAAGCTCCGAAGGATGAGGCCGGATATTGTGCTAAAAATAAAGGAAGAAGTCAAAAAGTAGTTTGAGGCTGGGTTTTTGCAAAAGATTAAATATTCAGAATGGGTAGCCAACAGTGTGCCTGTTCCTATGAAAGATAGGAAAGTACGAATGTGCATAGATTATATAGACTTAAACAAGGCTAGCCGGAGGGATAATTTTCCCTTACCCCACATTGATATTCTGGTGGATAATATAGCAGGCTACTCATTGTTTTCATTCATGGACGGATTCTCGGAGTACAATCAGATAAAGATACATCATCAGGATATGGGAAAGACAACTTTCATAACACTGTAGGGTACGTTCTGTTATAAAGTGATGCCGTTTGGGTTGAAAAACGAAGGAGCTACATACTAAATGACCATGGTGACTTTGTTCCATGATATGATGCATAAGGAAATTGAGGTTTATGTGGATGATATGATTGCAAAGTCCAGAACGGAGGAAGAACACATCCAAGTTTTGAGGAAGCTGTTCCTGAGACTAAGAAAATTCCAGTTGAAACTCAATCCCGTGAAATGCATTTTCGGAGCTAGATCTAGAAAATTGCTAGGATTTGTCGTCAGTAAAAGGGGAATCGAGATTGACTCAGATAAAGTTAGGGCTATACAAGAATTGCCTCCGCCGCGCACCTAAAAAGAAGTCCGAGGTTTCCTCAGAAGGCTAAATTACATCGCTTGATTCATCTCACAATTAACTGAGAAATGTGACATTATATTTCGTCTTCTGAAGAAACACAACCCAAGCGTATGGGATGATGAATGTCAAAAAGCTTTTGATAATGTTAAGCAATATTTATCAAGTCCCCCAGTGTTATCACCTCCACGCCCAGATAGGCCATTAATACTGTATTTGTCAGTGTTTAATAACTCTATGGGATGTGTGCTGGGTCAAGATAACGAGTCAGGACGGAAAGAAAAAGTAATATATTACTTCAGTAAAAAATTCACTGAGTGTGAGATGAGATACTCGCCAGTTGAGAAGTTGTATTGCGCCTTGATTTGGACAACTCGGAGGTTGAGACAATACATGTTGTACCACACGACTTGGTTGATATCGAAGTTAGACCCACTAAAGTATATGATGGAGTCAACTGCTTTAAATGGAAGGATGGCCAGATGGTAGATTCTGCTGTCTGAATTCGACATCGTTTATATGAGTCAAAAAGCTATGAAAGGGAGTAGAATAGCAGATTTTCTAGCTAGCAGAGCTTTAGAGGATTATGAGTCATTGAATTTTGACTTCCCCAATAAGGATCTAATGTGTGTAGCGGCTGTAAAAGAAGACATCCTAAAGGATCATCTTTAGAGGTTGAATTTCGACGGAGCATCGAATGCTGTCGGCAATGGGATTGGGGCAGTCCTAGTATCTCCAAATGGAGATCATTATCCATTCACTTGAAAATTGGATTTTGATTGCACAAATAATATAGCTGAGTATGAAGCATGTATCATGGGGCTTCGAGCAGCTATAGAGCGTAAAATCAGAGTGCTAGAAGTGTATGGAGATTCTACATTAGTGATTTACCAACTAAAGGGTGAATGGGAGACAAGAGATCCCAAATTGATCAATTATCGAAGGATAGTTACGGGGTTAATTGAGGAGTTTGATGACATCACTTTTAGTTATCTCCCACGAGAGGAAAACCAGATGGCAGATGCTTTGGCCAGCTTGGCTTCCATGATTAAGGTAAGCAGACAAGAGAACATAAAGCCTATTCAAATGAGGATCTACAAAGCCCCAGCCCATTGTTACAATGTGGATGAAGAAGAAAGAGATGATCACCCTTGGTATCAGGATATATTGAGATACGTGAGAAATCGTGAATATCCTGATCAGGCGATTGAGAATGACAAAAGGACATTGAGAGACTAGCCTGTGATTATGTCTTAGATGAGGAGGTCCTGTACAAAAAAAGAAAGGATCAAGTTTTATTGAGATGTGTGGACGCTGTTGAAGCTAAGAAAATTTTAGAAGAAGTCCATGAGGGTGTTTGCGGAACCCATGCCAATGGCTTTACAATGGCCAGACAAATTATGAGATTCGGGTACTATTGGTCCACCATGGAAGAAGACTGTATCAACTATGCCAAGAGATGTCACAAATGCCAGATTTATAGGGACAAAATTCATGTACCTCCTTCGCCCTTACATGTTATGACTTCCCCATGGCCTTTCTCTATGTAGGGCATGGATGTCATTGGGCCAATCTCACCAAAAGCATCGAATGGACATCGGTTCATCTTCGTGGTCATCGATTACTTCACTAAGTGGGTAGAGGCTGCTTCATACGCCAATGTCACTAAATCGGCAGTTAGCAGATTCTTAAAAAAGGAAATCATATGCCGATAGGGGATGCCTGAAAAAATTATATCAGACAATGCTCTTAATTTGAACAACAGTACGATAGCGGAGGTTTGTAATCAGTTTAAGATCAGACACCATAACTCGTCGCCATATTACCCGAAAATGAATGGTGCAGTGGAAGCAGCCAATAAAAAATTAAGAAGATTGTGGGAAAGATGACAGAAACTTATAGAGATTGGCATGAGAAGTTGCCCTTCGCTCTCTACTCTTATCGGACATCTGTCAGAACTTCTACTAGGGTAACACCTTTCTCGCTGGTCTACGGAATGGAGGCAGTTCTACCCATTGAAGTAGAGATACCTTCTTTTCGGGTTTTGTCAGAATTAAAGTTAGACGAAGCAGAATGGATCTAATCCCGATATGATCAACTGAACTTGATAGAGGAAAAGAGGCTGAGGGCTATCCAGTATGGTCAGATGTATCAAAAACGAATGATGCGAACTTATGATAAGAAGGTTCGCCCAAGGGAATTTCATGAAGAGGACTTGGTACTGAAAAGGATCCTCCCTATGCAAAAAGATTTCAGAGGGAAATAGATGCCAAATTGGGAAGGACCGTACGTGGTAAGGAAGGCTTTCTCCAGAGGAGCATTGATTTTGGCCGAAATGGATGGGAAAAGCTTGCCCAATCCTATGAATTCAGATTCAGTTAAGAAGTACTATGCGTAAAGAAGAGAGAGGCCAAGGTGAAAACCTGCAAAGAGCGCTTTGAGACCTCCAAAAAAAAAGGAGAGGCCAAGGTGAAAACCCGCAAAGGGCACCTTGAGACCAAAGGGGATTTGAGCACAAAACCTAAAAGGGCGTCTCAAATGGTGATATACGGTGATCCTGTTATGCTTGAATTAACAAAGAAGGGATAGGTTGTATCTTGGGGCATCGACAAAGTACTCAAGATTCCCTAAACATACGTCAAACTCAAAGCAGTCTCTTAGAAGCTCGTACAGAGAAACTCGGGCTGCGATATCTAGGGTACTTAGTGTTCGTCCTTATTCGTATTGTATTGGCTATCTTTGAACATTTTGTTCCTTTCAAGATATGCATTTTTAATTAATTTCTTCTATTTCTGTTTTTCTTCTTTCTTGGATAATTCATCTTGAGCTTTGCTTCACACCAATTTTATTCTCGTCTATTATTATTGCCTTTTGCAAACATGTTGCATTAAAATAATGATCGATGAACTAATAATACTTTCATAGAAGAAGTTCTGTGTATTACTCTATAGACTTTTAAATAATACAAGAACCTAAAGTATGACTATTGTTTAAAACTCACCAGATCTAAGGTTTGGAAATGTTTAGGAAATGGGTGTCTAAATATTGAAGACCCCTTCGAATTCTTGAACAAAACAATAGCAATAGGCTTTAACAAGCGAGCGACAAGAAGAAAATCTCTTTTAAAGAAGAAATTTTGCATTCATGCTCAATACCTAGAGGATGGCATAATAGATTATTCCTTAATGGCAATGGGATGGATTAATGGTGGTACAAGCTTTATGGAACAAACCCTGAAGTTATAGTGGGGCAAAGCAGTGGAGCAAAATATGATTGTGTCTTTGGGTTTTTGGAAAAATACCAGTCAAACAAGAAAACAGCATGATACGAGCGATGAGGCCTTAAGTATTAAAAATGATCATTCTCACCACATTTTGTATATATCATTCATACTACATTCAGTTAGGAGCATTTGATTCATTTTGATCATAGCACCCCAATCACTTTGCATAAGCATAAACACATAAAACCGATTCTACAGGTCGTGTCCACAGACGACAACATGGAGACATCATTATCTCCTTGAAGTCCTAGTGGAATTACAGTGTATCAGGATCAAATACCAATCCTTATCTCCTTGAAGTCCAGTGAAATTACAGTGGATCAGGATTAATTTCCAATCCTTATCTCCTTGAAGTCTAGTGAAATTACAGTGGATCAGGATTAATTTCCGATCCTTATCTCCTTGAAGCCCCAGTGGAATTATAGTGGACCAGGATCAATTACCAATCCTTATCTCATTGAAGTCCAGTGAAATTACAGTGGATCAGGATCAATTTCCAATCCTTATCTCAGTAAAATTACAGTGGATCAGGATCAATTTCCAATCCTTATCTCCTTAAAGTCTAGTGAAATTACAGTGGATCAAGATCAATTTCCAATCCTTATCTCCTTGAAGTCCAGTGAAATTATAGTGTATCAGGATCAATTACCAATCCTTATCTCCTTGAAGGCCCAGTGGAATTACAGTGGATCAGGATCAATTACTAATTCTTATCTCTTCGAAATTTTAGTGGGTAAATTGGAATGAAGCTATGGGAATAAGAGAAGCACCGAAGAGGTCGAGACTCAGCAAGCCTGAGCAAAATTGGTCTTTCTTGAAGGTCTTTGCTCTATTCCTGTTACATGATAATAAGCAAAGAGGGGCAGCTGTACAAGCCCAAATCTGCCCGGGCCCATTTCAAACCAAAATAAACCAAAAAACAAAACAAAAATCAAAATTAAAAAGTCCAAAATACCATAACAGTCCATTTACAATAAACCAACTCTAAATACCCTTAGCCCAAACCTGATGGCCCATTACATACCCAAACCCAATATCAGCCCAAACCAAAACCCAGTAGTCAAATTAGGGTTTCAGAAAGCCTGAAACCTTAGCCACCTACCCGTCGCCTCCACTAACTGCCGGCCACCTACCCCCTCTGTTGACCAAGCTTTAGACCTGCAAACATGACGAAAGAAAAGGCAGAAACAGTAGCAAACCACTTGTATAATCGGCTATAAAGAGCCATAAAATCAGATTGTAAAGGGGGTTTTTTTAACACAAAAAGAAAACATTGTACACACGCATATTTCAGAAATAAAAAGCAAAAACAAAGAAAATGTTGCATTTTTTTTTCGATTGCCTTCATTCTCTTTTCATTTGATTTTGCATTTAAGTTTTAAGAATAAGAAAACAAAAAGGGGATACAAGGGGGTTCTTTCTTTCTTTTTTTGGATTCAAAAATCCGAATACACACAGATATTAATAAAAAAAATAGATTAGAAAAGGTGATTTCTTTTTTTAATTTCAAGTTTTATTTGTTATTCCTTTTTTATTTATTTTTCTATTTTCGAAATATAAAAAAAAGAAGAAAACCTTACCTGAAAACCCACTTTCGTTCGTCGTCGGCCGCCGTTTTCGGTGGTGGTGCCACGGTGGGACGATGCCTCCTTTGGTTGGCCGAACTGATGACTGAAAAGAGATAGGGGGTGACTTAGAGAAGAAAGAAGAAGGCTACAGTTCTTTTTTAAATTTCTAGGGATAGAATGGAATAAAACAAAAAAATGGGCCTTTTAGCATTTAATGAAACGGCACTGTTTGGTGCTTCAGCCTGTGCAACCCGACCCGCTTCGAAAGGGGATCCGCGTGTTTTCAAGGCCCGAATGGGCTATTTGCGCTTTTGATCCCTCATTCTTTCATGCGGCTTTCAATTTGGTCCTATATTTGTTGTTATATTCAAAATTCACCCACATGATTTTGTTTTTGGTTTCAGTTAAGTCCTATGCAAAACGATGCGTTTTGAAAAGGGGAATATTTCCACTTTTATCCCTCGTTCCTTTACACGCGTTTTAATTGGGTCCCAATTCCTTTCTTTTTCGTTTTTTAGATTTGGCATTTAATTTTATTTTACTTCCGATTGAGTCCCTAGTTAGCTGGAGCACTATAAATTTCGGGAATTTGGGGGGCTTATTTCGCATCCAGTCCCTGTTTATTTTGGTGCCTTATACTTTAGCCCCGATTAATTCATTTTATCACGTTTTCTACTTTTAATTTCGTTTTTGCTCTGATTTAGTCCTTTAATTCTTTTTGCAAAATTGTTATTCGTTTATTTACTTAAGTTTTTCTTTTATATTAAACTGTCCTATTATTTATTTTAAGTTTTTATACATATTACTTATTTTATATATTCAATATGTTTTAAATTTATGTACATATTGTTTATTTTTAGACTTTTATACACTATTGAATTTTAATTTCTTCTACATATTATTTTAAAACCTTTTTACATCATTTCAAGTCATCTTATATATTATTTTAAGTTGCTTTGCATATTATTTATTTTATATTGATTTATATATCAATTATTTTGAATTGTTTTACATTACTTACTTTAAATTGCTTCATGTATTTTTATTTCAAATTTGCTTTTATGTATTATTTAATTAACCATTTTTAAATTATTTTACATACCGTATTTTAAACTCTTTTCATTTGTTTTAAATGGTTTTGTTATTATCTATTTTAAGATTTCTTTTATATATTATTTATCTTCTTTTACCTTTAAAATATTAAGCCTAACATTGTATACATATACCTGTTTATTTGTTCACATATTTATTTATTAGTTTATTATTCATTTCATATCTTTAAAAATTCATTTGTTTACAATTCGTAACTATGCAGAATTCATCATCGTCATCATGTTACTCTTTTTCTTTGTTCTTTTTACTTTTGTTTTTCTTGTCACTCATTTATTTGTTATTATTATTATTTTATAATTTCATGTTTTCGTTATCATATATTCGCCTTTCATTTGTTTATTTATTTCTTTTACTTAACTAATATTATATTATAGTAGTTGGTGCTATTACTTATTTATTGTTTTCGATATACCATCACCTCGTTTATAGGTACCATCTTTTTATTATTGTCACAATTACGTTGCGAGCCGTTCTAAATGTATTAGTGCTTTTCTATTATACCCCAAACTAAATAAATAGACATTGTTTAAATATCGCACTCACCATTATTCAAAAAGAAAATTTCTAAAATAAAGGCAATATTCCGTGTTTGGAAATTCGAGAGGTCGTGCCCTAACATATTGGGTTTCGATCTTTTTCGTTTGGCCCAAATGATCGAATATCCTTTTAAAAATTAAAATGCACGAGTTTTGAAAATAAAAAAACAAGCTTATTCTCGAGGGTTTAAAATATCGTGTCCTAATGTACTGGATGTGATATTTTATTACTTTGAGACAAGAGGGTCTTAATATCCAATTCGATTTATTCAAGTTTTCTTTTTAATAAAAAGGCTTCATATTTTTAAAATCTTTTCAAATTTTCGACATTAAGACATTTATTAATCAATTAGGTACCAATTTTGGGCGTATCGAGGGTGCTAATCCTTCATCGTGCGTAATCGACTCCCGAACCTGTTTTCTGGATTTTGTAGACCAAAAATCATTGTTTTAGTAAATTTAAACTTCATTAAAATGATTGAATTTCGAGGTGATCCGATCACACATCTTAAAAAGATTGGTGGCGAATTCTAATTTTTCGTTTTCATTTTCAAAAACCAAAGTCGATTCCCCTATTTCCAAAAAATGGTTTCGATAGGAAGAAGTGGAGATTCACGGGATTTTATTGCTCTTCTTACACGCACGATAGGGATGAATCATGGAATCTTTTATGGAGCTTAAATAATAATGTTGAGCACCCATGGCTGGTTTGCAGGGATTTTAATGAAATCTTGTATGGTTTTGAGAAAAAAGGAGGCCTACCTTAAGAAGAGAGAAGGATGGAAGCTTTTCGAAAGGTGTTAAAAAATTATAATTTGATTGATGTGGGCTATTCAGGAAACTAGTTCACTTGGGAAAGAGGTAATTTGCCAGAAATGAATATTCAAGAAATATTAGATAGGGGAGTAGCTACTGAAGAATAGTTAGTTTTATTCCCAAATTCCTTAATTCAACATCTTCCTCATTCCCTTTCAGACCATTGTCCTTTACTCATTATTACTGAACGCGAACCTAGAGGACAACTTAATAAAAGATTTAAGTTTGAAGCTTGGTAGATTCTGGAGGAAACATTTATTGAGAAGGTTCGGTATATATAGAGAATTCTATTGGAGATCTATTAAGCAAACTGGAAATATGAAGAAAGGTCTAGAGAGATGGACTATTCATATTAGTCGAAGCAGAAAAATAAAAAAAGAGGTCTTAACTTCAAAATTGACAATATTACTAGAATCTGAAAGAAGTGATGAAAATTTGGCAGAACTCATAGACACAAAGATTCAATTGAATTTTGAAATAAAGAAGGATGAATGTTACTGGGAACAGAGGGCTCGAATAAACTAGTTAAAATTTGGAGACAAAAATACTATGTTTTTTCATAAGCAAGCAACACAGAGGAGAAAGAGGAATTTTATGCATAAAATGCAGTATGAAGATGGCAAGGTGATGGAGAAAGTTGAGGAAATAGAAGAAATTGCCAGATTGTATTTTCAAAGACTATTTACAGTAGTAAGGCGAGGAAATTATGACTAAATCCTATCAGGAATCGAGTGCTGTATTTCTGAAGAAGACAATAGTCGATTAAAAGAAGGCTACACTAAGGAGGAGTTATGACAAGCTTTATCAGAAATAGGTCCTACAAAAGCACTTGGTGAGGATGGCTTTTTAGCTTTGTTTTATCAAAAATGTTGGCCAATCATTGGAGAGGATGTTTCAGCTTTTTGCCTTCAAATACTAAACGAAAGTATGGATATGGATTCGATCAATAAAAAAATATCGTGCTCATACTAAAAAAATTTTAAATCCTTCCACTATTACTCAATTTAGACCAATTAGCTTATGTAATGTGCTTTATAAATTGATAGCTAAGGTTATTGCTAATAGACTTCGGGTAGTGGTTAATAAATGCATAGATCTAGCCCAAAGTGCTTTTGTACCAGGGAGGTCAATTTTTGATAATGTGTTACTAGCTTATGAAATTTTGCATACTTTAAAACATAACAAAGTGGGGAGAAAATGGCTTATGAGGGTAAAATTAGACACGAGTAAGGCATATGATAGAGTAGAATGGAGTTTTGTGGAAGGGATAATGAAAAAAATGGGTTTTGATTCAGGATTGACTTAATAATGAAGTATGTGTCTACAGTCTCGTATTCAGTAGTGTTCAATGGAAACATAGGGGAAACTTTTCATCCAAGTAGAGGTTTAAGACAAGGAGACCCCTTAAGTCCGTTTCTGTTTTTATTCTATGGGGAAGGTCTCTTTAGTCTTATGAGGCTTGCAATTAAAGGAAAAATACTTAGAGGAGCAAAAGCAAGTCTAAGTGGGCCGTTCATTTTACATTTGCTCTTTGCGAATGACTGCGTTTTGTTTGCAGAAGCTACTAAAAGGGGGAGCATATTCCTTTAAACAAATTTTGAATGAGTACGAGATGTGTTCAGTCCAATGTGTTAACTATGATAAGTCAATAGAGTTTTTTAGCACAAATACACAAGATGGAGAAAAAGTAGTAGTTTCAAGTATATTTTTAGGTACGAATATCAACTAATCCAGAACGATACCTAGAGGTCAGAAGGAAGAAGAGATCGCCATTTCAAGTTTTAAAAGACAAATTTAAACAGCGAATTGATAACTAGAGTATAAGGCATCTCTCTCAAGGAGGAAAATAAGTCTTTATAAAGGCTATACTACAATCTATCCTAACTTATACTATGGCCTGTTTTCTACTTCCAAAATCCCTATGTGTTGATTTGGAGGGCATTATAGCTAAATTTTTGTGGCAAAGAGGCCATGGTAAAAAATGCATTCATTGGTGTGCTTGGAAGGAATTTTGCTCATTAAAAGAGGATGGTGGTCTTGGTTTTTGAAATCCTGTAACATTTAATATTACGTTGTTAGCAAAACAAGGTTGACGGCTTATTAATTTTCCATATTCATTATTAGCTCATGTTTTGAAGGCAAAATATTATCCTAGTTCAGATTTCTATAAGGCTCGGTTAGGTAATTTACCTTCACTTACTTGGAGAAGTGTCTGGGCAGCAAAAGGACTCTTGGAGAAAGGTTTATGCTGGAGGGTCGGAATAGGAGATCAAATTTCGTTTGGGGTGATTTGTGGATATCAGGGAATGAAGCAGATAGATTATAGAACCAAGACAACAATGAAAACATCAAGTCAGGTTTGGACTTAATTGAGGCTACTAATAGGACTTGGAAAACATATGTTGTTATGAATACCTTTCGACCGGATGTAGCATGGAAAATCATGCAAATTCCACTAGCGGAGACAGTATATGACGGCTTTCAAGTATGAAGAGGTGAATTGTCCGATGACTATTCAGTTAGAAGTGCCTATAAACTATTATAGGGGTCTAACTTGGATCCTAGTAATTATATTATACAAGCCGAAACAAAAAACTTTTATAGGAAACTGTGGAAATTATACATGCCTTCAAAAATTACAATAACAGTTTGGAGAATTTCTTAGAACTTTATTCCTTCTTTTGTCAACCTCAGACATAAGAGAGTGATAATTGATGCTCGGTGTCCCCGGTGCCGCCAAAATGAGGAAGATAATAGCCACATCTTTCGACAGTGCCCTACAACAGTCGAGGTTTGGAATCACTAAAACCTCACATGGGTGCTACATAAAAATACTTAAGATATGCGAGAATGACTCACTTAGGTCTTTTGTCAGGGAACAAATGAACAGATTCGACTTTTTTGTTGTGGACTCTGGTTAATCTGGTTCCATAAGAATTGATTGGTATACAAAAAAAAAAAACGTATTAGGTAAAGAAATCGCGAAGCAAACACGCAGTTATATCTCTGAGCTAGATGGAATAAAAGAGAAAAGACTCACCTTTTAGTCTGCTGGAGGCATTCAACAAGATTTTAGAAGAGCAAAGGTCACAATATATTTTGATGCAGCCTTTGACCATTAATCTTTTAGATTGGGCTTCAGGCTTGATAGTTCGAGATGAGGAGGGGGAGATCTTAGCATCGAAGACGACCATTCATTCCGACATAGCAACTCCGTTCGCGGCAGAAGCACATGCAGGGTTATAAGTAGTAAGATTAGGAATATTTATGGGTTTAAATAATCTGAAAATAGTGGGAGATTAAAAAAACTGTAATACAGAAGTGTCAAAGAACAGATATCGACAAATCGGCCATCGGAGCGATTATCAAAGACATACAAAGTAAGAAAAATAGATTGCAAGAGATAAGTTTTCAGTTCATTTCCAAAGAAGAGAATATTCATGCCCATGTCCTTGTGAAAGAGGCTTTAAAGAGGAGAGAAAGTTATTACCTGGTGGGAGGAATCGCAGAATATGCTCATCAAGTGCTAGAGAACTTGCGGCCAAGGCATTTGGATTGAATGAAAGAGAAGAGGAAACCATTTGAAAAGAGATAGCAGAAAAAAAAATATTAAAAGCCATGTGATTTAACTGGTTAGGATATGAATAGATTTTTTGTTTTGTTTATTTTGAATTTAAAGTCATGGGTCATTTTCAATTGTTTTGTTATAGGTCAGCTCTATCTATTAGTAGGCCTTGTTTTCTTTGCTTCCTTTTAGGCTTTTGTATTGGGCTTTAGTCCAATACTGTTTATATTTAGTTATTTTATTAATAAAATTTAGTCAAATCTTTGATTCGAAAAAAATTAATATTAAAATTCTTCCAAATTGTTTTTTCTTGTTCAAGTAAATAAAAAAAATTATTAATATACTCCATTAATATTCATAGAATTAGTTTATTTATTTCAACAAATTGTGATAACTATTAATTATAGTCGGGTACACCTAGTGCTACACATATAAAAAATAATTGGGATTTATTCACACTTCTTTTAAAAAATTGAGTAGATTAATACAATTTTAAAAACTATATATTTATTTTCTAAATTATTTTTTATTTGGCTTAATAGGTACTAATAGAATTAAAACATGCATATACATCTCATATTTATTTTTAAAGTAAAATTATTTTTAATATTTTATTTAAAACTTCATATAATTTTATAAAAATAATCCTTAATAAATCGGGACAAACATTAGTAACAAAATATTACACTAACGACACCAGATCCTAACCAAGATAACTCTGACGCCATAGGATTACAAGTTGGCGATCAATCAGGTGCTTCAAAGATCGGCTTTTTTGACGAAGACTTATTGTGAGGATCCACTCATCGCAATAGGCTATTGTTTGTTGTTGGATATGCTTGCGAGCAGAAAGTCAATCGGATCTTGGCTGTTGATGGCTCATTTGTCAACTTACTCCTAAATACGATGAAAGAATTGGGAGTCCCTCTTGATGAGTTAATGCAAAGTCGCTTGGGCAAAGGGCTCTCGGTAAACTCAAACTTCAACTTTTCATCGAAGATATAGAGTCAAGATCACTGTTCCATGTGATTGGTGCTAGGATGACTGTGGATTCATCAAAATGGTGTGCTTTCCTCGACTCTTCATTAGTGCTTCAGGTGTAGCAGGAATTAATGGTCAAATAAGATAGTTGTTGTAGATGCAAAACCATAATCTACAGCAGAAGCTTATTCCGCCAATGCTAAGCTTTATCTAGAGAGTTCATTTGTGGAAGAAACAATGGACAGCCTAGTCAAATACTCCAAGCAAAAAGAAAAAGGCATAGCTCTCGCTCCCAACGAAAATGATGAAATAACTCAAGGTTTGAATACTTTGTACTCTTCCCTTTGGTAACTTGGAAGAATCAAAAGTCCTTGAACCTCAACCAAAAGGATATGTTAGGATTATCGGATCTCCTTTTCAACATGAAAGTCTTCCTTCTCATCGAGACAAGGGCTTTGATCCAAATGCATTTAAACTCCTCGCCAATGTTGGATACAAGCAACAGGAGGCGGTGAAATTGGCATGAGATGAGAAATGGATGAAACAAGTAAGGGACTTTAAGATAGTGTTGTCAAGATTCATTAAGTATGACAAAAGAAATCCGATTGTACTAGAACTTCTAAGGCAGGGATTGAATGTACGCTATTGAAGTTGAAGATTCAAGAAACTTCAAGGCACATAACCATGAAAGAAGTTCCAAAAGAGCAAAAGGATTCTACAAGCCTCCAGGACCTTCAATATTTGAGCGTTTGGGAGCATCTACCAATGTGACGTTCAGTGTTCGATTGCTTAAGTATTCAATCTCCTCAAAAGTTAATTTTTGAACGAATTGGAAAAGAAAACACTGCAACATCTATCACCAAGCCAAGATCCATCCATTCAAGACTTGGGAGTTTAGGTTCCAAAATGGCTAGCCACAACAAGAAAACAAAAGCTCGAATTCCGAAAGAGCCATGGGATTTTTGCTGCAAAATTCCCTCGCAGATGAAAAGGCACTTCGAATTGAAGATAACTACTAGTGAAGTCTTAAAAGCCAAACGACACACAGTAATCATAACTAATACATCCACAAAGGAAGAGTATGAAGATATGAAAAACCTTACATCTAATCGTCTATCTGTGAAAAAGGTCGATGAAGAGTCTCAAGAAGAGGAAGCCCAAAAGGCTCCTTAGTCATTTGAGGAAGGAAATGAAGCCACTATTGATGAGTTGAAACAAGTCAAAAATGTTACTAGTGAGGATCGATTCCCAATCTCTATCAGTGTAAGCTTGTATTCAGAAAAAGAAAATGCTTATATCGATCTCCTGAAAAAATATCAATATGTGTTTGCTTGGACTTACAAAGCGATACCATGACTCAATCCAAAAGTAGTTGTCCATCATCTGGCTGTTAAGAAAAGTGTTCATCTGATCAAATAAGCTAAAGAGTGATATCATCTTGACTTGATTTCTCAAACTGAAGCTGACTTCATCAAAGAAGTCAATTATCCCCTTACTTACCCCTTCTAAATTCGGCTCTGGTGGCACACAATTTTTCTGTTGATATGTTGTTGAATTTTATGTGGATGACTTGGTTATGAATTCCAAGAAAAGATTTGCTCACCTGGTTGATCTCTGTTTAGTGTTTGAATGATTGTGCAAATAGTAATTGAAGATGAATCTTATGAAGTGTGCTTTGGGTGAATCCTCAGGCAAGTTTTTTGGAGTTTAGTGTGTGACACTGTGGGATTGAGATAAACCAATCGAAAATAAATGCAATCATGAAAATGCTAGATTCAGGCAACATTCATGAACTCAAACTAATATATGAAAAAAGCGCCCTACTTTATTGAAGGCAAGAGTTATTTTCGTAGAAAAGTAGTCCTGCACTGGTGAAACTACAAGACTGAAGTTTGATTTGATTTAATCATTTAAAACAGGATGCTTCTCAAATTACAATTGGATGGCGGTGCACGTGATTAAAAAAATGTTTTGACTTTCTTTGGAATTGAGGAATTTGGTGACAGAAAATTGATTAAAGAAACAATTAATTATTATTTTTTAGTAATTTGGTGACTGCAAATTAATTTTTTATATTTGCATAAAAATTAAGACTACAAAGATCGTGAAGAAGTCGTGAAGCCTTGCAAATTTTCATAAATCAAGTTAAAAATGCCAATCAAATTAAATTCCAATTTTTTTTTATATATATATGATGGAGTTTGGAAGGTATTTATAATGGAATTTTTTTATCAATTATAAAATGTCATGTATCAAGTTAAAATTATGCCTGTTAAGTTAAAATTATCATGGATTAAAATGATGACATTACATATTGTAGCATAACTATTTTTTAATTAATTTTAATTAATTAAGAGGAAATTAATAAAAATTTATATAATCATTAATTAAAATTAAAATAATTAAGTGATAATATTAGATAATTATTTTATCTCTAAATTAATTAAATTAATAAAAGATAAATACTAAATAAAATAGTTTAATTCTTGTAGAATACTCAAATGAAGAAACTAAATTTTACAAGAACTCTCTTTTACTCAAGTAATTGACATTATAAAAGGGTCACCTCTAAGCTATTCCATGGATTCGCAAGTTCAGAAGTTTCTAAAGAAACTAAAGAACTTGAAGAAATTTTGACAAACACCATACTCATTTTGAAAAAAAGTCATATTTAAATCCAATTCAAACAAGGAGAGGAAGTCAAAATCTGTTTCTAAAGAAACCAACCTTTCGATCCAATTGAACTAAAGAAATGAGGTTCAATCTAGTTTCAAGAGCAAATCGATACAACACTTGAAGCAACCCACATCCATTCAAGATCAAGTCTAGATGACTCTTAGATGAGAGCCCAACCAAAGTTTTCTTTGTAGAGAAATATCTAGATATTGTACGCTTTTCAAAGTTATCAACAAAATTTGTCTCCAAATTTTCCAAGTCATTTTTGACTTGGTAATTTGTAAGTACAACAACCTAATAACAAATTTAATATTCGACATTTACACCTTTATTTAAATTATTTTCTTTTACTCTTTTATTTGAAGCAAATTGCCGCTTAATTTTTCATTGTTGATGTGATATTATTTTGTCTTATATGTCACATCTACAAATAAATTAAAAACTATAATTATTTGCTAACTTGACATATACGACAAAATAGCGCAAGGTTAAGAATAAAGGTTGAGTATCAATTTGCTTCAAATAAAAGAATAGTAGCCAAATTGAATAAATATGTAAAAGTCAAATGTTAAATGTATTATTATGCCTTATATATTTAAGTTTATGTTGGAAAATATGCCCATATTGTAGTAAACATGTGACTTGTTTTTTTTTTATGTATTTGAACGATGAATAAATAAATAAAGTTAATTTCACATTTCACTATTATATCTTTTGTGTTTCTATCTTTCATGTTTGCCATACATAGTAAAATTGTGATAAACAAATGTTAGCTCATTGATTGTCTAAATTCAAACTGATGATAAGTGGCACTGTAAGAATGTTTACATTCCTAGAAAAATGACTTACTTCAGTAGATAATTTAAAAAAGTCTGTAATTCCATAAAAGAATCAAAGTGAGCATTTGATTCAAATACATAGAAGGATTATTATGTTGTCTCCAATTCCAATTAGGGAGATGACTAGTCTTGGCTATAAGAGGAGTTGAATCCACAGGTAGAGACATAGATGTACTCACTGGAAGAATGATACATTGGACTCAACCCAAGTTGAATTAGTTTTGAATTCATTTATGAATTAATTCATTTGTGATATTCATGGTGTGACTTACTTAAATACTGAGCTAGCTACTGACCATGCATATATAACTCATGTGATTTGATATAAGTGGAGGCTTATGCTCTAAAGATGATTGAGCCGATAGCTGGTATGTTGAGTACATTACTTGTGTATGATATGTCTTTACTAGCAACAATGGAATTCATAGCTAAATTAAAGAGTTATCAATATCCTCTCTTTAGCAATGTAAAATTTGGTTCGATCGCTAATTGAAGTGATTTATCGAGAATTTAAAAAAAAAACGAATTTCGATTTTATTTAAAAGGGGAGTCGCCACCGGTCTTTTTTCTAGGTGTGACCGGACACCTAATAAAACCTCTTTTTAACAAAAAAATCATTTTTGGATAAAAAGAAGGCCGGGTTTAGGCCTACGTCAAAATTCAGAGAAAAATAGGGTTTCGGAGTCTGTTACGCACGAGGAAGGTATTAGCACCCTCGTGACGCCAAAAATTGGTATCTTATTAAACACGTGTTGTATTGATTTTTAAAAATACGAGTTCAATTTGAAATTTAATCATGATCCGATTGAAACACGAGAATTTTTAAAATTTCAGTTTCTTTTGAAAAAAAGGTGTTCCGTTTTTAACACGAGCTGATGTGATTCATCCAACATAGCGATGAAATCACGGACTTAATGTTACAATCGGTACATACCTTATTTTTTTGAAATTAATTAAAAGACATGGAACAAATATTTTGAAATGATAACAAAACCTAATAAGATTAAAAAGAAAATGCAAATGTTGGTAAAATTAATGAAGCAAAGAGTAATAATAATAAATAAATAAATAATTCACAATGAAGCAAAGAGTAAAAATAATATACGTAATAATATAATAATGAAATAATATATTTAAAATGAGTACTTAAAAATATCCATATGTAAATATATAAATAATAATAATAATAATAATAAATAATAATAGTGAAAGTAAGAAATATAACAATATTAAAAGCATATACATAATATATATAAAAATATGGTATTAAAAAAATATAATATATAAATATTAGAAACAATAATAACGTTTAAAAACAACTATTAATAATACATCATAAATGTATACTTATATATATAAAACGAATTTATAATAATGTCAAAAGCTTGTACATAATATATATTAGAAATGTTAATAATATTAAAAAGATATATACATAATACGTAAAGTATTAGAATATGATATTTAAAATATTACTAAATATAGTAAAAAATAATAATAATAATATTAATGACAATAAATATAATAATATATAAAAGATAACATTATATATAAAAGTATATAGATACATATATATAATAAAACTTACACTGACATTAATAATAAAGATAAAAATGTCAATGATAATAAATATAATAATAATAAATAAAATTAAAATAATTTATTTAATACTAAAGGAATGAACATAAACCAGAAAAGGACTAAAATTGAAATGAAATTGAAGTTTTGGGGCAAATTGGTAATAAAAATAAAAAATAAGGACCGATTTAAATACGCAAACATAAGGGAGGGACCGTCAGTGCAATTTTCCAAAGCTGTTGAAATGCTGCGCATTGTGGGGGACCCAATTAAACATCGAAATAAACTCCTGGGCCGAATTTAAAAAAAACAAAGGATTTGATTGTAAACGCATGAAAACGCGGAGGGACCACGCGCGCAATTAGCCCTTCGAAAGAAAAACGAGCGGACCCTAGGTGGGCAGGGGTCGGATCGGTCCGACCCAGGGCAAAACGACGTCGTTTTATGCCCTGGGTCTTAATGCCAAAACAGCACCGTTTTATTCTATTATAAAAGCAAAAAAATTTGTAAAAATTTCATTTTTCTTTCTTTTCTTCAGAAACCCTCCCTCTCTCTCTCATTTCTCTCTAGGCTTGGGGTCTCCGACCAGAGGGTCAGCCGACGACCGGTCATCGGCGCCGTCGCCGGCCACCGTGAAGTTCATGAGGTATATATATATTTTTTTCTTTTCTTTTTTAGAAAATATATTATATATATATGTGTAAACAGAGAAGAAAAGAAAGGAAGAAAAAAAAGAAAATTTCGATTGAAAAACTAAAAATCACCTTGGGTCTTTGTTTTTTTGGTATTTGGTTGCCCGATTTGATGCTGTTCTTGTGTGTTGATATTGCTAAAATTTTTTTTATTGTGTTTAGAAAATGTATTACATGTATTCCAGATTTTTCTTCTTCTTTTCTTTTTTTTTTACACTGATTTTATTCGGGTTTTTATAACCCTTCTACAAATATTTGTTTATTGCCTTTTCCACTGTTGTTTGCTTTATCTCTGCAGGAGTGGTTGAACAATGGAGGTGACTGGTGGGGCTGACGTCGGTGGCGTAGTGTTAGAAGGGTGGTTGGGGGCTTGCGGCGCTGAACATAGGGTTAGGGTTAGGGTTAGGTATTTTGTCTGTTTCTGATTTGGGTAATGGGTCTTGGGTGTTGGGTTTAGTTATTGGGTTTAATGGTTATTTAATTATTGGGCTCGGGTCCAATTGGGTTACTTGTAATGGGTTAGTTTAGGTGTTGTGGGTTTGGGTTAATTATGGGCCATCCGAGTTAAGTGGTTTAGGGGTATTGGGTTTATGGGTTAATTTGTAATTGGTTTAGTTTAGGTAGGCCAAAATTGGCTTGTAACACTCTCATTATCATTGTGTGGATTGATAAATATGGAACGTGGCCATGAGTTGCTTGTTCTTAAACGAGTAGTTCATCATATTATTAGTTGACAATGATCATATTAATCATTAAGAAGACACAATGTGACAATGGAATAAAATAAAATTGTATTGAGGGAACTAATTTAACTGAAAGGAAAAAAAGATATTATATGAGGGTAACACACACATGACGAGGTTATTAGACAAAACAGTTCCATAAATTACTTTCGTAAATAATATATAATAAGGAGTTTTCAATTATGATAATTCTTGTGGACTGACTCCATGATTAAGTAACTTGAGAATTCTAAGAATGATGCTTTTGGACATAATTGCAATTACTTGAGCCTAATTGTATATGTCTGATTGGTCTTTTCGCTAGCTCAACAAAATCTCGATCGAATTGCATTTGAATAAGAAAAAAATTCTACGACTTTGGAAATAATTTAATTCATTCGACGTGGAATTAAATTAGGTGGTCGTATGAATTATTCAATTAGAGAATTTGATTAAAAAATTTTCTTGAAAATTAATTTGAAAATCTTAGAGATTTTTGGAAAAAAATGATTTTTGAGAAAATTAATTTTGATCAAATAAAATTAAATTAATTAAAATAAATATGATATTTTAGAAATTAATTTTTAAGTTAGACAAATAGCCTAATGGGTAATTTAACTCGAAAATTGAATTGAGAATCAAAATCTCAATTATTTTTACACATTTGTTCAATTTGACCTCTACACTTTTATTGGAAGTAAATTAGAAATTAATAAAGTGCAATCATTGTTGGTAGATCATCACCTGCTACATGAATTGTAGAATATATCATTGAATTGTCACAGGTAATAAATCTGTACCTCAACAACCCCATCGAAGCTCCAATATTTTGACCAATTTTACGCCTCATCTCCACTAACATGATATCATCATGTTAATCAAGCTTTCAGACTCGAAGATTACATTAATATCCATATTAAGAATTCGACCATTTTAGTTCACCATAGCATAAAACCTATTGCTCATTTTGTAACAAATTTCTAAGTATAATATCAATTTAAATTAAAAAAAATTAATCAATATATAACTAGTAAATCAATAATATTATCATCGGTAATATAATAGCTTTAACTATAACATAAACATTTTGCAAATCAAAATAAAACAATGCTAAGTAGATTTTATAATTCTAACAACAAAACAACATTGTCGTATATTCAAAATACCACTATAATTGACAACATTGAAAATTTTCCTTAGTAATATTTTCCTTCATAGTAAATAAATAACAACAAAAAATGAATGTCAAGTTTTGAACAAAAAAATAAACAATGTCATCGTGGTTCTTTCCTAAGCCAAATCATGAACCAGAAAATAATTATTCAACACTATATTATATATTTAATACAAATAGATATCCAACTCTAATAAATATCAATTTTTAATGTATATCCAATACTACTATAAAAAAAATAAATGTCATAAACTAATATATATTCAATAATAATTCCAAGAGTCTATTACATATTTAACACTAATATACGTAATAAATGTTAATGGATTAATACATAAATTATAATATTATCACCTAAAAAACTCATCAAACATAATCGGAGATAACAATTTAATTTCGTCATAATCATCGTTGTCTCTTCTATTTCTTTTATAATCGAATAAATAAAAAAGATATGAAATTATGATTCCACATCATCTTTATCTCTTTTTAATAGAAAAATAACAAATCATAATTTTACTCCTAATTTTTAGCATTTCACCTTAAGTAATGCAATAGTTGTTGATTTGGAATAAAGTTGAGTTAGATGGAAGTCCCCCTTTGGAGCATCAATTTTGGAGATGGAAATCTTAACGTTCAAGTTTCATAACCTTTTAGTAGTCCAAATATGAAATGGGTTTTTCTGGATTCTGTTCAAATTGTTGCTACTTCCAGTTTATTTGAATTGCTTTGAGGTTTAATGTCTTCGACCCAAACCTAAAATTTTCAATTTCTTTTTTCTCTGTTTCAAAATTTTATTTAATTTTTGCATTGCAATGTTTGCTTTTCAATGACTTTGACTTCAAACTTTGGTTTTTAACTATTTCTCATTAAAAGTTGGACTTCATCTTCCAAAAGCTTGTTTATCTGCAAATTTTGTTTAGTGCCTGCATTCTCCCTTTTTTGTTTTGAGGGAATTCATTTAAACTGTTTGTAATTTTTCAACTATTTATGAACCTTTTGATAGTGAAACCAGATGAGTCTTTCAACCGTATTGAAAGCAATACTCAAGAATATGTTTTCCAAATACTTTGATTAACTAAAATCTAAATATGCTTTAAAACCCAAATTAACAACTTTGGGTTTAAGGAGCTCATTCAAATTTTTTGTTCAACGATGTACCAACATTTTTCAATGGTACTACCGGGTGAATCGATCTCAGTGTTCAAAGCATTGATCAAAAATGAAATGGAAGAAAGTAGGGAGTGGAAAAATCAAAGTGATGTACACTACAAAAGCATGGTTGGATGAACAAATCGCTTGTGATCTTCTGGTTTTAGTTGAAAAATACCAGGTGAAGCATCTCAAAATTGAACTGGGATACTTCATGCCTTTGCTCACCAGCACAACCTTAAACTTGTTCTCCAACCTTTTCAGACTTTTTTCTTTTAGTTGTAACTAGTTTCTAATGGGGTTTAGAGTAACAACTAAGCCATGCCATGTTTTTTTTCAAAAAGAAAAAAATACAACCAAAATACAACCTGAAATATAAAAATTTACTATTATACTTTTACCAATTTTAACTTCTTGGATGGAGCTGATTTGGTCATTTTATACGCGAGATTTGCCCTGACCTAGGACAAGGAGTAGTTTCCAAATGCCTAGCCACATGTCCCTCACTATCATTAGGACCTAAGCAAAGCAAAGCTGGTCCAAATACAACTAATCACCCATCAGCCATGTAAGATGCAACCTTGATTGATACTTCCTTCTTATGTCCTCTCGTCCGCCTGTATACTTCATGTTTGGACAAACCACGTGAATTTGATATAGTTTCGGCTTCCCTTTCATTAAGTATAGCATTTCTACGTTAGTTAAAATACTATTACATTTCATATTTATATGAATCAAATTAATGCCTCTGAGTATTTGAATTAACAAACATAAATAATGACATTTATTTGTTGTTGCAACTTGCAATTGTTGGTATTGTTGAAGAGAGAAAAGATTGTATGAAACAGGGACGTTATGTCATTATGTATTCTTTTTCAATTATTTAATAATATTTTAATAATTTTTTTCATATCATTGATATATAATTTTGATAATTTTTTTTAACCTGAACTCTAAACTTGAACCTCAAACCTCGAACCATGAATCCTAATCCTAACTCAAACCCCGACCTTGAACCTTGAAATTAGATTAGGGTTTAAAATTTAGAGTTTAGGTTCGAGTTCAAGATTGGTTTAGGGTAAAAAAGTTATCAAATTAATGACAAGAAAAAATTATTAAAGTGTTATTAAATAATTAAAAAGAGACATAGGATGACATGTCGCCCTTGTTTCACACCATCCTTTTTCTTATCGAAGATTTATAATTAGTCAATGAGTGGTGTTTGCTTGCAGGCATACAAAGTTAAATAAATCCTAAGAAAGGAAACAGATAAAACACATACAGTTGGGGGAGACCAAAAGCTAACATACAACCGGTTTAGGACACTTTTGGCTGCAATACACTAGATTCTGATTTTATATATAGACGCTTGGCACACTGACAGAAAAAAAAAAGGTGGCTTGGGTTTTAATCTCCTTTTCTTTTTGGCAGGTCCTCAATCTCCATAAACAGATTTGATCATTCCAAGAAAACCATGCCCTCTTATTGTTGGTAGGACCTCTCAAATTTAACAGTGTTTCTTTGATTTTTGTAGGAATAAACAAGCTTGATTTAATTGCACAGGTTGGCCTTGATACTTTGTACTTTCTTGCAACTTTTGTGTTACCCTACTTTGTATTTTTCTAATATTCATGTTTTATATTTATGTAGCATATATCTGTCTATCTAGGAATGAAGTCAAAATTTTATGATGAGAGTTAAAATAAAAGAGGATTAAATTATAAAGTTGAAACCATCTTCTTTTAGTATTTTTCAATACTATAATATAAAAAACATTTGAAAGGGTAATGAGATAAGTCTCGTCTGATTTCTTTGTATTCAGTAATAACTCAAACACATTAGATTATTCTCACAATTAATAAATCTTACCTGTAATGATAAGATATATTGTATTTATAAAAAAAAATCAAATTCAAACTTAAAATTAAAGTCTAAAAACAACATTATTAAGAAAAACAACATTAAAATTAAAAAAAAATTAATTTAATCTTCGTAAAGGAGAATTTGTCTGATCATAGAAAAACCTACTTCTGTACCCATCATGATGTTTGCGCCTATATGAAAATTTTGTGGGATTTCATTATCCATATGCTTAAGTAGACAGAACTATATATTTTTAGTGGAAGGATTTTTATTTATGCATGGTTTGTCTGCGTAGAGATTGCAAATGAGTAGGTATGGATTAGGGCTTTTTGAATTTTAAAATTTTTGGGTTTGTATTTTTTTAGGTTTAATTTGTTTTATTTGAAATTTTTCGAATTTGATTTTTTTAGGCTGTGCCCTTTTAGACTTGGGCTTGAATCGAGTTAAGTAGACTTTGACGGGTTCAAATAATTTTGAATTTTTTAAGTTATAAATATTTTGATTTTGAATGTAATAATTCATTTTATTTTTATACGATCACAATACAATTATAAAAAATAAACTAGTATATGTGGATTGTCATGTGGGTTGTAATATTTTAAAATTTAATGTTATAGTCAATTTCTATTAAAAAAAATAATTCAACTCTTTTTGAAATGTTAATAGTTAAATTTAATTTTTTTTAAAGGTAGAAAACTAAATTTAATTGAAAAGAATGAGGATGGAATTGATAAAAAATATAAACATTAAAAGTTAAATTTATCATTATACCAAAATCATTTATCAATGAAGTCATAAGTAAATTGGTAAAGTATTTATGACTAAGCACTTTTTAGGGTGAATTTCAATCCTTAGAAATTTCTTTGTTATTTGTTTAATTTAAACATTTGATGTAAAAATAGTAAAAGATGAAAACACTTATATTAACATTCATTATTTTATTTTTAAAATAAGTTTGTAAAAAATTTTTTTAAGTGAGTGGGCATTAAGTTTATTCTTGATATTAACTCATATAGTATAGATATAAAGCAACGACAGGTTAAAACTATGCTAACTATGAAATAACTTAAGGCAAGACATAAAAAATTCAAAATAATTTAGTGAAAAATAGCATAAACACAACACTAAACACATAAATACATCAAAACTCACACAGGATTCATAATTATGATGTAAAAGTTATATAAATTTACAATATTATAAATACATCAATATTGTTATTAGTATATAAAAGAATTAGGTTTAAGCATATTAAAATACGTTTAACTTCGTACTTAAGGGTTGAAGAGGAACTATAAATAATTCTAAATATTTATATAAAAATAATTTCAATAAAAAAAACCTTCCGATGTATTTATATCATTTCCTTTTTAAACCATTTCCTTAAAATGACTTTATTAACCTTTACAATTTTAAATAAACCATTGCTTTGTTGTGAATTAATCACCCTTTCAATTTTCTCAATTTAAGTTGTTAGAGTTTGTGTGACTCGAATTACATTACTTGTTGAAAAAATAATATAGTGGCAAAATAAGAAGATATGTGAGCCCGCCGGTATGGACTATGTCGCATAAGTATAATCCGTATAGAACTATACTTCTATTTAATTTTTATTAGAATAAGGTTTTTTCAACTCTTAAATAGATGTAACCGCGAAACTCTTTTTGTATAATTCGTTTTTCAACATTAGTAAATTTTTTCTTTTCTGCCCGTAATTTTTTCAAAAAAAAATTTCACGTAAAATTTATATATTCTTATTTTATGATCATTCTATTGTCATTATCTACGTTTATTATAACACAAGCATCTCATTTATCTAGGGACAAGGTATAGATATGGTTTTACCTAGAAAAAGAAATAAGATTGAATGGAATAAGATTAGAGACTGTTGGCTATTCCAAATGAGAGGGTTTTGAGTAGTCACAATCAGATTTACAGGCCCAGATCTAAATTTGTAGCATAATGCGAAGCACAATTATGCCAATACTTGATCTCGTTTGGTCTTATTCATAAATGTGCATAACTTTTGTATACGTAATTTTCAATTAATTCATTTATTATGGGCCATTTTACTAATAAAGCCTCATTTCTAACTTTATTTATGGAAATGAGTCAATTTTTTTATTATTTACTGGAAATAACTAATTTTGGGGGAAATGTGTCCATGTCAGCGTGATTTTAGGGGATATGCCAGCGAAACGCGTCATTGGGGGAGCGTTTTTGCCATGTCAGCACAAATTGCACCCTCTAGGATGCACTTTGCTGATGTGGCAAAAATGCTCCCCCAGGGACGCGTTTTAGCCTGTGTTTTTCTAGGGTTAGGGTTTTCTGCATGTTTAGTGGTTTAGGGTTTTTGGTATTAGGTTTTAGGGTTTTTTAATTTAGGGTTTATGATTTTAGGGTTTTTTTTAAAAAAAATTAAATTAGGTTTAGGGGGTTTTAAAAATTAATTAAATTAAGGTTTAGGATTTTGAAGGAAATTAATTAAATTATGGATTAGTTTTTTTAAATAATTTTGTATTTAGGGTTTAGGAAAAATTATATTAGCAATATAAAAAATTTTGTTTCTTTTTCTATAGTAGTTTCTAAAAAATAATTTTGAGAAGACATTTCTGAACAGATAGTGTCAAAAATACTTCAAGTAGGATGCACTGTCAGCAAAATTACTGAAAAAAGCTCACATGTGGACGCTCTTTTTCTATAGTAGTTCCTGAAAAAATAATTTTGAGAAGATGGTTCTAATCAAATAGTGTCAAAAACACTTCAAGCATAATGCACTATCAGCAAAATTATTGAAAAAAGCTCCTACATGGACGTTCTTTTTCTATAGTAGTTCCTATTTGGCCTTAGGCTATAAATGAGCCAAATTTCATTCTTAGGTTGCATAAATTACAACAAGAGAAATTGAGGCTAAAGTAGAATAGAAATTGAAGATGAGTGAACGTATTAGTGCTGTTATTTACTATGATGGTGAGGTCCATGACACCGAGAACGGCGTTGTTTTTTATCGGAGAACATAGCGCGACTGGTTTTTAACCAGAATATAGATTTGACAGAACTTTGTAAAAGAATTAGGCGTAAAATCTTTAGAACGACGCCAATGAGAGTTTCGTCTATTAAGTATCGATTTTGTGCTTTGGTTGATCCCGTGACATATGACTCATTCAACATCAAAGGTACTCGTAGCTTGGAGGCAATGGTGCAAACTCATCTTGCTAGTGGATCACCCTATCTTGAGTTATATGTACAATTTTCATCACCAAATGAAGCATTTGTGACTTCAACATCTACTACTGTTTGAGAGGGATACACGACCCTTACCCGACACTCTGCTAGTGGGTGGCAGAACACGAAAGTGCCGTGTTTGGTAGTAGTAACACTCCGTTAGTATATGAGACATGCATCTCGGTGGGTCGATGTTTGATGCTAGAAATACATACTGGGAATGACATCAATTTTTAGTTGTTGGTAATCCACATCTGATTGGGAATGTTATGAAACATCCACAAGAAGGGATGATGTACTTCCTACTACGTCCACCGGCAAGGGGACCTCATATGTTGCAAATGATGATGGGTCAAATGATGAGTCCGATGTGGATCCACCTCGAGAGCCCGACCCTGATGGTGTAAAAGTTGCATTATTTTTTAACCGGAGCCTGTTCCAACCAAACCTGAAGATGTTAAAGGGGGTTCAGATGAAGAAGAAGTAGATCCACGATTCAGGGCATATTCGCCTCCAGCTCACATGCATAATGTCGATCTATCTATAGATGATGTGTTGGAGTTTCCAGATCTACCACACAGAAAGCGTGACCGTATAAATTCGTCATTGGATTCGGGTAAATTGGAAGTTGGTAAGGAGTTGTCCAATAATGATAGTTTTCTTGGTACATTGAAACAATATAGCATCACGAATATGGTTAACTACAACGTGGTTAAATCCAAATCTGATAAGTTCGAGGCCAAGCGTGCAATGCAAGACAGTACATGTTCATGAAAAATCATGGCTTCGGTTAGAAAAGGGATAGACTTGTGGGAGATAAAAAAGTATAAAGGTCCACATACATGTGTTGCCAGTACAGTATCACTGGGTGTTTATGGTTTTTGAATAATACTGTTATTACGTAATGTTGTATTATTTAACGTACTTCGTTGATAGGTGTTTCACAAGATCATCCCAAGATAGATTCAGATATGTTAGCTAGCTTAATACTATCGACGGTGAAGGTAGATCCTAGAACTTCAGTGTCGGCCTTAATTGCCAATATTCATAGCCAATTGAGGTATACGCCCTCTTACTGCAAGGCTTGGATAGCTAAGCAGAAGGCGTTGGAAAAGATGTATCGTAGGTGGGACACTTCATATAATGAAGTGGGCCGATGGTTTTAGGTGCTGGAGAGATCTGTCCTAAGTTGCATAACAGACATTGAAACGACACCTGCGTACTATAACGATCGATTGCTCCGTGGATGCCAAGTGTTCAAGTGTCTATCCTGAAGTTTTAAGTAATGTCGAGATACATTTCTATACTGTAAGCTATTGGTACAAATTAACGGTAAGTTTATGTATGGTAGATATACCCATCGGTTATTGCTAGCTGTGGCACAGGATGATAGTAGGAGAATCCTTCCCATTGCGTTTGCAATAACACCGGGGGAGTCAGCTAATGACTGAAATTTCTTTCTTTCTAGGTTAAGGAGGCATGTCTACCCCAACCTGATATCTGTGTTATATCGGATCGGGGCATTGGAATACTAGCCGTAATTGAGTGGCAGGGAAGCCTATGGCATTACATACACCATCGGTATTGTCTAAGGCACATTGCATCCAGCTACTACGGGCAATATCGGTCTATAACTGAACGACGGAAAGTGACCAATATGGGTATTTAATCTCTATTAATATAATTTCGTTTGTAATATTCAATTTATTCTGAATGGAAGAGTGGTATGTAATTTTCGCTATCAACTTATATTGGTAGGGTATACGATAAGTAATGACCGTTTTCATGATATATTGGCAGTTTTTTGTTCAGTTAACGAAGAAGGCATAAACTACCTCTGTAACATACCTTTCGAACAGTGGACACAACCATACAGTGACGACCTACGATATGGTCATATAACCTCATACCTGGCTGAATGCATAAATTCTGTTCTAAAAGGAACGCGTCATTTACCGATAACCTCGGTTGTATGAGAGACATATTTTCGTTTAGCGGCACTATTTCCAAAGCGAGCAGCGTTGTAATGGCCAAATGTAGGGAGGCCATGTATGGTGCTAGAAAGTATTGTAAGAAATTAACAAGGCGAATGCGCGGGCCAACACCATGCAAACAGTGTGTCACAATCGAGACAATCTATGGTTTTGTGTGATGGAGTTTGATAGGCCAAACTAAGGTATTACTGGCGGGTAATATCTTGTCCATTTGAGAAATATGACTTGCGACTGTGGGAGTTTTGATGCACTTCATTATCTATGCGCTCATGTAATTGTAGCTTGTCAGAATCTCCGTTTGGATCCCATGAGATATGTCGACGAAGTGTACAAAATAGAATATATGTACAATGTGTGGAGACACGTATTCCCACCGGTCCCAGATGAACGTAAGTGGCCGTTTGTATTGCTTGCTCCGTTTAAGTTGTTATCAAATAGAGAATTGCATCCCAAACCAAAGGGTCGACCTTGTTCGACTAGAATACGTAACAATATGGATATCCAAGAAAGAACCAACCAATAGAAGTTGTGCAGATGGTGTAGGAACCTGGGCCATACAACTTGATAATGTCCAAATCAGAATAGCTAATAGTTGTTATAATAAAACTATGTTGCATTATTTTATATTAAAAATATAAAAATATTTAAAATATTTTATTATTAAAAAGAACTTCTATTTTATTAAAATATAAAAGTAAATTACAATTAAATATTAAAAACAACTTTTATTTTATTAAATGAAACAATATAAAAAAGTTTGTACAAATATATTAAAAATATAAAAAATATTAAAAATATTGCCTTATCTAAAATAACTTCTATTTTATTAAAATATAAAATTAAATTATAATTAAAATATTAAAAACAAATTTTATTTTATTAAATAAAATAATATAAAAAATTTTGTACAAATATATTAAAAAATCAATTTTGGTGCCGGTTGGAATTAGTGCCACATGGGGTTTGTCGACAATTACGCACTGATTTTCTCCTTGGTTCAGCTTCCGGCGGGGGTTGTAGTTACTCTGGTAGGGGTTCTGGTTACGGGTGTTGGGAGGATGACCCACCTTGATAGAATAAAGAATGCGGAGGTGTTTGCTTCACCCACGGCAGAAGTGTTTGAATCCCATAAGGCAATAGGGATTGGTAATAGGAAGAGCTCCCTGACGGCGCCTCGTGCGACCCCTAATGCGACGATGACCTATATATCGGCGGTTGAGTCGGAGTAATCGAGAAAAGGAGATGAATTGGACCATGCATTCCAACCTGGCATAGGATTGGGAAAAAGAAATATATAAGGGTTAGGATACATATAAGGGCTAGAATACGCCCTTGGCATAATCTGAAAAAGCTGTGATGTGGGTGTTGTCGGTTGAGGCATTGAGCCTGGTGATTGTGTGGGCGCTGTTGACGGGCTCGTGCCGTCATTCCTTCTTCTTGGATTTAAAGGGCCCCGCCGTTCCCTATTTGTCGTCACATCTCCTTTTTCGACAGTAAATATGGCTTGCCATGGATCCTAAACCATGGCATGTATTCTGGCACGTACGCTAACCATGGCATGTATTCAGGCACGTATGCTAACTCTGGAACGATGATCGGTTTCTGAGTAGGTATATAATCATACCGATTTTCCCACATTTTAATATATTCTAACCAGAATCTCGGCCAATCCGTATTCAATTACTGTAAGTCGATTTTGTGCTCATCACCGAGCACCTCATGTGCCACGAGAATCGATTGTCGAAATCCAAATTGCCGCAATACTCTATCTGACTGGTGTATATCCACGGTAGCATAGTTGACCAATGAAACCTTCACATGCCAAATGTTCATATTTTGAAAGAATTCATCCGGAATTACTGCTCGAATTGCTAGATCCTCGTATGGTGTCCATTGAAACTATATGAACATGATAAAAATATTAGTTATATACATAATACTAAATACTAAATATGAAACGACTATTTTATGTATATATATATTATTTAATATTACTTGTACTTCCGACCATTAGTCTAATAGAAGCCGTATATCTTCAAGAGCAGTAGGTATTTCAACATAACTCGCCGAATGGTTCCACCTAATTAAATAAATTTTTAGCATAAAATTATATTTTAAATCTACGTAATAATTGTAAAATCTAATATAAAGTTTACCTCGTTATGAGTGAGAATGTATAAGGGTTGTCCACTTGAGGACGTAAAAATGGAAAGTGAAACTGAGCCCATGATTGTTGTAATGATAAGCAACATCCGATTTTGCCTTTAATCGGTTGCGTCACCCCGCACATCTCCCGGTACAATATTGTCAACACGGTAGATCCCTAACTAAATTCGCCAGCTGCTCTAAAATTAATGAGTTTCAGCAGCCATCTCAGATGTACGAGGTTTCGTGACAAGTCCGGCAGCAGTTAACCTCCAATCATCTCAAGGATGTATGCCCGAGCATATCGTATTCTTTCTACTTCAGTCGAATCATTCCTCGGCTCCAGGAATGTGTCTCGTAACTAGCCCATTACGATCTGACATCCGTTAATATTATCCGAAATAGCACCCAAAAGCTCATAGCATATGGCTCGCTAATTAGCAGATTGAGCGGACCCGGTGACTACGTAACCATCCACCGACAATCCTAATTGTAACTGCACGTCTTCTAAAGTGATAGTACACTCTCCGCATGGAAGATAGAATATTTGAGTCTTGGGCCTCCACCTCTCTATCTACGCGTTGATGAGTTTCGGGTCCAACTTGCACCTTTGGCCTATCGTGGCAACGTGCTAAAAACTCGATTAGCACAAGTAATTCTCTATCAACGGTGATGGAGGATCAGACATATTACGAATATAGCATTATAACAGCCGATCTACAGACTGTTATAAAAAATCATAAAATAAAAATTAATTAAAATTGCATAAATGAAAAAATATTAAATAATATTGAAAAATTAAAATTAACACTTACCATTTTCATTTATTCGACGGAGATATGTTTATTGTCGAGACGAATTAATTCTACGGCCATTGCTAACACAATCAAATATTTTTGAATTTATAAAAAAATACTAATTCAAAAAAAATTAAAGAGAGCTTTTTTGCAAAAATTAAAGAAAGCTTTGAGAAATTTTGAGAGAAAATTAAAGAAATAATGTGTGAAAAAATAGGAGGGAGGGGGTATATATATATATATATATATATATATATATTTACCATTGGAGCCTCCAACAGTAAAAAAAAAAGCCGTTGGGGAGGGGGGAACACAGGCTAAAACACGTCCCTGGGGGAGCCTTTTTGCCACGTCAGGAAAGCGCGTCCTAGAGGGCGTAATTTGTGCTGACATGGCAAAAACGCTCCCCAGGGACGTGTTTTGTTGGCATATCCCCTAAAATTACGCTGATGTGGATGCGTTTTCCCTGAAATCGGCCCTTTCTGATAAATAATAAAAAAATTGGCTCATTTCCGTAAATAAAGTTAGAAATGGATCTTTATTGGTAAAATGACCTTTATTATGAGGTCTCTAAAATCATTTTGAGAATCTCATTATATGTGAATTATATTTAAATTTATTGCGATTTGTATTATACAATTATATTTATTTTTGTGATAGTACCTATAATTGTACATATAAACTCCCGTAAGAAGAAAAGTATCATTTTTTATTCTTTTAATTTAGGGTTTTTTTTTTACAAAAATAACCCTAAACTATTTATTATTTATGAAAATGACTCAACTTTGAAATTAGTAAATGACTTGTTTTGCATAGTAACCTTTGTTGTCGCTGTTACCGTTGGCTGCAACAACGTCAAATCGACATCCAATCATTGATGTTTGAATTAAAAAATTATTTTTGATAGGTGTCGTTGTTATCATTGGCTATGCCAATATGTATGTTTTATACATCGGTAAAAAATACATGTATTCTAATTTTTGAAATAATGGGAAAAACTAATTTTTTCTATAAGTGTTGTCGTTATCATTGGCAACACCGAATGGTAACAAATAAAATTTGAATTTTTTTGATGCAGTCGTTTATGTTGGTTGCACCGCTTTTTTGTGTCAGAAGAAGTTTTTTTTTTTTTTTTTTTGTCATGCCATTGATGTTGGTTGCACCTTTTTTTTTTTGGTCTTGCCATTGATATTGGCTACACCCATTTAATTGTGTTCTGAATATTTTTGATCATATCATTGATTTTAGCTGCATTGGGGCATTTTTGTTAGAAAATTTTGAATGGAAATTAAAAAAAGTTATGGGGCAAGAAATGATAAAAGGAGAATGGAAATTAAAAAAATAATGAAAATGAAACTAGAATTGAGAAAAAATAATGGAAGAAGGGCCTAAAGAAAGTGGGATGAGATTGAAAAGAAAAAAAAAAAAAAGAAGAAACAATGCTTGAAATGAGAAACTAAAAAAAAGGAAAAACATATATATATATTCTGTTGGAAAAATGTAATTTTTTTAAAATTTTGAGGCATATTCTCGATTATTAAAAGTGGAGAGTTGAATTATAAAATTATGGTTTTATATTCTACTTCATGAGACCTTTACAATGGTATATTATATACTCAAAATGGTTGAGTGATGAATGAGAAATTGGTACTCAAAGTAAGCTACTTGTAAATATTTGTTGAGGAAAGAAAATCTTAGATCTCACATTGGTTAAATATAAGTGTGAGATGTGTATATATTTAAAAACCTACTTAAAAAATGTTTGAATGATTAAGCTTGAAACCTTACCTCGCACGTAGGGATGCAGATCCAAACCCATTAGGGTTGGGACGCACGACGTGGGCAATGCGAAATGTCTGGGCTAGTCGGGCCCAAAATAGGCTTACGGATATTTTAGCCCAACACGAAATTTAATTGTTCCTTTAATGCCAGATTTTGTATCCTTATTTTTAGATATTTCAAAAATTCCTCCATATTGAATACCTAAGAATTTTTCAGAATTTTTTCCACTATCACACCGAGTTTATTTTGCTCTCTAAAATTCTTCTCTTTTTCTCTCCATATTTTCTAACATTTTGGTGATAGAAAAAGGCAACGTTTGTTCGTTGATCACGATAGAGGTGCTACTACTTTGGTCATCGTATTATTGTATCTTGGGAGACAGTCGACCAACGTTTAGCCTCAACATCTTGTAAAACTCGATTCTTCTTTTCGATTTCTAATTTTTCGTTATGATATTTATTAATTTTTCATATCTAATAATTTAAATATAAATTATTTAATTTAATCTATTTTATATATAAATATTTATTTATTTGTATTTAAATATTTATTTGCTAACGTATTTTTTGTCCAACATATTCATATATCTCTCTAGCCGTTCAAACCTCCCCACTGCTCCCACTATAAATACATACATTACACCACAAGGTCCCTCCACCCACCCTCCAACCCTCCTTTTTTTCTTTAAAAAAAAAACTTATCAATCTTCTCGTTTTTATTTTAATGTTCCGAAAATAAAATAAAATAAAACTAATTTTTTTGCAATTGATAAAAGAAATTGTGGATTTTATTCATCCGAAAACTAGAAAAGGAACTTAAATTTTCAATTGACACCAAATTTGATATTCTCAAATTTTGTGTACCGTAATTACAATTTTGAATAAGTACGTGGGTTAATTATTGTAATACTTGGTATATAGAACGGTGATTTTTGAAGTTTAATTTTTTGGGAGTGATTATTAATTTTTGAATAATTTTGTAGAAATCACGATGAAAAAAAACAATTTTGTAGAAACCATATCTGTGGCCTCTCGTTGGTAGGTAAAAAAAAAAAACAATTTTAGCTTGCCACACTCCACGAATTTCAAATACAATTTTTTTGTACATTATGTGCTAGGAACCTTCTATGTTTTTAGATGGTGTACGTCTCCGAGTTTTGGGAAAACTGTAACACTTCCATTTTACTACTAGATTGTGTATGCAAGGGAAAAGTAATATATATATTTCATATTTAATTTATAATATTTTTATTTAAGTACCATTATCATATAATTCAAGAACTGTAAGCTTATTTAACTAATTTGTTCAATATTTTAGAGTTCATATGGATGCCATACTCCACGGAAGACGTTGTGGCTGTCACCTCGTCATGGTTTAGTCAACATACGCATGTTTGGTGCATCAATGTGCCCGTAATAAATTTTCAACTGTTGAGTGGTACAATAGTGATCAGGTTATGCGATAGTTTGGGTGCATACAAGGTATTCTGAATGATCCGACTAGATTCAATGATGTCCACAACATGAACAAGAGGGGAAAAGAAGGGAAGAATTGGGCCATGGAACATCAACACTATATTGCCTTATGGAATGCCCAGTTGTAAGGCGGCCTTAGATGCAGTCATGTTATATGGATTTCACACCTTCGATACACTACCTACATTGGTACTACCAGAACGAGTTGCCTTATTTAGTTGGTGGATAGTTGATGATAGTCCCGAAATTCCAACACCAACGAGGGGTTTAACGAGAACGTCGTTGAGGTCAGTCGTCCAGTGCTTCTGAAATTATTGCTTAGCCCAAGCCCAAGGCTTAAATTATGAGGGCACATTCAGGATCAAAGGGTTCTTCTTATCAGCCGGAGATAGGGGTTGACAGCTTTGGTTCGGGGTCACATTGCTACGCAAACTAGTCGGAGATGCCTGTGTAAACCCAATCATTAATTAGGGTTGATCTTTTTAGGTCGACACCCACGTATTTGTAATATAACACCCCGAGGCAAACCCCCGATCTTGCATTCAATTACTTGAGTTTGTTTAACACACCTTAAGGGTCGTCCGAAGCGAATGATGACGCTGCCTTGGTTGGAGAGGATGGGCCACTGATTACTGAAGTCCCACGTTGCCGGAGGGTGTCCCAACGTTACACCCCTAGACAACAACTTCGGGTTCTCTGACCTTTTGATTATTGTAAATTTGATGATTTGTATTCGAAAAATTTGTATTCAAATATTGTTGTTCTTTACTTATTTCTCAAGTCTATGCATACATAAAAAATAATTAAATAAAAACTAAAACTAAAATAATTGAGAAGAAAAATGAATTAACATAATGAAAATTTGACTTTAGTAAAATAATCGCAAAGAATAAATTTTTTTTTGGATGTATAGTGGAATGCCTGGTTCAGACTTTTATGTTCGCCTCCCCACGGTTATGATTTATCGACATGGTAATTTTAGTTTAGGCAATTGTTTCGACTGTGGGAAACTATTCTGTACAATGTGCACTACTTAGGTCCAATCGCCTCTCTAATTTCCATGTCATCACGAATCCTAGTTGTTTCCGGTCGAACTCTGGGTAACCTACGTAGTCCTTTGTCAAGCATCAACTCAAATGCTGGCAAAAGCACTTCCCAAGTAGTGACATCTCGCAGTAGAAGGGACTCATTTTCCCAAATACGCAATGTGCGTCTTAGCGTGTACACCTCGTCTACATATTGATAAGCATTTAAATTGAATTGTGCACAACATGAGCACACTGGTAACAAAATGTTTGGAACCTCTCGTACTCGCACCGCCTGTTTCGTAGATTAACTTTGTAGAACCTAGGCGAGACCTCGCATGACGACCGATGTACTCTTGCACCCGAAACATTTCCAAGTTTTGGGAATATAATTTTGCATTCATCAACCTCGATCGCTTAATGTTTCTCTCCATGGCCTTCTTAACCTCTTCCACTTACACGTGTCCCGCCTTCATTTGCGATGCTTGTCTCTGGTCCATTCTTGGCATCAATGACGCTAGCTTGTAGAACGTAGCTGAGAAAACGACAGAAATAAGCAAATGATGTGTATGTTTCAATACAGAATTAACCACCTCTACGAGGTTGGTCATCATATGAACATATCTATACCTATCATCGAAACATTGAGCCCATTGCCATGACACCATGCTACTTAACTAGTCTCAAAGAATTGAAACATTTGCATTGTTGTCTTTCCTAACAATATGCCTCCACAAGTTCGTCAAGAAAAATTTCCAAGACTCAAAGAACTCCTTATCAACAATGGCAAAGGCAATGGGTAGTATGTTCTGGTTATTGTCTTGTGCAACCGTAATCAGTATTATCTGCATGTATTTCCCATAAAGCTAGGTACCATCAACTTTCACCAGTGGATTGAAGTGGGGGAAGGCCCTAACACAGGAAATTTGTTTCCTCAGTTGTAGTACATTATTAGTGTCGTAATAAGGTTGCGTTTGTAAGTCAATCATAATCCCTAGTACGTACTTCTGCATTATAGATATCCACCATTGTAGTTTGTTGTATGACACGTCCTAGTCACCATACAACTAATATATTACCATCTGCTTTGCCCACCATGCTTTCTTGTATGACACCCTGTACTAGAACCAAACTTGCATGTCGACAATCAATACTGAGACAGGAATAGTTAGTGTGTCTTTCACCAATGGCATGATGCAGCTGCAGATCATTTTTGTATCTAGCTTCCGATGGTCTTATGTAATACATGCTATAGTGCATGTATGGGGCCTTTCCAACTTGTGAATTGTCCACATTTGAGTCCTCTATATAAATGCAACACGAACCTACCATTTACACCCTTCTTGAGCTCTCCAACATTCTTTAACATATAATGTTGGTGTTGACTTTGCGACTTTGTAGTCCACCGACACTTTCATGCTAAACCTTTTTATGGCAAAAACATAATCCTCCTTGTTCACGAACTATTGCCCTATGAACAACTCATCAAAATTGGTATCTTTCGCTGAACGGTGAGCAACATTATATCTAGGTACTTAGGGAACTTTGGTGCAAGTGCTGCATTGGGAGTTACACTCGACATGGGGGTGGGCCCTAGGGTCATTTCGTAAAATAATCCTACAACTTGGGTTCCCAACCGTAAGGCGTGTACATCTTCACCCTCCTCCGTGCCTTCATCGTCGATATCCTCAGGGACCTCGTCTACATCAAGGTCACTATCTTTTGGCTTCACGCCTAACATTATGTCACTTCATTAATGAGTAAAATTTATATAAAGGACTTATAAATAAATATGAACAAATTTATTTAAATATAATTAAAATATAATTGTAATTATTATTTTCTCAATCTTGTTCCTGTCAACACAATACAATTTATAAAAACTTTCTCAGTTTTTCATCCTCTTACACTACAATGGATAAAAACTTTAGTTTAGGGTTTTTTAAAATCTTAAAAAAGAATCATGTCGACACTACAATGGCAAGTATAAATGCAAACAGCACAATGGCAAGCATAAATGCAAACAGCGGCAATGGCAAGCATTGAATGAACATAAAGATGTTGTAGCAAACCTTTTTGAACTTGGAAACATATTGCTAAACTTTGTTGCTACATTACACACTTGTTAATGATGGAAATGGTAGTTATGCAGTTTGATTTTTGGTGGTTTTTATCTCAACTGTCATTTTTTAATTTTCAAGGTCGAAATTCTTGGAGATGTGAAGACATTGATTACTTGCTTAGAATATTTTTTTCTCAAACCTGGTTATGATCTAAAAATGTTGAAGTCATATAAATGTTTTTGTAATGAAAATATTAAAGAAGTATGGCAAATTAAAGAATAAGAACTTTGATCCACTTGCCTTTCAAAGGGTTTGGCAACAATACTTATTCACTACAGGTTTACTTTACAAGTTGGTTAAGGAGTGTGGGGAAATGCTAGACCATATGTTCCCCAAGAAAGAAAAACTAACTTCAACTAAAGCCGATAATAAGGATGCTGGTGGGGACTGTGAAGATGATGGATGTGATCCTTTAACATCAACAACTTTTAATCGCAAAGATTAGCTTAGAATTGAACCAAGTCTACCCATTATATTTTTCATCATTTTTTATTAGCAACACATGTAAATGCCATATATATTGAAACTAGAGCAATTTGATATAATTATAAGGTTTTGCTATAAAAAATATAGATATTTTTTAGAGATGCACATTGCTTGGAGATGTAATAGTAGCAGTACTTGGAGATGATAGGTCTGGTTTGATTTTGTTTGAGTGGAAGAATTAAGATTCATTTTGCTGCTACGTTACATGATTAGACTAGTCTTTAGCTGGGTTATTTTGTGCCTTTCTTTTCATGATAATAGTTGTCTGTTTTTTCTTTTAATTTTAATAAAATATTTATTTGGTTGAAAAAAAATGCATTACCTGATGTGCCTAATGAAGTTGAAGGCAAAGCTTGTGTTGAAGCTACCATTGTCACATGATTCAACCCAAATTTTGGCAAATTTATGTTTAATTTCCTTTTCGTTTCTTATAGAGCTTAAACTAAACTTTTTAACTTTGAATGTAATATCACATAATATTTAAAATAATTGTTGTAAACCTACCATTTCCACATCATAATGCTTTTGAGATCGAAAAGCTTACTTTTAAAAGCTCTAAAGAATGGATCATAAAACTATTAAACAATATAGTGGAAGACTTCGATACATTATCAAAATATTCATCACAGCTCTTAGCTTCTCCATTTTAGAGATTTCTTGTCCATCGATTCAAAATACGATGATTAGGTAATGAATGTATCCTTTTTTAAATTAAAAAAAAAGCCAATTCATGCCTGCCCATAATGCCCACAAATTCAAACATATGACATGAACAAGCGGTGGTCATCAACGAGCCAACAAATGTCATAGTTATACTGATTTTTTTTCCGAACTCATGCACTTTGTAACTATACACTTGCTTATCTATATTGACCTTTTCTCTCAATATACTGTTTTGAAATAAATTAACTCATTTTGAAATTTTTTGAAGATTTTTCTTGTGTAAACATCTGATGCTGTTTTCTCCATTGGGTATAATGTGTTAAAAATTATCTTTGAATTCATCGTTTTGAAATTCTTCTCTCTATCTTTGTTGCTTCTTATGTCAAGGGCCTTGTCATATTGAATTCCAAACTTATTCCTTGATGTGCTCGAGTTGAGAAAATTCTTGAAATGTTTGTTCATACTTTCATTCCTTTGAGTAGTGGACATTCCAGCACAAAAGTTGAATCTCACATCAGCAGGGGTCCATTTTTCTCAAATGTAGTATAACTTTTTCATTCAATTATTTTCTTATAAACCATACATTTCGATTATCTTTCTTTATTTTAATTCAAACTCTTCCGGAACTAATGTATAATGGATGCACCTAAAAAAATTAACTCTTAAATTCATTAAATTGATGGTAAATATGACCAAAATATTTTGAAAACTTTTTTTTTTCAACGTGCCAAGTGTGAGTAGTATGTGGTAGTACCTTAGAACCTGCAATAGTTATGGCTTCATCTTAATATGTAATGATAGCTTTTGGAAGATATCCAAACATTACTTCTAAATAAGTATTCAAAAACCATACAAACCTTTCATCAACTCATCTCACAACAAAGCGCAACCAAATAAGATGGATTGATGATGGTGATTAACTCCAATAAAAGGAACAAAAGAAATTTATACCTATTTATCAAATAGGTTGGATCAAAAGTCACAACATTACCAAAATACTTATACGCCATCCTAGACTTAGCATCAGCCTAAAAACAATTAGTTATTTGATCTTTAAAGTCCATTCGTATCGCATAAAAAAATCATACATTTCGATTATCTTTCTCCATTTTGATTCACACTTTTCTGGAACTAATGAATTATTTTCTTATAAACCATACATTTCGATTATCTTTCTCCATTTTGATTCAAACTCTTCCGCAACTAATGTATAATGGATGCACCTAAAAAATTAACTCTTAAATTCATTAAATTGATGGTAAATATGACCAAGATATTTTGAAAACGTTTTTTCAACGTGCCAAGTGCAAAAAATGATGAGTAGTATGTGGTAGTACCTTTGGAATTGCAATATTTATGGTGATAGTTTTTGGATGATATCCAAACATTACTTCTAACAAAGTATTCAAAACCATACAAACATTCCATCAACTCATCTCACAACAAAGCGCAACCAAATAAGATGGATTGATAATGGTGATTAACTCTAATAAAAGGAACAAAAGACATTTATACCTATTTATCAAATAGGTTGGATCAAAAGTCACAACATTACCAAAATAGTTATACGCCATCCTAGACCTAGCATCAGCCTAAAAACAATTAGTTATTTGATCTTTAAAGTCCATTCGTATTGCATAAAAAAATCATACATTTCGATTATCTTTTTCCATTTTGATTCAAACTTTTCTAGAACTAATGAATTATTTTCTTATAAACCATACATTTCGATTATCTTTCTCCATTTTGATTCAAACTCTTCCGCAACTAATGTATAATGGATGCACCTAAAAAAATTAACACTTAAATTCATAAAATTGATGGTAAATATGACTAAGATATTTTGAAAACTTTTTTTCAACGTGCCAAGTGCAAAAATGATGAGTAGTATGTGGTAGTACTTTTGCAACTACAATAGTTATGGCTTCATCTTATTCTATAATGATAGTTTTTGGATGATATCCAAACATTACTTCTAACTAAGTATTCAAAAATCATACAAACATTTCATCAACTCATCTCACAACAAAGCGCAACCAAATAAGATGGATTGATGATGGCGATTAACTCCAATAAAAGGAACAAAAAACATTTATACCTATTTATCAAATAGGTTGGATCAAAAGTCACAACATTACCAAAATAGTTATACGCCATCCTAGACCTAGCATCAGCCTAAAAACAATTTGTTATTTGATATTCAAAGTCCATTCGTACCGCAAAAGAAAATCATACATTTTGATTATCTTTCTCCATTTTGAGTCAAACTTTTCTGGAACTAATGAATTATTTTCTTATAAACCATACATTTTGATTATCTTTCTCCATTTTGATTCAAACTCTTCCGCAACTAATGTATAATGGATGCACCTAAAAAAATTAACTCTTAAATTCATTAAATTGATGGTAAATATGACCAAGATATTTTGAAATCTTTTTTTTCAACGTGCCAAGTGCAAAAATGATGAGTAGTATGTGGTAGTACCTTTGCAACTGCAATAGTTATGGCTTCATCTTAATCTGTAATGATAGTTTTTGGATGATATCCAAACGTTACTTCTAAGTATTCAAAAACCATACAAACATTTCATCGACTCATCTCACAACAAAGCGCAACCAAATAAGATGGATTGATGATGGTGATTAACTCCAATAAAAGGAACAAAAGACATTTATACCTATTTATCAAATAGGTTGGATCAAAAGTCACAACATTACCAAAATAGTTATACACCATCCTAGACCTAGCATCAGCCTAAAGACAATTAGTTATTTTATCTTCAAAGTCTATTCATATCGCATAAAAAAATCCTGGATTCTTGGATTGACATTCCTTGAAGTAAATAAGCATTTGATAAGCGATAAAAATAACATATTTTAATTTCATTCTTAATGCATTTTTGGATGATTATTTATGCAAATTGGTAAATTTGATGCTTTTAATCCTTTTAATTCATGTTCTTATACTTAGGTGTGCATTTGGGAGCAAAAAAGAGCAAAAATAAGAGAAAAAGAGCATATTTCAGGAGCCACACGGGTTAGACACACGCCCATATGAGCCACACAGGCTAGACAGAAGCCCATGTGTCAGCTCATATCGATTTCACAACCTGCTTCCCCAACAAGCGGACAAACGCAATTTTTAGGCTTTTTGGGCATTCTAAAGTCTATAAATATCAAATAGTAGAAGAGATATAGGGCCATCAGAGAAGATTGAAGAAACAACTCGAAGAATACCATTGGAGCCAACTTTGAAGCAGATTTCCACCAAGATCGAAGACCTCCTTTTAATTTCTTTGGAAGTTTTTATGGGTTTCTTTGTTCCTTATGGTTTTTTTGACTTTAAGATGTTTTTAATCAGGATTATGAACTAATTCCCTAGATACTTAAAGAAGATGATACCTATGATAAATTTTATTATTTAATTTCTGTTTTACGCGATGAATACTTGATTCATGTTCTCAATTATGTGTACTTATTTCTTGTTTTAATATTTCCAAGATATTAATTCATGTTTAATGTGCTTAATTCAATGGAGGAAAAGTCCCTATTTAAGAGTAGAACTAGCATAATTGAGTGGAGTTGCATGCAATCCTAGAAATAGGACAACATAAATTTACTGGATTAGAGTCAAATCTAATAAGGGAATCCATAGATCGAGTTAATGCGAGGATATGAGTTTTAATTAGAAAGAGATTTCAATTAATCAACCTAGAGTCAGTTGTTCTTCATCTTGAAAGAGATATTAATATAATTTAAGGATTTCTACGGATCAAGATACCAAGTGAATAAATCGTTCAATTCATATTCATAATAATAGATGAAGTCTAGGTGGATTCTTTCTTGGTATTGTCTCTCTCATTGGTTATCTTTCATTTATTTTCCTTTTTCATTCTTTATTGAGTTCTTAGTTAAATTAGTTTAGTAAATTTAGTTTAAAACACATCACTCCAATTTGTCAACTAATTAATAAGAAAACGATAATTACTAATACTTTTAGTCCTCGTGGATAAAATATCTCTACTCACCATAGCGATACTATCTATCGATAGGTGCACTTGCCTCAACTAAAAATTTAGGCCTATTCATCAGGCTCGGGTCGGGCCGGTCCCAAAAAATGGGCCTAACATTTTGCCCAAGCCCGACCCATATAAAAATACTAAAACCCGGGCTCGGCCCGACCTGCCCGTATTAATTTTTTATACTATTTTATATAATTTTTAAATATATATAATACATCAAAAATACTAAAAAAATCAAAATAAATATTTCCCAACAAATTGAAAATATATTTTAAAAAAATATGTAGACTTAAATAACACTAAGATAGATGCAACTTAACAAGCAAATACCTCTAAAATAATAACAAAATTAACAAATGCCTTTAAAATAATAACAAAATTAACAATAAAATAAGTTTGATACAATATCCAAACAATAACAACAAAATAGTAGCAACATAATAGTAATATGGTAGCAAAACAGGGAGAAAACAACAAGAAAATAACATTCAAAAAAAAAATATAGTAAATTTTTTTGTCCTTTAGTGAATTCGGGCCGGGCCAGGCCTAGGCCAAAACTACCTTACCCGAGGCCAGGCCCATTTACTTATGACAGATTTATTAGAAATCTATGACACTTTCAAGATAAATGGCGCCACTGATGACGCCATTTACTTATGGTTGTTCCCACTTCGTTGAGGAACAAAGCAAAATAGTGGTTAAACTCTTTACTTCGAGGTTCCATCACTAAATGGGCTCAAATGACGGAGAAGATTCTACTAAAATACTTCCCACTGACTACGACAGCCAAGTTGAGGAATGACATCTCTTTTTTTTGGCAAATCAATTTAGAGACGTTATATGATGCATTGAAGAGATGCAATGACTTATTGAGAAGGTGCCCTCACCATGGGTTACCATTATGGCTACAAGTTTAAACTTTCTACAACGGTTTGAGTCCCTTAACTAGACAGTTGATTGACGCAGTAGTCAGTGGAACTTTTAACAATAAAACACCCAAAATGGCTTATGAGTTTATAGAGGAGATGGCATTGAATAATTATTAGTGGCAAGTCATAAAGACAAAGCTGATAAAAGCAGCTGGTGTCTTTTTATTTAGATGCAGTCACCATGTTATCAAACCAGGTGGAATTGATTAATAAGAAAATTGATGGTTTATATCTTTCTACGCAGGTACATTTGGTAATGCAATGCGATACAAATAGAGGTGGAATGACTAATCTAGAATGTTTACCTTATAGTCCTAGCATAGAGAATGAGCAAGTCAATTATATGGATAACAATTCTATGCCTCAAAATAACCCTTATAGTCACAACAATAATGTAGGATGGAGGAACCATCCTAATTTCTCTTGGGGTGGTCAAGGAAATCAAAGAGCATAACCACCTCTAGGCTTCTAACAACCTTATCAGCAAAAGAAAAAGTCGAACCTTAGGAGATGTTGACAAAGTTTCTCTCGATGTCAGAAACCCATTTTCAGAACACTAAGGCAGCACTAAAAAATCAGCAAGTATCGATTCAAAGGCTTGAGAATCAAATAGGACAGCTTGCTAAGATAGTTTTAGAACGACCACAATGTAGCTTGCCTAGCAATACTTAACCTAACCTTAGGAAGTAGCTTCACACGATTACTATTTGAGACGTGGAAGGGTTAGTTGAACCTGAACAAGAACCGAGATAAGAAATTGTGGTGACAAATTATAAGGTTGAGGAAGAAAAGAAATACCAAAAGCCGTCTGTCAAATAATATACACTTTGAGTGTCATATCCTAATGCGACAAAGAGAGACCACATGAACAAATAATATGGTAAATTTCTTAAGCTCTTAAAAATATTACATATCAACTTACCGTTTGTTGAAGCTCTTTCGCAGATACCAAACTATGTTAAATTCTTAAAGGAGCTATTAACAAACAAGGGGAAGATAGATGATCCGTTGGTTGTGGAACTCAATACAGTTTGCTCGACCATTCTTTAGAATAAACTACCAAACAAACTAAAAGATCCAGGGAGTTTTACTATTCCTTATCTCATTGGTAGTTTAAATATTGAGAATGGTTCGTTGTTTTAGGGGTTAGTATTAATGTCGTGCCCTATAAAATGTTTAAACAACTAGGTCTTGGGAAACCCAAACAAACTAGGATGAGTTTTCAACTAGCGGATAGAACCATTAAATATCCTAGGAGTATTATTAGGGATGTACTCGTTAAAATTGATAAATTTATATTCCCCGTTGATTTTGTTGTTTTAGACATGGATGAGGATAGTAACGTACCTTTGATTCTAGGTCGCCCATTTTTAGCAACTGCTAGGACTATTATTGATGTTGGTATGGATGAAATTGTACTTCGTATAGGTGACGAAAATATTATTCTCTAAGCACGTGATTCTATGAGAGTCTCTAGGGATCGAGAAGATTTTAAATGTTCTGTAAATGTTAGTAACCATGTGGCTCAACCTTATTTGTAGGAAATTCCTCGTGAAAGCATGATGGAGCCATGTTTCAGTCAATGTGACAGAAATAGAACAATTTCTGAACAAAGAATGGTACAAATCGATGAACTAGATGAATGGCAAACATATGTTAAGGAGAAACCGAGAAAACACGATGAAGAGCCAAAGTGATGCCATGAGGAGCATGTGAATGAATTGAACCAATTTAAGGTTAGGGAAAAAGTACTACTGGACAAAATGGATCCACGAACTCTTCTTCGGAGCTCGAATCAAACGGATTGAACTAATTTATAGTACTGAACGTTTTCCCCCACAATACAGTTGAGGTAACTTATTCTAAATTCGACATATTGAAGGTAAACAATACTTGACTCAAACCTTATATTGGTAAAATATTTAATAACGAGAAAGAGGAACTTTGGCTCCGCGAACCACTATGATCATGCGAATACAAGGTAAGTTGAGCTTAGACTCTAAATAAGCACTTCTCAAGAGGCAATCCGAGTGTTTAACTCCTGCTAATTCGTTTAATTTTATTGCATGTAAATTAAAATTAAATTAAAAAATGTTTTTAACCCACAAGGCTTGGGCACACGGGCGTGTCCCAAGCTATATGCACAATAGGGGAATCGACAATGAGTAACACAGCCTATCGACATGGCTGTGTGCTTAAGGGAGCAAATGACAGAGATTTACACAGTGTAAAAATATGGCCATGTGAGTCACACGGCTTGGGCACACGTGTGTGTTCTTGGCCGTGTGAATCTTGGGACTTAATTTTTCTAAATTTTGAAGGTTACATGTCCTGAGGTGGTCATATGGTCTTGAGACACGATCGTGTGAGTACCGGAGCTATTTTTTTATTTTAATTTCAAGTTAGTGAGTTACACGGGCAAGAGATACGACCGTGTACAAGACACGGCCTATCACACAGGTGTGGGAGAAGCGAAGGAACAACATACATGTTTTGGTACACGACTGTGTGAAGACTGAGCTTTGGAATTTAGAATCGCACAGGGCCTGAGCGAGGTCCATACAGGCATGTGACACCGTGTGGCCCAAAACGGGCCTAAATACAATCGTGTCCCTTTAAAACCCTACTTTTCTCTTTTCCATTTGTTTGTCTTCATTCTTTAAAAAACAAACCCTAGTCACCGCTCCTCAACATCCAAACACTGCCGACCGTCGTTCACCGTTACTCTCCACCCTGTCGTCACTCTCTTTCCCTCGCACTTCCCCCTTTTCCCTTTTTTTCTCTTTCCACTGTTCACCACAAACCCTTTTCTTCCCTCCCTCCCATCGCAACCACTCCCCTCTCCGCCGTCAACCTCATTGCACCCTAGCCACCCTAACATTTCTTCTCTCGCCTCGCCGAACCTTCACATTTCCCTTCTTCACCCTTCCCTTCTCTTCCCACCACAACCCCACCCCGCTGTCTGCCTCTCTCCTTGATTTTTCCCTCTTCCTTCCTTCCTTTGAAACAACCCTTATCACCGACCTTTCTATGCCTTGTGCGCTACTCATTGTCACAGTGCACCTTACACACTATTTGGCCTCTCCCTTTTCATTTTAATTTTGTTTTCTTTTATTATTTATTATTTATTATTTATTTATTTTGATTATTAAGTTTTTGTTTATTTTTCTTTTTGCTTATTCTTCTTCTATCTTTTTTTATTGCTATTTTTTTAATTCATTCTTATTTTGTTATTATTAGTGTAACACCCCAAACTCGGCCTAGAAGTTAGGCCCGAATCTGGTTGCCATTTAAAACATGTGTAAAATCTCGAATTTCGTATGCATATTTTTAAAACGTGGTTTATTAAAAACTATTCTCTTATAAAATATTATTACCCTTTTAAACCTTATTTGTTACAAAAGCTTTATCTAAAAGAAACCGATTTACGAAAACGAGATATTTTACGAAAAACAGTTAACATTTTGGAAATCATGATTTACTTCTAACAGATATAAATCAAAGTAAATAAAAGAAAACCCAAAGTTAAAACTAAAAACCAAATTAAAGTACTCATGAATAATTTAATAGAAATACAGAAGTAGATGTGTAGCCTTCTATGAGTCCCTCGCAGCTTCGATCCGTCTAAGGTTGGGAATTTCCTGAAAGGTTAATAAACGGGGTGAGTTTGCGTAAACTCAGTGTGTAATCCCTTACTATAAAAAAAAAGAATAGTCAGTCATACAAACGAATTAAAAGTCTGGGTCCTAGCCCTACTACAGTTCCAGTATCAATTGGGCCTTAGCCCACTATAATAGACAGTACCAGATGGGCCTTAGCCCATTACAGAATCAGAAACATTTTCAGAATTTGGATCAGAATCAGAATCAGAATCAGAATCAGTTAACAGAATCAGAATCAGAATTAGTATCAGTATCAGTATAATACAGATATACAAAACAGACTGGGCCGAAGCCCTATACAGAATAGTGTGGGCCAAGCCCATAGCAGAATCAGAACAATATGCAAATGCAATCCCAACCCAGTCTAGCCATCACACCACCCGTACCAACCCTACACACCATGTGGGAATGATTCGACCCACCCAGCCCTACACACCACAAACGCAGCAGAGCTGCTAAATACAGAGATCGTGGTAGAGCCACCAGAACAGAAATGCGAGGCAAGGCCTCTAAGCAGATTACGTAGCATTACCACTTTTAGCACTTCCTCCATATCCATAACCCAACCCCATATGTCGTGTATGCTATGCTCAATTATCACACATGTATGCAGAATGGTCATATTTAGTATCAATCATTAAAACACAAATTAAAACATATCAATCACACAACCACAATCACATTAGTCAAATCACTGCCATACAAACACAGTCAAATCCGTCAAACACACAGTCCAAGTCGGTCACTTGCCCACAAGGGCAAAACAGTCATTTAACACCCTAGGGGCAAAATGGTAATTTTACCCCATAAGGGTATCTCGGTAATTCTACCCTATAGGGGTATTTTGATAATTCTACCCTACAAGGGTATTTCGGTAATTCTACCCTACAGTGGTATTTCAATAATTTTACAACCCAGGGGTATTTTAGTAATTTCACAAACTAGGGGTATTTCGGTAATTTTGCAACCCAAGGGTATTTCGGTAATTTCACAAACCAGGGGTATTTCAGTAATTTCACAAACTAGGGGTATTTTGGTAATTTTATAAATTAGGGGTATTTCTGTAATTTCGTAAACTGAGGGTAAAACGATAATTCTAACAAATCAGGGGTAAAACGATAACTTTACAAATCAGGGGTAAAACGATAACTTAACAAATTAGGGGTAAAACAGTAACTTTACAAATCAGGGGAAAATAGTAACTTTACAAATTAGGGGTAAAATGGTAACTTTACAAATCAGGGGTAAAACGGTAACTTTATAAATTAGGGGTAAAACAGTAATTTTACAAATTAGGGGTAAAATGGTAATTTTACAAATTAAGGGTAAAACAGTAATCTTGTAAATTAGGGATAAAATAGTACTTTTACAAATCGAGGGTATTCTTGTAGTTTTGCAAATCGGGGGTATTACAGTAATTCTAACCTATAAGGGTATTTCAGTAATTTTATCAATCCCTCAGAAAGTCTACAATTGCCTGAGCGACTCAAGGATTCTAAACAGAGATAACGTTGCGAATGGGCCTAAGGCCAGTTCTCAGCCCAAGTGGGCCCACACGCTCATGTGGCCTTTTAGCCCAAAACTAGCCACAGATATGAGATTCACCTAGTCTAGTCCAATATTTACTACACAATCATACAATTTGCCCGATTGGGCCCACATGGCCCATTTCAGCATTCCGGCATTTGCCGTTCTATAGCTAGAGTAGGGTGAAGTACACACCTGATAGGCATATGAAGTTAATCCACGCTCTAAACGCTGCTATGCCTAGAAGCCAATAATAATCACACCCTTGACTCCCTAGGGGGTGTCGATCAACTATAGTCACCACACTGTGACTCAACGGCATACAGATCAATGAATGATCCAACGCCTAACCCAAATAAACACGCCACAACGTGAAAAGGATAAGCCAAGAAAGGCATGCCTACTCTCCTCATGGTTTGCTCTATTTAAAGCCAGCTCCTCACCTATTCTCATGATAGCTTTCTGATGTGGGATTTTCCATCAATCCCCATAATTAAAGCATTACCAAAATAATCAACCTTTGCGTGTAAAGGGATTCGAACCATAGTCCTCTCGATAGTCATATCAAGGTACCACCACTCGGACACAAGCTCTTTTGTGTCCTAAGTTCAACACATTTATCTTTAAAGCCCGCCTACTCGCTTCCAGATTTATTTAAAAGAAAAACCAAAATAAATTGCAAGAGCAAATACTTGAACTTTAGACCCTCTTGCTTCCTTTATGGCATCACTTCCTTGCCCCTTAAGTGGTGCTACTTTGCCACTACACCACACTCCTTTTTGTGTCATGCTTTCACTAAAAATATTCTTAAAGCCTACCCACTAACTTCAAGGCTCCCATAAGAGAAAAATATAAATTTTTGCTAAGGCCTAGGGTTGAACCCAGGACTTCTCCAACACTCCCAAACCTCTTAGCCATCACCCCAATACACCATTCAGTGAATATGGGCCCGGGGCCCATTACGCAACCCAAATGGGGCCCACGTGCTTGCATGGCCTGCTAAGCCAGATTTGCCTGTAACCACGTGTACGACACAGCTGGTCCACTAATTTTCGTAAGTCCAAAGACGACGACTTGTGTGGGCCCACAAGCCTATTGGGCCCACACTGCCCATTCTTCGAGGCCCAATTTCGGAGTGTTACAATTAGGGCCTTATTTCAATAGCTTTGTTTTTTATTTGTCATTACTATTTTTGTCTATTAGGATTAGTCATTTTATTCTATTGCTTTTTTTCTTACTATTTTTATTTAAAATTTCATTTATATTTTCTCATTATTTTGTTTATGTTTTTTTTATTATTGGCATTTATTTTATTTTAGTTCATCTTTTGTTTTACTATACTAGTTTTTCTTATGCTTGTCATACTACATATCAATATTTGTTTGAGATTTGGTTATTCTGTGTTTTTTATTGGACTGTCTGTTACGCTTTTTTTATGGATGGGTGTTTCATGCATCTTATTTTATGCTGATTTTGGATATTATATTTTATTGTAGGCACACCATGTTGAACACACACGGCAAATTTAAGGTCATTGTCCTCGTTTCGAAAAAGCAGAAGACTACGGATGCGACTTCTTCTTCGGGCACTTTCTCCGAGGGATGATATCCATGCCTCTAGTTCTCACAGGATCCCTGAGAAGACCTCTATCAGCATCTTCGATAGTGACCATTTGGATTAGGTCGTTAGGTTGATTGGGCCGCCTTAGAGCAGGCTTAGTTAGCTGATCAAGTCCGCGCACTAATTGCTACAACTCTTTGGGACCAATTTTTCTCCATCATCGAGCCCACCTACTCGAAGCTTACTTTCGAGTTTTGTTCGACATTTCTATTACAGCAAGTTATGTTAACACACAATGAGTCGAACACTATTTCTTTTCAACTCAGCGGTATGACGCATCATTTGAGTGTCCTAGAGTTCGAAGCTACATTTAGACTCTACATTGAAGAGTTCATAGGTGCCGAGGGGTTCACTTTATATCGACACATCCACTACTCACCTTCTTTATGCTGGGTAGACCTTACTGTGTGTACGACGCCTTATGATACGAGTTGGTCGAAGATGACTTCCTTACCTCCAGCCTTGCACTATATTCATGCCATCTTGGCTCATACTTTGACCGGTCAGAGGGAGAACACCAGCGTCGTTGGTACAACTGATGATTATTTTTATAGAACAGGGCCACGGGGCGTACCTTTAATCTTGCTTATTTCATCACCCTAGCTGTTTGCCATTAAACAGAGTGTAGTAGGAAGGGTCCTATCTATTTAGGCCCTTATGTGACTCGTCTCGCATAGTACTTCGGCATCTTCTACACTTTGGAATAGTCCTCTTCCTTCACACTGGTTGGACAGATGACCTCGCAGGGGTTGTGGAGTATGAGGTACATGATGATGATCGAGTCATTACGTGGAGTGGATCCTCCTTAATACCAATTATCTTATTCTGACCCTCAAGATGAGCATGAGGACTTCACTGATGATGTCCCCTTCCATCACAAGGATCCACCTCATCTTCCATCTCAGAGCCACCGTCCTTCTACTTTTACTACTACCTTAGCGGAGTGGCTCACTCATTTCGAGTGACACTGTTTTGAGCAGTTCGATAGTATTGATGTGACTTTGCAGTAAATTTGTTAACACCTCTATATATCTTTTTCAGCGTTGTCGCCCACTATCATGATGCCTCCGATGATGAAGACCATTGATTTTATTTTTATTTTTTATTTTTGCTTATAATTGTTTCATGTTTACTTTCTTAGACTTGTTTCATTTATTATCTTTTAAACTATGTTTTTATTTTTATGGTTGTTTCTAATCAATTTGTAACCTCTTATTCTTTTTTATTATTTTTGTTTATTTTCTTATTAGTTTGCTCGGAACCATGCACTACATTTAGATTTGCCTACAGTGAGGACAATGTACATCTTAAGTGTGGGGAGGGTATGCATATAATTATAAGAAAATCCCTGAATTATTTCTTGTGTTTAAGTGATTTTCTCATACTTCCATTAGAATGAATTTATTTTTGTTAATTTGTTTTGGATTAATTTTTGGATATCTGTGCTTTGGTTGATTTAAACTTTAAGACATGAGAGAATCAAGCATGATAAGTTATTTTTTAGAATTAAAAATGTTAGGTTGTTTCCCTGTATTGAGGTATTATCTTGAAGTTTGAAATTTGCAAGTTTGACATTGAAACCATGTTTTTTGCGAAATTTTAAGCCTGTAGAGCATACATTTTTCATGCTCATTCTATTATTGGTTATGAGCGTGTCAACTTGATGTTTTTATTCTAGAACTTTATTCAATTATGCATGTTGAGACCACACATTTTATTTGATATACTGAGATGATAAAGGCACTTAAGTTAACCCACTTATCCCATAAAAAGCCTACTTTTTTAATTAACCTTTAGTGAACCCCATTAAGCCTAACATCTCGTTTCTTGATTAACCCATGAATTTTAACTCATAACCCAATTCTTTTTGTTGTGACTCTTTCTCGTTTTATTGGCTCCCTTTTTGTTGAGATTGGATATGGTTAATTGCCTAATTATTCTCTTTTGTTTGATTTGCGAAATTATTTCCTATTGGTATAGATAAAAAAAAGATCAAAAAAATATATTGATTATTAATTAGTTTTGTTGATTGAGCTTGAACAGTTAAATTTATATTTTGAGAAGAAGTTTGTTTTTGTTCTTTAATAATTCTTGATTGATGCGCTTGTTTTTAATTCAACATTTGTTTTTTTTTTTTTTAGTTTGGTAATTTATCAACTCGATCTTGATCATAACCAACTCTTCTAACCTTTCTCCACACCCTTAACCTAAGCCTCATTACAACCTTTTAAAGACCTTTTGATTGGTGTGTCATATCATTTTATAGTGGTGGAGATTTGATTTTCAAGCAAGCTTATGGTAATGAAATTTCTTGTTCGACTATTGAGTACTTATTTTTGAACCTTAAACAGTTTGAGTGATTTGAGTGAATCTTTAGTGAGGATGTCAATCTTGTCGATTTTGAATGAAAGGTGATTACTTAGATAAGGGGAGATAATTATGTTTTCGTTCTTAAAAAAATTGACTTGGATTGTTTCAATCTTTAGTGCTCTTTTAGTTGAATTGCCAACGCATGATTATTCGCAAATTATTTTGAGACACTGTTGATGAGAATTATAAGTTGAGAAAGATTAACTTTAATGCGAGTTGAGGATTTTGCTTGAGAACAAGCAAATGCTTAAGTGTGGGGATAGTTGATAAGCTATAAAACTAACATATTTTAATTTCATTTTTAATGCGTTTTCAGATAATTATTTATGCAAATTGGGGAATTTAATTCTCTTAATCCTTTTAATTCATGTTCTTATACTTAGGTGAGCATTTAGGAGCAAAACAAGTGAAAATGAGCGAAAATTAGAGAAAATGAGTAGATTTCAGGAGCCACACGGGATGACACGGCTGGACACATGCCAATGTGTCATTCCGTGTCGATTTCGCAACCTACCTCCTAAACACGTAGAAAAACGCAGGTTTTAGGCTTTCTAGGCATTTTAAACTCTATAAATATCAAATAGAAGAAGAGATATAAGGCCATCAGAGAAGATTGAAGAAACAACTCGAATAACACCATTGGAGCCAACTCTGAAGAAGGTTGCCATCAAGATCGAAAACCTCCTTTTAATTTCTTTTGAAGTTTTTGTAAGTTTTTTTTGTTTCTTGTGGTTTTTCTGACTTTGAGATGTTTTTATTCAGGATTGTGAACTAATTCCCTAAATACTTAGGGAATATGATACTTATGATGAATTTTATTATTTAATTTCTATTTTACACGATAAACACTTGATTCTTATTCTTAATTATGTGTACCTATTTCTTATTTTAATATTTCTGGGATATTAATTCATGTTTAATGTGCTTAATTTAGTAGAGAAAAAGTCTCTATTTAATAGTAGATCTAGTATAATTGAGTACAGTTGCATGCAATCCTAGAAATAGGATGAAATATATCTGGCAGATTTGAGTCAAATCTAATAAAGGAATCCATAGATCGAGTTAATGTGACAATAGGGGTTTTAATTAGAAAGAGATTTCAATAAATCAACCTAGAGTCAGTTGTTCTTACTCTTGAAAGAGATATTAACATAATTTAGGGATATCTATGGATCAAGACACCAAGTAAATAAATCGTTTAATTCATATTCATAATAATAGATGAAGTCTAGGTGGATTCTTTCCTGGGTATTGTCTCTTTCATTGGTAATCTTTTGATTATTTTCCTTATTCATTCTCTGTTGAGTTCTTAGTTAAATTAGTTTAGTAAATTTAATTTAAAACACATCACTCCAATTTGTTGGCTAAATACTAAGAAAATGTTAATTACTAATACTTTTAGTCCTCGTGGATACGATATCTCTACTAACCATAGCCATACTATTTATCGATAAGTACACTTACCTTCATTGTATTTTTAATTAGTCGTGTGAGACACATCAGCATTAATTGCACATCTCCTTTTCAAGTTGTTTCTACCTTCTACTACTCAAATAATTTTGAATGTCACGCCCTATTAAGCTAACCATATCAATGCCTCTTGATTCATTAGCTAAAACCGACATGAACGCATTTAAATTGAGCCCTTTATGGAGTAGCAAGCTCATGATTGTGATCTTTAACAAATTTAGAAACTCAGCTTTCTTAGAGATATAAATCAGTGCTTTGCATCCCACATGGATCTCATCCGAAGGTTCTTGAACCCTGGCTACCCTTTCAAGGTGTGTATTTTTTGCCTTAATAACCTTCCTTAGAACAAACAAATACTTGTCCAATGGTCTCTTGATTTTTTTTTGTGATTTTGTTATGTGGCTTTTACGAATTTCAAAATCTTCTTATTTCACATAATTAGGGTGAGTATTTGATTGAGTTGAGTCGAATCGAGTAAAAAAATTTGAGTTAGTCAAGTTGAAGAATCCTATTTTAGCAACCGAAATCAATTTAATTTTTTTAAATCGAATCGAGTCAAAAATTTTGAGTCAAGTCGAGTCGAGTTAACGAATCTTATTATTTATACTCAATTTTGCTTTTACATAGATCGATTATTTTTAACTAGTAGATGAAGTACAAGATTATTTAACTACATAAACAATATTATCGAAACCATTTTTTTTTGAAAAAGCGGGGTCGACTTATGTTTGAAAACGAAAATTGAAACGGGAGTCGCCACAAATCTTTTTTTTATGAGGTGTGATCGGATCACCTCGAAATTTGATCGTTTTAATAAAATATTTTGATTTACTAAAACAACGACTTTGATCTACGAAATGCAAAAAAACGGGTGTGGGAGTCGGTTACACACTAGGAAGGGTTAGCACCCTCGTAACCTCCAAAATTGGTACCTAATTGATTAATTAATGTCTTAATGTTGAATGTTGAAAATTTGGAAAGAATTAAAAATACGATCCCCTTTTTTATTAATGTTAATTTTACAAAAAAAAAATGTTTGGATAAATCAAAACGGATGCTAAAGACCTTCTTATCTCGAAGCAATAAAATGTCGCATTCAGTATGTTAGGACACGACATATTAAACCCTCGAGAATAAGCTTGTCTTTTGATTTTAAAAACTTGTGCATTTTAATTTTTAAAAGGATATTCGATCATTTGGGTCAAACGAGAAAAATCGAAACCCAGTACTTTAGGGCACGATTTCTCAAATTTCTAAACACGGAATATTGCCTTTATTTTGAAAATTTTATTTTTGAATGATAGTGTATGCAATATTTAACGATGTGTATTTATTTTATTCGGGGTATAATAGAAAAGCATGAATACATTTAAAATGGCTCGTGACATAGTCGTGACAATAATAAAATGATGATGCATATAAACAAGGTGATGATATATCGAAAACAATAAATAAATAATGGCATCAACTACTAAAATCTAATATTAATTAGGTAAAAGAAATAAATAAACAAATAAAAGGTGAATATATGATAACGAAAATAGGAAAGTATGAAATAATAATAATAATAACAAATAAATGAGCAATGTAGTGGCCAATTTGGCCCGAAACAAATGAACCCAAACACAAAAATAATAATACCCAAATGTCCTTTTTTTTACAAATGACCAAGCCCAAACACTTAAACCCAATGCCCACCTAACCCATACCCGTTATAGACCAACCGACCCTAGCACCCAAAGTCGGGAAACCCTAAATCACCCCACTTGCCTCCAAGCCACTTGCCTCTGACAACCATCAAATCCACCGCCCACTGCTACTGTAGCCACCGCCCTTCGCCCCTGCAAACATTAAACGTGAGGAGACAGAAGAGAAAAAAGAAAGACAACTTGTAAAATATCAAGGCTATAAAAGCCGAATGACATTCATGTAAAAGGATTCGGATTTCTTCATCAATACACTAGCCTTTAAACATAAAAACAGTTTCAAAAGATTCAAAATATAAAAGCAAAGGTAGAAACACGAGCAAAATCGTAGAAGCACGAGCAAAATCGGAGAAACAGGCAAAGAAAATAAGGTTTCTGTTTCTACTTTTATACTCGAACCAGTACCGATTTCATTTTTGTTTTATTTTGTATTTTCATGCAAAATCAGTAATATATATTTACACATGTATATTAAAAATATAAAAAAATAAATAAAAAAAAGAAGAAAATTATTTACCTTTCCGGCCACCGCGTGCGATGGCCGGCGCCAGCGCCGGTAACCGGCCGGTGACCGTCCGACCACCGGAAATCGCCTCCGGTCCCCATCCCTCTCCCTCTCTCCAGTTTTTTTTTTCTTCTCACCTGGTTGGAATGATTTTTTTTGCAAATTTTGGCCTATTTATAGCCTATCAAAACGGCACCGTTTTGATTTAGGCACCCAGGGCATAAAACGACGTCGTTTTGCCCTGGGTCGGATCAACCCGACCCAAACCAGTCAAGGTCTGCGTGTTTTTAACCGGAGGGGCTATTTGCGCACTTAGCCCCTCCGCTTTTCAAGGGATTTGCGATTAAGTTTTCGTTTAATTTAAAATTAGCCCCGGTATTTATCGCGTGTTGCAATTCGGTCCACCTTGCAACGGTGCATTTTAAGGACCCGGGTAAATTACTATTTTGATCCTTTCTATTTTAACCCGCGTTCAAAAAGGCCCTATTCTTCCATTTTACCCCGAATTTGCCCCAAAATTTTCATTTTACTTCAATTTCGTCCCTTTTATTTTTGTTCCGATTATTTAATTTTAAATTCCTATATTAATATTATATTTATATTATATCACTACTATTATTATTATTACTATTATTATCATTAGTATTATTGTGATTATTATTGTTAATATTATTATTATTAGTATATTATACTATACTTAATATTATTATTTTTAAGTATTATGGTTTTACTATATACTGCTATTATTATTACCCAATTTTTTAATATACTTACTAGCATAATAATAATTATTATTATTTTATTATATTTTATCATTGACATTAAAGTTTTAGTTATATTTTAATATATTCATATATGTGTATATAGTTAATATTATTATTAGTTATATCTTAGTATTAACATTTCCAATATGTATATATATATTATATACATTTAATCTATACGTTACATATATATTCTTTTAATATGTCCTATGTACATACATATATATATTACGTATGTATATTATTGTGTTATATCTTTTAAATACTATTATATTCATATATATATATTTTTTAATGTTATATTTTATATATGTATTATGTGTATATATATTTTTATCCCCATATTTTACCATCTCAGGTATATTTTTTAACTATATTATATATTTTTTTTATATCGTCATTTCATATATATATATATCGTATATTTTTACGTATTATGTGTACATTTTTTGTATATGTCCTTTTAATATTATATCTTTTCATATATTACGTATATATATATATCTTCAATACATTTTACATATATTATAATTATATATATATATATATCGTATATTTTTACGTATTATGTGTATATTTTTTGTATATATCCTTTTAATATTATATCTTTTCATATATTACGTATATATATATCTTCAATACATTTTACATATATTATAATTATATATATATATATATCCTTTAAATGTCATAAATTTTATACTATTTACTATCTTATATGTGCTCTTACCATGTAACGTGTTTTTGTTATTATACTATTCATATTACCTCGCGCGTACATTATGTCATACTCTTTTAAAATACACTATTTTTATTGTCTTTTACTGCAAACATCGCTACTGTTATCCTTTTTAAACGTCACATTTCGAGTTCAATAGCATCATTATTTCAAAAATCACTTTTCAAAAAACATTCAAAAAAGAGGCAATGTTTTCGTGTTTAGCGATTCGGGAAATAGTGCCCTAACGTGCTGGGTTGCGATTTCTCATTCGCCTAAGTTCCTAATATACCCTCCTGAACTGATTTTGATTCAAATTTATCCCCTTTCTAATCAAATGCATTGAGTCATTCCCAGATTCGTCGATCTAAGGAATTTCAAAATGAGGCAATGTTTTTGTGTTTAGGAATTCGGGAAATAGTGCCCTAACGTGCTGGGTTGCGATTTCTCACTCCTCTAGACATCTAAAATACCCTCCTAAATCTTGCAACTCGCGAGATAACTTTAGTTTCGAGGAATTTAAGAACTTCGTGTCCAATCGTGCTGGATATGATGTTCATATTCTTCCGAAGTAAAGGAATCTCAATTTTTCAACCCAAATCATCCCAATTGTATTTAAAATGTTCCAAAAACGAGGCAATATTTTTGTGTTTAGAAATACTGGAAATAGTGCCCTAACGTGCTGGGTTGCGATTTCTCGCTCATCTAAATACCTAAAATACCCTTTTAAGCAAAACTTTGTAACTCACGAGACGACTTCGGTTTCGAAGAATTTAAGAACCTCGTGTCCAATCGTGCTGGATGTGATGTTCATATTCTTCCGAAGCAAAGGAATCTCGATCTTTCAACTCAAACCATTCCAGCTTCAAAAAGAATCCTATTTTTAAATCTTTCCAAATTTCGACTTAAGACAGAAAATTGCTCAATTTGGTACCAATTTTGGGCGTTGCGGGGGTGCTAATCCTTCCCCACGCGTAACCGACTCCCGAGCCCGTTTTCTCTAATTTTCCGTAGACCAAAGCATTCATACGGTGACCCAATCACACCTAAAAAGGTTGGTGGCGACTCCCATTTTCATTTTCTAAGTCGACATCCGTTTTTTCAAAAAAATGGTTTCGACAAGCAACAAGAAAAAAGAACAAAAGTAAAAAATGAACAAAGGAAAAGAGTAATATGATGATGATGATGATAAATTCTGCATAGTTAACAAATTATGAACAAATGAATTTTTAAAGATAAGAAATTAATAAACTAATAAATAATTAAATAAATGTGTGAACAAATATATATATATATATATATATATAATATTAGGTTTAATATTTTAAAGGTAAAAGAATATAAATAATATTGAACTTGGGCATAATAATAAGTAAATACATATAAATAGTGAAAATAATCAAAAGAATGATTGAATTGAAAGTTAAACAAAATAAAAGGGACAAATCATAATAAATGAAACAATACAATTGAATGTGAAATGAAATTGAATGCGCACCAAAGGTGTAGGGACCGAATGGGAAATTAATCCCTACTTCCACATGCAGCGTTTCAATATGGGCTAAAGTGAAACAATGATAAAATTATGTGGTAAGATTTTAAAATATATAAAACATGAATTAGACCATATTGAAGAGTCTAAAGAAGGAAAAAGGATTAGAGTTGTAAATAACCCTTTTGAGCAGAAACACACGGATCCCATCGATTATGGGTCGGATCAGCACTAAATGGCACCGTTTTGGGGCCTTTCTGGCCTCTCCAAAACGACGTCGTTTTCATTCTCTTTATAAGTCAAAAGTTTTTTAAAAACTTTCATTTTTATCCCTCTCTTAAAAAAAACTTTAAAATTCTCTCAACCCTCCCCCTCATCTCTTCCTCCTCCGGCCATGGTCCAGTCACCGGATCGCCGGTCGTCGGTCGGCCACCGACGGCGGCGCCACCGTCCGCGATGGCCGGAAAAACCCAAAAATTCACCTTTTCTTCCTTTTGACCCCTAGATTTCAGTTCTGGGGTTAGTTTTCTCAAAAAATGACCGAAAGGCAGTCAAAATGGGGAGGGACCTTTCGGTGTTCGACGACAGAACCCCGAAATCCTTTTTTTTCTTGCTATTGTATATATAAAAAAATAACAGAAATCAAATGAAACAAATTAGATGAAAAAAAACCGAAATCACCTTAAAGAATTTGCTCTTTTTTAGACTAAAAATCTTTTCTTTTCGTATTGATCTATTTTTTTTAAATCCCCCCCTTTTACATCGAAAATATGTGGCTCTTTATAGCCGATTGTACTACAGTTTTCACTATTTTCCTTTGTTTCTGTTGCTTCTGCTTTTTTTCTACCATTTCTTTTCTGACCTTGCTTGTTTCAGCTTGTTTGCAGGTCTAGGCGAGGAGTCAACGAGGGTTGCTTTGGCTATTCTGGTGCTAGGCTGCGGCAGTGCGCTCGAGGCACGTAGGGTAGCTGCAACACTGGAGAGGGTTTTGGGGTTAGGGTTTTCCCAAAATTGTTAAACTTTTTGGGCCACGGGCTTAGGTTTTAGTTTGGGCCAGATTATGTAAATAGGCTATTTAATTTTAGTATTTTTATTCTTATTTGGTTTGTTTGTTGTTTAGTGATTTGGGCCCGAGCAAATTTGAGCCCGTACAAATATAATGGTTTTGCCTTTCAACTTAATGAGTAAACATTTATCACTTAATGGTTTTTACTTTTAATTTTAGAAAAGGCAAACATTTATCAGAATAATGTAGTTTTTTCTTTTCTTATTCAAATTTTCAGATAACTCGATTTGTTATCCACAACTTGAGCATCGAGGATGTTATCCAGTAAGATTCCATATTTTCTCATCATGTTCCCATACCCACCACCATTGAAATGACTGCCAGTGCTAAGACTAGGGTAGACTCTTGCCAGGAATGCATAACCCTTGCTTTCGTTAGCAATTTTATAATAAAGTTCACCGATTGTTGCAACAACCTGAATAGAGACAATCTCATTATCGACATCAATATCGATGGATCGAAGATTGAATATATTGAGAATAATGAAATTGAAGCTAGATTGATAAGTGTTAAAAGTAAAATATTTTAACCTCATTTTTAATGCGTTTTTGGGTGATTATTCATTGTTAATTGTGAATTTTATGCTCCTAATCCTATAAATTCATGTTTTTATGCTTAATAGAGCATTTGGGAGCAAAAAGAGTGGAAAACGAAAAATCGAAGAAACCTATAAGAGTCACACAGGCTAACCTATTCCACGCTTACACGGCCACATGGCTAGGTTGTGTTGATTGCGTGAATTTTCACTCTCAATAGCAAAAAAAAACACAATTTCCCACAGTTTAGGGTGCAAATTTGCGAAATCGATATGGCCTACAACATGGTTGTGGGCTCACCAGGTCGTGTGGAATGGGTCAGCCCATGAGAGTCCTGTAGGTTGCTATGATTTTTCGATTTTTGCTCCTTTTGCTCTCAAATGCTTTATTAAGCATAAAAACATGAATATAAAAAACTAAGTAACGCTCCAAACCTGGCCTAAACGTTATGGCCGAATCTGGCAGCGTCACATGAAAGTGACTTTGTAAACCGTTTCGATACCTGAAAATCATTCCAGTTATTATCTTAACTTACGTCAGAAAATCGTGATTAACTTATTTGCTAAAATCAAATTCTTTACACGGAAGCTCATAATTAATTTTTAGAAAAAACACATAAATGGTGTTTGCAGTTTTAAAGTCCATATCAACAATTTAAAAATCCAAATTTAAGTCAAAAGCAGTCCAAGTCCAAAATTACACCAAAAATCCCAAAATAATTAGAAATGATAAAACCATAAATAACCAATGAAACCATAAAATCCAATAAGTGTCTAATAATGGTCACCGTCGAGCCCTCCGCTGCACTGATCCATCTGCTGCTAGGGATTACCTAATAGATAAATAAATAAAGGGGTGAGTTTTCGCAAACTCAGTGTGTACATCCCCACAGTGGTCACCATCTACGTCCACCCTGCACACCATGTGGGGATAAAATCAACCTACCCAACCCTACACACCAAGTATAGGGATAAAATCAACCCATCTAACCCTACACATGATGAGGTACCGTGAAACAGCACATAGAAATACAACATAGCTGCCAAATAATCGGCTAAAAGCCTTACAGTCTTTCTTCTCTTCACAACAATAAACCCAACCCAATACGATGCAACATACATATATGGCATGTTTTTATACAGAACAATAGATCATACTCAGAACAGAACAGAACAATATTAATACACATGCTAAGTATAATATACTAGCATACATCTCAGAATCATATCACAAAATAGGGGTCTCAGTAACGCTTATCGACCCTACATCAGGTCACAGTCGACTTGGGCGACCTGTGCAACCTTCCAGTTCGATACAGAAAAATGGGCTCACACGCTCATATGGCCTGCCCGTATGGGCCTACACACTCGTGTGGCCTACACGACCTAAGTTGGCCTTCTCCATGTGGATCACACGGCCTGAGCCAACATCCCACATGCTCGTATGGTTCACCTGTGTGGGCCCACACGCTTGTGTGGCCCACACGGCCCAATTGGCCTAGCTCGTGCTTCGCACATGGCCTAACCAACCTCACACGCCCATGTCCGTCGTGCCCGTGTGGCATACACATGGCCTGGCTCGTCGATCACATGGCCGTGTCTCGCCACACGGCCTCCACACGGGCAGTCCACACGCCCATATGGCATCGACAGCCTCATTTTTAGCTTTCACCGAAACGCAATTTCAGAGCAATCGGAGTACACACCTAGTTTGAAATTGACGTAATAACACTCCCAAGCACTCCCGAAACCAACATTAACTCTACCTTTAATGACAACAACACTTCCTCGCTAACCACAACGCCGTTTAACAGCCCCCGAATTCAGATTGTCTCCTAAACAGAAAAGTAAATCTCTCTTAATCGATTAACAAAATCCTTAAGGTTTAACAAAATGCAACACTTACCAAGCCTACGAAAATAAGAATAGTGCACACGAACGATTTGGAAGAAAACAAAACGGTAGAGGAATGGGTAAGGCAAAATTTCTGTAACAAGATAAGAAATTTTGGGAAAAACAGTAGAGAGAGTTTTTGGGAAAAGAGAGAACTAAATTTGCTAAAAGAAATTATCACATAACTGCCAATCCCCAAATTACTCCCTCAAACCCAACCAACTCAAACACTAAGTGTTTCACTCCAATTCAAAGTCCCACACGGCACTAGCACAAGAATTAATGCCCACACTACGTTTCGAAAACAGGACCTCATGCATAAACCCTCTCCTCTTATCCACCAGACCAGCAGGCCCATTTTGGTATGCTTTTACTAACTTTTACTTAAAAGCCTGATTACCAAGGATGAAGATTTATTTAATAAAAATCCAAAATTTTACCCAAGTTGTGACTTGAACTTGGGACCTCCCCCAACATACTCAGTGCACATAACCACTCAAGCAGACAAATATTTGTGTCAAAATCATGCAAAAAACATATTTAGAAGATTTTTATGCCACAAATTCACAAAAGCCAAAAATAAGAAATTTTTGGAGCGTTACAAACTAGGAGCATAAAATTCACAATTAACAACAAATAATTACCCAAAAAGGCATTAAGAATGAGGTTAAAATATGTTACTTTTAGCGCTTATCAAATATCCCCACGCTTGAGTGTTTGCTTGTCCTCAACCAAAATCCTTAACCCACTTTCAAGTTAACTTCCCTCAATTTATTATTTTCATCGATAATGTCTTAGGATAATCTACATATAATCATCCATTGGAAATTCACATTAAAATGACAATAAACAACACAAGCAATCCAGGCAGAGAATTTTAAGCTTTAAAAACATTTAGGCATCTCCCCAATCTTAATAATTACTTGAAATTCAAACTCAACAAGAAATAACATCCTCACTAAAGATTCACTCATAGCACTCAAAGTGTTTAATGTTCAAGTAATATGCACTCAACAACCGGACAAGAAATGTTTTTACCATATGCTTGCTTGAAAATCAAATATCCACAACTATAGAATAAGATGACACACCAATCAATAAGTCTTTACAAGGTTGTAATGAGGCTTAGGTTAAGGGTATGGAAAAGGTCAAAAGAGTTGGTTGTAATTAAGATTCGAGTTGATAAGTTACCAAACTAGAAAAAGTCAAATGCTGAGTTAAAATAATTTACATCAACAAGAAATCAAAAATGAAAATGACCTTTTCAACAGAATATGAAACCAACGATTAGGGCTCAATTCAAAATATATTTTTTTACTTTACTTTTTTTTTTCTTATTTTTTTTACTAATCTTTTTAGAACAAGAAACTCAGTAATACAAATGATGAAGCATAGTTAAGCAACTGATATGCGTGATATGAAGTAATAAAATTTATAACAAATTATCACACCAGAAACTAACTATTATCACGAATTAAGGGAAGCGCACCTATCGAACAATAGTATAATTATGGCGAGACCAAGATATCGTACCCAAAGGAACCAAAAGTACTAGTACTAACTTTCTTTCTATTATTTAACCTAGAAATAAAAGGGGATTTGTATTAAACTAAACTAATTATTAGACTAAGCTAAGAATGCACAAAAAGTAAATTAAGGAAAAACTCTTAGGAAAACTGATTGATTTGGACAATACTCAAGGGAGAATCCAGCTAGACTTCACTTGTTATCAACTCTTGAACTAGACGATTTATTCACTTGACTTGATCCATAGAAATCCCTAATTTATGTTAATATCTCTCTCGAGACTAAAAACAACTAACCCTAGGTTGATTAATTGAAATCTCTTTCTAATTAAAACCCCTAGTGTTGCCTTAACTCGTTCTATGGACTTCCGGCAGATTTTCGTCATCCTATCTCTAGGATTGAGATAAACGATAAATTATACATATTTTTACCTCATATTTAGCCTATATTTTGGATGGATTATCATCAATTTTGTGAGAATTGGTGCTCTTAATCTTTCTTTTTCATATCTTATACTCAGGAGAGCATAGGGAAGAGAAAAGAACGAAAAATGGACCAAAAATAGAGAAAATGGGCCAAAATATGTAATCGACACGGCCCAAGGGTTCATCACACGGCCGTGGTACACGACCGTGCCACACGAAGACCACACGGTCCAGCCCCCAACAAGCACGGCCAGGCCACACGGCCGTGCCACCTAAACAGTCCAGAACACGGCCTCTTGTCGAAATCACACGGGCGTGGCACACGGGCGTGTTCTAGTCGTGAGGAAGAGGAATTTCACTCGGATTTGGATACTTAGGGGCTAGGAAAGCCATTCTAACCTCTATATAAAGACCCCAAGAGACAACTCTAAAGATATACTCTTTTCTCTCAAGAAAGAGCGCCATAATTCTGCCAACACAAGGAGTGAAAGCAAGGAATTACTCCAAGGGAAGCCGATTGATTCATCCCAGAAGCCAAAGTTCTATATCAAGACAGAGGATCTCCCTAAATACCTTCAGGGGTTTTTGGGTTCTTTATGTTTTGTTATCTTAATTCTTCCGAGATGTTTTCTTTCTTTATTATGAACTAAACCCCTCAAATACTTGAGGGGGATGAAACCTGAGACAGATCTTGTTATTATTTATTCTTGAATTATTTGATAAATACTTGAATTGTTTTTAATTATGTGTTCTTATTCTTGATTTAATAATCCTAGGTATTACTTCAAGAACTTGATGTGCTTAGGAAGAGGAGCAAAAGTCCCTGTTTTCAGAGTAGATCTACCATAATTAAGCGGAGTTGCATGCAACCCTAATAGGAGGATCCATAGATCAAATTAATACAACCTAGGGGTGTTAATTAATAAGAAAACTTTAATTAACCACCTAGGATTAGTTGTTTTTATCCTCGAAAGAGGTATTAACATAAGTTAAGGATCTCTACGGATCAAGTCAAGTAAAGACATCATCTAGTTCAAGAAGTTAATAACAAGTGAAGTCTAGGTGGATTCTCCCTTAAGTATTGCTCATATCAATCAGCTTTTCGCTAAAGTTTTCCCTAATTTACTTTTTGTGCACTTTTAGTTAGTTTTAGAATTAGTTTCAATCAATCCTCTTTTATTTTTAGGCTAGATAATAGAAAGGAAGTAAGTATTAATACTTTTGGTTCTCTTGGGTATGATAACTCAGTCTTGCCGCTAAACTATACTACTGTTCGATAGGTGCGCTTGCCGCTTAATTGTGTTGGATCTACTCCTATGTAGGGACTTTTGCTCCTCTATATAAGCATCGACTTAAATCAATATCCCAAAAATATCAATTTAAGAGTTAAAAACACAATTAAGAACAAATCAAATATTTATCATATAATTCAAGAGAAAATAATAACAAGATCTGTCTTAGGTTTCATCCCCCTCAAGTATTTGGGGGATTTAGTTCATAATTATAAAAGAAAACATCTCAGAAGAATAATAATAACAAAACATAAAGAACCCTAAAACCCCTGGAGGTAATTGAAGGGAGATCTTCAGTCTTGGGGGGGAATTCAGCTTCTGAGATGGATCAGTCAGCTTCCCTTAAAGTAATTCCTTACTTCTACTCTTTGTGTTGGTGGGAATAAAGCACCCTTAGAGGGGAATCAAGCACACCCTTGTAGTTGCCTCCTAGGGTCTTTATATAAAGTTTTGGAATGCCTTTCTTAGCCCCTAAGTAGCCTTTTCCGAGTGAAATTGAACTTTCTCACGACAGGGACACGCCCGTGTACCACGCTCGTATGGATCAAGGCCCAGGTCGTACTCGGGCCTGTTAAGGTGGCACGACCGTGTGGCAAATCCCCAGTCCGTGTTGTTTTCATTCTTTGGCCCATTTTCCCCATTTTCGACCCATTTCTCGTTCTTTTCACTTCTCTAAGCTCACCTGAGTATAAAACATGAAATTAAAGGTTTAAGAGGATCAATTTACACAAATCAAGGGGTAATTTATCCAGAAATTGGGCTAAACATGGGGTAAAAATATGTATAATTTATCGCTTATCAAATACCCCCACACTTAAGCCCTTGCTTGTCCTCAAAGCAAAATCTCAACTCACAATTAAAAATCATTCTTCTCAACTTATAATCCTTATCAATAATATTTCAAACTAATCCACAAGTAATCATACAATGAGAATTCAATCAGAAGAACATTAAAGTTTCAAACACTCTAAGTTGAGAATTTTATCACAGAAACATAGGTTTTCTCCCTTCTCCTAAGTAATTACCTTTCAATCGAAATCAACAAGAATTGACATCCTCATTAAAGATTCACTCTATCCACTCAAAGTGTTTAGGGTTCAAAAATTAAGTACTCTTTAGTTAATTTGAAAAGTTATTTCTATAGGCTTGCAAGAAATTCAAATCTTTACCACTATAGATTGATATGGCACATCGATCAAAAGGTCTTTCAATGGTTGTAATGGGGCTTTGGTTAGGGGTGTTGTCACAACCTGAAAAAGATGGCTAGAATCGAGATTGAATTGAAAAATCATCTAGCTAGAAAAATCTCTATCACGGGAACATATTTCTAGAGCTAAGCCTTATGATTACATCGTTCTGGATTCGATAGCTTATAGTAGAAATATGCAAAAAAATATTAAAATATAACTGAAATATGAATTACAACTAAATTAACTGTATATACCATTTTTTTTGTTTTAAGAACAAATTAAATACAATACTTTGAATGTTTACAAACCTTATAAACTGAACAAGAGAACAAAGCTAGATAATAATTTCAACTCAAATCTCGAAAAAAATAGGGGTCAAAATAATTGAATAGAATTTAACAAAAATTGGGTTATAGGTTAATATATTAAAGGTAAGTCAAAGGAATGGGTTGTTAGGCTCAAGGGGGTTCACTAGGGGTTAATTTATGGAGGTAGGCTTTTATGGGGTAAGTGGGTTAAACCTAGGTGCCTTTATCATCTCAGTGTATCAAATCAATGATGTGGTCTCGACATGTATAATCGAAGCAAGTTCTAGAATAACAAATCAGTATTGACTCACTCAAAGTAACAACAAAAGTGAGCACGAAAGGATGTATGCTCAAAAGGCTCAAACATCTCACCAGAATTATGGCTTTTGATGTCAATCCTGCGAATTTCAAATCTCAATATAACACTTAAAATTAGGGAAAATAACCTAGAAAAAATTTAAATTCTCAAAAATTTCAACTTATTATGCTTGATTCCCTAATGTCTTAAAGTTTGAATAATCAAAGCATAAGTACCTTTGTCTTAATTCTTAACATATCAATAAAAATCATAAATCAATCAGAATTAATTCCTAATAGGAGATGAGACACATGCGGAGAGTGAAAGTGAGAATTCAAAATTTTAAGAACAATGCAAAATGCCAGTTGTAAAAATTTTTCAGGGGGTTCGAAAAGAATGCAATGACTGAAAGTGATTTCCCCCCACACTTAAGATATACATTGCTCTCAATGTACAAAGATAACATTAGTAGCAATAGAAGCATAATATTATAGGATAGGGGGAAGTGAAAACTCCCTGGATTGGATGGATTCCTTGAGGTGGTGGTGGCTATAGAGTGTCTAGGACAAAGGAAGGTGCGGAGGTAGATACTCCGGTAGTGGTAGTGGTTGTTGTCCACAGCTGCTCTACTAGAAGAGTAGGATTTGGATTTGAGTTGTAAAGCTCCTTTGAAACTATGATAGCACTTAAGGGATTTTAGATATTTGAAGATTAGAACAATTACTGGTTAGGAAATGACCGATAAAATAATAAAATTGAAAACTAAATTAAAATATTCAATAAACATAAAGATCGAAATAAAGATAAAGAAAAATCTAAAGATTCTAAATAAACATTAAGTTTAAGAGAAGGTAAAAATAAAGATCAATGAAGCAAATAAAAAAGAAGATAAGAGGAATAGAAAGTTCTAATCCTCAGATGGTCCGCGAGGTGGGGGCGGTGATGAGATGTGAAGATGCTGATCTATCTACTGAAGAGTGGCGTTGATGTGATCGAAGCGTTGAAAGCACTACTGCTCAAATCATGTGAGGCGCTTGGATATGTCAGCATATGAAGTTGCCGCATGAACTGGGAGGCGAAGGGGTGGTGGCTTGGTCGGTGCCTCCTCTGGTGGTGGGACATCATCAGTAATGTCCTCAGGGTCCTCTTGTTCGGTATCTCGGAGTAGACGGTATTGTGGAGGATCGGTCCCATGTCGGCGTTGAATCATCCTCATATGTAGCATAGTTTGGATGCCTTGTGGGGACATCTAGCCGATCAGTGTATAAGAGGATGTCTGGGCCGCGGTGTTAAGTAGGCCGAAGTGGCGGGCCAGTCGAGTGATGTATGGGCCCATAGAGATTACGCCCCTGCAGTGTCGCTTCGTTTGGTGCTGGATGGCACGGGCGATGAAGTAGGCGAGATCGATCATATGAATATGTGCTACGCTCCATAAAAAGTAGGCATCGTGGGTGTTGACGATGCCAGTACTCTCGCGTCTGCCCGTCAGTGTGTGCGCGAGAAGGGCATGTATGTACCTCAGAGATAGGGCAAAATTGGTCGCTTTGGAGCGACTGAGGTTGTATGTAGGCTGGCCAAGGACAGGGCGGGCCAGTAGTTGACTGGAGAGACGTGGATGTGGCAGTGGAGCTCAGAAAGGTCCTCTTCCTCCACGAACTGCTCAGTGTAGAGGCCTAGAGCTGTGCTGAATTTCGGTACATTAAGATGATGAACGAGGCCTCCTAAACGGAATTGGATCGTCCCTAGATCATCGTGTTGGCTCATCACTGTCTGAAGGTGAAATGTTGAGCAGAACTCGAGGGTGAGTTCGAAATAGGTAGGCTCCACGATCTGAAAGAACTGCTCCTATGGGTCTGTTGTTAACAAGGCCCAAACCTCGTCAGCTAGCTGGACCTGCTCTAGTGCAGCCCAGTCGATGCACCTTCTGACTCCGAGAGGTCGTGCCCGTAATATCTGAAATAACTCCTCTTGGGAGTTCTGCGAGAATTAGAGGAATGGGTGTAGGACTTCAGCAGTGGGTCTAGAAGAGGAACCACCGGGTCCCTTACGCTTTTTGGAGGTAGGGGCGGTAGCTTTCTTTCCGTTAGAAGACAACATTGTACCTAAAATACAAAAAGATAATAAGATTGATACCTATCATTCCTAAAAAGAATAAGTTAATAGGCTAAACGACAATTTAAACAAAACAAAAATATATTGTATTGAAATGTTGATTGCACTAACCTAGCTAATATAATCAATTCATTCTAAGCATGGTACCAAATGAGGGAGGCATGGATATCGTTTTATACTAAGTGACAAATACTCTAGATAGGTAAGAGTGGCAGCCAAAGGAGAGTCTAAATGGCATAATGAATCTTTTCTAGAATGATCCTGCTAAATGAACGAATCTTCTATCAACACTAAAGTAAATAATTAAATGAATGAGATAATAAACAACTAAATAGATAAAAGATATAAAAAATAAAGAGAAAAAGTGAGAAAAGAGGAACCGAATGTGTGGTTATTGGCCGAAACACGGTCGTGGCGAGGTTACATGGGCGTGGAGGTGCTGTTGAGGCCGACGGCGGCTCTAGGAATGGTGGGTATGGGAGTTGGGTTGAGAGGTTTTTAGGGTTTAGTGAGGAAAAATGTGAATAGTGGCCTGGTTATATAGGATTTTGGGTCACCCGGGCATGGCACACACCCATGTGACTCGAGGTTAGCCCTTGTGGTTCGAAAATTAGGGGTTTTGGTGTGCCGATTTCGTAACACACGCCCGTGTTCCTAGGGCGTGTTGGGGTACACGGCCGTGTCGCACGGCCATGTCCTTCGATGTTCGCTTCTTCCACGGCCACGTAGATGGTTACACGCCCGTGTCTTGAATGATAAGTTCGACCACGCCCTTGGGGCACGGGCGTGTCGAATACCCGTGTTGAATTAACAGGTTTGGCCATAGTTTTGGGACACGGGCGTGTTACGTACCCATGTCGATTTATCAAGCTTGGCCATGGCCATATCACACGGTCGTGGCTTGGTGTCGTAGTCCGTGTCTTTGTTTATGATGTCACATAGTCTTTGGCACGGCCGTTTCGATGCCCGTGTTAATTGAAAATCCAACATTCAGAGGGTTAGTTGATGAATTAGAGAATAAAAGAATTGAACTTAAGTTAGTGCTCAAGTTGCCTCCTGAGAAGCGCTTATTTAGAGTCTAAACTTGACTCTGCTTACGTGTGTCATTACGAGGGTTCGTGGAGCTGAAGCTTCTCCCTATTATTCTTAAAATCCTCACCTTTATAATGTTTAAGCCGATGACCGTTTACCTTGAAAGTGCCTTGGTTTGGATGAGTTACCTCGACTGTGCCGTATGGGAAGACAGTTTGAACAGTGAATGGGCCTAACCATCTTGATTTAAGTTTTTTAGGGAATAGTTTAAGCCTTGAGTTGTATAGCAAGACAAGATCGCCGGTTTTGAACTACTGAGGTTGTATTAAACGATTGTCATGGCGTCACTTTGTAGCTTTCTTATATAATCGTGAGTTTTAGTATGCATTACAGCGCCGTTCATCCAGCTCATTTAATTGCATTAGACGTTTCTCACCTGTCCTCTGGCATTTATCACAAGAGGTCACATACCTATTGGCATCCTTGAAAAGGGCGGGCCAATAAAAACCTGATTCGAGTACTTTGTGAGCAGTTCTAGTTCCACTATGGTGTCCTCCTGTTGGTCCAGAATGACAGTGATCTAGAATTTTATATGCCTCCATCTTAGTAACGCATCTTTAAATAACTTGATCTGCGCAAATATAAAAAAAGAAAGGGTCTTCCCAAAAGTAATTTTTCACATCAGCGAAGAATCGCTTCTTTTGCTGATGGGTCAAACCTTTTGGGGTTATATTAGCTGCTAAATAATTTGCGAAATCGGTAAACCAAGGAACTGCACTTCTGCTATGACTAGGAGTTGTTCTTCAGGAAACAAGTCATTTATTTTATCGAGGTCCTTGGGGTGTGGATTTTCCAATCTTGAAAGGTGATCCGCTGCCAAATTTTCAGCTCCTCTCTTGTCTTGTATCTCTAAGTCGAATTCATGTAACAATAGAATCAATCTTATTAATCGAGGCTTTGCATCAGTTTTAGTTAAAAAATAATAGAGAGCGGAATGATCAGTATAAACAATGGCTTTAGACAGTATTAAATATGATCTAAATTTGTCAAATGCAAAAATAACAGCTAACAATTCTTTTTCCGTGGTAGTATAGTTCGCTTGCGCGGCCATCAAAGTTTTGCTAGCATAATAAATCGGTTGAAAGTGCTTTCTCTTCGTTGTCCTAGAACTGCACCTACTGCAAAATCACTCGCATCACACATTAGTTCAAAAGGTAGATTCCAATCAGGTGAAATCATAATTGGGGCATTAACTAATTTTTCTTTGAGAGTGTTAAAAGACTCTAAACATTCCTGGTCAAAATTGAAAAGCACATCTTTTTCTAGTAATTTTGTTAAAGGTAGATTCCAACTTCCTTTTATTTGTGAGAAGTTCCTTTAAAAATTTTGCGTACTTCGGCATCTGCGAAATTACTGCAACAAAGGTAAGTTAATATGTAGTTGTTTAAAAAGTTCAAGAAATTTACCAAATTGAGCATCCATGCGGTCTTTCTTTAACTTTACTAGATATGGTATGGGTGGTTTATATTCTTTAAGTGCTGGTGGAGTACTTTCTTTAGGTTCCTCTTCCTCTACCTTTTCCTTCTTAGATTCTTGAACAGGCTTCTTTTCAAGTTCAGCTAGTACTTTTCCATTCCTTAGAGTAACTGCTTTTACATGTTCTCTAGGATTTGGCTCAGTATTACTCGGTAAACTACCTTGTGGTCTTTTGGATATCATCTTTGCGAGTTGACCAATCTAATTTTCGAGCCCTTGAATAGATGTTTGCTGATTCTTCAGTGCCGTTTTGGTGTTTTAGAAACAAGTTTCGAAAATCGATATGAACTTTTCCAACATTTGCTCAAGGTTTGGTTTCTTTTCTTGTCGATATGGTGGTTGTTGAAATCCCGGAGGGGGTGGTGGTAGTCTTTGATTGCCTTGATCGCCCCATGAGAAATTAGGGTGATTCTTCCAACCTACATTGTAAGTATTGCTGTAAGGATTATTTTGAGGTCGAGAATTATTACCCATATAATTCATTTGTTCGTTTTCTGTGTTATGTCCATAGGGATGGTACTCTGGGTTGCTCACTCCTCTTAGGTGTGAGTCACACTATATGACTGGATGTATCTGCGTAGAACCAACAAAATTATCAATCTTTTAATTAAGAAGTTCTACTTGATTAGAAAGTATAGTAACTGCATCAATATTAAAAACTCCTGCAGCTTTCTGTGGCTTTGTTCACATGACTTGCCACTGATAGTTATTCAGTGACATCTCTTCTATAAATTTGTAGGCTGCTTCTAATGTTTTGTTGTTGATTGTTCCACCGGCGACTACATCAGTCATTTGCCTTGTCGAAGTATTCAAACCGTTGTGAAAGGTTTGAACTTGTAACCATAGAGGTAACCCATGGTGAGGGCACCTCCTCAATAAGTCCTTATATCTCTCACAGGCATCATAAAGTGTCTCTAAATCCATATGTACAAAAGAAGAGATATCATTCCTTAATTTTAACATTTTAACCGGTGAAAAATATTTGAACAAGAATTTTTCGGTCATTTGTTCCCATGTAGTGATTGAGCCTCGTGGTAGGGAATTTAACCATTGTTTAGCTTTATTCCTTAGGGAAAAAGGGAATAGTCGAAGGCGAATGGCATCATTAGAAGCACCATTTATTTTAAAAGTGTCACAAAATTCCAAGAAATTGGCTAAGTGTGAGTTGGGATCCTCATCCTGTAAACCATCAAACTGAATAAATTGCTGAATCATCTGAATAGTGTTAGGTTTTAATTCAAAATTATTTGCAGCAATAGTAGGCCTAACAATATTAGATTCAGTACCAGCCAAAATAGGTTTAGCATAATCATACATAGTACGAGGAGCATTATTTTGGTTCACCGGTTCTGCGGCTATCGTGGGAGGTGGTAGATTGTCCTGATTTGCTTCCATCTCCTCAGTAGGTTCAGGTTCTTGTTCCTGCTCTGGATACAGTAAGCTTCGTCTAATCTCTTTACGAGTTCTACGAACTGTGGCTTCTAAATCTTCGTCGAACAGCAGTGGTCCTCCTAGGTTTCTTCTAGTCATAAACTAGAGATACCTGGAAGGGAAAAGGCAAAGAAAATTAAAATAAAACAAATAAAAATAAAGTTTGAAAATAAATAAAAATAGTGATGGCTAAAGTAATAGAAATCGAGTGTTCCTAATATCTTAGTTCCCCGAAAATGGTGCCAAAAATTTGATATGCGTGATATGAAGTAATTAAATTTATAACAAATGATCACACCAGAAACTAACTATTATCACGAATTAAGGGAAGCACACCTATCGAACAGTAGTATAGTTATGGCAAGACCGAGATATCGTACCCAAATGAACCAAAAGTACTAGTACTAACTTTCTTTCTATTATTTAACCTAGAAATAAAAGGGGATTTGTATTAAACTAAACTAATTATTAGACTAAGCTAAGAATGCACAAAAATTAAATTGAGGAAAAACTTTTAGGAAAACTGATTGATTTGGATAATACTCAAGGAAGAATCCACCTAGACTTCACTTGTTATCAACTCTTGAACTAGACGATTTATTCACTTGACTTGATCTGTAGAAATCCCTAACTTATGTTAATATCTCTCTCGAGACTAAAAGCAACTAACCCTAGATTGATTAATTGAAATCTCTTTTTAATTAAAACCTCTAGTGTTGCCTTAACTCGTTCTATGGACTCCCTTATTAGGTTTGACCCTAATCCGGCAGATTTTCGTCGTCCTATTTCTAGGATTGCAATCAACTCCGCTTAATTGTGCTGGATCTACTCCTATGCAGGGACTTTTGCTCTTCTACATAAGCACATTCGACTTAAATCAATATCCTAAAAATATCGATTTAAGAGTTAAAAACACAACTAAGAACAAATCAAATATTTATCATATAATTCAAGAGAAAATAATAACAAGATCTATCTTAGGTTTCATCCCCCTCAAGTATTTGGGGGATTTAGTTCATAATTATAAAAGAAAACATCTCAGAGGAATAATGATAACAAAACATAAAGACCACTAAAACCCTTAGAGGTAATTGAAGGGAGATCTTCAGTCTTGGGGGAGAATTCGGCTTTTGAGATGGATCAGTCGGCTTCCCTTGGAGTAATTCCTTCTTTTTACTCTCTGTGTTGGCGGGAATAAAGAACCCTTAGTGGGGAATCAAGCACACCCTTGTAGTTGCCTCCTAGGGTCTTTATATAGAGTTTTGGAATGCCTTCTTAGCCCCTAAGTAGCCTTTTTCTAGTGAAATTGAACTTCCTCACGACAGGGACACGCTTGTGTGCCACGCCTGTGTGGATCAAGGCCCAGGCTGTGCTCGAGCCTATTAAGGTGGCACGGCCATGTGGTTTGGCCGTGCGAGTCGGGGTTGGGTCGTGTTCAAGCTCAAGGTGGCACGGCCGTGTGGCGAATCTCCAGGCCGTGTTGTTTTCATTCTTTGGCTCATTTTCTCCGTTTTTAGCCCGTTTCTCATTCTTTTCACTTTTCTAAGCTCACCTGAGTATAAAACATGAAATTAAAGGTTGAAGAGCATCAATTTACACAAATCAAGGGGTAATTCATCCAGAAATTGGGCTAAACATGGGGTAAAAATATGTATAATTTATCGCTTATCAGCAACTAACCAAATCAAATCTCGACAAAAAGAGGGTCAATAAAAAGAATAATTTTACAACATAGCTATGGGTTATAGGTTAACATAAATGGGTGATAGAAAAAAAAATGTGTTAGGATCAACGGAATTTAATAAGGGTTAATTCAACAGGTAAGCTAATTGAAGGTTAGATGGGTTAAATCCTAAGTGCCTCTATCATATCAATATATCAAATCACTAATGTGGCCTTGACATGTATAACCGAAGTAAGTTCTAGAATAAAAAATCAAGTTGACATACTTACAACCAAAAATAAATGAGCACCTATAGGCTCAAAAGCTCACAAAAAATTATGGTTTTGATGTCAAACTTACAAATTTAAAATTTCACGATAATGCTTCAAGTCAAGGAGACAACCTAAAATATCTCCCCTCAACCCTCTTCAAATGGCTCTAATTTCCCCTCTAAGAAAGAAAAATTAGAAAGAAAAAGCTTGAAAATGATCCCTACAATCTGAAAAGATTGTTAAAACTCTTCTAAATGAAAACTCAAAAAGAATTTTATTAACTCAAAGTGAATAATGAATTAATTGATTGAATTATGTACAATGAAGAGGCTTTTATATAGGCTACCTGAGTACATCTAAATAAAACTCTCAAGTATATTGAAACTCTAGTTAATCTAAACAACAAGTAGTTTTAAACTAAACTTTCTTGTTGACATAAAACTCCTAAAAAACTTTAAATACTTAAAAATTATCTAAAAATCGAAATAAATAAATAATAAAATAATAAAACTTAATAAATACAATTTTGGGCTCATATATGATAAAAATTAATCTTGAAACTCGAACCTAGTATGATTTAAACTCAAATAAGAAGCTCAAAATTCGTAATTTTTGTAGTAATCCCATTTAGAAATTATACTCACGCAGTCTTCACTAAAACAATTACAACTTAAGCTCCTAAACTCGAAATTAAGTGATTGAAAGTGCGTTGTAAAGCTAAAAGACAGATATTCAATTGATATGAAGATATACTGACCAAGAAATGCCTAGATCCCTTCCAAAAATGCACCGCAAGTCTACTGATTATAATATGGCTAGGCATGTAGGCCTGATTATGGTCCTTCAAATGTAAGACCTAAACTTGTTAACATCTTCCACATAAGCTCGTCATCATGGATTGAGATTTTGAGTCCATAAACAAAATTGGTCCTCTCTAATTCATCATCGCTCCGTATTGAACTCTAAAGTCCATCATATTGAGGCTCCAACTCTTCTTCTCAAAATTTTTTCATGATAAAGTCTTGAAGGAATAAGTTGAGTTTTAACTTCAGTTGCTTAAATTTATATCTTGTGATTAGCCCTTGAGGTATTGTAAGGCCATCATGTCCATGAGCCTAAAATTGGGCCTTAAGACTCGCATCAAGAACTCTTTAAGTATTCCAAAGACCGAACCCAAGAAAGTTCAGGTGACATGGTGATTAATAAGAAAAAAAATGCAACCAAGAAGTCTAACTAGCTATTCGCAAAACATTATAGCACGGCAATTCATATTGAAGGGTTAAGTACACTATTTAACTATCTAACACTAAAATTGACTAAATTGCAAAACAATGAAAATTACCCAATTAACAATTCAATGAACACAAGTATTTGGTTGACTTTCATGTTGTTAGTTAATTTTTGGAGTAGGCATCTAAAGGGCTTAAACTTCTGGTTGGTTCAATTTTGCCTCTCGACCATCATTTTACCAAATTAAACGATTTAGTCCAATTTAGCTCTTGACCTCACCAAACTAAATCAGGACAACCAAATTGATTCTCGATAGGCTCTCTTCTCGGTCTCACCTACCTAAATATTCACCTAGATTCGTCAATTTTAATTTTTATATTTTATTCAATTTAGTCTAATTTTTTTTATGATTTAGTCTTTACACCAAAAACTAACCAAGCAATATTTCCATCAACCAACCACCATGGATTTAGTTACCACTCATCATCATCAAGCAAATAATAGTCAAATACATGCTCAGATGGTTCATTAAAGCAAACACAAAAGCAGGGTTAGAGGAATCTTAAGAGTTTTTTTATGTATGCTTTGGAGAGGATTATAGAAACAACAATGGAGGTGAAAATACAAATAAAGTTAAGATTTTTATGCTTTTAGAGGTAAACAAGACTAAAATATATTGAAGGATTTGAAGAGAAATCAAAATACAAAGTAAACTTGAGTACTAAATTACAAATAAGAGAAAAGTTATAGTAAAAACTAACAACTACACCAACTAAGCTCAGAAAAGTAAATAACCTAAACCTAAAAAAGGAGAAGTTAACAACTAAGCTAAAAAGATGAAATGAAGTTGGCTCCGTTAAGTTGACAACCAAAAAGGTCTTTTAAATAGTTGAGAATTCAACCCTAACAATGATAAATTTGCCCTTATAATGTGTGTGTTGACTTGGGTTGGTGTTAAACAAAAGGCTACCCCTGCAGTAATTTTCACCGCATAAGGTAGCGGTGTTGTGACATCCAGGTCTCAATGTCATGACACCTTCGACAATAGCACACTTGTGGCTCTAAGGGTTCTTGATGTCGCGACATCCATTGACCGGTGTCGCGACATCCTTGGTGGTGACCACTATTTCTTTACTTCAGATCTTTAGTGATATCGTGACCTTGGAAGCTTGTGTTGTGACTTTGGGCTCAATGTCGTGACACCACACTCTCAATGTTACGACTTTGTTAACAGTCAACTCCAGGTTGATTTTTCGTTGAAGCCTAGCACCTTCGAGGCAAAGGAACTCGATGTCATGACATATATAGCATCAATGTTATGACACCCTTTTCAAATGTTGTTTTCCTTAAGGTCATTGTCGTCTCCCTACACCAACTCAAACGCACCGTTTGGTTCCCAATGACACCATTTTGCTAATTTGAATCTCAAAAGGAGTAAAACTAAGTAAAATATAATTATTAATAGTAAAAACTAAAAGTTAGCAAAAGTATGGAAAAGACTCATAAATCGCTTGAGAATAAGCTTATTAAGTGTTTTGGAGAGCTTAATTTGATGTATCAAATTATGGCAGATCAATTAGCGAGGCATTGGAGAAAATTTTCAACTTTAAAAATAGAGTCTAGAGAAAAATTAAAAAAGATGAAGTAAACATTGTAGTTTTTGGTTTTGGGTTTTAAATTATTATTTTTAATTAATTATAAAACGACATGAAAATTATGTGGAAAAATAAAGGGTTAAAAAAATACATGTCATTAAGTTAACTACCAAATCATAAATTTGTTGGTATTGTAATAGTTTTGGACTAAAAAAAAAAACTATAAGTCTAGTGACCATTTTGTAGCTTTCTAATAGTAGAGTGAACGTTCATGTAGTTTACCCTTGATTTTTTTGTGGGGGGAGGATTATTGAGATCTCAATTGCGTGCAGTTTTTCACAAAGGGCTCAATTAATTTTTTTTTCTATTGATGGTTTTTCTGACTCTTAAGCCATTTGTTTATACATATTAAACTAAATTTATTTTAAACTCACTCTTATTCACTTTTTTCATATCATTCTATTGTCTAATGCGAAAGTTTCACTTTATAATTATACATTTTTATTAATTTAAAATTACTTTATGCTATTTTTCTAATTACAATTAAAATTATAATGTTATATAAAGCCCTTATTTATAACAACAAAATCTTAGTGTTTATTATTACAATTTTATAAACTGTTTAGTCAATTTTCATTTACAAAGTAAATAATTATATGTGAAGTTCAATGTTGATTAAAGACGATAACGATAAATTGGAGAAAATCAAGATAGAAGACTATGACGAGAAACCAGAAGATTAAAATAGAAAAATTAAATATATTTGAAATATTATTAGTATTTATTTTTGAGTTATATTTTAATTTAATTTTTAAAAAAATTTATTTAATTTATTTCATATTTTAATAATATAATCATATGATTTAATAATCTCAATGTTTTTTCCACTTATGAAAATAAATTACTATAAAATTAGAAAATATATTATGATAATCTGATCCCAATTAAATAAGTTAATTTTGAACATGACTCATAATTTAATTTAATTATATTTGTTACAATTTCAATTTAACTTTTAATTAATAACATTGTTATTTGGTTTTAAACTAGAAAAAAAATTGTAAATATAAAAGGTCAAAAATAGTTTTTAATATCAAAACTAAAACAATTGGTTTTAATATATTAACATTAACAACCTTTTAACTCAGTGATAAAAGCGTTATGTTGTAGATACGAGAGTCTGACTTCAATTCTAAGTAATTATATTCCTTTTCCCTAATTATACACAAAAAAAAATGCAGTATACAATAAGGTGGTAATATCGTTAAATTTTTTTACATCAATTTTGTAAAGATTAAAAAAATGTGTGAATGAAGAATAAAAAGTAGAAATCTACCATATTTTCATCTTTTAAACTTGGCCTTAATATTATATATTAATTGTTTTTAATAATGATTACAAAATAAAATTATTTTATTAAATAATAAAAATATAAATATAAATGCATATATTTATATGCAATATAGAGGTGTGCATGGGCCGGGCCGAAGGCCCACCCGAAATGTGGGAGGGTTTGGGAAAAAATATAGGCTCGAAAAATGGGCTTGGAAAAAAAATAAGGCCCGTTTAAAAAATAAGCCGGGCCACGGGTGAGGTATTTTTAGCCCGGGCCCGGCCTGAAATCACTAAAGGACAAAAAAGATCTGCTACTTTTTTTTTTGTTTTTGAATGTTATTTTCTTGTTGTTTTCTCCCTGTTTTGCTACCATATTGCTATTATGTTGCTACTATTTTGTTGTTATTATTTGGAAATTGTATAAAACTTATTTTATTGTTATTTTTGTTATTATTTTAAAGGCATTTGTTAATTATGTTATTATTTTAGAGGTATTTGCTTATTAAGTTGCATCTGTCTTAATGCTATTTAAGTCTACATATTTTTTAAAAATTTATTTTCAATTTTTTGGGAAATATTTATTTTAATTTTTTTAGTATTTTTGATGTATTATATATATTTAAAAATTATATAAAATAATATAAAAAATTAATACGGGCGGGCCGGGCCGGGTCGGGCTCGAGTTTTAGCATTTTTATTTGGGTCGGGCTTAGGCAAAATTTGCCCATTTTTTGGGCTCGGCCCGACCTGAGCCTGATGAATGGACCTAAATTTTTAGTTTAACCCGGCCCGGCCCATGATCACCTTTAATGCAATACATGTTATATTGAAAACATAATGGTTATAAAATAAGCTAATATTGGTTTGATTTGAGGGTTAATAAAATACCTTCATACAATTTCATACTAATATATTAAATATTGAAAATATAATGATTTATTTGCAGTTTAACTTTTTTTTTAAAAAGTCATTTTTATTATTTATTTAACTTTTTTAATTTTCACACTTGCAACATGTTTGGTTGAATGGAATTGCTATTCCATTCCGTCAGTATTCCACGCGCTACAGTAAAGTAGTAGTTTAGTTCACCATTTAAGTGATTCCACAGAATTGCTATTGCACCCTTATTCCCTCAGCTCTTGTAATAGGTGTTCAGGGGTTGGGGGTTTGAATGCCTATTCAACACCACACCCGTAATAACATTTTTACATTTTTGGACCAAAATAGCCTGCCTCTCTTCTTCTCAAAATTCTCTCCAGATTTCTTCTTCAACATTTATCCCCAAATCAAACGTCCATTCGTCCTTCATCTTTATCTCCCCAAATACAATAAATGGTACATTTTCTTTTTTATCTTATTCCTTTTAGTTAAAGTTCTTTCACCTCTTTCAACTTTTCTTTTCCCCTTTCAATCCTATGTTGGATGCATGTGTATATTTGTTAAGAGGTTGTTGGCGTGCCACTGAATTAAAGAAACAAGCTTGTGGGATCTGTTTCCATATTCGCTCACTGGTGCTAATTCGTATGCTGGTGTAGTCTGCGGCCGTACCGCTTATATTCCCTTTTTCTTTTTCTCGCTAAACAAACAGAAACAGGCTATTAAGACAAGAATGGTTTTGTTGTAAAAGGAGGTACAAAAGCATGTGGTTACTAACTCCGAAGCTGTCATTTTGTAATAACCTAAAAAAAGTGCAGCTTGTAATCTAAATTGTGATCCAGTCAAAAGTTCATTGGTTTTTCTTGGTATTGATTGTGTAAATTCCTTTGTAAATTGGCAGCATGCAGAACAGAAATGCTATGGAGGGCGAGAGTTCTCTACTCAATATTTTGAGACTTTTTCTATCTCGATTTTTTTCAAGTTTTTGTAAATTTGATTTAGGGTTTTTTTAAGGTTACTTTTTCTAATTGTTTTCTTCAATTTTTTTTGATTTTAGGTGCTTATAGTTTTTTAGCTAATGAGGGGTTTGTCTATCGCTTTATCTTTGGTGGTCTCCTCTCATGCTTTACTTATATTTGTCATTTGTATAATTTTGGGCTTTCTAGCTCAAGTAAAAAATGTTTTCAGAGTTGATTAAAATGGTCCTTTTGACTTTTTATTCCAGGGAAATCCCATGCTCTTCACAAGAAGGTTAAGTAGCTTTGCAATTGAGCCATCAAGTGGGCTGAATTGAAAAGGAAATCAAAGGTATTTGCTTTTAAGTTTTAATGCTATATAACTTTCCAATCTATGCACATTAGATGGCCTTTACTGTTTTCCATGAGAGCCTCGATCAAAGTAATTAACAAAAAAGTAGTTTAAATTAACATCAATTAGCTTTTTCAGTCTAGAGAGCATGTATATATATGTTTAATGACTAATGATACATTGTTTACGTTAAGATTCTACCACTTAGCAGTTGAATATACTTATCAGCTGGCATAATATAATATCCCGAATTTTAGGGCTTGAAGTTTTGAGTTATGTGGTTAAGGTTAGTGGGAAGGTTGCACTATTGTGTTAAATTACGCCGTTTAAGTAACAAAATAGGCCGTTGGTCTAGTGGTTTGTTGTGTGTTAATTTGTCTTTGGGTTCTGGGTTTGATTCCTTATGTGTACGTCTTGGAGGAATATTTTTATTCTATTTTTTTAATTTAATTATATAATTATTTATTTATTTTTATATTTATTTTATTTTATTTTATTTTTCTTTTCTCTTGGACGTTCTTTTTCTATTTTTTTTTATGTTTCTTTTCATTTTTGGCTCTTTTCTTTTTCTCTGAAAATGGTTTCTGCCTACGATCTTAGAAGAGCTTCGTTTGGTCATCGAGTCGACTTCTGGGCATCTATGATCGCAAATCAAGTGTGAGTTTCGTATCTCTTCTTTTTCGTTTGCAAACTTTAATTCAATTCTATGCAAGTTGACAATTTGTGTTGGAGTGTTCACAAATCCGTTGCTTTTGTTGTGTACTGCTATTTTATGCTTAAAACCTATTAGTTTTGGTATAGCATCAAACTATCGAGGGCCGGGTAGTGCTTTGTGGCTGGAAACACATTTTTCGGGGCTGTTTTAGGGTGGTTTCCTGACCACACAGGCATTTACATGGGCGTGTGTCAATTCACACAGCCGTGTGCTCTTGGAAATTAGGGTTCCAGGTTAAATTTGGGTGCCACACGGCCTGGCCACATGACCGTGAGGCTGAATTGGGGATTTTGTTGATTTTACACGACTTATCCCCAGGGTACACGGGCGTGCATGATTGAGAACTAGGAATTTAATGATTTGGTACCACACGGCCTAGCCACACAGCCCTGTGCTGATTTGGGTATTTAAGGATCTCGTACAGGCATACGTTCGAGACACACGACCATGCTTGGTGAGGCACACGGACGTGTGAGACCTTTACATGGTCGTGTCTGCCCTACACTCTATTTTAGCAAATTTGGACAATGAGTTACACGACCTGTTCACACGGCCGTGTCCCTGGTCCACACGGGCGTATACTTCTTCCACATAACCGTGTACCACCCTCCACACAGGTGCTTTGACCTCCACATGGCCGGAGTACACAAGCGTGTGGTCCTATCATGCCAAATTATAATATAGGTCAAATTAGAGCTTAATCATGACTCTATGTGTTTTGACTATTAGCGAGGTCTTAGCAAGGGTGATAGGGACTTTGGTTCGGCCTAGATTGATGTGTTTGTATAGATATCCATTTATTTAAGCAAATTGTATGATTGTTGCTTAATGTTACTTTGCAATTGATACTGAACCTGGGTAAATGAATGTACGCATTTCTGATTATGGATGATTGGTCTGTGACTATTTGTGTGTTGAGTGCATTCTGTGACTGCACGAGAATTCTATAACTGAACGACTGGATGTGCATTTTTGTGTCTGAATGACTGCCTGAAATCTTATATTCTGATTCTGTATGCCTATCTGCATACATACATTTGCATAAAGTATTTTGGGTGGGAATGCGAAGAGAAGGGAAATTGATTCTGATCTGATCTGGCAGTTCAACTCTAACTTGTCTGTACAGTGGATTTTTGCACTGCACTGTACAACATATACATCAACAATGCTTCGTATTCTTATCTGATTCGGTAATTATCTGTAGCTTATCGGCATAGCGGTTTACGGTGTTGCACTGTACCGCATATACTTTAGCTTTGCTGCATATTATTACTATTTGATTTGGCAGTTTAACTGCATATTGATAAGCCATTGTTACCAGGCAACCCGGGATGGCAGGTCATTATTATCGAGCAACTCGGGATGAATTTATATGGTGTGTAGGGTTGAATGGGCCTGCGAGGTCCTATGTGGTGTGTTTTGGTTAGATGAGCTTAAACAGCTCTTAAGGGGTGTGATCGGGGGACAGAGAGGTGTGTTGGCTGGATGGGTGGGTTGAATTACTTGACTGCATTTCGTACACATATGTTTGAGTGTTATAGGTGTACGATTATCTGTTTGAATTCTGTTTGCTTGAACAACACGTGTGTTAAGTGTTTTGTGTATCCTTGGTGTGCTCTGTACTGACTGCGTGTAGGGGTGTTGGTCCCTTATTACAAATTTATTTCTGCTTATATCTGTAAGTCAGTTGTGTTATGAAATTAAGCTCTGTAATTCTGTTTATAGTCCCGATATGAACTCACATTGCGTTCGTGTAGCTTACCCCCTTAGTACTTCCTTTGTAGGTACATTCTTGAAAACTCTGACGCTGGACTCGGTATGCGGAGGTCTCAAACGGTTTCGGTTGAAATAATTTATTAGTTTGTAATTTTAGTCTTAATTTTCTATTTGGTTTTTAAAACTATAAGATTTTACTAAAACTGTGGTGCAAGTTATATTTGTAACTTTTCTGTAAATTTAATTTTGACTGTAAATATAAACCTAACTGCAATAGTTTTTTTTTATACCTCAAATGATTAAAATTCTTGATTTGAAAAGGGTTTGATTTGTAAAATTATTTCTATGATCACTTAGGTGATCAATGTAACATCCGAAATTTGGTCTAAACTTCTAGGTCGAGTTTGGGGTGTTATACATAATTTCTTTTTTACTTCCAATGATGCAAAGTCTTTAGGAATTGCTCTGGTGCGATCCGTTTCTGGTGCATCTGGGCAGTTAATGGTGTAGATCCAATGATAAATTTATTGTTTGGTAGCTTGATCATTCTGTTTTCTTGTAAGAGAATATAATAATTTATTCTTTCGGTTCTCATAGATCTAGATTGGGGTATCTTTTTCTAAAAGTTCCTTAATCTCTTTACTGATTTGATTTAATCCTTAGACACGCTTCTCTCTGAGGATGTCTAATAATTTTTCTTTTGTAATTTCTAGCAATGCTTTTGCTTTGTCATTAATAGTGTAATTCAGAGTAGTGTTTATCTTTACCAATTGAATAGGTCTCTTAACATGATCCTTTTGAATATCTGCCATAGTTGTTCTAACTTTTACAAAATAAATTTTTGTTTTTGTAACTATATGTGCTAACAAATTTGGCTGCACTGTTGATTATGAAGTTGATTGTTCAAATTTAATCGAATTTCGATGCATGTAAAATGAAAGGTATTTCTTGTTCAAAAACAAAAACTGAATTGCAAATGCAGATACAGTTAAAACTACAGTTTATATATGTTTGTTGAGGATGTTGCGTATAGTTTAGATGTATCAAATTAACCATAGTTTTTGGAGATAAATGGATGGCCTTGGGTGATATTATGACTTTACTTTTGTTGAAATAAACTATTTTGGACTTAAAGAGACTATTAAACTACTTCTTTTTATAACCTCGATGAATATATACTTAAATGTTTGAAGTATTTTTTCATATTTTCTGAAACATCAATGTCAAATAATCGTAAATTGAGAATGAGGTTTGAAATATCATTTATTATTTTCCTTTCTTTAATCCAAATAGCATTATATTTCATTTATATTGAGCAAATGGTATTGTGAATGGAGTCTTATATTTTTCATTTTTTATGATCCCTATTTACTAAAATCTTGATTTTATATCAGATTTTGGAAAAAAAAAATATTAACATCACAAAGTTACGAAATCTCTTTTCTTTGGGATTAGGTATTCTATACATTTTAAATTTTTGTTTAAGAGCTTATACTTAATTACTAATTTTGGTGTCTCTCTATCAAATTCTACATTTTTTTATTATATAAAATGCTAAAAATTTCCAAAATGAACTCTTTTTTTTCTATATATTTATTTTATTTTCACATGATTTTTAAAATTCTGATATCCTTTCATTAAGTTTTAAAATATAAATAAATTTCTCGTTTTATTTTACATTTACAATATAAATTATCGTATATATTTTATATTATATAAATTAGAGTTCAATTATTACAAAATTTATAATTTTTTCAAAGGCTATGTGAATTTTAAAATTAAGTTTATATTTTCAAGGGAATATACTTAGATAACATTAATATAATTTATAATTTACATATATCCTAGTAGGGATAACATCCAACTTTCGTCATATAATCATCATATCAGGTCCAACCTGCAGTGCCTTCAAGGGTCAGGACTCAATTGTCCTAAGCATTTCATCAAGAATGTCATTCATACATCTTCTATTTAATATGTATTGTTCATTTTTCTTGATATGTATTTTTTTAAAGATTCTAAATAGACCCTTATATTTAGTTGCAATTTCTATTTTGTGCTTTGTAAAGATTCTTAATATGTATTGTTCATTTTTCTTTGATAGGTTGTTATTACTTCATCTTCTTATTTGGCTTGTTTGACTGCTTACTCCACACAGAGTTAAGCATCTTGTATTCACTAAATCACTGTAAGTTCTTTGGCAATTAAATTCTTTGATTTTGTTTTACTATTATTGAAATTAGTATTGGAGAAATGTGACCCTTTTACTACGATTTGAAGATATGTAACACTTTAATATCTTGCAGTAATAACTCTCTACCTTTAATAGTACAAAGTGAGAGGCGTAAAAGAATTGGTCTTGCTATTACAATATGTTTTCAAATGTGTACAGTTGCGAGTTGGTTCTTAGTTGCATTGGGTGCCATCCATAGCCTACATACTTATAGACCAAGAATTAGATCCTATATTTTAGATTTTTATGCAAAACGAGATTATGTGAAAAGACTTGTATATGCTAGTGACGAGACTGTATTGAACAAGTTAGGATGAATAGAATTACCTTTTTTAAACTATGTGAGATGTTACAAACTTTAAGGGGATTGAAGTCATCAGTGAACATGTTTGTTGATGAGCAAGTGACAATGTTTTTACATATCATTTCTCATCACCTTAAAAATTGAGTAATCAAGCATCACTTTAATAGGTCTGGGGAAACCGTTAGCAGATCATTTCATAATGTTTTAAATGTTGTCATACGCTTACAAGATGTGTTATTTAAAAAGGCAGAGCCAATTACAGCTAATTCTACACACCCAAGGTAGAAATGCTTCAAGGTATTGGAGTGAGTTCTATATATAGCTCGTATATAATTTAGTCCATTTAGATTTAAATATAGTATCGTAACCCGATGTTTTATACATGTGATGTAGAATTGCTTAGGTGCTTTAGATGGAACCCACACCAAGATTAGGGTTCCAACAGTTGATAAATCTAGACATCGAACGCGTAAAAGTGGCATAGCAACAAATATGTTAGGTATTTGTACACCTGATATGCATTTTGTTTATGTTCTTCCTGGTTGGAAAGATTCTGCTGCTGATGGATGAGTTTTTCAAGATGCTATTAGTAGGAGACATGGACTAAAAGTTCCTCATGGTAAAGTGCAACATTAGAGGAATTTGAATTAATTTTTAAGATCATACTTTTTTGGGAAATTAACCATGATAAATAGTTTCTTTTTATAGGTTGTTATTATCTAGTTGATGCTGGATATACAAATTGTGAGGGATTTCTTGCGCCTTTTAGAGGACAAAAATATCATTTGAATGAGTGATGTCAGGGTTACCAGCCAAGTACTGTGAAAGAATTTTTCAATATGAAACATGCTTCAGCGCGTAATGTTATTGAAAGATGTTTTGGGTTATTAAAACTTAGATGGGAAATACTTAGGAATCCATCATTCTATCCTTTGAGGGTGCATAATAGAATCATTATTGCATGTTGTTTGCTCCATAATTTTATTCGAACCTATATGAGTCTTGATCCTATTGAAGCGGAGTTGGGAGAAGGATTACCTGGTAATGTGATAGATGACGATGAACCGAGTATCGTAAATATTCATCCATCGGATGCATGGGCTACTTGGAGGATGGAACTAACAAACCAAATGTTTGATGAATGGCAAGCATTTAGAAATTAGTCAGGTTTAGGGTAAAAATAGTAAATGTTAAGTTGTTTATGTTATTTCATGTATCTAGTTTATAAAATTTTGGTGGTTTTTGAATTATTTTTTTGTATTATACTAGACTTGTTGAATGATAATTTATTTTCTTTTGATTCATCATGTGTTATAATTTTATAAAGTGTTGACCTTTTGATGCATAATATTGAACTTAATTTTAATTTGTGTTTTTTCTTAAGATAGTTATGTCAAGTTTTTCACAAGCAAGTGTTTCTTCCCAAAATTCTCGAGGAACCGAAAGGAAATGGGTTCCAGAAGAAGATGCTGCGTTGGTTGCTTGTAGGGTCGACTTGCACAATGTTGGAACCTTTAATGCAAATACGGGATTCAAAGCCGATTATTTAAATGAGTTGGAAAAAAATTAGAAAAAGTTTTACCCCATGCCATGTTGAAAGCTAAACCTAATCTTGAATCGAGGATTGGGACATTGAAAAGAGGTTGGTCAATCGTTTATGACATGCTTAGTGGAAAAAACAATAACGACTTTGGTTGGATGAGCATAAGCAGCTTGTTGTTGCTGAAGATGCAGTGTGGAACTAATATATAAATGTAAGAATTATTTCAAGTCTTTATTATCTTATTTTGACCAAACTTATATCTAATATGAATTCCGCATTTTTATAGAGTCATAAAGAAGTTGCTCAATTCAAACATCGAAGTTTCCCTTATTATGACCAACTTACTGCCATATACACAAAAGATTGAGTCACTGGGAAAAATGCTCAAACAGCCATTGATATTATTGAAGAAATAGATGTTGAGGATGTAGCTACTACAAATACTCATGAAGAAAGAAACGATTTCCATGGATGCGAAGCTGATGTTTCTTTGGATAACATGGATCTTTCAGCTACACAACCGCAACCAGCTAGAAACTAAGGTGATTCCACATTTTCAAAGAATAAAAAAAAGATTTCTGATGCAAGTGATTCTTCTACTTATGCTACCACTTTATTGGCGGAAAATATACAGACCGTTGGCCTTGAAATTAGTAAGAGTATTGCCTCTAAAGTGCTAATTCAACAAAAGTCAGAAATGACCATTCAAGAAAATGCTCTAAAATTATATCCAACATTATGTGAAGTAGAATGTTTAACTGAGGATGAGCGCTATCGCGCATTGAGCAAAATTTCAATCATCCAATGCAAATGTTCATTTTCTTTAGTTTACCTTCTTCTGTGCGATTGGAATAGGTCAGAAGATTTATTGCTGACCATTAAAAATCATGGTTGTGTTGATGATATTTTGGTAACTTTTTGTGTTTGTAATATTTGGATGGTATAATGACATGATAGAATGTCATTACAATTTTGTAACTTTTTGATGTTGTAAAATTTTATAATATAAGGATTATGACATATAAACTAATGAAATCATGTAACTTTTTGTTAATATATGAATGTTATGCTTGGATGTAAAATATAATTCTCAAGTTATTTATTACTTCTAATATTTTGTTTTTTATTGTAGAATAATTAAGTTATTTTTTTCACTAATGATATTTTAGCACATTAAATATGTATTGCAGTTTAAAAATAATAAAGTAAATTATATATTATTTTTATAGTATTATATATTATAATTTTTTAATTCATATAATAATAATTATATTAAGAATGTTATTAAATTATGTTTAATAATAATTATGTTAAAATATGGTTAAATTATTTATTATTTTTTTAATAAAATATATTTAAAAAAATTTATTAAAATTTAATAACAATAAAAATAATCATCTACCTAAAAAAATTTTTGCTAAGGGTACTTTGGTCATGTAAATCTTTTTCCTTATACTATTACAAGATCTATTCTATTCAATCAAACACAAGAATTCTATTACAACTCTATTCCATTCCATTCAACCAAACAATTGAATTACTGATTACAGCTCTATTCTATTACAGCTTTAGTCAATTACAGCCTTATTCTATTACAATGAACCAAACATACCCTTACATTTTTGTTAAATCACCCAAAATGAATGAAAAAGTTAACATGCTTCATATTATAGTCTACATATATAATATTTAAAAAAACAAACTATTTGAAAAATACATATTTTTTTATTTTTTTAATTTTAAAATTTTTATCTTCTACAAATTTTTAAAATAAATTTAATAATTTTCTATATTTTTTGGAATTTTTATTTTTTAAATTTAAAAAATTAACTATTTTTAATATAATATACACGTGGATTGTCACATAGATGTTACGTCAACAAAGTCAACATCTGTTAATTTTTCTATCTATTTTAGAGTGATTTGATAAAAAAAACGTAAATTTGATGATTAAAAGAGATAAAAAAATTAAATAGAGGGCAAAAATAATTTTGTTTTATAAAGTTAGTGGATTATGCTAATATTAAAATTAAAAGTGGGTAAATTTAAAATTTACAATTAAGCTTAAAATAAAAAGAAAAAGCCTTACCTTTAAAACATTCGTTATTTTTCCCAAAATTTTATATTAGGACAAATTTACTTTTTTTATAGTTAATTATTTTAACAATTAATTGTAACGTAAAAAAAGAAGAGAAAAGGATAGCAAGCTAAGGCGAGGGTAACGGTTAGTATTCGTAGGTCATATCTTTTCTCGAGAAAATGATAGCTAAAAAATCCAAATACATTTATGTCATCCTCTCCACCTTCCCACAAAATCCAAATGCCTTACCAAATTTATTTTATTTTATTTTATTTTATAAATTAGCATTTGATGCAATATAAAATTATATTTTATTATATCAAACATTTATATTATTATAATATGTTTAATTAAATTAATGTTGTCTATTTATTGTATTCCACTTAGGTGGTCGAAAAATTATTAGAAGTTGATTAATTTTATGAAGGCTTTTATATATATATATATATATAAACCTTTAAGAAAATGTCAAAAAAATTTAAACCTCTATATTAAATTCGCACCTAATTGAGTTATTGTTGTTAATTAAAATAATTAATTAAGTTTCTCCATTAATGGAATTCCTAGTTGATCACATTGTCCACTAAAATAAATTGATGGACCAATCAGATAGTAATACATGATAATTTCTAATTTAATCTAATATTTTTTCATAAAAATATTAAAAATCATAAATATATATATAAAATTATTGAAAATATTAAAAACATTAAAGATTATAAAAATATAAAAAATAAAACTATTAAAACTTATACAAACTTATAAATATTATAAAAAACTTATAAATATTATAAAAAATATAAAAACTCTAATGAATTCTAATAAATTGTAATTCTTTTTATAAAATTAATTAAACATATTTAAAAATTTCTGAAAACATAAATAATATTAAATATTAAAAATATTAAAATTGATATAAACTTATAAAAATTATAGGAAATTATAAAAATTATAAAATATAATAACTTATAAAAAAACTATAAAATTAATAAAATATATCTAAAATATTTAAAATTTTATGAAAACTTATAAAAATTCATAAAAACTTATAAATAATATAATAAATTCTTATAAATTATAAAAAAAAATCATTTAATCATAATAAGCATATGACATTTCACAAACCGTCAGATAATGGAAATAGTCATCAGATTGTTAATGTCATTTTTATGTTGAATAAAATGTTCTCAATATTCCACAAATAAAACTATAATTGTGAGGCCCTCTCCTTTCGATAAACTATTATTATTTTTAAAATTTTTATCTATACTTTTTTTAAGTATAGTACAATACTTTGGACCTTAAAAAGTTGAAAATTATTTACTAAATATTGCATAATGTAAAATATTTTCGATACAGTTAGATACTATTAAACTAAAATTTTATTATTCAGCTGTTAGCTTATGTTCAAGCACTCTCGGCTCTCAGGTCAATCTGTCTAATGGTTCTATTCAAACCAGTACCTTTGGCAATTTCAATCTAACCAGTTTGATTGACTAATCTGGTCCAAATCAAGGTTTTATGACTTTTTTTTATAATTTTTATAAGTTTATATAATTTTAATATTTTTCAAATATTTTTTATAATTTTAAGGATTTTTATACATTTTTATAAAAAATTAAATATTTTAAATATATTTTATTAAGTTTATAAAAATTTTCATAATTTATTAGATTTATTAGATTTTTTTATAAATATTTATTTTTTAAAATTTTTATAAACTTATATCAACTTTAATATTTAATACTTTTTATATTTTTTATAATTTTTTTTGATTTCTTAACATTTGTAATAATTTTTTAATCATTTTAAAAAAAATATTTGATTAAATTAAAAACTATCATGTGCCACAATTTAATTGATCTGTCAATTCAACTACATATTTTGTTAACGAAATGACTTAATTAATTATTTTTATTAAAGATAGAAGTTGAATTTGGTGCAAATTTGATACATGATTAATTGTTTTCTTTCACATTGTCTTATAGCTTTTTTTTTACATAATCATTTTATAAAATAATAAATATTATCTTAAGAGTAGTTGTGTATTTTTATATTTTAATAAATTCAGAAAAATATACACACGTAAAAAAAAAAAAAAGAAATTCATGATATTTGAAGCTAGAGCATTATAATATTTAATTATCTTAACATTACCATTTCAATTAAAATTATCTTTTTATAAAACTCATAATAAATATTTCTCACTCACACCATAATCTAATAAATTCTTATTTTATTTTATTTCAATTTAGTTAAAGAAGCAGACATATTATACTATTCATATATTATAAGTGAACCATAACATATCATTTATTAAAATATATAATTATTAAATTTTTTAATAATTTATAAAATTACATTTTTAAGAAATGTTATGTTTTAATATTTTTTTAACAATAATTTAATTATATATTTTTATAATATCTTCTTTTTTTTAATACAATATGTAAAAGTCCTTAATTCTTAAATAAAAATATAATAAAAATATATTATATTTCAAGACAATGGAACATACAATCTCTAATTAAGAATATTAATACGAATTGAGCTAGGACTAAATCCTAATCCCTATTTTAATATGGTTGAAGTATAAGGAGAAGCGAACAGCAAAACTGAATAGCAAAAAGGAACTTATTAATTTTCATTACTGACAAATCTCATACATAATTATAACCAAAAAAAAAAAAGAAAGCTATAAAGAATTTTATGATCATTTTCGGTTTCGAGGTATAATAAATTCAAAATAAAAATAAGATAAGGCGATGAAAAATCAAACGTTGACTGGCTTGCAAAGGAACATTAGCGACGATGGTGACGATTTCTCGACGAGCCTCCCGTTGCTATTACTTCCACCAAGCCTTTCGTAATAATCAACGCAAAACAAAGACAAGGAGAGCTGGACCTCATCGGGAGCCCAGGAGGCTCTTCTCACTCTTCCCAGTCGACTCCGCACCGGTCTCACGCAACCCGTGTAGAGGCGTTTGTAGCCGCCCAGGGCAAGAACCACGGAACGGACACTGGAAGGTGGAGGAGACACGTGGCGGAAGCAGAGGTTTTCCCAGAGGGAGTCATTGCGAGCAATGGTGCACCAGAGACGGCAGACGCTGGAGGCGACGCAGAGGGAACGGCCGTCGAGGCGTTCGAGGATTTCTATGAGGATGTCTACGTGGTCGTTGATAAAGAACTTGGGTCTTTTTTCCTTGTTCTCATCGCCTGTCTCGTGGTCTTCACGGCGGTGGTTTTGCCCCATCGTTGAAGTCAAAAAAGAGAGAGTGAAGAAGAAGAAGAAGAAGAAGATAGCGTTGAGGAGTTGAGAGGCAAAGGTAAAATAATGATGGGTTAATATATATAGGAGAAATGGTTATACTGCTATAGGTGTAACGTAAAGTTGAAGGGATTTGACTTCAGAGGGAAAAGAAAAAAGATTGTGTTTGTATTTGGGAAAAAGACACAGAGGCAGACTTAAAAGACAAACAAGAGAGATTTTTATTTTTGGGTTTTTGAGGTATTTAAATTTTCATTGCTGTGAAATTTCTACTAGAAAATGAGTTGCATGTTGAACAATATTTAAAGCCTTGAAAAATGAACTTGTATTTACAGCATGGATGAATTGGAGGGAATCGAGAGGGGAGGGAGAATAGGCCAAGAGAAAAGAGCCAAGGCAAAAAGAACTGGAACCGATGCTGTGCCTTTTTATTTAATGACTTTTTTTGTAAATTGCATATATTGTTTTCAACTTTGTTGTTTTTGTTGTTGTTTGTGAATTTCAAACACTTTGTTTTGTTTCAGAAAACACACTGGTAGCTGAACTTGTGATGAGGCAGAGTTTAGATAGTCTGAAACTACAAAATAAGATGGAGAGTAAAGGTGAGGCACAGCTGTTTGGGGTACAAAGGCCAAAAACTTTGATTTTTGATGATTCTTTTCTTACAAAAGAGTTAAAGACTTTGGATTCGAAAGGAGAGGAAGAAAAATGTGTCATTTCACCACCGCTGGAACCAACCTATATTTGGTATCTGAACAAGCGATTGGATTTGGAACCCAAAAAGTTTAAATGATTTTGAGACAGGCAGAGCAAATGATTTTTAATTTTGTTGGGTGATTTCTCATTCTTATGGACTAATTTCACATTTTTTTCTCTTGGGGTTATCCTTACTTTACCTCAGAATTATTAGGTTTGGAGGGCTACTATATATAGTATAGGCTCAACTAGGATTTGGACTCATTTACATTGTCTGCCTCTTCTTTTCTCTATTAATAAAAAATTATTACCAATTTCCCTTTTCTTTTTTTGATAAAGCAGTTTGGTATTGACATAGGGTCAAATTGAATATTATTAGACTACGGATAATATAATTTTTGTTCCTTGAATTTGGGAACCAGGTTATTTTAGTATTTATATATTTTTTCTACTTAGTTATTTAAATTTAAAAATTAGATTTATTTTGGTTATTGAACTTGAATTCCGTCAAGAATTGATGTTGTGGGCGGTGTTTTTAGAACAAAACTAAATTGGTCGATCGAATCGAGAACCGATTAATATACTGGTCTAAACAAAAGGGTTGAACCGATTGAATAAAAAACAACTCGAAATTGGTAAAAATAAAAAATTGAGACAAAAATCAGTAGTTAAACAGATTGAATCGATTTAGTAATTTTTTATATTTTAATTCTTTTATGAATTTTCATTATTGTTGGTCTACCAGTTTAACCAATTGAATTGAAAATTAGTGGTATGACTAATATAATCATCAATTCAATTATTAAAATATTGTACGTGATCTTTAAGATTATATAAAAATTTTAATTTTGAAGTGATGATATGACATGATCTCAAGATATTATGTAATTAAATTTTTAGATTTTCTAAATTTGGGAATAAAAATAAAATAAATTTTTAAATTTAAATATCAAAATAAATAAATAAAATATAAATATTAAAATAAATTTAATTGCTAAATTAAAGAGAAAAAAGTTATATTATCCCAAGAATTTAATACCAAATCTTCAATTCACACTACTCTAGTTTCAGTGAAATTCTTTAATAAAAAATTAAACTTATATGCATATATATATAAGCTGCACCCAAATACTGAAAACAGATTGTTTTGAGTGGAGAACAAAAAAGGTCATGTCAAAGCATCTTATGTTCCACCTTGAAATGATAATGATGACTCTTTGGGTTTGGGTAACAACCAAAGCGAAAAAAGAAAAGAGCGTCGAGATGAAGGATGAGGGTGGCAAATATTTTGGCCCCGAATCCGTTTTTATCATTAAAATTAGTTAAAGTTTGATTCCATTCGATTCTAATTTTTAATTGTAATAATATAAAAAAATTAACAGTTAAATATCTTTTAAAATGATGAATACGAACTGTTTGAATGAAACGCGAATGGAGCTGAAGAAAAAATTTCTACAAGTTTCGAATGATGATGGTCACCTTTAGTCCTAAGCCCCAACCCCACCAAAATCTGAGAGAGTTTTTTAATGGCGACGAAGGCTTGTTTCCGTATTGTTGGACTGACATGAAGGGGGCACTGTTCCCTATTCTTTCTGGGAGGAATTTGATAATTGCAAGATTACAAGGAGAAACCCGTAAAGTGCGTAAAAGAATAAAATAAAATAAAAATTCACAGTTTCACTCACTCTCTTAACGACTACTATGATTTTTGTACTTTTGAGTCCTTCAAACAAGAAAAAAAAAAGCATCGGCTAAATGTGTTATACGTAATGAGTTTTCATCATTTCTCTCAAGTCATCCATCCATCTGCTTTCTGCAAATTTGTACACCTTTCATTACAAATATGCACCATTAAATTGACCATTCACTCAACTTTTCATCCCTTCACACTTTGATGGATAAATAATTTGGGAAGCTGGACAGTGACAAATCGTGTTTAATAATTGCGTTTCAATATACTCAGGTTCTAATATGAGTATAGAAGTATGATGTTACATATTAAACAGGCATTTATATCCTACATTTATCTTTGGATTCAAGTAACATTAGAGTAATGAAAGAGATGGCCAAATTAATAGACTCGTATTTTTGGCTTCTTCGTTTTCGTTCATTTGCTTCTTGTGTGAGGTATCTAGGTAATTGTGCCATTTTACAAGATTTAGGACAAGAAGATGTCTTGGCCTTGGGTTTGGTTTGTGTAACAATTCCCATTAAAAAAATAAACTCGAAACTTTTCAAGCGGAGTAAAAAAAAAAATGCCCAAACCAAATTTATCTGTTTGAAGGTATCTACAAGACCAGGTTCTTTCCGTAGTCTCTACAGGAAGCCCCCCCTCCCCCCCTCCTCCTGCATTAATGCCATTAAATATTGAATTGTTTAAAGTAATAAGCAAGGTTAATAGTTTTAATTATTAACTAGTAAGTAATTCTTAGCTTGAATCCATAGAGTTAGAAAAAATAGATATGAAAAATAGTTAGATTAGCTGTAAATGTAAAATTTAAATAAGATTTTAGTTGTGTTATTTATAGTAACAAATTTGATCAAATTCAATATATATATTTCTAAACTATGGGAGATCTGCCAAATTTTGGATTTGGTGTCCAAAATCTTCTAACTTTCCTCTTAATGATCTTTTCTGCTATTTTTGAACTCTCGGATTCTTAAAGAGTGGGCTTTAGCTCAGAGAACCAAATACAGGATGAAAATCAAGACTTCTCAAATGGGAAGTAGACTAAGGGGATCCAAAGCCAAAAATTCAATTGATCAAATTTGAATTATAATTACTAAAATGAATGCAATTATAATCTCACAAATTTTATGAACAAATACTCACAAAAAAAAATGATTTGAGTTCAAGAAAACAATCAAAATAAAATTTTCACTGAAATTTAACAGAATATCCTCATATATTTTATTATGATTTTCAACAACCCTTACTCCCTTTATATAGAGAAAAAAAATCACTAGAGTTACACTAGAATAAGTACAAGTAAATAATAATATTTTAATAGAAAAACAATACCTAATTAAGAACATAATAGGGGAAGTTGGTGCACATAAGGAGTATAGACTCCTTGTGTGTCAAGGCACATGCCCAAATATGAGTTTGTTATGTTTCCTATGCATTTGGCACAATTATATGTGTAGTCTAGTTTTAAATTAGATTAAAACAAGATCATATATAACGGCCCAATTTTCAATGGTGCTAGAAAATACGATTTAGGAATACAATTTTCTCAAATTGAGCCTGTAAATATTAAATAAAAATATTTATAGGGATAATATAAAAATATATTGAAAATTGGTAGAGCAATTTTGTCAATTAAATAGTTGATTAAGGCTTAGGGACTAAATTTTTAAAGTCCAATCGCTATAGATTTTTAATTGACAAAAGGCTTGAGGACTTGATTAGTAGTTAACCAAAGGTCCAAAATGGTAATTAAACCATTTTTAAGTGGTAGTGGATGATGATGGCATACTCATTCAACAGGATTAGTAATTAGTTAAGTTAATTAAATATAATTAGTTAAATTAATTAAACTTTAATTAACCTATAAATTTCAAATTTTGGTGGAAAGGAAGAGAAAAATTGTCATCTTCTTCTCCACCTTAAATCGTCCACCATTATTGAAGCAAAAGAAAACCCTTCCAAAATTTTGAAGCTTTAGGCCATTAATAGGAAAGGGAAATTAAGTCTTTTTCTTGTATTTTTTTTTATAGATTTGTGGTTTTAGGAGCTTGATTTAGCTAGCCCATATATCAATTTAATAAACTGTTAAAGTTTTAGGAAGTTTTCATTGGTGATTACTTGATGAAGTTGGCTTGAAATTGATGGATTTTAAGCTAGATTATGAAAAAGACTAGATTGAAAAGTTAATTTAGCTTGTTGTTAACTTTGTTAAAATAGGGAATAAATTAAATAAATTTAAAACTTGTCATAAAATTATGTTAGAAATAGAAAATATAAGGTCCCTAATGAGAATATATGAAATTAGATTTTAATTCGAAGCTAGAAATTGAAAGATATGTCTGTCCTGAGTTTAGGGACTAAATTAAATACAATGTAAAATAGGAGGGAAATTGAAATATGGATTATATGGGATCATGAATATCATGACATTATATAAAAATGTTTTATATTGATTTGTTATATAAATTAATTGTATAGAGCAAGACTTGAATAAAAAAAAAAGGAGCTAATATGGGAAAAGCTAAATTTCATATTAGTCCCTGAAGTATCCACTTATTTCATATTTTGAACAGGTAAGTTCACTTGAAACTTACTACCTCTTTTAGATGACATGTGTGCTATGCTTAATTTGATATATGTATGTTTGATTATAATTTAAAATACTATTGAATTTGACATATATGGCTAGTAAAGGATTGAATTGAAATGTTATGTGAAAATATGAATGATTTTGTAAAACCCCCATAACCAACCCGATCATCGAGTCAAGGTACAGGGATGCCACATTCATGCTGAAGCTACAATCACTCCATTTCGTTCATAAATTTTAAAACTTTGTTTTAACATAATTGAACTCTTTTGGAGTTATTCAAGTAATTTATATGCTTTCCTTAAGGTTTGGTTACAATTGAGGGCCAATTAGGGCTTATTCAAATCAAAATAGGGTAAACAGGGTCAATGTCACAACATTGGCTTTGAATGTCATGATATTGACTTGAATGTCACGACATTGGAGACAAATTACTTTACTTCATGTCCAATGTCGCGACATTGAAGGTTGGATGTCGCAACATTGGAGATAAATTACTTGGAACATGTTTGAATCATCTAAAACCAAGTTTAACAATCATAAACCATTCCATATCACTACCAAAACATTTTCAAACATGATTCCTCGTCATAACATCAAATAATTCCACTTAAAACTTAATTAAACAAGTCCAAATTTATAAAATTTACATGGAGGATCAAATACTATCAAATATCTCCATGAAAGTTTATCCACAACATTGATACCATGACCCTATGTACATGCTATGAACTATTGTCAAAATGTTAGATTCATACTCTCTTCCAAGCATTGATTTGCAACAAGATGAGAGGAAAACGACCTTCATTCTAGAACTTTAAACAAATTTTCACCTACGCGTTTGAAAGAAATGCTTTAAGATCATAAGAGCTTAGCAACCGTATCAAGAACAAAACTTTGAAATATAAATCAAACAATTACCTATATATATATATATATATATATATAACATCCATGAATTAACACCATCATGCATGAAATTTGTTTCATTAATAGTTTTAATAAGACATCATTTCAACAAATTTATAAGATACTTACCAATAATATCATTATACAATTTACTTACCATGGAAATCTATTGCCCAAATGTAGACTTTATAGAACATATAAGATATGCAAAAATGTTGTTGATTTGAATCGAAGTGCCACTAACACATGCACTGTATTGCCATTATCCCTTGCGCACACAGAAATTCTCCTAATGGCATGTCATTTATATCCTACTAGTTCTTATTTTGTTTACTTGGGCATATAAACTATAACACCTCTTGCTTGACCTGATCATCGGGTTCGAGTTACAGGATGCCACATCCGTTTTTGAAGCAACTTCTGTCAAAATATAGTAAATATATCAAACAAAAATTTATGACCTAAACACATTCATAATATGATTCACAACTATGTCCAAGCCTTAATCGAGCTTACAAAAGCTATTCTATTGACTCGAGCATGAATTAGGACCAAATTGTAAAGTTTTAAAATTTTAGGTTTGGCATCGTGATGTTGCCTCCTTCATGTCATGACGTCATCAAACAGTTTGTCACGTTGTGACGTCTAGTCACTTGACGTCGGGACATCACAAATTATCAGTTGACGTTGCGACGTGGAGAGTCTCTCGTATTGACGTAGACTTTATTTGGTACATTTTAGGCCATTTAATACCTATTTCATGCCAAGCCAAACCATACGTTCATTTGGTGCATATATGCACATCTAAACCAATCTAAAAGCATTCCCAAACATAACATTATAACACACTAACATTTAAGTATCCAAAATGTCTCAAATGACACCATTTTCACATCAAACCTATTTATACCAATACATGTATTCAACCATTCATTTCCTCAATTCAATTCATGCCCAATCATGTATCTATAGGTAGTAAACACACATATCACAATATATTATTAAACTTGTGCACATATACAATTTGTCAATTACATTATAAGTTCATTAATGATTAAAGTTCCAAACCGAACTTAGCATTATAAGGTAACATGTCAACTCCTAAGTACATGCCACATATAACCGAGTTCAAACAATCAAAATTCTACCAAATCAAGACACATTTTGTAGCTCAAAATCTACAGGAAAAGGAAAACAACGGGGTAAGCATTATGAAATGCTTAGTAAGTTCATATGTATACGAATAGTAAACTTACCTTATATTACAAGTACATATATCAAACTAATGCATATAACCCAATTTACTTAACATATCAAAACACAATCACAACAAGGTTAGCTTGATTCATACTCAATCATATAACATTTCAAATGCAAGCATAAAATTTCATATCTTCTATATTCAACTTAACCACAATTCAATCATATGTAAATATACTCAAAATTTGTCCTTAAATCCTCCATTTCACTACCTATGATCAATAGACACATTTCAAGTTGTTCAATTTCCACATTTTGTATCATGTAAGTTACCTGATTACACATAAAAAAAGAAATTGAAAACATTGTTACCTGTAACGACCTCAAAAGTATGATATCGGAAAATAAGTTATCGAATCTCCGTTTTTAGTAAACGGACTCGTAAATATTTATTAAAAATTATTTATGAATTTAGTCATGTATTTAATTAGACTTTGATTAAATAAATTTAGCTTAATTGAGAGCAATTAGGAAAAAAGACTAAATTGAATAGAGCATAAAAGTTTAATTATAGAATAGAAAATATTAAAGTATTAAATTAGTAAATAAACCATAAAAGGTGACATGTGTATGTTAGAAAATAAATACAAGTGTTTTTAAATTATTGGTACAAATGTATAACATGTGTGTATTTACTTAATTATTAAGTAAAATTTAATTATTTATTATAATTATTATTATTAATTATGTGATATTATATTTTTGTTAATTAGTTGTGATAATGACAAGTGTATGGTAATAATGATTACATGTGTCATAATATGTGAGTATACAAATGTTTGTGTATAATTTGTTATTAATTAGATATTTTGTTAATTATTAGTTTAGTAAAAGAAATAAATAAAGAATAAAAGAAAAAGAACATAGAAAAGAAACAAAGAAAGAAACGTGAGATAGGAAAGAAAGGAAAGAAAGAAAAAGAGAAACAGAGAGCAAACGGGAAAGGAAGGGAGAAAAATAGAAAGAAAAAGAAAAAGGAAAAACTATGGTTTTGATGCTTAAAGCTTTAATAGGTAAGTCAATTAGGCCCTTTCCTTTTAATTTTGATGTTTCATAAGCTTTAGAATAAAGTTTTGATGAATTTAAGTTAAGATCTTTGAAGTTTTAAGGTTTGTGGACATAGTATATGTTGAACAAAAAGTTGGAATAGGGGTTTAATTGATAGAATTTTAAGTGAGAATGAAAGAGAGGATTAAATTGGAAAAGATGCCATAAATTTTATGTAGTAGGGATTGAATTGGAATAAGTTTTAAATTTGAGTTCTCATATGAATATTGGATAGTTAAGTTAAATATGGGAAGAGATTAAGTAGAATTGAAGTATTAATTGAGTTGTAAAAGTAAGTAAACTTAGTTAGAAATTATGTGCAAAATAAGCTATAAGAAACAGTTTTAGACAGTAACAGAATCTGAACTTTGAAAAATCACCAAAAATAATAGAAATTGAATTAGAAGTTGAATGAGATATAGAATTAAAGCTTAATGAGTCTATTTTTAGATAAAAGAAACAGAACAAGCAAAGGAAGCCTATAAATTGAGATATTTAAATTTTTGTAAGACTGGTTCAGGAAGATTTCGAGATACTCTGTTTTAAGTTTAGAAAATCATTAAAAATTGTACAAAAATAGTTATGAGTTTTAATTTATATGTTCAGAATCCTCAGTGAGTTTAATTTCAAGAGAAATAGACGAGAATATTATCCGAGTTCTGAGCTATGAGATAATTGAACCTTAGTACAGGAGGGTCGAAACTGTCAGGCAGTGAATTAGGGATAACTTTGAGGAATAAACTGTATTAATTGGCAAAACTAAAAATTCTGAAAATTTTATGGTAAAAAGGTACATGAGTCTAGTTTCAGGAAAAATTAACGGAACTTGATTTGGAGTTTCGTAGCTCCAGATATAAACAATTTAGTGACTTTTGCGTGGGTAGACAGCTTTAAAAGAATATATGAGTAAATAATAGGATTGTGTAAAAAGAAAGTAGAATGAAGAGGAAGGATAGGAATTGAATAAAAGTTTAATTATTTAAATTTTAATGCTGTAATTAATAATGTAAGTTATTATTATTTCCGTAGTAAATAAAGAATTTGAGACATCGAGCAAGGAAGGAAAAGAGAGAAACAAATGAGGAGTAAAAACGAGAAATCCAGGTTAGTATTACTATAATTCGAATCTGATTAATTGTTAAATTTTTAAATTAATATACATGACAAGCAAATTAAGGTAAGTATCAAGATTGAATTGAATTTATTAGTAAAGATTGAATTTTGAATAATATGTTTAGTACGATAAAGTAAAGGTTGATATTAAGATTGAATTAAATAAAATTGAATAGTATGTGAAATGAATGGAAATTTCTTGTGTATTGAAATACATATTGAATTGAGAAACTGATTCGAATTATGAATATAAGAAATTATAAATTGAATGATATTGAAATGAAATATGCATATGTATGAGTATTTGATGGAATATATGATGAATTATGATTGGAAATGAATCAATTTGAATTGAATGTGATTATTTTGAAATGTATATGGACTGAAAGTATGAGCAATTGATTGAATTGAAATGTGAATTGAAGTGAAAATATCTAATTTTGTGAAATTGAACAATTGTGATTGAATTGAGAATTATGTGACAAATGTGACCAAAGTGTTAATTGATGTGAATTCGATATTGAAAGTGAAATTACTATGTGATTCCGATACCTTATTAACTAGTCGGGCTTAGTGGATATAGTTGGCATGCCATAGGATCGGAACAGTTCAGAGATTCTTCGAACTCGAGTCGATGAGGCACTTGGTGTGCCATAGATTTGCTTCGGATAGTTTCGATGAGACTTTGGTAGCGACTTTGCTTCGGCTCAGCCGATGAGGTACTTGGTGTGCCATAGATTTGCTTCGGATAGTTTCGATGAGGCTTTGGTAGCCACTTTGCTTCGGCTATGCCGATGAGGTACTAGGTGTGCCATAGAATTACTTCGAGCTATCCGATGAGGCTTTGGTAGCCACTGTACTTCGAACTATCCGATGAGGCATTGGTCGCCATTCTGATATGTTTAATTAGATTCGTGTATCCGCCAGGGTCCGAGTCGAGTTAATAGGGGTAAATATGTGAAATGATAAATTCCGAATGAATGTGATTGAGCTATTAAAAGAAATAAGAAAGTGAAATTAAGAAATGAAAGATAAAATGAGATTTGTGCTATGAAATTGAATGCTTGAATTAAAGATTCATGAAGTGTTTAAAGTTGGATTATGAATTGAAATATTATATTAGATTGAGAAATGAAATTAAAGTCCATAATTTGTGTGAAAATATGAGAATTTAATTGAAAAGAATAGTATAATGGAATTACATAATTTGAATGTGAATTTGATATGTGAAAATGAATTAAGATATGACATCTTAAAATAAGAGCTAAAGTTGTAAGAATTGATTAAAGTAAGTGATGTTATATGAAATTAATTAGTTGAAATTGTTATTGAAATATGACTTTAGTAAGAACAAATTGCAATAGTGAATTGCATGTGATACGAAATGAGGTAATGAAATGATATACGAAAAAGAGATTTAATACAAATTTGATAATGAAATAATGTATGTATTGGATTAAATACAAGCCTTGAAATAGGGCTTATTATTATTAAATAATTTGATTTAAAGCATGAAATAGTTATTAAGTAATTGTAAAACAAATTGAATGTATAAAAGTTATTGTATAATTTGAATTATGGTAATACTACTGAGTATTCCCATACTCAGCGTACGGTTGTTTCTGTGCGCAGGTTAGGTAAAGTTGAGGTTCAGTCAAGTATCCAAGTTAATCCCGATCTCAGCTCTAATTTGTGGTGATGTATCTATCTTTTGATATTGTGGCATGTACTAGGTTTAGTATGAGTCACTTGTAAATTTTTATGTTTTGAATACAAATATAGTTATATTGTATTATATGATGTTTGAAATGAAATGAATGTCAATTGGGTTAGTATTATGTGAAAATGAGTGGGATATGAATTGTGTATTTGAGTGCAGGAGGGCCAAGGCTTGGTAGATAGCCTCATACGGCCTGAGTGGTTGGTTACACGGGCGTGTGACCAGACCGTGTAGAATTTGACAGATTCTTCCACAAGCTGAGCACACGGGCGTGCCTTAGCCGTGGGAAGCACACGGCCTGACTCCACGGGCATGTGAAATAGCTTGTGGTCGTGTCGGGTAAGTTAGAATGTTCCACGGTTGCCTAACATGGGCGTGTGAAAGCCACACGGTTTAACAACACGGCCGTGCTAAAAGTCACACGGGCGTGTGTGACGATGCTTTTCATGAAAAATTTTCTAAGTCACGACTTGTTAGGATTTGAATCCTAACCATCCGAGATGTATGTAATTAGTCCGAAAATAGTTAATATGAACGTTTATACAATAAAGTACACAATATTTTATATTCATTTCCGATCAAGTTCTGTAAAGTTCCGTTAAGTCCGGTAATGCTCTGTACTTGATTCCGGTGACGGTCTCGGGTGTAGGGTGTTACATTACCAATCACATCTAATGCTCGTTCGAGATAAACATATCCATTTGTGTCAAGTTACCCATTCGGGCTAAACCTTTTATCGACACATCAAATAGCCTGGCTAGGGTTATATATACATGTAATGTTACTTGTCTAGGCTAAACCTATAAAATGACATCAAGTTACTCGCCCAAATTAAACCTGTGTCACATTTATCTTTGAGTCTGCAATAAATGTTGTATCTCAGGATCATCAGAAATCAACTTATAACCATGTGTACGATACATTTATGAAGTTCCATCAGGATAATTTCATCATGCAAGTTCATATTTAACCTTTTTTTCAATTTAATCCAAACCTCACAATTTAGTACTAAATTACAAATAATTCGAAGTTCAATAAAACATACATAGGTTCACTATAACGCTCCAGCTTTGGTGTATAGTAGTAAATTAGCTTATCTGGTGAAGTGTGATTTGCCCAATTTCTTATTGTGGTGTATACATGTGGGTGTTTAGTAACCGTTACATACGTAGGTAAGAATTTTGTTTTATGCTATTCTACTATATTAGGGAGAAGTCTGTGTTAAGCGATAAAAGGTAAAGTATGGTATAAGTTAGTGCCAAAGGTGTAATACGCCTTGTTTGTTTGGAGTACTGTACTGGTTATATTAAAAGTAATTTGGTTAAAAATCAACTGGATAGCCTAGCTCGATAAATGTGAACGCAAGGTATTTATCGATGTTTCCTTTGGAAATTGTAGACCATTAAGAAGGTAGATTCTGAAAAGTGTGACACTTGTTGAATAAATGCAAGGGAGATTAGATTACATATATAAGATAATAGTTCTAGGGGAAGTTTCTTCTAGATTCTAAATGTTACTTTCTGACTCTTTTCGAGAACTGATTTCATTTCTTCTTCCTTGTACTGGAAACTTAGATTCTTGGTTTAACTAGTGGTTATTCCACCTTTGGTGGTTGTTGCTGCTTCATGATGAATGTTTGCGTTAGAGCTTCAAGCTACTATAGGTGAGTTGAGGTGAGTCTCTACCTTGACCCTTATATATGAACTATTCAAATAAGAAGTATATATACACATTCATAGATGGAATGATGATGTCTACGAAAAGTGGTAAGGGTATAGGTATAGTAAATAGAGATATGCTCTGTAATAATATGCATAAAGTTTTGTTAAAAGAATAATGTTTGATAAGTATGCAGGTGAAGGTCTGCTATACGAGGCATATGAGTTTGTAAGAAGGTGATAATCTAAGTAAGTAAATGTTGAGCTAACGTTCTATCGTGAAGCCTCTGGTAGGGCAATTATATTATTAATTAGACTAGCATATCACATATTGAAATTGAGTGTAAAACCATGAGGTAGAGGCCCATGGCAGTTTGGTATGATTTGGAAACTTTCATGGTGTAACCTCTAGTAAGATGAAGACTAGATTGGCAGAACACGATACATGAATATATATAACACCATGTGGTTAAGACCCATGACATGATATAGGTAATGACCCAAATTCACAAGCACCAAAAAAGTGAACTATAGGGCATCCGTCTTAGTAAAATGATGTAACACTCCTATCCCGTATCCGTTACCGGACTAGGGTTAGGAGTATTACCGGACAATTCAAAACATTCACAAACATTTCACAATCATTATCATTATAAAATAATCATACATCATCAATAAGTCCCTTATAGAGGTCTATGAGACCTTAAACATGCATTAGAAGAAGGTTGGGACTAAACCTAGCACATACAAAATTTTTTCAAAGCTTAACATATTTCAAATGTATAGAGGTCACACACCCGTGTGGATAGGTCGTGTGCCTCACACAGCCTTAGACACGCCTGTGTGTCTAAGCCGTGGCAAAACAGACATATTAACTTGCACCACATGGCCGAGGACACACTCGTGTGCCAGGCGGTGTGAAAATTAGAGAGGCTACTGACTTGGGTCACACGTCCGACCACACGCTTGTGTGCCAGCCCGTGTGCCACCCACAACCACTAGACAAGCCCCGTGTGCCTAGCCCGTGTCAAAACTATAAGGTATATTGACTTAATTCGAAAGAGTACCCTAGAGGACACACGGCCGTATACCATGACCGTGTGTCGTACACGACTGAGACACACGCCCGTGTCTCTGTCCATGTAGACAAAAATAGGCCATTCAAAAGGCCAACTTTGCCACCCATTTTGGGTTATCCCTACAAGTCAAAAACACACTAAAATTCACAACAAATCTCAGCCAAAAACATGCCTAATACATACACAAATACAACCAAATCATTATCAACCAAAATCAAACTCATTTTCTATGCTAAATCATACCAAATTGCAAGCTATAAACATATTAAAACACATGTTCCATAACATATTATAATCCTTTTCATTTCATACCATATCTCACCAAAACCACAACACCTTTCATACCAAGATGACCATTTCATAATAGGCCAAATATACACCATAAAACATATCAAATATGCATCATAAAACACATTGGAACGGCGAAAATGTACAGGTGTACACAATCGTAACAAGTAATAAAGTGACAAGTAAATGTCGAGTTATCGTACCCACAGGGACTATAAAAAGAATTATTTATGAATGTAATTAAAAAACTTTGGTGAGGTAAAAATAATTTGGTTTTGAAGATGAATTAAAACTATTGAAAACTAAGTTAAATAATAAAAGAAAATAAAATTCTAATGCACGATTTCAAAAAGGTTTAATCAAGATAATATAATTGTGTTGGATTAAGTACATCTTTTTAACTTAGAATTATTAAAATCATGCTTATGCTGTTATGAATAAATTCATGGCAACTCGGAAAAATGGCTAACTATTGCTCATACATACTTATTAAACTCAATTAATCTCTTGCATGTTCCCATGTCAATTCAAACAATTAACTCAATTTAATAAACATATAAAAGATTATGTGAAGTAACAAGGTAGCCATACCTTGAAACAATTTAATCACAACAATCTTGCAAGTTATGCAAGGCATATGTATTGCCAAGTACAATGCTAATTTAATTTTTAGCTACCTTAGAAGAATTAAACATGCACTGATTAAGTACTGTGTCCATTAACTGCAATTTCAATCCGTTTAAACAATTAATTTATTAGTTATCTAACAAATTTAATGCAAGAATAACTTAGGCATGATTTTACTTAATCAAGCATTTTTACCGAGGCCTATAATAGCATAAATACTATTTTAATAATCCAAGTAGGCAAAATATAATCAACCCAACACGAATTAAATTCAAGATAAATTGATTAAAATAACCATTTCAACAACAATAATATTCATAGATATGTTTATCATAAAAACAACAGAAATTAAAAAGATAAGGAACAAGAAGGCAAATCCGGTGTTTCTCCGTGGCTTCACTGATTGCTCCGTTCTTCGTCTCCGTTGTCCTCACCGGTCAAGGCTAATAGGAACATTTGCTTGCTGCCCAAAATGGCTAGGAAAATACCTCTTTTCCAAGAGGAGAAATCGGCACAAGACTATGGGAAAATGGGATGGAAAATGGAGAGAAAGGAGAGTGGAGAGGAAGAGAGAATGAGAGAATGTTGAGTGAATGAGGGATGAGTAAAATGATCAGCAAGGGGTGGCTTTTATAGCTGATTGTGGCTGCTAAAAATAGCAAATCCCATCAGCCAAAGAGCTCCCCTATGGCCGGCCACACACATGGCAAGGTTGAAGCTTTCAACTTTGCTATTTTAGGCATGGGGCAAATCTACAAAGCCTTAAATAAAGGTGGGTTTGAATGCAAATTGGAGATTTCTCAAGGGCCTTTTGCAAGCATATCTAATCAGCTAAATTGTTGATTTGGGTCAGCCTATGGACAGTTCTGGTCAGCCCAATTAGTGGCTGGTTCGGCTTACTCTATTCGGTTTAACCAGTGCGGTTCACTAGGCCCTTTCTCCATAATTAATTAAAATTAATTTATTTAACCTAAATTAAATAGGAAATAAATTAAAATTAATTTAATTATGAATTAATACACATTTTTGGACCGTCTTGGGCTGGAAATTAGTTCACCTTGATACTCCAAATTGCTTCTCGGTTTTGTTCTTCTCGCAGTGTCCGCTGGGCCATTTTTCGCCCTTTGTGCAATTCTGTAAAAAATAACCAAAATTAATCAAAATTAACTATAAAATTAATTAAAATTCATCATGTTCATATTTTTAACACAATTTAATTATTTTATAATATTTAATTATTTTTCAACAAGAATTTAATTGGAATAGCATGATTTTAAGTCAAAAAGGGCATGAAAAAGTATATAAATTTTTGTGTTTCCACACCCCTAAACTTAATTCATTGCTTGTCTCGAGTAATGCAAAAATTTTGAAAAGAATTTCTCGGAAACACTTTGAAAACCTTCTTCAGAACAATAGTTTTCTCAAAATTATGAATTTGATATACTTATGCTCAAAGCATAAGAAATTTGATCATTATGCTACTCAAGTGTTCATATTATTCAAATTAATCTCAATAATTATTACAATAGCAAAATTAGACTAAATGTTTCCTAATAAAGACATGCTGATTCCTACCAATTCAATTTTTTAATCCTTTATTCAAGATTAAGTTGCAGTCATTAAGCTTAACTTATGTCTTCATATGTTGAACAAAGCAATTTCTCTCTACTAATGTAGGTAACTTTGGAACTTCGAATCAATAGGTCTTTAACAAGGTTGTAATGTGGCTGGGCTTAAGGGTAGGTAAAAAAGATAGATAAATTTCGGCTAAAAACTCTAAACTAAGTGTAAATCGAACCTTCAAACATTTTTACCTTCAATAACCAACTTTCACATGCTCTTTTTCAAATATATATATATATATATTCTCTTTTTTTTATTGAGCACTTGCTTTCTGCATACAATTTTTTTTGAGCATTTGATATTTCTTTTCAACTCCCCAAACTTATTTTCATACGATATTCTTGAATAGTACTGAGTCTAGTGTTTGGGACAATTTAAAGATAATTAAGAGAAACGTTATGGGCTAAATTTGTATAGGTTCTAAAAATTAGGCCATATAGTCTCAAAGTTGGGTTTCAAAGGATAAAATTTACCATGGTGGGCTTGAAAGGCTCAAACGGTCCAAACAATAGCTGCCTAAATCATTTTCAATGTTCCAAGCTACCTAGGATTTCACCTCAAGAAACTACTAAGTCAATTCTAAATACTTAAACTTTCATGCATGCCTAACTTTCCTAAAGAGAGAAAAAAATTTTATGGTATGAAGTTGCATGCTTTATTAAAAATACATTCATGTCATCATTAAGCTACATAATAATTTATTAAAAAAAATATAACTTTATTCATACTCAAGTTTAACATACTTAACAAAATTCAAATTTATTGAACAGAAATATATCATAATCATAATTAAAAGAAAAATTTTATTCTGGATGGAAATAATTTCAAATTTCGGTCCCCCCAACTTAAAATGAACAATGTCCTCATTGTTTAAAGTGAATAGATACTATACACTAGGTAGGAATTCAGAAAAGAGGAGGTGAGTCAATGTGAGTGCTTAAGTACCAAGCTCTTTTGAAATCCAATCCTAGACATGTATATACCTATTACCACACTTTATACTTTATGACTTGTCCATATTTATTCAGGATTTCCTTCTCTTGTTTTATTATGCAGAAATAAAAATTCCTAATTAACCTAATCCTAAAGTAACCTAAAAACAAAAATTAAATAAAGTCAAGATCCCTCCCTTTTATTTATTTGCAAATCCTTCCAACTTGGACTCATCTTTTGCTCTATCATTATTGCCTTTGCATGAATCGCTTCGCTCCTTTTTCGAGAATGGAGTCCATGGCTCGAATATGAAATCTGGAAATTCAGGCACAAAAATAAATGGGTCATTGTATATTTTCTTAAAAGCACTTCTCATCGAGTCATCCCTTATTTTTGAGTGTCTCCAGTATGCTTGTTGCTGCCATTGCATGTGTTGCATTAAGTCCATCAAACTTGACAGCTCATCTCGAAAGTCTGGGCTAGGCGACTGAGCTCTAAACATTGGAGTTCCAGCATCCGATTCATCTTTTGGCTCCACTGGGTCCACCTTATCAGGGACTTCAAATGATTGCATCGTGGGATCTTCTTCTTCATCAGGTTCTTCAGGTTCTTCACTTTCTTCAACTCGTTGTTGCAGAACTGAGTCTCCGGCTACTCGGTAGAGGTCCCAATCTGTAATTGTGCCTTGAGTGTACCCTGTCTTCTTTACATTGGCAAGTATTTCTACTTTCAAGAACAAAATAGTTATTGTAAAGGGGAAGTAAGTAGGGCCAGAACGTCTAGCGGCACAGTTTTGAATTTCTTTCAGGATGATCTTTCCCACATCAATGGTCTTACCTGTCAGGATCAAGTATAGTAAGACCATTCGCTCCAATGAAATTGTAGTCTCATGTGAGCTAGGCAGAAGGCTGAAACGGATGAAATAAAACCATACATTCGCAATAGGCATTAAGTATTCTCTTCGACAAGAGTGGGTTCCTTGTTTTGGCACAGTCCATCTGGAACCTTCAACTATAAGCTCCTCGAGAATTTCTTGTAGAAATCTCGGCTTGATATTGCTCATCAAAGATAAATACTCATCGTTCTCGAAATCAGATAATTCAAAGAACTCATTAATAGCATTCAAATTTATAGGTACCTTGATTCCGCGAACAGTGGCTTCTATCATCTCGCTTGAAGTTAAATTTGCATAGAACTCACGAACTAGCCCCTCATCCACACTAGGTCTCTTTTCACAAAACAGTTCCCAAATGAGAGCTTCAGCAATTTGACGAATACATGCCATGAAGTCTCTGTAGTTGCTCTCCTTCAGTGTGAAGCCTTTCTCAGGATGCATCTATTGATTTTTCTAGATACTTTCGTATCTCATTTTAGCTTCAACACAATGGAACTTGCTTTGTGTTTCATCAATTTGAGTGGAGGCATGAGTTCTCTTGCGAGGCATAATTAAACTTTTTGCAAAAATATAAGAATTCTAAAGAAAAATAATTATGAAGAAAAAGATGATGAATTAAAAGGAGGGTTGGAGGGTTTGGCTAAGGTTGGGTGAAGGTAGAGTGTCGCACAAGTGCTTGGCAGCAGCAGCAAGGCGCGCAGCTTAGTGTGCGTGGGAGCTGGTCGAATGTAGGCTGAAGTAGGCAGCGTGTGGAGCCTCGTGCGCAGGAGTAGGCCTGGGCACTGGAGCGGGACGTAGCTTGGGCAGCAGCAGTAAGGGCCTTCATCCACGGCAGCTGCTGGAGGTACGCATGGTCTGGGTGCAGCAATGGCGCGCAGGTGGGGTGCTGGAGCGGCAGATGCGTGTGGCTTGATGCTGCTGGGTGCTTGCCGACTAGGCTGCTGGAGCTAGGGGTGTTGCGGCACAAGGTGTTTTGGTGTTTGAGAGGGTTGGTTGATGCATGGATGGGAGTTATAAGGTGGTATTTATAGAATAGTCAATAAGAATTAGAGTATAACTCTTAGTATAATTAAAAATAAGAATTTAATTCTAATCCTACTCAAGTTTAACAACAATTAATAATTAAATATAAGCATATAAAATTATCAATTGCTATTAATTATTAAAATAAACATAAAATTGAAATTAAAACAATCCTAATTCTAATCTAAGTTGATAAAAATTAATATATAAATTATAATGAATATAATTAAATATTAAAGTTTATCATATTATTAATAGTATATAAAAAATAAAAATATTTCTTCTAGATGCCTTAAAAATATATTTACAAAGAAAGGCACCTAATTTTTTTATTATTTACAAAAAGAGCAATCAAATTTTTTAAAATAATTCAATTAAGCCCCTAGACTTAATGAAAATTAAAAATTGAGTTGCAATTTAAAAATTGGATCAAATTGACCCTTTTATTTGAAAAACAAAAATTTATTTTGGATTAGGGAAGAATTTCTTGGAAAATTATGTTAAAATAAATTCCCAGTAAAGATTGGAGGGGTCACAAACGGTCCCGCTTAAGTTCCAACCTCCTAGACAGAATTTATCTAAACATACTAAACCCGAAAAATAGACCTAAATTATTTATTAAACAAAACACGAAAAATATTAAATATCTAATAAAATGAACGAGATGTTATCCCATTCGGTTTTATCCCCCCTATAATGTTTTAAACGCTGAGCATTAACTTGGAAATTACCTCCCTTACCTTGGAGTTCAACAACTCCGTATGGATAGACTATGTGAATTGTAAATGGACCGAACCAACGTGATTTTAGCTTACCTGGAAAGAACTTCAGTCTAGAGTTGAACAACAATACTTGCTGACCTGCTTCAAATTCTCGAACTCAGATGTGTTTGTCATGCCATTTCTTGAGTCTTTCTTTGAGTAATTTGACATTTTCATATGAGACCATTCAGAATTCTTCTAACTCATTGAGTTAATTGTTTGAATTGACATGGGAACATGCAAGAGATTAATTGAGTTTAATAAGTATGTATGAGCAGTAGTTAGCAATTTTTCCGAGTTGCCATGAATTTATTTGTAACAACATAAACACTATTTTAATAATCCAAGTAGGCAAAATATAATCAACCCAACACGAATTAAATTCAAGCTAAATTGATTAAAATAACCATTTCAACAACAATAATATTCATAGATATGTTTATCATAAAAACAACAGAAATTAAAAAGATAGGGAACAAGAAGGCAAATCCGGTGTTTCTCCGTGGCCTCACTGATTGCTCCGTTCTTCGTCTCCTTTGTCCTCGCCGGTCAAGGCTTCTACGAACACTTGCTTACTACCCAAAATGACTGGGAAAATTCCAAGAGGAGAAATCGGCACAAGACTATAGGAAAATGGGATGGAAAATGGAGAGAAAAGAGAGTGGAGAGGAGAGGAATGAATGAGAGAATGAGAGTGAATGAGGGATGAGTAAAATGATCAGCAAGGGGTGGCTTTTATAGCTGATTGTGGCTGCTAAAAATAGCAAATCCCATCAGCCAAAGAGCTCCCCTATGGCCGGCCACACACATATCAAGGTTGAAGCTTTCAACTTTGCTATTTTAGGCATGGGGCAAATCTACAAAGCCTTAAATAAAGGTGGGGTTTGAATGTAGATTGGAGATTTCTCAAGGGCCTTTTTGCAAGCATATTTAATCAGCTAAATTGCTGATTTGGGTCAGCCTATGGACGGTTCTGGTCAGCCCAATTAGTGGCTGGTTTGGCTTACTCCATTCGGTTCAACCAGTGCGGTTCACTAGGCCCTTTCTCCATAATTAATTAAAATTAATTTATTTAACCTAAATTAAATAGGAAATAAATTAAAATTAATTTAATTATGAATTAATACACATTTCTGGACCGTCTTGGGCTGGAAATTAGTTCGCCTCAATACTCCAAATTGCTTTTCGGTTTTGTTCTTCGCGCAGTGTCCGCCGGGCCATTTTTCGCCCTTTGTGTAATTCTGTCAAAAATAACCAAAATTAATCAAAATTAACTATAAAATTAATTAAAATTAATCATGTTCATATTTTTAACACAATTTAATTATTTTATAATATTTAATTATTTTTCGACAATTAATCGGAATAGCATGATTTTAAGTCAAAAAGGGCATGAAAAAGTATATAAATTTTTGTGTTTCCACACATACCAAATCCAAGCATATTCACAACCTATTAGTTAGCCAAATCACTTGGCACAACATATCTACAACTCAAAATGTATTCAAAATAACTCTAGCCTATACATACCATACTTAGCTATATACAACCACAAAAGGTACCAAATAAAGTTCGAATAGTGCGATGATGATCCTCAGTAATTCCCGAGCCTTTAGTAGCTTCGATAATCTATAAAATAGAAAGAAACATACCAAGTAAGCTTTATAGCTTAGTAAGTCACAAGTAATTCAAATAAAAAAATCAATTGTAAAACAACTATTTTCACAATTTAAGCTATGAACATACAACCACAAACCTTTCTCCATGTTTCATAACATGGTTTATTCATCTCAATTAGCTTTTCTCAACAATTCTCATCATTTCATCTCAATAATTTTCGTATAGACATTGTACGTACCTGTTTAATTCGTACTAACCTCTTTTACTCAATTCCAACCTTTGCTCGTTTGTTAAGCCATTCAAAGTAAGAATCAGATACATGAAAGTCTTGGTCGATAAGTACCTATACCATGGCCCGTAGCCAACTTAAGGTAACTTATTCCGGACACCTATACCATGGCCCGTAGCCAACTCAAGGTCGCTCCCACGTAAATACCTATACCATGGCCCAGCCAAATCAAGGTATTACTCGCACCCGTAGTGCTGATATCATGGCCCGAAGCCAAAATAAAACCTAATGACATGTCACTAGCATTCCGAAGATGATCCTACAGTTCAACCGAGCTTTCTCACATATTGTTTACTTCGCTATCTATTTCATAACATCATTTTCACTAATTCTACCTTCTTCGAGATTTTAATCATCAACATTTATACATAACCAATGCATTTAACAGCATTTAAAATCAAATTACTACTTATGAACTTACCTCGAGTGTGATACGTCTAAAAGAGTCGATTATTCGTCGACTTTCGATTTCCCGCGATCCAAATTCGGATTTCGCTTTTCTTGATCTATATGTATTAAAATTAACTCATTCAATCTCACACTCAATCAATTCAATACAAAGACACATAATTAGGGCATTGTGCAAAATAGTCCTCATATTTTCACATTTGGACAATTTAGTCCCTAATTCACAAAATCATCAAATTCACCAAATCCCATAACATATATGTCTAGCTGAATTTTCATGGTATTCAAATAAGCCTATTTATCACATTCATTTTACAATTTAGTACTCCAATTTCTCATTTTCTCAATTTAGCCCAAATTAGCTAAATTCATCAAAAATCCAAGAACAAAATATATTAATCTCATAACAAACTTCCATAATTCATCAACTAACATCATTTAACACACAAAATCATCAATAGCATATTTTGAAATCCTCATCAATTTCTCAAATTGAAACATGGGCTTGATAATAGACTAAACAACAATCTCAAAAACGTAAAAATTATCAAAAACCAAAGTAAAAACAACCTAAATTATTAAAAAGGACTAAATTGAATAGGGTGTAAAAGTTTAATTTTAGAGTAGTGAAAAGTCAGAGGACTAAAATAATAATTAAACCATAAAAGTGACATGTGTGTGGTAATAATGAAAGACATGTGTATTATTAATGTATATGTACACTTGTAAATTAATTATGTATTTACTTATTAATTAAGAAAATATTATTATATTATATTATAATTAATTAAGAAAATAAAATAAATAAAATTAAGACAAATGTAGGGTAATGATATGGGACAAATGTAAAATATATGTGTGTACAATTGTAGTTTATACATTTGTTATTAAATAGATATTTTATAATTATTAATTAATTAAGTATAAAGTAAATAAAAGTAAATAGAATAAAATGAAATAAAAACAAAAAGAAAGAAAAGTTACAGAAGCTTAAACGAAATAGGAGAAAAGAAAAAGAAAAAGAAAAAGAAAAGAGAAAATAAGGTTTTGAGGCTTTAAGTTTATTTTGGTAAGTCAATCAAGCCCTTTTCTTTTCATTTTGATGTTTTAGAAGCTTTAGAACTAAGTTTTGATGGAATTAAGTTGAGGTTGTTTTTAGGTTTTTGAGTATAGTTTATGTTGAACAAAATAATGAATTAGGGGTTTAATTGAATGAATTTCAAGTTAGGATTGATTAAAGGATTAAATTGTAAACTAGGCTATAAGTTTTGTGTTGTAGGGATTAAATTGAAAGAGGTTTTAAATTAGGGTTTTATCATGAACATTTGATAGGTAGGAAATTTAATACAAATAAAATGTGACTTGAATTAGAGAAGTAAATGAGTCCAATTAGGGTTAAATTGAAAATTTAGATATAAAGTGTATAGAAATTTAATTATTATTGTAAATTACTGTTATATTAATGGTGAAAATTATTTAATTTTCGTAGCTAACAAAGAACCTGAAACATCAGCGTCGAAAGGGAAGGAAAAATTTATTGAGGAATAGACGCGAAGAAAATTCGATTTGTATTACTATAATTGAAGTTATTATTTATTATTTTAATGATTAAATTGATATATGAGTGTTTGGTTAGTAAATATGAGGTAAGTGTTAATATTGAATTGGATGAAAATTAAATTGAGAAATGATAGTACAAATGTGAGTTTGGAATTGAAATTGAGAAAGTGATATGGAAATCCCTATTAACTAGTCGGGCTAAGTCGGATATAGCTGGCATGCCATAGGATTGGAAGAGTTCAGGGATCCTTCGACCTCGAGTCGATGAGACACTGGGTGTCATTATTTTACTTCGGATAGATTCAATGTGGTATGTGGTACAACTTTATTTCGGCTAGGACGATGAGACACTGGGTGTCACTTAATTGCTTCGAACTATTCAAAAAGGCACTGGGTGCCATTTTGGTGTGTTTGGTTGGATCTGTGTATCCGCCAAGGTCCGAGTCTTGTTAATAAGGGTAAATAAAGTGAAAATGCAAATTGAATAGAAATAAGAAATTTTGTGAAATCGAAAGTGAAAGGTGGTATGAAATGAGAAATGAAATTAAATGAATGAACTAAATGCTTTAAAGGCTATTATTACTTAAAGGTGATGTTTATGATATTGAATTGATAATTAGTTAAGTTTAATTGCTGTGAATATGATATGAAAATAAAATGTGGATTGGAACTATATGTGTTCATGTGATATAAGGTTATATATATATGAAACTTATAATTTGAATTATAATAATACCACTGAGTATATCCATACTCAGTGTAAGGTTATTTTCCGTGCGCAGGTAGTAGAAATTAAAGTTCGGTTAAGCATCTGAGTCAATCCCGACCTCAGCTTCATTGTGGTGATGTAATCTATCTTTTGGTAAATGTGGCATGTATTCGGTTTTGTCTTGGTCACTTATATATGTTTGATGAATAGTATGAAATATAAATGAAGTGTCTGGCATGTTAAGTGTTAAATTTGAAACGAATAAATGAAATATAAGTTGAATTTTGAATGATATTATAAATATTCTGAGTAAATTTATGAGTCAATGTTTAGGGAATAACTAAGTATGTTTGAATGTGGAAATGTGTTGGTTGTTATATTGGTATCGAATTAGTTTCGGTTTTAAAATTTGCAGGGTGGCTAGGTTAGTATAGAAAGACTCATATAAAGTCCACACAGTCTGGCACACGGGCGTGTGGCTAGACCGTATGAGACATACGGCTAGCACATGGGCATGTGGACTGGCCGTGTGTCCTCTGTACTTTTAAAAATGAGAAATAGAATGTTCAAGTTTTGGCACACAGCCTAGCACACGGGCGTGTGGCTGGCCGTGTGACCCATACGGGCTTGAGCACAGGGGTGTATCAAAGTTGTCTGAAAACTGCACTAGATTCGAATTGAAAATAAATCCACACAAGCTAAGCACACGGGCTTGTGGCTTGGCCGTGTGAAATCCATTTGTACATGAAATAGTGGTTAGAGAGTTACATGGATAAGGGACACGGGCGTGTCCTAGAATACCTTGGTCATGTTGAACTGCACAGTTTAACAACACGCACGTGTCAAAGGGGTCACACGGGCATGTCCCCTATCCACACGGGCATGTGAGCCTTGTACTTGAGAAAAATTTTGGAACTTTCCAAAAAAATTTCCTAAGTACCCGAATTAGTCCGAAATTACTTCTAACTCATATTTTGGGCCTCGAGGGTCCAGATAAGGGACTTTATAATTATTTTATATTATGTTTGATCATTATTTGTATATAAATTGTAAATTTTCTATTAGGTCTGGTAATGCTCTGTAACCCTATTCTACGACGGTTTGGGGTTAGGGGGTGTTACAATATGTCTATTTGAATATCCATGGTGTAGCCTTTTGTAACACCCCTAACCCGTATCTATTGCCAGAACAGGGTTACAGAGCATTACCAAAACTTACGAAATGAATACAGACATTTTATGCTATTTTATCATTCACGTCAGAAATTTTATTGTAAAGTCCCTTATTATGGCCCTCGAGGCTCAAAACATACATTGGAAACAGGTTGGGACTAAATCAAGAACTCAGAGAATTTTTTGCAAAATCTCAAAAATTTTCCTAAGTATAGGGGTCACACGGCTGTGTGGTCAAGCCGTGTGGCTCACACGGCCTAGTGACATGCCCATGTCTTAGGCAGTGTGGCATATGAGGTAGGGCACACGCCCGTGTCCCTAACCCGTGTAACTCTTTGACTTGTAACTTAATTAAGTGCAAGGGTCACACGGTCAAGTCACAAGTCCGTGTGCCAAGCCATGTGGTTAATTTTTAGCATTCTATTTCTCAATTTTAAGATGTAGGGGACACATGGCTAGAATACACACCCATGTGTTAGGCCGTATGTCATACACGACAGAGACACATGCCCGTGTGGACAAAATAAGGCCATTCCTTAACCTTATTTCTCACCCATTCTCGTCTTTTACCTACATCAATTCCTTAGCATGTTCACAAGCCAATTTAAAATAATTAATTCAATGTAAAAACCAAGTTTCATGCATGACATATCACTACATACAACTAATGTGCTCTTACTTACCTCAAATGACACTTTATTATCTTGTAAACAAATATAAAATTTTACTTAACTTATCAAATTCACTTATGTGCATATCTTACCAAATATGCTAAAATTATCAATATACCAACATGACCTCTATTAATCAACTATTTAAGCACACAACAAACATGTTATAGTCTCATTTATACATATAAAAAAACATTCATCATAAGCCATTCCAATGGCTAGTTGTAACCAAAACATTTACATGCCAACATTGGCTAATCATCCTATACATGCCATTAACCGTAATTGATTTACCATAAATACTTAAATAGGCTAATGGATAGTGTGAGTGATCTCCGCCGAGCTTTCAATCCATCGAGCTTCCAAATTACTGTAGAACAAGGAAAAATAAAACAAAGTAAGCATATAATGCTTAATAAGTTCGTATAACATGGTAATTAACTTACCATTCATTTTATATTCAAGATAAATATACAAGGCACATTCAATCAGTTTGATCACGAGCCCTAACACATATCCTCATCACCCTTGTTAGTCATATATTTCATAAAAATATCAAGAAACATGTATGGGCTCAACAATAATTAGATTTCCATGTATATATACATTCCATATTCTGAATTCATATAACATGTACAAATCTCATTCTTGTATTTCAAATTCATTTTCATAGTAATTCGTCTCAAGCTCAAATTGTTTCATGTCGGAACTTTACCCTTTTAATCATTTGAATTAACAATGTCACATGGGTAGTACACTTGAGGTGTACAAGTCTTTAATCACAAATGAACATGTTCATCAAGCATATTTCTATGTTCATATATCATCATCTCATATTTCCATATATCATATATCATCCTTTTCAATTATTCTGGAAAATTCTTGAAATAATTCATTTCATGTTCATATCTTCTTCTATCAAAATTTTACCCGTTGAATCATTGAAAACATTGATGGATACACCGATAGTACACTCGAAGTGTACAAATCAGAATCTGTCAATTCATTCTCAGGAGTACTCTTACGAGCACATTAACAGAAAGGTCTCTCTCTAGCCGTATAATAGGATGCTCTTATGAGCCATGTACTAGGAAGCATATTCAGGCAATATATAGAACGCTCACAAAGAGCTTATAACAGGTAGCTCCGAAAAGCACTTATCGAGAAGCTTTGAAGAGCACTTATCGGGTAGCACCGGATAGCTTATAACGGGAAGTTCAAACGAGCCACATCAAGATGCTTACAAAGAGCTACGTTTGTGTCCACAACATATGTAGGATCACAACTGATCTCTTAATAGGACGCTCACAAAGAGTTGTTGTAGTCTGCAATATATGCAAATCACTACCGATCAAGATGCTCGCAGGAACACTATAACGGGAAGCTTGAGAGGGCTTATATCGGGATGCTCTTTTGAGCTATGGTATGTTTGCAACATTTGCAAGATCAATACCAATTAGGAAATCTAGTATCCCCCAACTTTCATTCATTCAAACGGAACTTGACATTTTTCAGCATTGTGATCATTTCATATATTTACGACATTTATAAAATTCACATAAACACATTCATCAGAAATTCAATCAATTTCATATACATGGCAATTCTATAATTCATATATACAAATCATTTAAATCAATTCAAACATATAATTATATAATTAAGTTACACGAACTTACCTCGACAAATATTTGTGTATGTATAATCTACCAATTTGACATTTTCTCTTTCCTCGTTCTAACTATGAATTTGATTTATCCGGATCTATACAAGTAAATTTAGCTTAATTTAATACAATTTAGGTCTAATATAACTCAATTTAAAATTTTGGCAAAATTATCATTTTGCCCCTATACTTTTAACAAATGACAATTTCGTCCCTAGGCTCGGAAAATAAAATTCTTGCAATTAAATCCTTATTCCAAGCCTAGCCAAATTTTACATGTAACATTTACAGCATATGTATTTCACAAGATTCAGAATTTTTCCATAGATTTCACATTTTTACATTTTAGTCTCTAAATCACATTTTCATAAAAATTTACTCTGCAAAAGTTATTTATTTTTCAATAACCTTTCATTTTCTACCAAGAAACTTCATAACTCATGCATAATCTTCCATGGAAAAACCTTAGTACTTTTATAACTTTACAAATAAATGATCGAGATAGCTAACTTAAGCTGTTACGATCTTGAAAATATAAAAATTACTAAAAACGGGACTTGAATGCTCACCTAATTGAGCCAAATAAGCTTGCTAAAACTCAAGTTCTCATGGCTAAGGTTTCCATGTTTTAATTTGGGAAAGATGATGATAATTGATGATTTTTTCTTTTAGTTTATTATTTATCACCTTTATTTTTCATCTTTCTAATTTTGTCCTTTTCTTTATTTTATTTCCCATGGATGGATCATCATCCTTAATTACTAAGCATTTCTAAATGGTCTATTTTCCATATAAGGACCTCTACTTTGAAGTTCTATAGCTATTTAATCCCTTTAGCTATTGGAACTCAACTTTTGTACTTTGTGTAATTTGGTCCTTTATCAAGTTAGACATGTAACCGTTAAAATTTCTTTATAAAATTTTAATATGACATTTCCATCATACTATAAGCCATAAAATAATATTAAAATAAATTTCTTCTCTGGAATCGAATTTGTGGTCCCAAAACCACTTTTCTAATTTTTTACCGAAAATGGGCTGTTACACCTTTGGAATTCGTAAATTGAATTGGATAATTACGATACATGGATTTATGTGAAAGTCCGTTGGGACAGTTAACACGTGACTCTTTATGATGCTTATGTGGCATATTTTATGTAAAGCCTTATGGCGTATTCTGTCTAGCCTTTGTGGCGTGTTCTGTCATATATATATCTAGTAAGATTTGTATATCTATCCTTACGGTAAGTTATGAATAATTTATGTTAGTTTTGTATTATGTATAGCTAAGATCAGGTAGTTATACGCTCAGGGTTAAAGGTTGAGTAAAATCTATGAAATAAATGAATAAGTTTAAAGAGTGCTTTTGAAAAGAACTGTGTATCTGGATTTTAATAAGATAGTCACCATGATGATATGATTGAATCAAAGTTATTTAGAATCTGTCATATTTGGGTTGTATAATGACTTTATTTGTAATCTTATGAAAACTGAATGTTGATTATTTTGAACATCTGGAGTTTTGGAATAATGTTGTAAATGCCAATAGATTGATCTATGAAGTACATTGTTAGTATGGGTTGTATGGTATTGAATCAAGATATGATTTGCTTAATAATTTGATGGCACTCATATCTACATAAGTATTCGCTATATATGTATGTGTCCACTTATAAATAATGATAATGAACAACTGTTTTAAGTCAAGTGCAAGTATCAGGAAATAGGTTGTATCAGTTGGATTCTAAAGGTATGTTCTGTTCAAAAATGCATATGTAAACGAGAGAATTAGGAAACTCCTAAAGAAACCTTCAATTAATTAATTAAAAAAGAATGTATATACGAAGAGTATATAATTTGTGTATATATATGTATTACAACTATAGTGGTATCCGCCCAGTATAAGTGATTTAGACAGATGATTGATGCAAAGATGTTCTTTCAAGAATATAAAGTATCTTTCAGTGTATTTTAAGAATAAAGCCATTAAGTATTCTTGTATTTATTTATGTTGTGTTTATGTTTCAGGTTTCGATATTAAGAGCGTAACATCCCAAAAGTCCTTAATATTTATTTTCATATGTTTGTGACACAAATATCTATCCGCTTCAGTGGTTATGTATTCTGGGTGTGTTTGGGAGGTCGCAAGTTCAAGCCTTAACTTGGGCATTTTTTTGTTTTTGATTGAATAAACCCCTATCTCTAGCCAGTAGGGTTATAAATAAATATTGGAAAAATATGTCAGAATGGGCCTGCTGGTCTAGTGGTTAAGTGGAGTGTTAATGTTGCAAGGGATCAGGAGTTTGAATCTCTACGTGATTAAAGGGGATTTATTTTTATTGCTTGGCAATGGAAGAGTTGTGGTTGACCGAAATTCTGTGTTTAAGGAGGGTGGGGGACGTGTGGCTGATTTTTAGGAGGAAATATTGGGTTGGTGGAGGAAAGTAAGGAATTTGAGAGTAGTAGGGAAGTAGTGGATGGTTGGGGGGAGAGATTTTAGGGGATATGGGCATTATCTTAAGGAATTTTGGCTAGAGTAGAATCTTTGGGGATGAAAAGTTCTTCCTCTTTCCTTTGTATGTTCTGTTGAATTTCTAGTTGCCATATCTTTTTTTTCATTTTATTTACTTTTCTTCTTTTTGTTTGTTTTGACGTGAAATATCCCCACTTGTTGCCGTTTCTTCAAAATTCGGTTCCCCTGTTTCTGTTCCTTTCTTTCGACGGTAGTTTTCCTTCCCATCAAGTCGACCGTACATCATCTTGCTCCTCTCCTTGGCCAAAATTTTCAAGATGAGTCTGCTTTGCCTTTTGTCTCTTTGCGGCTTCGTACTATCCTCTCCATTGTTTTTCTTTTTCCTCTTCTTGCCATCATTTTTATCTCTTTTCAATCTCCAGTTCCTTTTCTCGATTCGCACTCTTTTGCGTTACCATATTGTATTCTGCTCAATCGTCAATTGGGTAAGTGACTTGGGTGTTTTGTTGTCTCGTTTTTATGATATTGAATGAAGGGTTATGGTTGTTCGATTAGTATGATTTGATTGACATTGCAGTGCAATTCAATTAAAAGTTTAACGAGGAGATTTTTGTGTCTCTCTTGCTAGGTGGTGACCAAGGGTTGATTGGTGCGTCTTCAAGGAGCTAAAGGTGCGATTTTGGTTGATTTTGGTAAGGGAGGTAGCGATTGTGATCGATTTGAACTTAGTTAGGCATCGTTTGAATAACGAGTTTGGTAATGGATAAGCATGTTAAATTGCATGTTTTTTTGTATTTAATTTGGCTTATTGTTGAATTGAACCTAGCTAATTAAGTGCTTTTATGATTTAATATTTGTTAGGGATGTAATTGGACGAAAACAAGTAAAAAAGGGGCCAAATCAAAAGACAAATTATTGAAATGGGGCCAAAGCAAAAAGATGGAGCAAGCCAAGGGCTCAACATAAATTTTGACTTTGTAAAAGGCTAAAAATAGGGAGATATTTTATTATATTATTTTTATTTTTATTTTTATTTTATTTTATTTATTAATTTAGTTAGGCTATTTTTAGTAAATCCATGTATATAAATAAGGGTATTTGCCTCTTTGAAAATCATCCATTAATTGAGTTTTCCTACTTTTCTTTGGAAATTCATTATCATCTTTGTCTTGTTTTTTTACTTCAATTGAGAATTTGAATACTTTTGTCTTGTTTTTTACAAAATTGTTCTATTTCTCTTTTCAAATATTTTTCCCTATCCATTTCCATCACTTTTCATACAATTTCCATCATCTCCCATAACCTTCAAGCATGAATAAATCCATGCTTAACTAAATTTTATCTTAGTCTTAAGCCGGTATTCTTTCTGATCGGGAATTGTAAGATATGCATTCGTGCTAAATATCCTTTCATTCGGTATTCGCCTTTTTCCTAAGTATTGGGATTGACAACTCATCCCTTAAGGCTAATTCGATTTCAAGTCAAAAAGAACTCATTGGGTTGGAGTCGTGTTTGCTGACAGTTGGAGAAACGAATCGGCCGTGCTATTTTCGGATCTTTGAGAACAAATCGAGAAAGGGGTGATTGGGTTTAAACGACCCGCACAGATGAGGCCGTTAATTCGAGTTGGGTTCTTCAGAACGCAAGGGTACCGGAATCTTCAACAAGGAACACAAATATCTCGATTAGATAATCGGTAAGGGTTGGTTTGCAGGACGTACCGGGACCAGCTACGAGAGGAAGAATTAGTCATTAGGACGTTCTTAATCACTATAACCATCTTATCGTTTGAAGGAGAAGATTAATTTTCGAGGATCGATTATTAACACGGAATTTACCGAGACTAAGGCTAAGGCTTACCAATTCTGTTTATAAAATTCTAAATTTATTTTCGATTTACATTTATTTTTTTGACATTAATCAATTGTTTATTTTATATTATTTACTGCCTTAAACATCTTAAACCCCCTCGCCTTACGTATCTATTTTATTTTTCCCAGGTACGTTTGAAGACGTGGGCACGACACTTGCTACGACCTCTTGACACGACGACATTCTGTTTATAAGTGAACAAAGAAATTGATTGCAGATCCAATCCCTGTGGATTTGATCCTACTACCACTCTTACTACGGTTTTAAGATATTTAGTAGGAATTAATTTTGGTGGATTCGACGCCCATCAAATTTTGGCGCCGTTGACGGGGATTGGAGATATTTTTCAAATTTTTGTATGTTCACTTTATAACCAGATCAGAATCGAGAAATCTAGAGTTTGAGCCAGAAATTGAGAAATGGGCCCGACAACTGCGAAGAGAAGCCATACGACGTGGTAAAAGGCCAAATCCCAAATTCGAAACTATATTCTACACCAAGAAAATCTTTGACGAACCAGACAAGATGGCTGAACCAACGATACGCCAACTCGCAGTAGCTTCGGATGAACAACAGCCCTTATGCATAACCTATCTGGCAGGACGAACGCTGGTGGAGCTAAAGTTGGGTTTGATCCGCCTACTGCCTACTTTTCGTAGACTACAAAACAAAAATTCGCACACCCAACTCAAGGAGTTCCATATGGTGTGCACAAGTATGAAGCCTTAGGGAGTAACAGAAGACCAAATCAAACTTTGTGTTTTTCCATTCGCGTTAGCCGACTCTGCTAGAGAGTGGCTATTTTATTTACCACCGGGATCTGTCAACACCTGGTCTGACATGTCTTGCTTGTTTCTTGACTGGTTCTTCCCTGCAGCTCGAGCGGCCTAACTAAGAAGGGACATCGTAGGAATCCGCTAGAAAGACACTGAGTCACTCTACGATTACTGAGAGCGGTACAAAAAGTTATGTGCAAGCTGCCCACAACATGGACTGACTGAACAATCGCTCTTACAATATTTTTATGAAGGTTTACTTTCGATGGAAATGAAAATGATTGATGCTGCAAGTGGGGGGCGCTTGTCAACATGACACCTCAAAGAGCGAGAGAGTTGATATCAACCATGGCTGCTAACTCTCAACAATTTCGACCTACCACAGAACCCACAAGACGGATTCATGGGTTACGTTCTCTATCTCTAGAAGATAAAATTGATAAGTTGACTAACATTGTTCAAACTCTGCTTATAGATAAAATTGGCCCAGCACGGTTGTGTGGAATCTGCGCTAAACCAGACCACCCGACGGACTCATGTCCTATTCTACAGGAAGATTCGACCGAAGAACCAAATGTTGTCGGGAACTTTCCAGGACCATTCCAAAGGCGGTATGACCCATACTCGAACTTGTACAATGTGGGGTGAAAAGATCACCCGAATCTAAGTTACGGGTTGAACCCTTGGTTAAATCAACTGTACCAACAAAAGCTGCCTCCGAATCAACAGTTACCACCCCCAAAGTCATCATTGAAGGCCATAGTGGAAAGGTTAGCTAACAGTACTGAGAAATTCCAACAAAAAACTGACTTGCATTTGCAGAAGTTGGATAAACAAGTGAGCAAGCTCACGCTTGCAATTAGCTGTTTAGAGTCTCAAGGTAAGCTGCCATCCCAAACTGAGCTAATCCTCGACACAATACAAGTGTTAAGATGTTGAGGAATAGAAAGGTTTTGGAACCCGTACCTGGCACGAGTCGCACTTGTGATGTTAGTCGAGATAAGGAGAAACTTGACACAGAGACTCCAGTAGAGTCAGCATTATAAAAATCATTTGCAGTACCACCTCTGCTTCCTGGAAGACTAGTCCAATGCAAAAAGGAGCAAGAAGAGAAGGAAATCCTAGAAACCTTTCGAAAGGTAGAAATCAACATACCTCTTCTCGATGTAATTAAACAGATCCCAAGGTATACAAAATTCTTAAAAGAATTATGCACAAGTAGGAGAAAGCTCCTGGGCAATGAAAAGGTGAGTGACGGAGAAAATGTCTCCGCTGTTCTACAAAGGAAAATACCACCCAAATGTAAGGACCAAGGTATGTTTTCTATAACTTGCAAAATAGGTAGAGTTGATATTAAAAAGGCTATGTGTGACTTAGACGCATCAATTAATGTTATGCCTTTCTCAATTTATAAACTACTTAATGCGAGTTCTTTGAAGGAAACAGGTGTAATTATTCAACTTGCAGATAGATCTGTGGTACATCCGGAGGGGTATTGAAGGACGTTCTTGTTAAGGTAAACGAGCTAATATTTCCTGCAGACTTCTATATTATCGACATGGAGGATGACAATTCTGCTAATTCATCTGACATAATTCTTGGGAGACCATTCTTGAGTACTACGCGAACGAAAATTGATGTTTGGAGTAGAACACTTACCATGGAATTTGATGGTAATGAGGATATGAGACATCCCAATGATAAGAAGTTACAAAGCGTGCCTTGCAGGAATGTAGATCTCGATGTTAAGTGTCGAAACCATTTTTTAAGGGGTTCTGGAAAAAACAAGATCGACTTTTAAAAAACGAAAACAGGAATCGCCACCAATCTTTTTAGGTGTGATTGGATCACCTTTAAAACATTTTGTTTTAAAATCATTAGTTTTGGTCTACGAAATCAGAAAACGGGTTCGGGAGCAGGTTACGTACGAGGAAGGATTAGCACCCTCGTAACGCCCAAAAATTGGTACCAAATTGATTATCAAATGTCTTTAATGTCGGAAATTTAAAACTTTTAATATGCAATCCTCTTTAAAAATATTTTGATTTTGAAAAATTAGGGTTTACTTGCATCAAATGAATCAAAATATTACATCCAATAAGTTAGGACGCAATATTTTTAAGGCATTTGGAGCTAAGCAAGCCTTTTGAAAATTTCTATCTCAAAACAACAAAACGCCATATCCAGTAAGTTAGGACATAACGTTTTGAAATCTCAAAATAGTTGTTTATATTTTAAAATCTCAAAAACACTTAGAAAGGTGCTTGACTATTCGAATTCAACAAGAAAAGTCGCAACCCAGTAAGTTAGGGCACTACCTTTCTCGAGGCCTCCAAACATCAAGCATTGCCTTTATTTTTTAAAACTTTTGAATATTGTTTTAAATAACATTTTAGAATGACATTTCGTATTACATGACATAAGTATTAAAACAATATATATATTGCTAAATATTATAACATTTCAATACAAATGCAATCACTACATGTGAAAAGGCAAAATAAAATAATAAAAATAATCATGCTAAGCAAATAGGAATATAGTAAAAAGAAGACATAATGAATATAATGATTTATATAATAATATATCATAAATAAAACATTAAACAAATAAATATATAAAACATAAGACATGGCAAATATTAATGTGGAAAACATATATGGATATGACATGCATAAAAATGGATAAGTAGAATTTGCATAAAATATAAAACATACAATCCAATAACTTAATATACATACGAATGGATTAGTGAATAGAAATGATGTATATAATACAACATATTAATATACATGTATATAAAATATGTATTTGAAAATAAAATATAAAAATAAAACATAATGTAATAACAATATACCGATTTTAAAATGTAATAATATTAATTAAGAAAACAACGTATAATGACAATTTTTAAGCTAGCATTTAGTATATAAAAATATATGTAATATAAATCTAAAATATAAATAAAAACACATATTAAAACATAATATTCAATAATTTCAAAATGATATATAACATATATAATAAAGAATATATAATAAGAATAATATGCAAAAGGAAAAAAGATAATTATAAAAATATATAGGTTTAAAGTAATTTATATAATATAAAATATATAATTAATAATAAAATATAATATTTAATAACAATTTTAAAATGGTATTTAGTGTACATAATAAATAATAATATATATGAGGATTAATATATAATAAAATAATTATATAAGGATATGAATTTAGAATAAAATAATATATATAATGTAAAAATAAGTAACTAATAATAAAATAAACATATAATACGAATAATAATTTCAAAATAAATAATGTATAAAAAGAATAATAATATATAAAATGATATATAAAATAATTATAATATATGATATAAAAGTATGTAGGTCAGAATAAAGTAATACATATATAAATAAATAGTTAATAAAATAAGTATATAGTACGAGTTAAAAATATAATATTAAATAACAATAATATATAAATATAATAGTATAAAATAATAACAATGTATATATAAAATAATAAAATAAATAATATGATGAGTAATATATAATAAAAATAATAAAATATAATAAAAATTTACATAATATAATAGTATCAAATATAATAAATAACATCAAATGGAAAAATAGTATAATAAATAATATAGTAAAATATAATGATAAATAATATAATATAAAAACTAATATAAATATATAATAATAATATAAATAAATTTTTGAAAATAAATGGCAAAAATAATGGAAGAGGACCTAATTAGAACCAAAACAGAACCCTTGGGGCAAATTTTAAATAAAGAAGAAGGGGAAAGGATTGAATTGCGTGGCGCGTTAATAAACAGGGATCAAAAGTGAAAATATCCCAAGTGCTTAAACGCAATACCTGCATATGGGTTAAATTGAAATGGGACGTAAAATTCAGGAAAAAATTATAAATTAAAAGCATAGGATGCAATCAAATAGCAGCGCAAGGAGGGAGGACCAATTGTGCAATTTACCCATTGGATCATTGCACAAGGCTCTCCAATGTAAAACGACGCCATTTCTTTTATATTAAAACAAGGTTAAAACCTAAAACTAACATTCAATTACTTAAAAACAAATAAAAAAACAAAAGCCTAAAACCTCTTCTTCCTCTCCCATTCGGCCGAATTACAGAACCCCCCTCAAACCATCATGGAAAACGATGGCCGGTGGTGACACAAAGGCCTCTTCAGACTACGAATCCGGTGGAGGGGATGAGGTTCCGACTACGCCACTCCGAGGTAAGTCCCTTTTCCTCTTCCCCTTTTGTTTCGACTGTTTTGTATGTAAAAAAAAAACGAAAGAAAAAGAAACAAAAATACAGTTAAAGAATCACCTCTTTTCCTTTTGAAAGAATGTTTTTTTTTTATATATATATTTGCTTCTTACAACTCTTTTTCCTTCTATTCGAAAATCGTAAGCCCCCCAAATCTCCCCTTTGTTATTTTTAAAATATTTTGTGTAAAAAAAAAACTATATGTATCGAATATAAAAAGAAAATATATAAACGAAATGATAGAAACAACCGGTCATCCCCTTTTTTTTTGGTTTTCAAATCTATTTTTATATAACTGTATTTGTATTGTATATATGCGTGGGTATCAAAAATTGTCCCCTTTACATCGATTGTTTGGGCTTTTTATAGCCATTGTAAATAAAAAATAATTGCTACAATCTTGCTTCTTGCCATATCTATTGTGTCTTTGTTTCCTTTTGCAGGTAATGGCGAAGATTGAGGCGGCAATCGGGCATAGATGGAGGCACGACAAAGGGCACAAAAGGAGGAGTCTGCTGGGGGCTGCGGCGCAAAGTGAGGCTAGGGTTTCAGAAACCCTAAGTTTCTAATTCGGTATTTTGGGTGTTTGGGCCTTATTGGACCCTACGGGTTTGGGTTAGCTGAAATGGGTACATGTACTGGGCTAAGGATTTAGTTTTGGGTATTGGGTATTTAATGGTTAATTTAGGATAAGGGAATTTTTGTAAATGGACTATTTAAATGGACATTTTATTATTTTGGTCTATTTATTTTAAGGCCCGGGCAAAATTAGGGTATTACATTAAGCAAAAGGAATTTTCGATGATCGAAAAACCAATACGTGAAGCTGTCATGAAAGCCTCGAAGTTAGAAATCAAACCGTTTCTAGAACATACAAGGATTCCAATAGAGAAAAATGCAAAGATGAACGGAGAAGTTCAAATGATAGGGGAATCCGAAAAGGGCTTCAAGGATAGTGGGAAAGGGTCGAAACCTTTCTGCAAGAACATCTAAGTGCACAAGATGGAAAAATTAATTCTCAATAAGCCCAAAGGATAACATTTAAGGTCGCCGAGCTAACGACGTTAAACAAAAGCGCTTTTTGGGAGGCAACCCAAATTTATCTTCATTTATTTATTTTTAAGTTTTAGTAAGATTTAGGTTGTAAATAAATAAATTTTTATTTAATCTAGTTAATTTGGTGTTTTCAGGAACGTAATAGAGATGGAGAATTTGCTGAAAGTCGGATAATAATGGTGGCGTGGGCACGTCGTGCTAAATGCTAGCAATTATTTCTCGACACTGACAACATCGTTAGAAACACATGGGGAGTATTTTTAGCCTTTCACTTTGCTTGTTGCTTAAGTTACTGTCCTTTATTTCATATAACACATGCTTGAGATTAAGTAGGGGGTTAAGTTGGTACGTAAAATGATAAATAAGCATGATTTTTGCTGCATGTCTCTCTTTTGCATGTGTTCAATCTTACGATGAATTCTTTTGACAATTTATTTAACATTGAGCCTTTAACCTCATAGTTAGTTGATTTAAGCAATTAGGAAAATTTTGAATTAAATGTTCAAGTATATAGATTGATCGACATTTATGTTTTAAAGTTGGTATATGTAGCTAGAATTTTTCATATGAATTGATTGATTGAATAAAATATATTTGCTTGTGCATAAATAATTAAATAAATAAAATAAATAAGGTTAAGTTATGAGTGAAGTTTTGAAAATGTGACTGGATTGAGTAACCGGGGTAGGGTGCTTGGGTTGTCATCTTATCTCGCGTAAAAAGGTTCGAGTGACAAGTCGATAACTTAGAACATTCCGCTAACTGAGCCTCTATTAAAAAAAACTGTTTGAATCGAGTAACCGGGATAGGGTGCTTAGGTTGTCATTCTAGTTCCCGTAAAAGGGTTTAAGCACATCCATAATTTTATATGTAGTTAATAATGCCATTATTGGATTCAAACTCAATTTAATGAAATTGTTTAGTTGGCATATTTCAATTTTATGACACTTGTTGATCAAAATATATATTTTGGACATTTATTTATTTTTTGCCTATGTTGTTTGCATTGCTTGAGGATGTGGAAAAGAGGCTCGATTTATAAATTATAGAATGAGTTCTAATGTTGGAAAGAACAACATGCTTGAGGGCAAGCATGAGCTAAGTAGGGCTTAAATTACATATTTGTTTTGTATTTAATTTGGCTTATTGTTGAACTGAACCCTGCTAATTAAGTGCTTTTATGATTTAATATTTGTCAGGGATGTAATTGGACGAAAACAAGCAAAAAAAGGGGGCCAAATCAAAAGACAAATTATTGAAATGGGGCCAAAGCAAAAAGATGGAACAAGCCAAGGGCTCAACATAAATTTTGACTTTGTAAAAGGCTAAAAATAGGGGGATATTTTATTATATTATTTCTATTTTTATTTTTTTTTATTTTATTTATTAGTTTAGTTAGGCTATTTTTAGTAAATCCATGTATATAAATAGGGGTATTTGCCTCTTTGAAAATCATCCATTAATTGAGTTTTCCTACTTCTCTTTGGAAATCCATTATCATCTTTGTCTTGTTTTTTCTACTTCAATTGAGAATTGGAATACTTTTGTCTTGTTTTTTACAAAATTGTTCTAATTCTCTTTTCAAATATTTTTCCCTATCAATTTCCATCACTTTTCATACAATTTCCATCATCTCCCGTAACCTTCAAGCATGAATAAATTCATGCTTAACTAAATTTTATCTTAGTCTTAGGCCGGTATTCTTTTCGATTAGGAATTGTAAGATATGCATTCGTGCTAAATATCCTTTCATTCGGTATTCGCCTTTTTCCTAAGTATTGGGATTGACAACTCATCCCTTAAGGCTAATTCGATTTCAAGTCAAAAAGAGCTCGTTGGGTTGGAGTCGTGTTTGCTGACAGTTGGAGAAACAAATCAGCCGTGCTGTATTCAGATCTTTGAGAACAAATCGAGGAAGGGGTGATCAGGTTTAAACGGCCTGTGCAGATGAGGCCGTTAATTCGAGTTGGGTTCTTTAAAACACAAGGCTACCAGAATCTTCAACCGGGAACATGAGTATCGCGATTAGATAATCGGTAAGGGTTGGTTTGCAAGACGTATCGAAACCAGCTACGAGAGGAAGAATTGGTGATTAGGACGTTCTCAATCACTATAACCAGCTTATCATTTGAAGGAGAAGGTCAATTTTCGAGGATCGATTCTTAACACGAAATTTACCGAGACTAAGGCTAAGTCTTACCAATTCTGTTTATAAAATTCTAAATTTATTTCCAATTTACATTTATTTTTTTGACATTAATCAATTGTTTATTTTATATTATTTACTGCCTTAAACATTCTTTAACCCCCTGGCCTTACGTATTTATTTTATTTTTAGCAGGTACGTTTGGAGTCGTGGGCACGACACTTGCCACGACCTCTTGACACGACGACATTCTGTTCATAAGTGAGCAAAGAAATTAATTACAGATCCAATCCCTGTGGATTCGACCCTACTACCACTCTTACTATGGTTTTGAGATATTTAGTAGGAATTAATTTTGGTGTATTCGACGCCCATCGGTAATTGATTGTAACGCCCTAAAATTTGTGCATTTGAATTATGAATTGATGACACAATTGTCTGTTTGCTTCAGTCGTTATGTGTTCTGGGTGTGTTTGAGAGGTCCCAAGTTCAAGCCTTAGATTGGGTAAAATTTTGGTTTTCATTGAATAAAGCCTTATCTTTGGGTTAATAGGCTTATAAGTGAAAGTTGGTTAAGATAAGATAGAATGGGCCAACTGGTCTAATGGTTAAGAGGAGTGATGGTGTGATGGAGGTCTTGGGTTTAATTCTTTACTTTAGAAAGGGTTAGTATTTTTACTCATTAATTTCGGCAAGAGATGGATTGAGTTGGGACTCTAAGTGTTGGTTGTGAAGTGGGATGTAAGAGAGTGATTTATGGAGAGAATTTAGGGGAATAGATAGGGGGTTAGCAGTTTCTGTGTAGTACTGACTTCTCTCTCTGCGAAATTTCAACCACTTCTCCTTTTTCCCTATTTTCCTTTTCTTTTTGCTCTCTCTAGCTGCTGCCGTTTGCTCTTCCCAATAACCTTTTGTTGCCGAAATTCCTTGGTTTTTTCTCTGTCTCGACTTTTGTCCTTTCACGTTTTAATCGTTCTGCTATTTCCCTTTTAGGGCCGCATGTGGTAAGTATCTATTTTAATAATTCGAATACCGATTTTTGTAAATGTTTAAAGGGTGTTTTGGCTATTATTAGGAGCAATTCTAGAGACTGGAATCAACGTTTCTCCGAGTTGATTTGAAGTGGTGATCGTTTGGTATGTAGATCTCTCATTTTGGGATTGTTGTTTGAGGTACGTTTTAGAAATTCTAAAAGGTCTAATATCCTGATTATAGGTATCGGTGGTCTCAGGGTTGCGAAAAGTGCAAAAACAAACCAGGTGTGTACTCCGATTACACAGAAAATGAAATTCAGCAAAAGCCGAAAAGTAGTCTGTCGACGCTACACAAGTGTGTTGACTGCTCGTCTGGTAGGCCGTTTGGTAATACATGGGCGTGCGGATGACGAGGCAGGCTGTACGTGCACGACACGAGCGCGATAGATACAATAGTGTGAAGGTTAGAGAGGCCGTGTGCGAGACACGGGCTCGGCCAATTAGGCCACGTGGGCCACATAGGCGTGTGGGCCCACACGAGTGAACCATACGGGCATGTGGGATTTTGGGCCAGCCATGTGATCCACACGGCCAAGGGTAATTTAGGGCGTGTGGGCCCATACGGGCAGACCACATGAGCGTGTGAGCCCATTTCTCTGAACTATTCTGTAAGATTGTACGGATCGCCAAAGTCAACTGTGACCTGTCGTAGGGTCAGTAAGCATTACTTAGACCCTTGTTCTATGATATAATACTGTGATGTATGTGTTAACATGTTATCTCTAGCATGTGTGACCTGTACTGCATTATAACATGCCATTTATGTATGTTGCATTGCATTGGGGTAGGATTGATGAAGTGAAGGAAGTATCTGAAAGGCTTTTAAGCCTGATATCTAATTATGACATGTGCTGCATTACAGTACCTCTTGATGTGTAGGGTTGTGTGGGTTGATTTTAGCCCCACATGGTGTGTAGGGTTAGTCAGAAATGGTGTGCAGGGTTGGTGGGTATGATTATGCTATTCTAATATGATATGCATGCTACATCTGTACGGGCTAAGGCCCAACTGTATCTGATGCTGTTTCTAAGTGGGCTAAGGTCCATACCATTTCTGTAAAGGGCTCAGGCCTGAATTATCTGTATTGATGTATGTCTGCATGCATGCTGTTTGTGGGGATTACACACTGAGCTTGCGAAAACTCACCTCTTCTTTGTTTAATCTGTTTAGGTAATCCCCAGCAGTAGATGGATTTGTGCAATGGAGGACTCGGCGGTGACTACTTCCACTCTCGTTATGGTTTTACGTTTTCTTTATGCTTTTATTATATGGATTATTACTATTATTTTGGGGGATTTTGATGTAATTTAAGGACTATGGACTTTCAGTTTTTATTTGGGTTTTTAAACTGTCGATAATTTATTATATTTTAGATAAGTATGACCAAAATTTGATTTTTACTAAAAACGAACGGCTTTTCATAAAACTAAGGATTCTAAAAGTAATAAATGTGTTTTCCTAAAATAGAATGTTTTCTAAAGCTTCCGCGTAAAAGGGGCAAGTTTTTAAGCATAACGAAGATCGATTAACTGGTATGGTTTTACTCGACAAACACAATTGCAAAAGTACTGTCATGTGACCTCTCAGATTCGGCTATAATGTCTAGGCCGGGTTTGGGGTGTTACATTGATCGAATGATTTGTTTTGTTGAATCTAGGTGTGGTGTATTTAAAGTGTGATTAACTTCAAACGGAATTAGGTATGTAAACATAACTTCTCAAATGGAAATCGACGAAAAGTCGAAATATGAGATTGTCGATGCCACATAGGCGTGCGACTACTCGTGTGGTAGACCGTGTGACTAAACATGGGCGTGTGATCGACGAGGCCGGCTATGTGCGATTTCATGGGCTAGGCCAAACTGGGACAAATTGGGTCGTGTGGGCCCCATGGATATGTGGGCTCCACACAAGTGAACCATATGGATGTGTGGGATTATTGGGCCAAGCCGTGTGAGGCCAAGGCTATTTTGGGCCGTGTTGGCCCACATGGGCCAGCAACATGGGCTCGAGGGCCAATTTTCACTGTTTGACTGCTAAGGTTGCATGGGTCGCCCGAGCCAACTGTGGACTTATCGTGGGGTCAGTAAGCTTATCTAGACCCCTAATTGATTGAATGACTAATATACCTCTGTGTGATATATATATGTATATAAGTGTACGCGTATGACTGTATTGAGCATGCTATTTAAACTGTACCGAATATATGTATGATACCATGGTATGGCATGACATGATTGTATGATGCATTGCATAGGGATGAGTTTTGTACTGATCGGAGGAAGTGTACTAAAAGGCTTCGAGCCTAAATTACTAGCAGCTCAGTTGCATAATACTGTGTTAGTGTCGCATTCGGTACTTTCTAGAGTGTAGGGATGGGTGGGTTGATTATATCCCCACATGGAGTGTAGGGTTGGACGGAGATAGAGTGTAGAGGTTGGATGGGTAGGACTTATGTACTGTTTAAACTATTACTGCACTGAATATTGTTACTGTAATGGGCCAATGCCCAAACACATGACTGCTTCTGTAATGAAATGGCTAAAACCCAACACTGATATAGTCACTGATACTAAAAATGGCTTAGGCTCGGATTGTGGTTTTTTTCTATCTGTTTGCTTATATAGGATTACACATTGAGTTTTCGTAAACTCACCCTTCTGTTTTAACTGTACAGGTAATCCCCAGACATAGGCGGATTATCGCAACGGAGGACTCAGCGGTGGCCACACGACCTATCCATTTTGATTTAGTATTTTACGATTTTGATTTAATTTTTGGGGTATTTTACTGTAATAATGGCCTTTTCATATTTTTATTTTAATTTGGGATTTTTATCGTTTTGACTCATAACTGCTAGCAGTAGGAAAAGACGCGAGTTTTCAAAAAGATAAATGTTTTAAAAAAATACCACGAATACGCAACCTTTTTAAAAGCTTCCACAATAAATGACGTTTAGAAAATTAATAATGTTTTGAATGTGAAAAACTTTTTGATAAAGACTCACGTTTTGAAAATGAATGACATGACTTAAAATCATCATAAGATAACGCAAAAAGGTTAAATAGAAAAGGGGTTTTCATCAACATCACACTTTACGAAAAACACTTCAATGTGACATTGTCAAATTCGGCCATAGCATCTAAGTCGGGTCTGAGGTGTTACAAAGAGACTGCGCCTGGAGGGAAAATGCTAGGACTACACTAAGAAAGAGACATATCGGGTTATTATGCATACAGAGCTATTGGGGTGACATGTTGTAGGATTTTGTTTTAATGAATCTGTCACTATCAAGTGGTTGTTTTAAGAAAGATTGATTGTAATTTTGTAATATTTTATGCGTAAGTACCATTTTTTTCTTGAGATGTAGTCTTTAAATGTAATTAAAAAGAGTATGTTTTAAATAAGAGGTTATCTGATATAGTTTTATGAGTTTGACTAAGTGTTGTGTGATAACACCCATGATTCAGATCCGGTGAATCGAGCCAAGTTTAGGGTGTTGCATTCACAATATAACATTTATGAGGATCTATACATAATTACACCATATGAACTTACTTGGCAAAAACAACAACTAATAAGGTGTCAAGGACTAATTCATAATTTTTCCTTTTCTATGAATATCCTCCGACCTAAATCATCATTTAATTCAATTATCAATTCCAAACATCATTTAACAACATACTATAACTATATATTAGTTCAATTTCATTTATGAAATATTCCTTCAAGTTTTGCATTTTATTCAATTTAGTCCCTTAAATCAAAATTATCATAACTTTCAAATTTGAGTTTCGATTTTGAAACTGATCTTAAGTTCATCACTCTACAGCTCTCTGATAATTATAATTACAGTTATTTCATGCTAATTTCAAATTATTCACACTTTAGTCCCTATGTTCAAATTTAACAATTTTCACTTTATAAACTTATCTTTTTCATAACTAAGCTTAAAATCTATATATTTAGTACCAAAAGCTTCAAGATTCAACAATAGAAACTTTTTTTATAAAAGTTAACAATTTTTTAAAATAGTCCTCAGGCTAGCTAAATAAAGCTTCCGAGATCTCAAAAATATAAAAATTATAAGAAATAGACTTGAAACCACTTACCAATTTAAAGAACAAAGCTTGAAAAGTTAAAAACCTTCCTTTCTCCCTTGGATGACAATGGAGATGAAAATGGATGGAAGATAATTTTTTTCTCTTATAATTAACTTATATAGCTTGGTAAAAGTGTATGATCTTTTGGTTTAAACATTAATTAATTTATTATTAATAATGTTTAATCCTTTTAATTTGAATGACAACATCATCATCCACCAAACATAACTACACATTGGTCTAATTGCTTAGTTGAACCATTAAGAACTTAAAAATCTATACCGATTAATTTTTACGACTTTTACGATTAAGTCCTGAAACCCTATTTAACTATTCGTTTCATAACATTATTGGACCAAAAATAAATATAATACTAAAATAGACTCATTAATATTAAATAATAATATCTACTAACTCGATCATCAGAAAATGGGGTTTTGAAATAATTCTTTCTAATACCACTGAAAAATGGACAATTACAATTCTCCATCATAGGAAATTTCTTCCTCGAAATCTTTACCTGTAAATAGGTTAGGGTTGTTGGAAAAACAAGTTTGGAAAATGCAGCAGAAAATAAATTTAGGGAAAAATCAGAGTTTTAATTTTTTTTCAAAACAAGATCTTGGTTGTGATATCTAAAGTAATAAACACTTAATCAAAATTATAAATTTTCAATTCGTCTAGGATGAGCGCTTCGACCGAGTAGTCTTCTCCGCTATTCTCAAGCTCATGTTTGTCGAGTGTGGGCTCGCTTCGAATTAGAATTTTTTTTCACAAAAATTACAAGTGGGGTAATTTTGCAATTTCTCTAAACTTTTGCATCAAGTTATAAATCAGAAAAATATCTCTAGAAATTTTCTAGAATAATCTCTTCAAAGAATTTTTTCTCTACAACTTTCTCTTGAATTCAAATGTGTATAAATAATAACCCAAGACTCTCTTTATATAGGAAGAGCTTGAAAGGTTCAACTATGATTAAACTTAATCACTTTAATATTAAATTAATATAATATTTATTAGATTAATTTAATATTAAATCTTATTAAAATAATAGAATGTTTATCAACATGATAACATTAAGTTAAATTTAATATTAAGATAATTACTTTAATATTAAATTAATAAAATACTATTAAGATAAATATTAAATTAAATTTAATATTAAACTATTAAAATAATATTATTTCTGAAATTAAATTCTCTAGTAGAGTCCCAATAAGAATGTAACTCTTCCACTACTCAACAATCGACGACCAACCGCCACCTACCATCGGGATGCTGCCGTTACAGCCAACGGCACCGCCACGTCCAATGATGTAGGTGCGACACTTTTATGACATCCCGAGCTGGTTCGACTACTGCTGGTTCAATACAAGTCAAAGACAACCCGATCGGTACGGTCTAGCCACCAATTGGATCGTCAGCCGGATTTCACATATTAATTTTAATTGATTTGATTATTTTAATTTCCAAAAACATCATATTAATTTTAATTGATTTGATTATTTTAATTTTAATTGATCAAAATTAATTTTTCCAAAAATCACTTAGATTTTCCAAATTAATTTTTTAAGAAAATTCTTTAATCAAATTCTCTAGTTGAACAATTCGTACGACCACCTAATTTAATTTCATATCGAATAAATCGACTCAATTAAATTATTCCCAAAGTCGTAAAATTTTCTTCTGATTCAAATACAGTTCGATCGAGCTTTTGTTGAGCTAGTAAAAGGACCAATCGGATATATACAATTAGGCTCTAATGATTGCAATTATGTCCAGAAGCATCGTTCTGATAATCCGCAATTACTTAATCATGGAGTTAGTCCACAAGAAGTATCATGATTGAAAACTCCTTATTGTATACTCTTTACAAAACCAATTCATCCAACTACTTTATCCAATGACCTCATCATGTGTGTGTTACCCTTATATGATATCTTTGATTCCTTTGAGTTAAATTCTTTCACTCAATAAAACCCAATTTTATCTCATTGTCACTATTGTGCCTTCTTAATGATTAATATGATCACTATCAACAAATGATTGTGATAAATTGCTTGTTTGAGAATAAGCAACTCGTGGCCATGTTTTATTTATCAATCCACACAATGACAATGAGAAGATATCATTAACTCTTTAACTGAGCTATGAATTCTACTGTTGCTAGTAAAGTCATGCCATACACAAGTCATGTACCCAACATACCGGCTATCGGCTCAATCATCTTTAGAACATAAACAGCCACTTATATCAAAGCATATGAGGTATAGGCCCAACAAAGGTGTCGGGGTTAGATGAATATCCAACATTATGTCATGGGCTCCTCTTCCTTGTATTTCTGAATCAACATTCTATTCATATCATCCGAGATACATAGCCCCACACCTCCCAAAATATGATCCAACTTTTCAACATCATTTATGGTAAACAAATCTTGGAAGTAATCTCAGGAAATCTTTTTAATCATTTCCATCTCCCTAAATTCCCTACCATCTTGATCATTCAGACAACAAATATTATTTAACCTTCTGCGCTGAGATGTAAATTCATAAAAGAATGCAATATTCCTATCTCCCTATTTTAACCAATTCGAACATGCTCTCTGCTCCCAAAATCCTCTTCTTTCTCGATCTTCATGTTAATATGTAACTTCACCTCTATTAATTGCACAAGATTTTCTTCATCTCTCTCTTGATTATTTAAAGACTCCATCTTCTTTGTAAGATCTTCCATAAGCCCTTGTCTTTTCATACGAATCTTTCTCTCCTAAATTTTCAATCCCTTTTGCAACAAGATCAATCTTTCCCATACATTTCCAGAACTTGCCCCTAAAGCCTTTGAATTTCTCCCTCACAATATTCTTCTAAGATCCACCAAGTCCGCATTCGTCTTTGTCTATTTGGATAAATAAAAGACAATGGTCAAAGAAAGAATGGGATAAATGTTTTACTGAAAAATCAAGAAACATATTCATCCATTCTGTTTTAGCCTCACTTCTGTCAAGCCTTTCTTTAAGGATTTTCTTTGGAAAATTTCCCCTTTCCCATGTGAACCATGCTCCCAAGTATCCTATATCCTTTAAAGAGCAATCCTCTAGAGTCTTGCGAAAGTCATCCATACTACTCTCCTCCCTTGGCACCTCACTTTTTTTTTTCATGCGCATACGAAATCTCATTAAAACCCCCCACAGACTATCAATAGATGATTTTGATCCATTCCTAATTGCCTCAATAAATTCCATGTCTCTTCTTTATTATGAAGGTTAAGAGCCCCATAAAATACTGTCATCCTCTACTTAGGACTATCCTTTCCCTCTTTAAGAGTCACATCAACAAGATTTGAATAACTTTTAAGTTGAATCAAAGTTCCTACTTTTCATGCTAAACACAATCCCCCTCGTGTTCCATCAGCCGGAAGTGTTCCATCAGCCGGAAACACAATCTTATTCTAAAAACCACAACTTTGATAACATCTTTCCATCTTCATCTCCAAAAAGAAGACAATTTGGGGACAAATTTTCTTCATCATATGTTTAAGTTTTCTAATAGCCCACGTATTCCCTAGCCCGCAAACATTCTAGCTTAAAAGTTTCCTTGCTTTCGGTCAGCTTGTGTAACACCCCTAACCTGTACTCGTCACCGAAATAGGTTTATAGAGCATTGCCGAATAAACGTAACATAAATCATTCCCTTCAAAACATTTCAATGAACATAGCATAATCCAATATTATACAAGCATATCATCCCTTATTTCGAGCCCTTGAAGCCTTAAAATCACTTTAAAAGTGTTTCGGGACTAAATTGGGAACATTTGAAAATTTTAGGAAAAAGTTAGAAAAATTTTAACTGTAGGGGTCACACACCTATGTGGCCAGTCGTGTGCCTCACACGGCTGAGACACACACCCGTGTCTCAAGCCATGTAACTCTCTGACTTGGGTCACACGCCTATGTGTGTTGCCTGTGTGTGACACATGCCCGTGTGGCTAGGCTGTGTGCACCCAAAAGTACTTTAAAACTTAAGTTTACCATGTCCTACTTACTTGGGCACTAAGCAATTGAATTACCAATCATTTAATCTATTCAAAACAAGATTAAACATGCTCAAAACATGCCAAAACAATTGTCCTAAGTGCCTAACCAATGTACTTTCATTGGTATTGCAAGTTATACCATCAAAACATTTCATCCATGCATCATTCAAATCAAAGTTTTAAACATGCCAAAATCAATCATTTTAACCTAGCTTATAACTACCTAAAACTTCAACTTAAATTCACATACACCTAACAAGCATTGGTTCAAAACAACATGCCAAATTATGGTTCCAAACACAAACATATGCTCAACCCAACATTATACTTATAACTCTATTACAAACCATTCACAAAATAACTATCAAGTTAAGACATCCTAGGTACATGCCATTACAAAAGGTAAACATCACCACATTTGAGATTAGGACCGCTATTGGATGCTGAGTCGATGATCAAAATAGAAGTACCTAACCTGCACACGAAAAAGAAAACCGTATGCTGAGTAAAACTCAATGATAGTTCTATAATCCGAACATTTAAAGACATAAAGATACATGAATGCTCAATTTGAATTGTATAATCACATTACTATCTAATAAGCAATTGTAAATTTATCACCATCTCAATTTCATGCATAATACCACATTATATCATGATTTGCTCAATTTCACAAATATTATTCCATTAGTTAGTTTAACATATAACTCAATTAACATCACTTGCTATAAAAATAGCTTTTCATAGATCATTCAACATTTCATTTAAACAATGACAAAAACCAACTATATTCAATCCATGAGTACATTACTCATATATCTTATTTATGATCATAACATTTTCACCTTTCATATATCAATTCACTTTTCCATTTCCAAATCACATATTTTTCCATTTCAATATTGATTATAAAACTTATTATTTAATTACCCCTATTAACACAACTCGGACTCTGACGGATACACGGATCCAACCAACACACTAATTTGGCACCCAGTGCCTCATCGGATAAATCCAAAGTAATAACTACTCCCAGCGCTATAAATTGACACCCAGTGTCTCATCAGTTAAACTGAAGTAAATTGACACCCAGTGCCTCATCGACTCGAAGTCGAAGAAATCCCTAAACTCTTCCTATCCTATGGCATGTCATCTATATTCAACTCAGCCCAATACAATTAATAAGGTTTCATTTCACTTTTCAAATACAACCAATATCCAATTCTCATATTTGCACATTATCACATTTACACATATATTCATTTCAATTCAAATAATCAATACATTCATAATGTATATACTAATTCAATTCATTTCAATCAACTATAATTTCAATTCACTATCCAATTGCCAAAATTCTCACCTCAACCACTAACCATATGCATTAAATTGAAATACAACAATTAACAACTATGTTTGGATTTATAGAAATACAAATCGTGGATTCCGAGCTATTCAACGTTGATTTTATCCTTCCCCTTTTAGTCGAGGATTCTGATACGACGTTAGCTACGAAATTAAAACAATTAAAATACATCAATACAACACAATTCAATTTCACATTGAATATTTAAATTTTTACTCAATATTTGCTTAAATTCCAATTTAGTCCCTAAACCGAAACTAATTTGTATTCTTCACATTTAATCTTATATGTTTATCCTAATTTCACTTTAAGCTAAATTTAGCTCCCTATTTTCAATTAAACCCCTAAATTTTAATTTTTTCACAATTTAGTCCCTAAACTCAAAATCAAGAATTAACTTTACTATTTAGTCCTTTTCACTTTATACAATGAAATCTATCAATTTAATCCTTAGTATTTGAAATATTCAACAATATTAATATCCAAACTTTTAAGTAATACTAAAAATTACAACACGGGTCGGCTAGACCTAAGTACTGAGATTCCACAAACATAAAAATTACAAAAAAAGAAATTAAATTGACTAATCGATTGAAGTTTGAACCTTAAGGTCCCTATAGCCGTAAGTTAACCCTTCTTCTTTGCTTTCTCTTTTCTAACTTTTGTTTTGCATGTATAGAAATAAAGAATGAATAAATTTTGTTTTGTTTTAATACATTAACTAATATATTTATTATTATATAACTTAAATATATAATAATAATAAGTTAACATATAAATATATAATGTAACTCATTAACGTCGTCCACTTAAAGAAGCAAAGGTATAATTGCTTCTTTAGTCCCTTTAGCTAGTTTAAAATCATAATTCAACTTCTACCCTATACACGATTGAGTCCTTATAATTTAATAACTCTTAAATCATGCATATTCACTTAATTGAAATCTAATTAACTACACAACTAATTTCGTAAATATTTTTTTACGAGTCCAATTGACAGGCTGGAATGCACTTTTCGACACCTCTGACTATAGGATCATTATGGCTTGTCTATTGGCAACCGCCTATCTTTGTTGTAATTAAGCATTGATTCATTCCGAATTGGGCCTTATTGAATCTGATTAAACAAAAACGCCAAAATCCATATTTTCAAACTTGGGCCTTTTCTTCGCATCACCACTTTCTATCGGGCTATCTTCTATATTGGCATGATCCATTTTATTAGAGGGACCCGCATTAATATTATCATCTTGAATCTTGTAACCTTCCAAATTAAATCCCCAAATGGGATTGATTACCATTCCCGATTCTCCTCTAATCAAATCCCGTGCATTTCACGCCCCACCATTGTTCTCCAATTAGCATCATCTTCCTCACGAAGCCAAATATTGTTCATTGTTGAGGCCCTTCTTCTATTCGCCCTCAATGTTAAGTCCCATCCCATTTCCATCTCCTTCAATCCCTGAATAAGTCTTTTTGGACAAAAATTATCTTTATAGCTTGGACATTCACAGAGGAAACAAAAGAGAGTTAATCTTTCATATTGAAAATCCACATAAGTAAAATTTGACTGATAGATCATATTTTTTCGTTGTTTTAGCGGTTTATGAATATCTTTCTGGACTTGGATATGAAGAAAATTCTGCATCCCATGATTCAACTGTTTCACATCATAGTCAATGAATTCTCTAATAAAGTCACCAAATAATTTTGCCATGGATTCTGAGAAAAATCCCGGAATGAGATCATGAACCTGGATCCAAAATGCAGGAAAAAAAAAAGGAACTTCCATTGGATCTTCTTCCTCTTTTAATTGGTGAAAACCAGTAAATGGTTATTGAAAGCCCAAGGAGCGCCCATGATCACTCGTTCAATGTCCAACTCATGAAAAATTTTGAACAAATATCGTTTCCCACCCAGATTTGAGATTTGAACTCCTCCTAATGGATGCCAAAGATTTTCCATCGTATTCTTCATTGCTAGAAAGTGCACTACACTCGCCATTAAAAAGATCCAACCAAACAACTATCATAGATCGATTTTCAAGGGACCCCATCAATAGGCAAAATCAATGCTTCTTCTTCACCATCCTCTATATTGAGATTTGCTAGTTCTTTTTCCATTTCGACAAGACCCTAATAGAACACACTTCAATTGAAAACAGTACACTAGAACATGAATAAAAGCACAAAACACAACAACGTGCTACAGAGAGCAGACTATAACCGTGCTATAGAGAATAGACTTGGACTTCACAATATGGTATTCTTTATTAATATTGATAGTTTATCAATTAAATACCCTTAATATATGCCTTCTTATAATATTTTTAAAAAAATTGAAATCAATAGAATGTGCGAAAAAAACCATATCAGAAACAACTAAATTAATTTAATATAAATACAATACAATAAATCTTATTGTAAAATTTTCTTATTATAGAATATATATATGATTTGCTAAAAAAATATAAACCAATAAATAATTGAAAATATTTTATTCAAAAATCCTTATGCTACAACTATGAATTTGATAAATGGCAATGGTTTGATCAGGGTGACTTTTCAATGTTCACTTCTAACTCTCTTTGCCTCTAATTATCACATTATGTTACCCTTCGACTTTTCCTTCCTTATTTAAAGATGTACTCTTTCATTTCCAACTTCTAGTAAGTGCCTCGGGCTTTCCTTTTCTTCTCATTTAAAAAATTATAAAAAAAAGTTAAATTGTAAAAAAAAAAAAAAAAAAACATTTTAGCAGTAAAAAAATAGAATAGCTAAATGCTAAGAAACGTACATATTAGGATGAATCAATATGAACATGGGTAAAATATGTTACCCGTGCATCTCGCTTTTTTATTTCTCCAAAGTTTTAAATATTATTTATTTATATATATATATAATGTCAATAAATTAAATGTTTAATTGCATTTAAACCCACAAACTTCTTGCAACCTTAACAAGTATACTTAGCCGGGTGCAGTATCAGTAATAATACTTGTACATGGGATCATATTTCATAGCTAAAAGCAAGGAAAAAGAATAAAAACAAAAAAAGACAAATTCATTCACTACCCCACTTCCATATCCCAACATGATTCCTTTCCACCCACCCAAATTCAAACCATGAATCTTCACCACCATCATAAGGTCTAAAGCTTGAAGTTCCATGAGATTCGCCAATAATGATGGAAGTGGACCTGAAAGTAAGTTGTTGGAAAGATTGAGGAACTGAACCTTCAAATTTATTTCTCGAGAGATCAATGGCAACCAAGCATTCTTGAATCTTATCGTATTTTGTTTTCACGCCTGCCATTGTCATTGTCATTGCATATGAAGAGTTAAAATTCCAATTTCTTTGTGGAACTTCAAAACTGATGTTTGCTTTCAAGTAATTTAACTTGCCAACGTCAACAACTTGCACGGCGTTCCATCTTTGGAAATGAAGAGATGGCAAACGACCTACAAATTCATTGAATGAGAGATCAATGTTTCGTTATTCGGGAAACTTATTGGATGTTGGACTTCCCATTGCACCATGAAATCCATTGTGCCGTTGATGACAACTTTCAACTCTTGAACCCTGCCCAACCAAAAGGGAAACGTATCCTCTATTTGATTATTTCCCAAATTAAGAAACGTGATTTATCCATTCAATTGATTTTGGCTAAGGTCAATCACCCTTAATTGCCTTCCTTTTTCACATGCTTGAGGAATCGGGCCAAGAAAGTCGTCGTTTTTGAAAATTTAGAATTGAAAGAGATTTGCTTAGATTCCAAAACATGGTGGAAGCATGCCACTGAAGCTATTATTTGATAGGTCAAGTACAGCTACAGAAGTCAGAGATTTCTCCCTTGAGTAGGTTGTTTGAGACAAAATATTGGTAAATGGAAGCGGGTGGAATTGGGAGGGACCCTTGTAGCCTGTTAGAACGAAGGTCCAACTTTCTTAGACTGGTCCATGAAGGGACAGCAGTTGGTTGGTGGAAACCTGTAAGAAGCTTTCTCTTAAGATAAATCCCATATCCATTTGGGGATAACCCCATGGATTTTGTTACCAGAAAGATTTAGATACTCCAGTTCATTCTGACTCGAAAGAAAATTCGGCAAGTCAGGCAAGTTGCAAGAACCCAGTGTTAGAATTGTGAACTTTGGGATGGTAACATTCATAATGTGTGTGTTGGGTAATGAAAAATTATTTACCAGACAATTGGAGATGCTTGAGTTCTATAAGATTTAGAAAGGATTCTAATTTGTAGGCGCCGCTCAGGTTATTTTCCCCTAAATCAAGAACTTTGAGATTCACTAGAGTGCAGATTGATTTCCTAAACAAGATGGGATTTGGTTGGAGTACTGATTACCGTAAAGCAACAAAGCAGTAAGCTCGGTAAAATTAGCCAACGAATTAGGGATTTTTCCAGAAAAAGAGAAATAGCTAACATCCAAGACAGATAATGACTGGAGATTCCCAGTAGATTCTGGTAGCAAACCAGACAAACCTGTATTGGCAAGTCTCAATGATACAAGAGAACTACTTTTGTGAAAATCTGGTAAACTTCCCACAAGAAACATATTGAAGGATGCATGGACAGTTTGAAGATTGGGCAGTTGAAAAACTTGAATAGGAAATTTACCATGCAATTCACAAGCCTCAAGAGAGAGATGTTAAAGAAGATAAATTTGCCAAACTCTTGAGGGATTGTCGAAGATGCAGTTACCCCATCAACATTAAGATGCTTGAGCTTTACTTCATTTCCAGAGAAATCAAGTATTACCAGCTTTGAAAGCGAATTTGACCTGTAGAGCCAGACCAAGAGAGGTCCAATTGTGATAGCCTTGTAAGGTTTCCAATTGCAGAAGGGCCATTGAAATCATTGTCCGAAAGATTGAGCCTTCTAAGGTGATGGAGCTGGAAAAGGATGCTGTTGGAGTGGATAGAACCATAAAGGAAACTGCTGCTGAGATCGAGTCCAATAACGTGACCAGTGTTTTCATCACATTCAACGCCATCCCAAGTGCAGCAATCTCCACCAAATTGTCCTTAAAGTTTCCATGAACAAACCTTTGGATAAGCAAAAGTATAAGCAGAAGCAGGTCGATTGAGAATGAAGTTGTCTTTCAGCTGCAACAAAGTAGAGCGTTTAGAATCCAAGCAAGGTTGCTGCATTGGTTGTTCTACAAGCAGGCCACATTCTTAAACAAGAACAAATTCATCCATACCCTTTCATTTTCTATTGTCATATAAGTAGAAAAAACAAATCAAGATTTAATTGATCAAAGTCTTCAAATATATTGTCATATTAAAAGTTTTGTTAGTTATAGTGTTAGAATTAAGTGACCCAAATTCTTATTTAAATAAAATACGATGGAAAATAAAATAAAAGTAATATCCAAATAGAACTAGACTTCTTTTATTTTATTTTAGAATAAAGTTTTTTAAACCTTATTAAACTTCATCTATTTTATATTGATTAGGATAAGGTATTTCAATCATACTAGAATATGGCTTTACAAGCCTATAAATAGACATAGTTTATTCCTCTTGTAATTGATTCGAATTCGACATAGTGAATTTTCTTCTCCTCTGCCCGTGGTTTTTTCCCAAAAGGGTTTCCACGTAAAATCTGTGTATTCTTTATTTATTTTTTTTATTTTTTATTTTTCGATATTTTTTTCATTACCAACATTAATATATTTTCACATATAGGTTTGGGGAAATTTATAAAAATAATATTAAAATATTAATTCATTACTCAAATAATATAGATTCACTTTTATCTATTTGACACATTTTTTTAACGGTAAAAATAATTTTGGTTTTTCGGTGCCGATTTGAGCAAATCCCCCAAAAGAATTCATATTAATAAAAGTAAAAGTTTTAAAATTATAATTTTGAAAAATAAAAAATTATTTCATAATTTTTTAAAAAAATTAAAGATTTTAAAAAAATAAAAAATTTAAAAAATTTAAAATTCAATGTAATCTAAATCAGACTAGACTAATTGGACCAAAAATTGGTCGGGGTATCAAATCCAGTTAAAATATTGATTAAATTAGCAATTGAACCAATTTCAAACTGATTTGACCAATTGATTTCAAAACGATTGACTTGACCAGTTGAAAGCAAATAAATTATAAAAAGTTCAATATTATAAAATTATAAAAATCAATTCAACTATAAGTTCAAATGGAATTTTTAGCCCGAGTCAATCGGTCTGTATCGGTTTATAGGTCAATCAGTTTTTAAAATTTATAAACATTTTTAGCCTTCGATATTTATAATTTCTTTTGTTAATTTGGTCTATATCCTTTAAAAATACTTCAAAAACTTAAAAAAAAAAAAAACTATTTTTTCATATTTTAAAAAACATAAAAGTTTAAAATGATATATTTTTTAAAAAATAATATTAAATTTTAAATATTTTTTAATATGAAATTTTTTTGGGGGTTTCCCAATGCCCAAATTCGCGATTGGAAAATTTAATTTTTTTTACTATTCAAAATTTATCATTTGAGTTATTCAAAATTTATCATTTGAGTAAATAAAAGTGACTCAATATTATTTGAGTAATAAAATATTATTTTAATATTATTTGTGTAAATTTTTCTATAGGCTTGTTGACATAAAGATTGGTGAATGGAGAATAAATGTAAATAGTTGAGGGTTTTGGTTATTCTTAGTTGAACTATTTGTAGCAAAAAAATTCCTTTCTTTTTTAAATGAATCGAATTTTACTTATTCAAAAAAATTGGAAATGCTTATTTCCAAATTTGAAATCCAGAATCGAAGTTAGTAGGTTTTTTGGGCAATTGGTACAATAAAAATGAAAAATAATCAAAATGGTACAAAACTTAAATTATGTACCAAAATGGTACATAAAGGGTGGTCACGCCTCTGGCAGAGGTGACACCACCCTACTCTGCCACCTGTGTCAGCCTTAAAAAAAATTTGTTTAAAAAAACCAGAATTTGATAATAAAAAAAAAAAAAAACAAAATCTGTACAAACAGTGTATGCATGCAGGGATGGGACGTTGCATGGCAGTTGTTGAGGGTTCGTGATAGGCGGCACCAGTCGAGGGTTAGCCAGAGGCATGACAGGTAGTGGGTTAGGCAGAGGCGGCACCGGTGGAGGGTTTGGCAGAGGCGGCACCACTTGACGGGACCTCTCCTACATGCATGCTTATCGGTTTCTTAGGTTTGGGGACCTTAAATGGTCCCCAATTTCTTTTCATGGACCACTAAGAGAAGAAAAGAGAAGAAGAAGAAGAAGAAGAAGGAGGAGGAGGAGGAGGAGGAGGAGGAGGAGGAGGAGGAGGAGGAGGAAGCCGGCGCCGGAAAAAGAAAGAATGAGAGAAAGGAGAAAGAAAAGAGAAAGGAAAAAAAAGAAAAAAAAGGAAAGAAAATAGATAGAAGAGAAAGGAAAATTTAGAAAGAGAAGAAAAAAGAAGGTATAAAAATTTTTTATTGTAGTTTTTATTTTTATTTTTTTTAGTTTAGTTGTTAAACAAATTGTTAAATGAGGTTAAATGATGATTATTATTAGGGTTTATTCTTATTTTGTTATTATTAAACAAATTGCTATTTTGTGCTATTTTTGTTATTATTTTGTTATTTTGTTATTATTATTAATATTATATATTGATTTTTAGTGTTTTATTTATTAGTTAGTTTATATATAACATCTCAAAATAATATTAAAATTATATAGAAAGTAAATTAAGAAATTTTACTTCCATGATATAGGTCTTTTGGCATGAATTTATAGTAAAAAAAAAAAAAAAATTATTGTTAGTTTAACTAGTTAGTGTTATTGTTAGTAAAAAAATTAATATTATTAATGTTAGAAAACGTAATTATTATTGTTAGTTAGTATTGTTATTAGTAAAAAATTAATATTATTATTATTAATGTTAGTTATTAATATTGTTAGTAAAAAACCCTAATTATTATTTTAGTTACTACTATTATTAATATTATTAGTAAAAAACACTAATTAATAATAATAATAATAATAATAATAATAATATTATTATTATTATTATTATTATTATTATTATTATTGTTAGTTAGTAATATTGTTAGTAAAGAACCCTAATTAATGTTAGTTAGTATTATTAATATTGTTAGTAAAAAATACTAATTAATATTATTATTATTATTGTCGTTGTTGTTAGTAAAAAACCGTAATTATTATTTTAGTTACTATTATTATTAATATTATTAGTAAGAATCCCTAATTATTATTATTATTATTATTATTGTTAGTTATTAATATTGTTAGTTTATGTGTCGTTTATGATTTGTTTTTGTTATATTATTTTTATATTCCTATTTTTTTGAGTATTTTAATATAAATTTCTTGTTTTCTATGTAGGTAAAAAATTAAGTATTTGAGACGGCAATGGCTCAATTGATTAGTGAAGATCCTCATATATCTGACGCAGCTAATAATATGGTAATTTATTGTTATTTATTAATCACGGGCTATATTAAAAAAATAGCTACATAATTTAGGGAAATAAATTATGTCCTTAAAATTATTTTTTTTGTGATTTAACGCTGTCAAGGCTCGTACCGTGTATTAAGGGGCTGGAAGAATGGCTTAGGATATTCCCCGGATGAACGATTGATGCCCTACTTAGAGCAAGCTGAATTCGGGTCAGCAGCACAGATCCGGACGTTTGATCTGCAGTATGATTTAATATCTGCACTAGTCGAGCGTTGGCGCCTGGAAACCTACACTTTTCATTTCCCCTGTAGAGAGTGCACAGTCACTCGAGAGGATGTTGCCCTGCAACTTGGGCTCCCAATCGACGATAGCCCCATAACGGGCGTCAGTGCGGTAGCTGACCCATTTGCACTTTGTCATAGCTTACTAGGAGTCTTGCCCGGCGATGATGAGGAAAATTTTACGGGCTTGAAATTTACATGGCTGAAAGCGAGGTTTTAGCACTTATCAGCTAATGCCAGTGAAGTCGAGTTGATGTGTGCTGCTCGAGCATACATTATGCACATCATAGTGGGTGCACTGATGCTCGATGCAAACAATAACAGGATTCGTATCATGTACCTACCTTTATTAGCTGATTTGAGCAATGCTCGCTCTTATAGTTGGGGCTCCGCAGTTCTAGCTGTGTTGTACCGTGAGCTTTGTCGGACGAAAAAGCCAGCTGCTGTAGACATAAGCGGATGCCTTACATTTGTAGCCGTGGGCTCTATATCGGATGTTATTCTTGGCATCAGTTAGTCACCAACCATACGTATATCCACTAGTAAACAGGTGATAAAATATAACTTATTATTAATTGACAATTTCTTTATAATGATATTATTGTAACAATATTATATTGACTTGAAATTTGTTTTTGTAGATGGAGTATTTATCCGGGCATCGGGAGGTCGTACACTGTCCCGATATATCGACTTATGATTGAACAACATGTAGGGAAGGGGTAAGTTATTCAAATATTCATGACATGTTATTTTGTATATCTTACTCACACCGTGTTAAATTTTAACAATGTTATTAATCGTGCAGTTTACATGGATGCCATATCGTAGACCTGAAATTGCAGCCATTATACCCTCGTCTGCCTACATTCACTCTTATATGTGGTGCACTAACACACCAATTATAAATTTCAATGTAGTCGAGTGGTACCATGGGGATCGAGTGCTGCGACAGTTTGGTTGCATCCAACATATCCCTGATCCGCCATGCAATGTGGGAGAGGTTCACGGCATGAACAGAAGAGGGAAACTGAGATTGCATTGGGGGGTTAAGCACCGGAGATTTGTTGCGGTGTGGAATGATCGGATGGCTTGAATACGTCGGATGGATATAACTTCTGATTTGCAGCCTCTGTTACAGTACGTATAGTGGTACTCCAGTATAGGGAAGCCATATATACTTGAGGGCAGTCGACTATAGTCCCCCCACACATGCAGCGAGATAGGGCATACGAGGCAGCGGCAAATCCTGATCCCGAGCCGGAGCCTGAGGCAGAACCCGAGCCGGAGCCCAAGCAATCACATTCACATTCAGATGCACATTCGTATCATCCAGATGTTTTGAACAATGACTATTTCCCGGGCTCGTCAGGGGGTGGATACCATTACGGGTCTGATATATTTGGATCGTACCCACTGCAATACAGCACTCTCGACCCGTACCCACTATAGTACGACACTCCTAGCCCGTACCCATCGTAGTACGGCAGTCCTAGCCTGTATCTACTACATCATGGCACTGCCTCCGGCTCAAGTTCATCGATGCCATTCGAGCCACATGATTTTTTTGCCGTGCTTAGCACACCCCCACCTGCGCCTGAAGAGGATGTTGGTTGTCGCGAGCACCGACAACGTGAACGTCGACCTCCGCAGAGGTATACCTGTAGGACCACACCATCGAACCATCAATTTTAGGGGTTTTTTGCGGTTTTAATGTTACTCTAGTTTGTATTATCTTATATAACAATTTTTGTACTTTTTTTGCATAAAATTAATTAGATTAATTGGAACTTTAAAATTTGTAACAAAATTTGACCATAACGCAAAGTGATTAAAATTTGGAGATTATAACATTAAAACAGTAATACACATTAAAACAGATTAAAATATTTTGAATATATGAATGAAATACTTAGTTATATACATGGTAAATTTGGTACTAAAATGGATAAAGAATGAAGTTATAAATTATTTCTTTATATGTTATTATATTTGATTAAAGTATTAAATCATAAATGACACATAAACTAACAATATTAACAACAACAACAACAACAACAACAACAACAACAACAACAATAATAATAATAATAATTAGGGATTCTTACTAATAATATTAATAATAATAGTAACTAAAATAATAATTATGGTTTTTTACTAACAACAACAACAATAATAATAATACTATTAATTAGTGTTTTTTACTAACAATATTAATAATACTAACTAACATTAATTAGAGTTCTTTACTAACAATATTACTAACTAACAACAACAATAATAATATTATTATTAATTAGTGTTTTTTACTAATAATATTAATAATAATAGTAACTAAAATAATAATTAGGATTTTTTACTAACAATATTAATAACTAACATTAATAATAATAATATTAATTTTTTTACCAATAACAATACTAACTAACAATAATAATTATGTGTTCTAACATTAATAATATTAGTTTCTTTTACTAACAATAACACTAACTAGTTAAACTAACAATAACTATTTTTTTTTACTATAAATTCATGCCAAAAGACCTATATTATTTTGAGATGTTATATATAAACTAACTAACAAATAAGACACTAAAAATCAATATATAATATTAATAATAATAACAAAATAACAAAATAATAACAAAAATAGCACAAAATAGCAATTTGTTTAATAATAACAAAATAATAATAACAAATAACAATAAACCCTAATAATAATTATCATTTAACCTCATTTAACAATTTGTTTAACAACTAAACTAAAAAAAATAAAAATAAAAACTACAATAAAAAATTTTTATACTTTCTTTTTTTCTTCTCTTTCTGAATTTTCCTTTCTCTTCTCTCTATTTTCTTTCTTTTTTTTCCTTTCTCTTTTCTTTCTCATTTCTCTCCTTCTTTCTTTTTCTGGCGCCGGCTTCCTCCTCCTCCTCCTCCTTCTTCTTCTTCTTCTCTCGGTGGTCCATGAAAATGAAATTGGGGACCATTTAAGGTCCCTAAACCTGAGAAGCTGACAAGCATGCATGTAGGAGAGGTCCCGTCAAGTGGTACCGCCTCTACCAAACCCTCCACCAATGCCTCCTCTGCCGAACCCTCCACCTGTCACGCCTCTGGCTAACCCTCGACTGGTGCCGCCTATCACGAACCCTCAACAACTGTCATGCAACGTCCCATCCCTGCATGCATACACTGTTTGTACAGATTTTTTTATCAAATTCTGTTATTTTTTTAACAGATATTTTTTTAAGGCTGACACAGGTGGCAGAGTAGGGTGGTGTCGCCTCTGCCAGAGGCGAGACCACCCTACATGTACCATTTTGGTACATAATTTAAATTTTATTGTACCAATTACGCAAAAAACCCAAAGTTAGTGGAATTAATTCATTCAACTAGTCATCTCTCTCACTGTATAATTAGAGGGTTTGTATTCACAAAAACCTTTATACATGATAGATACATATTTACACCATACGCACACACTACTCTAAAGGGAGTTATCCAAATAAAAACTTATTACTTGCTCCTTGAAAGCTTAAACCCAAATAGATTTTATGGATGAACAATCTTTGACCATCAGACCAATTACTGGAGTTTAGTTTCTCCCTTAAATATAGTTAATTTGATTTTGTATATAACGTAAAAAAAATCAATTTAAAAAGCTTAATGTTATGAAATAAAAGAATAAAGAGAGTAAAAACAAAAGAAATAAAATAACAAAAGAAAAGTATGTATTTTATTGACCAATGGGAATGTTTATAATGTTTCTCCAAAATCTATATTTTATAGATATAAGAAGTATAAATCCAATAAAACTCTACTTCAAATGAATATTAGAGTCCTAAAGTACATCAAACATATTTTTATATTGATGGACATCTACTTAATAATAAAATGAGATGGAGGAGCTTAAAAGATTGAATGTAGAGGTTTGGGATGCTATAAAATTCAAAGAATCATTATGGAGGCAAAAATCCAGAATAATATGGTTGAAAGAAGGCGATGCGAACACAGCTTTTTTTCATAGAGCTGTTAGGATAAAAGTTAAAAGAAAGGCAATTTACAGTTTGAAAATTGGTCGATCTTGGTGCAATGAACCAAAGAATCTTAAAAGGTGAGTGTATGAATATTTTAAAAATCATTTTCAGGGGAGATCAGGGAAATGGAGGATGGAAATGGAAATGGATTTTAGGTGCTTAAAGAAGAGAATTGTAGAGAAGTTGGAGGAACCTTTCTCAAGAGAGGAGATTCGAGAGGCTGTTTGGAGCTGTGATAAATGCAAAGCTCCGAGACCGGATGGGTTTAATATGTGCTTCTTTAGAAAATGTTGGAATACAGTAAAAGACAATTTGTATAGCATGATGTCTGAATTCTACAATTCTCGGAAGCTTGAAAAGTCTGTTAACTGTTCGTTTATTGCTTTAATTCCCAAAATGGAGAACCTGTGTGAGATTGCTGATTTTCGTCTAATTTGCTTGGTCAGTTCATTGTATAAGATAATTGCAAAAATTCTTGCTCGTAGGCTAATGATGGTTATAGGCGATTTGGTGAGTGAGACGCAATGTGCCTTTATCAAAGGAAGGCAGATTTTCGATGGGATACTAATTGCTAATGAAGTGATTCACTCGATGAAAAAAATAGAAGAAAATGGGGGTCATTTTATTTTTAAGCTGGATTTCTCTAAGGCGTATGATTGTGTCCGTTAGGACTTCTTAAAGTTGGTCTTACATAAGATAGGGTTTGGGGACAGATGGATTGGATGGATGATGGAATGCGTTACTTCGGTAAAGCTGCTATATTAGTGAATGGCTCGGCCACAAATGAGTTTAATTTCGGTAGAGGGCTGCGCCAAGGCGATCCCTTATCAACTTTTCTTTTCATTCTGGTCACAGAAGTGCTTCACATGTTGCTGGAAAAAGTTGGGATGTTAGGAATAATTGAAGGTATACATGGTGTTCTTCCGGATCAAATGATTTTACATTTACAGTTTGCGGATGATACTATCTTGTTCTTAAAGGCGGATGAAAAGGTGGTGAAAAATATGAAGTTTATTCTCTGTTGCTTTGAATTATTTCGGGCTTGAGTATTAATTTTAAAAAATCGTGCATTGTGGGAATTGGGGTGGAAGAGGAATTCCTATATCGTATGGCCGCTATTTGCAAATGTAAGATTGGAGAGTTGCCCTTCAGCTATTTGGGTATACCTTTGGGAGCGAATCTTAGAAGGGTGGTTATGTGGGACGCTGTAGTAGAAAGTTTTAGAAAAAAATTAGCAGGTTGGAAAAGTAGATCTATGTCGTGGGCTGCTAGGATCGTGTTGATTAATGTAGTGTTATCGTTCTTACCTTTATACTTCATGTCTTTATTTAAGGCTCCGGTGACAGTCATCTAGAAAATTGATAAAATTAGGAGAAGCTTCCTGTGGGGTGGTATAGATGGCAAAAGAAAAATGGCGAAAGTCAGCTGGAAACAGATATGCAGTCCAAAAGAAAAAGGTAGTGCTGGGTGGTAACCTTGGGATTAAGAACCAAGCCCTCCTAGCAAAGTGCCGATGGCGTTTAATGGTTGATAAAAAGGCATTATGGAGAAAAGTGATCTTAGCGAAGTATGGTTCTAAAGCAAAATAATGGAGATATGGTGCGAACAATTTGAAAGTTATGTTGACAGTTTGGAGAGTGATTGTAGAAAACTCGTTGGATGAAAGAGTGAGTAGATGGGTGTGGGATAAAGATTTTTATTGGAAGCTAGGGAATGGAAAGGCAATTTTGTTCTAGGAAGATCAATGGTGTGGTGATGGCCCGTTAAAGTTAGATTTTCCTTGTCTTTTTTGCCTTGCAAAATCCAAATTAGGTTCGGTTTTTTACTATTCATCTAATAATAGATTTAGTAACATTAATTGGGGCATTTTGTTTGTAAGACCTCTGCTGGATCGAGAAAAAGGGTTGTTGCTATGTCTTATTGAAAGGGTGAACTGTATGGTCTTAGTCCCAGAGGAGGAGGATAGGTTGTTATGGGTGCACGATAACAAAAGGGAGTTTTTAGTGAAACTATTAACTAAGTTACTAATTGAAGGGGAGGGGGACTGTTCCTTTTTTGCTTTTGACAAAATTTAGAGATTGAAAGTTCCACCTAGGGTGCGTAATTTTAACAGGGTCCCCACAAAGGATTTTTTAATTAAAAGAGGGGTGAACATTTTTGAAACTTTGAACGTGTGTCATTGGTATAACCGAGAGTTGGAGAAGGCGGACCATGTGTTCTTTGGTTGCACTTTTATTACGGGATTTTGGAAGAGGATTTTTAACTGGTGGGATACTGGTTGGAAAAGGGTGGGTAATTTTGAAGAATTTTATTCGTTAGTTTTCAAAGTGAAGATACATGGTTTTTGTAAGAATCTATGGTTGATTGCAATTGCGGTGTCTTGTTGGTCAATTTGGTTTGCGAGAAATGAGATGGTGTTTGACAAAAAAATCCTGACAATGGATGCGTTGATTTTTCATTCCAAAATGAGGGCGTTATTATGGGCAAGGGTTGTATTTGAAAAGTGCAGGTTCCAGGAGAGGTTATGGTGGTTTTGCCCGAATAAGTGTAATTTTTCTACTTCTAGTTTAAGAGGTTGGAGTTTTTCTCCTAAAGGTGGTTTGAAATTTAATGTTTGTAAAATTGCTTAGGAGAGGGCTTGGGGCGGTGGAGGAATGATGAGAGATGAGGATGGTATTGTGAGAGCAATGATTTCGGGACCTAGCAACGCATGTGATACTGAGACAGCTGAATTGGGAGCCATTGTCACTGCTTTGGATGTTTTTATCGAAAGTGATTAGAAGGGGTCGGGATCGTTAATTATTGAGATGGGGTCGAGGGTGGTTTACAATTGGATCGTGGAGAAAACAAGGAGACCTTGGTCACATAAAGACTATTTTGCTGAACTTGGAAGGAGGATTACTTGTGTGGGAGAGATTTCATTTTCAATTTCTGAGGTCAATGGAAATGAAATGGCAGAGTCTTTAGCTTTGGCTGGAATGAGTAGACTTAGCCTTTTTAAGGCTTGGTGGTAAAGTTTGTTTGAGATCTTTATGTTCATATGCGTGACTGGTGTTATTGATGTATCATGTCTCTTTTTGAAATAGGTTTTAACGTTGTAATCTTTGAGTAGCAGTGTGTCTATGGAAGACTGGGGAATGGGTGTTTGTGTGGTTTTGCAGGTGAGTGGCGTTTTCTTTAGGGTGTGGGCAGGATGTCAAGGGGATCTTAGTTTTTGTATGTTGGTATGGCATTTGCGATTTTTGTAAGTGCCTTATTAAGCAAAAAAAAAAAATGTTCATAACACTCCCCTTTAGATGTCTATTAGTAGATAACATACTTCGTTAAAAACGTACTAAGATAAAAACCCAGTGGGAAAAATGTAACTTTCCTAACATGGCCTAGGCGTTAGATCTGAATTGAGGAGACTATATCAACCACCAAAATGGCCTAGCAGAATTATCAAAGTTTTAAAAAACAATTAATTTTAACCATTTTTTATTTTTAGAAGGATGTTTTGGTCTCTTTTTAGAAAAATTCAGGAGTTTTAAGAAAAACAATTAAGTTTAACATCTTCATTATAACAATGTTTACTATTGAAAACTTAGTTGAAAATCCACATTACTTTCTTAACAAAACACATTTACAATTTAGCAGTAGAAAAGTGATATTAACGTAATTTTAATAAAAAACCATATTTCATGAATAATTAGATAAAACTCATATTCTAATAGCCTAAATGATTTAAATGTCATGCATGCCTATGTAAAAACTTTAAACTAAGTCTTATGCCACAATAATATTAATATAGTTTCAAATAACTAGAATTATAAGATAATCATTCTAAAATACTTTTATATAGAAATCAATATTTCGAGCCAAGCCTTCCGAATGTCGAGTCCGCGTCTTAACCTCGTGGGTTATTTTAAAAAAAAGGAAAATAAGGGGGGTGAGCTGTGAAAGCTTGATATGAGTTCTATCACAAGACAACCAAAGCAACCAATAAGTATATTAATTCAAATTACATAGCTTAAATCACATTTAACAAATTTAGTATATCAAAATAACATAACAGTTTTCACAATGCATAAGCAAAAACACATACCATATCATATCAGAAATTTTCAGAATTTCAAGCACACACTTCACAGATGCAATCGGATTCAGTTTAACAGATAAGATCCTACCCCACCGCTACACACCATATGAGTTCCCCAAAAGTCATCCATCCTGCACACTAGGTTGTGGATGAACCACCAAATGTTGTAGGTTAATACGCTACCAGACGGTTGCGAATACATAACATAATCACAGATAAAAGTTGCCAGATAATGGGTGGGTGAACCACCAAGGTTGCAAGTTAATACTTTGCCAGATGGTTGTGAATACACAACATTTTTACAGATAAAGTTGTCAAATAATATGTAAATGAACCACCAGATTTGCAAATTTATAGTCTGCTAAAACTTCCTCCTTACAAATCGTCCCAACCCTTGCAGTAAAATAAGGCATGCTTAAAACATATCATAATGGAACAAATATTATGATTAAAAATAATCAAATATTGTAGCAATATATATGCTTTCAATCAATTAATTCAGTGGCAAAATCATATATTCTCCAAAAGTTCAATTAGTAGTGTCTTGAGGCATGTTATATGAAAAATCATAAGTACAGATACAATAAATATTATTATTCACAGTTCATGCAATTGGGTATATAATTAATATTAATATAGTCTTTTAAATAAAGGATTCAAGCATTATTCATACTATTAAGGACTTAATTGCATAAATTAAATACTAAAAATAGTTCAGAAACATTTCATGGACTAATATGCACAAAACATAAAATTCTGGGCAAAACTAAAAATTTTAAGAAATAGGGGCACATAGTTGTGTGGTCAGGCCATGTAACAAACTGAGGCTGTGTGGAAAATACAAAAAATTAAGCTTCAAGGGGGACATAGCTGTGTGGGAGGGTCCAAGCCGTGTGAGAAGCAAAAATCCTAGGGTTTCAGTGGCACATGGTCGTGTGAGAGGACGTGTGGTCTACGTGAGCATCCCACAGGCTCCTGTGGCAAACTGTGTGGTCTGGGCTAGGTTTGTTTTTGCGTCAATTTGCTCGAAAAAGTACACTCACTTGACTTCCGAGGTCTCATACAACAATCTTCACATCCAAATTTGATCTGGGATACCTACAACAAGTCTTTCGATAGACAAAAATGCAAGAATTATTATCGATGCTCAAGATTTATCGAGTTTAACAAGATTTTAGAGAAAACTCATAAAATATTCAAAATTGATTTTGGAAAATTGACCAGGACGATATTATACCAGATTTCTAGGGTTCTACGAAATTAGAAGTAGGAATTCTTACTGATCTTAGCAAGTTAGAAACGGATTTTGCCAGTGTTATGCTAAAACATTGCGATGAACGGTTTGAACGAGGTGGAATTCAAGTTCGGTATTCAACAAATAAATTTCCAGCAAAAGAATACAAAAATTTATAAAAAGGAAAGTGGGAAATAAAATATAAAAGATGTATTTAAAGAAGAGAGAGAGAAATTCTAAATAGGATTTAAAAAGATAATCAAAATTTAGAGGATTGATTTGGAAATTAAACCATTCTACCGGAATTAATAAAAATAGAAGGGAATTGGCATTATTTGAACATTAGTATAGGGAGAATATATGCTAAGGCCTTATCACTAAACTAGCAAGCTAATTTTTTATTATTTTCTTCCATATTTAATATATGTATTAGATTGAATTTGTTCCCTAGTTGCTAAAAAATAAAAGAGGAAAAATCAAAAGAGTGAGACTTGAACCTTGGCTCTCTAGGAAGTTTACTAAGCTCTCTTCCACCTAGACTCAGGCTCAATTCTTATTGGTTTTTATTAATTCTAACCCTATAGTTTTTGGGGTGTTACAAAAGAAATTCTTAGTGAAGGAAAAAGAGTATACTTATCTATAATAAGCATAACTTTGCTCATTAAAAACCTTACAAAGAAAATTCAGTGGGACAAAACCTTGGTTAAAGGAAAAAGAGTATTATGCGTATTTATTCTTCCTCATAACAACATCATGTAATATTTCATTTTCACGTATTCCAATCTTGAATAGTAACTTTTCTAGTGATCACTTGAACAGATTTGCTAAATGTTTATATCATCATTCTTCTTAATGTCATGTGATAAGTGCTAAAAGGAACATATTTTAACCTTATTCGTAATGTGTTTTTGGGTGATTATTTGATGTTAATTGTAAATTTTATGCTCCTAATCATTTAAATTCACATTTTATGCTTAATAGAGCACGTTGGAGCAAAAGGAGTGAAAAACGAGCAAAAACTAAAAAATCAAGGCAAGCTACAGAAACCACATGAGCTGACCCATTCTACACGGCCGTGTGATCCACACAGGCTACAATACAGCAATGTGGTAGGCCGTGTCAGTTGTGCGGATTTGCACTCTGAATAGTGGAAAAACGTAATTTTTAGGTTTTTCGAGCATTTTAAGATGTATATATAACAAAATAAGAAGATAGGAGGGAGCTATCATAGAATATTCAAGAAAATAACTAAAAAAAACACCATTAAAGCCGATTCTGAAGGAAATTTTCGTCAAGATTGAAGATTCCCAATTGATTTCTTAGGAGATTACTATGAGTTTCTTTATTTCTTTCTGTTATACTATATCTTGGATTTCTATTTTCAAGCATAAACTAATTTTCTAAATACCTAGAGAGATGAGCCCTATGATGAATTCTGTCGTTTGATTTTTATTTTATGCAATAAATTCTTAGTTTCTTGTTCTCAATTATGTGTGCTTAATTCTTGGTTTAATTTTTCTAGATTATTGATCTATGTTTGATGTGCTTAAATTAGAGGAGGAATAGACCTTATTTAAGAAAAGATCTTGTGTAATTGAGTGGAGTTGCATGCAATCCTATAAATAAGATGACATAAATCTACCAGGTTAAAGTCAAATCTAATAGGAGAATCCATAGCATGAGTTAATGCGATAATAGGAGTTTTAATTAGAAAGAAATTTCAATTAATCAACTTGGAGTTAGTTGCTCTTACTCTCAAAGGAGATGTTAGCATAATTTAGGGATTTCTATTGATCAAGTTACTAAGTAAAGAAATTGTGTAATTTAGATTAATAATGACAGATGAAATCTAGGTGAATTCTTTCCTGAGTATTATTTTGCTTCTTGGTTGTTAATCGTTTGTTTTCTTGTTTTGTTCTTTATTGTGTTCGTTAGTTAATTAATTTAGTTAAATTTAGCTTTTTTAAATTCAACCACTTGAATTATTTGGTTAAATAATAGAAAGACATTAATTACTAGTACTTTTAGTATTCGTGGGAACAATATCTTTGCTCACCGTAGTTATACTATTAATTGATATGTGCACTTGCCTTAGTTAAATTTTTAATTGGTTTCGTGGACATCATCATGAGTGAGGAAGAATTTTGAAAAATATATTTTAATCTCTTCAGGAGTTCGAACAATAATCATAGCAAACTTTTGATTATTATTCTCTTATATATATGCATGTTATATCATTGTATAATTTTCCTTCAACTATTATTTATTAAGTCTAATTTACCACATATGCTTAAATCAATTTAATTCATATAAGTATTTACACAGCTGTATTGAACAATTTCCTGAAAATTTCTATATGCTTCTAGCATTCTAAATCCTTCAAGTGTTTTAATATAAACTTCCACTATATAGTGATTCATATAAAAGTCTATAACAACAATGATTAGAAGCATGTCAAATTTTTCATAAACTGTCAAATTAATAAGATATCTATAGGTTATTGCATCCTTTACATAGAATATATTTTCAATCCTAGGACTTAGTGAAAAATTTCATTTTTCTTATTTCATTTTCACAAAACTACTCATCTGTGTTTTACTGACTTTATACCTTTAGATGTTTGGACTACTAGTCCAAAAACTTCATGAATCAAATACTACTTGAATTGTGTTTTTCCATGTTGGTCAATCTATTCCTCAAAATATTTATTCAAGATCCTCATTTTCTTTCATTATCTCAATAATACTATTGCATGCAAAATCATTGTCGACAACTTTCAATTTTCATGGTTCAATATTTTCTCGTATTAACATAATTTATCAAAACCTCTTTATTTTCACTTGATTGTTTTGCTATGTTTCACTTAATTATTCTGCTGTGTTTCACTTGATCTCTAAAATTAGTATTATTTTTTACCCTTTATATTATATGTATATTTTATATTTTTAGTATACATATTAAATATATATATACTAAAATCATAAATACTAAAAATTTTATCACGCACGTATGCGTGTAGAAATTACATGTTTAAAATATAGTTGTGTATTTAAAAATAATATACAATAAATACTGATGAGTATGGTTTAAAAATAATTAATAATAACACATAAAATATGTATGATATAAAAAATAAAAAAATTAAATTTATTCATATGCACAAATATATATATATATATATATATATATATATAATTAGAACACAGATATACTTATTAAGTTTCAAATAAAAACTAAAAATTATTTTAATGGTGAATGAAAAAAAGTTTTATATGCATAGTGTCCTTGATTCAGATTTTGTAAAAAGCTTAAATAATAGTATATATGTGAATATATATTTGGAGGGCATTTAGTCTTTTTATTTAAAAAAGACCAATAAAAATATGTATATGACAGGATTTGAACTCATGCTGATTAGATTAACAAAATTTTAAATTTACCACTTGACACTAACTTAGGATTGATGGCAATACCATGATAAATAATTGTACCCATTCAACAATCTTAATATGATATATTCATGTGTTTAAATTTCATTTTACTTACAATTTAATCTAATTTTATTTAATATTATACATATTACATGTGTTATTATTTTTTAAGGATATTTCATGCGTTATTATTAATTAGTTTCAATTTATACAAACACAAATATGTATTCTAAATACATGATTTTTACACGCATACATATATGATAAAATTTCTAGTATACATTAAATATGTGAATACATATTATATATTAAAATAATAAATATGTGAATATATATCAAGATTATGTTCATAAATAATTATAACTATATAAAAAATTGAAAAATAATTAGCACAAATTAAGATATATACAAACTCATAGATATTAACACGTCTAGACTGCAAGGAAACAAATAGTTTGGGCTGGATAAGGTATAACACCATTTGATACAATTTGGATTTGAAGTTTTGTGAAGCCCAGGTCTAGTGAACGAAATGTTTGTTTTGTTTGTTCAATGCTTTAAAAAGTTTTAATATAAAAAATATTTTGTAATTTTTTGAAATTTAAAATTTGAGGTATCAAGTCTTTATACTTTTAAAAATCATGGTCCCTCCATCTAGTTTTACCATTAAAGTTTATAGTGTCAAAGATAAAATATTTTTTTTTTAGCTCTTAACATGTACAATTTTTGTTGATTTGGTATTTACCCTTTAAAAGTACATAAAAATTTAAAAAAATTATTTTTTATATTTTAAATAAAAAGTATAAAGATTAAAAATAATAATTTTTTTAAAATAAAAAATTGTGAACAAAAATAAAACTCTTTAAAATTCAAAAATAAAAAATAAAAACAATTTTTAAATATTAAAAGTTATAAAATTCAATGTTATATAAATTGGACTTTACCAGCTAGTCAGACCAGGAACTAATTGGGGTATCAATCCAATGAGAGATAAAAACCCGATTGACCCGTGAACTGATACAAACTAGTTGAACCAACATTTAAACCAATTTCGAACTAGTCTAATCAATTGGTTTATAGAATGACCGATCCAACCAATTCATATAAAATAACTAATGAAAAATAAAAAAAATTTAAAATTTATAAAAGTTGGTTCAAATGCTAGCACAATTGGTTTTTTAACTCGGCTCAATCAGTTTATACTGATTCGCAAGTCAACTAGTTTGTTTCTCTTGTCAGACCAACCGATACCCCAGTTGGTTCTTTATCTAATCAGTCTGGTCAAATTTAGATAATATTGAGTTTTAGAATTTTTTTATATTTTTAAATTTTTTTTAAAAAATATTTTTTTTTGAATTTTGAATTTTAAAGAGTTTATTTTTTTCATACTTTTTATTTTTTGAAAAAATATATTTTTAAAAGTTTTATTTTTATTTAAAATAACGAAAAAAAGTTTGTTGTAGTTTTTTTTTTTTGAAAAAAATTTTATTCTTTTAAAGGGTATGGACTAAATTGGCAAGAAACTGTAAATGTTTAGGACTAAAAAAGTTTTAAAATTTTCAAAAATCAGTTGACTTGCCAATAGTTACGGGCTGGTTGAATCGGGGTAAAAATAAGTTGAATTGACAATTAAACCAATTTTTATAATGTTTTTAAATATTTTTAATTTTGATTTTTAATAATTTATTTGCTTTGAACCAATCGGCCTAAGTGTTCAGGGAACCGATTTGTTAGACCAATTTGAAACTGGTTCAATCAATTTTTTATCTCTAACCGAATTGATGCCCCAATCGATTCTCAGTTCGGTCCAGTTTAGATAGTATTGAATTTTGAAATTTTTGTTTATGTTTTTAATATCTTTTTTATTTTTGAATTTTAAAGATTTTTTATTTTTATAAATTTTTTAAAAATTATATATTTTAATATTCATGCTTTTTTATTTAAAATATGAAAAAAATATTAATTTTTTATTTAAAGATACATTTAAAGGGTGAGGATCAAACTAACAAAAAATTGTAGATGTTAAAAATTAAAAAAAAGTCATTTTACTTTTTACATTGTTAATTTTAACAGAAAAATTAAGCGAAGGATAAAAAATTTTAAATAAAAAAATTTACAATAACTCAATATCTTAAATTTTACTTATTTAAACCCTTAAAAGAATATGTTACAGACTTACTAGAAAGTAGAAAGTGCCAAAAATCTTTTACAAATATGTTGGAGATAGTACCTGCTTTATTATTATTATTATTAGTATTTAGTGGTGCTATTTTTTTCGTGGAGAAAAATATGTTAGAAAACTTTTTTTTACTGGAAGGCAAGAATATGGATTTGATTATTGAAAATAACATTGTTAGAAAAAATAATTATAAACTTTTTATATAAATTATAAAATAAAGAAAAAAATAAATGAAATATTAGAAATTAGAGAAATCACTTAAATAGGAAGCCTCAATGCTTATATTAACGAATGGATTGCTCAACGGTTGAAGGAAATTGGTTATGTTATTTTTTTCCGATTATTAAATCAAGTAATTTGTATTAACGTGTAATACGATGTAAATCAAGTGCGAAGTTAGAATTTTTTTAGGGTTAGAATTAAATTATATATTTGTATGATGGTAAAATGTAATTTCACCATTTTAATAGTTTATATCTTTATAATTTTTAAAAAATTAAATTAAATCTTTATTATTTTTAAAGGATTAAAATGTAATTTTACCATTACTAATTAAAATTAATGAATATAGTAGAAGTGTGATGGTGAATATCTTTAGAAGAAGAAGAAAAAAACATAAACCAGTAGAATAAGTTAGGTTAATTTTTAAGTGTAATGTTATATTATTATATAATTATTTTTCTTAACATCAATTAAATTATGCACTTTAAGGCTCCGTTTGTTTGTCAGTAAAACATTTTTCGTAAAATATTTTCTTTATTTTACGGTGTTTGTTTGGTGGAAAATAAATTATTATGGGAAAACATTTTCTAAAAAAAATGAAATGGCTTTTTACGGAAAATGTCTTACCGATTTTATTTCTATAAGACATTTTCTATTTTCCTCCACTCTCATCACAGCAGTCGTTCTCCTTCCTCTCTGTCCATCAGCCTCCACCTCTCCACCTCATCTCTATTCGTTGGCCTCACCTCCGAATCCGAGTCTCGTCATCTCGTTGTCCTTACCAAGTCTGCATTTTGAAGAAACCCCAAAATCTAGCTTTCCAATCCTATCAAGGTATATCATTATCTTTTATTCTGACTACTCTGCAAATGAGCAGTTGGAATTTCCTTCATGGGGTTTAACTTGTTGCTTTTCTCTTTGGCTATTTCCTTGATTATTTTTGTTCTTCAAAGTTATTGTATTTTATTACTTTGTCAATTCATTGCTTTCTCCAAGATTTTAATTGGGGGTTTTGGTTGTTTTTCAAGCTTGGTTCTTGAATTAGCTTTTTTTTTTTTTTTGGTAATCTCTTAAATTAGCTTTTGTGTGTAAGGGAAAGGGTATTTGGTATATTTGGTTTTTGTTTTGTTAAAAGACTGGGATTTTTTGGAATTGGAATTTGTTTCTTGAATTGTTAAGAGATTGGGATTCAAGACCCCTAATTGACTGAAATGACTGTATGACTGAAACGATTATGCATGTTAATAAGCATGATGATGTCCCACTGATTTGATAATGTCCTGATTTTATGCATGATATTATGTTTTAGCATGTCACGTATGTATATTACATTGCATTGGGAAGGGGGTTATATTGTTCGGAGGAAGTGTATTGAAAGGCCTCGAGCCTAATTTACTGGCAGTTCAGCTACAAACCACTGTCTAGTGCCGTATTCGGTACTTTTTAGAGTGTAGGGATGGGTGGGTTGATTATATCCCCACATAGAGTGTACGGTTGGACGGAGTTGGAGTGTAGAGGCTGGTCGGGTAGGATTTTTGCAACTGCATATCTACTGTACTGAATACTGATACTATATTGGGCCAAGGCCCTAATGCATGACTGCTCCTGTACTGAAATGGGCTAGGCCCTAACTGAAAATGAATATGATACTGAAATGGGCTTAGGCCCAAACTGTGGTTGCATTATGTCTGCTTGTTTATATGGGGATTACACACTGAGTTTTCATAAACTCACCCTTCTGTTTTATCTGTAAAGGTAATCCCCAGACTTAGGTGGATCGGAACGACGGAGGACTCAGCGGTGGCCACACGACCCCTTTTTACACTATTTCGTATTTAATTAGGTTTTTAAAGTTTTATTTGGGGTATTTTACAGTAATAAAGGCCTCTATGGATTTTTGCTTAAAATTTGGATTTTATATTGTTTTATGTTTTACATCTGTAAGAGGTAGGTTAAATACGGGTTTTTGAAAGGAATGCATGTGTTTTAGCAAAATACCCACAAACACACAGACTGTTTTAAAAAGCTTCCGCAACATATTTGGAAACTAATGACTGAATAAGAACCACAATTTTAGAATTAATATAAGATGATGATGAATTCCAAACAGAAAATGTTTTAAGGGAAGTTACGGTTTTTTTCGACACAAGCTACTGTTTTCAAACACACAATCATGTGACATCGCCATATTCAGCCATAACGTCCAGGCTGAGTTTAAGGTGTTACATTTAGTGGTATTAGAGTTAGTTTTGTTGTGGATTTAGGTTTTAAGGTTTGATTTTCTAAGAAATATTTTCTAATGATTTGAAATGTTTTTACCGAATGTGTGGTACACCAAGTCTCCAGCACCGGTCCTGTAAGTCCTCTAAAACTATTACCTGTTTTAAACTGAAACTGTTATAGATAGTGTATACTGAGACTAATATAGGCTGTACTAAAAATACCCAAGTTAGTGTATACTGATACTATAGTAGTACCGACAAACACTGATAGACACTACATTGTACGAAAATAAACTTTACACTTCGAATACTGTTTTCATAAAATATCTGCTAATAAACACTGGAACTGTAAATTGATGCATAAAAATGTTAATATAGATAAAACGTAATTAAACAATGAGCACCGGAGGTACTCGCGGACAGGGTACAAGAGCCCGTGGTAGAGGCAGTAAAGGTGCTCGAGCTGGGTTTTCATCTTCTAGCAATGTAACACCCCTAACTCGTATTTGTCTCCTGATTATGGTTAAGAGGTGTTACCGAATAGATTGAAACATTTCACAGACATTTCATAAACATTTATCAATCGTCATCATCATATCATAATCATACATCATCCATAATTCCCTTATGAAGGTCTACGAGACCTTAAACATGCATTAGAAAGAGGTCGGGACAAAACCGAAAACACACAAAATTTTTTCGAAACTTAACATTTTTTAAAGTTACAGAGGTCACACGCCCGTGTAGTCAGGCCGTGTGTCTCACACGGCATTAAACACGTCTGTGTGTCTAGGCCATGGCAAAACAGGGCATACATACTGACTTGTCCACACTGCCACAAGACACACCTATGTGCCAAGCCGTGTAAAAATTAGAGAAACTACTGACTTGGCCACACGGCCTAGCACACGCTCGTGTGTGCGACCGTGTGGTCTGCCCAGGCTCACTTCGAAGTGGCCTTCGAGCGACACGGTAGAGACATACGCCTGTGTCCCTGCTCGTGTGGGCACAAAATAGGCCATTTACAAGGCCAAAATGCCACCAAATTTTGGGTCCTCCCTACAAGCATCAAACATGTACCAAATATGCCATATTTGGCCAATTTTAAACTGTAACGCCCCAAACTTTGGGCTTAGATGAATTGGGCTTTGGGCTTTTGATAAATGATAAATTATGTATATTTTTACCTCATGTTTAGCCTATATTTTGGATGAATTATTATTAATTTTGTGAGAATTGGTGCTCTTAACCCTTCTATTTCATTTTCTATACTCAAGAGAGTATAGGGAAGAGAAAAGAACGAAAAACGGACCTAAAACGAAGAAAATGGGCAAAAGTGTGAAAATGACACGGCCCAAGGAGTCACCACACGGCCGTGCCACATGAGTCTAACACGGCCCAGCCCCGACAAGCACGGCCAGGCCACACGGCCGTGCCTTCCTCAACAGACCCAACTACGGCCTCTTGTAGATCCACACGGGCGTGGCACACAGGCGTGTCCCTGTCGTGAGGAAGTGCAATTTCACTTGGATTTGGATACTTAGAGGCTAAGAAAGGCATCCCAAAGCTCTATATAAAGACCCTAGGAGGCAACTCTAAGGGTGTACTCTTTTCTCCCAAAAAGGAGCGCCTTCTTTCTACCAACACAAAGAGTGGAAGCAAGGGATTACTCTAAGGGAAGCCGATTGATTCATCCCAAAAGCCGAAATTTTACATCAAGACAGAGGATTTCCCTTCAATCCTTCAGGGGTTTTTGGGTTCTTTTATGTTTTGCTATTTTATTTCTACTGAGATGTTTTTTTTCTTAATTATGAACTAAATCCCCCAAATACTTGAGGGGCATGAAACCTAAGACAGATCTTGTTATTATTCATTCTTGGATTATATGATAAATACTTGAATTGTTCTTAATTATGTGTGCTTAATGCTTGTTTTAATAATCCTAGGTATTAATTCAAGTTTTGATGTGCTTAGGCAGAGGAGCAAAAGTCCCTGTTTAAGAGTAGATCTAGCATAATTAAGCGGAGTTGCATGCAACCCTAGACATAGGGCGACATAAATCTACCGGATTAGGGTCAAACCTAATAGGGGGATCCATAGATCGAGTTAATGCAAGACTAGGGTTTTTAACTAGAAAGAGATTTCAGTTAATCAACTTAGGATTAGTTGTTCTTATCCTCGACGGAGGTATTAACATAAATTAGGGATCTTTACGGATTAAGTCAAGTGAAGAAATCATCTAGTTCAAGAAGTTAATAACAAGTGAAGTCTAGGTGGATTCTCCCTTGAGTATTGCCCATATCAATCAGCTTTTCCCGAGAGTTTTCCCCAAAATTTACTTTCTTCTGCACTTTTAGTTTAGTTTTAGAATTAGTTTCATACAAAAACCTTTTATTTTTAGGTTAGATAATGGAAATGAAGTAAGTACTAGTACTTTTGGTTCCCTTGGGTACGATAACTCGGTCTTGCCGCTAAATTATACTACTGTTCGATAGGTACGCTTGCCTTAAAATCGTGATATTAGTTAGTTTTTGTGTGATCAGTTTTTATAAATTTTATTACTTCATATCACGCATATCAAGTTTTTGGCGCCATTGTCGGAGAACTAAAATATTACGAAAACTCGATTTCTATTACTTTAGCCATTACTATATTAATTCATTTATTTTTAATTTTCATTATTTTTATTATTTATTTTAATTTTCTCTATTTTTCTTCCCTTCTAGGTATCTCTAGTTTATGACTAGAAGAAACCCAGCGGGACCATTACTTTTTTACGAAGATTTAGAAGCTACAGTTTGTAGAAACCGTAGAGAGATCAAATGAAGCCTACAGTATCAAGAACAAGAACTGAAACCTATTGAAGAGATGGACGCAAATCAAAACATTCAACCACCTCCAGCATTGCCCACAGAACCAGATGAAGCGCCTCGTACTTTGTATGATTATGCTAAACCTAGTTTGGCTGGTACTCAAACTAGCATTATTAGACCTGCTATTGCTGCTAATAATTTTGAATTAAAACCTAATACTATTCAGATGATTCAGTAATTTGTGTAGTTTGATGGTTTACAGGATGAAGATCCAAATTCACACATAGCCAACTTTTTGGAATTATGTGATACTTTTAAACTAAATGGTGTTTCTGATGATGCCATTCGCCTCAGATTATTTCCATTCTCTTTGAGAAATAAAGCTAAACAGTGGTTAAATTCTTTACCACGTGGATCAATCACTATATGGGAACAGATGACCGAAAAATTTTTATTTAAATATTTTCCTCCAGCTAAAACAACTAAATTACGAAACGATATCTCTTCTTTTGTGCAGATGGATTTAGAGACACTTTACGATGCCTGGGAGAGATACAAGGATCTTTTGAGAAGATGCCCTCATCATGGACTACCCTTATGGTTACAAGTTCAAACCTTTCACAATGGTTTGAATCCATCAACAAGGCAGATGATTGATGCAACCGCAGGAGGAACAATTAACAACAAAACGCCAGAAGCAGCTTATGAATTTATTGAAGAGATGTCATTGAATAACTATCAGTGGCAGGTCATGAGGACAAAGCCGACAAAAGCTGCAGGAGTTTATGATATTGATGCTGTCACCATGCTTACTAATCTGGTAGAATTCTTAAATAAAAAGTTTGATAATTTTGTTGGTTCTACGCAGGCACAACTGGTGATGCAATGCGACATAACTCCAGGAATATATTTAATCCAGACTACTCATCTTATGGACACAGCATAGAAACTGAACAAGCCAATTATATGGGTAACAATTCTAGATCTCAAAATAATCCTTATAGTAACACATATAATGCAGGTTGGCGGAACCACCCTAATTTTTCTTGGGGAGGATAAGGGAATCAAAGACAACAGCCCCCTCCGGGATTTCAGCAGCCACCACCACAACAGGAGAAAAAGCCAAATCTTGAAGAGATGTTTACCAAATTCATGGCCATGTTAGAAATCTGTTTTCAAAACACTGAGACGACACTAAAGAACCAGCAAGCATCAATTCAAGGGCTTGAAAACCAAATTGGTCAACGTGCAAAGTTGATATTGGAAAGACCACAAGGTGGACTTCCCAGTAACACTGAGCCAAATCCTAGAGAACATGTCAAGGCAATTACTCTAAGAGATGGAAAAGTACTGGCCGAAGCAGAAAAGAAGCCTATTCCAGAATCACCAGAAGATAAGGTAGAGGAAGAAAAACCCAAGGAAAACACTCACCAACACTCAAGGAATACAAACCGCCTATTCTATATCCGGCAAAGATGAAGAAAGACCGCACAGACGCTCAATTCGGTAAATTTCTTAAACTTTTTAAACAATTACATATTAATTTACCCTTTGTTGAAGCAATCTCGCAGATGCCGAAGTACGCCAAGTTTCTTTAAGAACTTCTCACAAATAAAAGTAAGTTGGAAGAATTAGCCAAGTGGAACTCAACGAGGAATGCTCAGCTATTCTCCAAAATAAACTGCCGGTAAAACTGAAAGATCCAGGGAGTTTTACTATTCCTTGTTTAATTGGTAGTTTAATTATTGATAAAGCATTAGCTGATTTAGGTGCTAGCATTAATCTGATGCCTTATAAAATGTTCAAGCAATTAGGTCTAGGGGAACCAAAACCCACTAGGATGAGTATTCAATTAGCTGATAGATCTGTTAAATATCCTAAGGGAATTATTGAAGATGTGTTAGTAAAAGTAGATAAATTTATATTCCCTGTTGATTTTGTTGTGCTTGACATGGATGAGGATATTGAGGTGCCTTTAATTTTGGGACGCCCATTGTTAGCTACTGCTAGAGCTGTTATCGATGTAGGGGATGGTAAATTAGTGCTTAGAGTTGGTGAGGAAGAAGTTGTTTTTAAAATTTATGATGCTATGAAATTCTCTAGAGAACAAGATGATTCTTGTTATTTTATTGATGCTATTGATTATTTTGTTCAAGATAATTTTTAGGAAATTTCTCTTACAGACACGTTGGAACTGTGTCTAGTTCAAGATGGGGGGAAGATGAAGCCACTGCTGAAGTTAAAGAAGTAATGAAAGAATTAGACCATAATGAATTTGTTGCAAGGCACATAAGCTACGAAAATATAAAGATGAATGATGAATTGAGACAGAAACCTTCAATTGATGAACCCCCTAAATTAAAGCTAAAGCAACTGCCAGACCATTTAGGGTATGCATTTTTAATAGATGATTCGACATTACCTGTGATTATCTCATCAGATTTAAGCAATGAAGAAAAAGAGGAACTACTTCAAGTGTTAAAAGAACACAAAAAAGCTATAGCTTGGAAAATTTCAGATATTAAGGGAATTAATCCTTCTTTTTACACCCACAAAATTTTAATGGAAGATGAATATAAACCATCGGTGCAAGCTCAGAGACGGTTAAATTCCAACATGAAGGAAGTCGTAAAAGCCGAGGTAATTAAACTTCTAGATGCAGGTATTATCTATCCTATTTCTGACAGTTCTTGGGTAAGTCCTGTGCAGGTTGTTCCTAAAAAGGGGGGCATAACCGTGGTGCCTAATGACAAAAAGGAGTCAATACCTATAAGAACAGTCACTGGATGGAGAGTTTGCATTGATTATAGAAAGCCGAATGACGCAACTCAAAAAGATCATTTTCCCTTACCTTTTATTGATCAGATGTTGGAAAGATTATTAGGTCATATGTATTATTGTTTCCTAGATGGCCTCTCTGGTTACTTCCAAATCCTGATAGCTCTATAAGACCAGGAGAAAACGACATTCACATATCCATACAGTACGTTTGCTTATCATAGAATGCCTTTTGGATTATGTAATGCTCCTGCTACTTTTCAGAGATGCATGCTAGCTATCTTTAACGAATTCGTGGAAGACATCATGGAGGTATTTATGAATGATTTTTCAGTCTTTGGTAATTCTTTTCAACTTTGTCTTACTAATTTAAAACGTATTCTCATAAGAGGAGAAGAGGCAAATCTAGTATTAAATTGGGAAAAATGTCACTTCATGGTTCACGAAGGTATTGTATTAGGACATAAAATTTCTAGTAAAGGGATAGAGGTAGATAAGGCAAAAATTGAAACCATCGAAAAATTACCTCCCCCTAATTCAGTTAAGGCCATAAGAAGCTTTTTAGGACATGTCGATTTTTATCGCAGATTTAATAAGGATTTTTTTAAAATAGCTAAGCCTTTAACGAAATTACTAGAAAAAGACGTGCTTTTCAACTTTGATCAGGAATGCTTAGAATCTTTTAACACTCTCAAAGAAAAGTTAGTCAATGCCCCAATTATGATTTCACCTGATTGGAATCTGCCTTTTGAACTAATGTGCGATTCGAGTGATTTTACAGTAGGTGCAGTTTTGGGACAACGAAAAGACAAGCACTTTCAATCGATTTATTACGCTAGCAGAACTTTGACAGCCACTCAAGCAAATTATGCTACCACAAAAAAAGAATTGCTAGCCGTTATTTTTACATTAGACAAATTTAGATCTTATTTAATATTGTCGAAAGTCATCGTTTATACTGACCACTCTGCTCTTCGTTAAATTTTGACTAAAACTGATGCAAAACCTCGATTGATCAGATAGATTTTATTATTATAGGAATTTGACTTAGAAATAAAAGACAAAAAAGGAGTTGAAAATTTGGTAGCAGATCACCTTTCGAGATTAGAAAATTCACACCCCAAGTACCTCGATAAAATAAACGACTTGTTTCCTGAAGAGCAACTCCTAACCTTAGCAGACGAAGCAGTTCCATGGTTTGCTGATCTTGCAAATTATTTAGTAGCTAATATAACCCCACAAGGGTTGACTCATCAGCAAAAGAAGCGATTCTTCGCTGATGTGAAAAACTACTTTTAGGAAGATCCTTTTCTTTTTCATATTTGTGTAGATCAGGTTATCCGAAGATGCGTTGCTGAGACAGAAACATACCAAATATTAGATCACTGCCATTCGGGACCCATCGGAGGACACCACAGTGGAGTTAGAACACCCATAAGGTACTCGAATCAGGTTTTCACTGGCCTACACTTTTCAGAGATACCAATAGGTACGTGACCTCTTGTGATAAATGCCAGCGAGCAGGTAATATTTCTCAACACAATGAAATGCCTTAGAACTATATACTCTCATGCGAAATATTTGATGTATGGGGTATTAATTTCATGGGTCCTTTCCCTACCTCATTTGGGAATAAGTATATACTAGTAGCAGTAGATTATATTTCAAAATGGGTGGAAGCCCAAGCCTTACCTATTAATGATGCTAGAATGGTAGTGCGATTTCTAAAAAAACTCTTCGCTCGATTTGGAACACCTAGGATAATCATTAGTGATAGGGGAACTCACTTTTGCGATGCTCAATTTGAAAAAAATTTAAAAAGATATAGAGTACACCATAGAAAAGCTACCCCTTATCACCCACAAACTAGTGGTCAAGTTGAAGTCACAAATAGGGAACTAAAACGCATCCTAGAGAAAACAATAGAAACAAATAGGAAAGATTAGGCAAGAAAAGTAGACGATGCTTTATGGGCCAATAGAACTGCTTTTAAGACACCCATAGGAACATCCCCTTATAAGCTTGTCTACGGGAAAAGCTGTCATCTACCATTTGAGCTTGAACATAAAGCATTCTGGGCTATAAAATTTTTAAATCTTGATTCTAAGCTCACAGGTGAGAAAAGACTAATGCAGTTAAACGAGCTAGATGAATGGCGTTGCCATGCTTACGAAAGCTTAAGACTGTATAAGGAAGCCATGAAGCGACGTCACGACAAACGACTGAGACAACCTAAACAGTTCAAAACCGGTGATCTTGTCTTACTCTACAACTCAAGGCTGAAACTATTTCCTGGAAAACTCAAGTCAAGGTGGTTAGGTCCATTCACTGTCCAAACTGTCTTTCCATATGGCACAGTTGAGGTAACTCACCCTAACCACGGTACTTTCAAGATAAACAGCCATAGGCTTAAACACTATAGAGGTGAGAATTTTAAAGATAACAGGGAGGAGCTTCAGGTCCATAAACTCCCTTCGTGATACATCCAGGAAGAGTCGAGCTTAGACTCTAAATAAGCGCTTCTCGGGAGGCAACCCGAGCACTAACTTAGTAAAATTTCTTCTTATTTTGATTTTAGTCTTTTTATACATCAACTAGCCCTTTTTAATGCAGAAATTTAGGACCACACGGCCACGCACACGGGCGTGCCGAAGGCCGTGTGAATATTTAAAGCAAAGACACGGTCGTGCACCCAGGCCGTATACAAATAGAGTATAATTTTTCCTAAAGCACGGGCTAACGACAAATCGTCACGGCCGTGTGACATGGCCGTGGCAACCCTTCTATTTAGACACGGGCTTGCACAAAGCCACACGCCCGTGTCCCCAAACTGTGGCCAACACTGTCAATTTAGACACGGCTGTGTGACTTCCTACACGACTGTGTGAATAGCGAAGCCTCATCGCAAACGCCCATGTGACTAATCACACGACCGTGTAAAAAGCGAATAAGATCGCAAACGGCCATGCAAGATGGCCAACACAGGCGTAGACCTTGAACCAGACGCACCAAAACCACTGAATTTCGAATCACACGGGCAAAACCCAAGTCACACGGGCGTGTACCATGCCTGTATGACCCAAAAACTATAAATAGGGGCCACTATTCATCATCTTCTCCCATTCTAAACCCTAAATCCTCCCACCCACACCCTACCCCAACCCTCTCTAGCACCGTCGCCGGTGTCTACATTGCTCCCACGACCGTGCCGCTTCACCCACGACCGTGCTCCGCCTCATCCATCTCCCATTTGGTTCTATTTTATCATTTTTCTTTCTAATTTTTACTAATTTATTTCTTTTTTTTCTTTTTATACCATGTTATATTAGCATTATTTCAAAGCATGGAATTGATTGAATTAGCATGAACACTCTAGAATGTTATAGAGAACCTTGTGATTTCATGCCACTTAGAGTTACATTTGAGTGCCATTTTTCTTATCTAAAACTTATGCATTTAATATAAATACATACCCATGTTTCTTACTTTTGATATCATATTAGGATGGATAATTTATATTATTTAGGTTAGTTCCCATCTTATTTCAAATTGTTTTTAAGCACATTGTCATTTTAATCTACATATTTATTATTTTATTTATAGTTTTTTATTCGATTTAATTTCAAAGTTTATTTTTTTAGGACTAATGATTATTATTGTGTTTTTAGGCATTATGTCATCATCACGCGGAAAAAGAGCTACTGCTCCGCCTTCAAAGAAATGTAAGGGGCCAAGTGGTTCATCATCGAGGCCCACCTCTGAAGCTCGCCACCCGTTCATTACATTTCCCCAAGACTCCCAAGAGGAGTTATTTCAGATACTATGGGCCCGTACATTAAGTGCCGACTGATGCATTGATTGGGCTGCGCTAGAGCAAGTCAATCTCGCAGATGCAGTCCGGGCCCTACTGATGACGGATCCTTGGGAGCAGTTCTTCCGAATCATCGAGCCTACATACCTTGAACTCACTCTAGGGTTCTACTCCACCTTCCATCTTCAGACCGTTATGAACCAATTCGATGATCTCGGGATGGTCCAGTTTCGCTTAGGAGGTCATGTACGCCACCTTAGCGTACCAAAGTTCGGCTTAGCTCTCGGCCTCTACACAGAGCAGTTCATGGAAGAGGAAGACTTTCCTACACTTTCCCGTTGAATTCACCTAAAACCAGTCGATTGTTGGCTCAATATCGCCCCGGGGTATCCCTCGTACGACCCCAGTCACACGAAGGCAATTGCTATCACCTCGTCATTAAGGTACCTTCACGCTCTTCTCGCGCATACTCTGACAAGTAGACGGGAGAGCACAGGCATCGTCAACACCCACGATGCCTATTTCTTATGGAGCATGGTGAACGAACACCCCATCGACCTCACATTCTTTATCGCTCACGCCGTGCAGCATCAGACCGAGCGACATCGTAAGGGCGTCATATTTATGGGCCCGTACATTACACGCTTGGCCCTTTACTTCAAGCTCCTCAACACAACGGCCCAGACATCCTCATACACACTCTTCGACCAGATGTCCCCTTATGGCATCCAGATTATGCACCATATGAGAATGATCCAGCGGAGACCAAGAGGCGACCCTTTTCAGTACTGCCTCATCCAGGAGGCGAGGATCCAGAGGATATCTTTGATGATGTCCCACCACCGAAGGAGGATGCACCTACCGACCCACCACCACCCCGTCGACCAGTTCATGTGATAGCTTCTCATGCTGACATATCTGAGCTCCTATCCCGATTCGAGCAGCAATGCTTCCAGTGCTTCGATCACATCGATGCGACACTACAGCAGATATGCTAGCACCTTCACATCACTTCACCACCGCCACCGCGTGATCCATCTGAGGATTAGAGACTTCTATTCCTCTGAACTTTATTTTTATATTAATTTTTATTTTAACTCTGATCTCTATTTTTACCTTTTCTTCTAACTTTATTTTCCTTTTACCTTTTACTTTTATTTTCTTTCATTTTACCTTTTTCATTATTTGAATATTAGTATTTTCAAATTTAGTTTATTTTATTTCCTATCGGCTATCTCCTAACAAGTAATCCCTCTTCATCTAAATTCCAACGACTAATAAATACTTTCGCAGTTTCAAAGAAGCTCTACAGCTCAAATCCATATGGAATTGGGAACACCCTGCCACAACTGCCGGCTCTTCCAATTCCAATATCTGTCTCACAAATTCATCCAAAATTTAGGGAGTTTCATGCCTTTCCTTATCTTAGGATCTTGTGCTTCTACTGCAACTAATGTTCCTTTGTACATTGAGGGCAATGTATATCTTAAGTGTGGGGGGAGGAACTTACTTTCAGTCATTACATTCTCCTTGAAATCCTTGAATTTTTTCTAGCCTTTTGTATTGTTCTCAAAATTTTTCGAATTCTCACTTTCATTCTTTGCATTATCTTCAGTCTCCTAATAGGAATTAATTCTGATCGATTTATAATTCTATTGATAAGTTGAGAATTAAGACATGGGTGCTTATACTTTGATTATTCAAACTTTAAAACATTAGGGAATCAAGCATGATAAGTTGAAATTTTTGAGAATCCTATTTTTTTTTTTTTTGCATAAGTTATTTTCCTTAATTTTAAGTGTTATCTTATGATTTGAAATTCAAAGGATTGACATTAAAAGCCATAATTCTGGTGAGATTTTTGAGCCTTTTGAGCATACATTCTTTCGTGCTCACTTTTATTATTGCTTTGAGTGAGTCAATACTGATTGGTTATTCTAGAACTTGCTTCGATTATACATATCAAGACCACATCATTGATTTGATACACTGATATGATAAAGGCACTTAGGATTTAACCCACTTACTCCATAAAAGCCTACCTCCACAAATTAACCACTAGTGAACCCTATTGAGCCTAACAACGTATTCCTTGACTCACCCCTAATATTAACCTATAACCCGTTTTTGTTAAATTCCATTCAATTATTTTGATCCCTATTTTTTTCGAGATTTGAGTTGAAATTATTATCTAGCTTTATTCTCTTTTCCAGATTGTAAAGTCTGTAAAATTGTACTTGAGTTGTTCTTAAAAAAACGTATGTAGTAATTTAGTTGTAATCTGTAATAGTTCAATAGTTTTTGCATATTTCTATTTTAAGGCTACCAAGGCGGAAATAATGTTACCATAAAAATTAGCTCTAGAACTATGTTCCAGTGATAGAGATTTTTCTAGCTAGATAATTTTTCAATGTAATCTTGATTCTAACCCTTTCTTTTTCAGCTTGTGATAACACCCCTAACCAAAGCCCCATTACAACCATTGAAAGACCTTTTGATCGATGTATCATATTAATCTATAGTGGTGGAGATTTGATTTTGTTGCAAGCCTATGGTAATAACTTTTCAGGTTGACTAGAGAGTGCTTAATTCTTGAACCCTAAACACTTTGAGTGGATAGAGTGAATCTTTAGTGAGGATGTCAAATCTTGTTAATTTTGATTGAGAGATAATTACTTAGAAGAATGGAGAGAACTTATGTTTCAATGATAAAATTCTCAACTTAGAGTGATTGAATCTTTAATGTTCTTCTGATTGAATTTTCATTGTATGACTGCTTGTGAATTAGTTTGACACATTATTGATAAAGATTGTAAGTTCAGAGGAATGATTCTTAATTAGGGATTGAGATTTTGCTTGAAGACAAGCAAAGGCTTAAGTGTGGGGGTATTTGATAAACGATAAATTATACATATTTTTACCTCATGTTTAGCCTATATTTTGGATGAATTATAATTAATTTTATGAGAATTGGTGCTCTTAACCCTTCTATTTCATGTTGTATACTCAGGAGAGCATAAGGAAGAGAAAAAAATGAAAAACAGACCGAAAACGAAGAAAATGGGTCAAAATGTGAAAATGACACGGCCCAAGGAGTCACCACACGGCCGTGGCACACGGCCGTACCACATGAGGTCCAACACGGCTCAGCCCTGACAAGCACGGCCAGGCCACACGGCTGTGCCTCCCTCAACAGACCCAACCACGGCCTCTTGTCGATCCATACGGGCGTGGCACACGAGCGTGTCCCTATCATGAGGAAGTGCAATTTCACTCGGATTTGGATACTTAGAGGCTAAGAAATACATTCCAAAGCTCTATATAAAGACCCTAGGAGGCAACTCTAAGGGTGTACTCTTTTCTCCCAAAAAGGAGTGCCTTCTTTCTACCAACACAAAGAGTGGAAACAAAGGATTACTCTAAGGGAAGCCGATTATTCATCCCAGAAGCTGGAATTCTACATCAAGACAGAGGATTTCCCTTCAATCCTTCAGGGGTTTTTAGGTTCTTTTATGTTTTGCTATTTTATCTCTACTGAGATGTTTCTTTCTTAATTATGAACTAAATCCCCCAAATACCTGAGGGGGATGAAGCCTAAGACAGATCTTGTTATTATTCATTCTTGGATTATATTATAAATACTTGAATTGTTCTTAATTATGTGTGCTTAATGCTTGTTTCAATAATCCTAGGTATTAATTCAAGTTTTGATGTGCTTAGGCAAAGGAGCAAAAGTCCCTGTTTAAGAGTAGATCTAGCATAATTAAGCGGAGTTGCATGAAACCCTAGACATAGGGCGACATAAATCTGTCGGATTAGGGTCAAACCTAATAGGGGGATCCATAGATCGAGTTAATGTAAGACTAGGGGTTTTAACTAGAAAGAGATTTCGATTAATCAACCTAGGATTAGTTGTTCTTATCCTCGACAGAGGTATTAACATAAATTAGGGATCTCTACGGATCAAGTCAAGTGAAGAAATCGTCTAGTCCAAGAAGATAACAACAAATGAAGTCTAGGTGGATTCTCCCTTGAGTATTGCCCATATCAATTAGCTTTTCCCGGGAGTTTTTCCCCAAATTTACTTTCTTGTGCACTTTTAGTTTAGTTTTAGAATTAGTTTCATACAAACCTTTTTTATTTTTAGGTTAGATAATAGAAAGGAAGTAAGTACTAGTACTTTTGGTTCCCTTAGGTACGATAACTCGGTCTTGCCGCTAAACTATACTACTGTTCGATAGGTGCACTTGCCTTAAAATCGTGATATTAATTAGTTTTTGTGTAATCAGTTTTTATAAATTTTATTACTTCATATCATGCATATCAGCTTTGGGTCTCATGATTTTTTTAGTAAGCAAGAACATGACAAATGACATGTTGGCTTTAAGGGTTTAATAAATTTGGAGTGTCTAGGGGTGTTGGAGAAGTTCTGGGTTCGAACTTTGAGGTGAAGGAATTTTAATTTAATAATTAAAGGAACCTTGATGGCAAGTAGCTTGGCTTTTAAATAAATGGAGATAAAATAGCACACAAGCAAGGCTATGATGTAGTGGATAAGTGACGCCACTTAGGGTGTAGGGAGGTGGCATTAGTGGCAAACAAGGGGATCCTAGGTTCGAGTGTTGGCTTGGTATTTTTAGGAATTTTATTTTTGCCTTCTTGATGGTTGGTAGTGGCGTGGAACTGACTTTAAGAGAAGTGATGAGAAGAGAAAGTTTTGGAAGGGATTGAGGAGTTTATCGTGGAGAAAAGTTAGAAGATGGGGATAGAAGAAGAGGTGGAGCTGAATTGGCAATTAAGGGAAGGTAATTTCGGCTAGTATATATAGGTGCCGATTTTAGGGTTCTAGGCTAATGACAAATTCTTTCTTCTTATTTTGTTGAAAACTACTTTTCTCTCCAAGTACCCAAAAGCCGAAAAACCCTTATTCTTTCCCTTTAAGTTTGTGCCAATTTCTTCCCTTCCTTTCTCATTAAACTCTTCTCTTTCTTGCTCCTAGTTGACCTTCTCTAAGCCGAATACTTTGTTGGCCGAACCTTCTTTGTGCCGCACTATTCCTCTTTTGTGCCGATTGCTTCTTGGATCTAGGAGTTGTCGTAGTTAGTGATTAAAGAAGGGGCTGTTATAACTTATTGCGCAAGGTTCGGGACTAAGGAAATTGTAACATGCTTTATTTTTAGGTGTGTACAATACACTACACACGATAAATCGACAAATCCCGAAAAGCCGAAAAGCCGAAATGTCGAAAGGCTGAAAATTTAGCTACTGTAGTCCTGCGAGTGCGCGAACACTCGTACAAGGGTATTCGATATGTTAACAGAGGCCCCATGAGCGATCTTATGGACTTGGGTCACGTTTTGGCTAATTGGGCCAGAATGGGCCCAATGGGCTGACGGGCTTGTGGGCCCAAGCTAGCAAAAATTGATATGTTGATAATAAGTGATGAGTTGATAAAGTGGTTGAATGGTTTGGACATGTTATTGGGCCTTATGGGCCATACGAATGTGATTAGGCCTAATGGGTCATATAAAAGCGATTGGGCTTGATGGGCTATATGAATGCATGAGAGCATGTAGACTTGCTAGGGTTTTGTAATGGACTTTTAGGCCTAGTTTCTTATGAATCCTCAAGCGAATCAAACTTAATTAATTTATCAAGTACGTCTGTAGACAAGTCGTAAGGTTAGAGTGTGGCAATAGGCATATGCATGTCTAGGATTAGATCTAGAGAGAGCTTGGTACTTAAGTGGTCTTAATTACCCACCTCCTCTTCTCTGGAATCCTACCTGGTGCATAATGTCTGTTCACTTTAGCCAAGGAGGACTTATTGAAGGGCCAAAGTTCGTAATTAAGACCCATACATTAGTAAATTTCTGAAATACCCTTGTAGGGTAAAATTACTGAAATACCCCTATAGGGTAGAATTACTGAAATACCCCTATAGGATAGGATTATTGAAATACCACTATAGAGTAAAATTACTAAAATACCCCTCTGTGTTATAAGTATGACTTATGTATACTATATGTTGTATGTTGCACTCATGTGTTATGATGTTGCATGTGGGTGGGAATTATGTTGGAGGAAGTGTTATATAAGGATTGCATAGTCGCTTGACGACCGTGGATCCAACAAAGGCTTTTAAGCCCATTATATGATCAGCAGCTTTGCTACAACGTTAGGTAGTACCACAACCGATGCTACCATTGATGTGTATCAGATGTGTGGGTCGATATAGTTATCCCCACAGGATGTGTTTTGGTTGGACGGAGATGATGTGTATCGGTTGGATGGGTTGGGCATTGCATTATTGCATACATGATTGTTACAGATTTTGTGCTACTATGGTATTGGGCTCAGGCCCAAGATGACTTGTGTTGCATGATATATATATTGTTGCTGAGGGTTGTACACACTGAGTTTCGAAACTCACTCCCTCTTTTATTTTTCTCAGGTGAACCTTAGTAGGCGGTTCGACAGATAGAGGGACTCGGAGGTGGCCAACTAGCAAGACAACTTAGACTTGATTCTTTTTCTTTATTAAAAGTCCTAGTATTTTAATTGTTTAAGTCTAAATTTTAATAAGGCATTTTCTCTGGTTATTACTGTTCATTATGATGCTTTAAGATTGGAACATGGATTTATTTGTTTTAAACACAATTTAAGTTTTTTTCTTTTCTGAAACCACTTTTTTTTTTAAAAAAAATAAGCTTCTGCATTTAAAGTAAGTTTTTCCAAAGTAACTTTTAACATGAAGTAAAAAGTTAAAAATGACTTCTAAATATACCTTGTTATAAAAGAACATACAAACTGGGTTTTTACTTAAAATTTCTTTAGAAGGGTTTTTACTTAAAATTTCTTTAGAAGGGTTTTTTAATGAAAACAAGGTTTTCGATAAAACATTTCAATATGACACGCTGGATTCGGCCATAATGTCCGGGTCGGGTTTGGGGTGTTACACAAACACAAAATATGTACCATTCATAGCATAATATCCTCAACCAATTTCACCATTAATTACCATGCTAAATCATACTAAATCTTAAGCTAAATTCTTACCAAAACATGTGATTCATTATCTCAATTTACCACATCCTTTCACAAGCAAAAACATACCAAATTCCAAACAAAAAACATACCAAGTTGACCATTTCATTTGGCCATTTTTGAACTCACCACATATACAAATTTTGCATCACATATCACATATCAAATTCAAACATAATCACTTCTATTACAAAGCTTTATCAAGTCATCATTCAATATCGAATTTATAAGTCTATATATCACATAAAATATTTCATAAAACATACTTCTAAAAAAGGTTAAAGCATAACCATATTCTCACAAACATTATCATCAAACTCAAGCCATTTTCGCATGGCTATCTATACACATATTCCAAAACCAAATATATCATAACTAGACTATACATGCCACAACCAAAACTCAAAGCGTTATTTTACCGAAGCGACAACCAGATAGTGTGATGACATCTCTAACGACTTCCAACCCGAGAAAATCTCCAAACATCTATAAACAAAGGAAAAACACAAAGTAAGCTTTGAAAGCTTAGTAAGCCATAAGCAAATAAGTCAATTCAATGATATTTATAATTCAACTTAACCTATTTGTATTTTACAAATTTCAAATACATATGCATTCGTCATACTCGGAAATTCATATGATCATATTAAATGCTTTACTTACTTTAGTATTTCATAAACATAATAACTTTACACATATCTCATCCATTTGGCTACATTTCAATTTCATATATAGTCACATATTTACATTTCATTTTCAAATAAATCACATATCGTCTTTTACACATATCCTACTTTTCATTTCTCAAAACCATGTTTCTTGTTTCATAATTCCCATGTTCAAAACGTAGGACCACAATTTAGGTAACGAACATATATAACACATCATTCATTTGCTTACATTCATATCATTCGATGTCGTATATTTTATTTATCATCATTTAAAACATATCCGCCTTTCATTTCTGAATTACATAAACAAATCATACGTACCTGAATCATAAATGGAAAATCACAATTACCATTCCACATATCTCATATAATTCATTTGATATAGTTCACTTGCTATTAAGCACATCTCATTTTCACATAGATCATTTATCAACTGATCATAATCATACTCACTTTCATTACTCAATTTCATATATATTGCAACATACCTGAATCAGATGCACATTTATATACTCAGTTATTTCTCAAAATACCCGTTGAACTGGTCGGAATCAAATAGGATACTCGAATAGCTCTAGAAACTCATACAATGCCAACGTCCCAGACATGGTCTTACATGTAATCAAATATCGATGCCACTATCCAAGACAGGGTCTTACACGAAATCATATATGATGCTGATGTCCCAGTCATGGTTTTACACGTAATCTATAATCGATGCTTGTGCCCCAAACACGGTTTTACACGAAATCTCAAATCGATGCCAATGTCTCAGACGTGGTCTTACACGAAATCTCAAATCGATGCCAACGTCCCAGACATAGTCTTACACGAAATCTCAAATCAATTCCAGCGTCCTAGACATGGCCTTACACGAAATCATATATCGATGCCACTATCCTAGACAGGGTCTTACACGATATCTCCCATTTTGGAAGCTCACATGTTATGACACTAGTACTCTGTACATTTCTTACAGATCGATCGAGACTTACAATTGCATAATAAAATCAACTCATGCTCAAAATAAATCATTAATTGCTTAATTCCATTTGGCCATAAACATATAAATAAAAATTAGTTCAGCACATATAATACATTTTCGTTTCAATTTAACGACATTTATTTGCTTATGAACTTACCTCGTACGGACGTGAATGGATCGGAACGACTATTCGATAACTTTCAATTTTCCCGATCAAATTTCGATTTCCACTTTTCTTGATCTAATTCAATACAAATTTAGGTTGTTTAATAACATATACATTCAATTTCATCCAAAAATACATAATTTGGGCATTTTGCACTTTAGCCCCTAACATTTTACATTTCACAATTTAGTCCCTATTTCAAAACAACACAAAATACACTAAATTTCACTAAATCCAAGTATGATCAAATTCTTCCTCGGTCCCTAGCAGCCCATTAATTTCATTTATTTCATATTTTGACCCATCAATTTATAAATTTCTCAATTTAGTCCTTAATACACATTTTTATCAAAAATCATTTAATTAGACATAATAATCTATCAACAAAGATTTATTTTTCATCATCAAACAACAAATTCATCACATTATCAACAATAGAAAATCTCAAATTCATCATCAATTCCGAAAACTCAGGCATGGGCTTACTAGTACACAAAGCAACGATCTCAAAAATGTAAAAATTATCAAAAACTGAGCAAAACACATACCTAATTCAAGCTTCCAAAGGTGCCGAACTAAAAACAACTCCATGGCTTTCCTTTTTCTCAACTTACGGCCATTAAAGATAAAAAATGCATGGGACTTTTACTTTATGTTTTAATCATATTAACATTTATTAATTATTTACCAAATTAACCTTTATAAAATAATATGAAAATTTATAATATATACCCATAACTGTCCATCAACCAAAATAGTGGCATAATTCCCTTTTAAGGACTTAACAATTAATAAGCCATAGCAAATTAGTGCTTTAACAAATAGAACGCCACTTTTTTTCATTTTATGCGATTAAGTCCTTTTATCAAATTAACTAACCAATCGATAAAATTAAATTATGAAGTTTTCACACTTATTAATAACATGCTGTAAATACTAAAAATAATATTAAAATAATTTTACGACCTCAAATTTGTGGTTCTAAAGCCACTGTTCCGGCTAGGGTCTAAACCGAGCTGTTACAACTCTCCCCCTTTAGGGATTTTCGTCCCCAAAAATCTTACCAGAAAGTAAAAGGATTTGCTTCCACACAGTGCATTTCAAATTCACATATAGCTTCGCATTTCATATCTCTTTAATCTCGCAACTAAGATTTTGGTCTGACTTCTACTACATATCATATCAAGCTGAAATTGCTTGTAACTGTATTGAATTACTTTCATTTTTCTGCTCAATTCCTCGGATGACATTAATCCCACAGATCATTTTCTCATAAAGCTCGGTCCTGAAACAACAGAGTTCGATAACTGTAACTATAAGATACCTCATATAATGTTATTGTTATGATATCATAATAGCTCATCAAATAGCATTAGTCTTTCTTTGTTGCTTTTAAACTCTTAAACACATTGATAAAACATAGTTTCGAAAATTTGAATTGCTTTCTCCAATTACGCCATAATCTTGTACTCAAAGCTTACCGTGGTTTCTCCTAGAATCACAATATAAATTTCAGATTTCAATCTGAAATAATGATAAATGGGCACCATGTGTAAACTGACAGTCCCAGAAATGAATAACTCAACTAATTTATCAAAAAAGAAATCCTTGTGTACGGAAAAACTTATTCATCAATACTATAACTTGGTTTGTCGTGTATTTTGTTACTCTCAGATGAACAGACTAACTGATATTGTGAATCAACTGCAATATTGGTTATACAATCTTAGAGCTTTTCGGTAAACACACTCTATCTCGAAGCAACAAACAATCATCGCTTCCATATCTGAAGTTCTGAATTAGAAATCAATTTATGTTGAACCCTTTTTTAACTTATAATCCACTGACACATTTCTGAATTTCACAACTTCACTAAATAATCATTTATTTAGCTTTTAATTCAGCTAACAACTGTTCATCATTTGATAAGATCAATCACATATTCATCACTCGTAGAGCACATGAAAGTTTCTTATTAGAAACATTCAAACGATAGTCATTTTCCTCAAATAATGTCATTTACAAACTCAAAACTTTTTGAAGATTCAAGCTGCATTTTAAACTCTTATAGTCGTTAAATATGTTACATAACTCTTTTCATGTAGCTTTTACTGTATGAAGTCACAAGATATCTCTATACATTCTTGTATTAGAACACATTCTGAACCATGCAATAACGTATGGCTAAAAACTATAAACTCTTTATTCAACTTAGACTGTACCAGAACTGATATTTCGGTTAAAATATCATTGTGCAAAAGAAAGCTTCAACAATCGAACTAACTTTAATTTACCCCAACATTTCTCAGATAGAATCATTTCAGTAGTTATAATTCTGTATCAAATCTTTAAGAATACAGATTCTTCTTTCAGACCATTCTTCAATTCACACGTGTTCATTCAAAGTTTATTTCCTGTTCAGTGGATAAATTCAAACACATATATCTCAATCATCCTTTTCAATTAAAAAATTCAAGTCAGACTAAATTACTGAATCGGTCTTTTTGAGGAAATCTTTTCTTCTCGTTAGAAGGATAACCCTAGATGTATCACTATACAGATTTGATATTAATCTTCTATCACTTTCATTTTTATCAATGTCAAACCTTTCATGAGAACTAGAAAAGAGTTTATAATAAAATTGTCTCATATATTAATCAACAAAGCTCTGAATTATACAGAAGTCACCTTTATCAGATAGAAGTCATTGGGCCTTAATAAGAACGATGTCTCAACCCTATAAATAGATATTATCCTAGCTGTTAAGAAAGTATTTGATCACAAAAGAGAATCAAATATGATTTATACAACAACCAATGCAGTAACACAACTTTTATAAATCTGACGACTGTACCACTATACTCTCAAATTTCAAGTCAGAAATTATAATCATAATAGACATAATCATCTCTGTCAAATAAATATCTCTTGCAGATAATCACATAGAATCATAAGAAAACTGGAATAGCAAAATTTCAACTTCTGAAGCTACATAAAATATCAAAAATTACAACCCATATAGAATGATATCAATCCTGATGATATCTCAGGAATTGTCCAGAAAGATCAATGTCACTCATAAACATTAAAATCCACAGTAACAGAAGCAGTATAATCATCAAGTATATTTGACAGAATAGTAGCCAATAGAAACAGAATATTGACCTCATACAAATTTTACCGTCGATTTTTATGTTTGCATAATGGAATGAATACCAGGGAAGGACATAGCAATGTCGAATATAACCCAAACAGACTAACGATACTTTTATCTATTAATATGTTTAGCTAATGTTCTCATACGATAAGAGTTCTTTCTAAAACTAAACAGTCACATATACTTCTGAAGATATTTGCACACACAGAATGTCCAAAAGAAATCATAGTAACTGCACGACTATAGCCACTACACTCAGCCATCAATACAATTCAAACATTATTCAACTGTGTGATTCTGTCATCAGAAAATTTTCACATTATCCCTTCATTAATAGAAATCAATTCAGAAAAGCTTTCAGTTAATACTTTCTTTAAATAACATACCTGAATAGATCATTTAATCAGAGTTAACGTCTTCTGCAATAGTAACATTGTATAATATGAAAAGTTTTCAGAACTATCCAATAGCTCTTTTAACATTGCATTCATTTGCTGCTCAAATCTCTTTTCCGACCATGTTATTAATCTTTTGACACAGACTTTTGCAATTCCACACCCGTGAGTTTATTCAACTCAAATTTTACAGATTTCATTATAACAATTCACTAATAAGGGGATGAAGGCAGTAAGGCCTCAAATTTAACTTACACATAATTGCATATAGCACATATTATCACAAATAACCAGTTCATTACTGAATTCACATTCTCAAATCATTTAATAATCATTTGTTTTTAATCACTTTTGTTCTTAATACATAGTTCATATACCAACTCAAATCACTAATTCACAATCGAAATTCCCATATAGCATCACAGGTCACATATCACAACTCATATACTCATATCATTCCAATATTTATCAACAACAGAATATCTTGTATTCTTTTTCATACCTTTATGAGTTTCAACTCATAATCAACATATTTCCATCCCAACATTTGAGTACACATTCCGTACTATCAGAATTAGCTCGGTTAGAAAACATATTTGTCTTATCAAAATAATTTTCGTCATCTTCGGGATATTTCACACTATCTCAGGTTAAATATGGCATGTATAGCTAGACTCACATCAACTATGTTAGTCCTAAAACTAACTAAATCATAGCTTTGATGCCAACCAAATTGTAACAACCCTAACCCGTATCCTTCGCCTAATTAGGGTTAAGAGGCGTTACCAAACAAACTGAAAGATTTCACAGACATTTCATAAAATTTATCAATCATCATCATATCATAATCATACATCATCCATAACACCCTTATAAAGGTCGACGAGACCTTAAACATGCATTAGAAAGAGATTGGGACTAAACTGAACACATACAAAATTTTTTCGAAACTTAACATTTGTCAAAGTTACAGAGGTCACACACCTGTGTGGTCAGGCCGTGTGCCTCACAAGGCATTAAACACGCCCGTGTGCCAGGCCATGTGAAAATTAGGGAGACTACTAACTTGGCCACACGGCCTAGCACACACCTCTGTGTGCGACCGTGTGGTCTGCCCAAGCTCACTTTGAAGTGGCCTTCGAGCGACACGGCAGAGACACACGCCCGTGTGAGCACAAAATAGGCCATTTACAAGGCCAAAATGCCATCAAAATTTGGGTCCTCCCTACAAGCATCAAACATGTACCAAATATGCCATATTTGGCCAATTTCAAACACAAAATATGTACCATTCATAGCATAATATCCTCAACCAATTTCACCATTAATTACCATGCTAAATCATACCAAATCATAAGCTAAATTCTTACCAAAACATATGATTCATTATCTCAATTTACCACATCCTTTCACAAGCCAAAACATACCAAATTCCAAACAAAAAACATACCAAGTTGACCATTTCATTTGGCCATTCTTGAACTCACCATATATACAAATTTTGCATCACATATCACATATCAAATTCAAACATAATCACTTCCATTACCAAGCTTTATCAAATCATCATTCAATACCGAATTTATAAGTCTATGTATCATATAAAATATTTCATAAAACATACTTCTAAAATAAGGTTAAAGCATAACCATATTCTCACAAACATTATCATCAAACTCAAGCCATTTTCGCATGGCTATCTATACACATATTCCAAAACCAAATATATCATAACTAGACTATACATGCCACAACCAAAACTCAAAGTGTTATTTTACCGAAGCGACAACCGGATAGTGTGATGACATCTCTAACGACTTCCAACCCGACAAAATCTCCAAACATCTATAAACAAAGGAAAAACACACAAAGTAAGCTTTGAAAGCTTAGTAAGCCATAAGCAAATAAATCAATTCAATGATATTTATAATTCAACTTAACCTATTTGCATTTTACAAATTTCAAATACATATGCATTCGTCATGCTCGGAAATTCATATGATCATATTAAATGCTTTACTTACTTTAGTATTTCATAAACATAATAACTTTACACATATCTTATCCATTTGGCTACATTTCAATTTCATATATAGTGCACATATTTACATTTCATTTTCAAATAAATCACATATCGTCTTTTACACATATCCTACTTTTCATTTCTCAAAACCATGTTTCTTGTTTCATAATTCCCATGTTCAAAACGTAGGACCACAATTCAGGTAACGAACATATATAACACATCATTCATTTGCTTACATTCATATCATTCAATGTCGTATATTTTATTTATCATCATTTGAAACATATCTGCCTTTCATTTCTGAATTACATAAACAAATCATACGTACCTGAATCATAAATGGAAAATCACAATTACCATTCCACATATCTCATATAATTCATTTGATCATAGTTCACTTGTTATTAAGCACATCTTATTTTCACATAGATCATATATCAACTGATCATAATCATACTCACTTTCATTACTCAATTTCATATATATACTCAACATACTTGGAAACTCATACAATGCCAACGTCTCAGACGTGGTCTTACATGTAATCAAATATCGATGCCACTGTCTCAGATAGGGTCTTACACGAAATCATATACGATGCCGATGTCCCAAACATGATTTTACACATAATCTATAATCGATGCCTGTGTCCTAGACATGGTCTTACACGAAACCTCAAATCAATGCCAACGTCCCAGACGTGGTCTTACACGAAATCTCAAATTGATTCTAACTCCTAGACATAGTCTTATACGAAATCTCAACCCGATTCCAACGTCCTAGACGTGGTCTTACACGAAATCATATATTGATGCCACTGTCCCAAATAGGGTCTTACCCAATATCTCCCATTTTGGAAGCTCACATGTTATCACACTAGTATTTTGTACATTTCTTACAGATCGATCGATACTGACAATTGCATAATAAAATCAACTCATGCTCAAAATAAATCATCAATTGCTTAATTCCATTCGGTCATAAACATATAAATAAAAATTAATTCAGCACATATAACACATTTTCATTTCAATTTAATAACATTTATTTACTTATGAACTTACCTCGTACGAATGCGAACGGACCGGAACGACTATTTGATAACTTTCAATTTTCCTGATCAAATTTTGATTTCCACTTTTCTTGATCTAATTCAATTAAAATTTAGGTTGTTTAATAACATATACATTCAATTTTATCCAAAAATACATAATTTGGGCATTTTTCACTTTAGCCCCTAACATTTTACATTTTTACAATTTAGTCCCTATTTCAAAACAACACAAAATACTCAAAATTTCGCTAAACCCAAGTATGACCGAATTCTTCCTTGGTCCCTAGTAGCCCATTAATTTCATTTATTTCACATTTTGACCCCTCAATTTACAAATTTCTCAATTTAGTCCTTAATACACATTTTTATCAAAAATCATTTAATTAGACATAATAATCTATCAACAAAGATTTATTTTTCATCATCAAACAACAAATTCATCACATTATCAACAATAGCAAATCTCAAATTCATCATCAATTCTAAAAATTCAGGCATGGGTTTACTAGTACACGAAGCAACGATCTCAAAAAACGTAAAAATTATCAAAAACCGAGCAAAACACATACCTAATTCAAGCTTCCAAATCTGCCGAACTAAAAACAACTCCGTGGCTTTCTTTTTTCTCAACTTTCAGCCATTAAAGATAAAAAATGCATGTGACTTTTACTTTATGTTTTAATTATATTAACATTTATTAATTATTTACCAAATTAACCTTTATAAAATAATATGAAAATTTATAATATATACCCATAACCGTCCATCAACCAAAATAGTGGCATAATTCCCTTTTAAGGACTTAACAATTAATAAGCCATAGCAAATTAGTGCTTTAACGAATAGAATGCCACTTTTTCATTTTATGCGATTAAGTCCTTTTATCAAATTAACTAAACAATAGATAAAATTAAATTACGAAATTTTCACACTTATTAAATAACATGCTGTAAATACTAAAAATAATATTAAAATAAATTTATGACCTCGAATTTGTTATTCTGAAACCATTGTTCTGACTAGGGTCTAAACCGAGCTTTTACAAGAAACTTGCCTAATTTGGATACAAGCGAGATACCGGCTTCACCTGTGACCGAGTTTGGGTCTCATGATCGAGTGGTTGGGGATGACACACTGTCCCAGGCCATGTTAAAGATCTTATAGGGGGTCGCTGGGCCCAATACTGGAGTTGGAGGCCGAGGGTCAGTTACAGGACAACTCCGATATAACGGAGCGAAGCTTTTTAGGGATATTGATGGAGTTTCCCCTAATGTGGCTGAATATTGGATTGAAGCCACAGAGAGGATTATGGACGATCTAGACTGCACCCCCGAGCAAAAATTAAAGGGTGTTGTATCGCTACTACGAGATGAGGCATATCAGTGGTGGCTCATTGTTGAAGAGGGCACTCAGGCCGATCGAATGACCTAGGAGTTCTTTAAGACTGATTTACAGGGCAAGTATGTGGGTGCTAGTTATGTGGATGCCTATTGAAGAGAGTTCCTTAATCTGACTCAGGGAGATAGATCAGTGGCTGAGTACGAGACTGAATTTCTATGACTGAGTCGCTATGCACGAGGTATAGTGGTGACTGAGTACGAGCCATGTGTTCCCTTCAAGGATGGCCTTAGAGATAATATAAAGGTTTTGATAGCTCCGCAGAGGGAACGAGAGATTGCTGTATTGGTTGTTAAGACGAAGATCGCTGAGGAAGTGAAGCACGCTGAGCACTAGAACCGAGAGAGAGGTAAAAGCAAGAGGGATTTTGAGCCCTCGAGTTCCATTTAGAGGCTTAAGAAAAAAGGCCAGAGTTGATAGGCCGATCAGAGTTGGGGCTCCTATTGCCACTACTAGCCAGCCGCTGTGTACTGGCTGTGGTAGATGCCATTTGAGCGAGTTTGGAAAAGAACTAGAGCTTGCTTGAGGTGCGCACCGTATTAAGGAGTGTCCGCGGAGGTTCGACCAGATGCAAGCTATTGGTATGGGTACTGCACTACCACCGAGAGTAGTTTAGCAGCCACCGATAAGCCATGGTCAGGCCAGAGGTGAAAATGGTTTTGGCCGTGGTTAGAAAGCACCGAGGAAAGGTGCTAGACAGATTGAGGCGAGGCAACCAACTCTAGTTTATGTTGTTCGTCGTCGAGAGGATAGAGATACTCCAAACGTCACCACGGGTACGTTCTTTATTTATAATGTACCTTATACTACACTAATAGATATAGGATCCACTCACTCCTATATAGCTTGTACTATGACTGAAAACTTAGGCATTTTGGTTGAGAGCACTACAAGTGAGGTGGCAGTACTGAGCCCGTTGGGACAATCAATAAGGGTAAATAAATTATTTAGATACGTTCCTTCAGAGGTTTAAGGGGCTATTTTTCTGACTAATTTGATAGAATTGCCTTTTAGAGAATTTGATCTGATACTGGGAATAGACTGGTTGGTCAAGCACCGAGTGAGCTTAGATTATGCAACAAAAAAGGTTGTACTGAGAATTGCAGATGACAACGAGGTAGTCGTAATTGGGGAGTGTCATAATTACTTAACGAATGTGATTTCTACATTGAGGGCCAAAAAGTTTGTTCGTAAGGGATGTGAGGCGTATCTAGCCTACATCAGTGTTTCAGATTCTGGGGATTCTTCGGTTAAGGATATCAAGACGGTTAAAGAATTAGATTGAGCTCCTTCATAGTACAGCTTCCGTGTCCATCACCCCTTATAGAATAGCACTGAAGGAGCTTGTGGAGCTTAAGGCCCAAATTCAAGAGCTATTGGATCGTGGGTTCATTCGCCCTAGTTTGTCTCCGGGAGGGAAACCAGTATTATTTGTGAAAAAGAAGGATGGATCCATGTGTATGTGTTTTGACTACCGGAAACTGAATAAGTTAACCATCAAGAATAAATACCCCTTACCAAGGATAGACGATCTATTTGACCAGTTACGAGGGCTTCGATTTTCTCCAGAATTGACCTCTAATCAGGTAGGGTATCATCAGTTGAGAGTTAAGAGGCTGGCATGCATAAGGCGGCATTGAAGACTCGCTATTGTCATTACGAGTTCCTAGTGATGCTATTTGGACTGACGAATACAGTAGCAGTTTTTATAAACCTGATGAACCGAGTGTTTCAGCCCTATCTGAATTGGTTCGTGGTGGTATTTGTTGATGATATATTGGTGTATTCGAAGACTGGAGATAAGCACGATGAACACCTCAAAGTGGTTCTACTGATTCTGCAAGAGAAACAACTGTATGCCCAGTTTAGTAAATGTGAGTTTTGGTTAAGTAAAGTAACGTTTTTGGGCCATGTGGTTTCTACTGAGGGGATTAGAGTTGATCCTTGAAAGATTGAGGCTATCTTGGATTGGAAGCAGCCTAAGACTGTATCTAAAATTCGTAGTTTTCTGGTACTCGTAGGGTATTATCGACAATTTGTAGAGGGGTTTTCACTGATTGCGGCACCTTTGACTAAGCTGTTATGCAAGGGTGTGCCGTTTAACAGGACGGATGTACAGCAAGAGAGCTTTGAGAAGCTTAAGATTGTATTGACTGAGGCCCCTGTTTTAGTACAACCAGAGTTTGAGAATGAGTTTACTATTTGCAGTGATGTGTCTTATGTTAGTTTAGGTTGTGTGTTGATGCAAGAGGGTAAAGTGGTAGCGTATGCGTCTCTTCAGCTTAAGACTCATGAGGCAAATTATTTGACGCATGACTTGGAGTTGGCTGCAGTGGTGTTTGCACTACAAATCTGGAGGCATTATTTGTACTGTGAGAAGTGCATCATTTACACCAATCACAAGAGCCTCAAGTACCTCCTCACTCAGAAGGAGCTGAATCTTAGGCATCGAAGATGGATTGAGCTACTTAAGGACTATAACTATATGATTGAATACCATCCTAGTAAGGCCAATATGGTGGCTAACGTACTGAGCTGTAGAGCTATGACTGATCTTAGGGCAATGTTTGCTCGCCTCAGTTTATTTGATGATGAAAGTCTGTTAGCCGAACTTCAGGTTAAACCGACATCGATATATCAGATTAGGGGTAAATAGTTAGAGTATGAATCTTTGAGTCTTTGCTTCTAACAGGTTGACAATGGTGATACTGTAGATTTTTTACTAAATAGCAAAAGGGTGCTTTATTTTTGTGGGAGAATCTGTGTTCTAAAGGATACTGATCTGAGGTAGTCCATACTGTGAGAGGTACATAGCAGCCCCTATGCTATGCATCCTGGCAAAAATCAGATGTACCACGACCTTCATGAGTTATACTAGTGGCTAGGTCTTAAACGAGAGGTTACTGAATTTGTACCTAAGAGTCTGACATGCCAGCAGGTTAAGGCTAAGCATCAGTTACCTTCAGGTTTGCTACAGTTAGTTAAGATTTCGTTTTGGAAGTGGGAGTGTGTAACTATGGACTTCATTAGTGGGTTAGCCCTCACACCTACGAAGAAGGATTCTACTTAGGTCATCGTGGATCAATTGACCAAGTCTGCCCATTATATACCTGTATGTATTGATTACTCTCTACCGAAGCTGGCTAAACTGTATGTGTCTAAGATAGGGCATAGGGTACCAGTTTCAATAATATCTGATAGGGATCCTTATTTCACATCTTGGTTTCTAGAAGAAGCTACATGAAACTCTATGTACAAGATTGGACCTCAGTACTGCGTTCTATCCTCAGACAGACGATCAGTCAGAGAGGGTGATTTAGATACTGGAGGACATGTTAAGGAGTTGCGTGATTGTTTTTCGAGGTAGTTGAGACGATTACCTGCCGTTAGTAGAATTTTGGTTATAACAACATCTATCAATCTAGCATTTAGATGGCACATTATGATGCATTATATGGTCGTAGGTGTTGCACTCCTTCATGTTGGACTGAGTTGAGTGAGCGACGTGTTCTGGTCCCTAAACTTGTTTTTGATACCGAGGATAAAGTTAGACTGATTCAAGACTGACTGAAAGTGGCATCTGATAGGTAGAATTCAGACGTAGACCTGAAGCGAAGTGAAATTGAGTATTTTGTGAGAGACTCTATTTTTTTTAAGGTCTCGCCATGGAAGAAGGTATTGTGATTTGGTCGTAAGGGCAAGTTGAGCCCTATATTCATCGGACCTTATCATATCCTGAAGCGTGTAGGCCTAGTTGCCTACCAGTTGGAGTTACCTCCGGAGCTAGATCGGATTCATGATGTATTTCGCGTCTCAATGTTGAGGCACTACCGTTCTAATCCCACGCATTTTGTTCCAGTGGAAGAGATTGAGGTTAGGCCAGATCTAACCTTTGAGGAGGAGCCAGTTTAGATATTAGAGAGAGATGTAAAGGTTCTAAGAAGAAAATTCATCCCACTAGTTAAGGTTCTTTGGCGTAATCATAGCTTTGAAGAGGCCATGTGGGAGCCTGAGGATGTGATGCGACAGTAGTATCCTCATCTTTTCTGATCAGGTAAAATTTCGAGGCCAAAATTTTCTTTTAGGGGGTAGATTTGTAACGTTCCAAAAATCCCTTATATATTTATTTTCGTATGTTTGTAAGATAAATATATGCTTGCTTTAGTAGGCTTAGCTTGGGCAAATTTTGTTTTTAAATCAATAAACCCCTATCTCTAGTCAGTAGGCTTATAAATAATTATTGGTAAAATATGTCAGAATGGGTCTGTGGTCTGGTGGTTAAGTGATGTGTTAAATGGCCAGAGGTCTGGGGTTCGAATCTCTACGTGATCAAGGGGATTTATTTTTACTACTTATGCCGTCAAGGAGTTTGAAATGTGGTAAAATGATGAGTGCTTGAAATGTGTGGGAGGTTGTGGACAGTTTTGAGGGTGTTTGAGTTGTAGTGGGGGAGAGTGGGAGCGAATTTAGGGATAAAAGGGAGAGATTTTAGGAATTGTGATCAAAATATCAGTTTTTCTTTTGGGTTTTCTGATGTCCCTCCTTTCCATCACTCTCACTGTCAATTTTTGCTATTGTTTTTCTACTGATTGTTTTTCCCCTCTCCATCTTTTCTTTTTCTTGGTTATTTGTAGCCAAAATTCCTCACTTGCTACCATTTTCCAATCCTATCTCCCATTGTTACTGCCGATTGCTTGTCGAAAAACTTTCTTCTTCTTCTGTTTTGGCTTCTTCATTAAGCCATCCTTTCTTTAACCTCTTTTATGTGCTGTAACTCGTCATCCCCGTTTTCTTTTTGTACGTTTGGTAAGTAATATTTTCGCCTTTTTTTATTTATTCTTGGTTGGTGACTAAGGGGATTGTTGTACTTATGGTAGGTGAAAGGCAATGATCAGTTTGTGCTATTGTTGAGGTTGTAGTGTTAAGGATAGTGTTTATCGTTGGTAAGTGGATCATGTGTATTGAATCGCCCTTGGTATTGGGGTCTTGTTTAAATCATTGATTTAAGACTAATAAGGGTGTTTTAAATGTTTGGTGTTTAAAGTAATTGGGGACCTTTTGTTAACTGTGATGACAGTTGAAAGTTAGGAGTGAATGGCTGTGCTGATGTCGAATTATGGAGGAAAACGTTCGTGGTTCACAAGGTAGTATCGTGCGATTGATTTGGAAGTACATTCGACTTTATGTTATTGTGGTAATCATGAGTTGAGACTAACGATTAAGTTAAAATGTTCAATTGTAGGTATTACTGGTCTAGAAAGTGTTTTTTGTTGTGACACCATAACAGGTGTGTAAACAGAACTCTGAAAATAGAAATCGGTGAAAAGCCAAAAAATGTGTTCGTCGAGACTAGCTGTGTGCAATGCATGGGCTGGCCCAAATTGGGCTGTGTGGGCCATACCGGCGTGTGGGCCCACACAAGCGTGTGAGATTATTGGGCCAGGCCGTGTGATCCACATGGCCAAGGCCATTTTAGGCCGTGTGGACCACATGAGAGTGTGGGCCCACAGGGGGCAAACATTATGGGCTTGTGGGCTCATTTTCATAGTTTGACCCGAGTTGACTGTGGACCTATATAGGGTCGGTAAGCTTACTTAGACCCCTAATTGACTGAAATAACTGTATGACTGATACGATTATGCATCTTAATAAGCATGATGATGTCCCACTGATTTGATACTGTATGTCCTTATTTTATGCATGATATTATGTTTTAGCATGTCACGTATGTATATTGCATTGCATTGGGGAGGGGGTTATATTGTTTGGAGGAAGTGTGCTGAAAGGCCTCGAGCCTAATTTACTGGCAGCTCAGCTGCAAACCACTGCCTAGTGCCACATTTGGTACTTTTTGGAGTGTAGGGATGGGTGTGTTGATTATATCTCCACATGAAGTGTAGGGTTGGATGAAGTTGGAGTGTAGAGGCTGGTTGGGTAGGATTTTTGCAACTGCATATGTATTGAACTAAATACTGAAACTATATTGGGCCAAGGCCCTAATCCATGACTGCTCCTATACTGAAATCGGCTAGGCCCTAACTGAAAATGAATATGATACTGAAATGGGCTTAGGCCCAGACTGTGATTGCATTTTGTCTGCTTGTTTATATGGAGATTACACACTGAGTTTTCGTAAACTCACCCTTCTGTTTTATCTGTACAGGTAATCTCCAAACTTAGGCGGATCGGAGTAGCGGAGGACTCAGCGGTGGCCACACGACCCCTTTTTACACTATTTCGTATTTAATTAGGTTTTTAAAGTTTTATTTGGGGTATTTTACTTTAATTGCCTCTATAGATTTTTGCTTAAAATTTGGATCTTATATTGTTTTATGTTTTACATCTGCTAGAGGTAGGTTATATACGGGTTTTTGAAAGGAATGCATGTGTTTTAGCAAAATACCCACAACCACGCAAACTGTTTTAAAAAGCTTCCGTAACGTATTAATCTGTGTGGCATTAATTAATCTGACATTATTAATTTGACATGACTTCTCTGATTGCCTCTTTACAAAATCAATAATGATTTTTAGTAATTAATTATCTTTTAATTGCACATTGATTTGTGATAATTGCATATTAATTTGTAAAATTTTTTTGTGATCTAATGGCAAGCTTGCATCTTTTGATAGTGATCAAATATTTGTGTGGCATTATTTTGTGTAGTTGGATCGTAATCAAGATCAAAATGCAATTGTCGGAGTCGTGGCTTTAGTTTTAGCTTTTGATGCTCTTTGGATTAAAAAATTAAAAACTAGGAAGGATATTACTTCTCACCCTCGTGTGAATCAAGATTATGAAGAGAAAATTATATTAATAGTATTTTATATAGTGGTGACCAGTTTTGTATTAATGTGATAAGGATGAGACCGATTATCCTTTTTAATTTGTGTGATATTCTTAGTAGGAATAATTTGTTACAATCAACTAAATCGGTGAATATTAGGGAGCAAGTAGTTATATTTTTACATATAATTGGTCATAATGTAAGGTTTTGAGTGATTGGATCTAGATAGTAGAGATCAATTGAGACAATTCACTATTACTTTAAGGTTGTATTGAGAGCTATTTTGAAATTATATAAACTAGTTATTAGATTACCTGATGAGTAAACTCCTAGTGAAATCACAAACAATCCAAGGTTTTATCCTTATTTTAAAGATTGTATTAGAGCATTAGATAGAACTCATATTCGTGCATTTGTTCCACTTTGCATTCAAGGAAGATTTTGTAACGCCCTGATTTTTGGGATTTTTTGGGTTTTGTGAATTTTAGTGAAATTTTAAAATTTTGGTGTTCTGAAGGTTGAAAATGTATGTACATGTGTTAGTGGGCCTTTAGAAGGCCCAAGCTTAAGTTAAAACCCGGTAAAATATTAAGTTGGATTTTTAAGTAAAAAGGGGGAACTGGGTCAAGAGGGCCCTTAAGAAAAACTGTGTAAAATATATCGCAAAGGGAGCCTTGGTAGAGTGGCAAGGTGGCGCCACTAAAGCTCCTAAAAAAGTGGCGCCTAAGTGGGTATTCAAGGACAAGGGTTTGAGTTGCAAGGTAAGCGTAGTGTTCTTTTTAATTTTTAAGCATGTGCCGGGCATGTGACTAACTTAAGTGAATTTCGGCAAGGGCTTTAGGGACTTGGGCCGATTGCTTTAGAGAGATTATTAGGGTTTTATCTTTTCTAATTTCTGTCATAAGAATTAGGGCTAGCCACCATAGATATAATCTTCTCTTTTACTGTCAGAAATGTTGAAACTTGCCTCCCTAGGAAGCTTCTAGCCGATTTCTTCTTCTTCACCTCTGCCATTATTTTCTTCACTTTTCTTTTTCCTCTTTGATCTCTTCCCTAGCCGAACACCCTTCTTACTCAGATCCACTCTTTCTTTTGCTCCCATCCCTCTCAAAAACACCCATAGCCGATTGTTCAAAGTGCTAGAATCCCGAAAGCTACTTCCTTTTGCCGAATCCTTCTAAGCTGAATTACCCCTGTTCCTTTCACCTGTTGTGGCCGATTACTACATCCCCTTGAGCCACATCATTGTCGACACCATCACTCAAACCCATAGTCCAAATCGTCATCTTCTTCACTTGGTGAAAAGCCGAAATCACCATAGTTTTAGGGAGATAGCCGAATTTGCAAATCTCAGAGATAAGGGTTCTACTAACATTTAAGGGTTAGATTTACTTCAGATCTAAGTTAGAGTCAAGGTAAAAGCAGTGGTAAGTGGTTATCAACTCAGATCTTTAAGATATTTCATACCTTGGAAAAGCTGAAAGTCCCTAAAGTTAGGGAGGTTGTCAATTTAGTCTATTAGTGATTTAAAGTAGTATTTTGGTTCTTTTTGGGTGTTAGTTAGCAAGGAAGGTGATCAAACAAGGAGTGGAAGGCATCGATATCATCAGATCTAGATCTAGTGCATCTAAATCGACAAAAGGTAAATTTTCATGGCCATTAAGGGTGTGGCCGAATGTGGTAAGGGATTTTGGTTGTAGTTTTCGTAGATCTATTGATTAATCACTTAGATAATGGATTGTAGGAATGGGCGCATAGGAAATCTCGTCAGTGGAACTGCAAATCAGGTGTGTGCTTCGAACACCTTCATTGTTCAAATCGGCAAAAGCCGAAAAGCTGAAATGCTGAAGTTCTGACATTTTGAGGGTTTGTGAGCGTGCGAATACTCTCAAGTTGGTAGGAAAAAGTTGGTTTTGGAACCGGCACTGGTAGGAGAGTTTGCCGCGAAATTTTGGGCACTTTGGTAAGTTGAGCCTCGGTGGGCCGAATATAGGCCAATGGGCTTTTGGGCCTATTTGGGATAAGAATAGGTTTAAAGGTAATAATATGGACTATAGTCGTAAAAACTGTTAAAAAGAGTAATGGATTAAAGATTAAGACTTAAATGGGCTTAACGGGCTAATTGACATGGTAGGGCCCTAAGGGCTAAAACTGATAAACTGAATTAAATGAGTTTCTGTAACAACCACTGTAATAGTAGAGGCTGTAATGATAATAAAAACTGTAATAAGAGAACAGAATTACTGAAATACCCTTGGGGTGAGAAATTACTGATTTACCCCTAGGTGAAAAATTACCATTATACCCCAGGGCTAGAGTCGACTGTACTGTTGACATGACTGTTTCTGTTACTGCATATCATGATGTATGTATGTCTGATGCATGGGTTGGGTTTATATTGGAGGAAGTGTGAGTGGCACTGCCACGTTACTGAAAGGAGCTATGCCTCGTACTGTTTCTGAAAGGGGCTTTGCCTCGTATACTGTTTATCTGAGTAGCCATGCTGCGACTGTGGTGTGTGGGCTGGGTGGGTCGAGTTATTCCCCACATGGTGTGTTGGCTGGTACGGGTGGTGTGTAGCGGTTGGTGGGTTGAGTAGTCTCCCCAATTGGGTTGCATTCATACTGTTATACTGTACTGTACTGTTATGGGCCTATGGGCCAAACTGTTATCTGAATAAGGCTTCGGCCCAGTATCTGTTATAGGGCTTTGGCCCAGTATCTGTAATCTGAATAGGGCTTTGGCCCAGTATCTGACTGAGATTGGTTAGGGCTCAGGCCTAGTGGGCTCGAGCCGATGTGGGCTTTGGATGGGTTCTACACACACTGAGTTTCCCAAACTCACCCTTTTCTTTTCCATCCTTGCAGGAGAGCCCTAGAGCGTGACTTGGATGCTGGGAGGGATTCAGAGTAGCCATGAAGACTGAACTCACATTTTAATTGGTTTATTAATTTAATTACTTCTTACTATTGGTTTTATTTTGTTATGGGTTGTAATAAGGCCACTATACCTGTTTTTATTTGGGATTTTCAACTGTTTTATTTCAACCACAACTACACACCGTTTTCGAAAATTTAACAAATGTTTTCTTAACCAACCTGACAATACAAATGGCTAAGTAGGATAATAAGGTTAAAATGAATCTCTTAACAAATGGAATAGAGATTAAGTTGAATAATTATTAAAACGGGAATTTCCAAAAATCAAGCATTGCTTTTCAAAACTCACCATCGGACTTAGTGAATAGGGCAGCGTAGGATAGTCTAGGTGATGTAGCACATCAGACATGGCCATAACATCTGGGTCGGGTTCGGGGTGTTACAGATTTTGTAGCCGTAAAGGGGGGACGACACAAAATGTATTGGCTACCATTACATTTGATTTGAAATTTTCCTATGTTCTAGCTGGTTGGGAAGGTAGTGCACATGATTCTCGTATTTTAAGTGAAGCACTTTCAAGTAAACTCATAATTTATTACTAATAATTATGTTTTGTAAAATTGTAGGTAAATATTATCTCACTGATGCTTGATATGACATCCGAAATGGATATATTACCCCATATTGTGGTGTCGATATCATTTAAAAGAGTTTAGTGCTCAAGGGCTAGAAAATGCAAAGGAACTCTTTAATCTTCGTCATTCATCATTACAAATCACTATTGAACGTATTTTTAGGATTTTGAAGAAACAGTTTCGTGTATTAGATGATGAACCATTTTGGAATTTTCAAACTCAAGTAGATATAGTTTTGGCTTGTTGTATCATTCATAATCATATAATGGGAGTTGATCTTAGTGATTTACTTAATCAAGTATTATACGAGGAGCCTGAGTCTGATTTGATAAGACCAACTCTTACGGAGCGAGAAGAAAGAGAAGAAGCAAGAGAATGGTCTACTAAGAGAGAGGAAATTGCACAAACTATGTGGACTGGTTATCTGGCTAGAAATATTAGGTAGGTTTAGGGCTTAAGGTTATTGTTTCTATGTTATGCATGTTTTAGTATTAAAATTGTTTTTTTTTTAATGTTGGTTGCATAATGATATTGAAATTAGTTTGTTGGATTTTGAAATCATTATGTCTTAAATTTGTTAGATATTGAATTTATTATGTTTTAAGCTTGTTGGATATTGAAATGATTGACAATGACAATTATTAAAATAGAATGGGTAAGGGCAACAAAGAAGGGGCATCCAAGCAATTCAGGTGGACAAAACCGATGGAACATCTTTTTCTTGAAACTCTAACAGAGGAGGCCCGAAAAGGAAATAAGCTTTCTAATGTTTTCAAAATAGTTTTTATTAATCAAGTTTCCGTAGCTATTTCTGAAAGATTTGAAGTCCAATACGGTGCAAAGCATGTGGAAAATCATTTGAGGACTGTAAAAAACCAGTGCAGATTATATGCACAATTCAGACTAAAAACAGTTTTGGATGGGATGATAACAAGAAAATGATCACATGTGATAGAGCGACATATGGTGCAGTAGTGATGGTAATATATATATATATATATATATATATATGTTAAGTATATTTCAATTGTTTTTTACTTGCTATTCTAATCGTGTATAATATCCAACAGGCACATAAGAAGTATGAACCATTTTTGAATAAAAGTATTGATCATTATGATGAAATGGCTGTAACACCCTAAATCCAACCTAGAAGTTTAGATCGAATCCAGGATGCTACGTTGATAATCAAAGTGGTCGTGAAAAAATTCTACAAAACAAGTCAACCTTAATTCCATTTCCGAAACCATTCATCACTTTATGAACCAAACACATTTAATTGTTTAAAACTCATTCAATAAAATTACAGTTAAGTTTGATAAATAACTTGAATAAATGTACGAATGAAAATTTAAATAAAAAATTGTACCACAGTATTATAAAAACTTACAACTCAAAATAGTATAATTTGAAAATAATTTAGAAAGTAGAGCCGGAATAATCTTTTGGAACCATGACCGTCCAAGACCTCCGTATACCGAATCCAACATCAAAATCCAGAAGAGTACCTGAAAAGGGACAGAAATGAGGGTTGAGCTACACGAGCTCAATGTGAGATCAAAACCAGCTACCTATAGAATCAGAAACAGAAAGCCGGTTAGCAGTTCAAAAGTAGAATGTACTTACAGGGTTATTCAAGCCAGATGATAAACTCAAAACAGACATCTCGACAGATAATAGCGATTCGCTCATATGAAATCACAATCAGTCACAAGTCTTATTTAGTCAGTTAGAAAAACCAGAGTTTACAAAGTTCACACAGTCAAACAGAACAATCAGATGCCTATGAATGAAGCTAAGTTGTAAGACCCACCCATCCAGCCAACACACCTTTCCGTCCCCCGATCATACCACATAAGAGCTATTAAGCTCATCCAACCAATCACACTATATAGGACCTCGAAAAGCCCATCCAACCCTACACACCATATAATGCCATCCCGGGTTGCCCAGTAATGATGGCTATCAGATTAGTGCATGACCCTCTAGGTATTGGGGCTAACAATAAGCAATTAAACTGCCAAACCATATATTACACAGTAGAGCTGGCATAAAAGCTGTACAGTGCCATGTGGTAAATCATCGTATAGACATGCAGTATGAATTGCCAGATCAGATAGTAATGATACGTAGCATGGCTGATGTATGCACTATACGGTACAGTGCAATAATCCACAATATAGTCAAATTGCAGTAAAACTGCCAGTTTAGTTCAATTCAGATTCAGTCTCCATTCTCTTCAAAATCCCTCCCACAATACTTTAAGCATATGTATGTATGCAGTCAAACATACAAAATCAAAATACTTATTCCAGACAGTCATTCAGAGACAAACACTCACATCCAGTCAATCAGTTATCAAATTCCAGAGCAGTCACAGAATACCCACAACACACAAGCACTCACAGACCAATCAGTTAGAGATAGACTTGTGTGCTTTCACTTATTTAGATTCAGTATCGATTACAGGTAACCAAAAAAAAATCTACATAAACAGGGGTATATCTATACAAACACCTTAATCTAGGCCATATCAAAGTCCCAATCACCCTTGCTAAGACCTCACTAAGAGTTGGAATGCATAGAAACACGAACAAGCTTTAAAAACAACAAAAATCAAAATTTGACTAGTTAGGACCACACGCCTGTGTGCTCTGGCCATGTGGAAGAACCTAGGTCGTGTGAGGGTCAAAACGCTCATGTGGAGGGTGGCACACGGCCGTGTAGACTAGGGACACGGCCGTGTGAATAGGCTGTGTAACTCAATGTCCAATTGCTAAAAAGAGTGTAGGGCGGACACGGCTGTGTGAGGGTCTCACATGCCTGTGTGCCCACCAGACACAGCCACATATCCTGAAACACACGCCCGTGTGGAATCCCTAAGTACCTAAATTAGTCACACGATCGTGTGGCTCCCAAATTGTCTCAAAACTCTAATACCCAGATTCATACGGCCGTGTGAGTCGACACATGCCCGTGTGACCAATGGAGTGGCCACAAAACCACCCTTAAATAGCCCTAAAATCATCGTTATAGCCACCAAAACTGCCTCCAACCTTATCAATATAAATAATATATCAGATAATGGAGTATTACACTCACTTTCAGCGATCAAAAATCCAAAACCAAAAAGTTGACGCACTCTCATAAGAAGCCGAATCAGAAGTTTGCAAAAAGTAAAAAGAAGAAGAAGAGTCAGGGTTCAAATCCCACATCTGATTCTTGAATGGAGATGATGACAGAGGAGCGAAAGTCTAGAACCCACAAATAAATTGTTTTTGAATATTATTTCCAAAAACAAAAAGGAAAACATAGAAGAAGAGGAAGAGGAAGAGAAGTAGGAGAACATGAAAATGAAGAATTTTACAAAAAAGAATAGTAATACCTCAAAATTAAAATATGGAAAAAATAATTAAAACAAATCAGTAACAAAATAAAACTAAGTGATTATTAATTATAAAATAATACCTAATAGTTTTAAAAGTATTCCTCTAAAACGCACACACTAAGATTCGAACTCAAATCCTCAAGGTACACTAACACTCACTCAACCACTAGACCAGTAGGCCTATTCTACCATTAAAATGCTCCACTAAACACATTAGCGCATCCTATTCACTGACCCTAACCACAAACTCTCAAAACTTCTAACTCGAAAATTCGGGGTGTTACAATGGCTTTATGGCAACTAGGAGTTTTGCTAGAACACTTGTTGACATAGATTTGGATGATGGTAACCAAGATTCAGTGCCTATAGACTGCGACAATAAAGAGATTGAGGAGGTAAGAACAAAAGTATCTTCATCTGGCACATCTAAACGTAAAAGAAAAAATGCTCAAAAAAGTGTCGTTGATGAATAAATTAAATTTGTGGGTGAACAACTTGGCAAAATTGCCAATGATTTGGAACAATTTACTGCAGATAAGACACCACATCTTTATGAAGAAGTGATGTCGATGGAGGTAAAAGGATTTTATGATGACTTCCTTTGTAGTGTTTGATTATCTTGTGGGTCATGAATTCGAGGCCAATGTTTTTTTAGTTAAAAATAAGAAGCATAGAAAAATTTGGCTTCAAAAATTTTCTCAAGGTTGAAGATATTGATACTTTAATATGGTGTAATATTAGTTATGCACTTTGACAATGTTGTTGTTATCATGTGGTGTACTAATTATGCATTTGGATAATATTTTTAATTTCTAGTATTAATTGTGGTTTGGAAGCTAATTTATAATTATTCAATCTTTGTTTTTTTGTATTTTTATAACATAATTAGAAATAATTTATTTGCTTTGGTTGTTTTCAATTTATGACTGTTAATATTCTAGCTTAATAATTGAGTATTATTATATATTTAATTTGATTTATTTATTTATAAATAAATCATTGTAATATATGTAAAAACAATTTAAAATATAAATTTATTAATATATAAAAAATAAACTCAATTAAACAATGAAAAGATAATAAATTCTCAAATATATATTTGTTTCATTTAAAATAGCTTTTATGAAATATTTTTAGGAAATCTGCTAAACAACAAAAAATATTTTATATAGATTTATCCAAATACCAGAAAAGTAAATCATTTCAAGAAAATCAATCATTTTCCAGAAATTATTTTTCAGAAAATATTTTACTTACAAACAAACGTAGCCTAAATTTCAATTAAGTGAAATGCTTGCAATTTAATTAAGGATGCTCTTTAAACTTCTAAAAAATAACTATAAAGACACAATAAAACTATAAAAAATAACTAAAAACACTAAAATATTTACATAAAAATATCTAATTGAAGTAATGAAATAAAAAGAAAAGCATTCTTTGTTTGGTAGGTGTATCTGTAACACCCCTAATCCGAATCCGTCGCCGGAATAAGGTTACGGAGCATTACCAAAAAATTCAGAATAGATAACAGTAGGGGTGAGCATTCGATCGAATCGAATCGAATAAAATTTTTTTGAGTTAATCGAGTTTTCAAATCTTATTTTATCATCCTAACTTTATTCGAAATTTTCTCAAATCGATTCGAGTGAGATGAAATTCGAATCGAATCGAATATATTTGTTCGAGTTAAATTTAAAAAAAAATGACTTTAATGTTGTTTATTTTTATGTAATTTTTGAAAAAAATAATTTTCTTTAAAATTTTTAAACTTGATCATACAACAAAAAATTGAAATAAATAAGTGAATAAATAAAAGAAACACAACATCAACCTAAATAAACAACATGAGTCCAAATAAACAACAAAAACAATACAATTAGATTATAATAAAAACATAAGTAAAAGGCCAAGTAAACAACATGAGTCGAAGTAAACAACAACATTATAATAAAAAAACATAAGTAAAAGTCCAAAATATAATAGAAACCTACACCAGTCCAAACTCCAAACAAATAAACAAAAAAAGAATACAACAAAAGCCCAATTAACCAACAACAGTAAAAAACCAAACCAAACTAATAACAATAACACATCAGTTCAAGAACCATTATAGAATAGTTTAAGTTTTTTCTTGTGCTTCAAACACTGTTGGCATTGATAATCTTGAAATATCTAGTAAAAGTATTGAATGAGTTAGTTATATGATAAAAAATGTTCACAAAAATAAATTAAATAAACATTTAACTTTATAAACTAATACTAAGTATATATTACGTTCTTGATCTTCGAGTATTTTGGATAAGTCTAGCAAATTTAAAAACAAAAGTTTTAGTTAAATTATGGGATTGATTACTAATATAAATAAAACAAAAGCTTATTTTATAAATTAAAATTTATGTATTACCATCTTCCATGGTTTAAAGCTCATCAACATAATCTTCAAGATTGATGGCATCATTAGATTTTCGAAGCCAATCTTGTGTGCAAATCAAAGCCTCAACCATGAGAAGAGTTAAAGAACTTCTAAAACTATCGAGAACATGTCCATCTGTGCTAAATGCACTTTCCGAGGCAATCGTTGAAATAGGAGTAGCAAGGATATCTCGAGCCATTTGTGCAAGAATAGGGAATCTAGGACTGTTCATTTTCCACCACAACAGTAAATCAAATGAACTTGAATTGTTTACTTCTTCATCCTCACCCAAATATCTACTTAACTCAGATTTGCTTTCTAATCCAACTTGTTTAAGGTATTTTTGTTTGGCCAAGCCCGTTTTCATTTCTGACTGATTTATTTCCATTAAACTATAAAAATTTGTCGAAGAACTAGATCTACCTTCAAACAATTGAATTCTCCCAGCATTAGAAGAATACCCATTGAACAAGCAATGTAATTCTTTACAATCATTTTCATAATGTCATTAGCAACATTAGGGACAAGCAAGTTGACCCTAAAGTCCAAAAAACTCATTTTACATCGTGGATCAAAGATGACTGCCAAGTAAACTAGCATATTGATCTTGTTTCCTTCACCCCCAATACTTATTATATTTATCTCTCATTTTGGAAGTCATAGAAATTATGTCTAGATCTTTATAATCTTGCCACCTATAAAAAAGACAATGCACATCAGTCAATACTTCAAAAAGTGAATGAGAGGTAACATGCAAAGATCCAGACACCTTCAATGTTAGATGATAAAAAGGCTCTAATACTTTTATAACTCTCCGAACAATTTTCCAATAATCAAATGTAGGAACTCCATCTCCAGCAGTAAAGTCAAGAAAAAAATTATGGTCATCGCGTAGATATGATTCAAATGCACGCTCATATTTTTCAGTCACCTTTAACATCATATATGTTGAGTTCCATCTAGTAGGCACATCTAAACACAATTGAGCCTTATTATCTATCATTTCTTCTTTTACCCGTTTGTTGAATTTTGTCAACCTCGATGGTGATGCTCTTATATACCTCACAGCACATCTAACTTGATCTACAGACATAGAAGCATCCTCAATACCGTATTGCACAATGAGATTAAGAATGTGTGCAACACATCTCATATGAATAAATTTTCCACTTGCAACAGAAGCATTTCGATGATTCAATTTCTTTTTCAAATATTCAATGGCAACACTATTGGTGGATGCATTATCAACCGTAATAGTGAAGACCCTCTCAATTCCCCAATCTCGAAGACATTTTTCAATGGCTTGACCTATGCTTTCACCTCTATGAGCGGATATTGGGAAAAAAATTATAATCCTTTTTTGCTACCTCCACTCATCATCCACCCAATGTGCTATTAAAACCATGTAAGATATCCTCTGCAATAAAGTCCAAGTGTCTGTCGTCAAACAAACTCTACTTATATCTTTTTCAAAACAATTCTTCATCACATTCTTCATGGAGTTAAATAAATCAAGACAATCCCTTCTAATTGTTCAATGAGATGGAAGTCTAAACAGGGGGCATGCCATAGAAAGAAAGTATTTGAAACCCTCTCCCTTTAAAATTTTAAAAGGTAATTCATGCACAATTATCATACGAACCAATGCTTTTCTAATAGCATCTTTATTAACACCCAAGTTGATAAATCCATCATTTCTTGGCTAACCTTCACAAATGCTTATTTTAATTGCTTCGGATTAGAAGTATTACCACGAGGTCTTTTTAGGCATGTTTTCAAATGGTTATTCAAATTCGTTATAGAACCTGAAGTTGATTCCATGGTGTAAGTAACATCACATGCATTGCACCTTACTCTCTTCTCCCCCTCTTTAGTCACAAATTTGGTGAAATGGTTCCAACAAGCTGCCTTGGAGTAATCTTTTTTCGAACATTTTCCTTGGTTGTTGTTTGATCATCTCTACTTGTACCACAGCAGGGCTTTAGCGGCGTTTGTAGTGGCGTTTAGGCAAAAAATGCCACAAATATTATACATTAGCTACGTTTGCAACAAAACACCGCAAAAAACTGAGCAATAGTGGCGTTTTTACCTCAAAACTGAGCAATAGCGGTATTTTTGTACAAACACCGCTAAAAACTGAGCAATAGCGGCGTTTTTGTACAAACGCTACTAAAAAACTGAGCAATAGCGGCGTTTTTGTACAAACGCCGCGAAAGAACTGAGCAATAGCGGCTTTTTGTACAAACGCCACTAAAGAACTGAGCAATAGCGTCGTCTATAAAAAACGCCGCTAAAATTTGAGCAATAGCGGCGTTTTTGCACATACACCGCTAAAAGCAATAGCGGCGTTTTTTTACAAGCGCAGCTAGAAACTAAGAAATAGCGGCGTTTTCTTACAAACGCCGCTAAAAAACTGAGCAATAGCGGCATTTTTTTACAAACGCCGCTAAAAACAGAGAAATAGCGATGTTTTGTTACAATCGCCGCTAAAAAACAGAGCAATTGCGACGTTTGAGTAGCCATTTTCGTGTAGGGACTTGTTTCGATTTGATCCGATTTAATTTTCATAGTTTTTATTTTTGGGTTTAGGGTTTTAATATTTAAGGTTTAAGGTCTATGGTTTAGGGTTTTATGATTTAGGGTTTATGTTTAGTATGTTAATTTTATGGTTAAGGGTTTGTTATTTTGGGTTTGGGGTTTAGTGTTTAGTGTTTAAGATCTTAATGTTTAGCGGTATTAAGGTTTAAAGGTTAGGGGTTAGGGGTTTTGAGGTTAATGGTTAAGGGTTTATGGTTTATGTTTTATGATTTAGGGTTTAGTAGATAGGGGTTGGGGGTTAAGGGTTTAGTGTTTAATGTTTTATAGTTAGGGTCTTAAGGTTAAAATACTATTATTTTAAATAATTTTAACTTTAAGGTTAAAATGCGATGTAAGTTTAACTATAAGGTTTCAGTGTTAGCTTCTATAGTTATGACAAGGGTTTAAGGTTTAATGTCTAAGGTTTATGATTTTAGGGTTTAGGATTTTGAGATTTTGAGGTTTAGGGTTAATTTGGGTGAAATTATTTAAGGTTCAATGAAAGGATACTATTGGCAACATTTGGAATTTAGTGAGATTCATGCATGCCATTTTGCACTATACCCATATTATTTAATATAAGAATATAAAATATGTCTTTTACTACACTAACATTGGCTACACGAATTTCGAAAAATATGGTCTACGATTATGGTTTAGATTTAACGGTTTTTAGAGTTTAGGGTTTGAGTACTTATGGTTTAGAATTTATGGTTTATGATTTATATATATAGTTTTGGAGTTTAAGAGTTTGGGGTTTGGGATTTGGTGTTTGGTGTTTGTGGTTTAGGGTTTAAGTTTCAGTGTACGGGTTTAGGGTATTATTTTGGATTTTTATTTGAATAAAAATATAAATAAGATAAATATAAATTATTATTTTAAAAGAATATATATATCAAAATGGGTTTTATATCCCAAAAGCATACATGAAAAGTGATTTAGTGTGCAAGTGTGTAAATGAACTGTAATTTGATCTAGATCTTATAAAATATTAACACAATTATTGATATAATTAACATCATTTTTTTATTTATATATTGCATACATAAATATTTATATTTATTCAATACAAAATATATTGATGTATTTATTCTTTAAAATGTGTATGATTAAATCAAAATTAAAGTTTCAACTATGCTTAGGGTTTAGGGTTTAATTTTGGAATTTTTAGAATATAAATCGAAATAAGATAAATATAAATTATTATTTAAAAAATATATCTCAACATGGATTAAATCCCAAAAGCATACATGAACAATAGTTTAATTAGTTTGCAATTGTATACCTGAACTGTAATTTGACCCAGATCTTCTAAAATTTGTCAAAGGCATTAGCAGCGTTTATATAGCAAACGCCGCAATGGATAGGAAATAGTGGCGTTTTCTATAAAAACGCCACAAAAGTATTTTTACATTAAAGAAAACGACGTTGTTTAATGTGGAAATGCCGCAATATTATTCAAAACGGTGACGTTCTCTTTAACCATTTAGTGGCTTTAGCGGCGTTTTTGTAGAAACGCTGTAAAATGTCTTCTTTACTGGCACTAAGTTTAGAAGCGCTGCAAAAGTACAATTATGAAACAGTGTCGTTTTTGTGAATTATATTTGTGGATTAGCGGCGTTTCTTTATAAACACAGCAAATTGTGTCCTTTAGCGGCGCTTGTTTATAAACGCTACAAATTTTCCTTTATTGTTATACTGCACGTCGTCGTTTTGTCTGGGGAAATTTATCCACCCCCCCCCCCCGGGAAATCCCTAAGTATTTTTCCTAAGTCATTTCCCCCCATTCATCGGTTTTCTTCCCTGATTCCAAAACCTCCAAATCCCTAATTCATCGATTTTCAGCATAACCCTTTCCCCAAATCCCTAACACTTTCCCCAAATCCCAACCATTTTCCCCTTCCCAGAATACATTTTATTCACGAATTCAGTTCCCCCTTCCCCCAAATCCCTATCTCTTTTCCCTTTCCTGTCGTCTTGCTTCCCCGAATTCATCTACCCACGCTTTCAAGCTTCCAACTTTCCCCGAAGCTCCAAGGCTGAAACCGATGTGGGTATGTTGTTTACTGTTATATTTTAAGGTTAATATTAATACCAAAGTTAGTTCTCTTGTTTAATATTATTCTATTGGTTTGAAACTTATTGTTTTGATTCGGGGGAATTGAGGTTTGGAATGCATGTACAAGCCATTTTTTTATTAGTTCTCTTGTGACCCAATTTGATTTTTTTATTCTTCATGGGTTTGAATCTTCTGACTTCCTGGAATTGGGGGATTGCGGTCTGGAATGCATGTGTGGGTTGGGTTTGTTATGAATGTTATTCTGATCAGTTGTCGGGTGAATAATTTTGTTTCTGTTTTAAGTTTAAGTTGAATTCGTTTCATGGAAAGTTCTAAAATTTCCCAGGTACTGATGCAAAATTTCATGTTTAAGTTACTGAATCATCGATTTAAATTCAAAATTTTGTGGGTTTACTATCTTTAGTCCTATTTGTTACAAAGTTTTGGTATTTTTTGGTCAACGATTTCTGAAGAATGATCGGGTGATCTGTAAAAAGAACAAATACATTGGCTTTGAAGTGTTTTATTTGGGGGGGTTTATTTAGAAAGTTCTGTTGGTTTAGAGAACATTAATATAAATTTTACTTTGGATTTAATTGATATTATTTATGCAGGCTTTTGATAGTATGAATGGATAGATCACTTGGAATTTTAGCTCGTTCGTATTAGTCATAATGAAGTGAAGGACGAAAGCCAATATAGCTAATCTTGTCCAGAATTTGCAAGGTCGAATCTATGATCTATTTTGATGTTGTTGTTGCTTAAGTAGTTTGTTTTAGACGGATGTAGATTGATATTTGCTTTAAACTTGTTAGGTTTGAGAAGTGATTGCTCGTTTAGTCGAACCTAATTGGTTCTACTGTAGTGGATCGGGGTGGCATCTATGATCTATTTTCTGTACATTTTGAACTTGTGCATTTTATTTTATTTTTGCAATCATTTAGTTGCACTATTTGAACTTGTTAATTTGCTATTTAAATATGGACATGACTTTTCTATAATTTGACTGAAAATAACTATATTTTTGACTAAAACTATATGTTTTGCTATTTAAATATTAACATGATTTCAAAATGTTTTGCTATTGCTAATTTTCGTATGTTTCCTTAACTAGTTTTCTTAAAAATATCTCCAATTGTATAATTAAAATCAATGTTAGAATTAATTTCAATGTCAGAAAATATGTACAGTAATAAACTTAAAATTCTTTATAGCCCGAAATGGAAACAAAAAAACCCTTTCAAACCTATCTGCTTCTATGTTTGTGCTGCTGTTCCTCCTGCAACTATTGGTTCAACTGAAGCTGCCATTTAATCTTCGAATTAATATTTGGTACTGATATTGATAAAGTTTTTATATTTACTTCAACTGAATTAATATTTGGTGCTACTCTTATAATCTTATATCTGTTCTAGGTACTATCGAGCACCTGAATTAATATTTAGTGCAACTGAATACACCATAGCCATTGACATCTGTTCTAGGTACATGTTCTGTTGCTAAATTTTTTTTCCTTATTTCTATGCATTTTCGATTTTAATTGCTTAACAGATACAACTTTTCTGACTCCAGCCTCTGTTTGCTGGTGAGAGTGGAGTAGACTGGGTTGTTGAAATTATTAAGGTACGTTTTAGTTAAAAATATTTAATTAATTTATCTGTTCAAATATTAAGTGCTGTTGTTTATTGACTTACCTGCGAAATGTTAAGTGTTGCTCGAAATAAAATAGGGAACACGCGAGTAGGCTTATTGGCATTTGACGACTGAAGGGCCACTGATTAGTAATGTTAAGTGATGGTCGAAATAAAATAGTGTTGCTCAAAATTTGTAGTGTTGCTCGAAATGTTTATTGACTTTCATTACCATGTTCTTCTCTAAATATATGTATGCCTTTTTTCTTCAACATGCATGCTTCTTGCTGTGAAGTTGTCAGTAGCCCTCTGTTGCATCTACGTCGGCAGCCCTCTGCTGCTTTTCCAATTTTCTGCCAATAAGTTTTCTGTTATCTCCAGTTTTGGCTGAGCTATTGATTGGGCAGGTACATGTTTAATTGCCTTTTTTTTTGCTTATTTATATTCATTTTCCCTTTAAATTACTGAACAAATACTATTTTTATTCTGACTGCAGCCTCTGTTTCTTGGTGAGAGTGGAGTAGACCAGCTTGTTGAAATTATTAAGATACTTTTTAGTTAAAAATTCTAATCAGTAATAGTTTTATCATGATGGTTTTGGAAAAATTAATCTTTTGGGGCTCCGATTTTGTATAGATTTAATTGCTAATTTTCCTTTAAATTGCCATGTTTGCCAGTTTGCCATGTTCTTTTTTAATTAAATTTTATTACCATGTAGTACTTTTTTAAAAATTAGTTGTGAACAATATAATATATAGTTTTGAAATGAAATATGGAAGCAAAACTAAATTTGGATGCCATAGAAATCATTTCATTCACTAAACAATTTGATGCCATAATAACACAAATATGGCTTTATTTCTGTTATTAAACTGGGCCAGTTCAGTCATAAAATAATCTTCTTTGTCAATCTAGTCATTTAAACATACACAATGATGGTGGTAGTTTGGATGATTCAGAGGACTTTGTACTGACATTATCTTGATTTTATTTTGTCCTGCCATAACCATTGCCGTTAATTACAAATATGTATATGTTTTCCTTCTTCTTCTTCTTTTTTTTATTTTATGCTATTTTAATCACGAAAAATATTTTGTTTTCTTTTATCTAATTAAATAATTTGTATTTAAAGTTTTATTTTAAATATTTTATTTTATTTTAATCACAAAAATTATTTTCAATATTTTATTTTATTTTAACATTACTAAATTAAATTAAATTGTATTTTCACATTGCTTTAACAATCTATCTCCTTTTCTTCCCCTCAAATTTTCTTTTAGTTTAATTTAATCACAAAAAATATTTTATTTTATTTTATTTTTAAATTACCTAATTAAATAAAATTATTTATAAAGCTTCAATTTAAATATTTTATTTTATTTGAATCAAGAAAAATATTTTCAACATTTTTACTTTATTTTAAAATTAGTTAATTAAGTTAAATTGTATTTAAAGTCTTACATAATTTGAAGTTTAAATTTCATAACTTACATAATTTACATAACTTTCGTAATACATAACTTACATAATTTAAAGTTCAAATTTCATAACTTACATAACTTACATAATTTAAAGTTCAAATTTCATAACTTACATAATTTACATCACTTACATAAAACATAACTTACATAATTTAAAGATCAAGTTCCATAACTTACATGATTTACATAACATAATTTTACTTATAAATAAACAACTTACCTGTGTAATTTATTGTCAACTTTAGACTTCAAGAACTACGAAATGGATAGGACTTGGATGAATTTGTCAAGGGTAAGCGACGGGTATCGAAACAGAGTACAAACTTTTCTAAATTTTGCATTTCAAAATGCAAGCCAAGAGAATATGGTTATTTGCCCTTGTAAGAAGTGTGGCAACATCAATTGGCATTATCGTGAAGTTGTCTACGAACATCTAATTGTTGATGGCTTTAGTCGGGGGTATAAAAAATCGATTTTCCATGGAGAGTGTACATCTAGTAGAACCTCTGCAACGATTAATCTGCCTTATCCTCATAGTGCTTACCATCAGTTTGTTAGAGAAGATGACATGGAAGGTATGCTGCGGGATGCATTTAATATGCGCAATGATGGTTTACAATCATTTCCACCTGACTTGGTTGCATCCGATGATTATAATTTTGGTGGAAATACTTTCACCGAAACGGGAAGAAGTGTACCTGATGAACAGCTAAATGAAGAAGCGGCAAAGTTCTACACGTTACTTGGTGAAATGAATGAAGAACTTTATGAGGGATCAAAATTTTCAAAAATGTCCTTCTGTATTCGTCTTTTTCACTTAAAACGTTTGGGAGGGTGGACCGAAAACTCTTTAACAATGCTATTCGAGTTTTTGAGAGAAATGTTCCCGTTTGCAAAAATCCCTCAATCATGCAAAGACATGAAGAAATTGATAAAAGATTTGGGCTTTGGGTACAACAAAATTCATAGTTGCCCAAATGATTGCATGTTGTATTGGGGTGATCGGAAAAACCAACAGTCTTGTCATGTTTGCGGTAAATCTCGTTGTATGAATGGAAATATAGAAGATGTTAATGAGGATGAATATAAGGCACAGTCAAGAAGGAAGCCGAACAAGATTTTGTGATATTTTTCGCTAATACTAAGGCTTCAAAGGCTATTCATGTCGTTAAAGACAGTCGAGTCAATGACCTGGCATCATGATCAACAAACTGATGATAGATTATTAAGGCATCCTGTAGATTCTTTAGCATGGAAATCATTTGACAATAAATTTCCAAGCTTTGCAAGTGATCCTCGGAGTGTGAGGCTTGGGCAAGCACTTGATGGATTTAATCCTTATAAAATCATGAGCACTTCATACAGTACTTGGCCTGTAGTGCTTGTTCCTTATAATTTGCCTCCATGGCTCTACATGAAGCAATCCTCTTTTATCTTATCTATGATTATCCCTGGTGAGAAAGGTCTTGGAAATGATATTGACATTTATTTGCAGCCACTTATTGAAGAGTTAAAACAATTATAGGCGGGTGTTGAGACATATGATGTATTGAGAAATGAGAACTTTTACCTACGTGCTGCTTTGTTGTGGACGATTAATGATTTCCTAGCTTATGCCAATTTATTTGGATGGAGTACTAAAGGACGTTATGCTTGTCCTTGTTGTGCTGCGCAAACATGTTCGAAGTGGTTATATAATGGGAAGAAGTTGGAAATTATAAATTTAGATTTTAGAGGACTTTATTTGACGGTACTGAAGAGTTCACAGAAGCTCCTCAGCAGACCCATAGGTCTGAAATCTTGTACATGTTAAAAAATATGGATTTCAGTTACGGGAAGATGAATCAACCATCCAACATGCAAATAAAGAGAAGATTGATGGATGAATTTGATGATGAATCTGATGAGGAGGATGATCCTAATAAGGCAGACTTATGGAAGAAAAGAAGTATTTTTTTTAGTTACCTTATTGGGAGCATCATATATTATGACACAATCTTGATGTGATGCATATTGAGAAGAATGTTTGCGAGAACATTATTGGGACAATTTTGAACGGCGATGGAAAATCGAAAGACAATCTTCAGAGTCGACTTGATTTAGTTGACATGAGAATTCAGCGTGATCTTCATCCCCAAATACTTCTGAATGGAAAATATCAGTTGTCGCCTCCAATTTTTGCAATGTCGAAGGAAGAGAAAGAAGTGTTCTGCATGGTGTTGAAGGATATAAAGGTTCTAGATGCATATGCATCAAATATATCTCAATGTGTGAGTCTTAAGGATCGAAGACTATATTCCTTAAAATCACATGATTATCACATCTTGATGCAAAATCTACTTCCAGTTGCTTTACGGTCCTGTATGTCAAAAAAGGTGACGTCCTATATAATTGAATTGTCCAATATAATGAAAGCTATTTGTGGAAAAGTTTTAAATGTTGAAGAACTTGAGAAAGTACAAGATGGAGCCGCTTTGACTCTATGCAATTTGGAGAAGATCTTCCCACCTTCCTTCTTCACTATTATAGTGCACTTGGTAATCCACCTTCCTCGTGAAGCAATAATTGGTGGACCGGTTTTCTATCGATGGATGTATCCTATAGAAATGGGCTAATTTATTTCAAAGGCATTCATTCATTCACATCTATACCTGTAGTTACAACTTTTGATAATGTTGTATATCGTGTTTAGGTTCCTAAGCAAATTGAAGTCTTATTGTTGTAATAAGCGTTATCCGGAAGGATCAATTGTTGAAGGCTACTTGGCAAAGGAGTGTATGACATCTCTTCAAGATATTTAGAAGATGTTGAGACAAGATTGAATAGACTAAGTAGAAATGCTGGGCTCAATATCTTAACTTGGCCGATACTTATTTATTTCAAAGTTATGGAGAACAAATCGGTAAAGTTAAAATTACAGAATTAGATGAAAGATCTTGGGTATAAGCACATAGATATGTTCTTTTCCATCACGATGCAATTGAACCATTACGTAAGTAAGTTCTAGAATATGATACATACGATAAATATTCATCTTTTTTATTTGTTTATTTTCTAACCAATTAAACCTATTTTTAACATAGTGAGTACAAACAAATATTGAGATCTTGTTCATGCTCACGAAGATTACAACATCGAGAGATTAATAAGTTATTCATAGAATCTTTTCATGAATGGTTAAGCCAAACGGTATGCAACTCAACCTTTTATTACCAAATAATAATGTTTTCTCCTAACATTTATAATTACTCAATCATCTTTCGATTCAATAGGTTTGGAGTGGGAAGGCCATTAGTGACGAAGTTAAATGGCTTTCCTAAGGTCCGAATCGAGTAGTGAAAAGATACGCTGCCTTCATCATCAATGGAGTCAGATTTCATACAAAATATCAGGAGAGATTGAGGAGAACTCAAAATTGTGGAATAGTTGTTAATTCTTCAATTACGAGTTATGCCAGTGCTAGGGACAGTAATCCTGTCGAGGGAGATGTGGAGTATTACGGACTTCTTACTAACATTATTGAATTGGATTACTATGGAAAATGGAAAGTTGTCTTATTTCAAGGTGATTGGGCTGATGTGAATACTGCTCGCGGAATTAAAAATGATCAATTTGGTTTTACAATGGTGAATTTCTCTCGATTGATTCACACTGGAGAACAATTGATAGATGAGCCGTATGTATTTTCTTCTCAAGTGAAACAAGTTTTTTACTCAAAAGTTCCAACTGATGAGGGTTGGTACGTTGTACTCCGAAACACCCTTAGAGACTTGTTTGACATGGGAGATGGAAGGAGAGATGATATCGTCGAAAGATCAGAAACTTTGCCTTTTCCAGAACAAAACTTAAATGAAAATATCCATAGTACTAGTACACAATTTCAATGGGTTCGTCAGGATGTGGATGAAGATATTTACGAATTATAATGTAGTAAGAATTTACGATTTTTTAATTATATGTAATGTTATTATTTTAATCTTGCTTATGTTATATAATTTAACTATTTTATATGTACTATTATTGTTCTAATTTGTTACTAAAATTTCTACCATTTTATGTGTATTGCAGGAAAAATACGTAGACGAAGATTACGAGATTTAACTATTGTCTAGAATAATCCAAATTTAGAAGAAGGAAATAGTGAACAGCAGACAGTTATTGGATCTTCAAGTGTGCCGGAGACACTTCACGAGCCTGCAGAATTTCAAAGTAATGTTTAGTTTGTTTTACATGCGCGTTCACTTTTATTACTGATTTATTTTTCAATTTTAATATAATAATATATCATTTTTCAGCTGAAAGTGGTGGGACGTGTAGAGGTCAAGGTCGTACGCTACTTATAGATTTATACGACTTAAATCCTGTCGAGCATGTCAAAGTACATAGAAATAGTCATGGTCAGCCTGTTGGATCTAAAGCTCGACTTTTAGTAGGCTATTTGGGCATTCTAGCATGAAATGCCAATATGTTGCCCATCCACTACGAATCATGGCATCACATGCATGATAGCAACAAAAATCAAGTGCTCGATAATATTAAGGTAACAAAACGTGAATATAATTTATAGTACTTTGGTTTAAGTTTCATTTATATTTACTTTCTAAACTTGTGTTTTTTTAGGAGAGATTTGCTTTAGAAGTCTCAGATGACTATATTAAGAAGACATTGGGTAAAAAATGGAGAGACCATAAAAGCATTTTGAAAAAACAATTTTTTAAGAAAGACATAAGCCTCGAAGAAAAATTGCGAAATGTCCCGCCGGGAATGCTGAGGTATCAGTGGGAAGATACAGTTAGATTCTGGAATTCAAAAAAAGGAGAAGTATTACGTACTTTCAAACTGTTATAAATTTTTGGGTTCATAGTATTTACTATATACGTAATAATAATTTCATTATGCAGGACCGTGAGCGAGTTGGAAAAAGTAGCAGACAGAAACAAAAATTCACGCACACGGCAGGATCGAGAAGTTTTGCTTACGTAGCTGAGGCCGAAGTATTATGACTTTATAAATTTTGTCAAATATTAATGACTTTCTACTATTAAATAGTATTTTTATTACTATATTGTAGGAAGTCTCGTCTGGTCAAAAAGTTGGACGCCTTCAGCTTTTTGACATTACGCATAAGAAGAAAGATGGATCTCCAATGACATCCGAAGCTGGAGAAATTATGGTATATTTACTTAATAAAATTTAATTTATTATAAATATTTATAATGTTTAATCATAATGGTTTAATTCGTCGTTAGTAGTTTTAAATAATGTTAAGTTATGTTGCATTCTTTTTTATTATATATTTCGTTTCTAACTCTTTGATTAATTTATTAGGAGAAACTAAAGGAGAAGAAGGCAGAGTATGAAGCGGTTGCTTCGACTGATAGTTCTGTTAATCATGAGGACATTGATAACAGAATTATTACTGAAGTTTTGGGTCCTGAAAGGTATGGTCGGGTTCGATTTCAAGGATCTGGTGTTACCCCGACCCAGTATTTTGGATCCAACTCCCAGCAATACATGCCTTCCGAAAATCAAGCTCAAGCTAAAGTTCAGAGGTTAAAAGACTAGATAGCTCAGATGCAAGCGAGCACAGTTGGGCAAATTGCTGAGGTTCAAAGAAAATATGAAGAACTCCAGCAACAAATTATAGCGGATGCAGCAGCGAGGGAGGCAGCGGCAGCAGCGAGGGAGGCAAAGGCAGCAGCGATTGCAGCAGAGCAGAGTAGAAAGTATGATGAGCTCCAGCTACAGCTTCAGCATATGATGAAGATGTTTCAGCAGTCGCAAAAGCCGCAATCTTAGATATTTGTTTTCTCGTTGTAAGAATATTTTTAACATTTTCACATTTAATATTATTGTAAGAATATTTTCAGTTATACTTTATTTATTAATTTACATCGTATATATCTTTCATTGAATTTGAAGTATTATTTAGATTTAATGTTATTTGTTGGATTTTTATGCTACATTTGTTGTTTTTGGTTGGATTTTTATTGTAGGAAGGGTTAGATATCGGTAAAAAAGCACCATAGCAAATCTGTAAAAATTTGCGGCATTTATATGAAAAATGCCGCTAAAAGTTAAGACTTTTAGCGGCGTTTGTAGAAAAAATACTGCTAAAAGTCAAGACCTTTAGCGGCGTTTGTATAAAAAACATCGCTAAAAGTCAAGACCTTCTGCAGCGCGCAGAAAGTCCTAAACTTTAATGGCATTTGTAGCAAAAACGCCGCTAAAAGTCAAGACTTTTAACGGCGTTTTCTAAAAAATGTCACTAAAGGTCAAGAATTTTAGCGGCGTTTTTTTCATATAAATTTGCGGCGTTACTATTAGCGGTGTTTTTTGCGGCGCTTATAAAAGCGCTGCTAATAATATTAGATGAGCTTATAAGCGCCGCTAAAGGCAAAAAAAGTCGCTAAAAGTCAATTTTGCTGTAGTGTTGGGGAAGAATTTTGTGAACTTTGAAGTGAACCATCTCGCTTTGGATCACTCATCTACAAGCAAACATTTGTTGCAATCACTAACCATGACCAATAATTGATTTAAAATCAAACTTAATAAATCAGTTAAATAAAAAATTAATTAATATAATAGTACAATAGCATAAATTAAACAAAAAAAAAAGAATAAGATGGAAATTTTAGTTAAAAATGGGTCTTGTTACTTTTAGAAAGTTTGAATAAAAATACTAGGCTTTTTAATTATGCTTTAATTCATTTTCTGAAAATATTAAATATAATATTTGTCAGTTTCTTTCGCTATCAACTTTGACATTAATACAAAATATAAAATAGCTAGAGCCATTTTCAACTATATTGGCAGGTACAACATAATTTGGGCAAAATAATATATATATATGCATTTCTGGACATAAATAAATAATATATATTCCTTTATTATATATACCCGACAAGGTTCCTGCTTAATTCTTCTTATAGCATTTATATCTTGATATACTACTAATCTTGCTTTGCCCCCAAGATTATGAGATATTGTATTTAAATATATGTATGTTTATTCGAAGAAAAGACAGTGATCAAATGAAAAAGGTTTCTTTATTTTGAAGCAGCTGGTTCAAAAATAGAATATGGTGTGTTAATTAATTAAGAAAATGTCAATATAAATATACCTTTTCAAGAATTAATTATCATTGACTTTTAGCCCGATATCTATTATAACCCACCTCTTATTGCTTTATTTTCTCAACCAGTTAATCAATATAATTTGCTAAACTATCATGTTACAAAGGTAATCTAAGTATATTCAATCCATGAATAGTAAAGAGCAATGAGCATAGAGCTGTCGATGAGTTCAAATCACTCTATGCATATGACTCTTCAATAATTATGGAATCAAAACAGTTTACTACCAAAACAAGGCATTCCAATCAAAGTAATGCATTAAACCCTAACCTTGCAGTAATATATAGTTTTCACTGGTATACCCTCTCAATTTCCAGAAAGCATGACCACTAACATCCAATATAATATGTGCTGTTCTAACAGCGTCAGATCTCCATCTCTCTGCAACAATTACAAAGGAAAGTCAGCTGTTCATGACAATATCACCTATTGAAATCAGAAACCCCTACAAATGAAGTGAAGAAAAATTACTACAAAACTCTGGGAAATGTAATTCTTAAAGCAATGCTATATATATACACACACGCTACCTAAAGTTGTGAAGAATGAATGGAAAACTCTTACAAGTTACAAGTATGGTGGTCCAATCGAATTTTCTGGCTTTTGTACATTACATTTTTCATCAACTGGTTCACTGAAAAAGCCCTATGGTGGAACCAGAAGTCACTTCTTTTGTTAATTTCTTAAGGCACATCATATTAATGCATGAAGGAATGTATATATAAAGAAACCCAAAGCATACTATAGTATTTGCGACCTAAAATAAATAAATAAAAACTAGTATTCACAAGTATACGTATGCCAAAACAAGTATTGAGAAGCAATTTATATTTTTGAAAATATAAAAATAGAGTTAGAAGCAGAACAACATGGATATCCCCAGAGAGTTGAAATGTACATAGTGGAAGCAGTCAGGCAGATGAGGAATTCAAATGAAGAAGTTTCAAGACAAACCTTACCTTAAAATGCAACAAATTGGAGCTTAAAATGGAAGAGAACAAAGTGCCTCGGTCAGAAGGAACAACAACTCGATTTGGAGGTAAAGATTTTGATTTGAAGGTTTGAAATTTGAATGAACTAATAATTATTTAAGAAGAAGAAGAAGAAGTAAGGAAGGAAGAAGGGTTTATTTTAGGGTTTTTTGAGAAAAATAGATTTTAGGGTTTGAAATGGAAATAGAGACTAGAGAGTGGAGAAAACAGAGAAGAAAAAAATAAACTTAGGGTTTGGAGTTGGAGTGGACGATAGAATATTAGAATTTGGGGTTTGGGGGTTTAATTTGGATTTTGGGGGAGGAATTGGGATTTGGGAAATTAAACTTTTGGGCTGACGGGCTTGGGGAAATGGCAAATGGGATAAAATAGAATGTTTGGGATTGAGAGAAATTGGGTTAAAGTAATTAAGTAAAATGTTAATATTTAAAAAAAATAAAAAAATATAGTTTATATTCGGTTAATTTGAATTATTCGAGTTATTCGAATTAGAAAATTCAACTCGGCTAGAACTCGAAATTCAAAAAAGCATTCGAGTTGATTCGATTAACTTGATTAACTCGATTAACTTGGAATTTTTTCGATTTTTTCGAATCAAATCAAATTTTGCTCACCCCTAGATAACAAACACTTCACATCAAAATATAGTGCTCATACAATATTCATATTAAAATCAATTAAATAGTCCCTTATGAGAGCCCTCGAGGCTCAAAGTATAAATTAGAATCGAGTCGAGACTAAACTAGAAACTCAAGAAATTTTTTGCGAAATTCTAAAATTTTTCCTAGGTATAGGGTACACATGCAAGTGTAGTCAGGCCATGTGGTTCACATGGCCAAATGACACGCCCGTGTCTTAGGCCATGTGATACCTGAGTAGGGCACACGTCCGTGTCCGTAACCCATGTAACTCTCTGACTTGTAATTTATTTAGGTGTAGGGGTCACACGGCCAAGTCACACGCCCATGTGCTAGGCTGTGTGATCAATTCTAAATATTCTATTTTGAAATTTTAAGATGCAGGGGACACACGGCCAGAAAACACGTCCATGTGCTAGGCCGTGTGTGACACACAACTGAGACACACACCCATGTCTCTGCCCGTGTGGACAGAATAAGGTTTTTTCCAAGTCTTATTCCTCACTCAAATTTGTCTTCCACCAACATTAACACTAAAACATGTTTATAGACCATATCAAGGTATTTAAAAATACCAAAATTTAAGTCTTATACATGTCAATTTATACTCATTTTTATCTACTTACCATGTTCACATTTGTGCATATTGTATCAAATATGCTAATTTAATTCATTCATACATATCTTATTGTGATTTCTATTAATAAATCATTTTCAAACATATACCATGATATAGTCTTTTATACATAAACACCAAAACATGTTCATAACTAGCCATTCCAATAGCTAGTCATTAACAAATATTTACTTGCCATTCCTTAGCTAATTTGACCTATACATGCCATTATAACCACAATTGTTTTACCTTATATATATAATTCAGTAGATGGGTAGTGTGAGTGGTCTTTGTCGAGCTTCCAATCCAGCAAGCTTTTGATTTACTATAGAATAGGGAAAAATAAAACAAAGTAAACATATAATGCTTAGTAAGTCTGTATAACTTGGTAATTAACTGACCAACTATCCATATTTTAGATAAACATGTAAATCACAATCAATCATTTGATTCCAAGCCCTGTCACGTATTCTCATCATCCTTGTTAGTAACGTATTTCATATAAACATCAAGAAACATGAATGGGTTCAATAATAACCAAATTCCCATATACATATACTTTTCATATAATGAATTTAAGTAACATATACAAACCATACCCATGTATCTCAAATACATTTCCATAACATTTCATCTCAAGTTTAGATTATTTCATCTTAGGAATTTGCTCATTATTCAACTAAAATATTGATAATCACACAGATAATACACTCAAGATGTACAAATCTATTCTCATAGATGAATATATTCATCAAACAAATTTCCATGTTCATATATATAATTTCACACTTCCATATTTCATAAAACATCATTTTCATGTACTTCAAGCAGATACATGTAAAAACCCATTTCTTTTCATATCAGGATTTTATCTGTTTAATTATTGAAAATATCAATGGATACTCAGGTACTACACACAAAGTATACAAATCAGTAAATCCGTCAATACATATTCAGGAGTACCTATTTGGGCACTTAATCAAGAAACACACTCTTGAGCCACATATGATATAACAGGATTACCAGTCCAGGCTAAATCCTAATTGTAACATATGCTCTAGAGGGGTTATATCAGGATTACCCGTCTGGGCTAAATCCTATCTGCAATGAGGTCAATAGGATTACTCGACTGAGCTAAATTCCATCAACAACAAATGCAGGACCTCATTCATTTCGGAAAATCACATATCCACCGATTTTTCATTTATTCAAATGAAATTTGACATTTATCAGGCAATTCGGGTATATGATCAATCTCATATATTTATGCATTTATGCAATTCATATGTTCACATTCAACTCAAACATAAAAATAACATTTTTATCATTTATCACTTATTGGGTATAATCATTTATTTCAGGCACTTTCATTTATCGGGATTTAACGAATATGTGATTATTTCACATATTTATGGAATTTATACAATTAACATACACAACATTCAATTCAAGCATATAAACATATACAATTTAGTTATACGAACTTATCTTAATAAGTGTTTGTGTACATAAAGTCTACTAATTCGACATTTTCTCCTTTCCTCGTTCTAACTCCATATTCGATTTATTCGGATCTATACGAGTAAATTTAACATCAATTTAGTGTAATTCATACTTAATTTAGTCCAATTTACACTTTAGGCAAAATTACCATTTTGCCTCTAAACTTTTAAGAAATGACGATGTCGTCCCTAGAATTGGAAAATAAAATTCATGCAATTTAATCCTTGTTCCGAGCCTAACCAAATTTTTCATGTAATATTTACAGCCCATACATTTCATAAAAAATGGGAATTTTTTCATGGATTTCTCATTTTTACAATTTAGTCCCTAAATCAAGTTTTCATCAAAATTCACTTTGTAAAAGTTGTTTATCTACCAACAACCTTTCATTTTCTACCATAAATTTCATAATTTTAGCATATTTATCCATGGTAAAAATTCTGTACTTTGATATCTTTTCAAATTGATTCCCAAAATAAATAGATTAAGTTACACTGATCTTAAAAATATAAAAATTACTAAAAACGGGGCTTGAATACTTACCTAATTTGACCAAGAAAGCTTGCTTTCTCTTTCCTAGGGTTTCCATGCAAAATATTTGGGGAAGATGGTGATAAATGATGATATTTTCATCTTTTATTATTTTTCATTCTTCTAATTTTGTCATTTTCTTTAATTTTATTTTCCATGGATGAATCATCATCCTTAATGACTAAGCATTTTTAATGGTCTAATTACCATATAAGGACCTCGAATTTAAAGTTCTATAGCTATTTAATCCCTTTAGCTATTATAACTCAATTTTTGCATCTTGTACAATGTGGTCCTTTATTAATTTAAGCATGTAATCGATAAATTTTCTTCATAAAATTTTCACACAACATTATTATCATATTATAGACCATAAAATAATATTAAAATAAATTTTCTTTTCGAAATCGAATTTGTGGTCCCGAAACCACTGTTCCGATTTCTCTAAAAATGGGTTGACAGTATCAAATCTTCATCCATGATCTGGGAAAATTCAAGATCCCTAATAAAATGAAAGGCAGTCATTTACTTCCTTGTTCCCAACTCTAAACGCCTTATGTAGCACCTTCTATAGGCATGCTAAAACCACAGATCCCCAATTGTGTTCTAGCTATTTCATACTTTTTTGACATCAACACACCTGCGATCAGCTAAAGAGTATAAGTTTAGCATGATGTTCAATAACTTCAGGTGTTAGATTCTCTGAGAGATATTTAAAATGGCTCTTCAACCATGTTAACTAAATCTGAAGTGTAACACCTCTTACTCGTGTTCAATGCCGGAACAGGGTACGAGGCATCACTAGATTTTTTACACTTACAGATACACAAACCGGCTATAAAATTTCTTTCAATTTAGAATCTAATCACATTCTTATCATATATACATTAATTCTTTTACTAACATGCAAGCATACTCTTTCATGTATTGTATCATTATGACTCATAACATAGCTACTATTAGTCATATCACATGGTATTATACAACAATAAAATTTCCATTAATTTAGGCCAACTCAGTAACATATATACATATATTCAAGTCCTTATACATGCCATAAACTTATAAATATTTCAGAATCTTTTAATACTAACCTCAGCCTGATAGTGTGATAGTATCTCCGGTGACCTCCAACTCGAGCTAGCATCTAAAACTCTATAAGAAAAAGGAAGGGAAGGGAGTAAGAATTATAGCTTAGTAAGTGAATACGTAAACAATAATAATAATACATTATTAATGGCATTTATAAATCCCAAAATATGTCTCCACAATTATACAATCTTAATCTCACATGAAATTATCATTTACTTAAAATCAATACAAGCTATCCATTCGAGTCCCAGTCACTAAATTATTTTTATCCATAGCTACAGAGATCCAAATTAAGATCCGTAAATTTTCCCAGAAACTAGACTCATATTTATTCTCACCATAAAAATTTTAGAATTTTTGGTTGGGCCAATTAATACATTTTATTCATTAAATACTCCCCTATTTTGCTACCCGATAGTCCTACTGACTCTTCACTAAAATTTTAGTTTCTCTTTATACAGAACTTGAAAGATGTTCACGTTTGTTTCTACTAAAAATAGACTCAATAAGGAATCCACTCATATAAATTATGTTCCATAAATATTTGTTTACAATTTTTAATGATTTTTCTAATTTAGAATAGGGGATCATGAAGTCATTCTGAACCTGTCTCAAAAAAATATAAATATCTCAAAATATATTATTCTTTTGCTTGCTCTGTTTCTTTTATATGAAAATAGACTCAATAAGATTTAATTTAATATCTCATTCAGCTTCTAATTCAATTTCTACCCTTTTTGGTGATTTTTCAAATTCACTCATCTGTTGCTGTTTGAAACTGTTTATTCCAAATTTCAACTTTTTCACTAAAATTTCTTATTGTCAGCTTTCAAGTTAATACTTATCCATATTCATCTTATCAAAATTCAATCACGTATCTAACTCATAATTCAAAACTCATATATTCATATTCCTGTATTTATCCCCACATTTTTCATGTTAAATTCCATTTAGCAAACTTGTTTCTCCCGGTGAACACTTCGGAAAGTAACAATATCCGGTGGTTTTAGCACATAGCTCCACCTTCTGTAATTAATGCCCAACTTAGTGGTATACGTACATAGCACCACACTATTGGACTAACATGTAATTGTGGCATATGCACTTAGCGCCACTTTTCAAATTAACATGTATAACCTTGGCATATCCACTTAGCACCACGTTACATGTTTAACCGTGGTATATCCACTTAGCACCACGTTAATGAATCAATATATGTAACTGTGGCATATCCACTTAGCACCACGTTACATGTATCAATATGTGTAATCGTGGCATATCCACTTAGCACCACGTTACACTATAACCGTGGTATATCCACTTAGCACCACGTTACATTATAACCGTGGTATATCCACTTAGCACCACGTTTTTCCATTCCGAAGGTTCAACCGAGATTTCCTCATTTAATCTAAATTCATCAATCACAAATCACCGTTTATGTCTTTTAATTGAACAATACTAAAACTTATTTCACATGTCACAAAATAAAATATCATAACATAATAAAAACAATACATTATTTACATATAAACTTACCTCAGTGTAAAATATAGAAATTTTACAATTTAATCCATAATCTTTTCCTTTCCCCGATCCAGGTCGATTTCATGTCTTTCTTGATCTAAAATAACACATTTAGCTTATTTAATACTCACATTTATCAAAACAGTCCTTAACTCCAACTTTGGAAAAATTACAATTTTACCCCTAAACTTTTACATATTTACACTTTTTCCCCAAAGCTCGGAAATTAAAATTTTTCCCTAAATCTTATGTTTTAGAACATTTTGATCATTTATTTACTAATGGAAACATCAAATTCTCACTCTAACATATACTTATGAACATTAGGTATTTTTACTGATTATGTCGTTTTACTCGTTTTCACTTAAAACCGAGTAGCACAAGTTGTTTAACATAATTTAAAACCTCATAATCTATCATAAAACATCAAAATACACAATTATTCAAAATGGGTCAATTTTTGAAATCAAACCCTAGCTCAAATAAATGGTAGAAATAGAGAAATCATATTATCGAGATTTCAAAAACGTAAAAATCATTAAAAACATGGCCAGAACGGACTTACAATCGAGCTTGGAAGCTTGAAAAACCCTAGCCATGGTTTCTCCGTGCTATTTTCGACCTTGAGGAAGAAGATGAGCAAAAATTGGCTTTTAATTTGATTTTTTAATTCATTTAGTCATTAAATAACTAAAATGCCCCTAACTAAAAAAAATTCTTTTTCACCCATTTCATGTCCATTTTTGTCCAATAAATTAACCAATGGTCTAATTACCATTTAAGGACCTTTCCATTTAAAATTTCATAACAATTGGACACCTCTAACATGTAGAACTCAACTTTTGCACTTTTTACAATTTAGTCCTTTTGACTAAATTGAGTGCCCAAACGTTGAAATTTTCGTACGAAATTTTTACAAAATAATTTTATAAAAATGTAAACCATAAAAAAATATAAATAAAACACATTTCAATTAAACACCTTTACCTTCTAGAATGCACATTTTACTACTTTTGCAATTTAGTACAATTTATCAAATTGGACACACAAACAATAAAATTTTGCAACGAAAATTTCATGAAATATTGCAAACACAAAATAAATTTTAAAACTCAATCAGAATAAATATTTTGACCTCGGATTTGTGGTTTCATAACCACTATTCCGTTTAGGCATTGTATTGGGCTATTACATGAAGTCTAGTAAAATCATACTTATGGTTGGTATCTATTCTCAATGTTGAAAAAGTACCTCTTTTAGATTGAACTCAGAACTTCCAGTTAGTAGGTGCCTATCCACTACAAGGTCCATCAGTAATGTTATATCTTTCAACGTTATTGTCGCTTTAATGCCTAAAAAATGAAACATATAGGTCTCGAGGTCTGCACCGTTCAATCAAAATAGAGATGAATAATGATATGAAAGTAAAATTCTTGATTTGGCTAGCGTTATAAAAACTAGCATATTATAAGTGAGGAATGATTAACTCATGAAGTACTTTTATTGTTGGAAAAATTGTATTTTATGGGAACTTTGAGGCATATTCTTAATAGGTAAAGATAGAGAGTTGAATCATAAAATTATGGTTTCATATTCTACTCCATGAGACCTTTAAAACGGTATATCATATGCTCAAAATGGTTGAGTGATGAATGAGAAATTGATGCTCAAAGTAAGCTACTTGGAAATATTTGTTGAGGAAAAGTAAAAGTTTAGATCCCACATTGGTTAAATACCAATTGTGAGATGTGAATATATATAGGAACCCTTTTAAAGGGTGATTAAATGATTAAGCTTGGAACCTTGCCTCGCGCGCAAAGGGGATGTAGGTCCAAACTCGTCGGGATTGAATGAGTAAATTGCCTCTTTAATGTAGATTTTGTCTCCTATTACAAGAATATTTCCAAAAATTCCTCCACTTTGAATGCCTATAAAAGGCTAAGACTTCTTTTGAATTTTTTTGTTCAAATTTTCACTCTCTAACACCAAGATTATTTTATCTCAAAATTCTTCTTTTTCTCTCAAAATTCTTCTTTTCCTCTCTATATTTTCCAACGTTCCAATAATAGAAAAAGGCAACGTTTTTTCGTTGATCATTGCAGAGTTGCTACTGCTTTGATCATTGTGTTGTTGTATCTTAGGAGACATTCGACGAACGTTTCTCCAAGTACCGTAGGAGCGGCCGAATCTATCTTAAGGAAACTGTGTTAAACGTGCCTCAACATTTAATAAATATCTATTCTTTTTTCTATTTCAACTTGTTACAATTTTTATTGGTTTACGTATTTAACAATTTCAATATAAATTATTCTATTCATATTTTATTTTATATAAATAATTTTTTATTTATATTTATATATTTTGTTCACTACCGTGTTTTATCAAACAATCTTAAGACAGATTGTAACGCCCCAACCATTTATTTTTGCTTCTGTAAAATTTGACACAAATATCTTTTTGCTTCAGTGGTTAAGTGTTCTGGGTGTGCATGAGAGGTCCTAAGTTCAAGCCCTATCTTTGGAAAAATTTGTTAATTTTTGGAATCAAGCTGGGCTTATATTTAATTGTATGTTATTTCATATCAGAATGAGACTGTTGGTTCAACTGGTAAAGGAATTGGAGTGTTAGAGGTCTTGTGTTTGAATCTCTGTGAGAGTGAGGGTGTTAATCTTTTTACTCGGTTTTCTGAAAGAGTTGTGCTAAAGATGGATTCTGAGTAGTGAGTTGTTACTGGGTTAGTGGTGAGAGATTTGAGGAGAAAAATGGGGGAAGTGTTCCAAAATGATGATATTTTATTTTTATTTGAATTCTTCTCTAAAAATCCGGCTGTTTCTCTCTTCCCTTCTAAAATTCTAAATGTTTGTGCTTTTTTCCTTGTTTTCTCTATTCTTCATTTGTTCTCTATTCTTCATTTGTTATCTTAGTCCACTAAAGTGTTGACGAAATCCCTTGCTACTCCATTCTCTTTTGACCGTTCAATAAGTTTTATGTTGTTAGAGTTTTAATGTTGTATTGGCTAAGTGTTTAACGAGAGGGTTGTTTGTAACTCTCGGTTTAGTTGAAGATCAAGAATCTGTTGGTGCCCTGCAGCAATTTGAGTGTTAGGGATTCCTTTCACTATCGGTAAGTATATGGTTACGATGTTAAATGTTGTGGGTTCTCGTTTGTGGAATATTTTTGTTATAGTTTCAAAGGTGTTATTGAATTGGAAAGTTGGTATGTTAATATTTATGTTCTGGAGGGCTCGTGTTCGCGGTAATATCAAAACCAAACCAGGTGTGTACCCTAAACACAGAAAAACGAGAATAGACAAAAGCCGAAAAATGAATCTGTCAATGCCACATGGGCGTGTGGTTGCCCGTATGGTAGGCCTGTGTGATGACACGACCGTGTGGTCGACGAAGGCCAGACCGTGCGCAAGACACGGTTGTATGGTGGCTGAAGTGTGGCCATGTGCGCCACACGGACTAGGCCAAATTGGACATGTGGGCCACACGGGTAGTCGACATGGGCGTGTGGGTTTTTTAGCCAGGCTGGGTAATCCACACGGGTAAGACCAATCTGGGCATGTGGGCCACACAAGCGTGTGGGCTCACATGCCCATGTGGGCCACACGAGCGTGTGGGCTCACATGCCCATGTGGGCCAAAAATTTTAAATTTTTCCCTGGGGTTGCACGGGTTGTCCCAAACGACCATGGCTCTACTGTAGGGTCAGTAAGGGCCAATTAAACCCTAATCTGTATGTTGGATTGTTTGATACACTGGTCTGGATATGATAACTGTATGCATGATTGATTATTCTGTTATCTGTAATTATGCATGATGAGCATGTATAATGTGTTATTTTTGTATCTATTATATCTGCATCTGTTATTTGGGGTGGGATGTTGTATACGTAGGAAATGTTCTGAAAGATGACTTTTCGTCTATATTCTGACAGCATGGCTGCACTCTATCTGTTATGTGTCGCATTGGTACAATATCGTGTGTAGGGCTAGGTGGGTGTTTTAAACCCCACATGGTGTGTTGTGATGGTCGGAGATGGTGTGTACAGGGTGGGGGTAGGATTTTAATTTCTAATTATGTATCTGATTCTGATATCTGATTCTGTATCTGAAATGGACTTAGGCCCAAATATGTATCTGATTGGTATTAATAATCCATATGTGTGCGTGCTTAATTCTGTTGGGTTACACACTGAGCTTACGTAAACTCACCCCTTTTATCTGTTCTGTATAGGTAATCCATAAACTTAGGTGGATCGGTGTAACAAAGGACTCGACGGTGACCACTCGTCTTTATACTGTTTCATTTCGATTTATGGCTTTATGTAAGTTTGGCTTTAATTTTGAGAGTTTGTAATTTCTGTGACTCTCTGGACTTTTTATAATTGTCTGATTTGGTTTAAGCTTGATTATTAATTTTGAGACGGCTTTACTTGAAAATGGTTTTCTAAAAATTGCGAACTGTTTTCCTGAAACACAACCTATTTCCTAAGCTTCCGCTAAAAGATATGATTTAAAGCAAATTGATTGTTTGAATAAACATTTTCAAATAATAAAAGTAATTAAGAGATTATTAATTCAGAAAGGGTTTTATCGTGATAACCCCGTTTTCAATCACCATTCCATATGACAACGCCAGATTCGGTCATAACATCTAGGCCGGGTTTGGGGTGTTACACAGATCCTATTATTTTTGCAATTCTATAATCTGAGACAAACGAGACACCAAGGCAAAAAGGAAAGAAAAATTTATTTGAAAATAAAATTTTAAATTAAATAAAACCTATTTCGAGATTTTTTTCCCTCCGTTCAACAGATTTTATTCTCTATTTTGTTTTTTATTTCCAAACAAATATTAAAATTAAATAAAATATGTTTCAGGTTTTTTTCCCACCATTTAACAGATTTTATTCGATTTTTTTTCTAATTAAAATTAAATAAAATCTGTTTCGGGATTTATTCCCGCCGTTCAATGGATTTTATTCCATTTTTATTTTATTTTCAAACGGGAAATTAAAGTTAAATAAATTCCATTTCAGCATTTATTCCCGCCGTTCAACAGATTTTATTTCAATTTTGATTTTATTTCTAAAACAAGTATTAAAATTAAAATAAAATCTGTTTTTGGATTTATTCCCACCATTCAACAGATTTTATTCTAATTTTTATTTTATTTCCAAAAGTAAGTATTAAAATTAAAATAAAATATGTTTCAAGATTTATTCCTGTTGTTCAACGGATTTTATTCCAATTTTGATTTTATTTCTAAAAACGAGTATTAAAATTAAAATAAAATATATTTTTGGATTTATTCCCTCTATTTAACAAGATTTTATTTGAATTTATTTTGTTTGTAAATTAGAATTAAATTAAATAAAATTTGTCTCGGGATTTATTCCTGCCGTTTAACAAGATTTTATTTGATTTTGTTTTGTTTCTAAATTAGAATTAAATTAAATTAAATTTGTTTCGAGATTTATTCCCACCGTTTAACAGATTTTATTTTGATTTAATTACATAATTTTATTTCAAGATTTAATCGTGCCGCTTAACAAAATTGTTTTTGAGTTTGTTTCAGAATTTTAATTCTGTCGTTTAACAAATCAAAGGGAAATTTTTTCTGTTTATGGTGGCCTTAATTGTGGCTTCAAATTGTGAATTAAAAAGACAATATGAGAAGAGTGATTTAAAAAGACAATATGAGAATGCATGTCTAGGATTGATTCTTTGAAAGACTTGGTATTTAAGCGTGCCGAGTGCACCACCTCTCTTTTAGAGTTACCCACCTGGTGCATTGTCTTATTGTATTTTTTTTATTAGACTGTATACAACTTTTGTTTCAGGTTTTATTAGATTCCTATCATCTAACAAAAGTTGACAAGTTTTCTAATTCTAGTTTTGTTTCTTAACAGAAAATGGAAACTCCCACCAATTCAATCAATTTGCAATCTGATGCTTTAATTCAAACTCAATCTTTGATACAAAACTCAGTGTTGCCAGTGGTGGCTGCTCTAAGCCACAACAAGAAACCTGCAAAATTCTCAGGGCAGAATTTCAATACTTGACAACAAAAAATGTTGTTTATTTGACCATGTTGAACTTCGCCAAATTTTTTAAAGATGACCATCCTACTGTTAAAGAGGGCAAGGTAGATGAAGTTACCGCTTTCACCACTGTTGAAGCTTGGAAACATTCTAATTTCTTGTGTCACAACTACATCCTGAATGGATTGTCAGATGCACTGTATGAAGTGTACAGTGTTAAGAAAACAACTAAGGAATTATGGACGTCATTGGACCATAAATATAAAGCCGAAGATGTTGGAACTAAAAATTTTTAGTTGTTAAATTCTTGAATTTTGTTATGATTGATTCTGAATTAATCGTGAATCAAGTGCAGGAACTTCAATTGATCATTCACAGAATTCTTACAGAAGGGATGATGATAAGTGAATCCTTCCAAGTGGCAGCCATTATGGAGAAGCTGCCTTATGCTTGGAATGACTTTAAGAATTACCTAAAGCACAAAAAAAAGGAAATTTTAGTGGAAGACATAATTGTCAGACTTCGAATTGAAGAAGACAATAGAGGTACGGGAAAAAAAAAGGCTCAACAAAGCAGCAAATGATAATTGTGCTAGGGCAAACGTCATAGAAGTCAAGAAAGACTTCAAGAAGGGAAAACAACCTCAGAATGGGTCTAAACTGGGACCAAAAGGTGGCGTTTCCAAGAAGCAAAAATTTCAAGAAAAATGCTCTAATTGCAACAAAATGAGGCACATGTCATCTGACTGTAGGATCTCAAAGAAAATTAAAGCTAACGAGGCCAATGATGTGGAAGAAATTTCCAAGGAAGTGTCCGACATGGAATTATGTGCCTAACATACACAAGAACTAAGAATAAGAATGTTCTTTCTAAAGGGGGAATGTTTGTTGGAAAGGGATATGTATTAACCTAAATGCAATCTCTGTAAAACCAAAACTATGAATAATAATATTGCTTCTTTTTCTATTTATATGCTTAAGTCATTTAATTTGTGGCATAGTAGGCTCAGACATGTTAATTATGATATTTTACATACATTAATTAACGTAGAGCACATTACTTCTTTTCACAATAATTATAATTATAAATGTGAAACATGTGTTGAGGCAAAAATTAACAAGGTCAAAAACCACTTAATCTAATATATAGCAAGGTTTGTGACCTAAAGTTTGTTCAAATGAGAGGAAGGAATAAATATTTTTATTACATTCATTGCTACGTATTCATCTTTCTTAATAAAAAGATTAAGTGATTGTTGTGGTTGTGGTGGATAGGTTGAATCATTTGAATACTGCACACAACATGACATTATTCATGAAGTAACACCATCATACTTTCCTCAAATAGAGTAACTGAGCAGAAAAATCGGACTCTAAAGGAAAAGATGAACACACTGTTAAAAAGCTCTAGGTTATCACAGGAAATGTGGGGGAGTGTTTCTATAAGTTAATTACCTTTTAAATAAGGTGCCCCACAAGAAAAGGGACAAGGCACTATATGAGTAATGGAAAGGTACAAAACCATCCTACAACTACTTGAAAGCGTGAGGGGTGTTTTGCTAGCGTAACGTATAATGGTAAGTCAAGACATATGTGTTGTCAACATAATACCGTTAAACAATTAATCTCAAACGGAGTTATCTCTATTGAATTTGTAAAATCAAAAGATAACATTGCGGATCCACTAACTAAAGGCTTAAATCGAGATCATGTTGATAAAACATCGAAAGGAATAAGACTAAAGCCCATGAAAATAAAATGCGCTATATAAAGGAAAACCCTACCTAGTTGACTAGAGATCCTAAAATCTAGGTTCAAAGGGACAACCTAATTGCATAAACCTTGTGAGGTTACTGTGGGAGTACTTATCCCAAGTTCGTTCCTATGATGTAAACAGTGACTAAAACTAGGATAGGTTAAGCAAAGCTTTTAATGACTATTGTATGTTTCGGTGAGGTGAACAACATAAGTCACCTATGCCAGAGTGAAGTGGGGCCGCTTCAAGGAGACTATTAGGGCATAGTTCTCTCGAACTCTTGCAGAACCAGGAGATGTTCATGGCTATAGGAACATACCCATGAGAACTAAAACCTTGCCAAGGAGGTAGTTGTGTGAGGTATATCATCGTTTACACAAAAGCCAGAACAATTCAAGGATATTACATCTATTATTCAGCTAGTAAAGTAAATATACTTTCACAAGGGAAGGTTCAAGGGTGGATACCTAACTATCCTATGCAACTATCGGTTGTAGATTCTATCACCATATCAAGTCAATGTTTTTCTATAAAACTATCAATTTTCATTCATGTGGGGATTGTTGGAAAAATTGTATTTTATGGGAACTTTGAGGCATATTCTCATTAGTTAAAGGTGGAGATTTGAATCATAAAATTATGGTTTCATATTCTACTCCATGAGACATTTATAATGGTTTATCATATGCTCAAAATCGTTGAGTGATGAATGAGAAATTAATGCTCAAAATAAGCTACTTGTATATATTTGTTGAGGAAAAGTAAAAGCTTAGATCCCACATTGGTTAAATACCAAGTGTGAGATGTGTATATATATATGGGAACCCTCTTAAAGGGTGATTGAATGACTAAGCTTGCAACCCTGCCTCGCGCGCAAGAGGGTACAAGTCCAAACCCATCGGGATTGGAGCGCACTCGCACGACGTGGGTGACGCAAAATGTCTGTACCAGTCGGGCCGAAAATAGGCCTGCAGATATTTTAACCCAACACGAAATTTATTTTTCCTCAACAAATCTGATATAAAAGGACATAATCCTAATTTATTTGATTCTAATTAATTTGATTTGATTTTAATCAAACTGATTCAATTGCCCTTTAAATGCAGATTTTGTCTCCTTATACAAGAATATTTCCAAAAATTCCTCCATTTTGAATGTCTATAAAAGGCTAAGACTTCTTTTCAATTTTTTGTTCAAATTTCCACTCTCTCACACTGAGATTATTTTCTCTCAAAATTCATCTTTTCCTCTTCATATTTTCCAACATTCCTGTAATTAAAAAAAGAAACGTTTGTTCATTGATCGCTGCAGAGGTGCTACTACTTTGACCATTGTGTTGTTGTATCCTAGGAGACATTCGATCAACGTTTCTCCAAGTACCGTAGGGGCGGCCAAATCTGTCTTAAGGAAATTGTGTTAAACAAGCCTCAACATTTAGTAAACCTCTATTCTTCTTTCGATTTCAACTTTTTGTTACGATTTTTATTAGTTTAAGTATTTGACAATTTCAATATAAATTACTCTATTTATATTTTATTATATATATAAATAATTATTTATTTATATTTATATATTTTGTTCACTAATGTGTTTTGTCCAACATTTATTTCCATATTACTGTGACATTGAGCCACTAGAGATTCTTCCATTGTTGTTGCATTTTGAGCAACATGTTCTTCTTCTGATCTCAAGTAAGGGTAGCCACTATGGTATGATTTGAATTTTTTATTTAGAAAATAGTATAAAATGTAGAGGATGAATATTTTGAATTTTTTTTTTTGGTGGAAACTTAACAAGTGGGATAGGCTATTTATAGGTTTTAGGGTTAAGGTTCTATTAGAATTTTTAAAAAGACCTCAATACCCATGAATGGTGAGGTCAATTTAAATATCCATTTCCCTATGGTTACGATTTATAATTTTTAAATTTTTACAAAGACCTTAAGACCCATAAATGTTAAGTTTTGTTCAACCGTTACATTGTTATAATTCTTTTTTCTTTGTACCACTCTAATTCAAACTCAAGCTATTCTCGAGGAAGGTGAACACTTAACCAATAGGCCTTAACTTAGGATTCATATTGTTTTAGTTTAAATCTTAAATGTTTTACACGGACTTAAAATCCATCAATGTTGAAGTTCATTTAATCATTTCATAATAATTACCTTAACCATGGTAGTCGGTATTGTATCAGTATCGGTCGTACCAGTTAGTACGAACAATTCTGGTCTTAAATCAATACCAAGTAGTCTATGCTCCATTTAAGTTAAAATTTTAGTGTGTTTCAGTCAATTCAATGTATTTCAGCCCGTTTTCGTCAATATCGACTTGTACCAATGCGTACCTGTACCGATTGGAACAAAATTTTGGCATTTTAAACCAATTTTTAAAATTTTATATCTTAACCATTTTTATTGTTCCATAATTACATTTAAAATTAAAATTTATGAAATTAAATTATTCAACCTAATTAATAATTTTAAAACTTATATTTACAGATAAATATATTTGGAAAATTATTTAATACATTGCCAGTGGAGTTTTTTATTCCACAAGGTTAGGGGGTTTACATATAAATATTAAAAAAATATTTATAAAAAAAAAAGAGAGACGTGACAATTTTCTAAAACTACTTGTGGAATAAAAGAATATACTGCCAATATACCAAATACTCACCCAATATATTTATATGGATAAATTTAAGATATATTTCCATGTGTATATAATATATAACTTATTTTTTTGACCAAAATAACATAATTTATGAAAAAATAAAATACTAAAAATATATATATGAAAAATATTTAAATGTATATGTGATCATGAAACTAAAAATTAGACTATAAATATGTAAATGCGAAAAAATATTTAAAAACTTCGATAACCTCAAACAGTACATCAAAATATGCTGATAGCAATACATACCAATACCAAAACAAAAATAATACGTCCACTGGTACAGTACTCGCATCTATAACTTTAATACAACATAAAAAAACTTATTGACGAAATCATATAATTGAACTTGACAAACTTTAAAAAATATTCTAAGAGATAATGCTTTTTTACTTGAATATTATAAAAATAAAAATAATATACCAAAATGGTATGTCAATGGAACTATGTACCGAAATGGTACACTCATGCAAGTGGAGGGTGGTGCATAGGTGGCACCACCCTAAATTTCTAACACACAAAACTTAAAAAAATATATTATTTTACTAGTGGTGCCTACTTGATAGGCGGCACCACATTTTTACCGAGCTAGTATAAACCTGTGTGTACATACAGATATAATGTGGAAGGGTGTGGTGCCTATCTGATAGGCGGCACTGGTGACCCCTATCTGATAGGTGGCACCAGTGTATTAATTTGCTCTCCTATTTAATCACCCGATTCAAGAAGAAAGGTTAGTTCAAAAAAATTAGTAGAAGATAAGGAAGAAGAGAAGGAGAAGAAAGAAAGAAAGGAAGAAAGAAAGAAAAGGTATTTTTATTTTTAAATAGAATGGATTATGATAAGGATAAATTATTTTGTTAGTATTATATAGTTTGTTTATTGTTATTTTTATGTTGTTTTAATTTTATAAATGTAAATTTATATTAATTTTTAAGTTATTTTAAAGTTATTGTGTTAGTAAGTTTTGTGTTTAGGTTAATTATTTGTTTAGGGTTTAGATTTATTGTGATTTGTTAGGTTATGAATGTTATCTTTTAATATATTTAATTTATTTGAAAGTTATTTTGTTAGTAACTATTATAAAGTAATTGTTAGTTAGTAATAACACCAGAGAAAAATAGATAAATATTGAACATCGGAAAAAAAATATTTTCTGTCATAGATATTGGTAGAAATGAAAATAAATCTGATATTGTCTGATGAGATAATAACTTCAGCACAAAGGGGGAAAGTTGATAAGATGATGAGAGAATTACAAGATTACAAAATGAAACCAGAAGAAGACATCGTTCAACATCTTATTACCGTAAATCAAAATATGCAAAAAGTGTTATGGAAATGTAACAGCCCGATTTTAGCTAAATCAGAACAGTGGTTTTAGAACCACAAATTCGATGTCGTAAAATTATTTTAAAATTATTTTAATATTATTTTTTATGTTTACGGCATGTGATTATATGTTTGTAAAAGTTTCGTGAAGTAATTTTAGCATTTGTGTGCTTAATTTGGTAAAAAGACTAAATCACGTAAAATGCAAAAGTTGCATTCTATTTGTTTAAGTGCTTAATTACTATGATTAATTAAATGGGAAGTCCTTATGATGCAATTAGGTCATGATTTTAATAAATGGACATAGATGGACATGTGCTAGTGGAATTTTAATGTATTAATTAAGGTTAAATTGGTAATTATATAATTCGATGTATATTAAATAAAACAAAAGATGAAAACATGTTCATCTTTGTGATTTCCAACCTTAAATAGAAAAGAAAATATAGGGTTTGGGAGCTCTAAGTTTCGACATACTCTTGGTTGATTAAGGTACTGTTTTAACTTGGTTTTTGATGATTTCTATGTTTTTGTGATCATTGCATCGAGTACTAGCTCGCCCATGCCCTAATTTTTGAGTTTGTTGATGATTTTGTGAAGTTCTATTAATGAATGTTTGAGCTTTGTGATAGTTGATGATGAGAAATAGATATTTGTTGATAAATTATCACATTTTGTCAAATGATTTTTGGTGAAAATGCTATTTAAGGACTAAATTGTGAATTTTGCAAATTGAAAGGTTGAAATGTGAAATAAATGTGAAATATGGACTGCTAGGTGTACTATGGTAATTCGTCTAAGCATGGGTATATTGAAATTTTGTGTAATTTGTGTTTTTATGAAATAATGACTAAATTGAGAAAATGTGAAATTATAGGGGCTAATGTGTAAAATGCCTCATTTGTGTGTTTTGGATGAAATTGAGTGAATTGTTAATTAAATGAATTAATTTGAATTTATATAGATCAAGAACAAAGAAATATAGACTTAGATCGGGGAAAGAATAAAGTTACGGAATAGTTGACTCGATTTGTCGTTTTAACATCCGAGGTAAGTTCGTATGTGATAAATTCAGTATAACTGTATATTAACTGCTTGGATATTGTTTAAATGTGATTATGAATTTATTGTAAATGTATGAAATGAGATAACGAATCTATTGATGTATTCGACAAATGGGAAATCCCAGTTGAACCTTAGGAATAGATTTAGATGCGAATGACATGTCATTAGGTGAATCGCTAGGTTGGCTTTGGGCCATCATATTAGCACTTCGGATGCGAGTTATACTGATTTTGTAACACCCCTAACCTGTATCTGTCGTCAGAATGGGTCATGAGGCATTAAAAAACCAAACTCAATATTTGAACAACACACATGCATATGAATGAATCCCTTAAATATTAAAACATATTACTATTATAATTCCTTTGTAAATCATTTCATAACCTATAGTAGGTATAAATACAATCACATAATTCAAATGTAAAAGTATCAATATCTCATTTTGACCAAATCTCTAATCGGCAATCATGCCTTTAATTTATAGAGTACACAACCTTAATATGAGTTTATGCTAAAACTAACACAAACCAAAACCTTATCATTTAAATACCATTATATGCACATGATAGACCAAATTAGTCATAAACCATTTTAGCACTTATAAATAAAGGTGTTACTATTCATTTGGTCAAATACCATTTCATTAGCCGAATACACACAAGCATATGACTGATTCACTTTTAATTTAAATCCATCATCTAAACAAATATACTATCACATAAGGAAACATATGAAAGCTTACTATAATTTACATTTTTATACACACATCATTTATATATAACATCCTCTCAAAATTTGCATAAACTTCACAATTAGAACAATCTACTAAGTTCTCACATATAATCCAAATATCCAATATAACCATTTGTTTAATAATCTATAAGCTGAACCTAAAATCCAATATTAACAATGATATAAAATATATGCACCTATTCGTTACAAGTATAATCGTTTATGACATTTAATAACCTCCTCATATAAGTATCAACCAAGTTACTAATATTACCTTAAAGACTTACAAAACATATCATTCACACCATATAGATATCAACCATGACTGAATCATTCAAGGTTATATACAACTACATTCCAATTCATATAATATGTATCAATACTAAACCAACATAACTTAAACATTATAAATTCACACAACTAGATAACAAGCCATTTTCGCATGGCATATTATGTACACATCATTCAAAATACAACATTACAACCTTGTCTAACCTATACATGCCATAGATCGAGTTTAAGTAGATACTACCGAAACAAAAGATAGTGTGATGAGATTTCTGTCGATCCCCGAGCTTGTAGATTGCTTCAAAAGTCTATATAACATAAAACATAACATTTAAAGTAAGTTTTCATAACTTAATAAGTCTTTAGCTAAATAAACAAATGTTAATAGCTTATTTCGAGTAGCAATTTAACAATATTAAACTATATCATACTCAAATATCATTAGGCCGAATACTTAACCAATTCTTTTAACATCTTATAAGCCGCCTTAAATGTAAACTATCATGTACACATATGTTCAATCAACTTATATAACAAATTCCAACAATCATATATCATTGTCTTAAATTGTAATCATATGAATTACAAGCCAATTACATTAAATCAATACACATATTCTTATGACACATCTCAACTATGCACACTTTAAGCATTAATCAACCCATTACACGCCTATATCATATTTGCAAAATTAACTACTCAACATTGAATACCAAATCACATTCATACGTACCTTCATGGCATAATATTCAATATCTAAATAACCTTACACATATACATACCTATATGGCCGAATGTAATATATATGGTTCCTTAGCTAACTTTCACTTGAACATTCTTTCTATTTCACTTTGATCCTTATAAACATAACTTGAAAATTAAATCACTGGCAATAAGCCTACTAGGCATAAGCCTGAATTATACACTAGTATAAGGCCTGCTAGACCAAAGGTCTGATATTTATTCACTGACACTAAGCCTGCTAAACACGAAGTCTGAATTTATTCACTGGCACTAAGCCTATTAGACACGAAGTCTGATATTTATTTTCCGGCACTAAGCCTGCTAGGCACAAAGCCTGATCATATCACTAGCACAAAACTTACAAGGTATAAGCTCAAAAATCATCATTATAAAGTCAATTCATAGTTGCTCATTCATCGAATTATCTAAATAATCCATATGATCAATATAGCTTTTAGAGGTTCCAATACATTCAAATACAACTTAATCTTAAAGGCAAGTCACATTCGGCTAATATGCTATTTAATAGTATAATTCGAATCATCAAAATAAACATTTTACGTTCGAAACAAACAATATTTAATCGCTTAAAGACTTACCTCGAATATCAACAAACGATATTGATCAACTATTAGACTAACTTGGTTTTTCCCCGATCCGAATCCGATTTTCTCTTTTCTTGATCTAAATTGATATAAATTAAACTTATTTAATCAAATATCCAATCTAATTTACTCAAAAAACACATAAATATTACACTTTTTCCCTATACATTTTACACATTTGGCAATTTAGTACAAAATTCACAAAACACAAAATAAGCACAATTTAATTACACTAGGCTAAAGCCGAATACTCCCCATGCCTCTCTTAGTCATCACATTTACTTATTTCACAATTTAGTCCCTACATTTACTAATTTTTATAATTAAACCCTATTTACTTAATTTTTTTGAAATTTTCCTATACAAGCTTAATAATCTAACACATATATTTTATTTAGCAAATTCAAACTCAAATTTCACCAAAGTATCAATAATGGCAACTCAAGAATACATCATTAAAATCAAAAATTCGGGCATGGGTCGAGAACAATTTCAAAAACGTAAAAATTATAAAAAACTAAGTGAAATCCATACATTAAATCAAGCTTTAAATTGCCAAATACCTAACTTTCTTCTTTACTTTTCTTTTCTTAAGCTTTCGGTCACCAAAGAATAAAATAAACTTATGTTCTCTTTTATGTTTTATGATAACATGCACATAATTATTAATTTATGGTTTTAACCTTTTAAAATAAATGAATTAAACACACTTAATAAGGACACATTCGGCACTTATAAAGTCTAAAGGTTTATTTGCCACTTAAAGCCTCTATATTAAAAGAACAACCACTAGTTGGTCCTTTTACAAATACCCACTAACTCTTCACTTTATACAATTAAGACGTATTATTAAAATTAAGCACATAAACAATCAAATTTTCATACAAAACTTTCACACATGCAAACTCACATATAATAAACATGAAAAATAATATTTTAGTATTTTTCTGACTCAGATTCGTGGTCCCAAAACCACCGTTCCGATTAGGGCCAAAATCGGGCTATCACAACTCTCCCCCCTTAGGAATTTTCGTCCCCGAAAATCTTACCGGTAAAGAGGTTTGGATAACATTCTTTCATCGAATCCTCTAACTCCCAAGTTGCTTCTTCGACCCCGTGCTTGTGCCAAAGCACCTTTACTAAAGAGATTTTCTTATTTCGCAACTCTTTCACTTCGTGAGCTAGAATACGAATCGGTTCTTCCTCATAACTCAAATCAGATTGAATTTCAATCTCTGTCGGACTAATTACGTAAGCAGGGTCAGATCTGTATCGTCGAAGCATCAAGACGTGAAAAACATTGTGGATCTTTTCTAGTTCCGGGGGTAAAATCAATCTATACGCAACAGGTCTGATACGTTCAATAATCTCATATGACCCAATAAATCTCGGACTTAATTTGCCTTTACGACCGAATTTGAGTATTTTTTTCACAGTAAAACTTTTAGAAACACTTTATCTTCGATCTGAAAATCTATATCTTTACGTTTCAAATCTGCGTACGATTTCTGACGATCTGATGCTGCCTTCAAACTTTCACGGATCACTTTCACCTTCTGTTCCGTTTCTTTAACTAAATCAACCCGTGAATCTTATTTTCACTGAGTTCATTCCAATACAAGGGTGTACGACATTTACAACCGTACAAAGCCTCGTAGGGTGCTATTTTGATACTTGATTGAAAACTATTGCTATACGCAAATTTAACCAAAGGCAAGTATCGATCCCACGAACCTCTAAACTCAAGGATGCAGCATCTCAACATATCCTCAAGTATCTAAATGACTCGTTCAGATTGACTGTCTGTTTGGGGATGGAAAGTGGTGCTAAAATGTAGTTTAGTACCTAGTGCATCCTACAGTTTCTTCCAAAACCGCGATGTAAATCTCAGATCCCTATCCAAAATGATGGAAACAGGTACTCCGTGCAATCACACTATCTGAGAAATATACAATTTCGCTAGTTTATTGAGCAAGTAATCTGTACGGACCGGAATAAAGTGAGCGGATTTTGTCAATCTATCAACAATAACCCAGATTGCATCCTTTTTGCTCAATGTCAACGGTAAACTTGATACGAAGTCTATCGTGACTTGGTCCCATTTCCATTCAGGTATCATGATCGACTGAAGCAGTCCAGAAGGCACCTGATGCTCGGCTTTCACTTGCTGACATACTAAGCATTTCAAAACAAAGTTAGAAATGTCTCATTTCATACCATGCCACCAATAATGTTGTTTCAAATCGTTATACATTTTCGTGCTACCTGAGTGAACAGACATTCGACCATTATGAGCTTCGTTCAAAATCATTTGTAACAACTCTGTATTCCTCGGAACACATAACCGATTTCTGAATCTCAAACAATCATTCACATCAATCAGAAACTCTGAATCAGCTTTTAATCACATTGAGCCTGTTTTGCAGCTAACTCATTATTGACTTTCTAAGCTTCACAAATTAGTTGCACGAATAATGGTTTTACTTTTAATTCAGCTACTAATGCACCATCAACGGATATAGCCAAATGCGCATTTATCACACGTAAAGCAAACAGTGATTTTCGACTTAAAGCATCAGCAACCACATTAGCCTTTCCTGGATGATAATCAATCACAAGCTCGTAATCTTTGAGTAACTCTAGCCACTGTCGCTGTCTTAAATTTAGATCCTTCTGAGTCATCAAGTATTTGAGACTTTTGTGATCGGAATAAACGTTTTTCACCAAACAAATAGTGGCGCCAAATTTTTAAAGCGAAGACAATGGCAACCAATTTGAGATCGTGCGTCGGATAGTTCTTCTCATGAGGCTTTAACTGTCTCGAGGCATAAGCTACAACTTTACCTTCTTGCATCAAAACATAGCCTAGTCCATTCAGAGATGCATCGCTGTAAATCACAAATTCTTTACCCAATTCTGGTTGTATTAGTACTAGAGCTTCGGTCAAAAGGGTTTTCAACTAATCAAAGCTTTTTTGACATCTTTCTGACCATTCGAACTTGACATCTTTTTGAAGTAACTTTGTCAACGGCATTGCTATCATCGAAAGACCTTTCACAAACCGTCTATAGTAACCAGCAAGTCCTAGAAAGCTTCAGACTTTCGAAACATTCCTCGAAGGTTTCCAATCAAGTATGGCTGAAATTTTGCTCGGATCAACCCGAATACTTGATGCTAAAACAACATGCCCCAGAAAGCTAACTTCTCGTAACCAGAATTCACATTTACTGAACTTTGCATACAATTGCTTATCACGCAAAATCTGTAACATAAGTCTCAAGTGTTCTGCATGCTCAGTTTCGTCGCGTGAATAGATCAGAATGTCATCTATAAAAACAACCACAAATCAATCCAGATATTCTCTGAAAATCGATTCATCAAATCCATGAAAACTGCAGGGGCATTAGTGAGTTTGAAAGGCATCACTATCCGTATCTCATCCGGAAAGCAGTCTTAGGTACATTTGAGTCCCTAACTCGCAACTAATAGTAACCAGATCTCAAATCTATTTTTGAAAACACTGAAGCTCCTTTTAACTGATAGAATAAATCATCAATACGTGGCAACGTATATTTATTCTTTACAGTCAATTTATTGAGCTACCGATAGTCGATGCACATTCTCATAGTTCCATCTTTCTTTTTCACGAATAACACTGGTGCACCCCAGGGAGAGAAACTCGGTCGAGCAAAACCTCTATCCGTCAACTCTTGCAACTGAGCTTTCAATTCTTTCAATTCGGTTGGTTCCATTCGGTACGGAGCTATCGAAATCGGAGTCGTTCCTGGTACTAATAAAATACCAAATTCTACTTCCCGAACAAGTGGCAAACCTGGCAATTCTTTAGGAAACTCATCCGAATACTCACATCCGAACAAGTGGCAAACCTGGCAAACCTTCTATTCAGTCATTTTACTATCAATTACATATACAAAGTAAGCTTCACAACCCTTTCTCATATACTTCCAAGCCAACATCGAGGATATCACTGCTGGTAACTCATTTAAATCAGTAGATCAATTCGAACTATATCATTATTCTGACACCGGAGATCAATAGTCTTTCGTCTACAATTCACTACAGCATCGTGTACAGTTAACCAATCCATACCAAGGATGACATCAAACTCATCGAATGGTAGTAACATCAAATCGGCCGAAAAACATGAGTCTCAATGTAACACCCTATATCCGAGACCGTCGCCGGAATCAAGTACAGAGCGTTACCAGACTTATCGAATCTTTACGGATTTTATTTATTTATAATTAAGAAATTTCATGTTAATAAAATAAAAAAATCAGATGTTCTTATGATATGTTTTCGAATTGAAAACATACATCATGATGATTAGGATTCGAATCCTATTGCATCGGAAGCTCGAAAAAAAAATTTTTTCACTTTGAAACAACGTCACACGCCCGTGTTACTTATAGCACGGCCGTGTTGTCAAACCGTGTGGCACCCACACGCTCGTGGAGTAGGGCCGTGTGCTTCCCACGGCTAAGGCACGCCCGTGTGCTCAGCCCGTGGAAAAAAACTGTCAATTTCTACACGGTCATCTAACACGCCCATGGAGTTAGGCCGTGTGTCGCCCACGGCCTGGACACGCCCGTGCCCTTACCCCGTGGTCGAATCTGTTAAAATTGTTTAAGGTGCAGGGGACACACGGTCGAAGAACACGCCCGTGTCCCCTGGCCGTGTGGCACCAAGTAGGCTTTGCTTAAGCCAAATTGCCACCCAAACAGAAGTCATTTCTTTTCAGCCAAAAACAAGCAACATTTCCAAGCCAATTTACCAATTAACATACCAAAAACAAATCAAATTCTTCACTATGAACATATATGACTCAAGCTACATCTCATAGCTTGATCATTTACAAAATACTTCATATTCACAAAATATCTAGCCTATACTTCTCTATAACTCTTCTATACATGCCATATACCAAATGTAGCAAGTCATAATATACTGATGAAGCTTGACAGTGTGAAAAATGCTCCAATACCTCGGCTCCCAATCCGATCGTTTGGATTCACTGAGAGAAAGGGGAAAAGAAAAGAACAGAGTAAGCTATAATAGCTTAGTAAGTCATATGCAAATTAAAGCATTGAACAATACAAACTATCAATTAATTCATAACAAGTAATAATACTTATCATTCTATAATCAACTTACTTTTTGTGTACAATCCACATACCGGTTACGAATATGCTTAGTAATAACAATCTCAGTACACCATACCATTTTCAGTTCACCTGTACATTCCCTTCATTACAATACAGTCAATTTAATCCTATTGAGCAATTTCGGAATATAACCTGATATTTAGTGGTTAGCACCGAAGTGCCTTACGGGCATGGCATCGCCAAGAAGTAGCCGAAGCTACTAACAGAATCAGTACAGAAGTTATCTCGGGCCTACTCATATAAGCGGATAGGTGTCTGCAACACATGCTAGACTACCTGGCACCGAGAACCATATCAAACAGAATCAAAACACTAGCGACATATCACTTATATCAAGGTCTATTCCTACTTGCTCAATAGGGATTTTACAGACAATTCATCCTTATCACAATTTCAGAGATATAACAATTGATTAGCAGAATAATTTCAGAAGTACATCAAACAAATAATCATAATTTACTGTACTAACTTTAATTCCATATTTACAGCTTTTACAAATACCATATTTCCAGTCATTTTTGAACCTTAGGTTCAACTATCAATCACATAATACCATTTCTCATTTCAATTCACAATATAGTTTTCATCACTATTTCATTCAATGATTCAAATACTCAATTTCAATTAGTTTTCTCATTTCATTTAATTATCCCTATTAACCTAACTCGGACTTTGGCGGATACATGGATCCAACCAATCACACCATATTGGCACCCAGTGCCTCATCAGATAGTTCGAAGCAAATTTGACACCCAGTGTCTCATCGGCCTAGCCGAAGTAAAGTGGTACCCAGTACCTCATCGAATCTATCCGAAGCAATATGACACTCCAAGTGTCTCATCGACTCGAGGTCAAAGTAACCCTGAACGCTTCCAATCCTATGGCATGCCAACTATATCCACTAAGCCCGACTAGTTAATAGGGTATCAAAGTCTTTCTTTATTTCAGTCACTTTCTCGTATTTTCAATCAATTTCACATCAATGTACACTTTAACCACATTTTCTAATATTTCCAATATCAATCACAATTTATTTTCTATTCACATATTCACATTTCCATTCCATTCATTTCGATATCATCAATTCAAAAACACTCAAATTATAATTTCTCATTTCAATACATATTAAAATATCGCATTAATTCTTTAAAATATGAAAACATACTGAATTTCCAATTATTTCATAATTTACATATTAATTAATCACAAATGAACAATTATATTTTAGTAAATATGCTAAAATTTACATATAACTTACCTTAGTAGCCAACGGATTAATTCTCGAGATTTGTCGAGAACTTTTCTTTTTCCTATTCTCGGGCTTATCACACCTTTTATGATCTAAATTAACAAACAAAGTACAATTAATCAATTATCTAATCAATTTCGGACATAATTCACATTTGGGTAAATTTCCAAATTTACCCCTCAATTTTTTGAAAATTACAAATTAGTCCCCTAGACTCAAAATCTCATTTTCTTTATTTTATGAGCTTATTTGATCCATTTTCATAACAATGACACTCAATTCATTACTAATTCACATATTTATGCCTAATTTGAATCTTTACAAATTAGTCCCTTTTTACACAAATTCATTCAATTTTATTTCCAAAAACATACATATAACCCTCTAAACTTTTATTATCTACCATTAATCAACCAAATACATGCTTAACAAAAATGGGTATATTTTTAAACCTCAAAATCTCTTGAAAATAATGGTAGAATCATGAAATTCAAACTCAAATAATCATGAAAATACGAAAATAACTAAAAATGGGGCAAGATAGCACTTACAATTAAGCATGGAAAGCAAAGGAATCCCTAGCTATGGTGAAGAAGATGAATCGGCAGCCATGGGATTCATTTCCATGGAGAAGATGATGTTATATCATCTTATTTTGTCTTTTTCCCACAAATGACAAAAATACCCTTAATGATATAACTAACAAATATTTCTAGAAATACCCTTTTGTGTCCATGACACTATTTGATGGTCTAATTGCAACATAAAGACCTCTAATTCAAACCCCCATTTCAATTGAGTACTTAAACTCTATACATCATAATTTGCAACTAATGCAATTTAGTCCTAAACATAGAATTGGACACTTTATCGATAAAATTCTTAAACAATAATTTCACATTAATAATAATACAACAAATATTATCAAATTTTTACAAAATTCGAAATTTTTACTTCGGATTTGTGGTTAGAAACCACTATTCCGATTAGGCCCTAATTCAGACTGTTACACTCAAATCATTAAAGGACAATTCTTGCACATTTTATCAACTAGCACACACCGGCCCAAAGGGTTCGAAACCTGAATCAAAAACTCAATAGACTCTACAGGTAAAGTCTTACTGGATACTAATGTTTCACACACACATGAATGAGTCGAACTAAGATCAATCAATGCAATAACACCAGTATCATAAAGAGTGAAAGTACCAGTAATAACATCTGGAGATGAAGCCTCCTCCCGAGCACGGATTGCATAAGCTCTGGCGAGAGCATGAGCTTCAGATCGAATAGCTGTATCTTTCATCCCTCTCTGGCTACCACTAGCATTACTCGCATGTCTGGGTGGTCTACCTCGTGACGACATATTACTCAGTCGAGCATTTTAAACGGTATTTTGCTCGGCTAACATCGGACACTCCCGAATAAAATGATCCACCGATCCACATTTGAAACAAGTGTGATCACGCACACTACAATCTCCCGGATGCCACTTTCCACAATGTTTACACTCAGACCTATGCTTCCGGACGTTTTCAACACTAGCAACTGATGTGGCTCGTGAAGTCGCAGGAGGCCAGTCTCGATCTTGTCTAGAAAAGTCCACAGCTGTCTTAGACCGGCTAGAATCCTCTCTGAACTTCTTCGATGACGACTGATAAGTTTTACTCATTGATCTTTTATGAAAGTCTCTAGCTTCGAAATCAGCCTTTCTCTTTTCCTTTCCAAGCTCTTTAGATTTACAAGCTCGCTCGACAAGTACTACGAACTCTTTAATTTCAAGGATGCCAACCAACAACTTAATATCTTCATTCAACCCATCTTCAAAATGTTTACACATGGTAGCTTCAGTCGAGATACACTTCCGGGCATATCTGCTAAGTCTTACAAATTCTCGCTCGTATTCAGTAATAGTCATGCGGCCCTGTTTGAGCTCAAGAAATTCCTTACGTTTCTGATCTATGAATCTCTGGCTGATATACTTCTTACAGAACTTAGTCTAAAAGAATGCCCAAGTAACCCGCTCTCTCGAGACAACTGAAATTAAAGTGTTCCACCAATGGTAGGCAGAATCACATAACAATGATATAGCACACTTCAAACACTCGTCAGGTGTACATGATAGTTCGTCAAATACACGGATAGTGTTATCGACCCAAAATTCAGCTCGCTCAGCATCATCACTAACTATGGCCTTGAACACTTCGACCCCGTATTTTCTAATTTTGTCAACAGGAGGCTTATTCAACCTCATCGGATCAATCATTGGAGGTACCACAGGTATCAGAGATGGATTATTTGCGGGTGGGGGTTGTTGAATAGCTGGATTAGTTCAGATATATTGAGTAAACCATTCATTCATCATTTGATAAAAGGCTTGCTTAGCCTCTCCCTCATGGCTACTCGAGGTCGGTCGGGACTCCACTGGCAATGTCCCTTGCACGGGAGCAGGCGCTAGACTCTCAATATCATCAGCTACGGCTCGATCGGAATCCATTTACTATATAAAAAAACATTTTCAGATGTTAGAAGTCATCACACTATCACAGTATCATATTATGGCATGTATAGCTAGACTCACACGTGTTACGTTAGTCCTAGAATCTACTAAACCGTAGCTCTGATACCAATAAAATGTAACACCCCTAACCCGTATCCGTCGCCGAAATGGGTCACGAGGCATTACAAAACCAAACTCAACATTTGAACAATACACATGCATATGAACGAATCCCTTAAATATTAAAACATATTACTATTATAATTCCTTTGTAAATCATTTCATAACCTATAGTAGGCATAAATACAGTCATAAAATTCAAATGTAAAAGTATCAATATCTCATTTTGACCAAATCTCTAATCGGCAATCATGCCTTTAATTCATAAAGTACACAACCTTAATATGAGTTTATGCTAAAACTAACACAAACCAAAACCTCATCATTTAAATACTAGTACATGTGCATGAATGACCAAATAAGTCATAAACCATTTTAGAACTTATAAATAAAGGTGTTACTATTCATTTGGTCAAATGTCATTTCATTAGTCGAATACACACAAGCATATGACCGATTCACTTTTAATTTAAACCCATCATCTAAACAAATATACTATCACATAAGGAAACATACGAAAGCTTACTATAATTTACATTTTATACACACATCATTTATATATAACATCCTATCAAAATTTGCATTAACCTCACAGTTAGAACAATCTACTAAGTTCTCACATATAATCCAAACATCCAATATAACCATTTGTTTAATAATCTATAAGCTGAACCTAAAATCAAAGATTAAAAATGATGTAAAATATATGCACATATTCGTTACAAGTATAATCGTTTATGACATTTAATAACCTCCTCATATAAGTATCAACCAAGTTACTAATATTACCTTAAAGACTTACAAAACATATCATTCACACCATATAGATATCAACCATGACTGAATCATTCAAGGTTATATACAACTACATTCCAATTCATATAATATGTATCAATACTAAACCAACATAACTTAAACATTATAAATTCACACAACTAGATAATAAGCCATTTTCGCATGGCATATTATGTACACATCATTCAAAATACAACATTACAACCTTGTCTAACCTATACATGCCATAGATCGAGTTTAAGTAGATACTACCGAAACAAAAGATAGTGTAATGAGATTTCTGTCGATCCCCGAGCTTGTAGCTTGCTTCAAAAGTCTATATAACATAAAACATAACATTTGAAGTAAGTTTTCATAACTTAGTAAGTCTTTAGCTAAATAAATAAATGTTAATAGCTTATTTCGAGTAGCAATTTAACAATATTAAACTATATCATACTCAAATATCATTAGGTTGAATACTTAACCAATTCTTTTAACATCTTATAAGCCGCCACCGATGTAAACTATCATGTACACATATGTTCAATCAACTTATATAATAAATTCCAACATTCATATATCATTATCTTAAATTGTAATCATATGAATTACAAGCTGATTACATTAAATCAATACACATATGCTTATGACACATCTCAACTATGCACACTTTAAGCATAAATCAACCCATTACACGCCTATATCATATTTGCAAAATTAACTACTCAACATTGAATACCAAATCACATTCATACGTACCTTCATGGCATAATATTCAATATCTAAATAACCTTACACATATACATACCTATATGGCCGAATGTATTATATATGGTTCCTTAGCTCACTTTCACTTGAACATTCTTTCTATTTCACTTTAATCATTATAAACATAACTTGAAAATTAAATCACCGGTAATAAGCCTGCTAGGCATAAGCCTGAATCATACATCGGCACAAGGCCTGCTAGACCAAAGGTCTGATATTTATTCACCGGCACTAAGCCTGCTAGACACAAAGTCTGATATTTATTCACCGGCACTAAGCCTGCTAGACACGAAGTCTGATATTTATTTTTCGGCACTAAGCCTGCTAGGCACAAAGCCCGATCATATCACTAACACAAAACTTACTAGGTATAAGCTCAAAAATCATCATTGTAAAGTCAATTCATAGTAACTCATTCATCGAATTATCTAAATAATCCATATGATCAATACAACTTTTAGAGGTTTCAATACATTCAAATACAACTCAATCTTACAGGCAAGTCACATTCTGCTAATATGCTATTTAACTAGTATAATTCGAATCATCAAAATAAACATTTTACGTTTGAAACAAACAATATTTAATCGCTTAAAGACTTACCTCGAATATCAACGAATGGTATTGATCGACTATTCGACTAACTTGGTTTTTCCTCGATCCGAATCCGATTTTCTCTTTTCTTGATCTAAATTGATATAAATTAAACTTATCTAATCAAATATTCAATCTAATTTACTCAAAAAACACATAAATGGGCATATTGCGCTTTTGCCCTATACATTTTACACATTTGGCAATTTAGTCCAAAATTCACAAAACACAAAATAAGCACAATTTAATAACACTAGGCTAAAGCCGAATACTCCCCATGCCTCTCTTAGTCCTCACATTTACTTATTTCACAATTTAGTCCTTACATTTACTAATTTTTATAATTAAACCCTATTTACTTAATTTTTATGAAATTTTCCTATACAAGCTTAATAATCTAACACATATATTTTATTTAGCAAATTCAAACTCAAATTTCACCAAAGTATCAATAATGGCAACTCAAGAATACATCATTAAAATAAAAAATTCAGGCATGGATCGAGTGGTACTCAAAGCAACGATTTCAAAAACGTAAAAATTATCAAAAACTAAGTGAAATCCATACCTTAAATCAAGCTTTAAATTGTCGAATACCTAACTTTCTTCTTTACTTTTCTTTTCTTAAGCTTTTGGTCATCAAAGAATAAAATAAACTTATGTTCTCTTTTATGTTTTATGATAACATGCATATAATTATTAGTTTACGGTTTTAACCTTTTAAAACAAATGAGTTAAACACATTTAATAAGGACACATTCGGCACTTATAAAGTCTAAAGGTTTATTTGCCACTTAAAGCCTCTATATTAAAAGAACAACCACTAGTTGGTCCTTTGAAAAATACCCACTAACTCTTCACTTTATACAATTAAGTCCTATTATTAAAATTAAGCACATAAACAATAAAATTTTCATACGAAACTTTCACACATGCAAACTCACATATAATAAACACGGAAAATAATATTTTAATATTTTTCTAACTCGGATTCGCGGTCCCAAAACCACCATTCCGATTAGGGCCAAAATTGGGTTATCACAGATTTGAGCCATGATATTGACTCTTTTGATAAGTTACCTTGTTTTGGCTACGGGCCATGGTATAGGTACTTATCGTACGAGACTCTCGAGTATCTAACTTCTAGTCCGATTGGTTCAATAGGTAAAGGAATGATATGGTTGAATATGAGATTGATACGAGACGGTACAAGTATGTACAATTGAATTAAGTAATTTAAGTACGTACGAAACTTATGTGATTACTGAATGGAAGAATATTGATGAGTTGATATGTGATCATATGTTTAACATAGAAAGGGTTGTGTAATTATAAGTGTTTTGCTATATCTATATAATACTTATTGGTTGAGTTGCATTTATTTATTAAGTTAAGTTTATTACATACGAGCTTACTAAGCTATAAAGCTTACTGTTTTTATTTTTCACTATTTTATAGTTAATCTAAGCTAGCTCAGATTCAGGGATCGTCAACGACTCAATCACACTATCGAGTAACATTTTGGTACATTTTGGCATTGTGTATATGGTATATGGCATGTATAGGCTATATGCTATTTTGGATATGTTATTAAGTTGAAATTATAGCCATGAAAGATGGCTTGTAAATGATGTAATTAGTTGGTATGTTATTAGCCATGTAAGTTGGTTTAGTAGTTGAGTTTGGCATGGTTGATGATGGTGGTTTATAATGCCTTATGTTTTGGCTTGTTTGACATAGTTAAAATGATAGCTAAATGGTTGTTTAAATAGCATTTGTTATGTAGTTTTATTGTTTGTGAAATGGTATGAGTTTGAGATGATAATTTGGTTGATGAAAAGTGAAGTATATATGCCTATGATATACTTGTTATGCTTAGGCCTTATATGCCAAGCTAGTTAGCTTAAATGGTTGTGTTTAAAGTATTGAAATGGTTGGGATTGATATGGTTTGATTGATGCATGAAATGGTCATATTTTGGTATGATTTTGGCTAGAAATGATGTGTGAATTGTGCTTTGATTTATGCTTGTAGGGTAGACCCTTTTTTGGGGAGGTAAGTTGGCCTTATAAATGGCTTATTTTTGTCCACACGGGCAGAGACACGAGCGCATGTCTCAACCGTGTCCTTCTAGGGTTCAAATGGAATTGAGCCTAGGCGCTCCACACAGCCTCACACACTGACGTGTGACCGGCCTGGTGGCAGAAGTCAGTATACCCTACAGGTTTGGCACGGCTAGGTACACGGCCTGGACACGGGTATGTGAGGCCAATTCAAATAGGCACACGGGCTGGACATACGGGCATTTGACTGGCCGTGTGACCTAAGCCAGTATACCCTCTAGTTTTCACATGGCTAGGCACACGGGCACGCGATAGGCCATGTGGTACAAGTCAGTAGGTATGCCCTATTTTCACACGACCTATGACACGGGCGTGTCTAAAGCCGTGTGAGTCACACGGCCTGTTCACACGAGCGTATGACCCCTGTTACTTAGAAATTTTTTAAAGTTTTAAAATTTTTTATATAAGATCGGTTTAGTTTTGAACCCTCTCTAAAGTATGTCTAACTAAGGTCTCGTAGACCTATATAAGGGATTTTATATTTGAAAATGAATGATATTTGATTATGATTGATTGTTGAATTGTAAAATGTGGTTAAATGTTGTGAATTGTTCTGTAATGCCTCTTAACCCTAGTCCAACGACAGATACAGGTTAGGGGTGTTATAGGAAAGGTCATGAACTGATTAGAAAGAACAAAGTGTAATATTTGACCCTTAAAGGGATATTAATAGAACGAGAGCATCAAGTCATTTTAGACTAACTTTGGAAGACATTGGTACCACAAACCTATTGAAATCTTGTTATATACTTCGTGAAGTTTATAATCTTTTATGGAGCAAGAAAATAGGGAGACAAAGTGTAGGTTCACGAAAGTTGACTAGGAAGTAAAATGTGTTTGACATACCATAGATGGTTAAATTAGTTATTAGGAAATTACCAGGAGAATTTCTAAATTCAATGCCCATTATAAAGATTGAAGAGGAAGAAGATCTTGAGGAATTTCCAAATTAGATTGTAGAAGATGAATTTGAAGAGAATTCAGAATTTAATATAGAGAATTTCCCAGAGGAAGATACAGAATCGGAGATGGAATAAAACGTAGAAATGAATTTAAGTGGTTAAATGTAAAGATAAATGTTAGAGCGAATGTGAAAAAATGAGTAAATATTGTTGTTCACGTACAAAATGAGAACTGAAAAAGTCTAAGCTTATGAACGAAATTTTTGTATATTGATATAATTTTGGTCTCTTTTTATTCATTAATTTTTTTATGTAAGTATTTTTTTGTTGTTCGAAATTGTTTTGATAATTTTTATTTCTTTTTTAACAGATTAAGTATTAAAGATGGATAATCAGTTTTTCGTGTGTGTTTATTTCTATAGAGTAATTTTGACCACAACCGTCAGATGTATATATGAATGACACTAACAAATAGCAATGAGATCTAATAGAAATATCTCGTTTGATGATATGAAGGAAAGAATTAGTGCAAAAATATTTAAACGTTGTGAGAGAAGGATTTCAAAATTTTTCTACAAGTTTCCAGTTTCGACAAATCCCATCAATTTCACCGAAATAAAAATTGTAGACGATGAAAATTTGGACACAATGGTCTCTTTTTATTGTGGGAATCGAAGTAACCAAAATGCACCGATTCAGTTATTTACTGAGTTAACTGGTGTGGAGCCAACTGAAGATCTCACTCTATTAGGTGAAGAACATGGAGCTCAAGAGCCATGTATGGTGGTTCTGATATCGTACGTTGATAGTCAACTGATTGTACGCAGGGTCGACATCGATCTTAAGGTTGCACCCAATACTGATGTGGTTGGTGATGATGGATACGATAGTAGTGATCCTTGTGATCACGAAGTCAATAGTGATAATGATCTCGATGTGGATGAGGTCTCGGATGATATTAATGACGAAGGCTTGAATGACGATAGAAACATTAACGTGTCTTCATTCAAGAACCACATTTGACGTATTGTGATACACAATAATCCTGGGGCACACATGTTGCTCATAGATCCCGATGCAGTACACGCAACTGATGTAACACCCCTTACCCGTATCTGACGCCGGGATAGGGTACGAGGCATTACCTTACTAAATCACATGCAAACATTCAACTCATCCTCATTGAAATGCGTCCCAATTTAAAAAATTTTCAAATATTGTCTTTTAAATCTTCACATGGGCCTACGAAGCCAAAAACGTGGTTTAGAAACAACTTGGAACCATTTCAGGCACTTAAGAAAATTTCTTCAAAAACTAGTCAAAACAGGGCACACGCTTGTGTGGAAGGGCAACACGCCCGTGTGGCCTCTAGACATGGCCAAGTTGCTGGCCCGTGTGGTTTACACTGCCTAAGAACCTAAGGACACGTTTGTGCCCTTGTTCGTGTGAATTTATTTTCTAACATCGAACTTACAAAGGTTTTCACACGGCCTGGCACACGCCCATGTGCCCAGCGCGTGTCCCTCACACGGCCATGATACACCCGTGTCGCGGCTCGTGTGCAAAAACCTTGACATTCTGTTTCTAACTTCATCACTCACACGGCCGTGGCACACGCCTGTGTGCTGGTCGTGTCTTCCACATGATTGAGACACACAGCCATGTCCCATGCCCGTATGGAACACTGATGAATATTTAATTTATCAACCTAAGGTGCAGGGGACACACTACCTGATCACACACCCGTGGGTGAACCGTGTGTCACACACAGCTTAGATACACGCACGCATATCTACCCGTGTGGTCAAAAATAGCCTATTTACCAACCCTCTTTGCCACCCTTAAACAAGATCAAACACATATCCAAGTATCCCATGACTTCAATACTCGACCAATAGCCATAATTTGGCATCAATATACATCAAATGTCTATAAACATGCATTTATCCAACAACCACAACATACTTATTGTACATGCATAAATAACCTATGCAAACATCCACAATTCTCATGAATTCCATTCTCTTTTCACTAAGATAACTTGAATACATTGGCTAATTCCAATGATCATTTACAAAATGAACTTTTTAATATAAATGGCCAACAAAATTGGCTAACTAGAGTAACTTGTAACAAAATGACCAATTAGCCTATACATGCCATTACTCAAACACAAAAACTAACTAACTATACCGATTGCCCCAGTCGATAGTGTGAACGATGCCTCTGACATCTCTGGATCTTCGAATTACTTACGCGGCACTATAAGAGAAAATAGAAAGGAACGGGGTAAGCATAAAGCTTAGTAAGTCATAGGTAAATAAAAGACAACATAACTATCATGTTAAGTCGTACTCTCAACACATCATGATCTATGCACGATATAACGAACAAGCACAACTTGACTTACTCGTTTTCACCCATTTCTAATTACACAACATGCTAGTGAGCTCACATTTCATTCATTACACTTAGGCACCTACATCACTTACAAAAGTCATCACAATATTTTACAACAGCATTGACTCTGAATTTTTCCTGTTGAACTATTTAGAATATGAAAGGATATTCATTAAGCCTCTAACCTAGGGTATCGAGTCGATGCCATGTCCTAGACAGGTCTTACACTAGCTCTCATCTATCGATGTCAATGCCATGTCCCAGACAGGTCTTACACTGACACTTTACAAGCTGACGCCATGTCCCAGACAGGTCTTACACTAGCTTGTATATCCTGAGGCTAATGTATGTCCCAGACATGTCTTACACTAGCTCTCATCTCAAAGCTGATGCATGTCCCAGACATGTCTTACACTGGCTCTTATAATGCGACCGATGCATGTCCCAGACATGTCTTACACTAGCACACACATTACCCAATGTCATGGCATGAATATCCAATTCTATTTCAATTGTTCAACCAGGCTCTATTAAGTGTGTTTTCATCATTTCATGAATAAAAAATAATTATTCAACAATTTATGCTCGAATAAACATTTTCATACATAATTCTTTTCACTATGCAATATCTTATAAAAAAAAAGGATTTCATATATATAATTAATAATGTTGCATTATTTACATATGACTTACCTCAATATATACAAAATGGAGGTGACTACTCGAGTTAGTCGATTTGCTTGGCCTTCCCCTAGTCTAGGTTCGGATTTGGCAAATCTTGATTTTTGAGTGCTAAATGTTGCTGCAAATTTTAGAGCTTCAAAACCCCTCTAATGGCTGATATTTTCGGCAAGAAGAAGAAAGAAAGAAGAAAAAATCAAGGCTCAGAAATTTTTGGCATTATTTTATTAATTAGGCACCTAAACTACCTAATCTTTTACTTTTTTCATCATTTTGCTTCCCTTGACTTCTCATGGCCGGCCACACTAATAGGAAGGGGTCTATTTTCCCATTAAAACTCCCAAATTTTAATTCTCTAGCTATTTGACACCAATTGCTAATAAAACACAACTTTTGCCTTTTATGCGATTTAGTCCATTTTCGCGATTAAGCCTTCAATCGCGTAATTTAATTCACCAAAATTTTCATACACCCTTATAAAAATACTATTACACATAAAATAATGCTAAAATAATTTTCTCTAACTTCGGTTAAGTGATTCTTAAATCACTATTCTGATTAGGCCCAATTTCGGGCCGTTACAATCGAATTCCCAAAGTATCCTGAAATACTACCTGCTCATCGACTAGTCGTAGATTTCGATCCTAAAGAGTTGTTCATGAGCCAAAGATTCGAAAGTAAGGAAGAGTGCATATTTGCCACTAAGCGGTATAGCATGAATATATCAATAGACTACAAAGTCGTCGTGTTTAAACTGACATTATATTTTGGGGAGTGTTGAAAGTTGACGGAAGACTGCAATTGGCTGGTAGAGCCATATTTATGCAAAAGTCGTAGATGTGGGAGACGCAAAAATTTATTGGGCCTCACATATGCACGTTAACAGATATGATAAAAGATCATCAAAAACTTGATTCCAAAACTATCATACGTGCATCATGCCAATGGTGAAGGACATGCCGACCATTAAAGTTTTGGTACTGATTGTTCAAATGCACGATTCCAGTATCGAGTATCATATCGAAAGGCATGAATAGCTAAACAAATGACAATGGAGCAATTGTACGGAGATTTCGATGCGTTGTACAATGAGATACAGGGATGGATAGCCGCTATGCACGAGTACATGCCGAGGACTGTCATTGAGTTATAGACACAACCTTATTACGACCCAAATGAGCAACTACAATCAGGAAAAAGAATTTTCCAACGGATTTTCTAGACGTTTGATCTATATATGTGTGCATTTCCACAATGTAAGCCATTTGTGCAAATAGATGGGACCTGGCTATATGAAAAATATAAACAGATCATACTTCTTACAGTTGCTCAAGACGGGAACAAGAACATGCTCCTGATAGCGTTTGCCATCATAGATAGGGAGAATATGGAGTTGTGGGAATTCTTCCTTATGAACTTGCGGAGGACGTTTGATAAACGGTAAATTATACATTTTTTTACCTCATGCTTACTTAATTTCTGGATGAATTATCATTGAATTTGTGGAAATTGGTGCTCCTAATACTTCTATTTCATGTTTTATACTTAGGAGAGCACAAGGAAGAGAAAAGAACGAAAAACGGGCTAAAAACGGAGAAAATGGGCTAAAATGTAAAAACAACACGACCCAAGGATTCCCCACACGATCGTGTCCCATGGCCATGCCACATAAAGTCCAACACGGCCTAGCCCCGACAAGCACGGCCAGACCATACGGCCGTGCCACCATTAACAGGCCCGAGCATGGCCTGGGCTTCGATCCACACAGACATGGCACACGGGCGTGTCCCTGTCGTGATGAAGTTCAATTTCACTCGGAAAAGGTTGCTTAGGGGCTAAGAAAGCCATTCTAAACTCTATATAAAGACCCTAGGAGGCAACTTCAAAGGACACATTATTTTCCCCCCAAGACGGGAAGTTAAAGGCAGGGACTTACTCGAAGGGAAGCCGATTGATTCATCTCAGAAGCTGAATTCTCCCTCAAGACTGAAGATCTCCCTTCAAATTCCTACAGGGGTTTTTGGATTCTTTATGTTTTGTTATCTTATTTCTTCTGAGATGTTTTCTTTATTAATTATTAACTAAATCCCCCAAATACTTGAGGGGGATGAAACCTAAGACAGATCTTATTATTATTCTCTCTTGAATTATATGATAAATATTTGATTTGTTCTTAATTGTGTTTTTAACTTTTAAATTGATATTTCTGGGATATTGATTTAAGTAGCATGTGCCTATGTAGAGGAGCAAAAGTCCCTGCATAGAAGTAGATCCAACACAATTAAGCGGAGTTAATCGCAATCCTAGAGATAGGACGACGAAAATCTGTCGGATTAGGGTCAAACCTAATAAGGGAATTCATAGATCAAGTTAATGCAGCACTAGGGGTTTTAATTAGAAAAAGATTTCAATTAATCAACCTCGGGTTAGTTGTTTTTAGTCTCGAGAGAGATATTAACATAAGTTAGAGATTTCTACGGATCAAGTCAAGTGAATAAATCGTCTAGTTCAAGAGTTGATAACAAGTGAAGTCTAGGTGGATTCTCCCTTGAGATTGTCCAAATCAATTAGTTTTTCCTAAGAGTTTTCCCCAATTTACTTTTTGTGCATTCTTAGTTTAAGTTTTAGAATTAGTTTAGTTTCATAAAAACCCCTTTTATTTATAGGTTAAATAATAGAAAGAAAGTTAGTACTAGTACTTTTGGTTCCCTTGGGTACGATATCTCGGTCTTGCCACTAAGCTATACTACTGTTTGATAGGTGCGCTTGCCTTAAAATTGTAATAATAGTTAGTTTCTGGTTTGATCATTATTATAAATTTTATTACTTCATATCACGCATATCAATGTTATTAGCAACAATAACATTTGCATCATCTTTGATAAAGGGAAATGATTAATTGCTGCTATTAGACATTCCGGAGTGCCATGAAGATCCGTTTACTGCTTCCGGGACATTGCGGGTAACTTTCACTGACATTATAAGAATGCAGACTGGCGGAGACAAGTTGTGAAAATGGGTAAAAGATAACCTTATCTTTTCAATATATGTTTTAATGTTTTAAGGCGAGACTGTAACTTATTTTTTCTTAATACATACGCAGCGCACGAGCTAAAGCCACACATTTTCTGGCAAAGGATGACTCGACTTGAAAGTGACATGAAGGGTCAAACGAACACACCTTTCTGATAGTGGTTGGGTACCATGGAGCCGTGGCAACAGACTCAAAGCTTCAATGAGGGCTTTCGCTATGGTCATATAACTGCCAACTTGGCAGAGGGGATTAACTCCGTGTTGATGAAAATAGGACATCTTTCAATTTCATCTGTCTTCTTGGCTATTGATACCAAGAATTGGGCAGGAACAAGTCAACTAGATAGAGGTAGAACATGTATTTGTCGAAGATGTCAGGGATGCAATGGTTACAAACCGTCGGATGGTGAGATCGATGAATGTAGAAGTTTATTCACGATGTCTTGAAACGTTTCGAGTTACAGAGACCATCGGTCATCGACTTGGTATACCACCTAGGTCCTACGGAGTTGATATCCGAAACAGACGATACGATTATAAGAGGTTCTAAATACTTTATTATCTATGTACGTATGTTATGGCAGCTTGTGCTAAAATCTCGATCAATGTTGAACAATTTATCGATGATGTGTACACCATCGAGCACATGTTGCGTATTTAGGAGAACGAGTTCCCTGTCTTACCTGACTTGTCTACGTGGGAGGAGCCTTTAACGACTTTCGAGCTAGTCCCAAACAAAGGGTTGCGTAGGAATTCGAAAGGTCGTTTGCAATCATCCAGAATTCATAATGAAATGGATATTAGGGAGAAATCTGATGAAAAGCCTTGTGGATTATCAGATTAGCTGGTCATAATCGGAGTAAATGCTCACAGCGAAATTACCATATTGGACAATCATCACGATTAGGTAGGAATTGAGATAATGTAATCCAAGGTACCTAATTTATATTACAAAATATGTTCCTTGTTTTAATGTTGCAATGTATCTAATTTATATTACAAAGTTTATTCCTCGTTTTAATGTTATAATGTATCTAATTTATATTACAAAGTTTGTTCCTCGTTTTAATGTTGCAATGTATCTAATTAATATTACAAAGTTTGTTCCAAGTTTTAATATTGCAATTAATCTAATTAAATAAATACAAAGATTGTCTTTTTTTTTCATTTATAATTTTGTAGAATAAAAAAGTACAAACTTGACTATTTAAATTACAACAAACCTCTAAATTTGATGGTTTGATGGTATGGTCCTAGGGATATATTTTTGTGGAGGTCGACGTTCACATTTTCGGTGATCACGACGATCAACATTCTCTTCACCCGCACATGAGGTTGTGCGAAACATAGAAGAAAAATCATATGCCTCAAACGCTATCGATGAACTTAAGCTGGGAGAGCAGTGGAGTACTACAATGGATACGAGTCGAGAGAAGTAGAGTAATGAAGTAGATATGAGTCGGGAGGAGTGCTGTACTACAGTGGTAATGGACTGAAGATATCAAACTCGGAATGATATCCATATCTTGACGAGCCTTGGAAATACTTATTGACCCGTACTCCTGATGATAAGAACTATTCCTAGAATGTGTATGAGACTGCTCGAGCTCTGGCTCGTATACCCCAAGTCGATACATTTCCAGGGGAACTACAATATATTACCCAAAAAGTAAATATAGTTTTTTCGTATTGGAGTACCACTGTATGTACTCTAACGATGGTTGCAAATTGAAAGAAATATCTATCTAAGGTTTTCGCGCCATCTGGTTGTCCCACACTGCAATATATTTCTAGTGTACAAATCCCCAATTATTTCCATGTTTTCCTTTCTTTTTAATCCTGCGGATCTTCCCCACCTACATTGGTGGAGCCGGGATATACTATATACAGCCAAACTGCCAGAGTGCTCGATCCCCGTTATACCACTCTACTGTCTGAAAATTGATAATGAGTGCGTTAATGCACCACAGGTGTGAATGAATATGGGCAAACGAGGAAATAATAGCCACAATATTTGGTTTCTAATATGGCATCCAGATGAACTGCACAATTAATAACATGGTTAAATTTTAACACGGTTCTAGTAAGATATACAAAGTAGTTACATGTCATAAATATTGAATAGCTCAACCATTCCCTAGCATGTTGTTCAATCATCATACGATATATTGAAATAGTGTATGGCCTTTCGATACTCGGATTGGTAATCCATCTACGAAAACAAATTACATGTTAGAATAGTATCATTGGAAAAAAAAAATATCAATTAATTGCTATAACGAGTAAAATTTTGTCACCTATTCACTAGTGGAAATACATATGCTTGGTGACTAACCGATGCCAAGAATGACATCCGATAAAAAGCCCAAGACAGCAGCAATATGAGGCATCTGCCTACGTCCATCATAGTAGGCTTTGTCATCTGACAAAGCTCACGTACAACATAGCCAATACTATGGAACCCCAACTATACAAGCGAATATTCTACAAATCAGTTAATAGGGGTAAATACATCAAATGAACTCTATTGTTGTTTGCATTTGGCATGAGTACACCCCCTATAATGTGCATAATGTATGTTCAAGCTGCGTACATCGCCTCCTGCTTAGTGGCATTAATTGATAAATGCTCAAAATTGGCTTTTAGCCATGAAAATCTCAAACCCATAAATTTTGACTCAGCATCATCGGACGAGACTCCTAGTAGGTTATAACAAAGGGCGGCTGGCTAAGAGATCGTACTTACACCCGTTGCTGCACTCCCATTGATTGGGAGCCTAAGTTGCAGTGCAACATCCTACAGAGTATTAGATTGTACCACAAATCAAACGTTTGAATCAATGCTACTGACCCGAATCCGGCTAACTTTAAGTATGGCATGAGTCGTTCATCCGGGGGATATCCTAAACCATTCACCCGATCCCTTAATGCACGGTACAGGCCCTGAATCTATTAAATTAAGAAAATAGTTAGTATAACATAATTTATTTCTGTAAATGATATGGAACATTTTTTTAAATGAACCCATAAATAACAAATAACAATATATTACCATCTTATTAATTGTGTTTGATATGTGATCATCGTTCTTAATCAAAGAACTCATTTCGATACTTGCAATTTTAAAACAAATTTCGACAATTAATTTCTAAGTTTGATGCATTTTAAATATTTATCAAAATACCTAAATGTGATACAATAAATTTGCATTACAAAATTCCAAACAGTTTGTCCATATCATATTTTTTGCTATCCTATATTAAAAAAAATAAATATATCTCAAAAATTTTAACTCAATGGTCTTATTCTCAAATTCCAAAAAAAAAAAGTTATATTAAAATAATAAAAAAATAACATGCCAATCATAAAATATAACATAAACATAACATAAACTATTTCAACATAGTAAACCTAATAAATATGAATATTGTTATTATTATAATTTTATTTTAAACAAATATAATAAATCTAATAAATCTAAAACACAAATGACAAATAAATTACATAAAAAATAAAACATAAAAGATTCTACATAAATATGAATGTTGTTATTTAAATATAAAAAAAAATCATGAATGAAAATATAAAATAGAAACATACATTAATACTTCTTTTTAACGAAATAATACCTTGCAAAAATAAAAATAAAAATTAATTCCGAAATAAATAAAAAGAAACAAAAAAATTAACATTTATTTATAACAAAAAATTACTAAATTATAAAAATACGTTTTATGATTTTTTTTAAACACAAAATCCTTATAACCCCAAATACAACCTTTTAATTATTTTCTCAAACCCTAAACACAACCCAAGTTCTTTTCTCAAATCCCAAACACAACCTCTTCTCCTTCCCTTTCTCCTTTCCTTTTCTTCTTTTCTACTTTTTTTCCTTCCCCTTCCCCTTTTCCTCTCTCTTCTCTACTTCTCTTTTTTTCTTTCTTTTTTCCCTTCCCTTCCTTCCATTCCCTTCCCTTCCCTTCCCTTCTTGTTCTCTTCTTCTTCATTTTTTTTTTGTTCAGTTCAAAATGACATTGGGGACCATTATAATGTCCCCCAAAACACAAGTCACGGGACTGATGGTGTCGCTGCCACCGCTGCAGGGGAGTGCAGTTCGCAGGGGGTGTGCTGCCTATAAGGTTGGCTTCACCAACTCAGTGTCGCCTACCTGTTGGGCATCACCTAGGTGTTGTCAAGGGTGTGTCGCCTATGAGATTGACTTCACCTATGGTCTTGTCACCTGGCTTCACCAACTCAGTGTCGCCTAGCTGTTGGGCATCACCTAGGTGTTGTCAAGGGTGTGCCGCCTATGAGTTTGGCTTCACCTATGGTCTTGTCACCTCAATGTCAACAGGTCAGGTTTTGGTGGTATATGGGTCGTATTTGACCCGTATTTTTTTGATGCCGCCTATTTACATTGCATTTCCAGTTTATTTTTAATTTTTTTTAATCTTGGTGTTAGAAATTTAGGGTGGTACCGCCTATGCACCACCCTCCACTTGCATGAGTATGCGATTTCGATACATAATTCCACTGACATACCATTTTGGTATAGTATTTTTGTTTTTATAATATTCAAGTAAAAAAGCCAAAAAATAACCTTCTTTTCTTTATAATGAAAGAAGGCAACCAAATGCCTAATAATGCACCAAGTTTATCTTCTAAGAACAAATTTTAACAGGGAAGTTAAGAAACTCAAAAATAATAAATTCAACGTCATCGATCGAGCTTGATTTAGTAAACCAATCATTCCATAATCATTCACTTATTTTTCCACTATATTCAAACAAATATACTAGGGTGAATAGGTGATATGGATTAAGGAATTATTTTACGTATAGATATGCTCATGTTGTTTATCATTTACATAGTGACGCGGTTGCCCATTTCTGATAATCAATGGCATGCCCTGGTATGCATGGATGAATTAATGCCTTAGCCATCAGAATTCCAAGTTAAATACTAATAACATAATACGGAAGGAACAGCAAGATCCGCCAAAGAATGCATTCTTTTACTAAAAGAAAGAATACATAAAATTAGAAAGCAACACCCACCCCCAAATAAAGTAACAGAAACAGAAGGATCCTACAATTGGCTACTTACTCCCTCCCCCAATTACAAATCCCATTTCCATGACTTTCTCTCCATTAATTGACTAGAATGATTTTAAAAAACTAGATTTACTTAGCAGCATCCTTTCCCTCACCTAAATATCTAAACCCGAAGTACAAATTTAATTTACGGCACGCCTCGAAAGAGACAAGAGACCATGTCCTCCTCCCGCCCCCCCCCCCCATCGAGATGTCACTACCCCAAAGTACAATGGCTGGCCCCCCCATGAACCCTAAACTTTTGTTCTACTGTCACCATTCAATCCCCCTATGCCCTAAATTCGCTACTGTGCACCAAAATCCCACAGATGTATCCTCGTGTCACTACCCGCTGCTGCCACGTGCCGATCATCTGCCACCATGGCGTTGACTTCCTCTACGTTCTGGTTCAGACTATACAAGTGTTGACCGTGCTCTATTTCCCACACCCTTACTACACCCGCGGCGCACATTAGCGCGTACCCTAGGTTCATGCAACCCATGACGTTGACGTTCCTCTGCCTTGTGTTGAATCTGCACACCTCCTCTAGTGTATCGACCCGGCGGACGATTGCCAACCCACGGTTGTCCACCATGATGAATGCCTCGCTATTAGTGTCCAACGACGTCACTATAAGCCCTCTCCTCCACTCCCGGTCGTGTAATGGAAACTCCGGGTTTCTTAAGTCCACAACCATGTACCTTAAACTCGTGCATGCGACCGCCGATTCCTGACCCGTCACCCTAACTCGGCCGATAGTTTCAGTCAACTCAGTCAACGTGTGCCACCCCATCACGGCTTCTGGGTCAGTCAGATTTGTGTTTACGTAGGCTAGCTCTTCAGTGTTACCGTCCCAAACGTGGAGTGCCCGACCCGGAACGCCTGCATAAAGCCCCACCCACCATCGCCCACATCCGGTGAAGTCCACCAATGCACCGTCGTTCACGACGTTGCCCAAATGGGCCGTGCGAGCAAGGGGCTCTCCGTCAATAATCGCTACGTGGATGTCTCCATCCAACGTGGCGAATATTATTCTGGGGTCCGTGATCACAATGCCAGATACGGCACGTGAAAAGCGGCCGAAACGATCACGGTGGTGCGGGTGGAAGGTTCCGACCAGTTGACGGGTAGAGAGGTCGAAAAGCCTCACGGTGCCATCGGCAAAGCCGCAAGCGAGGTGGGTATCAGACAAGGTGAGGCAGCGGCACGTCAGTCCATCGGGGTTGTCCACACAGGCGGGATCGAAGTGGAGGGTGTGGTAAAATGATCTCCCAGCACGAAAATTCTGAGCCGTTTGATGACGGTAAACGTATTCCTCACGCCACGAGGCGTGCATACGGTGGGTCCGGCCCCATATAACTGTTGTGAGACGGTGCCACAGTGGATCAGAGCGAGAGACAGCTTGCCACGTGGAACAAACCTGCACGCACATCATTCCACGTGAGAAAAAACAGAACGAAAAAGGACACCGAAAGTACAAAATTTGAGCTCAAGCCACGTCAAATCTTTGAAAAGGGTTCAGGGTTACAACTTGCAAAAATAAAGGCCGAAATCCATGCAATAAAAAGTTGAAAAAAAGCTATTTAACAAGGACAGGAGAAAATTACGCAAAAGATACTGATATAATTAAATTAGAGTTATTTATTGCTTAGTAAAAGATGAATTGATCCAGCAAAAGACGGTAGGTGACGAAATGAAGAAAGCAGCAGCAGTGTTTATGTACAAGAAAAGAGGGTTTTCAGTTTAAGGAAGCAATGTTTGGGTAATCGCGTTATAACAGTGATATCAGCCATGGCATGCGTAATAAAGGGCTTTTTTATTATTTTAATAGTGACAGAGTTGAAGCTGAGCAGAGAGAGAGAGAAACTAGGCACAGTCACAGGCACAGGCACAGGCACAGGCACTATAGAGAGAAAGAGAAAGTTGTTTTCGAGGTTCAATGTCAGGGAAAAAAAAGCCAGACCTCTTAATAACAGGAAGACGAATGATGATGGGTCTCGTTTTGTTTTTGACAATTTGGTTCTTTCATATTTTCAGTTCAATATTTTCAAGATACCAGTAACATTGAATCGACTGTCTAGTAGCATAGACTTGTATGTATTGGCACAAAATTAAGACACAATCTTGTAACCTAGTGTCAGCGGAGCAGGGAGAGTGTGACAGCTCTTTTATTTTCAAACTTCCCTTTTTCTTGGTTTCATTTGAAGCTGCTGCAACAATAAAGACCCAAGACATCATCCCTCCCTCGGGTTGGAAGTGGAACATGAAATCCTTTTTTATTAGTATTATCAGACTGGAAGGAAAAGGACAAGGGAAGCCTATTAGCTGTGGTCCATTAAAGACCTAAGAAAAGGCGTTGGTTATATAAAAACACAATATATAACACGAGCATGGGCAAACTTTCAAGCGTGCCATATGATATTAAAATTTAGCTTCACTTTCATTTCCAAGAAAGGATCGGCCAAAGGCCTGTCTCGTTAAAAGCAGAGAATCATACACACATAATCCTTTCCCCCCAGCTTACCTGCTTTCTGCTCTTTCTTTGACTCCCAAACCCCATGCCTGGAACACGGGTATATATACTATATATGTCTCGACTTGCTACCGTTTGGGAGGCCATCGATACATGCACCATGATTTAACACAGGAAAAAATATAAAAAGATATAAAGTCTTCATCTAGTCATTGAATTGAATTTGGTTATGGTGTTCTGACAGAAATAAATAGAAGAATAAACATAAAAAAAAAGAAAAACAATTTTGGGATTAAGCAAATTGAGAGAACCTTATCCCTAAGAGGACAAAGAGATATAAGTTTAATAATAAAACAGCAATGGGCTCCATGTCCTTTTTGCCTTTCGGCATTTGCACATCCTGGCTTTTGACTCATTCTCATCCTTTAATAAAAACACCCAACAAATAGTGAGATCTTAAGCCTTAAGCCAACAAAAAGAACCATAATAAAAAAGCCTTGAATGTTCTATCATATGTTGCTTCTTTGTAGCACCTAGAGACCAATAACCAAACCTATAATTGCAAAATACCTAATGATTTTCTTGATTTCTTCAATCTTGTGGGGAAACTATAGAAAAATAATAATAAGTTGATATTGAAATTTGAAACCACTAACAAAAACAATGATTTATGGTATGATCCTGTGGTTTAAATACTATAAATCTGGTTTTCACTTGACATTCAAGTTTCATTTCCATTAACATGCTCCTGCACTGAATTTTTATTATGGCTTGACAGTGGTAAAAATCTGGCACAAGCCCCTGATCTCGTTTGAGACATAAAATGACAGCAAACATTGGGTAGAGAGAGTGCAGTACCTAGACCTAAAGGCTAAACCCCTCGAATACTATTTAAAGGGAGAAGAAGAAGAAGAAGAAGTAACAGTTCCCATATATGTCTAAGAAGGTTCGGACATATCTAATGCTAGCCAAATATGGAAATGTTAGACTTCACTTGGGCAAGGTCAGAGTCATACAAAGTAAAAGGGACCATCGCCTTAAATCATGCTAAATGCTATATCCATAATTCCCAACACAGTTAAAAATAATGAAGGTAGGCCTCAAAGGTCTCTTTCTACATTTTTAGCATTAGGAAAGAGAGAATCCCATGAATATGGATATGTTCCAGCTGATGGCTAAACAAAGGCGAGTCAATAAAGTGGGAAGGATTTTTATTTTATTTTATTTAGAGCTTTAAAAAGGGTCATTCCAAGAAAGGGAAAAAATGGAAAACCAAAAAACCCAAAAAAAACCCCTTTTTTTTTTTCCCTATCAACTCAATATTTGAAAAGAGGTTAAAAAATGGACATTTCGAAGTAAACATTGGCATGATGCTTAAAACTACATCATCCGAAAGGGACAAATTTGTTAGAAATGGACCCATCCAAAGTCAGTTCCCTTGTCAAAGGCAGTTTCCCCCTTGGATGCTACCACTGCATCCAAGATTTGACAGTATATATCTGGATTCACTCTCTGCTCTTTTTCAGTCAATGGAATTTCTCAAGTGGGGAAAGAAAAGAAAAAATGGGGGGTGGGGGATTTAATAGCTTGGTATACAAGAATCTGGATAATAGCAGCATATTTTCAGGGTTCAAAACGATATTTTTGACCAGATTCAGATTTTGTCATTTCTCAGAATCTGGATAATGCCGTCCCCAATGCCATGAAGATTGAAGTGAAAACAAAAAAATAGATATGATAAAAAAAAAATCCCATCAAGAATTCCCTAATTGAATCAATCCAATTTCCTTAAAATCAAACAGGGAAAAAGAAAAATGAGAAAAGGGTATTGAAGATGATATAAAAAACAAAAACTACCTGAAACACATTGGCAAGTGCAGCAGCAACTGCAAGGCGGCCAAAAGAACGGGAAGCATCAATGGCAACTTGGACAACAAGATCTTCAACAAAAGGGCCTGGCCAGATTTCGTTATTGGCACGTCTACGAGTCAAAGACGGGGCTCCGAAATCACCAACACCCCTTCTTCCACTATTCCCATTGGCATCTTCAGAAGAAGAAGAAGAAGAAGATGATGATGATGATAACGAAGAAGACATCAATAGTATGCAAGTAAAGAAGCTATAAAGGGAGAGGAAAGAAATGGGAAACAAGGACAAAAAGTTTTAGATAAAGACACGAACTGAGGGCCCCAAAAGAAGGTGTTGGGATTCTTGGATTTTTATACTATAATTTTACGCAACGATCAATGCATCTGTATATCTACACCTCAATACATGTACTGTTTACGATAAAGAAATAGGGTCTTTTTTTAAAGTCATGTACAAATCATCTGATAACGACTGTTAATATTATTTACATGTGATGAATTTTTTATTGGTAAATTTGTTATAACATATTTTTCCTATGATAAGTAAAAAAATAACGATAATAATAATAAAAAATTAAGTTAAATGTACTACACCACCAAATTAACTGTCAAGCACAAAAGACATTAGGTAATCTCTAACTCAAATCCACGTTGTGAATTGTAGGATGAATATTTATGGCTAATAAATTGAACACTAAAGTTTAGAGAGATAAAATGATACACTGTTACTAATAGCGAATCACATCGTAGATGGAGGCTTAGAGGTGTTGTAGTCGCATCTTGGTAGTGTGTGGACTTGTCTTCTCTCTTCTTGCAGGAGGGATATCTATTGACAATGAAAAGTTTGAATGAACCTTTATTCCATGATTATTTTTTCAGTAGAATCTAAATTAAGATGCGATGAGATTAAATATACTGTTATGGTTGTCTTTTTTTTTTTTTTCATAAATGCATATATAACAGTATGAGGTGCTTATGTGTAACAGCATAGAATATATCTAAATTTAAAGTAAAATAATATTCAAATAACAAAGAATAATTGATTAAGTTTTAGTTTAAGTATGTTAAAATGTATTATCTTTTTATTTCAAGGTTAGGAGGGATTATGAGTAATTTTAGGTATTATATCAAAAAGAGTAGATATGATAAGAATCTATTATGAGATTAATATTCAAAAAATAATAATAATGGATGTTGTTAAAAAAATGTAAATTGGGTAATGTGTTAACTTTTTTATTGAATTGGTATCTTTAGTCTATAGAAATTTATTTTAATTTTTAGGGATAAGTCTCAAAATTATTTATGAACTTTAGTTTAATATGTAATTTTATACATGAATTTTGATTTTATGCAATTTTATATATATGAAATTTTAATTTGATTCAATTCTCATAAATTATTAACACAATTATTGATATATTATTATTTTATGTTTATATATTACATACACAAATGAATATATATTTATCTAATATAAAAATAAATTGATGTATTTGTTTTTTTAAATGTGATGATTGAATTAAAATTAAAATTTAATATATATATTTGAACCACGATCAAAATTTTATATTGAAGTTCATATATAATTTTAAGATTTTGTGATTAATTTTTATTAATAAAAGTAAATTAAAATAAAATAAAATTTTAATTTAGTAATTGAAGTGAACGGTTTGTTGATTTAAAAGTAATAGTGGTATTTGGATGGTTTTAATTTACATTTCTTACAAATAAATTTATTTAAACAATTCTAAATCAACAAAAAGAAATTACTATTTAATGAATATTAAGATAAAATTTGTGTCTTGATTTGAATAGAGCAACGATTAAAACTATTGTTAAATACTCGTTTAGCACGAATTCGAATTTTATTATTTTCATCCTCACCCTTCATATTGTATTAAAAAAAGTTAGCATTTGTATTTTATTTCTACAGGGAGTGTAAGGTTCACAAAAGAAATCCGTGAGTAAAAGTATCATGCAGGCCATTTTGTTAGGAGTCAGATTGCATTTTGTCCTATTTACTTAAAAAAGACCCATTTTTATTAAAAATTTTGTACATTTGTATTGTTAAAAATTGGTAGTGGCTAACAGACTAACCATATAATGACATTTGGTGTACCACATGTACCTGATGTTGATATACAAAGGCTATTTTTTAACAATAAAAATTGATGAATTTTTAATAGAAGAGCCTGTTCGCTCTTTAGATTAACGTACAAGAATTAATTTACCTATTTTTTAAGTATAAAAAATAAAATATAATCTAACTATTAATATAAGGACCTCCATAATATTTTTATCAAACCTCTAGATTTTAAAGAAAAAAAGAAGTTGGCTATAGTGTTTTGAGGTGCTTTTGGAGTTTCTCTTCCTCTTTGTAATTAGTATTTTGAATGAAAATGAAAATTAAGTAGTACAATAAAAAAAAAAAGAAAGAAACTTTGAAAATCGAAAGAGGATGAAAATAATTCAAAGGCATATTTGGAAGGGGATTTGATCAAGTACAAAGGGGAGCCACCTTGGATTTGTAAACACCCCTGTGTGGTTTCAAAAAGCTGAACCAATCTTTAACCAGCTCCTTGGGAAACTGCTGTTTGAATAGTTTGATTTATTTATCAATTTTTCAAAACTTTTACTTTAATTAATTAGAATTTATATTTAAAAGTTACTTAATATATTTTTAAAAATTTTATAAATAATATTTTTACTATTATAAATGCAATAAAAATATAAATTTATGTTTAACCAGTTATAATATAAAATTAAAATAATATAAAATATAATAGATGAAAAATTAAAAAAATAAAATAAAATTCGAGACATACATACCAAATAAAATAGAGATTCGCATATCGCATACACGTGTCATAAATATACTAATAGGATGAAAATTAAAGAAATTAAGGAAGATAATTTAATTTTATTATTATTTTTTAAAATTGCAATGAAACCTTTTCTTTCAAAACCGCAGATTTATCATCAACTCAAACAGCACTCGATTATATATTGCATAAGTTATTTCATTTTTTTCTCTTTTTCAATTAAAAAATATGTATATATTTTTATATATGATATTGATTTATATATATAAGTTATCTTTAACGTGCATATTACTTATTTTTTAAAAATCATATTACTCCAAAAATTTTATAATAATTAATATTTTTTTAGAATTTAAAATTACAGCACCAAAAAATTCCATTTAGACCGAAGTATTTACAAATCTATCAGTATAGACAAGGTTTTACTGACAGCTTGTAATTCGTCTGTATAGATTAAAGCTATGTTATGATATACTGACAGTAAATTTAAATTGTCTGTATAAGTCGGGATATAGACGAGCTATATGTATTCCATTTTTTTACGCGCAACTTTTACTCTATTGGCAGTATTTCTTTTTAAAATATATTTTCCCAGTTTTTCTTTCTTTCTAACTTTCTCAATCTCATAAAAGTTCTATTTTCTCTTTTATATTCATAAAAAAATTGTAATTTTCAAAGGAACTCTCATTCTCTCTTTGGTCTCTCACCGATGAAGTAGACCCTTTTTATTTGGAGTCTCTCTTTTTCTCCTTCCTCTTCGTTTTGTTCTCTTTTCAATTTGTCTTATTGGCCTGATGCGTTTCCCCAATTTTAGTTGTCTTCCCATTTGATTGATTGGGGATTTCAATTTCTAGAGTTTTCTTCTACCGCTAATTTGGGGTTTTGATTGTTACATTGGAATGAGTTTTTGCACAAGTTCTTTGATTCAAGCATATAGAAATACCTGCAGTGGTTGAAGCTACTTTTCCTCTAATCTCATGGCCTTTACAGTGTTGGAAATGTGCTCATATTATAGTAAACATATAACTATTTTATATTTATTTGAACGATGAATAATTAAATAAAATTAATTTCATATTTTACTATTATGTCTTTTGTATTTTTGTCTTATATATTTTACATACATAGCGAAATTGTGACAAGCAAATATTAGCTCATTGATTGTCTAAGTTCAAACTGAAGATAAGCGGCATTGTAAGAACGTTTACTTTATGAGAAAGACAACTTACTTTAGTAGATAATCTAAATAAGTCCATAATCCCGTAAAAAAATCGAAGTGAACATTTTATTCAATTACTGAGAATGATTATTATGTCGTCTACAATTCCAATTGGGGAGATGACTAGTCTTGATTATCGGAGCAGTTGACTCCACGAGTAGAGACATAGATGTATTCATTGGTAGAATGATAAATTGGATTGGACCCAAGATGAATTAATTCTAAATCCGTTTATGAATTAACTCACTTGTGACGTTCATGGTGTGATTCACCTAAATCCAGAGTTAGTCACTAAACATGCGTATGCAACTCATGTGCTTTGATATAAGTGGAGGCTTATGCTCTAAAGATGATCAAGCATATAGCCGATATGTTGGGTACATGTCTCGTGTATGACATGGCTTTACCAGCAATAGTGGAATTTATTGCTCAATTAAAGAGTTAATGATAACCTCTCATTGGTATTATGTGGATTGATAAATATGGAACGTGGCCACGAGTTTTTTGTTCTCAAACGAGCAATTTATCACAGTTATTTATTGACAATGATCATATTAATCATTAAGAAGACACAATGGTGACACTGAGATAAAATAGGATTGTATTGAGTGAATAGATTTAACTCAAAGAAATCAAAGATACCATATGAGGGTAACATACACATGATAAGGTTATTGAACAAAGTAGTTGGATGAATTGCTTTCGTAAAGAGTATGCAATAAGGAGTTTTCAACCATGGTACTTCTTGTGGACTAACTCCATGATTAAGTAATTGTGAATTATCAGAATGATGCTTTTGGACATAATTGCAATTACTAGAGCCTAATTGTGTATGTTCGATTAATCCTTCCGCTAGCTCAACAAAAGTTCGATCGGACTGTATTTGAATCAAAAGAAAATTCTACGACTTTGAAAATAATTTAATTGAGTCGATTTATTCGATGTGGAATTAAATTAAGTGGTCGTGAGAATTGTTCAACTAGAGAATTTGATTAAAAAATTTTCTTAAAAAATTAATTTAGAAAATCTAAGTGATTTTTGGAAAAATTAATTTTGATTAAGTAAAATTAAATTAATCAAAATTAATATGATATTTTTGGAAATTAATTCTCAAGTTAGACAATTGGCCCAATGGGTAATTGAACTTGAAAATTGGATATGAGATATTAAATTGGGCCCGAGAGCCCTGAACAAGCTGTTAGTGTACATCTGTACTTCCAATACACACCATTTCACTTAATAGACATGGGAATAAATGCACAATTTTGGCCATTAACACTTAGACCAATCCACACTATTTCACTTAACTCTAAGAACATTAAAATGCAAATTTTAACTAAAACAATACAGGGAAACAAACTAACATAAAAAAATTCAAATGCAGTTGTTGGTTGGGTAATCTTTCCGTATCAATTACCTCCATCTTTAAAAGGATCATTGTCTTCAAAGATCATATTATGGAAATTGTAGTTGCAAAGCTTGTAAATTCTCCCAATTTGCATTCTCGGGAAAAGTGTTGGCCAATTCAACTAAGACTTCAGTAGCAGTCTGGTTTCCTTTCCACACCATTGATAATACTCTAGAATGACGTGTCTTTCTGTATTAATCATGTGTTTATTTTGAGCTTGAGCCTACTAATTTGAGCTATTTATGTCTTTTTATTTTTTATGGACTAAATTGGAGGTGAAAAGTAAATTCAAGGGAAAAAGCGTTAATTTAGAGATTAAATGGGCCAATATGCAACGTGAAAAAATATATGGTGCCAAAAGTGCGAACATGGAAGACACAAGGACTAAAAAGCAAAAAAAGAGATTTTATTTTATAAGACTCCATTTTATTTATATTAGGATAATTAATATTAAGATAATTATTTGGATTATTTAATTTTAGGATTTTATTTTAATTATCTTTATTTAATTTTATTTATCTTTAGAGAATTTAAGTTAAATTAGATTATCTCCTTAGCACTATAAATAGGGGGTGAAGTGACTCTAATTGATGAATCTTTTTCTGTAAACACTCTCTCCCAAAAGTTTAGGCTTTTGTTCTTTCCATATTTTCTGTCAATAAAATTCCGTTTTCCATATTTTTATATTTATTTTCTTCCCTACCATTATCATGAGCCACTAAAACCCATCTAGTCAAAAGTTGTCAATATTTTCCAAAAAGGGTTCTTGAGGTTTAGAATCCAAACTTAGCCCTTTTTCAGCAAGTATTCATTGTTTCTCCGCACTACGGGCTGACGCTTCCGTCCATGTCCCTTAAGAAGTAAGATTTTCAACGTATGCAAAGGCGGCCGCTTTGTGTGTTTTGGAAGGGTTACACCGTCGGTTTATTACTTAGTTAGAGGTTGGCGAGCCAAAGAGACAAAATGGCGTGGGATTCGCCATTGAGAGGCGTTGATCTAGCATAGGATGCTGGTTAGAGTCAGGTTCCCTAAAATCGTAAGTCTAAATTCTTGGAGCTGGTGGTCGTAGGCGTCCTCTTTTACTATAACTGGCTTACTTGGTTCGAAAAGGGTCATCCAAAAGCCAATGATTGAACTCAAGGGGGAATGAGACAACTGGAGGCTGGAATCTTCCCATAAGAATTTTTTTTCTCTCAACTCTCTTTATTATTTTTTATTTTTGCAATTTTGATTCAATTCCTTAATTCTGTTCTATTTATTTGTTTATTTTATTTCTTCCCAACCTGAATCTTTAATTCTGTTTTTTTATTTTCCAAGAACGCAGGTTTTCTTGGGCAAGATTTTGCCTAGGATATCAAAAAATGAGCATTCGTATAATCCGATCCCTGAGGATTCGACCCTACTTCCCTTTTACTGTTATTTTTACTATTTTACAGGGAATAGGTTAATTTGGTGTTTTCAACGACCGCATCAAATTTTGGCACCGTTGCCGGGGACTAGCAACATATTAATCTTGTTTTTTTGTTTTCTATGACCAGATCTGCTACAGGCACTCTTGCGTTCGACTTAGAGATAGAAAAGACTGCAAAAGCTAATCGAAAGGAAACAAAACTAAGGAAAAAGCGTCAGCGGTGGTTGGAACTCAAAGCAATCCGCCGCCAAAAATCAGAATCGACGACGAAGTAGAGTCTAGGGTTAACGAAAACCCTAATCGAATAATTGAAAGTAAAGAAGAAGAAGTCGATTCACCTGAAAAGGTTCTTGACACCAGGGTTAATGAAAACCCGAATCTGGCACAACAACAAATGGCTCAAACAATTCGACAACTAGCCGAAGCCCCGACGGAACAACCACCATTATGCATAGCGTATCCTAATTTGAATATTGTTTTTGAATTAAAGTCTGAGTTAATTCAATTACTGCCAACTTTTAGAGGGTTAAAAAATGAAAATCCCCATAAGCACTTGAAGGAATTTCATATGGTTTGTCTTAGTATGAAACCTCAGGAGGTAACTGAGGATCAAATTAAATTACGTGCTTTCCTTTTTTCCCTAGTAGATTCAGCAAGGGAATGGTTATTTTATTTACCCCTGGATCTATTACTACATGGGCTGATTTATCTTGTTTATTTCTCAATAGGTTTTTTCCATCATCTCGTGTAGTTGAGCTAAGAAGAGAGATCGTGGGAATAAGTTAAAAAGAAGCTGAGACTCTTTACAATTATTGGGAGCGGTTTAAGAAGTTGTGTGCAAGCTGCCCACAACACGGTATAATAGAGCAATCCCTCTTTAAATACTTTTATGAATGATTGAAACCAATAAAGATGAATATGGTAGACGCCGCTAGTGGAGGAGCGTTGGTCAACATGACTCCCCAACAAGTAAGAGACTTGATCTCCACAATGGCTGGAAATTCTCAGCAGTTTTGAGCTAATCCCGAACCCCCTAGAAGGGTTCACCAGCTAAGTAATTCTTCCATAGAAGATAAACTTGATAGACTTACTAATATTGTGAGCTCTCTTATTGCAGAAAAAGCCAAACCAGCCCGGTTATGTGGAATATGTGTTACACCTAAACATACAACTAATGCATGTCCAGCTCGTATGATGACTCTATGGCTCATTTAGATGCAGTGGGAAATTTTCTTGGCCCACCACAGAGGCTATATGACCCCTACGCTAATACCTACAATCCAGGATGGAGAGATCATCCTAACTTAAGTTATAGGGCCAACCCACGATATGACCAGCCATATCAAAATCGACCTCCACAACAGTCGCAAGATTCAGGTAATTCTCTAGAAACTTTGGTCAATAAATTAGCAGCTAATGTCCTTGATTTTCAACAGCAAACTCTCAATTTCCAAAGAGAAATGAAGGATTTTCAACAAAAAACTGAGGCATCTATAAGAGAATTGACCATATCAGTTGAAAAATTGAACTCTCAAGGGAAACTACCATCACAAACAGAATCTAATCAGAGACAACACACAAATACACTGATGCTGCGAAGTGGAAAGGTACTGGAACCAATTCCTGCCAGAAATCTTGGCCAAGATTCCACCCAAGAAAAGCCCAAGAACAATGAACAGGTCCGAATGAAACCCCCATTGCCCATAATTCAACCTCCATTTCCAGAAAGGTTTTACCAGTGTCGAAGAGGTAAGGAAGACAAGGATATCCTTGAAACATTTAGAAATGTCGAGATCAACATACCACTGTTAGATGCCATCAGACAGATTTCATGGTATGCTAAGTTCCTTAAAGAGCTCTGCACCAGCAAGTGAAAGTTAATAGGTAATGAAAAGGTAAATGTTGGTGAAAATGTATCCGCAGTGTTACAGCGAAAAATGCCAGCAAAATGCAAAGATAGGGGCATATTTGCGATACCATGCAAAATAGGCCACTTGAGAATAAAAAAAGCTATGTGTGATTTAAGGGCCTCCATAAATGTAATTCCTTTTTCTATTTATGAATCACTTAACGCATGTTTTTTGACGAAAAAAGGTGTTACTATACAGTTGGCAGGCAGGTCTGTTGTGCATCCTGAAGGAGTCCTTGAGGACGTATTAGTGAAAGTTAACGAGCTTATTTTCCCTGCAGATTTTTATGTGATAAAAATTAAGGAAGATAAAGCTTCTGGATCTTTAGACATCTTGTTGGGGTGACCTTTCCTTAATACTACAAATACTAAGATTGACGTACGAAGCAGAACTCTCACGATAGAGTTTGATGGGGAGATTATGAAGTTTAATGTTTACAATGCTATTAGTCACCCAAGTGAAATCTTGAACGTAAACCGTGTCAACATAATGGACTTATTAGTAGAAAAAAACTTTTGAGTCATCTTATGGAGATAAATCTAAAATGATGTTTGATGATTTTTCTATTAATAAATTATTGGTTCTTAAGGATACTAAACTTATACCTTCTGTTGTGCAGGCACCAGATTTGGAAGACACATATAAGATTTTCTTGCAGGAAAAAACGAAACCAAAGAAAGAGGCACAAAGACGATTGAGCCTAAATATGGTGGATGTGATAGAAAAGGAGAATTTCCAAGCCTATACAAATGAAAGAATTCAATTGGAACAGCTCTAATTCTAGTTGAGGCATCAAATTAGCGACGTTAAACAAGCGCTTGTTCGGAGGCAAACCAATCTTTATTTTTTTATTTTTATTTATTTATTATTTTATTAGATTCTTTTATTTTCTTTTATTGTTTATTACTTTATTTTTTTATTTATTACTTTATTTGGTAATTAATAAATTTCTCTTCTTCCATCTAGTAAAAACTAAGCGAAAATACGAAGAAAAAGAGACAGAAAGTATGCACCAAAACAGCCTTATCCATGGTACTAAACAGCCTCTATTCTAGATTCAATTCCAGCTTAGAATGCCATATCCCTGCAGCCAAACACCCCATTTCAGCCAAATAAAACCCAACCCTTACATTTTTCCCAATCTTCTTCTCCTACCATGCCGCCGCAACTCTCCCTAACACCCCCACCGCCGATTTCTCAGCCATCATGATGAGAACCCGAAGCCGAACTGCCGTTGCACATGTCACTCACCCCGTCTCCACCCCTTGCTGCTTCGCCATCTTCCTCTCCACCGCGTGCACCAACCGACGGTAACTATATGCGGAGTTTTTCTAAACTTTTTTTTCTCCGCTTATTTGTTTTCCTTTTACTTTCACATCAAGGGCTATGTGTTTTAAGTGGGGGGGAGGCATTCTTTGTTGTTACTGTCATTATCTGCTATTTTTGCTGTCATATTATTGTTGCTACTGTTTTATGCTCATTTCTTCCCATTTATGTTAAGAATATTCTGCCCTTTTTCATGCCCAAGATTTTACCAGGAATTGCCTACTGTTTAACCTACAAGCATGATTCTTACCTTCTGAGGAAGTTATGATTTTTCCATAGTTGATGCCATCTCCACTGTTTTATTTTTATTAGGCTAAAAATAATTGTGATCAATAGAGTTAACTCTATCTTGCTTTTTGTAAAATTGATCAGGTTTAATATAAAGTGAAGACTTAAAATGATTGCATGCTTAATTTATGTTCATGGCTATTAGGTGATTATTGAAACTCATTCTTGACACTTAAATTATTTTTCCTGAGTTCTCAAAAATTTTAAATTTTGTTTAATTTTTAATAAATGTTTTCCATGGTTATGAGTACAGCTTAAAACGTGACTGACTAAGTAACCGGGGTAGGGTGCTTAGGTTGTCATTCTACTTCGCGTCAAAAGGTTGTGTAACGTGACAAGTAAAACTCCGCTAGTCGAGGTTATGAGTATAGCTCAGAACGTGACTGACTGAGTAACTGAGGTAGGGTGCTTAGGTTGTCATTCTACTTCGCGTCAAAAGGTTGTGTGAAGTGACAAGTAAAACTCTGCTAACCGGAAATAACAATGTAATCCATTATAAAAAAAAAAAGAGAAAAAGAAAAAAAAGAAAAAGGAAAAAAAAGAAAAAATATATACCTAAATAAATAAATTTGGGACCAAAAGAAGAAACAAAGAAGGTGACTTGGTAGGTTTAGTAATTTACCTAAATAGCATGAAATAATTCAAGACGGTTTTAATTTTTGTGTGAATTAATTGGAATACTTTTTCTGTTTTACTTAAAGCAAGCTTAGCGTTCTTTTTATTTTTCATATGCATTTTTAACTAATTTTTATGAAACTTTGGAGTGGTATTTCTTTTATGGTAGAATCTAACTTTCACAGTAGGTAGGAACCATACTTGAGGGCAAGCATGGCCTAAGTAGGGGGAATTTGATAATACTCTAGAATGACGTGTTTTTATGTATTAATCATGTGTTTATTTTGAGCTTGAGCCTACTAATTTGAGCTATTTATGTCTTTTTATTTTTTAGGGACTAAATTGGAAGCGAAAAGTAAATTCAAGGGAAAAAGCATCAATTTAGAGATTAAATGGGCTAGTATGCAACGTGGAAAAATATATGGTGCCAAAAGTGCGAACATGGAAGACACAAGGACTAAAAAGTAAAAAAAGAGATTTTATTTTATAAGACTCCATTTTATTTATATTAGGATAATTAATATTAAAATAATTATTATGATTATTTAATTTTAGGATTTTATATTAATTATCTTTATTTAATTGTATTTATCTTTAGAGAATTTAAGTTAAATTAGACTATCTCCCTACCACTATAAATAGGGGGTGAAGTGATTCTAATTGATGAATCTTTTTCTGTAAACACTCTCCCCCAAAAGTCTAGGCTTTTGTTCTTTCCATATTTTCTTTCAATAAAATTCTGTTTTCCATATTTTTATATTTATTTTCTTCCCCACCATTATCATGAGCCACTAAAATCCATCTAGCCAAAAGTTGTCAATATTTCCCAAAAAGGGTTCTTGAGGCTTAGAATCCGAACATAGCCCTTTTTCACCAAGTATTCATCGTTTCTCCGCACTACGGGCTGACGCTTCCGTCCACGGCCCTTAAGAAGTAAGCTTTTCAACGTATGCAAAGGCAGCTGCTTTGTATGTTTTGGAAGGGTTACACCGCCCGTTCATCAACTTACTGCGTCAGAGGTTGGCGAGCCAAAGAGACAAAATGGCGTGGGATTCGCCATTGAGAGGCGTTGATCTAGCATAGGATGCTGGCTAGAGTCAGGTTCCCTAAAATCGTAAGACTAAATTCTTGGAGCTGGTCGTCGTAGGCGTCCTCTTCCATTATAACTGGCTTACTTGGTTCGGAAAGGGTCATCCAAAAGCCAAGAATTGAACCCAAGGTGGAATGAAACAACTGGAGGCTGGAATCTTCCCATAAGAACTTCTTTTCTCTCAATTCTCTTTATTATTTTTTATTTTTGCAATTTCGATTCAATTCCTTAATTTTGTTCTATTTATTTATTCATTTTATTTCTTCCCAACCCGAATCTTTAATTCTGTTTTTTTTATTTTCCAGGAACGCAGGTTTTCTTAGGCAAGATTTTGCCCAGGATATCGAAAAATGAGCATTCGTATAATCCTGTCCCTAAGGATTCGACCCTACTTCCCCTTTACTGTTATTTTTACTATTTTACAAGGAATAGGTTAATTTGGTGTTTTCAACAACCGCATCAACCATCCTCCTATCCAATATCTAGATTGGCTCATTTAGAAATGTTACATTTATTCCCATCAATGGCAGACTCACTTGTGTAGGAACCTTCCCAATAGATTTTTTGAGTTGAGAAACATGGAAAGTAGGGTGCATCTGTGACCCTTTTGTAGCTTCAGTCGATAAGCTACTTGTCCCACTCTAGGCTCTACTGTATAAGGTCCAAAGTACCTTGGAGAAAGCTTCTAGTTCAAGTGTTTCCTCAATGTGTGCTGGCAATAAGGTTAAAGTTTCAAATAAACGTAGTGCCCAACATGAAACACTCTATCACTCCTTCTATGGTCAGCTGTTTGTTTCATTTGATCTTGTCTTCTTTTTATGTGAAACTTGAGAAGTTGTATTGTTGCCTTTCTTTGTTAAAGACTATGATCTAATATGTCCACGGGGGAAGTACTAACCAAGTATGGCAAATGATAAGGTGGCTTTTGTCCATATAAGACCTCACAAGGTGTTGATCTAATGGCTGAATAATAGGTGGTATTATACCACCATTCAGCTAGGGGTAACCATAAGGACTAGTCGTGAGGCCTTTCTTCTATCATGCATCTCAAGTAGCCTTCTAAAAAATTATTGAGAACTTTATTCTAACCATCTGTTTTAGGATGGTATGCTATAGACATATAAAAGCTTGTTCCAAGCTTCTTGAAGAGCTCCTTTCAAAATTTGCTAATAAAGATTTTGTCTCAGTCAGACACAATGGTGTTAGGTGTGTAATGCAACTTGTAAATTTTATCAAGGTATGGTTGAGCCACTGTCAAAGTGTAGAATGGATGTGCTAAGGCCACAAAATGACCATACTTGGTCAATCTATCCACCACCATTAAAATAGTATCCTTCCCTTTTGAACTTGGTAAACCCTCGTTGAAGCTCATGATGACTATTGTCCAAGCTCAATTAGGCACTGGTAAAGGTTGTAAAAGCCCTGGATAAGTTGCATTATCACTCTTACAACTTTAATAAGTGCTACATTCCTTGACCCATTGCTTGATGTCTTTAGAAAAACCCTTCCAATAAAGAAGCCCTGCAATTTTGTGATCAATGACATGAATTCCAGAATGACCACCAGCTACTTCTCTATGAAAGTATTGGAAAAGATCATTCTTAAGGTTGCCACAGTCCCCAACCATAACCTTGCCCTTCTTCCTAAGAACTGTAACAGCCCGATTTAGACCCTATTCGGAACAGTGATTTCAGGACCACGAATCTGAGTTAAAAAATATTTTAATATTATTTCAGTGTTAATTATGAGTGAATTATTGTGTGTGTAATTTTTCGTGTTTTAATTTCATCGTTTGATTGTCCGATTAAATAAAAGGGCTTAATCGCGTAAAATAAAAATTTAGTGGTCAAATGTGTGAGTGCCTAATTGAACTTGTCTTTATAATATGATGTACTTATGTTGCAATTAAGCCATTAGGAATTAAATGGATGGTAGTGGACTTTTAATATAAGGTTTTATATCAATATTTAAAGGTTAAATTTGTAAATTAATAAAATGTTATTATAATATGAAAACATAAAGTAAAAGAAAAAGTGTTCATTTTTGTTGTTAGTGACCGAAACTAATTAAAGAAAAGAAAAAAAAAGAAGAAAGCCATATTTGGCCATTGTTGGTCTTCATTTAAGGTGAGTTTGGTTTCAGTTTTTCTTAATTTTTACGTTTTTAAGATCGTTGCTTCGGATACTACCTGACCCATGCTCGAATTTTTTATATTGATGTATATTTTGAGTTTTGCCATTGTTGATAGCTTGGTGAATTTTGTGTTTGATGATGTTAAATAAAGCTATGTGATGAATTAACAAGTTTTGTATAGGAATTTTTGATGAATTTGAGTAAATAGGGTTAAATTTGCAAAGTGTTTAATTGAGGGACTAAATTATGATATAAATGAAATGTGGGGACTTATATGTGTATGGGGAGTATTCGGCCAAAGCATGGCATGGGAAAATTATGTTTGTTTTGTGTTTTGTGAATTTTGGATTAAATTGCTAAAAGTGTAAAATGTTTGGGGCAAAAGTGTAATTTGTCTATTTATTTGTTTTTGAATGAATTTGATTGAATATTTGATTAAATAAGTTTAATTTATATTAATTTAGATCAATAAAAGAGAAAATCAGATTTGGACCGGGGAAAGACCAAAAATAGTCGAATAGTCGATTAATACCGTTCGTCGATATCTGAGGTAAGTCTATAAGCAATTAAACATCGTTAATTTTGAATGTAAATTAGTTTAATATGTTGTTTTGAAATTTATAGACTTATATTTGAGATAGCCGAATATGAGTATACATGGAAATAGTGTATTTGAGACAAATTCGACTGAGTTATGATATTTGAAAGTCCGTATGAACCTTATGGAATAGTTAGAATTTTCTACATATGAATATTGTATAAGATGACTTTGTAACAGTGATATTCGGGCTTAAAGCCTAGCAAGCCTTGTGCTGGTGAGATTGTAACGCCCCGAATTTTAGGCCTAGAAGTATTGGGCCTTAAGTCTGGGTTCGGGTAGAAGACAGCTTGAATAATTTAAATGTTTTAATCAAAAAAATTATTATTATTATTAATTTCATATTTAGTTTAGTATTTAAATAAATTAAGAAGGATTGGTAATGTGGGAAAAGTCCTGGGCTCGACCCAGGGCTCTAGCAAAAATTTTGATTTTTGCTTGAAGAAAACCCTAGAGGTTGGAGGTAGGCCTTTTAAGACAAAAAGGAGGAAAATGGATCACAGTTGGGCCTGTGGCTCAGTGGTAAGGTGGCGCCACTTGAGGAGCAAGGGTGGCATCACTAGTAGTGGAAGAGGTTAAGGTTCAAGGCTTGGGGAGTTTATTTTAAATGTTTTATTTTTGCATTAGGAAGGCAAGGTAGTGGCATTGGAATGGACTCTGATAGGGAGTGTTCAAGAGAGAATTTTAAGGTATGGATAAAGGAGAAAAAGTAGGAGATTGAGAGAGGGAGAGTGGTGGTGCCGAATGGGACTCAAGGGAGGCTTGATTCGGCTTGTGGCTATTTAAGAAGGTGCCAAATGGCCATAAGGTTCTTTTAGGTTGTCGAATCTCTCTTCTTCCTTTCATCTTTTCTGAAAAACCATAGAGTAAGTTCTTCATTTATTTTGCAAAAGCCAAAATACCCATATTCCTTTTGCCGAATTCCTTCCTCTCCCTTTGTTCCATCCTTAGCCGAATCTTTCCCTTGCCAATTAGACATTTATTGTTTTGCCGAAACCCTTAGTGCTTCCATTCTTTTTCTCAAAAGCCGAATACTTGTGTTCCTTGCTGATTTCTTTGATTTCTTTCATGACCATCCGTCTTTGTTAAACTACAATCCTTAAGCTAGTGTTGAAAAGCTGATTGCATACTCAGTAGATATCTAGGCCGCAAGATTGAAGGTGAGTTTCGGTAATCATTTCACTCTCAATTTCAATTTCTTTGGGTGGTTGAATATATGTGTGGTCTATAAGGGTGACTCGTATGGAATACGAGTCACCTGATGTTAATAGTATATGTGTGTTGATGAAGATCTGAGAATATTCGGGAATATTTGCTAAGGAAAGGCTAGTAAAGCCGAAGGTACACGGTAAGGTTACGGTAAGGCTTTGAGATTTGATTAAGTTGTAGTTTAAGGTATAAAATTGATTCAAAAGTGGTTTTGATTGTAGGTCGAGGCTGAGAATAGTGTAGTGCGGGTCATCAATCAGGTGTGTACATACACTACACATACGGCAAATCGGCAAAAGCCAAAATCCCGAAATCCCTAATGGGCCTATCGAATTTGTGGGCCCAAATTGGCAAAATTGTGATATGAAATTTTGTGATGGATTGATATGTATGATTGTATGATTAAATTATGATCGGGCCTAATAGGTCATATAAACATGATTGGGCTTAATGGGTTAACGAACATGAATGGGCTTAATGGGCCTTATGGGATTGTAGAGATGCATGCTAGGGTGTTAATGGACTATAGGCCTAGTTCTGATCTCTCAAATTTTACATAAGACTTAATTAAATAATTAAACAAACCCGTGGACAAGTCACTAGACTAAGGTGTGACAATGGATGTGTGCATGTCTAGGATTTGATCTAGGAAGAGCTTGGAACTTAAGCGGTCCGAGTGACCCACCTCCTCTTCTCTTGAATCCTACCTGGTGCATAGTGTCCGTTCACCTTAGTCGCGAGGACTTGTTGATGGGCCAAAATTCATAATTAAAATTCGTGCCATTAGGAAATTACGAAAATACCCTTCTAGGATATAGTTACGAAAATATCCTTCAAAGGTAGAATTATGAAAATACCCTGTCGGGTAGAACTTCTAACATACCCTCGTAGGGTAGGAGTACTAGAATACCCTCGTAAGGTAGAAATTATCGAAATACCCCTGGGTAGTAAAATGACTAAAATACCCCTATGTGTTATGAGTATGACTGGTGTATGTTGTATGTAACAATGATGCATTCATGAGATATTATGTTGCATGTGGGCTGGGTTTTGATTGGAGGAAGTGTATATAAGGGTCGCACGGTCGCTTGACGACTATGGATCCAACGAAGGCTTTTGAGCAACGAGCAGCTCTACTGCAACAATAAGTAGTGCCGCAACCGGTGCTACAATGAAGGCTTTTGAGCCACGAGCAGCTCTGCTGCAATGATGAGTGGTACCGCAACCGGTGTCACAATGAGTGTATAAGGATGTGTGGGTCAAGTGGTGCCGCAACCGGTGTCACAACGAGTGCAAGGTTGGAAGGGGGTGTACAGGGTTGTTCATGGGTAACTGCATATGGCATGAACATCTTGATATTTAAATGTTGGCTCGGGCCCAACCGAGGCTATCATGGGCTAAGGCCCAGAGGCCACAGATATTGAGTAGGGCTTAGGCCCAATGTGTTAGTGTACACATTGATTTGATTGCCAAGGGTCGTACACACTGAGTTTCGAAACTCACACCCTTTAATTTAATGTTTCAGGTGATCCTCAGTAGAAGGCTCAACGTCGGAGAGGACTCGGAGATGGTCACACTGCAAGCTACTTAGGAATTTTGAATAATTTTCAAATTACTTCACTTTACTTATCGTTTTTGTTTAAATAGGTTGTAATAAGGCCTTGTATCTTCGATAAGATTGTAATTAGGGTTTATTTCTATTTTGACTGCCTAGTTTTATCTTTGCTTAGATAACTTTCTCAAATTTATCGTGGATTGTAAATGAAATTTCTTTTTTGGGCGTTTTTCTTTAAACATGGGCTTCCATTTTGGGCTTAACTAGAACTTGAATTTCTAAATCTCGACTTAAATTTTGACCAAGCAAACTTTCTATCAAACATGTTCTCAATTTCATAAAATCGTTTTGGAAACAATCATTCTCTTCAATGTGACATCGCCAGATTCGGCCATAACGTTTGGGCCGGGTTTAGGGTGTTACAAAGATAAATCAGGCTTTATGCCTAGTAGGCTTTATGCCGGTGTATTAAATCAGGTGTTGAGCCTAACAGGCCTTGTGCCGGTGTGAGATACAGGCTTGTGCCTAGCAGGCTTTATGCCGGTGAATTATTATAAGCTTTATGCTTAGCAGACTTTATACAAATATGGCATTGATATGTGATTACATGTAAGACCACGTCTGGGACGTTGGCATTGTATGAGCTTTTTGAGTTATTCGAGTATCCTTATTGATTTTGAACGGTTCAACAGGCATTTCGAGAAATAAATGAGTATATTTATGTGCATCTAATTCAGGTATGTTACAATGTTTGTGAAATTGAATAGTAAAAGTGAGTATGATTATGATCTATGTGAAAATGAGATGTAGGTAATAGTGAGTAAACTATGATTAAATGAATTATAAGATGAAATGTGAAATATATGACATCAAACGATATGAATGTATATAAATGAATGATGTGTTATATATGTTCGTTATATGAATTGTGGTCCTATGTTTTGAGTATGAGAATTATGAAATGAGAAACATAGTTTTGAGAGATGGGAAGTAGTATATGTGTAAAGATGATATGAAATTTTTAAGTAAATAAAATGTGAATATGTGCCATATATATATGAAATTGAAATTTAGCCAAATGGATAAGATATATGTGAAATGGTTAATGAACCATGACATGTTTTGGTTAGTCATGTAATGATTATGTGCAAACTTAATTATATGATTGAGTTAACGGATGTTATTCGAATTTGAAACTATGGGTTATATATATATTTATTTATATATAAAATAAGAGAAGTTATTTAATGTGGTATATGAATTTACGAGTGTAATGAATTTATATGTGATGAGATTAGTGAAGTTCAGCTTAGTGATATTAACTAATAAATATTATTGAAATAATTTATTTGCTTATAGCTTACTAAGCTTTCAAAGCTTACTCTATGTATTTTTCCTATTTTCATAGATTTTCGAAAACTTGCTCAGGTTGGGAGTCGTGGGAGGCCCCATCACACTATCCAGTATTTGTTTCGATAAATAATGTTTTGAGATTTGGTTATGTGGCATGTATAGACTAGATAGTATGTTTGATATTAGATTATGTATTAAAGCCATGCGAAAATGGCTTAATTATTATGTTTAAGTTTGGTTATTTAAGTTCTTGGCTAATATCTTTGATGTGTTTGGTTTTGATGATTTGGTTTTGATATAAGTCTATTTAGTAAGTATGGATCGTGATTTATATGAATAGTATCTTGATTATATGTCTTGGTTGGTTTTGTCATGAATAACTTATGAAATAATTCATATTATTAAGTTTTAAAACATAGTATATATGTTGGTGAAAATTTACTATATGATTTGGTTAAAGGGTATGGAAGAGCATGATATATATCCGGCCATGATGTAAACTTATTTTTGAAGTGAGTTATATACTATAAATTAGTGGATGGATATATGTTTCGGAAATGTAAAGTGAAATATATGATTTAATAGTGTGGATTGGTATGAATTGATATAATGAGTATGTATTGGATGTGAATTTGGTTGTATAGGTTCGGTTGTTAAATGATAATCAAGGAAAGTGTTTTAGGTAAATTTTTGTTAGCCGAATATATAAAAGGCATGTTGATCTTGTGTATAAAATAAATGGTGCAATGCATAATGTGAGAACAGACATGACTTGATCATGAAATGACATATTTAGCTTATGATTTAATTGCAAGAACTTGTATTATTTACATGGTTATTTTTGGTTGTCGATTTGTCAAGGAATGAAATTAGTAAATATGTGTAATTTTTGGCCTATTAATTAGTATCTGATTGGGGTGTACTATGGTTTGCATTTTGTATTTATATAATGGTTCATATTGATAGGTTAAAATGTGCATTAAATAAGTAGCATTAAAGTATGTTCGACCTTATGGGAATAATACTAAGGTTACATATATGTTTAGTTAATAAGTGGAGAGTAATGGGCTGTTTGTTTTATAACATGCGCACATGTTGGGTTATGGAAATGTTATGTTGAATATTCATTAAATAAATAGGCATAATGGCATATATTTCATGTATGCATGTAATGATACATATTGGAATGATATGTGATTTGGTAACTATACGCATAATTATTTAGATGGAATTAGAAGTATGCTTGACCATTAATGTTGTGTATATTAATGCATATTATGCTGTGAAAGATAATTTGAAATTTGTGGTTTGGTTTGTGTATATAATGTGATATGCTTTGGTACATAATTTAGCTATTCACTTATATCTATATATATGAGTTTGACTTATATGAACATATGAATATATGAGGCAAACGGTATTGAAATGGTTAAATATTGAAACATAGTTCGTAAAAGAGAAAGTTTGATAAAGCATGATTGTGTGATTGGATATGTGATTCAAATATAGGAATTTGAATTGTATGAATAAGAGATTGGTTATTATTTTATTTTCAGGAAAAAAAATTATATAGGAGAATATATATTACAGAGTGCATGAATTGTAAAAGGCTATCTGTTTTGAACTGTGTTTTGATTGGTAATGCTTTGTAACCCTAATCCGGCTACGGCTGTAGGTTAAAGGTGTTATAAGAACCTTACGATCTCAAGAATATTTAGGATGTAAGTGAGGCTGTTGTTGGACTTCCAAACTAAGTTGTTGAAGCTTAAAGTCAGTAATGTATGAATCCATTACCTTGGTCCACATGATAGTAGTACTAATGCACTACAAAATTTCGCCCTCCTCCCATTGTGGTCTTTTCGACAAAGCATCAGCCACCACATTTTGATTTCCTTTTCTATAAGTCACTATATAATCATAACCAACCATCTTGGATACCCATTTTTATTGATATGGGGTGATAGCCTGTCCATTAGACAAGAACCTCAAGATCTGGTGATTTATTTTGATATGGAATCTCATCCCAACTAGGTAAGAATGCCATTTTTAACTACCAACAACACTACCAGCATCTTTTTGTCATAGATGGACAAAACTTGAAGTTTAACCCTAAGGCTTTGCTGAATAAAGCTAGTGGTTTTCCTTTTTGTTGTAGCACTACCCTTCCTTAGCCGTTGGCATTAGTATCTATGCAAAACTCAGTTTGAAAATCAAGCAAGGCTAACATTACTACCTAGTAGATTGCATTCTTGAGTTGTTGAAAGGCTTCATTGGCTCTCGAGACTAGATCCAACTAACATCATTCTTTAGCAAGGTAGTTAAGGCTTGGCCAAGGTGCCATAATGTTGAATAAATCACCTATAGTAACCAAATAGGTGAGCACTCCCTTTACTTTAGTGGCATCCCTAGCCACTAATGTAACAACTCATTTTAAGTGATGTCAGAAACAGTTGTTTCAGGACCACAATTTCGATGAGTGAATTTTCATTTTAATGTTTATTTAATGTCTATAGGATTTTATTAAGGTCGTATTAAAATTTCGTTAAGAAATTTTGATGTTTAAATGGTTAATTAGGTAAAATGGACTAAATCGTAAAAAGTGTAAAAGTTGAGTTATATTAGTTAAAGGGGTTTAATGGCTATGAAATCTTAGACTAAAGGACTTGAATGGTAAATATACTATTTAAAATGTTAGTGGATTTGCATGGACAAGGTTTTAACGAAATTTTGATATTTTTTAGAGGTTAAAATTGTAATTGAGTAAATAAAACTTAAATTAAAGAAAACAAATTGGTTTCATCTTCTCTAATCTCCTTCTCTACTTAAATTTGAAGAAATAATTATCCATTTTAGGGCTTGAAGATTCGACAAGTGTAAGTGCTTGCGTGGTATGAAATTTCGATCCCATTTTTAATGATTTTTATGTTTTTGAGTTCGTTTTAGCTTAATCTAACTAGTCCGGGGGTTAATTTACAAAAATGTTAAAGGTTGAGGGACTTTCCATGAATGTTTATGAATGTGTTTTGATGTTATTTGATAGATTATTCATCTTTGTTGTAAAATAAACATTGTTTAGTGATTTTTGTTGAATTTTGGAAATAGGGGTTAAATTGTTAAAAGTATGGATCCATAGGTTTTGTTGTGAATTGTTACTAATTGTGGGTTGTTTCAAGGTCTCTTATAACTTTGATTAAGTTGGATGTAGGTTAAAATGAGTTATATTTAAGTGATGAGCTTAAGGACTAAATTGTGAAGTCAAAGTATTTTGGGTGATTTTGTAATGTTGCATAAATATGAATTATGGATTAAATTGAATAGTAGAAGGACTTAATTGAATGAAATTATTTATTTAGATCAAGATAAAGCATAGTTGGGCTTAAATCGAGGAAAAGCTAAAGCTTCGAATTAGTTTTCAATTCTACTTTTACACCCTAGTTATCGAGGTAAGTTCGTATGAACTATGATTATTTTAATGTTAGCTAAATTGAATGTTTACTATGTTGTTTTAATATAAATGAATCTATATATGTAAACGTATCCATGTTATGATGAATTGATAGATAATAAGCCCTGACTGAACCTTAAGAATTCTTAGAATACAAATGACATGTCATTAGGGATTTCATGTTTCGGTTACTGGTCTTAAATGTCCTACTGATGGTTGAGGTCATACATTTGTTGCGGATTCTCCACAACTCGTGTGAGCAGCATCGTGTAGCTTACATTCCAATCCACAGCTCGTGTGAGTAGGCCCATTTCACAGCTTGTGTGAGCATTGATGTAAAGGAAATGTTATGGTTATGGAAAGGCATACTACAGTGAGCATTCCCGAGTATCCGATGTACTTCTAGATGGTTCAACAGGTAAGAAAAGGAAATGAAATTGTATGTATGCAAATGGTATGAATCATGATTTTATGGCAACATGGATGAGTTAAATGATGTGTTTATATATGGTAAACTACATATCTTATGCTGGATTTCATTTGTATCATGGACAAGCATACTAACTTGTGAGTTTGATGATGTTCTATAGGCTTTTACTAAGGTTATGGCATTGGTAATGATTTGTGCTTAATTAATGAATTGTATAAATGGCATGGTAAGTTACGTTTTAGTTTATATGAGCTTACTAAACACTCGTTGCTTACGTAGTTGCTTTCCTTTGTTTTTTAGATTATTGGAAGCTCGACCAGTTAGAAGCTCGTTGGAGACCTATCACACTATCCAACAACCATTTCAATAGTTTGTGAATATTTTGGCCACGGTTAATAATGGTATGTATAGGATGCTTTATAATGGTATTTTGTGAATGTGTTAATGGTGATTTGATATTTATATGCTTTGAAGTTTATGTTTGGTTTGGTGAACCTTAACCCTCACTAAGTTATGTCATTTTGCTCATTTTTTAGTGCTTGTAAATAAGGTTCTTTTGGTATGTTAATGATGGCTTGAAAATGATCATTTGTGACATGTTTTAGTACATATGTGAACTAGTTCTTTATGCATGAAATGATGGAATGTTAACTTGTTTTGGTAAATGATATTTTGATACAATTGTGGTACCTTTGAATGGCATATTAGGTGAATTAGGGTCTTTGAAATGACATGTTTATGTGTGTTTGTATGATGATTAAATTCCTTGAATGTGTGCCCAAATGGAATGGTTAGTTATGCATGAATTGGACTTGAAATGGCTTGATTTTAGATAAATTTTTAGGTTCAGATGGCCTGCCAACACGACCGCATGTCATCTGAAATTTTTTAGTGTTTGAAGTCATTGAGTTACACGGCTTAGCACACGGGCGTGTGGGGTAACTTAGAAAGTTACACGGGTGAGGACAAGGGTTGGGACATGGCCATCTGTCCCATTTTTCGAATGTTACACAACTTGGGCTATGTCACACGACCATGTGACCCATTTTTTTTACATTTTTGCATCTTTTTCTCAAAATTCCTGTCTTGTGTCAAATTTGTCCCGAATCGCTTCTAAGCTATTTTTAGGGCCTCGAAGGCTCAATTTAGGGACAAAATGCATGTGAATGATTGGTTTACAACAAACTTAATTTATTTTATGTTATAATGTTAAAATGATTATTGGTTGAATGGTAATGCTCTATAACCCTAATTCGATGACGGAGACGAGTTGGGAGTGTTACAACTTAACCTTTTGATATTATATTGTAACAGCCCTAACCTAAATCCGTCACCGAAATAGGGTTACGGAGCATTACTAGAGTTTATAGATCAATTAATCAAAAATTTCATATAATATAGCAGTCATATTAGAAATCAATCGAAATCAAACATATTGTCTCTTATATAAGCCCTCGTGGCCCAAAATACACGTTAGAAACAAGTCGGGACTAGATCGGGTACTCAAAAAAAATTTTTAGAAAACATTGAAAATTTTCAAAGTTTCAGGGGACACACGGCTGTGTGGCCAATTCATGTGACTTACACGGTCAGGAGACACGTCTGTGCCTTAGGCCGTGCGGGCATTCAAAATAGGGACACACGGCCGTGTCCCAGCTCATGTCCATGCCCATTTAACTCTTTGACTTGGGTCACACGGCCAAGCCACATGCCTGTGTGCTAGGCTGTGTGAGTATACTGACTTGCACAATTTAAAAGATACAGGGGACACACGGCCGTGTCACCTGGCCATGTGTCATACACAGCTGAGACACACACCTGTGTGGACAAAAATAGGCCATTTCCAAGCCACATTTCTCACCCAATTTGGTACTAAACTAAACACAACAATTTGCATATCAACAAGTCATAACAAAGTATTCAAATCAAGCTAAAATAAATTCTTAAACATGTATTATCACAATATACAACCAATATGCCCTTAGGCACCTCAAATGACAAATTAATAACATGTCAACCAAATATCCCTATTTACCTAGATAACCAAATGCATATATGCATAATTGTACCAAATATACTATTTCAAACCAATCATCAATATACCTATAAGTTTTCCATCATTCAACCATATCAAACACACATTAATTATGTTAAGGCCACATATATAAACACATTAAAATATATCAAACACAAGCCATTCAAATGGCTTGCCTCAAGAAAACATTTATATACCAACATTGGCCAAAATATTCTATACATGCCATTATAACCAGAATTAATTTACTGAAAGTACCAAAAGAGCCGATGGATAGTGTGAAATAACTTCGACCAGCTTCCAACCCAAATGAGCTTCCAAATTACTAAAAAACATGAAAAATAACATATAGTAAGCATTTAAGCTTAGTAAGTTCGTATAATATAGAATACTTACAATATTTCCACAAAATAGGTAAGTAAACATAGCATATCTCAATCAATTTGGCCAAAAGCCATCAACAACATATTAGCCATGAAACACATATAAAATCCAACACACATGGTTGAATTCATCGAATAATCATATTTCATGTATTTCATGTATATACCAATGATAGTTCATATCAAACTCATATGGTTTCATGTATATACCGTTGAACCATTTAAAATATTGTTGGATACACGGGTAGTACACACGAAGTGTACTGATCTGTAATCCGTCAATTCATTTTCCTGTATGCTCATAC